>CM063174.1:14572500-15822500 GCA_031835075.1 Saguinus oedipus
ACTGGTACCACGAGTTGTCCACGGAGATGCTCACTGGAAGCTCACACACGTCTTGTCTTCACGGTGAGGCTGGTGTGGCTGAAATCGGGGTCGGGGGGAGTCGACAGATGGAGATTTATCTCCTGTGCAGGGACAGGTTTGAAGGGAAGCTGGGGCCACCTAGGGGCCTTGCTCTCCCTCGATGCCACCCCACCCGCCCCGGCAGCGATCAACCCACTCACACAGCGCTTTTCAGACCCTTTGGATCTGTTTCTTCATTGACAGTTCACTCAAAAAAGAAATACTTTTGAGTGAAGTTGCTGAGGCCCTCTGTTTGTTTTGCTCTGGGGTAGAGATGATTCCCAGAGCAGCCTGCAGCGGGGAAGGCCATCTGGGCTAAATGGAGCAAGTAGCTCTGGGGGAGGCTGCTCTGAGAGCCTCAGGCCCTGAACACTGGAGGCCAAGCAAGTGAGTGGTGGACAGTGGGTTTGGAATTGCAGTGCTGCCCCTGCACGCCACGGCGGGTCCCCGGCCTCCTGGGCCAGCCTTGCCTGCATGTGATGCCTGCATCCCAGAAAGCATCAGGGAAGGTGGCGAAAGAGTAGTCGTGGCATGCCCTCAGGAGACACATTCCAGATCCCAGGGCGTTAGAAATAAGGCTTGGAGTAGTAAGGAAAAACAAGCAGTTAGATAAAGGATTTCTCAGCAAGGCAGGTTTACTCATGTGCAGGAGGGTGCCTTCTATATGGCTGGTCGCTACGAGAGCACACAGAACAAAGAAGAGTAGAAGCTTTTATTTTTAACAGGACTTGCTTTTGTGCCCTTTCCCCACTGGCTGGGGTCAGACTGCACAATTTAAGCTAGGCTTGATGGCTAAACATTTAAACTTTCTTAGATAAGGTGGATGGGTGGACACGTGATGGGAGAGAGAGGAGAGAAGGAGGGGGTCGTCTGCGGCGAACTAAAGAGCTGGTCTTTCTTTAAATGGGAAAGGAATGTGAGCGTGTGCTGATAATGCTCCTGGTGCTGTGGCGCGCTTGGGCATTTAGTAAAGTCAGAAGAAAAGGAGAAGAAAGCGTTGGGGGTACTGGGAATTAAAGAAGAAAAGGTTGAGCCGGCTGTTTGAAGAGAAACCTTGCCATGTCTCACACAAGGTCTGGTCTCTCTCAGGGTTGGGGCCCTTCCTGTGTTAGCAGGAAGGCTGACCCACAAGGAAAAAGGCTTAGCAAGGAGCCCTTGGAGAAGACAGCTGGGTGCGTGTGTCATGGTGATTTGGGAGGCGCTTGGCCATCCAAGGGGGCCCTTAGGCCCCTGTGAACCCTTCTGAGCACTTTGCAGCTCCCCACCAGCCTGTGTTCCCCCCACAGCAGGTGCTGGGCAGTTTGACAGGTCACCTGAGATGAAAAGGGCTTGGGTGAGCCCCTGAGACAGGCTGCCTGGAGCCGGCATCCCCAGCCAGGGGCCCCTTCCAGTGGAATGCCTTGCACGTGGACCTGCAGATATCAGATATACCTGGAAAGTTGTAGGTCTCCACCTCTTACTCTGCATGAAGCAGGCAGTTGGCCCACCCTGAGGGCACCTCCACAGGGCACCTTGGAGGGTATTTCTCTGCACCTCCTGTCAGAGGCGTGTGAGGGAACCCGTGTCCAATGACTCAGTTTTGTCTGTGATCATTTGCACTCATTTCTCCCCCTGCATTGCCTTCATAGACATTGTAACCTGGATGTTTCTCATAAGAAGGGCGCCTTACACACTTCGGTGGTTGGCTTGTTGGAGGGTAGCTCAGACCCAGTCTGCAGTGACCTGTTAGGGCCCAGTCATGCAGGAGGGATCCCCACCCTCCTCCCAGGGCCCCCAGCTCAGTGTCCTGACCACTGGACAGTTCTCAAAAGCATTCTGAACCCTCTCTAGACATATCTTTCAGGAGAAACAATTGCGCTTTCCAAGAAAAGACACCTGAAGGTGGCACTGGGTTTCAGCCTGTCTCTTGGGTATGGGCCAGGCCAGGTAGCTCCCCTGCTGTGAAGGCCTCGGGGCCTGGGCAGTGCAGAGTGCGGCTCGGGGGCCCCACCTGTGCCACCTTCTTGTGAGCTGTCTCCTGCTCTGTCCTTATTTAGCCCTGACGGCCACAGAGAGCGACGGGACCCCACTCATGGAGCAGTACGTGCCCTGCCCAGTCTGCGAGACAACCTGGGCCCAGCACACAGACCCCAGTGAGAAATCAGAGGGTGTGCAGTACTTCGACATGGAAGACTGCGTGCTGACAGCCATCGAGCGGGACTTCATCTCCTGCCCCAGACACCCAGACTTCCCTGTGCCGCTCCAGGAGCTGGTCCCTGAGCTGTTCATGACCGACTTCCCAGCCAGGTGTGCCCAAAGGCCCCTCCCAGAGCAAGTGCAGGTCCCAGGGCGGCACTGCTCCTTGTGCAATTGCCAAGTGATCTCCAGGAAGACCCCTCTGGGGCCAACAGGGCCCAGCCATCGCTTCCCACCAAATCGCAGTACCTTTTAGGTTCCTATCCTCGGCTGCCTGAAGGGAACAGGCTGCTGGCTTTCCATTTTGGAGGCCTTGGCAGGCCCAGCTGGGAAAGCGCTTTGCAGGTGCAGCCGTCCCGCCTCCCCCGACACCGCACCCCTTCCCCTCGTAGCCAAAGCTGCTCTCTCCCAAGTTGCCACTCCCTTCTGACTCCCACCCAGCTGGCACTCGGGGCCAGCAGGTAAGCGCAGCTGGAGCTCCTGGGGGGTTCAGGAAGGGGAGAGCTCCCACCCATAGCCTCATTGACCTTTTTTTTGTCAAATGTTGACTCCTATCTGTAGCCCTAGCACTGAGCATTGGAACCCCCAAATCTGTTCTTAGAGCTGATTCTACCTATGCTGACCAAAGATGATAACTAGGGAGAGAACGTGGGAGGAAATAGGAAACATCATCTTTCAGAAGAAAACTTCCACAGGGATCCTTTCTCTATGGCCACCACTTCCCTGGGCTTCGCCCCATGGCAGCCATCACCACCTCTGAGGCCACTCCTGTCCTGAGCCCACTTTACGGGGAAGGCTGGGGCTTGGCAAGCCTGCATAACCCACCCAGGATTGCCCACCCGCAAGTGGCAGGGTGGGGTAGCCCAGAGCTGTCTAGCCTCACAGATGGTTTTGAACCTTCAGCCGTGGGGACGAATGACCGAGCCCAGGACCCACCTGCGTCAGGGCAGGGGCAGTGTGGCTGACGCTGGGTGTGTGTGTGGCAGGCTCTTCCTGGAGAACAGCAAGCTGGAGCACAGTGAGGATGACAGCAGCATCCTGGGCCAGGGAGGCAGTGGCACCGTCATCTACCGGGCCCGGTACCAGGGCCATCCCGTGGCCGTCAAACGCTTCCACATCAAGAAATTCAAGAACTTTGCCAATGCCCCGGCAGGTAAGCGGGTCCCAGCTAGGTGCTCTTTTGCTCAAACATGTGCTTCGCAGGTCTAAGCTCTGTGCCACCTTCGAGAGGCCCAAGGCCAAGTGCACCCGGGGTCCTCCTGCAGGCTGACACTGTGCTGTCCCCGGCAGACACCATGCTGAGGCACCTGCGGGCCACAGATGCCATGAAGAACTTCTCAGAGTTCCGGCAGGAGGCCAGCATGCTGCACGCGCTGCAGCACCCATGCATCGTGGCGCTCATCGGCATCAGCATCCACCCGCTCTGCTTCGCCCTGGAGCTCGCGCCACTCAGCAGCCTCAACACCGTGCTGTCTGAGAATACCAGAGGTACTGTGGGTGCCCCACCCAGCCCCTGAGACCAGCAGAGCCCCGGGTGACTCCTGCCTGGCATGGGAGCAGAGCCTCAAATGGCCTTGCCAAGCCAGGGCATGCCCAACCCGTGGCTTTTGTGACCATCCCCTGGGTGTGAAGCCAGGCACCTCGCCAGGTCCAGTCCCTGGGCAAAGCCTCGGTGAGGACAGGGGAGCACACACTGTGGAGTCAGGTAAGACCAGGCTCTGCTGTGCTCTGCTGAGTTTATTTGCCTGTGAAAGGAGGATGATAACAGCCCTCACTGGGAGGGCACCAAGTGCAGGAGCTGCATTAAATTTCACTTTTTTTTTTTGAGATGGAGTTTGGTCTTGTTGCCCAGGCTGGAGTGCAGTGGTGCGATCTCGGCTCACTATGACCTGTGCCTCCTGGGTTCAAGCCATTCTCCTGCCTCAGCCTCTCGAGTAGCTGAGACTACAGGCGAGCACCACCACACCCAGCTAATTCTGTATTTTTAGTAGAGACAGGGTTTCTCCATGTTGGTCAGGCTGGTCTCAAACTCATGACCTTAGGTGATCCGCCCACCTCAGCTTCATAAAGTGCTGGAATTACAGACATGAGCCATTGCGCCCAGCCTAAATCATTTTCATAACTGCACATGCATATCACTGCAGAGACTCTGAGATCCTAGGGTCAGTGGGACCATATCATAATTTTAAATAAAATTTTAAAGTAATTTACCTTGAGAAATGAGCAACTAAGAGTTGCCAGAGGGTGAAAGGTAGCTGTCTTTTGACTAGGGAAGAAGAAATGCTGTTAAAATCAATCACTTCTGCCTCAATGGAAGATAATTTTATAAACACAATTCTTTGTTATTTTTTAGACAGGGTCTGGCTGTGTTGGCCAGGCTGGAGTCCAGTGGTGCGATCTCAGCTCACTGCAGCCTTGACCTCCTAAACTCAAGCAATCCTCCCACCTCAACTTCCCGAGTAGCTGCAAGCACACACCACCACACCCAGCTAATTTTCCATTGCTGTTGTTATGTTCTTGTTTTTGTAGAGATGGTGTTTCACCCTGTTGCCCAGGCTGTTCTGGAACTCCTGAGTTCAATCCATCCGCCCACTCTAGCCTCTCAAAGTGCTGGAATTATAGGCATGAGCCACCACGCCCAGCCAAACATAATTCTGATACTTGCCACTTGCTCCTTGACATAGGACAGCCTTGGCCTGAGCTGAACTCAAGGGATTTTGAACTCAAGGGATTTTGAATCCTTGGTGGTTCAGCAAAAATGCCAGCAATTCCAGGAATAAGGTATCATGAATGAAGCTATAGTGCTGAGTATTTCTATCCTAAATACTATTTCACATAACCAGGCCATTATCTGTCCCTTCTGGCCTTCTGGAGAATGGTGAGAATGTGTCAATAGAATATAAGGTACCTAGGGACCAGGCGCAGTGGCTCACACTTTGGGAGGGCAAGGCAGCCAGATCACTTAAAGCCAGGAATTCAAGACCAGCCTGGCCAAAATGGTGAAATCCCGTCTCTACTAAAAATACTAAAATTAGCCAGGCATGGTGGCATGGGCTTTTAGTCCCAGTTACTCAACTTGGGAGGCTGAGGCACAAGAATTGCTTGAACCTGGGAGGCAGAGGTTGCAGTGAGCTGAGATCGAGATCGTGCCACTGCACTCCAGCCTGAGTGACAGAGGGAGACTCTGTCTCAAAAGAAAAAAAAAAAAAAAAGAACAAAGTATCTGGGGAGATAAGAAAACAGAAAGCTGCTATCATGATAATCTGATTCTATCAAAACTGAAATTTTGATACATTTGAAATTTGTTTTACTTTGCAAGATTCTTCCTTTATACCCCTGGGACATATGCTCACCCAAAAAATAGCCTACCAGATTGCCTCGGGCCTGGCCTACCTGCACAAGAAAAACATCATCTTCTGTGACCTGAAGTCGGACAACATTCTGGTGTGGTCCCTTGACGTCAAGGAGCATGTCAACATCAAGCTATCTGACTATGGGATTTCGAGGCAGTCATTCCATGAGGGCGCTCTGGGCGTGGAGGGCACTCCCGGATACCAGGCCCCAGAGATCAGGCCTCGCATTGTATATGATGAAAAGGTACCTGCCCAACCCACTGCCATCCCCCAGCCCAGCTCCACAGGGCAGGAGCCCAGCTCTGAGGCCAGCCAGGCAGTTCTGGAGGCACCTGCAGCTTCAGGGCTCAGCATTTCAAAAGCACATTTCTTCTCACCCTCCCTTGCTCAATGAGGGAGGTTCTGCCTTGAACCAGAAGGGCGCAGGGGCCTATGTCTGCCTGCTTGTGGCAAGGTTTACTTCTCCTTAGCCTCAGAATTCTCAAACCTCAATTCAGAAACATCATAGAGGCTACAAATGGTAGATGAAGAGTCCAAGATAGAAACAGGTCGGGATTTGGGTTTCGACTCACATCTAGATGTGCCCAGTGAGGACACAGGACCAGCCTTGCGGGGCACTCAGGAGGAGCAGGCAGAATAAGGATGCTAAAGGCCCCTGGCCTTAAACCCTGGTCACAGGGTGCTGGCCAAGTTGAATGCCAAACCAGGGGAAGAGTAAAAGGACAAGCTGGCATCCCCGGGCAACGGCACTGCCAGCCTCAGTTGAGACAATGACTAAATGCTGATCTTCTGATAACATTTATCCCTGATGGCTATTTGGTAGATGCAGGGACACAGACAACTGGAAATCATCTGGCTATGCGATGTATCACATCCAGTGCCAGCTGTGTTAATTAATCACCCAGCATTAAAGTTCCCTTGTCTACAATTTCTTATTATTTGGTGATTTTTCAGAGGGTCATTGACTAATTGCTGTAGGAATGACCTGTGCACGTGTGGATTAGCTCAGCACCTGTGACTGTTGACTAAGGTAGAAAAGGCAAATCAGAGCAACAAAAATAAGAGCTTCATTATAGAATGTGACTTCAACAAGGAGGTCACCTTGAAATTCAGATGATCGTGGAAACGTTCACAGTTAAAATTCTCAAGTGTATCTCAGCCATTCTCCTGCTAACATGTTATTTCCTGATCCTTATAGGGGTCTGTATAAATCTTGCCTTGCTGGACCTTTCTATGATTATTAAAATTAGACGAGACAGCAGCTGTGATCCAGGGGACACTCCTTTTCTTATGAGTTACATACACAGCACTTTTAGTACCAAGCACATTAAGCCGAGGGTACGTGTTTACTCCCTTGTGTTGGTACTCAAGGACAG
This sequence comes from Saguinus oedipus, assembly GCA_031835075.1. Classification (NCBI taxonomy): domain Eukaryota; kingdom Metazoa; phylum Chordata; class Mammalia; order Primates; family Cebidae; genus Saguinus; species Saguinus oedipus. The sequence goes on from CM063174.1 coordinate 14,579,465, forward strand.
GGACCATGGCCTCCTTGGAGTCCTTAATCAGTGACTAACAGCAAGTTCTCAGTGTGTTTTATTGGATAGAAGGATGGATGGATGGATGGATGGATGGATGGATGGATGGATGGATGGATGGATGGATGGATGGGACAATGGACAAATGGACAGTATGGTGAGAAGTTGGATGGATGAGTGGATTGAAAAGAGGAAGGATAGGAAGGCAGATGGATGAATGTACAGGACAGGTGGTCAGATGGATGAATAGATGGATAGACAGATGAGAGGAATGGATAAAATGTGCAGAAAGACAAGCAAATGGATAGGTGGGTGGGTGGGTGGATGGATGGATGGATGGATAGATGGAAGGATGAGAAAATGTATAGATAAATGGACAGAAGAGAAAGTGGGTGGTCAGATGGGTGGATGGATGGGCAGTTGGGAGGATGGATAGATAAATGGAGAGAGAGACATGGTCAGGTGGTTGGTTGGATGTTTGTTCTTGTCTATTTGTGTCTCCCTGCTCCCTCCACCTCAGCGCCAGCTTGTGAAAGCCACTGGGCCCAGGCAGGGACCTGACTTGGCTTGTTCTGTGCCCAGGTAGATATGTTCTCCTATGGAATGGTGCTCTATGAGCTGCTGTCAGGACAGCGCCCTGCCCTGGGCCATCACCAGCTCCAGATTGTCAAGAAGCTGTCCAAGGGCATTCGTCCAGTTCTGGGGCAACCAGAGGAAGTGCAGTTCCATCGACTGCAGGCACTCATGATGGAGTGCTGGGACACTAAACCAGAGAAGGTACCCAGGGCACAGAGCCCAGGGCCCCGGGTCTTCCTGCCATGTGGTGGAGGCTGTGGGTCCTCAGGGTGTGCGTGTGTGGTTGCCCACCCATCACAATTGGTAATGTTTCTCTGCTCATTTCTTCTCGAGGGTGAGATTTGCTGCTCGTAACATACTGCTTTCATTTTCTTTGTGTGTGTGTGTCACTCTGAAAAAACAAACTTCCTTTTCCTCCCCAACTTTTGTGTTACTTCTCCATGCAAACAAAGTAGCTCAACTCCTTTATAGCAATAGATTCCCTATGCAGGAACAGAGAGACTGAGGGTATCTCTTTGTAAAGTAATGGGGAAAAGGTTTGGTTGTGAGAATCAGGGATCGTATTATAGTGTTAAGGCTAGTTTTTTGTTGGTTGTCTTTTTGTGTTTTTGGAAGAGGCTAGTGGTTTTAAGGTTAAAACTTGTTTATCAAATCAGATAGAGCTAGTTTAATGCATCGGGATCAAACAGGGTATTCTTTAGAAGAAGATATGTCCTTATCTGGGCATGGTGACATGGACCTATAGTCCCAACCACTGGGGAGGCTGAGGCAGGAGGATCACTTGAGCCCAAGAGTTCAAGGCTGTAATGCGCTGTGATCGCACCTGTGAATAGGTTCTGCACTCCAGCTTGGGCAATGTAGTGAGATGAAGAATGTACATCATGGGCCTGGGTTGGAATACCTGAGGTTTAGCTTACCTGACCAGATGAGCTTAACTTGTCATAGCCAAGGATGACCCAGTCACTTGGATGGGTTTGCTCCTGACATCTGAAGCTGTTTCAGCCTCTCGTTTGGATCCAGTCTGAGTGAACAGAATCCCTCATTCCCCCCTGGTTGGAGCTGGCTGATCTCATAGGCAGAACTGGTACCAATCTGGTTGTAAGTGACCTTGCTCCCTTCTGGTGGCCCCTCTCCTTCAGCGACCGCTGGCCCTGTCGGTGGTGAGCCAGATGAAGGACCCGACCTTCGCCACCTTCATGTACGCGCTCCCCTGTGGGAAGCAGACAGCCTTCTTCTCATCTCAGGGCCAGGAGTACACTGTGGTGTTTTGGGACGGAAAAGAGGAGTCCAGGTAAGCTCATGTCGCCTGCCCTGCTGTCTTTATGTTTGGGGTGGGAGGTCACCGTGGAATTTGTGAACAGAGCCGATGTTGACCACTATGAGAATTATTTAAAAGACAGTAAAGTTCACTTTGGGAGGCCGAGGCGGGTGGATCATGAGGTCAAGAGATCGAGACCATCCTGGTCAACATGGTGAAACACCGTCTCTACTAAAAGAATACAAAAATTAGCTGGGCATGGTGGTGCATGCCTGTAATTCCAGCTACTCGGGGCTGAGGCAGGAGAATTGCCTGAACCCAGGAGGCAGACGTTGCGCTGAGCCGAGATTGCGCCATTGTACTCCAGCCTGGGTAACGAGCAAAACTCGGTCTCAAAAAAAAAAAAAAAAAACAGTAAGGTTCAAAACCTGGTTAGAGTCCACTCAGGAGAAAGCAGGGTGGGCAGAAGCTGAGTCCACACAAACAGATGTGTGTGAATGGTTTTGTGGTTAAGAGACACCAAAAATGGGTAGTATCTGCTAGGGTATCTGGGAACATGAGGGTGCTGTGGCATGTGCCTACAGTCCCAGACACTCAGGAGGCTGAGGCAGGAGGATCATCTGAGTCCAGGAGCTCAAGTTTAGCCTGAAGAGCACAATAAGACCCCATCTTTTAAAAAATTAGAAAATTTAAAAATATATTTAAAAAAGGAAATGAGACCCATCAGCCTGGTTATATGACTTTATCAGTCATGTTCTGCTGCCCCAGATTGCAGGAGGGGTAACAGGGTAGGTTTAAGCAGAGTTGGGGTTTTGCTAGGAGGGAGAGGGGGCAGGGGCATTGGGGTGTTCTCAAGGGAGTGATACAGAGATGGACCATGGAACCTAAATGAGGCCATAAATTCAGGGAGGACAATGGAAAGTACCAAAGGATCCTGGGTCTTGCTAGAGTTAAAAAAAAAAATCTCAAGACTTATGGTATTAGGTGGGGTGAGCCCAAAAACTAGGAGGTGGTGGTCAGACAAGGTATGCTTGCCACGGGGGGAGTGGGAGATGCACAGTCAGTAGTAAAGACAGCATCTGGAATGTGACCTTTGGAGAGGGTGGCTGGGGTAGAGTGGGAAAATATCACTAAGGAATGAGCTTGAGCCATAACAAGATAAATGAAAGACTTCGCAGTTTCTCTTAGGTCAGTCTTCGTGAGTTTGCATCAGATTTTATGCCACTAAGACTGAGTGTTGTGACATAGACACACTCTAAGAAATTATGCCCTAAAGAAGTTTTTATGACCAAGCGTTGTGGCTCATGCCTGTAACCCCAGCACTTTGGGAGGCTGAGTTCAGGAGTTCGAGACCAGCTTGGGAAACATGGCAAAACCATCTCTACAAAAATAAATGAATAAATAACAGAAACTAGCCAGGGATGGTGGTGAGCACCTGTAGTCCCAGCCGCTTAGGAGGCTGAGGTGAGAGGATTGCTTGAACCCCGGAGTTTGACACTGCAGTGGGCCATGATTTCACCACTGCACTCTAGCTTCAGTGACAGAGCGAGACCCTGTCTCAGAAAAAAGACAAGTCATTCTAAAAGACAGCAGTGGAGCATGCCTTCCTAAGGGGATGTACTCTAAAGACAAAACAAAAAGCAAACATATCAATTAAACAGGTTTCAGTAATTATATTTTTGGTAGTACTGTTATGATTGTTATTCTAAGAAACTGCTTGTGGTTGTGGAGTAAATTAATGAGTAATTATGTTGCTGTCATTGGAAACCATGATTTTCAGTATGGGCTAAAAGGGAAAGAGATATAAAGTAGAGTAAGTAAAAGCCTGCAGGTCTAAATTGATTAGACAGACTTGTGATAGATTTTAAGAAAAATAAACACATATTTCTCAGTTCTGCTCACTGAAAAGGCCTAAAAACAAGGACCAACCAAATGCCAATGTGCATCCCTGAGACCCAGACTATGCTCTCTAAGTACCAAAGGGAACCAGGGCTTTTTAGAATCATGGCAGAGTCCAGGTCTGGGGCAGGAAATGGGCCTGGAACATCTGCCACCCCAGAAGTAAGGACACCATCAGACACTTCTGAGGGCAAATCAGAGGGCTTGGAGCCAGACTGATCCTGGGAAGCTGGGCTGGGCCCTGCTCTGCCAGCCTAGGAACACAGAAACAGCAGGTAACTAAGACAGTTCTCTGTTCAGGGCTCAGAAGACTCATCCCAGAGGGAAGAGAGAGGCCTCTTCCTGTGTCCTGTGAAGGTTCTCACCGCAGCCTGAAGAGAGGCTCACTCACAGAAAGGGAGGGGAGGCTGGCCGAAAGCACATGGGCAGCCAAGCAGGGGAATCAGGGTGGAGCCAGACTTGAGATCTGTCTGAGAATTAAGGAAGGAAAGGAGGTGGGAGAGGCAAGGCAGATGAACAGGTAAACAGGAAATGCATAGGACACTATTCCAGTTGTGGGGAACAGGGGCAGTTATTCTTTATGACTCTATCTTTTTAACTGTTTTCAAAGTCAAAGCTATTTAGAATATCCTAGTTTTGTTTTTCTGATGCATAAAAATATGACGGAAAAAGAGGAAAATGTACCTGAAGGAAGTTTTTGTTTGCTGTATTTTCTACCATTTCTATCATCTGCAAATATGTTATCAGTCAACAGTGGTGAAGCTTTTTAAAATTTGGTGACAGGAGAAACTTTATTTTGAGAACTTCTATCCACGAGTTTAACATATCTTCTTGAGTTTGCGGGACAGGGCTGCGTGATGGGGAGCACATAACTTCCCAGCCCCGTCAGCTTCAGCTTCCTCTTCCGTGCAGTAGGCGCCCAGGATGCCTGCCATGGCCGAGGGGAGGCAGTGATGCTGGGGACAGCTGGCCTGGTGAGGCCAGGCTCTCATAATCGACAAGCACAAGTTCTCAAAGCACTCGTGCTGGGAACACATTTTGAGTGCCCCCCCCCTCCCCAACCCAGGCTCCTCTGGAATTCTCCCAACTTGTCTTTAGCCTTGGCTTTGTCTACTCTGCAGTGAGGAGCTCCCCACATCATAGGGGTGGAAAGGATACGGCCAGTGGGAGGGCCCCTCCTTCATGCTGGGGGCAACTATCTCAACCCACAAGGGTCCCAGAAAGGGGGCAGCCTTTCTTCCCTGGGGAATGCCCTTCCTGCTGGCGATGGTCAAGCATTACCCTGCGGGCAGAACCCGGCTCTGCCCTCTCAGAACAAGAGGCTACAACCCTGGGTGGGGGCAGAGGAGATTGATGAGGCTTGCAGCTGGCAGGCCAGGCCCGGGCAAAGGAGGTATCCCTGGCCCCGAGGCACTAACTGCACAGTTGCCACCACTTATAGGAACTACACAGTGGTAAACACAGAGAAGGGCCTCATGGAGGTGCAGAGGATGAGCTGCCCTGGAATGAAGCTGAGCTGCCAGCTCCAGGTCCAGAGATCCCTGTGGATGGCCACCGAGGTAAGTGCTGCCCGCAGGCCTAGCCAGGTGGGCCCCACCAGGTGCAGCCCCTGGGCGGGGGCCACTTTCATAAAATACAGGACACTAGGTCAAGCGAATTTTCTGATAACCCTCAGCATCCCCGTGCAATCCCAGAGTAATGCCATGAGCCCCGTGAAATATCAGTCTGTCACAAGGGGTGGCTCAACCCTACCTGCTGCTGGCTGGCGGCCAGGATTAGGGATGGTGATAACCAGATGTAGACCCTCAGTGGGAGGAGAGACCCCGGAGGCTAGGGGCGTGCCTGGGTCTCCCGTATCGCTGCTGAGTCAGTCAGCTCCGAAGGCCTCTTGCCTTCACATCAGAGAAGTCACTAGAAGGCCCAGGGAGCTGTCTTCTGAGAAATCCCGAGAGAACTGGCCAGAAACAAATGTCCCGAGGCTGTGGGTGCGGGGATAGAAAGGTGCAGCTTTTCCCCAGGGCAGTTTGGAAGTGTTCAGGTACATACCACGAATCTCAAAGTCATCCATACCACTTAGGCCTCAGGAATCTCAGTGTTAAGAAAAATCTGACAACAGATTGTCCAAAGTACCTGCACCCCAGCCGCAGGCAGCCAAGAGATGCCCCCACACCATTTCCTCCTGGAATGAGTGAGAGCAGGGGCTCTGCCTAAAGCCGGCTGTCCGTGGAAAGAGCAGTGAGAAGACAGCATTGCAGCATGAGTCCACTTTTGCCGGTACCACGTGCACACATAAACACCCCAGGAGCTTCTGAGAGGCTGTGCCCCCAAATCCCAACGGTGGTTTTCTCTAGGGAATAGATTATGGGCTATTTTCTGTTTTCTCTTCAGACTAGTCTGTGTTTTTCAAAGTCACTACAAAGAACAGAAATACATGAGCAGCCCATCAGAACGTGTCAATCCGTGTTATTTTTTAAGACCTATAGGGGATCCCCAAGGCCGAGTGCATCCTCACGGAAATGCCTTGGGAAATGCCAGGCACCTTCCTGGGTCTCACAGTGGACCTGTCTGCCTCTGCAGGACCAGAAAATCTACATCTACACCCTCAAGGGCATGTGCCCTTTAAACACGCCCCAACAGGCTTTGGATACTCCGGCTATCGTCACCTGCTTCTTGGCTGTGCCTGTGATTAAAAAGGTGAGATTAGGACAGAGGTGGGTATGCAGGTCTCTGATGCGCTTCTGTGCCTGGGAGGGGCCTCCTAGCTGGGGACAGCCCGAAGCTATGTCAGGGTGGGGACTGCAGAGCCACAGCTTCTAGGAACACCTGGCCTAGGACATAGCCTTAGACATGGTGGGAGAAAAGACATCAGACCTGGTCCATCATTAGTGCCTTCTGGTTTGCGAAAACCTAAGTGCCCGGCCAGACTGAGGGTAAGTGAAAGGGGGAAATTCGCTTTCACGTGCAAATACCCTGACTCAGGTGGAATGCGTGTTGGTACAATGGCACAGTGAGCAGTCATGTGTGTGCCCTTCCCCTTCGGAGGGCAGTGGCATTCGGAGCCTCTTCCTCACCTGCTCAGGCCAGAGCCACCCACAGCCACTTGGTCACCAGGTCCTGGAGGTCCTGATCTCCTTCCTTCCCTCTCTGCCTTCCCCCAAGTACTCACTGTCTACCCTAAACCCGGTTCCTCTGTCCAGCATGGCCCTGCTGACTCATCTCTTTAACCTCCTAGCCCTGGCCTTCCTAAATAAGACCCCAAGGGCGCCCAGCCAGCTGTGCGGTACCTTGGGATTAGCTCCAGCCTCTGCCGGCCCCTGTACCCTCCCCACACAGCACCTCACTGTGCTGAGTCCCTGACATCCCAGCCTCCTCCAGGAACAGCCTCCCCACGCACCTCTTCCCAGACCACCTCCGATTCAGTTCTCAAGACCAAGGGCCTTGACCCCTTCTCTGAGAAGCTGTCCCTCTGCAGAAGGAGCTCCCTGGCTTGTCCAGACACCTCTACCCACAGGATTCAGGCCCGACTCAGGCAGTTCCGGGTTCATCCATCCTGAGGGGCCCATCCGTGCAGCAGGCACCCTCGGTAAATGCACAAGAAGCCTTTACTGGTATCGTTTTGTTAGAATGTGGTGCCAGATGCAGTGGCTCACGCCTGTAATCCCATCACTTTGGGAGGCTGATGCAGGCGGATCACCTGAGGTCAGGAGTTCAAGAACAGCCTGACCAACATGGAAAAACCCCATCTCTACTAAAAATGCAAAAAAAAAAATAGCCAGGCGTGGTGGTGCATGCTTGTAATCGCAGCTACTTGGGAGACTGAGGCAGGAGAATCGCTTGAACCCCGGAGGCGGTGATTGTGGTGAAGGGCAGAAGAGCAAAACTCCACCTCAAAAATAAATGTGGTGACTATCATCAGCCATTCCAGTTTGCCCATCTACGAAACAGGTACAAGAAGAGACAGAGAAGGCCTAGCGTACCCAAAGGTCGAGGCTGGTACGCTTGGTGAATGAGCATTATTACTACTTCTGGATGGTTGCAAAATATGTGAGCTCTTCCCTTCACCCTTCTTCAGTTTCATTTCTAAAAAAAAAAAAAACCAAACCAGGTATGAAATTAACCTTAGAGTCATTTATGACCATGGCCCCACAGTGAGGCTAGGCAGCTTGGGACCGGGCCTGTGCCAGAGCGCAGACGAACACGACACAAAGTGTTATTGAGGCCACCACGGGCCAGAGCCCCCAGCCAGGGCACCACCTCCCACACGACCAGAGGGAATAGAGCCGGCTCTGTGCAGGGCCTCCTGTGCAGGGTGTCTGCCCCTCCGAGGCCGCCAGGGCAGAGCCTGCATTCTTGCACGCGCACGTATGTTCACACCCAGCCGAGACGTGGCGCTCACCGCCCAGGCCGGGGCCTGAGCCAGGATTCCAGATAGAGACCTGGAGCCTGTTTGCCTTGGCTGCCTTCTCTCCCTGAAATCCTGGGGATGGATTTCGATATGCTTTCTTACGGCATGTTGTCCTCGACAGTGAGCTGTGGGCCACCACTCCATTGCCCTGCACAGCCAGCCTCCTGAGCCCCCCAGCTCCCCATAAGGAGGCTTTCTGCCCTGCCCCCTCACTGGCTCGAGGCCCGGCTCCCTGCTCTGCCCTGACTCCGGCTTTGTTCTGCAGACCTCCTCCCACCCCTACCACAGCCGACTCAGTGTCTAGGCTGCAAAGCTGCACGCTGTCTGCCCTGGGAGGTACCCGGGGAAGGTCTGGGGTGGGCCCAGCATTCGGCATGGTCTCTGCAATTTTGGCCTCTGCCCCGTGACCTCTGGTGGGTGTAGAAGAGCTCATTCTTCATTGTGGGGGTGGGGGGCACCCTGAGGACCCTGTCACCATCAGCTGGACCACAGGCATCTCAGACAGATGTAAGCCAGGATGAGGGCTCAGCAGGCTGAGACAGGCCTCCCTGAGAGGGTTAATAGGACGCGGTTTCTTCCAGAATTAGTTCAGCAAACACATTTTGTCCACCTGGGGCAGGAGCCAGGTGGAGTCACAGGGCCACAGAGATAAAGGAGACCAAGCCCTTCCCTGTGCCAGTCCAGTGCCAGGGGGATGCTCATGGAACACTCCACCTGATGGGGTGGCAGGCAGGACTAGGAGGCAGTACACAGATGCCTGCCATGTCCACACTGCTGTCACGTGAAGCAGCACCCAGGAAAGGGCAGGCACCAGGTCCTGCCAAGGAGGTCTCAGTGGCCTCAAGGAGCTGCCAAGGAGAAGGCAGCTCCCTGCTGCTCACCCTGCAAGAAGCTGGCACCAGCAGAGGCAGCCCATGTGGTCCAGGTGACATGCGACCTTGCTTGGTGCCACAGGCCCTGCCTCTCGGTGGCACCATCCTTTCTTTGCTGCAGGGATGGTAGATGTGGCTCTGCTGGGCCAGAGCTGCACTTTCTTAGGACCTGGTTTTCTGAGAGGTTTGCTGCCCTGAGGTGTGTTGGTAGAAAGCCGTCTGCCCGCCCAGTGTGGGCGCAGATGAGTGCAGCGCCTACTCTGTGTCTGGTGGAACATGGAACGTGTGAAATGGAAGGGCATGACGCATCCTGTCTCCCCCTGCAGAATTCCTACCTGGTCTTAGCGGGCCTTGCTGATGGGCTTGTGGCTGTGTTTCCTGTGGTGCGGGGCGCCCCAAACGACAGCTGCTCCTACCTGTGCTCACACACGGCCAACAGGTCCAAGTTTAGCATCGCGGACGAAGACGCCCGGCAGAACCCCTACCCGGTAAAGGCTATGGAGGTGGTCAACAGTGGCTCTGAGGTCTGGTACAGCAATGGGCCGGGGCTCCTTGTCATTGACTGTGCCTCCCTGGAGATCTGCAGGCGGCTGGAACCCTACGCAGCCCCCTCCATGGTGACGTCAGTCGTGTGCAGCTCTGAGGGCAGGGGGGAGGAGGTCGTCTGGTGCCTGGATGACAAGGCCAACTCCTTGGTGATGTACCACTCTACCACCTACCAGCTGTGTGCTCGGTACTTCTGCGGGGACCCCAGCCCCCTCAGGGACACGTTTCCTGTGCGGCCCTTAGATATGGAATCCCCGGGCAGCCACACGGCCAACTCAAAGGAGCCCGAGGGGGACACCATCGCGGATGTGAGCATCATGTACAGTGAAGAGCTGGGCACGCAGATCCTGACCCACCAGGAATCGCTCACCGACTACTGCTCCATGTCCTCCTACTCCTCGTCTCCACCCCACCAGGCTGCCAGGTCCCCCTCAAGCCTGCCCGGCTCCCCAGCAAGTTCTTCCAGTGTGCCTTTCTCCACTGACTATGAGGACTCGGACAGGCTACATGAGCCTGGTGCTGCCTCCGACAGGTCTGAGCATGAGCTGACGCCCATGGACGGGGAGACCTTCAGCCAGCACCTGCAGGCCGTGAAGATCCTCGCCGTCAGAGACCTCATTTGGGTCCCCAGGTAAGTAGGTGAAGGCACTGTCCAGGCCGTGCCCACTGCTCCTGCTCTGTGAGCAGAGCAAGAAGAGCCCCTGGCTTCCTTAAAGATCACGTGGGGACCCAACAGGGGCTGTTCTTCCAGGAGGGTTGGCTCCCTCCATTGGGAATCAAAGCGATGTTTTTAGCAAATCTAAGAGTGGCCGCATCAAAGCTGATTGCCTGCCAGACAGCTTAAGGTACCACACAAGGAAAGCCACAGTCAACTGATTTTCCCAGTCAACTGGGAAAATTCCCCTCTACTTTGGGGTCTGTCCCCTCACTGTAACTTAATCCCCTAGCAGAAACTGCACGTCTGTTGCCTCCCTCCCGCGCCTTTCCGCACATTGGCTCCACTCCCCCGAGAGCGCGGCTACGGACAAAAATGCTTCCCCTTCTGGCTTTTGGTTTCTTAGGCGCGGTGGAGATGTTATCGTCATTGGCCTGGAGAAGGATTCCTGCACCCAGCGGGGCCGAGTCATCGCCGTCTTAAAAGCCCGAGAGCTGACTCCACATGGGTAAGACTGAGGGGCAGCTCCTTTAGGACCCAGGCAGCAGCATGAGCGCGGAAGGCCACCGCAGCCAGTTCCTGCACTGTCCATTCTCACAAATAGTGCATCCACCCATGTGGCTGTAAGGCAGAGTGGGGACAAGATGGGGTCCTCCAGGCAGCCCCTAGTGGCTCTGCACTGGCCACGGCTGCCTGTTTCTGGAGTACCCAGTGCACCTGTAGCTCAGGTACCCTACCTAACAAATGCCTCCAGAGCCAGAGTTCAGCTGCACTTGAAATGCAGATGCATCCAGGCGATTGGTTCCCTGATCTTCCTGCCAAGCAGGAAACCCTGCCCGAGGTGCTCATCTGCCCACACAGCACCTGATGGGGCCTGCAGAATACCCATCTCCAAGCCTGGGTCTCACCTCCTGCCCTTCCTGGGCTGAGGCATGGCTCAATATACCTGTCTATGGGTGGGTACCCCCAGGAGGCATGCCAGTGTCCTCTGCAAGGGTGTACTGGGCAGGGTGGCCTGTCCAGGACATGGTCTACGTGGCTGGAGTGATGTGAGGCTGTGCCAGCTGCAGCTCCACACCGTGTTTATTCCCCTCACTTGGATGACTGAGCCCCACATGGCAAATCTCCCTTACGAAAAGCCCTCAAGTGTGTGTGTGTGTGTGTGTGTGTGTGTGTGTGTGCGTGTGCATGCCTTGGAGCGCTTCCATTTTGCACTAGGCCTGTTTTCCTTCAGCATACATTATCCCCCATCCATGGGCAAGTGGGTTTTTATTTCACCTGGAGCATAAGAGGGTGGAGAAACCCCGGTCAGTGCGTTTCTCCCAGAGCAGGACTGTAACCAAGGCAGCAACCATGGCGTCCCACTCCCATGCCCGCCAGCTTTGAACCTTTGCAGTGAGTCCTGGGCCAGTGACCCTTGCTCTGTAAGTGATTCTGGAAGCAAGATCTGGATGTGCTCCTGAGCTCTGGCGGAGCCTGTGGATGGCAGCCTGGAGCTGACAGAGTTGCCAGCTTGCAGGTTGGGCTTCTGGAGGAAATGGGCATGCAGCACCCAGGTCCAGGCCTTGGCACACCTGCCATTAGTGTCCTAACCTTTAGCTGTTGCTGCTTTTCCTATCCATCCCCTAAAGCTGGATTTTACCTTTTTCTCACCATAGGGAGAAAGAGGCCCCAGAAGCCAGTCTAAGGTGGGGGCCCTGGCAAGGCCATGCAGAGTAGAGGCCTCTGGACATCCCAATTTGCAGGAGTGCCTTGGCGCCATGCAGGCCACACACACACAGCACAGAGGGAGGAAGGGCAGTTAGTAGGTGCTCGGGGTGGGGCACCCCCAGGGAAGGGAGGCCGCACTGTGGCCCAAAAGGAAACTGGCAGCGCACCTACTGATCCTGCAAAACTGTCCACAGTTTCCAAAAACGTACTGCTGACTTTGGGGGAGTAGGTTTCCCGTGTAGCATATGATCCTGTATTTCCTAATGAGAGAAGAATATCAGTGAGCTTAGTGGCAAGGGAGTTGAGTTAAACTCGGTCATAAGCCATTCACAGGCAGACATTTGGGTCGAGGGTGTTTTCTAGACCCTTTGGGGACCGAGTCAAGGATGCCTGATCTGATTGCCTCCGTGGCCTTCCAGGGAGTCAGATTCTCACAGAAAAAGCTCATGGACGTGACCTCATGCCCACAGCTCGACTTTGCTCTTTGTAAAGCCTAGGCTCATAGGCGGGGCCCTCAGGAGAAGTGGCGCATCTGAGCACACCTGGGAGAGGACTGGCATGCAGACCCATTCCCCTCCCCTTAGCCAGCTCTGCCTTCCTCAGATGGCACAGGGTGGGGGTCCTGGCCCCACCCAAGTGGGACCCCTGTGGGTTTCCTCAGACCCCTTTTCTCTGTAGGGTGCTGGTGGATGCTGCTGTGGTGGCAAAGGACACGGTGGTGTGCAGCTTTGAAAACGAAAACACGGAGTGGTGCCTGGCTGTCTGGAGGGGCTGGGGCGCCAGGGAGTTTGACATTTTCTACCAGTCCTACGAGGAGCTGGGCCGGCTGGAGGCTTGCACACGCAAGAGAAGGTAATTCCTGTGGAATGACAGTCACGCGTGCAGAGCTGGCTGGTACCGGGCTGCAGCCTGACCCCTCTGCCATCAGCCTCTAGTTCTCCAAGGCCCTAGAAGACAGATGGAGTTCACCACTGAACTCCTCGCTGCTAAGAAGTGCTGAGAAGTGACCTGCCTGGTGGTGGTGGTTCCAGGGTTCTCCGGTTCTCTGGAGCAGAGTTATCTGAATACCCCATACCCCGACAGCTGATTTTACAGCCCTAGGGAAGACAGTGGGATCTGGCTGGGAGGGGCCTCCTCTGGTCTCCTCCATCAGTCTCCAGGAGCAAGAGTGGAGGAGCCTATTCTGAGCTGGCTCAAACAAAGACGGGCTAGGCCTTCCTTCCATCCCCAGGTCTCAGATGGAATTACACTAGGGGCCCTCTGCTGGGAAGCAGTTGAGGTAGAGCCCGAGGTGGGGGCTGTGACCCCTGCCCTTTCCCCCCTGGAGACCCCAGCCTCTCAGCACATTTCACAAGCTCCCCCAGGCCTGGGCCAGCTTGGGCAAGCCAAGATCAGATGTCTCTGTGTTCGAGAAGGTCTCTGTGTGGGAAAGCCCTCCGAAGACCCTGGGTGAGTAGTGCTGCCCCCATCCAGAGAATGAATGAGTTCCTTTAAGTTCACAGCCAGAAAGCCCAGGGTTGCATAGTGCAAGGGCACCAGCTCGGCCTTTACATTCTTCTCCAGCGACAAAAGGAAGGAGAAACTCAATCCTCAGGACTTGAGAAAGGGCCTTGTGTTTATAGCTTTGTGAAGTAAATTTGGACGCAGCTGGAGCACAAACCCTGTTTGTTTGCACATAATAATCTTGTTTATCACTTTAAAAACTTCAGTAATATCTCAGCGGTCAGGCTTCTGGTTGTGAAATCAGATTGTATGGGATTTATACCAAATTATGTATTTGCTAAACATTCACTCCACACGTGTACAGCAGAGTACAAAAAGAAAAACTGTCAACAGGATTTATGGATACAATAGCAAATATGTTGTAAATTATGCGCGTGCATGCATTATGCTCAGGCACACCACATAGGCACACACACGTGCAAACAGAGCCACTTTTTCGTCAAGAGTTACCGTTTGGGGCTCCTTCAATCAGAATGCAAGTTTGAATGAGAGATCATACTCCAGCTGAAGTTTCTTGACCCTTTTCTAAAATTGTAAAGATCAAACTGTGTATTTGCTGGAGATGCAGGGAGATGAGACTCTTGTAACCTGAAAATAAACAGATTCTTTCAAGAATGAAGCTGTGGCCTTGGTCTTTCGAGCGCTTATGACCACAGCACAGGCTCAGCCCCTGCCAGACCCACTCGCTGCCTGGGAGTAACGGGCAATGCCTCCTTGCCCACTGTGCCTGCATACAGGTGGTCCCTGAGCAGCTTCCATGGGTGGAGACTCTGCTCTGTCAGTCACAGGCCTGGAAAAAACAACTCTTCCCACTTTTTTTTTTTTTTTTTTTTTTACTATTCTGGGCACCAAGTCCTGGGGGGCTGAGGGTCTGTGCTTACTGCCCACCTCCCTGCCATTCTTTCACCCTCGTCCCACAGGAGGGTTGCAGGGGACCAATTCTCCTTTTCCTCTCATTTCTAATGCACCACAGCTGCCCAGTTCACTCCCAAATGCAAGCCAGATTCTGTCTGCCCCATGTCCCAAGTTTGTGCTTGGCATCGCCTGAAGCCAGACTGCTTTGCAGGCACCAAACTTGCCCTCTTCTACTCCAGGAAAAGCCCAGCGCCGGGCCTCCTAGAGCCAGGGGAAGGGATCTCTTCACACCACACTTAGAAATCGTATGGGCTTGCGGTACCAGCTACCCAGGAGCCAAGGCAGGAGGATCCGCAGAGCCCAGGAGCTGGAGGTTGCAGTGAGCTATGATCACACCAGCTTTCTAGCCTGGGTGACCCAGCAAGACCCAACTCTTTAAAAAAAATCATACAGGAAATGACTAATGAACTCGACTCCATGAAACTGAAACTTACATGGAAAAATCAGTCCAAAGCTTAAAAGTAGACTATCGACTGAGGAAGAAAAAAATATTTGCAACACAAATGAGAGACCAAGAGCTCACTTACTTTTATTAGAGAGATCATAAAATCAGTAAGAAACAGAAAACCCAAAAGGCAAACAGGTTAAGTGCATGGGCAGTAATTGAATTACAAAGAAACAGACCCTTAAACATCAATGCTTGACCTCACCGGACAGTAAGGAAACAGACCTGAAGACTTGAAGACATCAGTAAAACGTCACTTACCACCCTCGGATTGGCAGAGATTAACCAGCCAGCAACTCCTTCTTGAATACCTACTAAGTGTCAGGCACTGTCACCGGACACACAGACAAGAATCTTTGTGGGGTATTTTTACATGTTTGTTTTTGTTTTTGAGACAGAGTCTTGCTCTGTCACCCAGGCTGGATTGCAATGACACAGTGGTTTCAGCTCATGGCAACCTCTGCCTCCCAGGTTCGAGCGATTCTCCTGCCTCAGCTTCCCGAGTAACTGGGACTACAGGCACGTGCCACCACACCCAGCTAATTTTTACCATGTTGGCCAGGCTGGTCTAGAACTCTTGACCTCAGGTGATCCTCCCGTCTCGGCCTCCCAAAGTGTTGGGATTACAGGTGTGAGCCACTGTGCCTGGCCGAATCTCCACTTCTAGGAGCTCGCTCCTTATAGGAGGAGTTGGCAATAAGCACACAAGCGCGATAGTAGAGCAGCCAGCTGGACCACCCAGCGGGGGGAACTGGTGGCTTGGCCTAGGGCTGCTACATTTAACTGAGGCTGGGGCTTGCACGCTGCACCAGGAGGTACAATGTGAGACTGAAAACTGAGGGCACTAGGTGCAAGGACCTTGCACGTGCAGAGGCCCTGTTGTAGGATCAAGCCACTGTGTGGGAGGGACAGGAAAGCCTGGCATGGCTGGAGTCTTGAAGGAGGGGAGGAAGCATGGCCCTGATCGCACAGAATTGCAAGTGTGGGTCCCACTGAAGCTCCTGGCAGTTTTGAGCAGGATTATTACATGATGTAATCATCTTTACAAATCACTTTGCTGAATGGAGGATGAATTAACAAGGGGGTAGTTGGAAGTTGGGGCTACCCCTTGGAGGGCAGTTTGGCCTTATCTACCCAAGTTTCAAATGCACATACCCTCTGACTCAGCAGGTCCACTGAAGTATTCGGTCCTGAAATATTTATAAAGGGGCCCGGAGATACAGAACAAGGAGGTTGATTCTAAGAACAAGCATCTCTTAGAATATGGCCCCAAACAGGAAGCAACCTGAACCTCTATCAGGAGGGAAGTCATAAAATTCTTGCACGTACAATAATACGGTACTCTGCAGCCTGTCAAAGATGCAGGCAGTGCTAACTGTGCTGGTCTGGAATGTTCTCCAAGATATAATAAATGCATTTTTTTGAAAGCAGCTTGCACTGCAGTGTGTATTGAGTTACCATGTGTGTAAAAATCATTGTAGAGTTCCACGTGTATGCACAGGGAAAATATCCCACAGGACACCCACAGGCATGGCAGATGCTGGTCGCCTCTTGCGGGGAGAGCTGAGGGCTGGCATAGAGGAGGGAACCTTTTATTCTGATTGTACACCTTCCTCTCTGCACCCTGAATTGTGTGCATGCCTTATGATGGAGGTAGTTAGGCTGGGAAGGGCCTCTACCCTGAGTCCTACAGGTGCCTGCAACCTCCACCTCCTGGGTTCAAGCAATTCTCTGCCTTAGCCTCCCTAGTAGCTGGGATTACAGGTGCCCACCACCACGCCTGGCTAATTTTTGTATTTTTAGTAGAGATGGGGTTTCACCATCTTGACCAGGCTGGTCTTGAACTTCTGACCTTGTGATCCACCTGCCTCAGCCTCCCAAAGTGCTGGGAATACAGGCCTGAGCCATCACGCCTGGCTTGAAGTATATCTTGTTAGCATGTATATGTCCCACCAACATATCATAAGAGTGGGGCAAATGACATCTTTGCTTCAGGAGGCTGTTTGCATCAGGCTGTAAACAAACACAAAGCTTCATGAAAACCTGGAGCTTCTAACATCCTACGGATGCACACATACACATATGTGCAGATACATCACATGCACATGACACATGTGTGTGCACACACACATAAGGGAACTCGTCATGCAGGAAGGACGCAGCCTAACACCTGAGCTCATGTTATGTATGAAAGTTTTATTTTTGGTGCCACAAAGAAAAGTTAGTACTGGGGCAAAGGATCTCTCAGCAAAGCAATTCTTTTTACTTCCTGCAGAAAGCGTAGTCCCACTAGCAATCTTGCCATAAGAGTAGAGCAGACAAAGGAAAGCAGACATATTTATTTCTTACGCATTTGGGGTGGTCCTCACTGCTGTGTCTGATCTCCACTGGCTGGAGCCAGACCTCACAATCTAAACTAAAACCCGATAATAACTTGAAACCGTTCTAAACAGGTAAAAGCAATGGAGAGCCAAAAAAAAAAGGAAGTCTGAATAAGGAAGGGGCACAGGCTGCGAGCTGGGACCTGCCTGTGAGCACGTCCAGCACAGGTGTCTTGGGTAAAGTACAAGGACATAGAATGTACTACATGCCTGTGAGCACGTCCAGCACAGGTGTCTAACATAGACATGCTACGTAGGGTAGGGCTTCTAGCAGAAAGCAAGAAGGTTTTTGAAGAAAGGGTTTAAAACAAACTATTATTTCTAACACGAGCTTTTCTTAAGAAAGGAAACCTTGAAGAGGAACTTTTCTACTTCCCACAGCTCAGATTCCAGTCACCTTGGGAGGAACAGTTGGGAGCACTGCCCCAAATGAACCATCGACACGCTGGCCCCTGTGTCCTCAGCTCGTATCTGGTCACACTCTGAGGCCTTGCCTCTTTTCCAGGGGTCTGGAATAGTCGCCGCAATCCTAGGAAGGCTCAGAACCGCTGGGAAGAGCTATGAGCACCGGCAGGAAGACGGGGAGTGGGCTGAAGACGGGAGGTAGGAAACAGGCTTCAGCATTGGGGTCGGTTCCAGAGAGAGCAGAGTGTTTCATTGTGTAACCAATATAGCATTTTACACGTGTTTTGACTGGACGTTCGAAGCACTAGAGAGCGTCTAACATTTTAGACTTTAACTATTTACAAGTGGGATCCAATAAGAATGTTGAATAGGTGTTTCACTGGAGGAATTGCCAAAACCCAGGAGTTGTATGTTAGAAGTAAAAGTGGTATGTTACCATTTGGAAAGGGTTGATGGTTTCATGTTCGACAGATTCCTGAGCCTGGTAAGTCGGGTATCAACCGTGCAGTCATACTCTGGGTTCTGCTCAGGTGGTAACGCGTGAGGCCAGCAGCGCCCTCGCAGCCTCGCACCCAGCCTGGCTCCCAGGAAGCGCTCATGTGGTTGAAGGCAGAGGGCGTTGGCCGAAAGTGCTGGGATGACTGACTCCATTTCTGTGATGTAAGGACAGAAAGATCTGGAAGACAGTGGCATCCATTTCCCAAGGGCACCTTCACCCCACTCCAGGATAGATACCCCTTGCCTCCCCTGCACCCCACAGGGTTCAATTCACCCAGAAGCCCAGAGAAACCAGGAGAGGTGTGAGCAATGGAAGAAAGATCAGCACAGGGGCCTCACCAGGCACACCGTGTCATTCAGCAGTGGGGCAGGGACAACCCTCAGGGAGTGGGGCATATTAGCTGTGCTCTGAGAGGCTGGGAACAATGGCCCTACAGCATCCCACAAGTCTCAAGTGCTAGGGTTCGTCCCCAGGGGCTGCAGATCAAAGACCCCGACCAGAGGCCCACAGCTCCCGGCACGGCAGCTCACCGTTTCTCACTGGGAGATCTTGAGCCTCTCGGGGGTGACGGTGGCAGGGAGGAAAGCTGTCTCTGACATTGCTATGGTTCACATCTCTGCTACTCTCTTGCCAACAGGAAGCTTGACCCCTGGAAATTCCCCTCCAGTTGCTGTAGACCCCCTCCCCATTCTGCAAACCCCTTTCCCAGGCACAGGCATGCCCGCTCACAATTACTTCTACTGCTCAGTAGCAGGAGGCTACGTTCTGGAGGCTGGAAGTCCGGGATCAAGGTGTCGGCAGGATTGGTTTCTCCGGTGGCCTCTCCCCTTGGCTTGGGGATGACCACCCTTCTCGCTGTGTCCTCACACGGTCGTCCCTCTGTGCGTGTCTATGCCCTAATCTCCTCTTAGAAGGACACCAGTCCTACTGCATTAGGGCCTACCCTAATTGCCTCTTTAAAGCCTCTGTCTCCAAATACAGTCACACTCAGAGGTACTGGGGGTTGAGACTTCAACACATGAATTTCAGGGGGCTCTGTTGAGCCTATAACACCCTTCGTGTTCTGAAAGCTGTAAGGGGGGTTCCATGGAGCATAAAGGCCAGCCAGAAAGCATGCCTGAGGGTGAACGGAGGCTCTGGGAGGAGGACGGTGAAAGGCAGGGAAAGGCACCAGCAATACACTACGTGAAACAGGGAAGCCTGGGGATCATGTTTATTCAAAAACTGTGGAGTACTGTATAAATGTATAAATGAAGCAGGAAGGACATGGACCAGCGGTGGTTACTCCTGACTGCTGGAACGGCCCCTAACTTTTATGCCTTTCTTTTAAATTGTTTATATGTAGAATTTCTTTTGCAAAAAGAAAAAAAAAAGTAACGAAATTATTCTTTTTTTTTTAGACAGGGTCTCACTGTGTGGTCCAGGCTGGAGTGCAGTAGTGTGATCTCGGCTCATTGCAGCCTTGATTTCTGGGCTGAGGTGATTCTCTCACCTCAGCCTCCTGAGTAGCTGGGACTGCAGGTGCACACCAGCATGCCTGGCTAAATTGTTTCTATTTTTTGTAAAGACAGGGTTTCACTCTGTTGTCCAGGATAGTCTCAAATTTCTGGGCTCAGGGGATCCTGCCACCTCGTCCTCTCAATGTGCTGGAATTACAGGTGTGAGCCACTATGCCCAACTAAAATATTCATTCTTTATTACTATAAAATTACTATGGAACCAAGGAGTGCACATCCATGCTGTGATTGGTCCCCTTTGGGACTCCAAGCATCCTGGCAGCAACACCAAAAAGGTACCATTGTCAGTTACCCAGTTCCCAGAATCCAGAAACAACTGGTTTGTCCAAGTGGTATGCAACTGCCTTGCTCCTCCAAGGCTGGACAGGAATCTCATTTTCCCGAGGATGTGGGACAGAGGGCCTTCTGCAGTGTTGTCTCTTCTAACCGCCTTGGACAAGGGGGTCGGGGGGGTGCTCCCATCCAATCACTGCTGGCCCTTGAAGGCCTAAAGCATGGGTTCCTGGTTTCAGAAGGACCCCAAGGTACTGGCGTACCTAGTATACCCAGCCTCCAATACCTCCCCTGGAGAGAAGGTTCTGAATGAGAGGGAGGCTGGGTGCTGGGAGTGCCACCCTCTGATGAGCACAGCTGGTGTCCTCGCCCTGGATGGGGAGAGGCAGCAGCTTCTCTCAGCCCTGGGGGCTGTCCCGGAAGCTGGATCTCCAGTGCCCTCCCTGCTTCTATGGAGAGTTGAGTTTCAGATCACTGCCATCTGGAAGCTGAGTCTCCCTCTGCCATTTACCAAGGACTAAGGGACAGGGCCTAGGAGTCTCAGCCACCCCTACCCCCCACACCGGTGTCTGTCTCCTTCCCAACTGGGCACTTTCCAGAGGCTGGGTAAATTCTGGTGGCCCAATGCATTCTGCTGGTTCTGCTGCCTGGACTTCCAGCTGTCATCAAACTTCCCCTTGACACGTGTCCCCATATACTCCTCAGCTCCCGAGTCCAGCCCCTTTGCCGAGAGGTGCCATGAGACCTGGAATTCGCCAGCCCTGCAGAGCCCCAGCCAGACAGTGGTACCAGAGCAGTCTCAGGCTGTTCTGAGGACCCTGTCCCGAGAAGGCTGGGCCGGCTCCACCAGCGTTCCACCACCACCCTCTTGCCATGTCCCAGATAATGAACACCTTTAGCGGGATCAATGCACAGCAGGCCACTGTGGCCAAGACCTGGGGCCTCCTGCCCACTCAGCTCCACCTGGGGTGTGGCGTATCCTTCACTGCAACCCACACCTCAGTCACTACTGTGCCACTCTCTGATCCTCAGCTTTCACATCTGTAAAACCAAGGAATTAAACAAATGACCTGCATCCAGGACTTAGCAGAGCGGGATGCTCAGCAAGACTCTCAGGCATCAGTCACCCACTTCCAGGGTTCCCACTGCAGCCCGTCATCTCCCACAGCCCCCAAGTGCTGTGCATCAGTGGCCCCGCCATTTAATCGCATGCTTGACCACACCGAGGCCCGGAGAGCGAGGATCTGCTGCTGCTCAGCTGGGAGCCAGTTCAGAAACCGGTTTCTGCCGACTCCGATGGTGACTGCCATTTTGGATACTGCATCATCCGTCCCTCCCGGGCTCCGGCTTGGCCCCCTCACTGGTGTCATCCAGGAGCTGCCCAGTTCTGGTCTCACTGGTGTGGGTGTGGCAGGCTGGGCAAGCGCACAAGCTCCAGAAGGCGCTTATTCTGCACCCCCTGGAGAGCCTGCCTGGCCCCTGTCCTCCAAGTGCACAGCGACCCCTATGCAGATCCTAAAAGGCCCTGCAAGGCGGTGGTGGCTTCCAGCACATGAGCACCAGGAGCTGACCTCTTCCCTTCCTCCAGAGTGGCCTCTGGGATGTGCCATGTGCTGTGTGCCAGGTGACATCTCTCCCACCCCAACCCAATCCTCCATCTCCAAGTCCAGCCAAGGCAGCCACGTCAACCCTGCCCTCCAAGCAGCACAATCACTACCCAGGTCTGGAGCCAGAGGAGAATGGAGGGGAGGAAGAGGATGGGGCGAGGGGAAGCTTCAGCCGACAATGCGGTAGAAGGAACTAGAAAACACCTCCACCTCTGAAATAGCGGCATCAGGTCGCCGAAGCCTGAAATCCAGTGCGGCGGGAGAAGTGGAAGTGAATGAACTCTTTATCTAGACTTTCTTTATCAAAAGGGTTTAAATTGGATCCAGGACACACTAGGTGTTTCTGCCCTCGGTGCAAGGTTTCTGCTCCTCAGTGGAGCCGTGGAGCAGACAATGGCTGGAGCCCAGCCTGCCCATCAGTGGGGCCCGCTGGGCAGGGGCCCAGAGCCTGCACAAGGCCAAGGAGATCTCAGGAATCAGGGCTGGACCCTTTCCAGCTACTAGTCTGCCCACCCCAGAGGCCCCTGTCCTTTGAGCTTCCCATTATTGGTTTCCTTTTCATTCACTTTTATGTTCAGAGGTCAGGCCTGAGGGAACAGAGAAACGGTGGGTAGTGCAATTTGATGCAGGGCGGCTGGGGTCAGGGTCAGAAAACTGGCCTCACTCCCTCCAGCACCTCCCGGCTGGGTGACCCACAGCCGCCTCCTCTCCCGGGACCTGCGGCTCCTCCACACCCTGCCTTCTTGGTTGTGATGAAGAACCAATGGTTTTGTTCCACAAATTACCAGCTTCCTTCACAATGGAGGCCATGGCGGCCTCCAGACAGAAAAGCCCAAGACCCCTGAGTACAAAGAGGGGCAGCCAGGAACTGGACCTCTGCTGGGCCCTGGAAACCGCAAGAGCCAAAGACCCGGGGCTTTGCCCCAAAACTCCCCCACAAGGCCACGCTGAGGGCTAAAGGAAGGGCCAGAGCTCAGCCCCAGGGGGGCTTTTCCTTAATGTGGTGATGAGCATGGGATTTGGAAACACAGGCCCAGGTTCAAATCCTGCCTCTGCCAATTGCCAGCTGCCAGACCCAGCGCAAGTTTCTACCCCTCTTAGAACCTTGTGTCCTCACTGACAAAGACAGAAAATAATACAGGGATGGCGTTCCGGAACAGCAAGTTGTAGGGGGGTATGTGTAGACAGATCCCCACACGGAGAGGATGCCTCAGGGACAATGCTGCAGCCCCACCCTGGCTCCCGGAGTACAGATCAGGTGCACAAGGCCTCCAGTCTTTCCTGTCAGCACTCCTTGGGGACATCCATGCCCCCTCCCCAAGCCCACCCTCCTGACCTTGGCATGCTCACAGCCAGTGTTACGTCTTTCCTGCTGTCTATTTCTGTTCCAGTCAGGGAGGAGACCCTGAACCTCAGGCTTGGCCTTCAAAGTTCTCTTCAGCTGCACACAGCTGCCCCCAGCACAGGAACAGGGACAGTAACCAACAGCAAGGGGCCTGGCATTTCCTAAGCGACAAGGACCTATGGAGGTACTCCCATCGCTCAAGGTAGGGCATCTGCTCCTCCCAGTTCTCGGGGAGGGATTGCATCAGGTCAGGGGCTTGGCTGAGAGGACTTCCTTACTTGCAAAAGGGAGACAGGTGGACACTGGAGTGGGGAACGTGAGGGTCTAGGTGCAGAGTCTTCCTTGTCGCCCCAGAAAATGTGACACTCCTCATTGCAGTCCCTCTCCCAAAAACCAACCCTCCCCAGTCACCATTAACTTCCAGGTAGTGAAGGGAGACGGGGGAGAGGGGCCCTTGGGCAAAGCTAGGGGCTGGGCCCTCTTTCTCCCACATTAGAGAGAAAGAACTCAGCAGACCATGGTGGCTATCGGCTGGGGACTTGGGCAAAAAGGTCTGCTGTTTGCCAAAATGTAACAGCTCCTCTCCCTCGCTGAAGCCCAGGAGCGGAGGAAGCCGTCCCAGCCTCTCCAGCCCGTTCCTTAGGGCACTTGCCCCCATTCAACCCTCTGGTGGGAGCCCTTCCCGTGCCTGTCGCCAGGGGGAGCCCCGCTCCGAGCAGCCGGACCCTGCCCTCCCTCTGGCTCTACCTGGCCCCACCTTGACAGAGGACCAGCCAGCCGATAAATGGCTGCCCCTGGGCTCCTGGGCTCTCTGAGAAGAGTTTGTGGCCTTGATTAGTTTACTTTACCAAGTATTCCCAAGTATGATGCCTTCAGGGGAGAAAGGAACCCTTGTGGCGGGTGTGGACGAATGTAAATATAGACACCCCAGGGCAGGCAGGCAGAGGCCCAGAGGAGCGGGCCGGCTGTGGGGCGACTTTCTTCTCCAGACGTTCTAGTTGGCATCTTGTATTTCTTGTGCAATAGAAATTTTTTTTCAACGTAACTTGGCTTTTTTGCATGTGCTACAGGCTTATGAATAGTCTGGTCTCTGTGTGCATGCACGTGTGTTTGTGTGTGCACGCATGTGTGCATTTGTGTGTGTGTTGTGTATATGTGTGTGTACATTGTGTATATGTGTGGGGGTTTTGTGTGTATGTGTGTGTGGGAGTTTGTGTGTGTGTGCGCACGTGCATGTGCACACACACATACTTTAATGTCCCCAGCGTGTGGCCCCATGGCCAGGTGCAAGCCTGGTCTGCGTCCACACTGGGAATTTCGGCGCTCTGCAGCCCAGGGACACACTGGGAATAGGGGAAAGAGGAGAAAAGGGTCTGGAAATCCAGAGAACATTTTTCCTGAGAGAGTCTCTTGACGAAAGTAGCTTCTACAACTGCAATGGTCCCGCAGCTCACAGCTGGGGCCTGCTAACCTTGTGCTGTTCTCAGCAAAACTCCTCAGAACTCAGCCACTAAAGGCAAGCCTGCAGCTCACACTCGTGTCAGCCACACAGAACCTGTATTCCACCAAGAACTCATTTGTATTAGCCTGCCCTTGATACAAATAGGGCAGAGGATGGCAAAGGTTCTGTCCCAAGGCCCCTAAACTGCAGCCACAGAGGGGACACCATCCACCAAGGAAGCTCTAGGTCCCCGGGGGGCTCTCAGGAACCCCCACTGCCTGGCTCCAGAGTGAGGCTCTGCCTGCCTCCCCTCATTCCAGAACCGCAACTCACAAGCCAAGAAACACAAGACCTAAAGCCATGTGAACAGTCACAGATAGTGAAGGAGGCGGGCCAGGCCCCTGGGGAAGCCTGGGCACTCCATCAAACTGAGTGGCCCTGTGCACTCCGGTTAACCCTGAGCTTGCCCCTTTCGTCCAGCCATGGTGAAAAGGCAGAGATGGAGGGGCCTCCCACATGCTTGGGTGGCCCAGCTCTCTATTGGGCCTGTGGAGGACCTGCCCAGCAGCTGTTAGGAAGAGAAGGAGGCACTGGAAGGGCCTGGTCAAGGCTGTCTGTGCAGCTGGACTGTGGCTGGGGTGGAGTGGGAAGGAAAGCCAGGAGGCTGGCATGTCGGATTATGTTTTCCAAAGATGACCACAATAGAACCTCCCATCCTGTCACTCCTCCCATCAAGAAGTGGAGTCTATGTCTCTTTCCTATGTATCTGCGGGGCTTGTAACTTGCTTGTTACCACTAGAATGTGGTGAAAATGATACAGCATGACTTCCAAAGCTCAGTGGGAAAAGGCAATGAAGCAGACACTCACCTCTGGAGCCCTGAGCCTGTAGGCAAGAAGTCTGACTGTGATGAGGCCGCCATGCTGTGAGGAAGCCCAAGCCACATGCAGAGGCC
The DNA here is from genome assembly GCA_031835075.1 of Saguinus oedipus. Lineage (NCBI taxonomy): Eukaryota > Metazoa > Chordata > Mammalia > Primates > Cebidae > Saguinus > Saguinus oedipus. Next base: position 14,604,671 of record CM063174.1, read on the forward strand.
ATGTGTTGTGGCTGACAGCCTGGCTGAGGTCCCACCGACAGCCAACATCATGTGGGGGAGGCATGAAAGATGGCATCTTCAGATGGTTCCAGCTGTTGGGTCCCTCTCAGCTGTGGAGTCTTTGCAGTCGAGGTTTCAGACTTCACAGGATGGAAGCAAGTTGGCCCTGCTGTGCTCTGTCCACCTTCCAGACCCACAGAGCCACAAGCATGGGAAGATAGATGTGGTGTGCTAAGTTTTGGGGTGCTCTCTTAGAAAACAGCTGTCACTGGAACAGATGGTCCAGGGAGAGATTCAGAAAATGGTGCCAGCCAACCTTCTGCTCTTTTCACTTTCATGAAAGCTGCCGGGACCCAGGAGGCCACAGATCTTTTGAAGAGCTGCCCCGTCTCTAGCAGGTAATGACTCAGGCTCAGGGGACATGGGAGTTGTCTCTGACAGGGCAGCCCCCTCTGCCTGGGGCACAGGGAACCCAACTTAGCAGCTTGTGCCAGGCAGAGCTGGCTGCTTCTTCCCAGGCCTGAGGAAGGTGCTGGTGGCCGAGACTGACCGTCCACCCTGGCCGAGCTCTGGGGTGAATTGGCCAGGCCTGCCGGCATTTCCAGGTCTGCTGGATGAATGGGGCCTCCAGAGTCATGGGCGGCTATAGCACCAGCTCCTTGCCAGGCCCAATTGCAAACGACTGCTACTGTGGCCTAGAGACCTTAGAGAGGAGACACACCTTGCCTTTGCCGTTTGTTTTTGGCCGGGGCTCTGCACTCGTCTCCATCAGCTGCTCTGACTCATCGGGAGTGGACAAAGGGACAGAAGTTTCCAGGAAAAGGCAGAGAGACTGCAGGCAGGTCCTGTGGCTGTGGAAGTGGGTCTAGGGGGGCAGCGACAAGGCTCCCAGCTCCAGGGGCCCAAGTGGCCAGCAGCAGCCAGGCCACAGGCGGTCAGCAGCTGCCGTCATCGCCCATCAGACTATCTGTTTCCAGGGAAGAGGCCCCAGGAAGCTAGAACACAGATGCCTTTATTCTCCCTGCTGAGATGCCAGCCAGGGACTAAAGGGCAGGAGAGAGGCCCCTGAGGTGGGGTTTGCCTCCCAGAATGTGCAGCCGGAAATGGCCTTGACCTTCTCCCATCCCTGTTGTGCACACGGGAAACAAAGGCCCAGGGAAGCGGCCGACCCGAAATGTGTCATTGCCAGGGCAACCCAGCCACAGAGCTCACAAGCCTGGGAAAAAGTTGTTCATCACGGGGTGGATGTTTGTCTTGTTTTGATTTTTCAAAAGCCTGAACCAAATCAGCTTTTTAACATGCTGCTCCAGAACATGGTGCTACTTGCAGACAGCCTGAAGAGCAGACGCAGGCAAAGCTGATGGTGTTCAGACACCCCCACAAAACATCCCTGCAGGCCTCCTCGCTCACTTCTCAGCAGACTGCCACGTCCCGTCTGTACCCGAGACCCGGAGACCCGAGGGTCAGGCCCATCCCTATCCATTTCCCTCAATCGGCAGCTTTCATGTAGGAATGAAGTTAAAAGATCCAAGTTCACTCTCCGCAGTATGATGCAGTTGCCCTATTTTCTCTTCCCTGAAAGGTTAGGAAACTTTGACATTAAGGAGGTTGTTCATCAGGATTTCACATTGTCACACGAGTTTAATTAGTGTCACATCAGAACAAAAAAGTCAGTGCTGATCCAGCCGTGTATGGCATGACTCCAGACTTCTTGGTGAGCAATGGAGATCCTTTGGCAGAATTTGAGCTTCCCTTGTTGCAAGAGAAAGCAAATTCACCTTCTGGAGAGGCCTTTTATCATCAGCCCTGGCTGGAGGCTCTGTCCATTTAGCTCCTAAGCATTTCAGGTGAGCATCGGGTGAGGTGAGCAGGGACCCCAACCTTCCCCTAACTCCCCAAAGTCCATTGTGGGGTCCAGACCTAGGCAGCTCTCGGGCCTTAATTCAGCTTCACAGGGCAGCAGTGCCCTCTTTAAGCCCTGCTGCTCCACCCATCATGGCCTCCAAATCCCCCTGTGCCTGCCCCTTCTCTTAGGCACCTCCCGTCTGAAGGACGGTGGGGCAGATCACCAGCATGCACCTGCAGGAGGACTCAGTGAGAGGAGGGAGAAGGGGCAGCCAGGCACTGCTGTGCTGTGCCCACCCTGCCTACCGGACTGGCCGAGGGCACACCATGGGGACCTGTGCTCAGTTTTTAAGAAGGGAGAGATCATTCAAAGTGGACTGAGCCATTCTATATTGGCACAGAGTGGCAGTGGCTGATCATGGCAGTCGCAGAGAGCCTTAGGAGGTAGGGGGTCTACAGAGCTGGTGGAGGACCCTCGGGGGTCCATTTCCAGCCTATGCCCGACAAGGCCAGGATGGCAGCTTCCACCTCAAGCCTGTACCATGCCAGCTGGCCCCAAGGGGCTTCTGGGTGTAGCACCAGCTGGGTACACCATGAGGATGAGACAGTACGAACTGAAGATAGAGTGGTGGGAACAATACAAATTAATAAGACATGAGGTGAAATCGCCTCAAGGTGACTGGTGAGTGTAAGCTTTGGCCTCATGCTCCTGCATCTAATTTCTTTAAAAATGCAGAAAAGGTATTTAAGAAAGTAAGTTAATTCCTGGCAGTGCTGGAGAAAGGTGGGTGTAACAGATTGCATTTTCCAAGATGCTACAACAGACCTTCTAACCCACATAGCTTTTCTCCCAAAGGACTCAGACGCTCCTCCTATCCAGAGTTGGGGTCTCTCCTTCCTCTCCTGGAACCCTGGTGGGCCAGTGACTACAGCAAAAGTGATGCCATGTGACTAGCTGGGTCAGAAAGGCTGTTTCCATTTCTGCCTGACCCTCTGGGCAAGCTTGTTGACACCAGACTCCATACTGTGAGAAAGCCCAAGCCACATGAAGATGACACAGGTGGGTATTGCCTCTGATGCCCTGATAAGCATCACCCCCAACCACAGTCTGATTGCAGGCCCATGAGAGCAGGGCCTCGGAACAGGACCTCCCCAGCCAAACCCATCAACTCTCAGAACCAGGAGAAATGATAATGATTGTTTTAAGCCATTACCTTTCAGAGTGATTCATTACTCAGCAACAGATAACCGGAACAGAGATACTTTCAGTGGGTCAGAAATTATGCAGCAGTGGGATCAGTGAGAATGAGGAATGATAGCTCCACATTCTGGAAATGATGGCTACTTCCAGTTCAGTGGGAGCAGGTACAGGGGAGAGAACAGGGCTGCAAGTGACTGTTAGGTGCTAAGTGCCTGCCTCCAGAAGACCACCCGCTGGTCCACCCCACCTGGCGACGCATTCCTGCCTCTCACCTGCAATTGCTGAGGGTAAATAGGTACACCACTTACAGATGTGTCAACAGCAAACCTCCCCTTCTAAGATGCGCACTTAATGAAAACACTGAGGGAGAGTCACTAAACTCAACAGCTAAACCGCCTAGAGAAAGTCAGTTCTCATTAGAAAGAAATGGAAATTGTAAAAGAAGTATATTATTCGGGCATGGGGGCTCACACCTGTAATCCCAGCACTTTGGGAGATTGAGGCGGGTAGATCACTTGAGGCCAGGAATTCAAGACCAGCCTGGCCAACATGGTGAAACCCTGTCTCTACTAAAAATACAAAATTTAGCCAGGCGTGGTTGCAACAGCTGTAATCTCAACTACCCGGGAGTCTGAAGCATGAAAATCACTTGAATCTGGGAGGTGGAGGTTGCAGTGAGCTGAGATTGCACCACTGCACTCTAGCCTGGGTGACAGAGTGAGACCCTATCTACAAAAAAAAAGATATTTAGAGAAACAAAGATCAGGCCACTGGAGAAAAAAAAAAAAAAAAGAACCAACTGAAGATCTTAACATATGAGTGTTAAAAGGAAAAGTCAAAACAAGAAAAGTGGAGGCCCCTGAAGAGCAAGTTTCTGGAGTTTGAAGCTAAAGTCCTGTTCGGAGCGTAGCACAAAAGGAAAACAGCATGAAAATGAATGCGAGGGAATGTGAGGCTGCATGGAGGCTGGATGCAGAAGCTGCCAAACCGTCTCACAGAAATTCCAGAAGGAGCGGGTTAGATTTAGAACACACTAAGAGAAAGAGTAGACAAGAAGTATATTGAAACCTATTCCCCAAAGGCTTGAAGAGAGATAGAAAACTTGGATAGCTCAATTGCCCAAGAATTTGGATAGATAATGAAAGACTAAAGTAGAAGACTGAACATTTTTTTAAATGCCCGGGCCCAGCTATTTTATAGACACTTTTTCCTTAACCTTCAAAAATAGGTCATGATTATGTTAGACAAACTGCTTTGGACATATAGCAATCTAGAAAGTGAATTAACATATTTTTCAGGATACTACAAGGTTGATTCCAAAATGAAAGGAGAGCACACTAATGATCATCTATGCAAACATTTTAATATATTAGCAAATCAAATCAAGTAGCATAGTAAAGGAAAAACCATTATAACCACGTAGCATTTAATCCCAGATAAGCAAGACTGGCTTGACAGTAAGACTCACTATGTTAGCTTACTAGAGTAGGAAAAGCTAAATGAGATGAACCTCTCAATAGATGGAGGAGGAGGAGGAGGAGGGGGAAGAGGAGGAGAAGGGGGAGGAGAAGGGGGAGGAGGAGGGGGAGGGGGAGGAGGGGGAGGGGGAGGAGGGGAAGGAGGAGGAGGGGAAGGAGGAGGGGAGGGGGAGGGGGAGGAGGAGGAGGAGGGGGGTCGGGGGGGAGGAGGGGGAGGAGGGGGGGAGGAGGGGGAAGAGGAGGAGGAGGAGAAGAGAACTTTTTAGCTATTGTTTCCTTCACTTGACTAGGGCATTCTCTACAGACCCCCAGCAAAGATCCTACCTACTGATGAAGCCTCGGAAACCTAGTTATTAAAGGCACCACTTTCTGCCCAACCGATTGTGAGCATTTTGGACTGATAATATCAAATGTCAGTGCCAAAGCAAGGTTAGGTAAACAGGAAAGCCATCTTATTGGGCAATTTGATTAAAAAATAAAAGAATGAAATTCTGTCACAGACGAGCCTGGAGGACAATACACTTAGTGAAATAAGCCAGGCATAGAAAGACAAATACCACGCGGTCTTGCTCACATGTGGAAGCGAAAACAGTGGGTCTCACTGAAGCAGAGAACAGAAAAGTGGTTACCAGAGACTGGGGAGGGTAGGAGGAGAGGGCGAAAGGGGAGAGGCTGGTTAATGGATACAAAATTACAGCTGGATAAGAAGAGTCAGTCCTGGTGTTCTAGAGTAGCCGTCCCCAACCTTTGGCACCAGGGACTGGTTTTGTGGAAGACCATTTTTCCACGTCGCCCCACGTCGGGGGATGGTTTTGGTGTGATTCAAGCACATACATTTATTTTTATTTATTTATTTATTTATTTATTTATTTTCTTTTGAGACGGAGTTTTGCTCGTCTTGCCCAGGCTGGAGTGCAATAGCAGGAACTTGGCTCAACACAACCTCTGCCTCCCAGGTTCAAGCAATTCTTCCACCTCAGCCTCCCAAGTAGCTGGGACTACAGGCATGCGCCATGACGCCCAGGTAATTTTTTATGTTTTTAGTAGAGACGGGATTTCTCCATGTTGGTCAGGCTGGTCTCGAACTCCCGACCTCAGGTGATTCGCCCGCCTGGGCGTCCCAAAGTGCTGGGATTACAGGAGTGAGCCACCGTACCCGGCTGCACATTACATTTATTGTGCACTTTATTTCTGTTATTACATTGTAACACATGATGAAATAATGGTACAACTCTTCATAACGTAGAATCAGTGGGAGCGCTGAGCTTGTTTTCCTGCAACTAGACTGTCCCATGTGGGGGTGATGGGAGACTGTGAAAGATCAGCAGACAGTACATTCTAATAAGGAGTGTGCAACCTAGATCCCTCGCATGCGTGGTTCACAGGAGGCTTTGTGTTCCTATAAGAATCTAATGCCGCCACTGATCTGACAGGAGGCGGAGCTCAGGTGGTAACGTGAGTGATGAGGAGCAGCTGTAAATAGGGATGAAGCTTCTCTTGCTGGACTGCCTCTCACCTCCTGCTGTGTAGCCCGGTTCCTAACAGGAGACTGACCAGGACCAGTCTGCGGCCCGGGGGACTTGGGACTCCTGTTCTATAGTACTGTAGGATGACTACAGGTAACTATTTATTTATTATATATTTGCAAATGGCTAGAAGAATTGGAATGTTTCCAACACAAGGAAATGAGTGTTTGAGGTGGATAACCACACATCGTATACATGTATCAGAATATCACAACATACCCTGTAAATACACACAATTATTATGTGTCAATTAAGAATAATCAAAACGGCCAGGTGCGGTCGCTCACACCTGTAATCCCAGCACTTTGAGAGGCCGAGGCAGGCAGATCACTTGAGACCAGCCTGGCCAACATGGCAAAACTCTGTCTCTACTGAAAATACAAAAATTAGCCAGGCGTGGTGGTAGGTGCCTGTAATCCCAGCTACCTTGGAGGCTGAGGCATGGGAATTGCTTAAACCCAGGAGGTGGAGGTTGCAGTGAGCTGAGATCGTACCATTGTACTGCATCCTGGACGACAGAGTGAGACTCCATCTCAAAAAATAAAAATAAAAACAATAGTAATCAAAAATAAATAAGTGAGAATAGGACAAATAGAATTTTTACATTGGATCTAAAACTTTTAAACAGTTAAGAGGCAAAAAAAGCACAACGAGACACCACTTCACATGCTGTAGGATGACTGTCATTATTATTGTTATTTGAGACAGAGTCTTGCTTGGTCGCCAGGCTGGAGTGCAGTGGTGCAATCTGAGCTCACTGAAACCTCCTTCTCCAGGGTTCAAGCTACTCTCCTGCCTCAGCCTACCGAGTACTTGATACTACAGGTGCACACCACCACGCCCAGCTAATTTTTGTATTTTTAGTAGAGACAGGGTTTCACCACGTCAGCCAAGATGGTCTCGATCTTTTGACCTCTTGATCCACGCGCCTCGGCCTCCCAAAGTGCTGGGATTATAGGCATGAGCCAACGCACCCAGCCAACTATTTAAAATAAATAAATAAATAAAGGGAAATAGGTGTTGGCAAGGATGTGGAGACCCTTGAGACCCTTGTCACTGTTGGCCAAATGTGAAATGATTCAGCCACTGAGAAAAACAGTATGGCGGTTCTTCAGAAAGTTAAACATCAAATGACTACATGATCTGTCAATTCCACTTCTGGGTATACACCCCAAGCAATATGCTTGTACACCCATGTTCATAGCAGCATTATTTGCAATCATTAAAAGACGGAAAAAACCCAAATGTCCATCAGCAGATAAATGGATATACAAATTGTGTTCTATCCACACAGTGGAGTATTATTCAGCCTTCTAAAAGAAGTAAATGTCGACATGCTGAAACATGGACGAAACTTGACAGCATTGTGCTAAATGAAATAAGACAGAAAAGGACTCAAACTGTGTGATCCCCCTTCAGTGAGGTGTGTAGAGCAGTCAAATGCATAGTCAGAAAGTGGAATGGTGGTTGCCAGGGGCTGTGGGGTGGGAGAATGGGGAGTTTTTATTTAATGGATAAAGAGTTTCTACTTGAGATGATGAAGAAAGTTCTGGAAATGAATGGCTGTGCAACACCATGAATGCACTTCTTGGGAATGACTGCCATGGAATTGTGTACTTAAACATGGTTAAAATGGTAGAATGTGTGTTGTGTGTATTTTACCATAATGAAAGAAGAATTTAAAGTTATAAAGCGTTCTTACTTCTGTAAATAAATTTTTCTGGGAAACTAGGAGAAAGTCAAAACAAGGCAATGTGGTTTTGCAAGGTAGCATCCTCAGGGCCGCCAGTCTGACAGGCCGCAGACAGACCCAGGTTCCCCTGGCTGCCACCCAGCCTGGCTGAGATTGAGGCCGAAGCCAGCCGAGGCAGAGGGGTCCCCAGACCCTCCATAGAATGCTCTGGTCCTGGGTTCTTCATCCTAGGAGCCTTTTCACTGTGGGAGCAGTGGGCCTTCCACCGGCACCTTCTGTAGAGGAGGCTGGGCCTCCATCAATTCCCTGCGAAACCATGATTCTACCCTGTGACCGCCACGGCCTGCCAGCCACGTAGACCCAGGCCACCAATGGGCCTTCCTAAATGATATGCGTTGGCAGCCCAGTGAGCACGGGCTGAGGCATCAGACCCACATTCAAATCCTGCCCCGCTCTTCTGTGCTGACTGACCTCAGCAGGGCCTCCGTGTCCTCAGCATTCTCACCTGTGAAATGGGAAAGAGTATCTCACTGTGAAGATTCACTAGGAAAAGTATATAAATCACCTGGCACCGAGGAGGTTTTTTCAATAAAATGTTATTTGCTCGTCTTGGTTCATAAGTCATGTGAATTTAATTTCAGAAGTGAAACCCAGGAGTTCCTCCTTCCCAGTTAGCCTCCATCCCTGCTGCATCTAATGGAGAATCTTCCACGTGGTAGTCAGAGCTGAGCCCTGGGAACGTAAGGAGCCATCTCTGAAATTGCGGGAAGCTGGGGTTTGGCAATAGAATAAAGAGAGTAAGTCACCGTGGGGCCGGCCCGGAGCCTCCAGCATAGCCGATACCTATGCGGCAGCCACAGCGCTGGGGATCATTGAATGCCAGAGGCGAGAGGGTCGCAGCTACAGTGCCGAGAATCTAGAAGCTGCTCAACACACAGTGGTTGCCTGTTGCCCATTTTGTCAATAAGAAAACTGAAGCTCAGAGGCTAAGAGGCTCGCCTGGGACCGAGCAGCCAGCACAGGCTCCGACTCCAGGCCTCCCTCCAAATTCTGCTGCAAGAGAATCCATGTGAGAACGGGGAATTTTACACTGAGGGATGGAGGCAAAGGGTCTCTCTCAGGATTCAGAGAAGGGCTTCAACAAGCCTGATCTGGCTGAACTTCCAAGTAGAAAGCTGGCCTCCGCCTCCCGGTCATGCTGGTCCCTGGCTGGGGGCTTCTCCCAAGCCCCTTTCTGAGTGGATGGCATGAGAATCTGCAGGCTGCCCTGTGGCTGGGTCTTGGCACAGCTTTCTCCACCAGCAGAGGGGGCAGACTGGTCGGGGGAGCTTGAAGCCTGCTTAGCCACTGTTGAGGGTTGGGAGGTCCTGTTCCCTCAGCCTAAATGGTCACACTTGTCAGGAGGACAGGCAGGGTTCACTGGCCCCCCATCAAGGATGATGCAGGCTCCAGGGTGATGTGACCCTCACACCCTCACATCGCCAGGAAGGCTGTCAGACACAGGCTCCGTGGCTCGGTGGTTGGCCGGGTCCCGCAGACAAAGCTGACTCCAGAGCACTGCGCCACCATGATGGCCGGGGCCCTGGGTGCCAGGGGAAGTGAGACGGATACAAACCTCTGGTTTTTAGGCCTGGCCAGAGATGCGTATTAATTACCCAAAGGCAGACCAGGTGAAGCTCGTTCATTTCCAGCAGGTTTCAAGACCGGGGGAAGCAGGATGCCGCTGAGAGGTACAGGCAGAAAGGAAGGATGGGAGGCGTCCTGGGGTCTGCTTCCTGCCCCCAGACTACTCCAGACTGACCTACTCAGGACAGAACAGCCCCACAGTGATTCCACGTTCCAGGCTGGGACCCTGCAGTGGAGAAATAAAGCATCGGGGGTTGTTGGGGAGGAGGAGTGGATTTGAGGGAAGAGCTTTGGATGCCCCACAAGGAAAGAGAGCAGAGGGCGCTTCCCTCCCCACCTCCAATTGCATAAACAGGGCTATGGGAGGACCCCCCAAATCTCACTATTGCTCCCCTGCAGCACTGGACATACCGAAGATCCACCTCTCCTGAGGATGCCCAACAGGCTGGCACACTGCTGGGATGGCAGAGTGAAGGTAAGAGCACCCCCAAAGTCAAACCAAAGGTTGAGTGCTGTGGGCCACACCCACCCTGGACAGCTGGAGGGGGGTCCGAGGGCCCAGCTAGAGGGAGGCTCAAGGCACCAGCCCTTAGGGAAATGAGTTCACAAGGTCAAGGACACTCAGCATGATCTGCTCCAAGGAGTCAGGGGTGGGGCACCTCCTGGAGAGCTCAGTGCCCAGAAATGAGGATCATTTGGAAACAGCCTGCTGGGTCTCCGGGAGCCCAGGCAAGACCTTTTCTCTTTTGGTTCGCTGTTGTATTACCAGCAGCATTTCAGTGCCTGGCACTTGAAAATTGTTGAATAATAAGCCCAGAGAGGCAAACACGCCACAAGAGTCACTGGGAGGACTGCCCGAAGCAAGGTTCTGGGAAGGGTGTGAGGGTTGGGGAAGAGATGCTGTGATCAGCTGGTGATGTCTGCCATGGGTGTGGGTGGGAAGGTGTTGGGAAGGGTGTGAGGGTTGGGGAAGAGATGCTGTGATCAGCTGGTGATGTCTGCCATGGGTGTGGGTGGGAAGGTGTTGGGAAGGGTGTGAGGGTTGAGGAAGAGATGCTGTGATCTGCTGGTGTTGTCTGCCATGGGTATGGAGTGGGTGGAGGTGACACAGGCACCATTGATGGAGCCAAGCCCGAAATACTCTCCCCAGTGGGACACAGAGGACTCCAGAGAGACAGTCCCTATTCCCACAAATTGCATTTGCACATTTGGAAAATCCTCTGATAAATTTAAAGCACACATTGTCACTACTCTCCAAAACGGTTAGAAATGGGAGAGGCCGTCTAGGCTGATCATGCCTTCTTCTCCAGGACAGGAGATTTTTGCGTGGAAATTGTACTACTATCTACTTTGAACACTAATTAGAATATGGACTTTTTGCCAACTTTAGAGAATTTCTTGGCTCCCTTCAGAGCCCCATGCCCTAACAGGAACTGACTAGGCATCCCCCTCAGTTCCAAATGAAAGGCAACTTCACTTTCCCATGCATTTTGGGGCTGTCAACTAATTCAAAGTCAGATGAGGAAGTGGCAACATGGCAGCTGCCCATCCCACAGATGGCCCAGGGCTGCGGCTCTCGTGGGGCAGCTCCCTTTCCAGGTTTTAGGCACCAGATGTTGCTTGCGTTTGTCATAATGATAGGAAGGAATGTGCAGCTATCCCAATCTTTCTTAAGCACTTCTTTTTTCTGTCATAATCTGGAAACCAGTCAGCCCTGGGTCACCTGTCTACAGTCTGGCTTCGCTTACGGAATTGGTGCCTACAGAGTATCCTTGTGTGCAAGCATAGGACTCGCCCCCTCGTCACCCAGAACCCATCCTCGCAGTGGCCTGGCAAGCGCCTTCTTAACAGCCAGTCTTGGGATGAAACAAACTAGCAGGAGTCCAAATTCAAACAGAAACCTTCCACTAAGAGGTGTCCCAAACCACACAAACCCTTCATGAATCAGATGTCACTACCATTAGCACTCACTGGTGTGACCCCTTCCAGAAGGTGAGCTGGCTGTCCTGCCTTCCACAGGCCACACCCTGGCAGGGATTTACCTGAAGCCAGGTGGCTTGTATGAAAATGTCCCACTCTTTTTTAAAGAGATGGGGTCTCACTCTGCTGCCCAGGCTGGGGTGTAAGGGTGCAAATCATAGCTCAGTGTAGCCTCCTACTCCTGGGTTCAAGCAGTCTTCACTCCTCAGCCTCCCAAGTAGCTGGAACTACAGGCATGCGCCTCCATGTCCAGCTAAATGGTTTTCCTTTTGTGGATACAGGGTCATGTTATGTTGCCCAGGCTGTTCTTGAACTCCTAGCCTCAGGTGAGCTTCCTGCCTAGGCCTCCCAAGTGGCTGGGACTACAGTCGTGAGCCACAGTGCCCGGCTCAAAATGTCCTACTCTTGACAAACTAATGCTGACATTTATGCTGTTTATCATCTGATGTCCCCCTGCTGGAGATGACAAGGGATGGCGATGATCTGCGTTTTCACCATGAAGCCCTGGGGTGGCATTTCGCAGGCAAAAGTCCCATGGCTCTTGGATGACTTGGGGAACCTGACTCATGTGATTAAACTGCCAAATTGTTAATTTACTTTGAGAGGTGCCTTTTCAAGGAGCTAAATGAATGGATTTCCCAGAAGGATTTCTGGCTCGAATTTCCAGAAGGCTGAGTCATTGGAATGGCACCTGATGGGCCTCAGAGGGGAGCTCAGAGGTTGAGGAGTTTCGGGGCTGCAGCCTCCAGACAAGGGGTGTGCCCATTAAGGTTAGAGTCCAATCAAGCCTCATCACCTTGGACCTGATGGATAAACCCAGACAGCCACTAACTGCCTGAGCTGCTGCTTTGCATGCTGGTGAGGTTTTGAGTTCACATTGAATAGTGACCCCCCCTTTTTAAATAAAATATAGTACATATTGCTAATCTATAAAACAGACCAAAACAGTAGTTTGTAGGTATAAATGGACTTTATATATTCAACTGTATAACCGTGGTGGGACAGGGTTCAAATTTTTAGCATGAGTTAGACAGTGTCACCCCCCCCTGCTCTCAGTCAAAGGGCAAAAGCCATAGAGGTCAGTTTTCATTTTCTCTCTTCAAAGGGAAGGAAAGCAATGAGAGTGGGGGCAGAATATATTCCATAGAGGATGCCACATACCAGGTCCCCCTGGGATTTCAGCGTTAAAGAGTAGGAACACACATGGAGATTTTAGTAAAAAGTCTCGGAGACCAAATCCTTAGCTGTTTTGGAAAGGTGTAAGTAACACTGGCATTACTATCTGGGCTGTGTTTCTTTAAGTATGACATGTATTCGAGTCCAGATCATGGCAGGGGTGACATTAAAATTGAGGTTTATAGTGGGTGGATTTCCACCAGCCTTGTTTCCAGTCTATTTTTGGATTTTTTTTCTAGTTATGGAACATTAAGGAAATTTTGATTCGCAAAGACAATTAGCTGCCAACGATAAGATTGTTAACAGTTTTGTCACAGAGATGAAAACCTCTGTATTCTAAGGTTTGCACTAAATCGAGTAACTAGCAGCAAAGTCAATGGTTTAAGTTCCAATTTATAAGTACTTGGTCACATTGAATGTGTGTGAGTAGGTGTGAGAGTGAGATTAAGAGAAAGAATGGGGGGGCGGAGAGAAACAGAGAGAGAGACAGAGAAAGAAAGGAGCATGTACATGCCTGGGTGTGGCTCGGCACACCTTGCATATAGTTAGAAATATATGTTCAATGAAAATGAACAAAACACTTGGCAACTCTCCTACAAAACCTCCAGATTCTGCAACCGACCTCTGCAGGCTGCTGCCCCACTCTGCACCACACCTTCTCCTCCTGCTAACTCATCATCCTCTTCCCATCCCACCTCGCTAGATGGAAGTGCTGGCTGACTTCAAGCCGACAGGCAATCCCAGAGTTCAGTTCCACTTAATCACCCACCCTTTGTTCAAACATTTTAATGACTTAACTTTCAGGGGCTGTATTAGTTTCCAGAGGCCGCCACAATAAAGCATCACGAACTCGGTGGCTTAAAACAATTATGGAGCCAGAAGTTTCAGCTTGAGGGGTCCCAGGGCCATGTTCCCCTCCAGAGGCACTGGGGGAGAGTTGGGCTTTGCCTCATTAGCATCTGGTGGCTCCACGTGTTCCCTGTGGCTGCACTGACCCATCTCTGCCTCTGTGGTTTCGTGGCCTTTGAGTTTGTGTCTCCTCTTCTCTTATGGAGACACTCGTCATTGGGCTTGGGGCCCACCCAGGTAACCCAGAATGGTCTCATCTCAGGATCTTTCACTCAATGACACCTACAAAGACCCTTTTTCCAACCTGGGTCCAGGTCTCCAGGGATTTGGATGTGCACAGATCTTTATGGGAGCCAGCATTCAACACCTGGCAGGGGCCAACCTTTCTCCCCATCATGACCATACATTTGAGAAGCAATTCACACCTTTCCTGGCAGACAGTGAGGGTACCATCAAAGGCGGCCGATACTGTTCCCCAGACACGCCCGCACATTTCAACATGGATCAAAGCGTATTCAAGAAGTGGATCACTTTATGTTTAGGAATGACTACATTTTGCCAAATGGTTATTTTTTCAGTAAGTCTGGTCATTGTATGTCAACAGAAGCTGCCTGATTTGCTTACAGTCTTAGCCAAGTGAAACTGTCATTATCGATTTGCAGACATTTGGTCTGATGTCTAAGTGAGAACTCCCTTCCCCTTCGTGCACACTCCTCAGCAACACCCCCAACCGGGGGCGACCCTCCTTTCCTTTCCATGCAGAGAGAGCACCAGGCAAAGTGATGCCCATCACAGGAGCTGGGCCATGAAGCCATCAAAAAAATAATGTTCTTGGCTGGTGCCGAGGCTCACGCCTGTAATCCCAACACTTTGGGAGGTGAAGGTAGGAGGATCACTTGAGGCCAGGAATTTGAGAGCAATGTGGGCAGCATAGTGAGACTCTGTCTCTAAATTAGCCAGGTGAGGTGGTATGCACCTGTGATCTTAGCTACTCAGGAGGCTGAGTTGGGAGGATCACTTGAGCCCAGGAGTTCGAGGCTGCAGTGAGCTATGATGGCACCACTGCACTCCAGCCCTCCAACCTGGGTGGCAGAGTCAGACTTTATCACTTACATTTTTAAGAAACATTAAAAAGACCATGTGCAGTAGCTCACACCTGTAATCCCAGCACTTTGGGAGGCTGAGGTGGGTGGATTGCCTGAGCTTAGGAATTTCACCAGCCTGGCCAATATGATGAAACCCCAGCTCTACTAATATATAAAAATTAGCCGGGTGTGGATGAGAATTGCTTGAACCCAGGAGGCGGAGGTTGCAGTGAGCCAAGACCGAGTGTGCCGCTGCATTCCAGTCTGGACAATGGAGCGAGACTCTACCTGAAAAAAAAAAAAAAATCATGCTCTCAGGTCTTCAGGTCATGCAGAGTTATCTGGAAGCACACCTAGGGCTGGGGACCCTGTGAAATTCACATGTTGAAATCTTAACCTCCAGAAAACCAGAAATGTGACTATATCTGGTTGATACAGTCTTTAAAGAGGTAATTAAGGTAAATCAAGGTCACATAGGTGGGCCCTAATTGAACATGACTGCTGTCCTTATGAGAAGAGATTAGGACACAGACACTCACAGAGGGAAGACCATGTGAGGACATAGAAGGAAGACAGTGTCTCCCGGCCAAGGAGGGGGGCCTGAGAAGGAACCCCCCACCCCCTGCCGGCACCTTGATCTCTAGGTGAACTCCTTGACTTCTAGCCTGCAGAAATGTGGGAAAATGGATTTCTCTGCTGTCCGAGCCAGCCAGGGCGTGGTGTTTTGCTCTGGCTGTCTGCTATGGACTAAATTTTTGTGTCTATGACCATTGACACCCTAATCCCCAGCAGGATGGGTTAGGAGGTGGGGCCCTTATCAGCGGAGACACGGAGACACCAGGGAGCTGGTTTCATCTATCTCTTTGCTATGTGAGGACAGAGAGAAAGCAGCCATCTGTGAGCCCGAAGTGGGCCCCCACCCGACGCCAGATCTGCTGCGGCTTTGATCTCGGACTTCCCAGCCCCTGCTATGAGAAGTCAGTGGTTTTTTGGTTAAGTCCCCCAGTCTACTGCAGTTTGTTAGAGCCACCCACGCTAATAGGCTCTTGATGCAGGCCTGCACAGTCAGTTAATCCTTTTCCTCTTTCACGGAGGGGTCTGTTCACCTGGAGCTGCTGGAGGGGCAGGCCTTTCCCAGAGCGCAGCCCACTCAGGGGCTCGCTCATGGCCTTCAGGCCCCGGCTCCAACAGCGCTGACCCCACACCAGGGCTTCTCAGTGACATGTGGCAACACAATGCCCTCTCCTCTTAAGCTGGTGTGGGCTGGGCTTCCTTTCATGGATGGTAAATGATTTCTGCCACTTACCGCCAATGAGGCTCTGAAGAGACCAGGGACTCTCTGGTCTCAGGATTCATCAGAAGCTCCACACCACGCCTCCATTGCTGGGAGTGGAGCCAGCCTGCCCCGGGGGTCTCCCCACAGTGACTGTGTCAGTTGCCTCGCTCCCCTGTGAGGTGGCACCCCTTCTGGCTCCCACCTCCTGCTCTCCACGGGTCCACTGATGGACCTTAGTCCCTGAGTGTCCACATACGTGTCTATCCCCACTCTGCACCCACAGTGGCTGCCCATAGCTGCCCTGGACACCCACGTTACTCCTGCCCGTTAAAGAAATAATTATAAAGATCACAACAAAGAAAAGCATAAACTGCAAACAGTTGCCTGGGGATGCTAGCATTGTGACTGCCTTTCTTTTCCTTCTGATATTTACTGCACACACAACACTGTGACAATGATGGCCAGATGTGGTGGCTCACACCTGTAATCCCAGCACTTTGGGAGGCCGAGGCAGTAAGATCACCCGAGGTTAGGAATTCCAGACCAGCCTGGCCAACATGGTAAAACCCTGACTCTATTAAAAATACAAAATTAGCCAGGCATGGTGGTGCACACCTGTGGTCCCAGCTACTCGGGAGGCTGAGGTTGCAGTCAGCTGAGATGGCACCACTGCACTCCAGCCAGGGTGACAGAGCAAAATTCCGTCTCAAAACACACACACACACACACACACACACACACATACAGTGTGTGCATTATGGTAAGAATGACAGAAATTAATTTTTGAGAACCCAGTGTCACTCTGTCATGCAGTCTGGAGTGCAGTGCTGTGATATTGGCTCACTGCAACCTCCTCCTCATGGGTTCAAGTGACTCTCCTGCCTCAGCCTCCCAAGTAGCGGAAATTATAGGCACGTCCCATCACTCCCAGCTACTTTTTGTGTTTTCAGTAGAGACAGGGTTTCACCATGTTGGCCAGGCTGGTCTCAAACTCCTGACCTCAGGTGATCCACCCACCTCAGTCTCCCAAAGTACCTGGGATTGCAGGTATGAGCCACTGCATCCACCCAGCAGAAATGTTGAAGTCACTTATTGTCTTCATGATGCATGGTGACATTGTTGATGCAGTTTTTAAAAATTGTGAGGTGGGAGGATCATCTGAGCCTGGGAGGGTGAGGCAGCAGTGAGCCATGACCACTCCACTCCACCTCAGCCTGGGTGACAGAGCAAGACCTTATCAAAACAAAAAAATGCTGCTGTACTTTCAACCCAGGTATATCAGGGCACGAGTGGCTGTAGTTCACAAAAATAATATTGATGGTGACGTATTTAGATGTGTGTCCCCTCCAAACTGCATGTTGGAATGTGGTCCCTGGTGTTGGAGCCTGATGGGAGATGTTGGACCATGGGGGTGGATCCCTCATGAACGGCTGAGCACTATCCCTTAGTGATGAGTGAGTTCTCAGTTAGTTCATTTGATAACAGGTTGTTTAAGAGAGCCCAGCATCTCTCTTGCTCCTCTCTCCCCATGTGACCTGCCACTCCCACTTTGCCTTCCACCATGACTGTAAGCTTCCTGAGGCCTCACCGGAAGCTGAGCAGATGCTGGTGCCCTGCATGTACAGTCTGCCGAAGCTTCTTTATTAATTACCCAGTCTGAGTTATGAATTACATCAGTCTTTTATAGCAATGGACTAACACAGATGATAACAGCGAGGAAACTGCTTTGTAAACTAGCACAAAGAGCCTATCCGCATGTGGACAGTCGCAGAAAAGACCCATCAGGCCACAACAAGGCTTGGGGACAAGTTTTAGCTTTATTTACTTACTTATGCCCAGGACTTTTCAAAATTCCTCTCAAAGTAATCCATTGCATTGCTAAGTATACTGAAAAGCTAGGCCCTCGAATGCAAAGCTTTATCTCTACCACCACGAAATTATTTCCTCTCTAGATGGCTTCATGCACAATTCATAAAGCAGCCTTTTAGCACAGGCTGGGTGGGGCGTGGGTGGGAGGGACTTTGAGGAGCCACCTCCTTGTTGCCCAGGTGTGGGGTCCCAAGAACAAAGACCCGAGACCCATCCCTGTGTCGCTCAGGCTGACCAGATGCTGTGGCTCCAGGGACGCGTGTTCGGTGGCTGGTTTAATCTTCTGTCTTGGCTGAGCTCACTGAAGGATAGCCAGGGAGGCAGGAACAGCTTGGAAATATCTGGACTGTGAGGGTGGTGCCGGGGCTCAGCAGCAGCTGCTCAAGGCCCCCACAGCTCCCATGGGACAGGCTCACTCTGCAGGATGCTGGGAGAGATGGCCCATTCACAAAAGCTTGCCAGCTGTAACCTTTCCCATCCTTCCGGACATCAAACGCCTGCTAATGGTGGCCCTTCCCAACCTTCCGGGTGTTTCTGGGTCCCAGCCTCAGAGGGACTGGGTCACTTCTGCTGTCCTTTACCTGCAGCCCCATAATGTGCATTCAAACTCCGCTGGGCATTGCCCGCTCTCCTGGTGCTTCTCCCCAGGACCCCGTCTGCCTCTGCCTCCTCCTTCTTTGGCAGCCTCTTTGCCCCTAACTAGAGTGCACCCTGCTCCTCCTTCCCTCGGGGCCCTGCTCACTCCTCACCAGGCTCAGGCCCCGCCGCCCCGTCATGAACCCCCAGGCCTGCCTCAGCTGCCCTCCTTGGGATCCCTCCTTCCTTCTCCCAGCTCACAGCCTTGACCTTTACCAAGGGTCACAGACACCCCAACTTTCCTGGGACCATCCTGGTCTCAAAAGCTCCCTCCTGGTATCCCTGTTGTCTTCAAACTGTCCTAGGCATCACATGGCTTTGCTGGCCACAGGCAGAACCACCAACAGGAATGAACAGAGGCTTGAGAAGGTGTCTCGGTTCCTCAGGGAAAAGCCTGTTCTGTGGCCTGTTTGGTGACACCAAAGGCCACGTATCACCACCAATACTCTGACTTGGTTGATGGGGACCTGGACACAGGGCTTTGAAAAGCTCACAGAGGCATCAACACACAGGTTCAGGGAACCTCAAGGGTTGAGGGCTGCAGGTGAGCCCTGTATATGTGGGGGAGCCTCCAGAGGGGCAGGAGGGCTAGGATGGGTCTGGCCACAGCAAGGGGGACCCACCTGCCTGAGGCCCCTCAGGAGAGCCAGGTTACCCATCGCTCCACCGCTGGTCCCTGGGCTGCCCTCTCCAAATGGAGGTGTATGTGACTCAGTCGCCAGACATATTGGGACCACCCCTGCCACAGCTGCAAAGGTGCGGCTGAAAGAGCAAAGTCTGAAATGTTCAGCTTGGGGCCTTTTCACAGTACCAAGGGAGTGTGCATCAGATCTGCTCACCCACCCCGGGGGACAAGCGTGGGGCAGTTTTATGCGTCCCAGATCCCCAGGGTCCAGCTCAGGCTGAGCTGGGCACTAGTTGGGGGTCTGCCAGCCCCTCCCCATCCTGGACCAGGCTCGTGTTCTCAGAAGGGCTTTCCTCCTGGGGTTCTGCTCAGCCCCCTGGGCTGAGGGTTTCCTAGTATTCTTTACTAAGTCACTGGGGCACTTATCAGTTTCAAGTCATGTGTGACATCTGCACCCAGATGTGTGAGCCCCTCCCCATTCATTCATTTCCTCCACATGTGCCTTCCAGGGGCCAGCTACTGTGCTAGACTCAGAGGCACCATGACCGATGCCACAGACGAGGTCCCCCTGCCATGGACGTCCGTTCAAGTGAGTAAGAGTAACATATATAAGCACACGGATAAATAAGCCAGGGCATGCTGGGTCATGACAGGCAGAGGGAAGAGCACCAGGCCCACAGGGACACCTGCAGCAAGGCGTCCAACATCACGCTGGGTGGTCGGAAAGCCGGAGGAGGTGGCATAAGCCCAGGGGGTTCCCTGGAAGAGTAAACACACTCCGGGACCTCACTCTGAGCTGGCACCCCAGATCCATGGGAGAATATTCAATGAGGCCAAGACTCAGGCTGGCCAGGCTGGCCGCCTTCAGAATGCACTCAGCCAGGGCCTCTGCTTCCTCCACTCCTCGCTCTCCTGGACAAATTGGGGCTGGAGAGCAGGACAGAAAGCTCAGGGCCTGCCTGCCCTCAAGGCTAATGACCTCCTTTGGAGCTGTGATTTTCAACTTGGCCACCAGAGAAGGCCCCAGGGGAGCCCCGAGAACCTCTGATATCCGGGCCACACTCCAGCCAGTAGATGAGCTGGGTCCAGACATGAGCCTTTTAAAGCTCCGTAAGGGGACCAGGACCTCCAACGTAAGCCTTAAGGGAGGCAGCCTGGGAAGGCCCCAGAGCTCCATATGCATAGAGCTGGTCCGGGCTTTGGAGCCAAGCATGTCTGTGTTTCAATCCATGCTCACAACTTAGCCTCTCTGACCCTCAGTTTCTCATCTGCAAAATGGGTTGATACCCACACATGGTGTTAGGATTAAACAAGGCATAGCGCCTGCCCCCTATGACACAGTGTTAAATGTAAGTGCCCCTCTCTCTCCCAATATCACGTGGCAAACAGCAGAGTGGAGTCAGCAGACCCAGGCATGGCCTGCAGCCCCAGGCATGGCCTGCAGCCCCAATCCTAACCGCTGTTGGCTTTGTGAACTTCAGTTTCCCTGTCTGTAAAGTGGGGAAATTCTCTATTGGTGCTGGAGGACCTCAGCAGCATGGTGCCCTCCCAGGGTAAACCTGCCTGCAGCCTCTCATATTGCATGGCCTCTGGGGACAGACAGCCCAGGGCCGCAGAGATGACCTGCAGCCCTGCAGTGGCCTTTTCATTACCACAGAAATAGCTGCTCTCCTGGAAAATGATGTGAGCAAACAGGACCCTGAACTGTGGTTGCAGCAGATCGCTTCTTGCCTGCTCAGAACTTCTCCAGGGGTCCTGATATCTCAACTCCCTGGGCCGGTGTTTGTCAGTGAATTCAATGGCTGGCAGCAAGGGTGACAGAGAGGCCACTGAGGGAGGCAAGCTTGGGCCCCCAGGATTCACTTCCAGCCTGATAGTCCTCTGCCCTGGGCATAACCTCAGCATCTGCCTTCACCTGGGCCTGGCCTCTTCTCTGCAGTCCCCCAAGATCAATGCGCTGGAATGAACTTGGAGGCAGGCAGGAAGCCCCTCCCAGGCTCTCCTCCTTCTGGCTTCCACGAAGCTCACACAGGAGCCACCTACATTCCTTCTCTTCCTTACTTCTCTCCCTCCTCCCCAAGCATCTCACCAAGGAGGACCACATCCCTCTGAGGCTAGAGGAAGGATGAAGTCTTTATTTTACTTGATTTTATTTTATTTTAGATGGAGTTTCGCTCTGTTGCCAAGGCTAGAGTGCAATGTTGCGATCTCGGTTCACTGCAACCTCTACCTCCCAGATTCAAGCGATTCTCTTGTCTGAGCCTCCCGAGTAGCTGGGATTATAGGCGCATGCCACCATGCCCGGCTAATTTTTGTATTCTTAGTAAAGATGGGGTCTCCAACTCTTGACCTCATGATCCGCCCGTCTTGGTCTCTCGAAGTGCTGGGATTACAGGCATGAGCCACTGCGCCCCGCCGAAGACTTTATAGTTTTAGAAGCCCCTCCTCCTCCCACCTTCAGTTCCCTGCCCAACCCAGCATAGTCATCCCAGAGCTGCCTAAACGCATCGCTGGTCCCCCAGATGAAGGTCTTGCTCCCAGCAGAGGGTCAGGTGTCCCCCACTCTCCCTCCTGCGGCCCAGCCATCTTGGTGGATGATGAAGAGCTCCCGAGGCAGTCACGGGCAGCTGGGACATACCACTTCCTCCAGCCCACCCCCAACTTCTCAGGCTGCCTTGGGAATGGATCTGGAATGAAAACTGGGAGGTTCTGGGCCCTGAGTCTGGTGGCCAGGACTGCAGGGGTTCCATCAGTAAGGCAGGAGAGGCCAGTCCCCCTGGGGTGGACCTGCCAGAGCCTCTGGCCTCCCACATCATGTTGCATCTGGGGATGGGCAGCCCAGAGCTACGGAGGTGACCCACAATCTCACTGGTGATATTTTCATTATTGCAGACATAACTGCCCTCATTAAAACGATGGCTCCCAAGGGCAGCCAAAGCCAGGGCTGCCTCAAGGACCCTCAACCATGCGTAGGATCTTTAGCTTTGTGGCTAAGGAAGCCTGTGCTTGCTCACCAAGGGCCCCCCACATGATGCTGGCAACCCAGATCCTCTGGATTCTCCCCATTTGGGGCCACCATGGTGTGAGGAGCCACATACAGCTGAGGGTGGAGGTCCTCTCTGCTCCGTGTTTCCTACAGGACGCTGGGAGTGAGCTCCTCTCTACAGCCTCAGAACTGGTTAGAGCCAGAGCCGACAGTGCTGTGTCTCTGCCACACCTGCCCTGGGTGGGGCGAGGGGGACCTTTTTAATGGCCTGTGCTAGACAAAGGGCACCAGGCACTGCAGGCGAGGTATCTAGTCTGCCCAAGGCTGTCAGTGGGTGCCCCAGGGCGGGACAGTCTGAGCGCCTCTGCACCTGCAAACGCCGTAGACTCCCAGCCCTGGGCTCAGCTCCCATCAGGCAGCTGTGACTCACTTTCCAGGACAAACGAGGCCCAGGGAGGCTGGCTGCCCTGCTTAAGGCTGCACAGAATCTCCAACCTCTGAGTCTCCAATCCTCACCATCTCCCGGGGCCTAGGATTTCCCAGGTCTTCAAGCTCATCCAGGCCAGCCTATTGAATTTTTTTTTTCTTTATAGAGATGGGGTCTCACCGTGTCACCCAGGCTGGAGTACTGTAGCAGGACCACAGCTCACTGCATCCTCAAACTCCTGGCTTCAAGCCATCCTCTTGCCTCAGCCTCCCAAGTAGCAGGGACTACAAGCACACACCACTATGCCCAGGTAATTAAAAAAAATTTTTTTAGAGATGGGATTTCACTACGTTTCCCAGGCTGGTCTTGAGCTCCTGGCCTCAAGCTATCTCCCTGCCTCAGCCTCCCAAAGTCCTGGGATTACAGGCATGAGCCACTGCACCCAGTTAGGCTTTTACTAATTTTTGTTTGTAAAAACCTTTTCCTGAAACAAAATCTTACCTGGACATTCAATCAGTCAAACCCTAAGAAGGGCAGGCATGGGCATGGGTGCCCCTGGGCTCTGCCTACTCTTTTCTGAGAGACTTGGCAGGTACCCATGGCTCTGAAAAATGAATGAAATTATCTGTTTAGTTCAGTGTGGGGATGCCCATTCTACAGGTGAGGAAACTGAGGCTGTGGAGACAGGGTGTGCCCAGGCAGATGTGAGCGGCTCCTGCTGCCCCTGTCCCTGGCACTCCTGCCCTATCTGTCACTGGAGATCATTCACATGGCTTCTGCAGCGTTCGGCCCGCACTCTGGCCGGCTCCCACCGGAACCCTGCTGCGTACCATATTTCTGGTCTGACAGCCAGCCGTTGTAAAACTGAACCTCCTCCTTGTAATCGCCAATAAGTTTCCCTTTGGAGGAGCTGACTTTGAACTTGTAGAGAACAAAGACCCCTTTGTGGCTTGCTTTTGGGAAGAGGGATGGAGGGAGAATTGCATAAATAATATGAGAAGCAGCAACCCCAATTATATTTTGTTACCTTCTCTTGTGAATATGAAATAAAAACCACTTTATTTGGAAAGCTGCAGGGGAGCCAAGTTTCTCCAGCCTGGACATGGAGGCCCAGAATCCAGGGCCGGGCCGGACAGTCGCTGTGGTTTCAGGGGCAGCCAGGCCAGCTGTGAGCCCATCGGGCTGCGCTAGCCCCGCCTGGCCCAGGCGAGGCATCATAAAACATGGCATGAGTCAATTTCTTCCCAGCTGCAGGAAGTCCAATTTGTGCAGGAGGAGGATCATTTCTTTACCATTTGGGGCTGGAAAGAAAACTTCTTTCTCCCCTCCTTCCCCCTCCACTGTTCTCAGCCATGCGTGTCTTCCTGAGTTTCCCTCCAGCCTCTTCCTGCCAACACTCCACGCAGCAGGGCCAGCCTGGGGCCCCTGCAGGACTGGGGTGGGGGCTGCAGCTGTCTTCCCACCACCCCACCCTCCCCCAGCACAGGAAAGTCTGGCCCGGCTCATGGCCTGTGGTTTCTTTACGCACTCCATGTCCTGACAGTCTTGTGGTCTGTGCCCGCGCTTTCTCCTCTCTTTGGGAAGCCCCATCCTTCCCTCGAGTGAAGGTGTCACCTCCTCCGGGAAGCCCTCCCTTAGTCTCATTGTGCCCACCCTTCTTCCAATACTCAGCATGGGGCAGTGTGGCGTTGTCTCATGACTAACCCTTCAGTGGACTGAGGTCCTCAGTAGGACATCATTCTTTCCAGCCTCCAGCATACGTCATAGGGCTGGACACAAGAGCAGCCTGTGGGTGGATAGCTGAGCAAGCCCACATCCTTCTCACTCCGTCCATCCTGGGCTTAGAGTGGGCAAGACTCGGTCAACCATGTGGGAAGTAGAAAAGTTCCTTTTTAAAGTTTCCTTTCTTGTTAAAGAATAAGTGTGCTAATAACTTTGTTAAGCCATGTCCTATGTAGCTGTTAGACGTGCCATGCTTACAGGCACGTAGTGCATTCTGTGTCCTTGTGCTTTAACCAGGATATCTGTGCTGGACGTGCTCACAGGCATGTCCCAGCTCTCCATTGCTTTTACCTGTTCAGAAAGTTTTAAGTTATTAGCCAGTTGGGTTTTAATGTAAATTGGGAGGTCTGGCTCCAGCCAACGGAGATCAGACACAGCAGTAAGGACAACCCCAAATGCATAAGGGATAAATTTGTGTGTTTTTCTTTGTTCATTATCCTCTCGTGGCATGATGGCTAGAGAGGGTGTCCTTCCTGCAGTCCAGAAAGTGAAAATTGTGTGGCTGAAAGATCCTTTGTCTCAGTGCTGATTTTTCTTCATGGCACCGGGCATCTATTTCCAACAAACCACAGGCCACCTTCTTTAGGAATAAAAGGAGAGGGGGTTGTAGGTTAGTATCACTGAGGTGTCTGAGTAGGTGGCTTCAGACATGGCTCTATCCAGGGCCTCCCTCTATCTCATCTTACCACAGACAGGCCTCCCCACATGAGAGGAGCTAGAAAGAGGCATCCTACTAGCTTCAGAAACCCTGTAACCCTGTAAAGGGACAGTCCCTCTGTCCCCATAGCTTGGCAGCATAAATGCTCTGTCCCCACCCAGGCCCGGGGGGGTCTGGTGGCAGAATCTCTTCTGGGAAGGCAAATGCTCTGGCAACTTTTGTGAAGAGACACCCAAAAGGGGAGGTTTGGGGGACATAGACTTCCCTGCTGGCTCCGGGCCTGAAGATAGAAATATACTATTGTATACCTCCTTCATTGATTATACGTCGTCTACTTCTAAAAGAGATCCAGGCTACAACAGAACTTTGGACTTCCTTGTAATTCTTCCATAGAGCTTTCATGGAGCCATAGCATCCGTGGAAAGAGACGTGAAATGATGGCAAGCATGGCCTTCTGACCGGGGCACCACCTAAACCAAGATTTGCCTTCTCAAGTTGAAAACTTGCTTTCTTTCTCGCTCTTCCAGAGGAAGCTAAGAAAAAAACAAAATGTAAGTAGGCTGCCAAAGCTGCCTCCACCCCACAACCTCCATGTCACCCAGCTCATGCCTCATGGGGTCAGATAACTTGTCTTCCAGCAAGAGAAATCCTGGTGTCCCAGGCACCTGGGGAGAAGCTCACAGTTGCTGTGGCTATTGCCACTGTTGGTTCTAGCTTTCTAATAAAACTGTATCTGTCGCCAGGCACGGTGGCTCATGCCTGTGATCCCAGCACTTCGGGAGGCCAAGGCAGGCGGATCACTTGAGCTCAGGAGTTTGAGACCAGCCAGGCCAACATGGTGAAACCCTGTCTCTACTAAAAATACAAAAATTAGTTGGGCATGGTGGCAGGTGCCTGTAATCCCAGCTATTAGGGTGGCTGAGGCAGGAGAATTGCTTGAACCAGGGAGGCGGAGGTTGCAGTGAGCTGAGACTGTGCCACTGCACTCCAGCCTGGGTGACAGAGGGAGACTTCATCAAAAGAAAAAAAAAATGTATCTGCATATACACTTATACGTATATGTGCACATACATATTTAGAGATACATATGTGGGAACTAACTCGAACCCAGTACAGAAGGCCCGTATTACCTTATGGAATCCATGCATGGACCCATTACACAGATTAGGACACCGGTGTCCAGAGAGAGTATCCTAGTCTATTCAGTCTGCCATAAGAAAACACCTAAGACTGGGTCGTTTATAAAGAACACAGTTCTGGAGGCTGGAAAGTTCCAGGTCAAGGCAATAGCAGGTTTGGTATCTGGTGAGGGTCCAGTCTCTGCTTCCAAGATGACACCTGTTGCCCTCCAGAGAATGAACACTGCATCCTCACTTGGTGGAAGGGACCCAAGGGGATGAACCCAACTCCCTCAAGCCCTTTTCTAAGGGGCCTAATCCCATCCGTGAGGGCTCTGCCTCATGACGCAGTCACCTCCTGAAGGCCCCACGTCTTAATACTGCCACACTGGCCGTTATATTTTAAGACATGAATCTTGGGGGACACATTCAGATATAGTACAAGGCAATTGACAATCCCAAGGACAATCCACAGGTAGGTGGAGAGGCCCCAGACAGGCCTGAAAGACAGAGGGCCTCACACTTCTTGACCGCCCCATTCAGTCTGCAAGACACTGAGAAAAGGTTGGACGGGGCCTTGGAGAACAGGGACAGAGGCGCTGTCTTTCCCAGATGCAGGCGTTCAGCTCTGTCAGTCAGTCCCAGGAGGTGGGGTTAGTATGCCCACCTGTCAGTCATCCTCAGACTGGTGGGAAGCTTCCGTCCTTATCTGGTTGTCCTTCCTTGGGGCCTGGCTGCCCGGCGGCTGTGACCTTAATTCTCAGGGGCCCAGGGAGTGGTCAGGGGCAGGTAGGGCCCACAGGACCTTCAAGGCCAGTAGCAGCCAGTGGCACAATTGGCTCAGGCTCCGAGGGGTCTAGGCCAGGTAGCAGCCTGCAGGGGGACCTGTGGGACAGGGCTTGAGGGCTGCCCTTCCAAGGGCAAACCTCTTCTCTGGGACAAAGTACAGGGATGTCACTCTGATTTCACCCACTCATATGCGGCTGCAGGTTGGAGGCCGTGAGATTTTCCTGTCACTTTCACTCAGGACACAAGACTTAACTTGCGGTGCCTCCCGGCCTCGCTGCTCTGAGCCCACAGCTCCCCACCCCACGCCGGGCCTTGCTGGCCCCAGCTCCAGTCCTGCCCCAACTCCCTGGCTAGGATGCCACGTGTTTGGGGCTGCAAAAGACCCAACCTGCACAGCACTAACAAGACACAGACCCCAACTTCACTCCACAGTGCTCCATCCTGTGACTGGCAGCTGAGTGGGGGAGCACGCTGTTGTCCTATCCAAGCCGAGGGCTAATGGTACCACCATGTGTTGTGCGAACAGGCAGTTGTCATAGCTGACAATGCAGACAGACCCACATGCCCAAGGGAGCTCTCACTGAAGTAGACACCGTCGAGCAGCAAATGTCACGTACCTCATTAAGCTAGTGTTTTCCGTCTGTGGGTTTTGTTTGTTTTGTTTTGTTGTTTTGGAGACAGAGTCCCACTCTGTCTCCCAGGCTGGAGTGGAGAGGTGCGATCTCAGCTCACTGCAACCTCTGCCTCCCAGGTTCAAGCAATTCTCCTGTCTCAGCCTCCTGAGTTGCTGGGACTACAGGTGCATGCCACCACGCCCGGCTAATTTTTTTGTATTTTTAGTAGAGACAGGGTTTCACCATGTTGGTCAGGCTGCTCTCGAACTCCTGACCTTGGGTGATCCACCCGCCTCGGCCTGCCAAGGTGCTGGGATTACAGGCCTGAGCCACTGCACCCAGCCTCAGGTGGGTTTTTTTTTTGTTTTTTCGTTCGTTTTGAGAGTCTCGCTCTGTCACCCGGGCTGGAGTGCAGTGTTGTGATCTCAGGTCACTGCAACCCCCGCCTCCTGGGTTCACGCAATTCTGCCTCAGCCTCCCAAGTAGCTGGGAGTACAGGCACACGCCATAAGTCCTGGCTAATTTTTGCATTTTTAGTAGAGATGAGTTTTTGCCACGTTGGCCAGGCTGGTCTTGACTTCCTGACCTCAAGTGATCTGCCCACGTTGGCCTCCTAAAGTGCTGGGATTACAGGCGTGAGCCTCGGTGCCCACCTCATTCTGTTCATTTGAATGCCAGTCCTCTTTTCACACTGTTTGTATTTAACTGGCATGGTTAAATATGCATGCTGGTGTGATTCTGTCATGACTGTAAGCATAAAAGGTTATGCGTGCGTGCAGGTGTTTATGTACTTAAGTAACAGTATAAACCAACACTAGGGGACCAAGAGAACCTTCCTCCCTAGAATGAGGGTGGAGAGGTTGTCCTCCATTATTTGAATCTGAGAATCACTGTAATAAAAAGATCAACTCCTCTGAGCTAAGTCACTCAATAGCCATTAAGGAGGAGGTGGCCCAGAAGAGGATTGAAGGGGAGGGCTGCTCATGTGAGCCCTTGCTCCTGTATGACCTCTGACCTGAGCAAAGGGACTCGGCTTCTCTGAGCAGGTTTTACATCTGAAACTGGGAGGGCCTCGGTGTCAGGCCAGCTGTCACTCATGTGTGAGAGGCAGAAGCCTGGGAGGTGATGGGCTGTCCCTCTCCTCAGGGCTTTCTGGTTCCAGGCAGGCCTGTTTCACCCAGGCTCCTCTGACAAGCACAGCCTTGACCCATGAGAAGCCACACGAGGATGCCAGGCCCATGACAGGCAGAACAGGAGAAGGTTTGGTTGGGGCCGGGGAAAGTGGCCCCAAGACCCTCAAGGGCCAGCCTCCCGTTCTGCTGTGGGGCAAGAATTCCAGCACTGGACAGTCTGAAATCCAAGCCAAAGCGTGGCCTCAGATCTCCGCCTTCTACACTAGGGCCAGCTCAGCTGGGAGCAAGGAGAGGGGGACCAGCAAGTGTAGCCGGAGAGGCAAGGCCAGCAGGAGGTGCAGGTGGAGTCTGAAAGAGTCAGAGCCCATCTGGCTGATGGAATCACATGTGCCTCTGAGTGCAGCCTGGGCCTCCTGACCTGAGTGGGCGTCAGTAGGTGTCCGTGCCAGACCCAGGTCCTCTGGTCCTGGCCACTGGGCCTGGCAGCCGCTGAGCAGCCCAGCGTGAGGCCGGTGAGCTGGTGCAGCCCAGGCGGGGAGGCTGGCAGAAGAGGGCTTTGGGCTTCTCTGTGAGCAGCTGTGGTCATAGGCTGGCCTGGTTCCCAGCATGGCCTCCTCGAAAAACCGGCCTCCCCGCTCACCCTGGACACTGGGGCACCAGGCCCACAGTCCACCCAGCAGGAGCCAGGAGGGTTTACTGACAAGGCAAAGGTCTGATTTATTTTTACTTTTCAGGGTTGTCCCCACCAAAATGAAGGCTGCTATTTAACCAGCGGCCACTAAAAATAAATATTTAAACACCACATTTGTGCAGCTGAGCCAGGCCAGGCGCGCCTTAGAGGCATGCCGTTTCCCTCGGGCGGCTGGGACAATGACACCCTCCTGCCGCCGTGAGCCGCAGCCAGGAGAGGCCCGGCCTCAGCCCAGTGAGAGGACAAATCCTCCTGTCCAAGAACGTCTTTATTCCCCAGTGTCTGGGGAAAGCAGCAACTGGCTAGAGAAGGGGACAGAAGAAGACCGAGAAAGGAAACGCCTTTCCAGGAAGTCCTCCCCTGGAGAGGGCGCGGGCAGCCCGAGACGCCCCGCTGTTCTGTGCACAGAGTGGCTGCCTCACCCCAGCTGTGCGGGTCCTGCTGTGACACAGACAGTGCGGCCCTGGATGCAGCGAGGTCAGAAACCACACGCAGCAGGGGCTCCTCGGCAGGGAAGGCCGGGCCCTCAAGCTGGGAGAAGGAAGTCCCCAGGCTACCAGCGACCTGCTGCTCTTTCCCAAGTGCAAGATTTCCCAGCACAGCTTTTCTCATCCAGAGGCTGGGGCGTAGAGGCTGGGGTGTAGAGGCTGGGGTGTAGAGGCTGGGGGGGTAGAGGCTGGGGTGTAGAGGCTTCAAACTGTTCAACTCCTTATCAAAACTGTTCATACACTCCTCCCCGAGCTGTGGAAGGTCTGTGCATCTTCTGTAATACCAAGATAGGTAGAAGATTTTTCACAAAATCCTCATGTAAAATATGTTCCATTTTAAAAAAATTAAATGTATGATTGGAAAGAGAGACACAGAAAGAGGAAAGAGACAGAGACCAAAAGAGACCAGAGAGACACAGACAGAGAGAGAGGCCAGGGGAAGAGAGAAACAGAGACAAAAAAAAAAAAAGAAATGGTGATGGGGGTGGAGTTGGGGGGCTTAGAGACAGAAGAAGAGAAAAAAGAGGGAGAAAGAGACCTCGCTCAGAGTGCGCAGGGGCAGTCAGGAGCGAGAGTGGGGCCCCTGGGCCCCTGAGCCTCCCCTTGCAGAGCAGCCTCCCTCACCCATGTGGCTGCCAGGGGCTGAGGGAGGTGAAGAGTGACTGCTCATGGGATGGGGTTTAGTTTTCAAGTAATGAAGATATTCTAGAATTAGATAGCAGTGATAGCTACACAACCTTGTGAGTATGGAAAAACCACTGAATTTCACACTTTAAAACAGTGAATGTTATGGTATAGGAACTATCTTTCAGTAAACAAGCCAAAACATCTGCAAAAGATAAAACTTTGGCAACTACGGTGTTTTCTCTAATATTTAATTTTCTTGATTTGTTCCTTAGTTTTAAATGAATAATTTTAAAAGAATTTTAAATATACTGTTCCACTGTAGTGAAACATTTCATATATGAACTGAAATTTCCCCTCACCTTGCAGTTCATGCTCTGATACTCTCTCCAGTGTTAAACACAAACAAGACTTCGATGGTCTCAGAGAATGACAGCACTGAGGTGACTCAGGTTCCGAATCTTCCTCTTTCCAATCGCTGTGCTATTGCTGTTTTGTCAAGTCTGCTGTTTAAACGTAAGAATTCACAGTACCCTGGGGCATTGGAGACAAGAATTATCGTCTCCAAAGTGACTTTAGGTTGCTCACAACTTACCTCTGAAAAACACCTTTCTGGACCAACTTTACACCTGGCAGTTCTGAAATTAACTTTCACATAGAATACAAAGCATATTAAAGGATAATAAAATCATGGTGAGTTGTATATCTATATCTATCTATATAATATATAATATACATATATAGATATATAGATATATACCCTAACAATTGTTTAGAATTTGGATCAACAAAATATTATCCCTGGCAGAAGTGTTTAATCATGCCTGGTCATTAAAAACAAAATACAATAGTCCAACTTGATGGATTTTATTATTGTCACTTCAGGGACAGTATGTCACCTCGTTGCCCAAACCCAAGCACACAGCTCCCACCATCTCACCCTCACTTTCTATTTCCCCAGCGCTTTGAAGATTCCATATTCTATTTTACCCACCCAGGAGAACATTACCAGACTATGTTCTTCCTCATCCCCATTTGACAGACGAGGAAGCAAGGGGCCCAGAGAGCTCCTTCTCCCAGGCCCTGGTGAGGCTGTCTGTGTTCACCAGGCAGAACACGGGCTGTAGGATGCTGGTGCTAGTTAGGGAGAAGCTGGATTTTCTTTTTCTTATTTTAAATGTATTTATTATACTTTAAATTCTGGGATACATGTGCAGATCATGCAGAGAGGTGAGAGGCTTGTCCAAAAGCCAGCAGGAGGGGACAGAGCCTGGAAGCCAGTTCTGCAGGGCTCAGCTCCCGCTTCTCAGGGCCCAGTCCTGACTTGCCCCTCTTACCAGGGCTGGTAGTGGGGGTTCTCCCCACAGTTCTGGCTGTCAGACTCACCCAGGCTGTGCTTCATCCTCTCAGTACCTGCTCTCGGCTTGGAAAGAACCTGGAAATTCATTCACACTTAGATGCTGAGAGCTGCTAACAGGCTTCTTTCCCCAGAAGTCATTGCCTTTATCAGAGAGAGTGCTCCTTAATCAGCTGAAAGAATGCCTCTGCAGGTGGGGTGTCGGGCATTCTCCCTGGGCTGACGGGATCACGGGTACACATCTGTCCTCCTCCACCTCACCTCAGGAGTAGTTTGCTCCCCAAACAGTAAATCCTGTCTGAGGGTAAATCCAAAGAGACGTCCCACAGTCAGCTCAGCCTCCAAATGCATTTGGAGTTGCAAATTAAATGGCAGAGTCTCGTGGCTTGTGTCTGATTATGTGGAGCTAAGAAAATCCAGTTTTTCGCTGACACAAGAACAGAACACCAAACACCGCATGTTCTCACTCATAATGGGTGTTGAGCAACGAGAGCACACAGACACAGGGAGGGGAGCGTCACACACTGGGGCCTGGGGATGGAGGCTAGGGGAGGAATAGCAGGGGGTGGGAGGATAGGGAAGGGATAGCATTAGGAGAAGTACCTAATGTAGATGACAGGCCAATGGATGCAGCAAACCCCCACCATGGCACAGGTATACCTATGTAGCAAACCTGCACGATCTGCACATGTACCCCAGACCTTAAAGTATAATAAATACATTCAAAATAAGAAAAAGAAAATCCAGCTTCTCCCTAACCAGCACCAGCATCCTACAGCCCGTGTTCTGAACACAGAGAGCCTCACCAGGGCCTGGGAGAAGGAGCTCTAAGAGGACAGGGCCCCACAAACTCTAGAAGTGGGACTCATCCTTCTCAGCTCACTCAGATGCTTTGTCTCCAGAGTTCTTGGATGGACAAAGCTTAACGAGTGCCAGTTTACTCATTACTGTCCTCCCAGGCCTCACGACGACGAAAATCCTTCTGCACAGACAGGTTAGGAGACGAGCCTCAGGAAAATGTGCATCTGCTCTAAAAGAAAATGCGGTTTCAGGTTCCACTTTGCATCAGCCAGGGTTTAGTTACAGGAAACAGAAACCACTCTAACAATTTTAAGCAAAAAGGGGTTTAGGCAGGAAATTAGGGGCTTACCATTTTATTGAGAGGCATGGGCCAGGCCTTTTGGAGCGGTGCCCAGAACGAGGCCTGGGGACCAGCCGGCTGGGTGCTGCTAGCTTGGCCCCAGTCAGCCAGGTGGGAGCCGAGAGGCTCCAGTGCTGTACTGTACCTGTCTCCTGACCCCGCAAAGGGGCCAAATGGACCCTGAAATGCTGCCACGGGAAAAACAACCACCACAACTTTGCTGGCCAGCAGAAACAGCCAAAAGCAGCAGGAGGAGAGTCTTGGCCTCTGAATCATAGTGGCGTGAAAAGAATTGGCAGGACTGGGGACGGGCTGGAGCTGGCTCAGCCAAGAGGCAGCCAACATAGCAATTCCAACCCCAGGTCCAGGGACACCATGGGTTAGCATGACCAAAACTGACCATGGTAGAGATATTTACACCATGGAAATCAGCAAGCACTAACAGGTTGCTTTTTTCTTTTTTCTTTTATTTAGAGCTGGTTGTTAAACATTTACCACTGGGCATAACCCATTTAGTTTGCATTTAGAACTCTAGCGGCAAGGGAAGCAGGAAAGGCACTGGTTCACCTTCTAGCCTTTGTAGGAACACAGAGAGGAGAACCTGCAGGAGAACCTTGGCCAGCTGCCAAGCCGTCCTCCGTTACACACACTTCCAGGAATGTATCCTCCAGTAAACTTGCACATGTGTGAGATGATGAATGACTGCTGATACTGCACATCGTTGGTGATTGTGTGGAAGCAACATTTCTTAACACAATTGCTCTTGCACATATGCGAAGTTTATTAACCCTGGAGCTAGGAAATTGGCAAGGTGACAGAATAGTGGGTTGGTTCAAAGATGGTCTGGAAGGGTTTGGAAATTGTTGATTTGTATCTACAGTGGGGAAAGAATGCTGGCATAAGCAGCTAATTAAGAAGCAGCAGCTAATAAGGTCAAGCTTACAGTTTCATTTAGCATGATCATTAACACGTCATTTCCCTATCAACTGGAACAAGTGAGGTCTGAGGCACAATAATCTTGGGAGCAATTTCTGGAGAGGCCAGCCGTTCATCAGAAATAATAAGAAACACGTCCAAGGTACACTACATCTGTGGCTCTTAATTAGACAAAGTTACACGGTTTTGTGCTGAGCTGGACAAGAGCCCATCAGCTCCGAGGCAGCAAGCATGTCAAGCAGAGGTCACAGCAAAGCACCAGGCAAGCAGGGTCTGCACTGGCCTCTGGGCTGCTCGAGCTTCTGATTCTCAGGGTCCGAACGTGCAGGTTGCCTACCCCTCTATTATTTTTATTTGGCAATAGCCAAATATGGCAACAAGTTGCTATGCACTGAATTGTGTGCTCTCTAAATCCATATATTGAAGCCCGAACCCTGCAGTATGACAGTATTTGGAGACAGGGCGATTAGGAGGCAGTCAGGGTTAGATGAGGTCAGAAGGGTGTGATCCTGATTCTCTAAGGCTGGTGTCCTCTTAAAAACAGGGAGAGGCGCCAGGCACTGTGGCTCACGCCTGTAATCCCAGCACTGTGGGAGGCCGAGGTGGGCGGATCATGAGGTCAGGAAATAGAGACCATCCTGGCTAACACA
Source organism: Saguinus oedipus (assembly GCA_031835075.1). Taxonomy (NCBI): domain Eukaryota; kingdom Metazoa; phylum Chordata; class Mammalia; order Primates; family Cebidae; genus Saguinus; species Saguinus oedipus. The sequence goes on from CM063174.1 coordinate 14,638,930, forward strand.
GTGAAATCCTGTCTCTACTAAAAATACAAAAAATTGGCCAGGCGTGGTGGGGCACGCCTGTGATCCCAGCTACTCGGGAAGCTGAGGCAAGAGAATCACTTGAACCCGGGAAGTGGAGTTGCAGTGAGCAGAGATTGAGCCACTGCACCTCAGCTGGGCAACAGAGTGAGACTCCATCTCCACTAAATAAATAAATAAATAAGAAAGAAAGAACCAGGGTTCCGGAGAAGCTGCTCCTCTCCGTGCGACCATGGACAGGTCCCCAAGGCTCTCCAAGCCTTGTTTTTCTCCACTGTGAAATGGGCTAACGATACCAAGCCAGCCTGCCTCTGAGAGGAGCTGGAGGCAGGTAGCTCAGAGGAGTGGGCATGCTCGACAAACCAGAAACATGACAGCACGGGTTGTGCCTTTGCACAAGTGGATGTGGCAGACCACACAGATGTGATGGGGACTGAGCAGCGGGGGACATCTAACACCCAGGCACATGCAGCACCTTCTTCGTATGCCTGCGTTCCAGGGGCCACTTCCCCTTCCACGCACACGCAGCCTGCCTTCTAATTCTACAAGTAGATGCGGGGACAGACCAAGCCATGCCCACACTCTCCACCCTGCTCCTGGCTCCCCACCCTAACAGTGTGGCCAGGGCCTTTCCTGTTTCTCTACATTTAACACACATCCACATGACACCCTGCGTCAGGGGGAGGGGCACCGTGTCTGTGTTGTGTGCACATGCGTGTTGCATGCATATGTTGCATGTATGTTAGCATGTGCGTGCGTGTGCCCGTGTGAATGGTTGCTTAGCATGCATGTTGCTCTGACTTGCTTTAACACCAGGATGTGGGGACCTTGGTTTCAGGACACCCTCTTGGGCAGTGCAGAACTGCAGAGCCACCCGCTGCCACACAGTGTTTGGATGATCTCAGACCTCCCTTAGCCAAAGAGAGGCAAGGAACAATAGTGACAGGTTTCAATAAATAAAATAACCAACAAAAGTGTGGTTATTTTATTTCTTTTTTTTTTTGAGATGGAGTTTTGTTCTTGTTGCCTGGGCTGGAGTGCAATGGCACAGTCTTGGCTCACTGCAACCTCCACCTCGTGGGTTCAAGCAATTCTTCTGCCTCAGCCTCCTAAGTAGCTGGGACTACAGGCACGTGCCACCACGCCCAGCTAATTTTGCATTTTCTCCGTGTTGGCCAAGTTGGTCTCGGACTCCCAACCTCAGGTGATCTGCCCACCTCGGCCTCCCAAAGTGCTGGGATTACAGGCATGAGCCACCGCACCCGGCCTGAAGTGTGGTTATTTCATAAACTGCAGAGTTGGCAGCGCTGTTGATCTGTGCATGCCAGAGTTTCCAGGTGAGGATTCTGAGAGGTCCAGAGGCTGTCCCAAGCCGCTGTGCAGAGGACAGAGTCAGACTCTCAGAGCCATGCCCAGAGGAAGACGGCCCTCAGGGATCTGATCCCAAAGACGTGGACTGCTCCTGTCTCTCAGGACCTATGGGTGATCAGACTCTCTACCCTGCTTTCCTGAGGACCTCCAGAAGGAGCCCAGAAGATGGGACTGGAGCCCACGCCCGGTCTGATAAAGGACATTGAACCGCTGGCTGGCAGGGAGGCTCCAGCCCCATGGGAGCAGGGGCCAGGGAGGGGTCCAGCCCAGGAGCCCCAGATCTTTTCCCCAAGGGCTTTTCCACTCTGCAGTCAGCAGGTTATCTCAGGTGGTACCTCAGTGCCCTGTGAACACCCCAGTCCTCGGTGACCTTCCACTGCGTGGGAGCAGCCCCATCCACAGGCCTGAACCAGCTGTTCATTGAAGGTGTAGATCAGCGGGTTTGTGCTTCTCTCCTTCCTTCTCCATTAGCTGACATTATTCTGTAAAGAGGAGCTTCCCAGGTCCCCTGGGAGGAACAAGCGCTCCTCCTGTAAAGGTGTCATGTTCCTCTCCAGTGGTGATCAGTGGGCTTTCCTCTCGCCTTCTCTTTCTTTCTTTGCTTCTTTGCTTCATCCATTCCTGTTTTATCATAATGGGCCTGTGGACTTAAACACACTATGCTTTATGCTCACTTACAGCCATCATGCTTTTTTTGCAGGGAGAGGGGGAGTCTCGATCTGTCGCCAGGCTGGAGTGCAGGGGCGCAATCTCAGCTCTCTGCAGCCTCTTCCTCTTGGGCTCAAGTGATTCTCTTGCCTCAGCCTCCCAAGTGGCTGGGACTACAGGCATATACCACCATGCCCAGCTGATTTTTATATTTTTAGTAGAGGTGGGGTTTCACCATGTTGCCCAGGATGGTCTCGATCTCTTGACCTCATGATCCACTCGCCTCAGCCTCCCAAGGTGCTGGGATTACAGGCACGAGCCACGGTGCCCGGCAGCAGCATGCTTTTTGAAGTTCCAATTGTTCTGGAAATCTCTGAGCACTTCCTTGCTTTCTCAAACTGTTCCTGCCCAGACCCAGAAACAGCCAGTCTCCCAAAGAGCCCTGGTCCCTGGGGGTGGGACTGGGATTCAGAACCTAACATCTGGGTATTGTGTTCATGGCTATGTGGCCACCTGCTTCACCTTACAGAAGAAAGATCTGACTCCCCAGTTTGGGGCTGGAGGTCCCCCTAGTCCCACAGGCAGCCAGGGCACAGTGGGGCTAACCTGTGGCCACCTGCTTCACCTTACAGAAGAAAGATCTGACTCCCCAGATTGGGGCTGGAGGTCCCCCTAGTCCCACAGGCAGCCAGGGCATAGTGGGGCTAACCGGCAAGACTCTGCCCTGGGTCTTTGCGTGGGGAGGGGTTTCTAGGCTGGTCTCTCCGGAGGGAGCCCTACCCAGGGTCCTTTACCTATACTTGATCTGAGCCCTGTGGTCAAGGCCTTAAACACAGACAATGAGTAATTTCAAGAGTACTGGAAAGGCCAGCCACAGAAATAGAGCTCTCCACCCACTGGCTGATGCCTCATGTTCCACCATTCATTCCTAAATATGGAGATTCAAATCCCGATCTAAATGCAACGTCCCTGAAGATTTCACTGTCCATGTTCAGGTGTTCCTAAGAGCAGATACCACTGAGAGGGCAGACCTGACCCTGAGGCCCTCGGCCTAGAGGTTGGAGAGAGGGGCTGCCCTGTACTGGGGAAGAGCCTGGGACCTAAGCAGGCTCTGAAGTCTTCACACACATGTGTCACAGTCTGCCAGCTCCAGCCCCTGCTCACCCACTTTTCTAGGGAAAAAATACATCACCCCCTGCAACCTCCAGACCCCCAGCGGGCTCCTGGGGCTGGCTGCAGAATGCCCAGCCTCTGCTGGGCACAGTGGAGCTTCATGGCTGAAGCTCGTCAAACCTCATGTGAGTCAGCAAGGAAACACATGTGCTGTCTCTTTCCTTAGAACCGCTGCGGTCTCCAGGGCCTGACGAGGTACAAATGGAAATGTCATTCTTGACGGCATTGAGAGGCATGGAGTGGAAATACCAAACCAGCCAGGAGTGGTGGTAGGGAGCGTGTGGGGCGGGGGGAGTTGAGGGGGGCTGTGGGGGGTTGTGGGGAGTTGTGGGGTGGGGGGGTGCGGCCTGCCTCCAGCTGGCATCTGTTTTGAGCAGTGGGCCCCAAAAGACTTTAAAGTGGCTACACCCTTTCAGACCAGCTCACCCCACCCCACCCCTCCACTCTGTGCGTCCCCACCAGCCCCCCCATGGGATCCAAATATTTTTCAGGCCAAGAAGCCTCTACCCATTAACAGAAAGACCCCATTTCGGAATTCAAGGTCCATTGTCAGCTCACAGGGAGCCGTTTCTCTTTGTGGCAGAATAATACAATACTTTAACATATTGACATAATGTTTTGTTTCTGGTTTGGGGGGACTTTTTGGTACTTCATGATGCCCATCACATAGGCCAGGCAGGTAGGGGTTATTTCAGACTCGATGTCCCCAGGGAGGGGCAGCACAGCAGGGCACAGACCTCATGCTTGTACAGTTTCCACTTTCGCTGACAGCTACAGAGACCCTGGGAAGTGAAACTACAGAGGAGCTGAGGCCTAAGATCACAAGAGCCAGGCTTTATGACATATCAACATTTCGGGGTTTTTGGTTTCATGTTTTGATTTTTGGTTCCAAAAAGGCTCCAAGGATAAAGTTCAGACCATGAACAACAGGACAGGGGGACACGTACGCCAAGCCAGTGTCCCACCTGGAGACGGAGAACCCGCTCCCGCTGGAGGAGGGGTTGGAAGAGAAGCAGGGAAGGCGGATGCTGTCTGAGAGGCTGGGCTGTTCCCCTCAGCGCCTGCCAGGACCACGTGCTGCAGAAGGAAGCCCAGAACCCTGTGGAGCAGAGGAGAAGACAGAAGAGAGCCAGGCCTGGTAAACCTCGGCTAGCCAGGGCTCCCCTCCAGGGTGGATGAGCTGGTTGGGCTTGAAGCTGAAGCTCCTGCCAGGTTTCCTGCCCATGGCTTGGGCTGTCTCCTGGTCCTGGCGGCTAAAGGTGCGCTCTGGTCCTCACCTCTGCTCCAAGCAGCAGGATGGAAGAAAAGGAAGACAGGCAGGGTCCCTGTCCAGACAGGTCTGTCGGATATTTCCCAGTCACTGCCCCCCAGCTTTTCTGTCTTCATCCTTGTCTCCGGAAAGAGGTTACCTGGTCACACCCAGAGGCAAGAGAGGCTGAGACCTGTGGTCATTCCAAGAGGCCCAGCTCAGAGTCAGGAGGTCTGGGCAAAGGACATGGGGCAGGGGACCCCTCTCTCGGAGAGTAGCCTCTCTGCAGTGTGTCCAGCCACCAGATGCTCCCGCCCCTGTTGACAGCACAGCATACCTGAGCCCCCCGGCAGCTGTGCCTGCAGTACCCCTGCTGAAAGATGACCCTCCATGGCTCTATTTTGGGTTCTCAAGTTTAGGAGTCAGGGGCTCCCTTTCCCAGACCCCCCACTCCTTGGATGAGACAAGAGCTAACCCAGCCCTCCAGACCTGTGCTGCCCAAAAGGTAAGTAGCCACTACTTACCTACCACTATTGAAATATAGATTTAAACTAATTAAAATCAGGTATATTTTGGAAGTCTGCTCCTCTGCCACATGAGCCACACTTCAAGTGTTCCATCACCACCCAGGTCTAATGGCTCCAATATTGCATGGCACAGACCAGAACCTTCCACCATCACAGAAAATTGTGTCGGCAGTGTTACCCCAAAGGCACAAGGAGCCAGAGGCCCAGGGCTCCGTGTGGGGAGCTGCAACGGTGGCCCCAGCCAGTGCACCTGCTTCTTTCTCACCCCAGTCCCTGCTGCTGGTGACTGGCACCGCCCCATGGCCCCATCACTGCTGAGGGGCAGGATGGACACTCAGCCTGATCCCAAAGACCAGCCACATGATGTTTCCCCAATGTGGGAGGAGAGACCAACAGGCATGGCCAAAGATGAGGAGCAAGACAGGGAACTGAGGGTGAGAAGGACTGGCGTGCTGTGCCTCTGTGATAGCTGACTGGGCAACTGGAGGCAAATTCCCTCTGCCCTCAACCTCCTCATCCATCCGCCCAACCCTCCATCTATCCATCTATCCATGTACACATACATTTATTTACCCATCCACTCATTCATTTATCTACCCACCCATCTGCCTATCTACCTATCTACCCATCTACCCAACCTCTATCCACCCACACAGCCATATACACATCCATATACCCATACATCCAAACAGCCATCCACCCACCCAACCACCCAGTTACTCATCCATCTATCCATCCTCCCAGCCATCTATATAGTCACACACCCATCTACCCATCTACCGATCTACATATCCACATATCCATCAACCCATGCATCCATTTACCCATCTACCCATCTATTCACCCATTACTCACCTATCCACCCATCTGCCCACCTATCCATCTACCCACCTATTCTTTCATCTACCAATCCATTCAACCACCTATCCACCCTGCCATCTATCCACCTATCTACCCACCTATCCACCTACACACCCATACACCCAAATACCCATCCATCTACCCATCTACCCATCTACCCACCTATCTACCCATCCACCCAACCATCTATCCACTCACACACAGATTCACACATCTACCAATCAGTACACCCATATATCACCCACCCGTGCACCCATCTACCCATCCATCCATGTACCCATGCATCCATTTACTCATCCATCCATTTACCCATCTATCCATCCAACCATCCACTCCTCCATTCACCTATCCACCCCTCCACCTACCTATTCACTCATCTACCTGTCTACCCAACCACCTATTCACTCAACCATCCACCCATCTACCCAATCATCCACCCATCTACACCCTTATCCATCCAACCATCCAACCACCTATGCAACCATCCAACCACCTATCCACCCATTCACTCATCCATCCATCTGCTCCATAATCCTGCCTTCCAGGCATTGTGGGTACAAAAATGAATGAGCCACAGTCTCCCACCTCAATATCAATATGAAAATCATTCACAGAATAATAATAATAGCAACAAGAACAATCATTGCTATGGTGATGCAGTATGTGTCCTGACAGGTGTGGATTGAGTTCCCCTTGCAGAACACAGTGAGCGGTAAATGCTGGCAAGTGCTGAAGACCCTCCCGGGTCCCTCTCCCTCTAAGAGCCTGTGCTTCCCTGGGTGGGCTGAGGCTGTCAATCCAAATGCTGGGCCTGGCCCAGACCCCCTGAGGGAGGTTTGTGGGAGGCCAAGCTACATCCCCCACACCTGCTCTGGCCAGACCACTCAGTCAAGGTGGGACCAAGGCCAGGCCCCCACCTGCCTGCTCCATGGGCCCGCATTCCCAGGCTGCCAAGTCTCCACCCCTGCAACGAGAAAAAATCCCAGGAACCCCCAAGATGTAACCTCACCTGCAGGGGAAGCTGGCAAAGGTCGCCTTCACAGCTCCAGCTCTCCTCTAGAGGAGATGGAAAGGGTGCAGGCTTTCTCAGTCTGGAGCTGCACAGACCCATTCACTTGCAGAGTTGTGAGGACTGCAGATGACGTCAGTAAAGACCTAGTTGGAGGCTGGCATGGAGCTGGTGCCTACGAAATGCTACTCAGAGTTACAATGTGTGAGGGGTCCCATTCCTCTTTCATAGGCTCTGAGGCTATAAACTAGAGGTGTGAGGTGCACAGATCATTCCTATAACTTGACAAGCCTGAACGAAACTGTCTTGCACACAGGTTCCAGCTTGTACTCAAAAGGAGAGGACAACACACTGTAAATCAAACCACCTTTGACCTGCCTGGGAGATCTGCTCCCCACACACTTCGCCTGAGGCTTTGGAGAATTTTCATGGCACATGTCAACAGGCCAGGTGGCCAGGAAGCCTGAGGCCTCTGGGAGCAAGCGTGTGGATGGCCACGGAGCATCGGCATCGGTGCCACAGGGCCTGGACACACCTGCGGGTAAGCTAGTTAGCTTCATTGCACTTCTGGTTATTAATAGGTTTAAGATCAGATCGACTCATTTTAAATACAGCTTGAGAGCTGAAAGGGCCGTGGGGTCTGCAACACCGTCTCTCCCCCACAAAAAAAGCATTCTGTAGGTGACATTTGTGTTCAGGCCAAAAGAGTCAAAGATTTTTGAGTATCAGGTGCTGAGCCAAATTTGAGAGAGAGTCAAATCATTCAAACATTTATTTTGTTAAAAGAGACAGGGTCTCACTTTGTCACCAGGCTGGAGTGCAGTCGTGCAATCATGCTCTCTGCAGCCTCAAACACCTGGGTTCAAGCAACCCTCCCACCTCAGCCTCCCAAGTTGCTGGGATCACAGGTGTGAGCCATCACACCTGGCTTCAAGAAATTTCTTTACAGTGTCCACTCTTCCCGCTGCTAGTCAGTGACTAACGTGAGGAGGATTCCTTTCCTCCTCGGCCTGGTGTTGAAGCTGGGGAGCCGACAAGGAGACAGAAAAAGTGATTGTAAATCAAAAAGCGTAAGACTACTTCCAGGGACCATTTCTACAGTTTGTTACAAATCAAACAAGTGACTGAAATGATAAGGACACAGGCACTCGGGCCTCTTTGACAGCATGACATTGAAACTGCCCTCTCAAAAAAAAAAAAAAGTGTCCCTCTAAAATATCCATCTTCTCAGTTAGAGGTGACCATGTGACCCAGGTCTGGCCAAGGAGATGTAGGTGAAAAGCTCACAGAGAAGAATCTTTTCTAGATAAAAAGTCAAAGCTCTACTGGAAGAAAGACCATCTTTGTCCTGTCTCTTCCTCCTTCCTCTTCTTCCTGCCTGGAATGGAGATGTGATGCTGGTGCGGGAGCAGCCGTCTTGTGCCTATGTGGTGTGAAGAGATGTCATCCACCAGCAAAAGGGAGCTGGAGGGGCGAGGGAGGTTAAGAGAGAGAGAGCAAGCTGACCTGGGAACTCAGACCTGGCCCCGCCCCTGAGGCACCAAGGCAGGGAGCACTGAGAGAGAAGCACACAGCCCTAGGGGAATGTAGAGGGAAGGGGGGCAAGGAGGGGAAGGAGATTCGTCTTTCCTAAGAGCATAGTAGCCCAGACAAGCAGACGGTCTTGAAGGCGCTTTCTGTTACCACCCATTGTCTATTAATGAAACAGGAAACACCACCTTTACTGATAGTCACAGCGCAAGGAGCGACACACTTGCAAATCTCCAGGTCTACTTAAGTGGGGTCCAAAACTAAAACTGAAATCTCAATCAGCATTACATCGTTACGATGTTAATCAATATTTCACTACTGCTTTGACCAGGCTGGCTGGCTTCCCTGTAGAACATGCTGCTAAGAACCTTCCAGACGCCAAGGCTGGAGCCTTTCAAGGGCTGGAGACATTCTGGTGAGCTTTTCCTGCCCCACTCTGTCTTTAAAAGTTACAAGGAGCCAGGCAATGTGGTTCACGCCTGTAGTCCCAGCACTTGGAGAGGCCAAAGCAAGAGGACTGCTTGAAGCCGGGATTGAAGACCATCGGGGCAACATAGCAAGACCCCATCTCTAATATATACATTTGGGGTTTTGCAACTTAGCACACAATGTCCTTGAAAAGAAATTTGACACTGTCTTTTAAAAACTATAAAAATGAAGACGATGAAGTTCCCAGACAACCCATTTTGGAATTCAGAGGTGAATTCAGGAGGAAACTGATGAATCAGGGCATGTGCCCTAGGCTTGCAGGCTGGCTAGTGGCCGGGGCCATTTGGAAGCAGAACATCAGGCGGTGGTGATCGCAGGTGTGAGCAGAATCACAGGGCCCCACAATGCACAGGAAAGCGTAAGGAAAGCATTATTCCTCCTGCGCTAGTTACACATCTTCTGAGAAGCTGTACACAGAGCAGCCTTTTGCAAAGACTGAAACAGTTGCATCTTTCAAGAGCCTCCTGTCGCAGGATGAGTAGTGTCTTCACTGTTTTGCAAATGCTGTCCCTGCACCCAGGACAATGATGGGACTTTCTGAGGTTATCTGGGAAGGAGGAGGACTGGGGATGGGGACTCACACTTCCTGCGTGTCTACCATGGCTGGAGAGGCCACCATGCCACACGTTTGTGAATGTGACTGATCTTTAATTCCCACAGCTCCCATAGGGTTTATACTCCTATTTCACAGATGAATTAACAAGTGAATAGTAGTAACGAGCTGGGCACCAGGCTCAGGCCTGTAGTCCCAGTGTCTTGGGAGGCCAAGGTGGGAGGACCACTTGAGGCTGGGAGTTCAAGACCAGCCTGAACAACACAGTGAGCTCCTATCTCTACAAATAGTTTAAAAATGTAGCCAGGTGTGGTATGCAACTATAGTCCTAGCTACTTGGGGTGCTGAGGTGGGAGGATCACTTGAGCCCAGGAGGTCAAGGCTGCAGTGAGCTATGATTGCACCACTGCACTCCAGCCCAGGCGACAACGTGAGATCCTGTCTCTAAAAATAAAAGAATAATCAAGCAAAGCCACCTATCAGCAGTGCTAGGATCAGCAGTGCTAGGTCGCAGTCCCACGTGTGCCAGCTTTGGAGCCCCCTCTGCCCCCAGCTTCAGCCGGTGAGTTTCTTTCGGTGAGTGCATGTGTATGTATTTGTCATCTCACAACATGAAAAGCCTGTACAGTGCGGTGATTACACTCTGACTCTGGAGTCAGACTGCCTCCCTCTAAGCTCCAGTTCCACTGCTCACTAGCTGTGTGACCTAGAGCAGGTTTCTTGACCTCTCTGTGCTTCTGTTTGTCATCTGTAAAATGAGAGTGACGAGAGTAGCCTCTACTACAGAGCTGGGATGGGAAAAGTCCTATGTGAGCTATTTTGATGATTTTTGTTGTTGTTGTGGATGCTGGAGGAGCCTGTGAGCCTGCACAGCGGGGAGGGGCAGTCCTGGGGAAAGAGTCCCAAACCCTGCTAATCCTAGAAGCCCCCAGAGCCTGCTTCAGTGGCGGCAGGCACAGACGGCAGTGGGCCCTGACACCCTAGACAGCGTCCTCCCAGGAAGTGGTTTTGGTTTTGTCCCACATTTGTTCTAAGTGAGCAGACAGGCCCTTCTCTGGGCTCCTGTTCCCCAAAAGCCTCCCACTCTGTTTTCTAAGGGAAAGTGAAAGTGCCCATCCTCAGGTCCTGAGCAGGCCCCTTCTAAGTGCTGACCTCCCTCTGAAGTGGTCAGAAGAGCGGGCTTGGGTTCCCATCAAGCACCCAGAGAAAGGCCAACCACCCCCGCTGGATGCAAGTGGGTAGGGGGCCCGGCTAGTGTGGGAATGACTGCCCCCTGAGCCCTCGGCTGTGGGGCCCTGTCTGCCCATGGAAAGGCCCAGGCCCCAGTGGGAAAGTTCTGGCCTGGGGGGCCTGGAGGCGCCTCTGCACCTGCCCTCAGGGCTTTAATGCCACTGGCCTGGGCGTTTCTGTTGTTTCTCTGAGGGTCCCGTTCTATCTACACCTCCAACCCTCAGGGCCTGGCCACCCTGGCTGGGCTGCTGGCCCGGACTGAGACACCCACCCTCTCAGGGCACCCTCTGGGCCTGACCAAGCCAGCCCTGCCTGCAACCCGGGAGAGGCCAAAGCAAGGTCCTGGGAATTAGAGGCCACCTGTTGCTTCACTCCTCCCACCTGAAGTGTGAGCCCTGAGATGGCAGAGGCAGGGTCTGAGGCAGGCAGAGTCCCCGTAGCTCGGTGCCAGGTCCCCAGACCCAGGCCCACAGCAAGAGCCACCAAAACTGGTGGGACAGAAACAGTCCCCAGACAACCTTATCAGCCAGATAGCACAAAGCCCTCCTGTCCCCTCCAGCCCGGCCCCACAAAAATAGAGCTGCTGATTAGAGCCTTCCAGACACCAAGGCTGGAGCCTTAAAAGGGCTGGAGACATCATGGTGAGCTTTTCTGCCCCACTTTATCTTTAAAAATTACAAGGGCCAGGCACTGTGGCTCATGCCTGTAGTCTCAGCATTTGGGGAGGCCAAGCAAGAAGACTGCGTGAAGCCCGGAGTTGAAGACCAGCTGGGGCAATATAGCAAGACCCCATCTCTAGAAAAGTTCCTCTTCGAACTTTCCTTTCTTAAGAAAAACTCGTGTTAGAAAAAATAGCTTGTTTTAAACACTTTCTTCATTAAAAAAAAAAAAAAAACAAACATGGGGCCTTTGGGAGATGATTAAGTCCTCAGGGCTGTGCCTTCGTGGGATTTGTGACCTTGTAAACAAGCTGGAGAGAACCCTAGGCCCCCTTTTTGCCTTCTGCTCTTCTGCCATGCGAGGACACTGCATCGGTCGACTCTGAAGGATGCCGTGACAAGGCAGCCCCCTGAGGCCGAGACCAGGGCCATCACCAGACACCACACCTGCTGGCAACTCCAGCTTGGACTTCCTAGTCTGTAGAACTGCGAGAAATAAATTTCTGTCCTTTTCAAATTAACCAGTCTCAAATAAGATAAAAAAAGAAAAGAAACAATCAATTAATCAATTAACCAGTCTCAGGTGCTTTGTTACAGCAGTACAAATGAACCGTTACAACATTAAACCTCTAGTTCGAGAATTCAGGAAACTCACTAACTCCCCTACCCCTGATCATGAAGACTGGTCTAAATAAATGCCTGCCACGCTCTGGAATGCAGTTTTCTTCTTAGTGCAAACATGCTACTACCCCTCGTTGTGGAATTAACTGACGTATTTGGAAGAAGGTTGCAGTCACAGGTAGGAAATCAAGTCATAAGTGAAACGAGGCAGAAGCTGAGCTGTGAAACCGGCCAGCCCACTGGAAGAAGAAAACAGCTAGGAGGTTACCCCCGGGCACAGGGCAGCCCTGGTGATACTGGACATGAGCTTTATGCCCCATGACCAGCACCAGGCCCCACATGGCAATGTACCTGGAGCTGCTGGCTATTCCTGCTCAGACAAGGATTAGCTCAGGGGCTGGGCTGGGTCTAGCCAACACAGGGAGGTCACTTGTCCCCCGAATCCCACCGAGAAAGGGGGACACCTCCAGAGGGATTCTGCTCTGCCCCTTTCTGCCTTGTCATGGGCAGTGAGTATCTGATGTGTGACAAGAAGGGAATATAATAAAGATTTTTGTAAATAGGAGGAATGTATTTATAAAACTGATCTCTTTCAGGGATTTAATAATAGAAAAAAAATCAGTCCTCGAGAATGTACTATTTTTGTTAAAAAAAAACTTTGAAAAGGTTTTTCTTCTCTCTGAAGTCTTGACTGATATTAATTGGCGCTTTCTGACTTGGTCAGTCAACAGGGACTGCTCTCCTTCCCCCTCTGCATAGCAGCCATTTCACTGCCTTTTACATTTTAATCTTGGCAAGAAGGATATTGACCAAAGGATTGTTCTTCAGCCTTTTGTGTCAAATATTTATTTAAAATATGAGGCCATCAAGATGAAATGTCAAACCTTACTGTGGTTCTTTGCTTCCATAAAGGTGGCTGAATGTAAGTTGCTTTGTGCCTGTAGCCACTAACAATGAAACTTGCGGGGACTTACTCTCTCTGTCCTTGTCTTTAAGAGATTGGTGATATACTGTAAATACCTGTGTCACTATGAACTAATGAGAATGAAATTCTGGAACCACGGCAGGGTCGCTGGCTGTCTCCCCCTGTCCCGGGGATTCACCCGGGCCTCCCTTAAAGTCAGCTGGCCCTTTTCTGTGATCACTGTTGTCAGGTTTGTGGAGCTGGAAAGGTGTGTTTAATGCAGTGGCTCTTGACGCACATTCTGAGGATTTGATGAAAGCTAGATTTTTCTCCAGGAAAATTAACAAAATGTACAAACATTTCAAACACGGCGTCTTCCAGCCCTCGAAGCCCATCCCACGACCTCAGGTTAAATATGATCAGTAAAGGAAGATAATACTGGCATAATGTTAATTTTTGTAGGTAGTGTGTCAATCAGATTTTAATCAGAGAAACAGAACAAATAGGAGACATAAGGAAATATATGACAAGGAATCGGCACGTGTGATTACGGGGCAGCCTAGGCAAGTCTGAAATCTGTAGGGCAGGCTGTCAGGAAGGATAGGCTGGGACTCTTGGGTATAGGGTGAGGCTGCTATCTACAGGTGGAATTTCTTCTTCTTTCAGGAAGTCTTAGCTCTGTTCTTGGGCCTTTCAACTGAGTGTATCGGGCCCACCCAGATTATCCAGGATAATCTCCCTTAAAATCAAGTGGCTATGGACTTAAATTACCCCTACAGATTAGGCATGATTAAAGTCCCCCTAACTTGGTGTTTCAATGAGGGGACTGTGCTGTAGCCAAGCTGACACGCAGGACTGACATTCACAAGTGTAATGGTATTATGCTTAGGCAAAAAATTAGTTTTGTTTTTAGGAGATAAATGTTGAAATATTTAAGGTAAAGCGTCATAACCTCTGCACGTCATGCTCACTGAGATGAGCAACATACACGGTGAGAGCAAACACGGCAAAAGGTTAGCACGTGTGACGCAGACGGAGGAATATGAGGGTTTGCCGTATTATTCTTTCCATTTTTCTGTATGTTTGAACGTTTTCATAGTAAAATTTGTGAACCCAAGTAGCCCCAGTCTCCTGCCTGACACAGTGTCTGTTAGCTCTTAGCATACATTCAGTAAGTGTTTCGCGAATTAAACTGAATAAGCAGCAGCATTTCACTCACAACCACAGAGCTTGGCAGGATTATACTGGCATGGTTCTAACGGTAAGAGGTCTCCTGCTGCCTGTCCTCTACGCTTGTTCAAATAACTCCATTGAGAAGTAAGAATAGCAAGGCATTGTTATTTTTACTTATTGATTTATTTTGAGACAAAGTCTCGCTCTGTCGCCCAGGCTGGGGTGCAGTGGTGCCATCTCAGCTCACTCTAACCTCTGCCTCCCAGGTTCAAGCAATTTTTACATCTCAGCCTCCCGAGTAGCTGGGATTAGAGGGGTGTGCAACCATTCCCGGCTAATTTTTGTATTTCTAGTAGAGACCGGGTTTCGCCTTGTTGCCCAGGCTGGTCTCAAACTCCAGACCTCACGTGATCTGCCTGCCTCGGCCTCCCAAAGTGCTGGGATTACAGGCGTGACCCCCCATGCTGACCAGCAAGGCATTTTTAATTTTCTTTTTTCTCTCTCCCTCTTTCTTTTTCTTTTTTTTTTTTGAGACAGAGTCTTGCTCTGTCACACAGGCCGGAGTGCAGTGCAATGACGCAATCCTGGGTCACTGCAACCTCCACCTCCCAGGTTCAAGCGATTCTTCTGCCTCAGCCTTCCGAGTAGCTGGGACTATAAGCATGGGCCACCATGCCTGGCTGATTTTTGTATTTTTAGTAGAAATGGGGTTTTACTATGTTGGTCAGGATGGTCTTGAACTTCTGACCTCAAGTGATCCAAATGCCTTGGCCTCCCAATCTTCTGGGATTACAGACATGAGCCACCGTGCCCAATCCCTTCTTTCTTTAATAAGAGATGAGGGCTCCCTATGTCGATAGGCTGGTCTTGAACTCCTGGCCTCAAGCAACCGTCCCTCCTCACCCCGGCCTCCCAAAGTGCTGAGATGACAAGTGTGAGCCACCATGCCCCAGCCACCGAAGACATTTCTTAAGGTGGGGGGAAGCTGCATGATATAGGACGTGCTGTCTTAAGTGCCAGAATTTCCGTGTTTGAGTCATGAATGCATGTAAACTCTGTGACTTTGGGCAAATTGCTTACCTACTTTGAACCTATTTCCTCGCCTAAAAATGGGATAATTATGCCTGCTTGATAACTTACAAGGTTTTTCTGAGAAGAAATTTGACATGACCGTGGAAATGCACTGTAAACAGCAGAGTAGTTCTACCACTCATGATTGCACTTCAGAATCTAAGACCCACGCCTTCGCACACGTAATACCTCTGTCTTGGGAGGTGGCTTGCAGTTGATAGTGCATCATAGTCTAATCGGCAGCATGTTTTTCTTTTTTAATGGTATATGAAATAATGGTGGCATCTTAGAGTTGATGAAATACTGTGGCTGAGTGGTCTTAGGCAAATGACTTAAACCCTTTAAATCTCAGCTTTTTCCTCATTTCATCAGGGATAAAAGTACTTTATAAAATTGTGATGAAGAGTTTAAAAGATAAGTATGCAACCGGGTGCGGTGCCTCACGCCTATAATCCCAGCACTTTGGGAGGCCGAGGCGGGTGGATCATGAGGTCAGGAGATGGAGACTATCCTGGCCAACACAGTGAAACCCCATCTTCACTAAAAATACAAAAGATTAGCCAGGCGTGGTGGCGGGCACCTGTAGTCCCAGCTACTTGGGAGGCTGAGGCAGGAGAATTGCTTGAACTCGAGAGGTGGAGGTTGCAGTGAGTCAAGATCGTGCCATTGTACTCCAGCCTGGGCAACAGAACGAGACTCCGTCTCAAAAAACAAACAAACAAATACACAAACAAAAAGATCAAGTATGCAAAGCGCTTAACAAATGCTCAAAAAATACTAGTATGCCATTGCATTATTGCGCAAATTATGATTAGTGTAGATCTGGTTCGGTCTCTACAGGTCCCGCTCACACAATCCACCTTGGCCACCCTATTCTCAAAGAAGAAAATAGCGCCTTATCAAAGCTGCTTTGGAAAATCTGACCCCAAATTAAACACTCGAGATTGCTTGGAGCGTTACGGCTAAATAGACCTGAATACAGGGTGTCAGGGTAGTAAACTTTTTAAAGCTTGTTTCTACCACCTGGATGCTGCCATTGCTTTCACAGCAACCCTCCTGGGACTCCCTTAGACACTTTTAGACTAGGACCTCGGGTTGCACGGTCTCTGTGAACATGGAGAACTTTCTGAGAGTGTGGAGGCTGTGGCCAGCCTGAAAGCAAGCAGGACGTGGCTTGCTCTGGGCCAGCGACACCTCAGGCTTCCCTCAGTAAGCCTTCTAGCGATTTCTCCCGCACGACTCTGAGGCTCTGGTTTCCAGGAACTGGGGTTGGTAAACGCATTCCCCCGCAGTAAAGGCTATTGTTTTTGTTGACCTGCATCATGAGGATTTAATTTGCATGCTTCCTCCTGTGGAGGGAAGTGTGTGGATCCTGCTGGTCGCTGCAGCCTGTGGTCAGTGCTTTCAACTGAAAGGGCACAAATCAAATCCTGCTGCGAGTGCTGTGGTCTTTCCTTCTGAGCCTGTGCCCCTGCACCTCGTGGGGAGCATGGGGGAGGGAGGAAAAGCATCCAGCAAGAAGCAGTGTTTGGACGGCAAGGTTGTCCCAGGATGGCGTCTCAGAGGTTAGGACCTGGGCATCTTGAGGGGCTGTCGTTCAGCCCACTGTAGTCATAGTTCCCTGACTGGACATGGACTTGGGCAGTGGGCTTGTTGAACTGCCCTCCACCTACCTGAGCGGGGCAGGGAGAACTGGAGAGAGATGATGGAACTGAGAGGGGATGGCAGTAGGGCAGATGCCACTGACCGGTGAGATACAGACGTTTGCTGGCAAGCAGGTACAAAACAAAGCAAAAGACAACTGTATTCTACTGTCAGGCGTCTGTGAACCATGTGGCTGGAGTCAGACAACCAAGAATCCTCTGGAATCAGCTGAGGGCAATAAGCACATGCCCAGTTGCAAAAATGTAGTACTTCCGGGGGTTTCTCATTTTGGTACCTATTAACAGAATGTGTTTGACTTTTTTCTCCCGCATTATCCTTTGTCATCTAACACAAAATGTGTTCAGAGTATTTAACTTTCTATCTCAGTATTTAAGTTGCAGGATAGCAAAGACGAAGTGTGAATCCGCCATGAGAAAAGGGAACACTGTTACCCAAGAAAAAAAGGACTTTGCATCCACTCCAGGATTTGTGTGTTTTGGTTGTGGCAGGTGTGTAGAAAAAGTATGGCTTTGCTTTTGTCCTTATTTGGAGATGTATGGTGTCATGCTGGACCCCTGTTAGCTTCAACAGAGATGGCACCAGGTTCAAGAGCCACAGTGGTCTACCTCCTGTCAGCTTGACGCCCATATGTATGGTAGACCTAGGGCCAGCAAACGAGACATAGGGCTTTATTAGTGGGGAAACATACATATAGAGCAGTCCCGCAGCGGCAGGAAGGGGAAGAGAACCGCCGCCCAGCCGTTTTGCAGAAAGCACGCAGCTTACACAGCATTTTGACTTAGCACTCCCCCTAACAGTCACCACCTGACGACCTTACTGTTAACCAGAAACAAAAGGCCTCGATTCTCTCTTACAGAAGGTGTTTCGCAGGGCCATCCAGGGGCTCAGGTGTTCCTTATAGATAAGAGATGACGCTCCTGATTGGCCATTCCTGAATTCCTTAGCTCAGAATTCCAAACAGATATTCAGATGCAGCTACCCTACAGTGTCATTCTCGGGGTCTATGCCCACGATTGCCGTGAAATGCACCGATGTGGTTTGGCTGTGTATTCCCACCGAAATCTCTTGTTGAATTACCTTCACATATTTAAGAAGGGGCCTTGGGGGAAGTGATTGGCACGTGGGGCAGCCTTCCCCCTTGCTGGTCTCACGAGAGAGGTCTCGCGAAATCTGATGGTTTAAATATGTGGCGCTTCCAGCCCACCACATTTTGGCCCCTGAGAAGAGAGGACTTACTTCTCCTTTACCTTCCACCGTGACTGGACGTTTCCTGAGGCCTTCCCCAGCCATGTGGAACTGTGAGTGAATTAAATCTCTTTTCTTTATAAATTACCCAGTCCCAGGTAGTTTTTAGCAGTGTGAAAAGGGACTAATATATGCAGCTATCATACATAATGGTGCCAAGGTGACAAGAGGTAGACCGCTGTGGCTTTGAAATGTGTCAAGTTGGCCAGGCTGAAATATGGTGCCTGGACGTCCCTTTCCTATGTTTCTGTTTGGGCCAGAAACCACAGGCCAGAGTCCTGAAGGCCGGAAGTGAAGCAGCAGCCATTACGTAGTTCCTGAGGGTTGTCGTTTACCTGCCAGCTCACCTTGTGGCGGGACGTAGCTGCTGGATCTGCCGTTGCGGCACCTTCCCCTGGGTCCTCCTCTAGTTTTTCTGACTCCTGGGCATGTATGTGTGTTTAGCTACATGACAAAAGAACCTGGCTTCTGCAGGACGCCTACACCATTAAGGTCAGAGGCAGCAGGAACCCACACAGGTTTCAGCTGTGCTGGTGGGCTCCGGCGCGTTTCTGCCGTCCCTCACTTTCCTCGTG
Organism: Saguinus oedipus; assembly: GCA_031835075.1. NCBI lineage: Eukaryota > Metazoa > Chordata > Mammalia > Primates > Cebidae > Saguinus > Saguinus oedipus. Next base: position 14,657,501 of record CM063174.1, read on the forward strand.
CCTTTCCCTCTCGTTTGCCTCTCCAGCATCAGACTGGAAGACAAGCGCCTCGCAGAAACTGTTAACCAGCTCCCACGATTGTGGGAGGTCCAATACCTGTAACAAATCCCGTCTGAGTGGTTCCGTTTCTTTCATAAACGAATACGGTAAATTATAAAAACTGTGCTACTTTAAAATTTTATAATAATACATTACAATTTTTGCTAACATTATAAGCAGTTTTACGTGGAGGCTCCTTGTTTGATAAAGGCATGGTACTTTATAAAGGTAATTAAATGTGTGAGCACACAGAAAGCCTGGTATTCTGTTTTGAATAATTACATTTGAATTTAGCATAATAATTTGAAATTTTATTTCCTGGGACATTATAATCAAACCTTTTCAGTTTATAAAAGAAAGGTAAATACGGCTAAAAACTGATTAGTACAATAGCTAGCATATTATTTTATTTTTAATAAAAAATAGAAAATATTAAACATTTTAAGATGAAGTAAATGATTTTACTCGAATTAACATAAATATTTCTTAATATCTGTTTTAACAAGACTATTAAATCTGAGATGTTATGCATGGGTTAATTTCAGTGTGTCTTAAAAATCTGATTAATTGATCCAGAAAATAATGTTGAAAAGAATTGGCATCGCCAACTCCTACTTTGGTTGCTCAAGTTTGCTTTTCTTTCCAACTGATGACAAGTTCTAGGGATGAGCACTGAGAATGGCAGAAAATATTTGCTGGTGTTTAAATATAGGGAAAAATATTTTTAGCATTCAGAATTTCTAATTGATGTTCTCTTTGCTATTGCAAAATTCTCCCTGGGATAATTTGCCCTTTGAGAAGAAATAGATTGATTTAAACAATGGATAAGAGATACAAAGAATTCACAGAAAAAGAATGGCAAAGAGCTTAGGCTCATAAAGAAAATGCTTAGTTTAATTCAAAATATGAGAAACGCAAGGCAAAACAGGTGACGGGGAGAGAATGAGAGTTTGTGATGGGTTAGTAGATGAAGGAGACTGATTGTACGTGAGATTTGGAGCTGGGGATTCAGGAGGTAGGGGCACGTGGCCTCAAAGTGGCAAAGATGAATGAAAAGGACACCTCCTCCGAGCATTAGTGATGTGGGAAACAAAACAGCCACCCCCTAAGATGGCTAAAAACAAAACTCAAGCCAAAAATAATAATGATAAAAACCACTCCCTCTGCTGAGATGTAAAACTGGCAAAAATTCAGAAGTTTCACCATTGTTGACAAGACTGGGGAACCAAACTCTCACATTTCTGGGGGGAAGGCAAAATGGGAGAACCCCTATGGAGGAGATTTGACAAAGATCTAGTGATATTATGTATTTATTTACTTGTTATCTGATCAGACTGAAACGGAGGATGGCAATATGTGCCCTGTACAAGGATGCCAGAGTGCAAGACGAAGGAGAAAGTCACCAAGCCTAACAGCCTAGCAAGGAAGGGGCCTTGTGAAACTCGTGTAATTTGCATAATTTTCTGTAATTTGCATAGAGGCACCATGTGTGCTAGTCCCAGGTGTACAAGCCTAGCACTCTTCTCCCAGCTCCTCATCACATTCCCAGTAGCAGGGCTTTGGGGATCTGCTGATAGGAACCCAGAATCATCTGGAGTTGTTTTGTGATGATTGTGGAAGTGGGAAGTCTTTCCTAGACAGTCTATTCAGTCACATTCAGAAGGCAGCAAATCTTGGAGACTCAGGAAATGCAGTGTAATAATCTCCATCTTTTTCTTCCTTTTCTTCTTTAAACTCTTAAGCCCTCGCCACAAACTTAGATGACTTCAGCAACTTGGAAATGATGCAGTAGTCCATTTCACAATTTAGATATACAACTTTATTAAAAGCGATTCTACCACTCAATAAGTATCATTATTCTGGTGTTAGCTACCTATCTCCTTTGTATGCATCAATATATAGCTATATTTGAAAATATTGGGCACAATCTTTATTGACAGTAGTGTATCTTGCTTTGGTTATTAAATCTTTGAAAACATTTGTTTTTGATTTTGATGGTTGAAGAGTACTAATTACAATAATAGGAAAGGTTCTGTGCTGGGCTTTGGACGTGGCGTGTGAGCGCGTGGCGTGTGAGCGCGTGGCGTGTGAGCGCGTGGCGTGTGAGCGCGTGGCGTGTGAGCGCGTGGCGTGTGAGCGCGTGGCGTGTGAGCGCGTGGCGTGTGAGCGCGTGGCGTGTGAGCGCGTGGCGTGTGAGCGCGTGGATGTATGGTTATATTCTCCAGCTTGTTCCTAGAAGGGAAGAAAGAAGTATTTTCTCTGTTCTCTCAGACTTTCTAATCTAGTAGATGAAATAATGCATGTACGTAATTAACTTCAGTACAGTGGCAGTATTGTATCATGAATTCCTCAGATAACTCTGAGATGGAATGAATGTACATATGCCTATGCTGGGCATTTTTCTGTTCTAGTTGGTGATACTGAGCAATAATCTTGAAGCTTTCTCCAGTCTGCAAATGAACAATCTCTGCTTTTCAAATGCAGAAGTCATTGAAAGGTTTAGTAGGCTCACAATAAAGGAATGTTGGAATCAACAGAATTTGTCTCATTTTTACTGTTCCCCATCTCTGAAAGGCTACTCTAGTGGTCTGTTTCAGCAGAAGCAATTAGAGTCCTAGGTAGCTGGCTACCTGTCTCTGGAATGTTTCGAGGCTGTGGAATAGATGAGATCTTCAAAGAGAAGAGGCTTTGCGCCTCCATTTCGATGTGCCATGGGAAAACACTAATTTAGAATAATTAGAGCTAAGTAATGGAGGAGCCCTAATGGGACATTAGCCATGCCTGTGACATAGCAGGAGGGCCCCTGCTAATAAGCAGACAAGACCCAGTCTCCAGTAATTCAGAGTCTTAACTGAATTCCCATATGAAACGCTGCCCTTTCAGATAGAAGAGGACTAGGAGATTGGAGGTGGACCTACAATAAGGGAATGTACGGTCTTCAGAAACAGAATTCTAAGGTTTTGGGTCTCCTGGTGTGTTCCATGTAATTTTCTTCTGCGCCTGATCGTTATTTTATTTATTTATTTTTTTCAGATGGAGTTTTGCTCTTGTTACCCAGGCTGGAGTGCAATGGCACAATCTCAGCTCACTGCAACCTCCGCCTCCGGTCCAGGCAATTCTCCTGCCTCAGCCTCCTGAGTAGCTGGGATTACAGGCACGCGCCACTATGCCCAGCTAATTTTTGTATTTTTAGTAGAGACGGGGTTTCACCATGTTGACCAGGATGGTCTCGATCTCTTGACCTTGTGATCCACCCGCCTCAGCCTCCCAAAGTGCTGAGACGTTATTTTTTAAATGTGTAATCCAAAGAAAATCTTAGGCACATAGGCACATTTTTATTGAATGCCCAAATAGTAGGAAGGCCTCTTGCCATTCAGTATTATGTTGTTATGGCTACATCTTTAAACTAGATAACATCATTTTTCTACTACACTGACCATTAAGTCCTCTTTCTCTTAGGGTCCTTGCTGTGTCCCTTTAGAATTCATCATTGGAACTTCCAAGGTGATAGTGTTAAGAGATGGAGTCTTTGGGAAATGATTAGGTCATGAGGCCTCTACCCTCATGAATGGGATGCATGCCCTTATAAAAGGCTTGAGGGAATGAATTCATCCCATTTTTTGTCTGTCACTTGAGGACAGCTAATGCCTCTCTTCTATGTGAGGACACAGGGAGATTGTGGCATCTTTTTTTTTTTTGAGATGGAGTTTCACTCTTGTCACCTAGGCTGGAGTGCAATGGTGTGATCTCAGCTCACTGCAACCTCCGCTTCTTCAAGCAATTCTCCTGCCTCAACCTCCCTAGTAGCTGGGATTACAGGCACCTGCCACTACACATGGCTGGCTAATTTTTGTGTTTTTAGTAGAGATGGGGTTTCACCACGTTGGCCAGGCTGATCTTGAATTCCTGATCTCAGGTGATCCACCTGCCTCGGCCTCACAAAGTGCTGGGATTACAGGCCAAAAGCAGAAAGCGAACACTTACTAGACACCAAATCTACTGTCTTTGATCTTGGACTTTCTGATCTCTGGGGTTGTGAGAAATGAGTTTCTATTATTTACAAATTACCTAGTCTAAGCTCTAACAGCAGAAGAGACTGAGACAGTCAGTCCTGCATAGGGATTTTACACTGCGTAAGGCCTCTGCTCCCACTCCTTCAGCCAGTGATGTCAGACCCAAAGGCTCAGGCTGCTGTGGAGTGGGAGAGGAGACCTGCTGAGTGCTGGGATTTGGTTCAGGTTGCTTACTGTATACCCGAGCATCTGCCAGTAGATATGGGTGGAAGGCTGTCCCTATGATGCCCCGTTTATGAAAGCAAACCAATTACATTCTCATCTTTGCCAAGATGCAGCATCTTATGACAATTCAGTATCTTTAGGGTATATTCTTGGACCATTTCTACTGGACATCCTAATCCAGCCCTGTCTCTGTCTAGCCCTTCTCTCCTCCGTTTCATCATCCCACATCCCTGCTGACTTCAGACAGCTTTAGTGACCTGGCTAGATTTTTCCTCTGGCCTCAGACATACCTTCCGCTGCTCAGGTGCTGTGTCTTGCTCTCTGGACTGAGGTTCTTCAGAATGGTTGCTGGTGTTTACCATTTTCCCTTGGCCACAACTCTCTTAGGAATGGTGACCCCAGTAGAGAGTTTCCAGGTCTACCCTTGTCCCAGCTCCTGGCCCTAGGATGTGGGGAACAGCTGCTCCCCATATTTTCTCATACCCCCTAGGAACTAGAGCTACTTATGATTTGCCATTTAATCACAACGGAACGTACGTTGTTGGACATCAAGAGACAAAGACAGGCCAAAGGGTTTTGCATATCAAATGTCATATCTCAAGAATATTCAGATATTATCAGCCCCATTTTCATTCCCTGCTTGAAGATGAGACTCTTCAGTTTCCTGATGGGGGTGAGGCCTTTAAGGCTGGTTTTGCTCCATTGGTGATTGTGGCAGACAACCAAGGAGTCACTTATGCCTTTATAGCTGAGGCTCTGCAGACTGACTCGCTACCCTTTCAGAAAATGGACGTGGTATTCTAGGGCTTTTGGTCTTCCCCAGGGGAGCTTTCAAACTTTTGGTAAATCTGCTTACACTCACTACCCATCAATAAATTAAGTCTTGGTTCACAGTGACTTTTATTTTACTTTATTTGGGAAGGAAAGCCCACCCCTAACCTTCCAGCAAGGATTTGCATATGCTATTCATTTTCCCCACAGTTCAGATATACAGACAGTTTACAGGAGAGTATGCAAACTTGGTATTCTTTAAGCAAAGGGATCACAATTGTATAGGTACCCCTCATTTCTGAAAGAAGGAAGATCATGTCAGGGAAAGGGCTGGTCAGTCCAGCTCCAGGTGGAGATTATCCAGAGCAGCATCAACTCCCAGTGTTCTGTTCAATACTCTTGGGTCTTCTGAAGGATGTCAAGACATGGGCAAAGTCTTGAGGATTTTCCTGATACACTCACATGGAAAAAGCAGACTAAGAGAGGTCAGATTTCATCTTGAGAAGAGCTTTAGTGAATTTACACCTGCTCACAAGGCACCCTTCTATAATAGCTTAATCCTATGTGGAAAGTGATATTTTTGGTCTTATGACCAAGGAATTTTTTTCATAGCAATTTAGGTTATTGTAAATTTATAATGACAAAAGCCATCATATGCTTTCCTTCACACACAGACGAGGTGGTGAGCCCCCGTCACAGATGGGGATTGTTAGTATCAGGTAGAGAATCTGTTTATACTGCTTCCTCTACCCCATTTTCACCTCCAGATTTAACAGAACATATTTACCTGGGGGGTACAATGTGTGAAATGTTTTTGTGCAAAGCTACCGCGGTTCATTTGGAAACGGGGCCTGAATATTTTGATCTGTGTGCCACTCTGCTGCCAGATTGAGCTCTCTAAGGGAGAAATATATCTGACCATGTCAGCCTCCTGTTGTTTTTTTTGGAGTTTTCCTTAGGCTTTAGGATGAAATCCAAAAATCTTTGATTTGATCATGGACTATCCCTTCCAGCCTACTTACTCTCTGATCGCCCTTCAGGTTGCCCTCTGGGTTCTAGTCATACCTGTTTTTTTTTTTAGGTTACCATTGAGCATGTTTGGCACCATTTGTTCAGCGCTGATCATTTACCCATTCCCTTTAAGAACCCAGCTTGGTATGTGCACTGCTGCCTTCTGCTGACATACAGTTGGCCAGGACTGAGTTACGTAGCTACACGTTGCTGCAGAGCAACCTGAAAATGTATTCGGGGGGGCTGTGTGTCCAGAAGAAAACTTCTAATACTACTGTAGTACTATAGAAGAAGGGAAATGAATATTTGGGTATAACTATTATTCTTTTACAGTGAATGAGAACTTAAAAACCACCGTAGAGTCAACTTTGGACATACTCGTGCTGGGTTAAGTAAAACCAACATACGGAGTGTTAAATATTTAGCTAATTAAGTAGTGATTTATTTTACAGACACTAAAGCCTTTACATGAAGAAGTATCTGGTTGGAATAATCTGTCCGCACATGTGTTGTTGAGTCAGTTTGGTGGAACAACAGGGGAATGGTTTGTCAGAGAAGGGTTTCTGGAAGAGCAAGCATCTGAGCTGATTTTTGAAATATGGTAGGAGTAAGCTGGCAAAGATGAGCAAAGGCATGTCAGAGCGCTTTAATTTCTTCAACTGAAGAAGGAAGAAAGGAGCAGAGTTTCAGTCAGGGGGTGGTTCTGCTGTGCAGAAATTCCTGTGGATTAGGACAACAGAGTTGACGCGGGAAGAGCCCTGGTGTGGGACGGTACTGCAGTGTTCAGTGGGCACGTGGGCAGGACGACTGGTGTCGGGACGGTACTGCAGTGTTCAGTGGGCAAATGGGCAGGATGACTCCAGTGAGGTCTAACCCCTCTGGAGTCTGCACTACCAAGCATGCCTTGGATTTGGATGTCATCCTAATTTCGTAAAACCTAACCTTTTTCTCTCCAATGGACACATCTATTTTATAATGAATATGAGAAAAGAGCTGTTTTTTGTAGGAAGTTTTCTGATACTGATCTATTTTGTGATACAATTCTCAATTTTAATTTCAAGATTCTTCTACAGGTGCATATAATCTATTAGTGTACAAATTTAAATCAAAATGGAAAATAAAAAATGCTTTTTGAAAATAGTCCAGTTGTTTTTAAATAATGTTAAGCTCAATTGATTTTTCCTGTCAAGTTTTTGCCTATTGATGACTCCTTTAATAACTGTTAGAAAATGGAATGTGCTGAAGGAAGGAGTTTCATAATTATATAGGTCCTAAAATAAAATTCTCCATTCCAGAGAGACTCCTGGATGAACATATTTACATCCAGAAGTCAAAGATCAGAAAGTTTCATTAAATATATTTGTATTTTTAAATTATAACAAAAGAAATGTGGTTAGAATTCTTCTGTCTTGGAGTATCTGACGGTAGAGTGTATGGGTAGAGAAAACCCTGGGTTTTTAACTGTGTTAAAATGCCTTATAAATTTTAACTTCTCTTTCCAGAGAGTGCAAAAGAAAGTGGGTGGAGGTGAGGGAGGGGAGCAGTGTGTACAATGTCTAGATGGAAAACCAGTTGAACCCAATTAGAAAGCTGTCTTCTTGGCCGGGCACAGTGGCTCACACCTGTAATCCCAGCACTTTGGGAGGCCGAGGCGGGTGGATCATGCGGTCAAGAGATCGAGACCATCCTGGTCAACGTGGTGAAACCCCGTCTCTACTAAAAATACAAAAAATTAGCTGGGCATGGTGGCGCCTGCCTGTAATCCCATCTACTCAGGAGTCTGAGGCAGGAGAATTGCCCGAACCCAGGAGGCGGAGGTTGCAGTGAGCCGAGATCCCACCATTGCACTCCAGCCTGGGTAACAAGAGTGAAACTCCCTCTCAAAAAAAAAAAAAGCTGTCTTCTTATAAACAGTTGTAGCAAACATATGCTCCATATTTTCATGGTCAGTTTTGATTTCACAGTATGTTTTTCAATAAAGATCATACATGTAGGCTGGGCGTGGCAGTTTACACCTGTAATCCTAGCACTTTGGGAGACTGAGGCAGACAAATCACCTGAGGTCAGGAGTTTGAGACCAGCCTGGCCAACATGGTGAAACCCCATCACTACTAAAAATACAAAAGTTAGCTAGATGTGGTAGTGTGTACCTGTAGTCCCAGCTACTCAGGAGGCTGAGGAAGGAGAATTGCTTGAACCCAGGAGGTGGAGACTGCTGTGAGCCAAGATTGTGCCACTGCACTCCAGCCTGGGTGACAAAGCCAGGCTGGGTCTCAAAATAAAAATTACACATATAGGTTTATTCTTAACCCTCCACTCCATGGTACACTCCATTGTACACTCCAGGATTATGACACTCCTGGTCACGTGGCTCACTGTGGTGAATTGGATTTGGGGTGTGGAGAGGTAACTGACTCAAGTTTACCACTCGGATATCAAAGCACAAGAAGCAAGGCGTGGTAAAAGGAAAGCAGCTTTTATTCAAATGCTAGCAGATGGAGGAATGGTTGGGTGCAAGCCTCAAAGGAATCATCTCAGCTGTTGGGGCTGAGTGAAGGGGTTTACGAAGGAAAACTTGATATGAGAAACATGAACGAGTGATGCAGGAGGGCACAGGTCTGTGTGCCTTTTTCTGATGGTTATCTTGAGGAGTTGCCCATCTGAATGTCTGCTTGGCTCATCTTGACTTTGGTGTGGTGGTGGTGAATTCATTGTTCATAACTTCCCCTACGTGGAAGGATTCTGCAGATGAGTCTGTCTGGTTTGCTTTAAAATTAGCCCCTAGAATTTCTAAGCAAGCACTGTGCACAGGAGTGCCTGGTGGGAAAGGGAGGGAAGCAAAGCGTTTTAAAGTACATTTCAAGGCTATATGCTGAGATTAAGAAGGAAAGGGGAAAAACCTTAACAGGTATTTTGAGGCTTAGATACTTAGTTATAACTCCCCACTGTGAAATTATATTCCATTTTCATGGAAAGTGAAAGATGTCAATTTGACTACTTCCTGCTGTAAAAGGGACACAGCCAGGAGGCAACAGAAGAAAACCTGTCCACTTGTAATTGAAGACTTTTCTGAGTCTCTGACCTTGGAAAATTTTTGAAAACTTCTGAAAAATACAAAAGATACTTGTTGGAGCATCATGGTGGCTGTGTAATAGCAATATAGTCCTCAGTAGGAGAATAAACTTATTTTTACAATCATGGCTGCAATTATGAGCAACTTTTTTTTTTTTTTTTTTTTTACTAGGAGGGGCCTGATCCAAATTATGAGGGGAACCATTGATTTCAGGACATTGCAAGATTATACATAACACTAGTTTGCTTGTGCAGGTCTTATAGGGCTGAGGGTATGTTTCGAGAGTTGTGCAGGAAGTATGCACAGCATTTAGTCGTAATTATAGTGCACAGTTCCCATTGTCAATTACAACTGGAGTTTCTGTGGGGATATGACAACAGGTTGGCTAAATATACACATTTAATAGGTTATAGGAGGGGCTATGAATATTAATAAAGTTGGTCCTGACTCGTGTGTATTAAACAAACGTGTATGTAACATATGACCCATGTTTATTTTGGGATAGAGACTTAACATATAAATGTATTGTAATTAGACACAGAATGTACACACAGACACATGAGTGTGCAACTTTCTGTAAACCAGCCAGCACTTGTCCATGGTTGGTGACCTTTTTATCAGGAGAAATGTACTGAAATCAGTCTGTGGTCTAGTTGAAGCTGTAGCTATGACTGGTGAACAGGGAGTAGGGGTCAGTTAGTTGCTCTGGAATCTAGTACTCATGTGGCTGCACATGAAGTGAAACCTTGTGGCAGCTAGAACATAACTAAGCCTTTGAAGGGTAGGAGTGTGCAGCTTAACTGTTGCTTGGCTTGGTCTCAGGTGCTGTTTATAATTTGGTATCTTATTGTTACAAAGAGTCTGTTTTGTCAGTATTGTGATCTATACTTTAATGTTGATGTTGGTCAGTTGTGTCTGAATTCCAAATGGGGAAGGTATCATGAGGGGTGTCCAGCCCCCTGCTTTCTGTCCAAACTAGTTTTTCAGGTTTTTGGGGGAATCTCCTTTGCCCAAGAAGGGGTTCCATTTAGTATGTTGGAGAGCTTAGAGCTTCTTGTTTGTTTATATTTCCCCTTTTATTTGGTCAAGGTATGCCAGAGGCAACATAAATGGCCAGTCTTTTATTTTGTTCCCATATTGATGTCAGGGCAATATGGCTACCTGCCCCAGGTTCGTCATGTCCCTTAGTGGGACTCCTATGGCCAAGGACTTAGAGTCAAAAGACTTATAGTCAATTAATCATTTTGGGCCAGATGGGAATGGATGGAGGCAGGCATGTATTAACCCTTGAAACCTCTTTTAAGCAACATAAGAACCAAAGACAAAAGATAAGGTTATAAAATCGGGGCTTATCTCTAAATGTTATGCACTGAGCTACCATAATCTTAGCTTGTGGCAATTAGTTATATAAAACACAGACATTTTGGTTAGCTGTTTAGACATCTGTGTATCCATCCTTGATTTGGAAGGTCTGAATTAATTGCATCCTTCAAAACCCAGCCCTTACCATGTCATGGTCTTCTGTAATAGTCCCTGGGCCTAGAGGGATTGAATAGTTTCAAATTCCAGAGGTAAAATACAACATAAAGAATTAGCAACATCTCAAACAAAAGGTCATAAGCCTTGCTTAGTTCTGAGAATGACAGGAAAGGAAGCTCACAGGTAGCTAAAAATACGAATTATTTAATATGGTATAGGATAAATTCTATTAATTTTGGCAGGCAAAATTATTAAATATTAATGTTTTTGAATATAGGCCTGTCCCTTTGTCTCATGAAAGCAGTTTACTTTGTCACCTTTGTCTGAGTCTAAAGATGAAGTTTTGGTTAACTTGACTTTGATGTCAGATTTTGGCAAGAATATTGTTGCCTTATTTAGATAAGATGTTTGTACCCAGGAGTCCTGTAACTTAAAGGCACAAGGATTAGTTAATAGTGCCAGATAGCAACCTTTTCAAGGGGCTGTAGGTGGTGACACTGAAGTCCATGACCTGACTAGAAGCTTTAAAAAGATTTTACAACCTTTCACTGATTTTTTTTTTTTTTCTTTTTGAGGCAGGTTTTTTTCCTTTCTAAGGCCCTGTTGTCTAGGCAAGAGTGCAGTAATGCAATCGTGACTCACCACAGCCTTGACCTCTGGGACTCAAGTGGTCCTTCTGCCTCAGCCTCTCAAGTAGCTAGGACTATAGGCACAAGCTGCCACAGCCAGCTAATTTTTGTACTTTGTTTTTACAGAGACAGGATCTCACTTCGTTGCCCAGGCTGGTCTCAAAATCCTTGGCTTAAGTGATCCTCCTTCCTTGGCCTCCCCAAGTATTGGGATTACAGGTATAAACCACCATACCTGGCCAGTGGTGATTAACTTTTATAGCCTTGATAAGCCACAGCAATAAGTCAGATGTAAAATGTAATTTTGAGGGTATTTGTCAAAGATGTTAAAGGATGCAAAACATTTGATCAAAACAGAACGGTAGGTTATTGTAAAACAATAGTTACTCATTTAACCAAATTGATTATCAAAAGACTGTAAAGGCAATATAGAAGGTTAGATAGATGTAAAAACCTTAACCCCTTTAAGTCTTTTTCTAAGCAATCAAAAACCTAATAAAGATAACAAAGGAATTATCTTGATTAGATATAAAATGTTGTTTCTTAAGCTAGTTACGAAAAAGGCAAAGAAAAACCTTTTGCCGTGTGACTGCTTTTTCTTATGGGAAGCCCACTGAGATTACCTGGAGGTCAAACTTGATGAGAAAGGTGCTTGAATTTAATCAGACACAGAAAGTGTGTATTCAAAATTATGAGTATAGCAGGGGAATACATGACTCTTAGTAACTGCATGAGAAGTTTCTTGATTACATGCACTGAAACATTTAGACATATCAAGAAAGGCCAAGAATATAGAATCAAATTATCCTGGAAGAAAACATGGCTTTCTTAGATCTTTAAGATAAAACATTTTAGCATCAGGCATGATGCTAATATGCAGTTGGAACCAGAAGAAAAAACTTAGCGGAGCTGATTTAAAAAAAAGCTGAACTGGCCAGGCGTAGTGGCTCACGCCTGTAATCCAAGCACATTGGAGGCCAAGGTGGGCAGATCACCTGAGGTCGGAGTTCAAGACCAGCCTGACCAACATGGTGAAACCCTGTCTTTAAAAATAAAAATAAAAATAATAATAATAATAGAAGATTTTAAAAAAATCTGAAGACATTATCTCAGGCTTTTTCAATGGGAGAAAAAGATAAAAGCAGCAAGAACAATAAAAGTTGAACTTCTGAGATATGAATCTGAGAAGTTTTAAAAGAAACAGGTTATAGAATTAAAAAGCAAATGTCTTATAATTTCATTAAAAGTAAATTTATACCTTAATGAAATTCTGTTGTTTCACAGGGGACCAATCTTTAGGAAGATTACTATAAATAATTTTCTTTTAATTATAGCTAGCTTAATCATTTACAAAATTTATTTTACCAATTTCTCTTTATGAATCTTAGCACTATGTAGACCATCTATGACATGCTTGGATTTTTTTTTGATTTGTCTTCTATGTCCCTCTCTTAAAAATCAGTCATTTTATTTTAGGACAAAAATTTACCATATATTTTTTCACATTAAAAAAAATTTTTAATTAAAATATAATTTTGTATCTATAATTTTAAATATTTCTATTTACTGGCTTTAAAATCTTTTTATAAATATTTTTTAAATAACCTTCAAATTATATACATCTATTTTTAAAATAAGATTATTTATAGAATTACATATTAATAAAAATTTTTATTGTTAGTAACCTTAAATTTTAGTGAAAATTTAGGAAGCAAGAAATCTTGAACTGTTTTTCAGATGTTAGCGTTTTACAGATAAAACCATGCCATGAATTTTAGAAAAGTTTCCCCATATCATAACCTTTTCTTAATTATACATGTCTGACATACAATGAGCATTTATTCAATTTATAATAAAAAATGTTTAATTGCACAAAAAGTTCACCTACAAGCATTTATCCCATTTATATGTACTCAACCCTTTCATTTTTAATAGTTTACATCTGAAAACAGATATTACACAAAGCTACTCATAATTGAAAGTTATTTCCTTATTAGCCATTTTTTAAAGTCTGTGAACATCAGGTGTTCACCTAAGTAAGAACCTTAAACACATGGGTGTTTTGTCAATAACTTAGAATATTTAGTTGTTTTTATTGAACCAACAACATTAAATTAGTCTTGTTTAAAAAAGCTACACAAAGATTACTGTTTTGGCTGCGTTTATAGTCTTAAAACCTTTGTGCCAAACCCTGTCACCTTAAAATGTCCAACAGAGGCAAATATAAAACTTACCTACCTAAACTAAAATGTATGCTGATGATTCTGAAGACATTTTAATTTTTATTTTATCAATGATTTTAAAGCCAATTTATTAGAGATTGATAAATTCATGTGAACTTGAAATGCATTTTTACTCAATTTATGAGTATATACTTATAAGCCATTTGGTAGTATGCAAGGCACAACACAAAACATAAACTTGTTGTCAGGTCCAGGGCCATAACTATGCCATGTCACATTCAGGGTTAGGGTCCAGCCCATGCTGGGGGCCAAGGGAAGTGGATTGATGGGAAGATAGCTGAAAGAACACTTGGGGGGGCATAGGTAGGTGAAATGTAGTTTTATTCAGCAGCTGTCCCATCAGCAGCTTACTCACACTGTCTATCTTTATCTTGGCTGTTTGCTCCGGCTCTGTGGCTCCTCTCAGCAACTGGCCTCCACACACAGTTGCACAGCCGGCCTGCAAGGCCAACTCTCCCTTACAGTGTTAGCAGCTTGACTCTTTCCCTCTGGGCCCAGTTCCTGGCTTCCCCCTGCACACCTTCAAGGTAACCAGCTCTCCCTTACAGTGTGGTCAGTAGTTACCCTCTCTCTGGGCACCAGCACATACACCATGTTGAGCCATGTGGAACCCTGGCTCCCTTCTGTCCGTCTGCAAGATTGACAGCTCTGATTCTCTCTCTCTCTGTCTGGGTGCCAGGGCACTTGTACAGCATCAGCAGAGCAGTTATACCTTCTACGGACAATAGTAGCTCAGGGCTAAGTATGAACTTACACAAACAGGTTACATAACGAGTGGAGGTGTGCACCTGCACACCAATCCTGCTGAGTCACACTGGCCTGGATGTCTGCCTCGGCCTTGGCCTATTCCTTGACCAAAGTACATGTACCTTACATTCCACCCCTAGGCTGAGGAAACATAGGTTTTGGACACACAGGTTTGACATAGCTTTGGGCATGCAGGCCTGATACACAGCTTTGGCACGTAGGCCCAGGACACAGATCCAACATATAAGCTTTGGGCATGCAGGCCTGATACCTACACCTAGTCTTGACATATAAGCCTGACACATAAGCTTTGGGCATGCAGGCCCAATACACATACACAGGCTTGACACAGATGCCTGGGCACACAGGCCTAACATACAGGCTTTATATATAGGCTCTGGGCACACAGGCCCATTACATACATAAGCTTTGATAAACTGCCCAGCCATCAGTGCAGATTACCATAGGTTTCACCTCCTTGGTGATTACCATTCACACTGCCTTAAGTTCACCTGATTAGCTACTTTGCCTACACCTGGTTTCAAACTGTATGGTGTCAGTTCTAGGTTGGACTGTGACAGCCGTGTCAGTTCTAGGTTGGACTGTGACAGCCGTGTCAGTTCTAGGTTGGACTGTGACAGCCGTGTCAGTTCTAGGTTGGACTGTGACAGCCGTGTCAGTTCTAGGTTGGACTGTGACAGCCGTCCAGACAGCAGCAGCACCCTGGCTAGACCCATCTCTGTACCATGTCCCATCAGGAATGGGGGGGGTGCCCTTCCTTAAATGGTGATGGCACAGGGTCTAAGGGTGCCTCAAGCCCCGTGGTCTTATCCTGCATTAGGACTACAGGGCCCAAGACTTCTTGTAACTGGTACTCAGCATATTCCACTGTTCCAAGTAGGCTCCCACTTTGCTTAAGTGGATGTCTGTGCAGTCCCAGTCCAGGGGGTCATTACCCATGAATGCATACCCGTGAATGCACCAGTGCTGCTGTTGGGTAAGTCGTCTGCACAACTGTCCTCTGTAACCTGTCCTGCTATGCTCTTAGCAGCCTGAAGGGCAGCATATGCAGTTACTGACTGCTTCTTTATTAATGAACACCAGAGCTCAGCTCCCTCCACAGTTGGAGCTAAAAGCCTACTGGTGCTCCCAAGCACTCCATGCACTGCTGTGGGCTCTTGTCGAAACGATCTATGGTTACATGCACATTCAGTTTAAACGGGCACCCCTGGTTAACTGCCCAAAGGGTTTGTGTCTACTGAATAGTCTGCTTGGCTGTCTCAGCCTCGCCATCCAGTGCCAGGCAAGGAGGGTGTTGCTGCTTCCAAATCTTCAAGAGAATCAGAGGTTAACATAACATTATTAACAAGACCACGAGATATGGTGGGGGCTTATACATATAGCTCAGTGGCAACGCTGTGAAAGTCCATTGTCGCCCTTCCATGAAGGCAAACTGTTCCTGGCTCTCAGTGGAGTGTCCCAGTTCCGTTGTCAAGTGGTCTGGCAAGTCCGTGACAGATGATACAGCTGCCAAGCCATGCAGAATATCCACCCCCAGAATGTTTTCAAGCATGGGAGAGGCATACACAATGCATAAGTGGAGAGCGAAATGGCAGATGCAAGATGCAGAGACACAGGTTGTAGTTTCACTGACCAGCTTTCATAGCTATCTATGCAGCCTTGCCTGGAAACTTACCTGGGTACAGGGACCAGTGGATTGCAAGTCCACACATGGCTCTGGTCGTCCAGTGCCCCTCAGAAGCTGGTCATCTTGGCCAGTCTCATATCAAACAGAAAAGATTTACACTTCTGTCTGGCTGCAGCAGGCAGTCTGTGACCTGGAATGCTCAGGCAGGACTGGGTAGCGCAGTGACGTCCTTCTCCCAGATGACTTGCATTAAGTCCGTATGTGACTACCAACGTTACTTGCTTGACTCCCACAACTTAGCAGGAACACAGGCACACAGGAAATGTGTTCCATCAAGATAGGGGGTCCCTAGGCCTACCCTTAGAGCCCCACAGCTGTTCATGCTCTATTTTCTGGTGGATCACTGGGTAAGCCTGCAACAAAGGTTCTTCCTCCTCCCTGCACTGTGTCCCGTAAGGACTGAACATGCACGTCCCACAGAACAGTTACAAATGTCCATCTGACTCTGCCAGCAAAGTCCTCAGTGCTGTGAACTTCTAGATGCTTCAGAGCCTTCTTTAAACTCATGGCAGACCTGTCCACTGCCTCCCACGTTTCCACTGGGGCCCATCCAAGCAGCACTGCTACCACTGGGTACGACAGCCCATGCTGCAGCCACAAAGCTGACCCGGGAGCCCTCGGGGACTGGAGACCCGCTCATCTCATCCTGTCCACTATGCCGGTTGTCAGGTCCAGGGTCATGACTACACCAAATGTCATGCTCAGCAGAGGGTCTAGCCCATGCTGGGGTCCGAGGGAAGTGGGTGGATGGGCAGATGGCTGAAAGAGTACCTGGGGGGCCGTAGGCAGGTGAAATGTAATTTTATTCAGCAGCTCTTTCATCAGCGGCTTACTCGCACTGTCCATCTTTATCTCGGCTGTCTGTTCCAGCTCTGTGGCTCCTCTTAGCAGCTGGCTCTCACACACACCTTATTAGCTACTTTGCCTACACCTGTTTTCAAACCGTATGGTGTCAGTTCTAGATTGGGCTGTGACACAGCCAGCCTGCAAGGCCAACTCTCCCTTACAGCGTCGGCAGCTTAACTCTTTCCCTCTGGGCGCAAGCTGGTTCCTGGCTTCCCCCTGCCCACCTTCAAGGCAGCTGCATCTACTTCACGGTGGTCAGTAGCGTTACTCTCCCTCTGGGCACCAGCACGTGTGCCATGTCGAGCCTTGCCGAACCCTGGCTCCCCTTTGTCTGTCTGCAAAGTGGCTCTGGTTTTCTCTCTTTCTCTGGGCACCAGTGTGCCTGTACAGCATCAGCAGGGCAGTTATGCCTTCTACAGACCATAGTGGCTCAGAATCAAGTATAAACTTAAATATGAGTGGAGGTGTGCGCCTGTGCACCAATCCCGCTCAGTCACTGTGGCCTGAATGTCTGCCTCAGCCTATTCCTTGACCAAAGCACATCCATGTACCTTACACCTGTCTGTTGGTGAGATTAAGTGTAACATTCCATCACCTGGAGTGTTTTCTCCCATCTGTATTCTATAAAACCACATATTCTTCCTTTTTAATAAATGTTGCTCTAAAGACTTCCTAAAGAAATCTTTTCTGATGAATCCCATATGCTGTATTTTTCCGTGTGCTTTCCTGATACAATTGCTGTCATTTCACTTTGTTTCATGTGTCTATACTGTTATGTACTTTCTGATCTCAGAAACTGGATATTCGTAACTTTTCTGAGGTCAAGAACCAGAGCTCCTCTTTCCTTGGTTTCTGACTCTTCTCATTATAATGCCCAGTGCTGATTGCAAAAGAGCCGACCTGGTAAATTTGTGAGAGGCAGGATCATTTCACACACGTGCCATAGTTTAGATTTGCTTTGAGTGTGAAACATGAACTCTAAGCTGAATTTTAAAAATGTCCAGCCAGTAAGATCACAGAATCCTGACAAGTACATCTTGGTTAGGCTCACCTTGAACCCTTTCAGCGTGGATCATTTTTTAATATGATCATTCTGTATTCAGTGACCAATGAGGCAAATCTGAGCCCAGATTGGTATTTCCATGTGGAAACAGGCTGTAGATATTTGACTGGCCACAAACTCCTTATCTTTGTATACTTCTTCCTGAAGTGCTGACCGCCTCACTTCGCTTGGAATTAAACCACCAACTCCCTGGACGTTGCTTCCCACAGTGGGTCCCAATCATTTGTACACCACCATGGGTCAAGTAGCTTCGTAATGACAAATAATTCATCCACCAATCCTCACATCTCTCTACTAATCTTACTTGCTATTTACCTCTGTGACCTTTTCATACATCTCCCTTTAGCAGACACATTTTATGCCCGTTTCACATTCTGTCTCTGGTTCCAGTGCCTGCAGTGATGATGGGCTCTGCACAGGCTGCAGCCAGCCTCATGCAGGCACCATCAGACAGCAGCCAGCTTCCTGCCCTGTGTCTCAGACCTCTTGCCTTCTGTCCTGGGGCTTCCCTGTTGATGCTGAGACACAGGAAGCTGGGGAGCCCCTACTTAATGCCCACATACATGTCCGGGAGTGTGGGGCAAGCAACACCTCATGGATTGGATCTTACAGACAGGAGCTGATGGGCGAGTTCTTTCTCTTCGGGATGAATTGTCCTGAGGCAGATTGTAAATGGCTTGTTAGAGGAGTGTGCTGAGATGGAGCTGTCAAGTGCATTCCCCTGACTGCTGGGATGCTAGGTTACAGAGAGACATACCTTTGAGGCATATTTCCGAGTTTCTGTGGGACACCCGTGTAGTTGATACAGTTTCAGGTGCACCCTCCCCGTGCCTCTCCCTCCTTTCTCACTTCACTCCCCCGTTCACTTCTCCATGAGTTGTTCTCCCTATTAAAGGAGAAATATATAAGCCTTTGCCTCTCAGATTCCACTTTCTGTATCATATCCTGTTTCCTCAGATCCCAGTTCCTATCCATCAGCAATTGAAATCCGTTCTCTGAGTTACCACTGTGAAAAAGGAGAGGTAGGAAATAGCCATCTGCAAGAGTACTTTTTCACCCTTTCTCGGAAGGAGGTTTTAACTTCTGCAGAGAGTTAGAGGTACAGGACATTTTCAGAAAGCTGTTCAGTCACACATTTCAGTTTAGATTTCACTGATCCTATGCTAGGATGTAGAGAGAGTTATTAAAGTCTGTGGTTCAGTGGTTCCTGCTCTTGCCTGTGTCACAAAGGAGCTAGTCTTTGGCATAGGGGAGTGGGAGAGAGGTGGAGCCACAGGCGTCAGGCATTCCTTGTGGCTTTCAGGAGTTGGAGACCTGGCCCCCTAGAGTCAACTTGATGTTGGGAGAAATGTCCTCCTCCCCCACCTCATTCCCACGAAGCATTCCCCTTTGGAGATCAAACCAGAAAGAGCGTCACAAAAGTCACGTTGACTGAAGAATCCCTACTTTGAATAATGGTCAGAGGAAATCTTATGTATACCTTATGTTGACCAATCTTGTTTTTGCTTTTTATGTTTTAAATTGTAAAAGCACAACGTTAACGAAATTAGAGAAAAAGATAAAAGATCCACTAAAACAGTCACACTGTCCTGATGCGGTTGCAGGGACTTGCTGGAAGCAGCTGGGGTCAGTGACCTTCATGGTGCCTCCTCCATTTGTCTGGGGGTCTGTGACTGTGTTTTTCTTCCCCATTCTACTGAGCCTGGTGACATTCAGCCCATCACCTTCCTGAGCCCAGGGGTCTGTGCACAGCCGAACCCCAGAGCTGCCTTTCTCCAGTGAGCTTGAGTGGAACCAGCCCTGGAGCCCAGGCGAGAGAATGGTCTGGATTCAAGGGTGGGGTCCACTCACCCTAATGTGGAAAACCTTTGGATGTAGGAGCAACTCCTTTCCTAACATTGGGAGTTGAATGTTTTTGGTATTATATATAGGCTTAGGATTTACTTTTTAAAAATAACTGTAGCAAATAATCATAAATAAGAAACTCATTCACAATACCACCATCTAGTGATAATCATTCTTAATACTTGAATATATGTTTTCTATATATACATATGAAATATTCAGGCTAGGCGTGGTGACTCACATCTGTAATCCTAGCACTTTGGGAGGCCAAGGCAGGTGGATCACGAGGTCAGGAGTTTGAGACCAGCCTGGCCAACATAGTGAAACCCCACCTCTAAATAAAAATACAAAAAATTAGCTGGGCATGATGGCAAGCATCTGTAATCCCAGCTACTTGGGAGGCTAAGACAGGAGAATCACTTGAACCCAGGAGGCAGAGGTTGCAGTGAGCCAAGATCTCGCCACTATACTTCAGCCTGGGCAACAGTGTGAGACTCCGTCTCAACCAAAAAAAAAAAAAAAAAAAAAAAAAAGTTCTGTTATGGGACTCAGGTTGAGGTGGGATGAGCAGGTGACAGAAGTGTTTAGGTACAGGAGCCCTGGGAGAAAGACTGCCCCAGTCAGTAGGGACCGTGGCCCTTTTCATAAGACTGAACCTCTCTGCTATCTTGCATTAAATTCTATTTTGTGGCATTTAAAAGAAAAGCCATTTCACGCAGTTCTGAACTGCACACAAAGGTATACCATGTTGTAACTTAATAGTAAACTGAATTTTAGGTGATTATTTGCCTGTTAACACAATTCTATCATTTTGTAGGTAGTCTTGTTGGATCACATTAAAAATATTTAATCTTTAAAAACTTCAGATTTATGGCAAGGTATTTGCATGTGTAAAATAATCAGTTTTGAGATTCGGTAATTAAACAATGTTTACTGCTGCAGAGATGAACATGAGGAGACGATACAGCAATTGGCCATGCATGGGCCTAAAGTAACGGTAGGAAACACTGTCTCTACTCTTAGATACTTTGTCTTTAATGTGTGTGGACATACTGTGCTTAAAATATATGCCAGATTCTCATCATTGGAGACACGGGTTGTTTTACCAAGGCATTAACTGGAATAAAATACATTATTTTCAAAATTGTCTTAAGAAAATGAGACTGATATATAGAGCCAATAAAATCCCTTTGGAAAAACTGGTCCCATACTTTGTCCTTTAAAGAGTCCTGACTTGTGTTAAGTAAAGAATGTCACTGACAGGCCTAGGAACCCCAAGTTTTCTTGTGACCTTGAAAAGTGGAATTCAACTGATTCACATATGTATCTGCAGGCACAGATAAATTGTTGGCTGGGCTTGAAGTTTTTATAAAGGTCTAATCTTAGATTCCGTATGAAAAACTTCCAGCAAAACTGATTTTTTTAAAAACAGCATATGTGGCAAACAATTATTCTTGTTGCATTTATGCAATAATCAAACCAAGTATAAGAGGATTAAACTAAAACTTTTTAAAAATTTGTTTCTTCTTTCCTCCTCCTCCTCCTCCTCCTCTTCCTCCTCCTTCTCTTTCCTCTTTTACTTTTTTAAATGGAGAGGGGTTTTTGCCATGTTGGCCAGGCTGATCTTGAACTCACTCATGTGATCCATCCACCTCAGCTTCCCGAAGTGCTGAGGTTACAGGTGTGAACCACTCTGCCCAGCCCTAGGACTAAAACTTACTCTACAAATAAATTGGTCCCGCTATAATTTTAATAAAATTGGAGAATTGGAGAAAGAAAAATTATGTTTCAAAATAAACTATAATACAACTGTCATTAGATTCTAGCTTTGTCTGGTGTTTTTCAATTTTTCTTTACTTTTTTTATTTAACTTTTAAGTTCAGGGGTACATGTGCAGGTTTGCTGTAGGTAAACTTCTCTCATGGGGGTTTGCTGTACGATATTTTATCACTTTGGTATTAAGCCTAGTACCCATTAGTGATTTTTCCTGATGCTTTCTTTCTCCCATCATCCACCCTTGATAGGCCCTAGTGTGTGTTATTCCCCTCTATGCATCCGTGTGTTTTCATCATTTAGCTCCCACTTAAAAGTGAAAACATGCAGCATTTGGTTTTCTGTTCCGGCACTGGTTTGCTTAGGCTAACAGCCTCCAGCTCCATCCAAGTTTCTGCAAAGGATGTAATCTCATTCTTTTTCGTGGCTGTGCAGTATTCTATGGTGTGTATGTACCACATTTTCTTTCTGCAGTCTACCATTGATGAGCATTTAGGTTGATTTCATGTCTTTGCAGTGAGCATACACATGCCTGTGTCTTTATTAAATAATGATTTTATAAAGTACTGGGTATATACCTAAATGTATAGGGGATTGCTGGGTTGAATGGCATTTCTGTTTTTAGGTCTCCGAGGAATCACCACACTGCTTTTTACAGTGGGTGAACTAGCTTGCACTCCCACCAGCAGTGTATAAGTGTTCCCTTTTCTCTGCAACCTTGTTAGCATCTGCTATTTTTTGACTTGTTAATTATAGCTGTTCTGACTGGTATAAGATGGTATGTCATTGTGGTTTTGATTTGCATTTCTCCAGTGATCAGTGATGTTGAGCTTTTTGTTACATGCTTGTTGGCTGCATGTATGTCTTCTTTTGAAAAGTGTATGTTCATGTACCTTGCCCACTTTTTTATTCTGAGATGGAGTTTCACTCTTGTTGCCCAGGCTGGAGTACAGTGGCGTGATCTTGACTCACTGCAGCCTCTGCCTCCCAGGTTCACTTGATTATCCTGCCTCAGGCTCCTAAGTAGCTTTGATTCCAGGCAGTTACCACCACACCAGGGTAGTTTTTGTATTTTAATAGAGATGGGGTTTGGCCATATTGGCCAGGCTGGTCTCGAACTCCTGACCTCAAGTGATCTGCCCACCTAGGCCTCCCAAAGTACTGAGACTATAGGCATGAGCCACCTCTAATAATTTTTGTATATGTTATAAGGAAGGGATCCAGTGGCTCTTTGCCCACTTTATTGTTTTTTTTTTCTTGTAAATTTGTATAAATTTTTTATAGATGCTGGATATTAGACCTTTGTCAGATGCCCAGTTTGCCCAGTTTCCCCCATTCTGTAGGTTGTCTCTTCACTCTGTTGACAGTTTCTTTTGCTGTGCAGAAGCTCTTTAATTTAATTAAATCCCATCTGTCAATTCCTGCTTTTGTAGAAATTGCTTTTGGTATCTTCACCGTGAAATCTTTGCCTTTTGCTATGTTCAGAATGGTATTGGCTATGTCGTATTCCAGGGTTTTATAATTTGGCATTTTTACATTTAAGTCTTTAATCCACCTTGAGTTAATTTTTGTATATGGTATAAGGAAGGGATCCAGTTTCAATCTTCTGCATATGGATAGCCAGTTAGCACCATTTGTTGAATAGAAAATCCTTTCCTCATTGCTTGTTTTTGTCAGGTTTGTGAAGATCAGATAGTTGTAGGTGTGTGGTGTTATTTCTGGGCTATTGTGTGCTATTACCATGCTGCTTTGTTTACTGTAGCCCTGTAGTATATTTTGAAGTCAGGTAATGTGATGCTTCCAGCTTTGTTCTTTTTGCTTAGGATTGCCTTGGCTATTTGGGTTCTTTTTTGGTTCCCTATGAATTTTAAAATAGTTTTTTTCTAGTTCCGTGAGGCATGTCAGTGGTAGTTTAATAAAAATAGCCTTGAATCTATAAACTGCTTTGGGCAGTATGGCCATTTTAATGATATTGAGTCTTCCTATCCATGAGCATGAAATGTTTTTCCATTTGTTTTTGTCATTTCAGATTTCTTTGAGCAGTATTTTGTAGCTCTCCTTGTAGAGATCTTTCACCTCCCTGATTAGCTGTATTCCTGGAGTAGAGGGTGTGTGTATGTACCAATTGTGAATAGGACTGCATTCCTGATTTGGCTCTTGGCTTTACTGTTGCTGGTATATAAGAGTGTTAGTGATTTTTGAATATTTATTTTGTGTCCTGAGACTTTGCTGAAGTTGTTTATCAGCTTAAGGAGCCTTTGGACTGAAGCTGTGAGGTTTTCTAGACATAGGATCATGTCATCTGGAAATGGGGATAGTTTAATGTCCTCTCTTCCTATCTGGATGCCCTTTGTTTCTTTTTCTTGACTGATTGCCCTGGCCAGGACTTCCAATACTATGCTGAATAGGAATGGTGAGAGAGGGCATCCTTGTCTTGTGCTAGGTTTCAAGGGGAATGCTTCCAGCTTTTGCCCATTCCGTAGAATGTTTGCTGTGTGTTTGTCATACATGGCTCTTATTATTTTGTGGCACGTTCCTTCAATACCTATTTTGCTGAGAGTTTTTAACGTGAAACAGTGTTGGATTTTATCAAAAGCCTTTTCTGCACTATTGGAGTAATCATGAGGTTTTTGTCTTTAGGTCTCTGTATGTGATAAATCACATTTTTTGATTTACATGTGTTGAACCAACCTTGCGTCCTAGGGATAAACTTGATTGTGGTGGATAGGATTTTTGATGTGCTGCTGGATTTGGTTGGCCAGTATTTTGTTGAGGATTTTTGCATTGACGTTCATCAGGATATTGGCCTGAAGTTTTCTTTGTTGTATCTTTGCCAGGTTTTGGTATCTGAATGATGCTGGTCTCATAGAATGAGTTAGGGAGGTGTTTTTCTTCCTCATTGTTTTGAAATCGTCTCAGCAGGAATAGTGGCAGCTCCGGTTTGTACATCTGGTAGGATTCAGCTGTGAATCTGTCTGGTCTTGACTTTTTTTTCTTCTTTTTTTTTGAGACGGAGTCTCACTCTGTTGCCCAGGCTGGAGTGCAGTGGTATCATCTCAGCTGACTGCAACCTCTGTGTCCTGGGTTCAAGCAGTTCTTATGCATGAGCTTCCTGAGTAGCTGGGATTACAGGCATGTGCCACCACACCCAGCTAACTTTTGTGTTTTTAGTGGAGGGGGTGGTTTCACCATATTGGCCAGGCTGGTCTTGAACTCCTGACCTCAAATGATCCACTTGCCTCAGCCTCCTAAAGTGCTGGGATTACAGGCTTGAGCCACTGTGCCCAGCCCCTGGCCTTTTTTTGGTTGGTAGGCTATTTATTATACTTATTGACTCGATTTCAGAGCTTGTTATTGGCCTATTTAGGGTTTCAGTTCTTCCCAGTTCAGTCTTGGGTTGGTGTATGGGTCCAGGGATTTATCCATTGTTTTTATAGATTTTCTAGTTTCTGTACATAGAGGTGTTCATAATACTCTCTGATGGTTACTTGTTTTTCTGTGGAGTCAGTGGTAATATCCCCCTTGACATTGCTGATTGCTTTTATTTGAATCTTGTCTCTAATCTTTTTTCATTAGTCTAGCTAGCGGCCTACTTTGTTTTTTCAGAAAACCAGCTCCTGGATATTTTGAATGTTTTTTTTTGTGTGTCTCAGTCCTTCAGTTCGGCTCTGATTTGGGTTATTTCTTTGTCCTTTGCTAGCTTTGGGGTTTGTTTGCTCTTGGTTCTCTAGTTCTTCTAGTTGTGATGTTATGTTGTTAACTTGGTATCTTTCTGACCTTTTGATGTGGGCATTTGGTGCTATAAATGTCCCTCTTAACACAGTCTTAACTGTGTCTCAGAGATTCTGATGTTGTATCTTTGTTCTCATTAGTTTCAAAGAATGTCTTGATTTCTGACTTTATTTCATTGTTTATCCAAAAGTCACTCAGGAGCAGGTTATTCAAATTTTCATGTAATTGTATGGTTTTGAGTGAATTTTTTAAGTCTTGGTTTGCAATTTGATTGTGCTGTGGTCTGAGATTGTTTTGATTTCAGTTCTTTTGTATTTGCCGACGAGTGTCTTACTTGTAAATCTGTGAAATATTTTAGAGTAGGTGCCATGTGGCAAAGAGAAAAATATATACCTGTTTTTGGATGGAGAGTTCTATAGATGTCTATAAGGTCCATTTGATCCAGTGCTGAGTTCAGGTCCTGAATATCTTAGTTAATTTTCTGTCTTGATTATCTGTCTAATATTGTCTGTGGGGTGTTAGTCTCCCACTATTACTGTGTGGGAGTCTAAGTCTCTTTGAAGGTCTCTGAGAACTTGCTCTATTAATTTGGGCGCTCCTGCGTTGGGTGCATGTGTATTTAGGATAGTTAGATCTTGTTGCATTGAACCCTTTATCATTGTGGAATGCCATTCTTTGTCTTTTTTTTATCTTTGTTGGTTTAAAGTCTTTGTCTGAAACTGAAATTACAACCCCTGTTTTATTAGTCAGTGTTCTCCAGAGAGACAGAACTAATAGAATATATGTATATATGAAAGGCAGTGGCTCATACAAGATCAAGTCCTATGATAGGCCATCTGCAAGCTGGGGAAGAGAAAATCCAGTGGTAGCTCAGTCTGAGTCTGAAAGCCTCAGATCCGGTGAAGTCAACAGTGCAGCCTTCATTCTGTGGCTGAAGGCCCTACAGCCCCTGTCAAACCACTGGTGCAAATTCCTGAGTCCAGTGGCCAAAGAACTTGGAGTCTGATGTCCAAGGGCAGGAGGGAAAAAGGAAACATCTGGTATGGGGAAAAGAAGCCGGGAGACTCAGCAAGCAATGTTTTGTTCTAGCTGCCCTGGCAGCTGACTGGAAGGTCTCCATCCACACTGAGGGTTGGTCTTCTCTCTCTGTCTGCTGACTCGAATGTCAGTCTCCTTCAGCAACACCCTCAGACACACCCCAGTACAATACTTTGCCAGCCATCCAGGCGTCCTTCAGTGCAATCGAATTGACACCCCACCACCCAACCTCTTTCGTTTTCCATTTTCCTGGTAGATTTTTCTCAATCCCTTTATTTTGAGCCTATGTGTGGCACTGCATGTGAGATGGGTTTCTTGGAGACGCACACCAGTGGGTCTTTGTTCTTTGTTCTTTAGCTTGCCACTCTGTGCCTTTTAATTGGGGCACTTAGCCCATTTACATCAAGGTAGTGTTGATATGTGTGAATGTGATCCAGTCACCATGGTGTTAGCTGGTTATTTTGCAGACTTGTTTATGTGACTGCTTTATGGTGTCACTGGTCTGTGTGCTTTGCTGTGTCTTTGTAGTGGCTGGTAATAGTAATAGTATTTCCCCCCATATTTAATGCTTCCTTCAGAAGCTCTTATAAGGCAGGTGGTAATGAATTTCCTCAGCATTTGCTTGTCTGAAAAGGATCTTATTTCTCCTTCATTTACGAAGCTTATTCTAGGTTGGAATTTATTTTCTTGAAGAATGTTGAATATTGGCCCCCCAATCTCTTCTGGCCTGTAAGGTTTCTGCTGAGAGTTCCACTGTTAGTCTGATGGGCTTCCCTTTGTAGGTGACTTGACCTTTCTTTCTAGCTGCCTTTCACATTTTTTCTTTTATTTTGACCTTGGAGAATCTGATGATTGTGTGTCTTGGGGGTGAGTTTCTTGTAAAAAATCTTACTGGGCTTCTCTGCATTTCCTGAATTTGAATGCTGGCCTCTCTAGCTATGTTGGGGAAGTTCTGATGGATGATACCCTGAAATATATTTTCCAAGTTGGTTCCATTCTTATTGCTTTCAGAGACACCTATGTGTCGTAGATTCGGTCTCTGTATATAATCCTGTATTTCTCAGAGGTTCTGTTTGCTCCCTTTTAGTTTTTCTGTATTCTTGTCCGACTGTCTTATTTCAGAAAGCCAGCTTCAAGTTCTGAGATTCTTTCCTCTGCTCAGTCTATTCTGCTGTTAATACTTGTCGTGTGTTTTCAGTTCTATCAGGTCAGTTTCATTTCTGTACTGGCTATTTTGCCTGTCGTTTCTTGCATTGTTTTCACCATGATGTTTAGCTTCCTCGGACTGGGTTTCAGCATAGTTCCGTAGCTCAGTGATCTTCATCTCTGTACATCTTCTGAATTCTGTTTTCTGTCACTTCAGCCATCTCAGCCTGGTTCAGAACACTTGCTGGAGAGATGGTGCAGCCATTGGGAGGGAAGTTGCCCTCTGGCTTTTGGAGTTGTCAGGGTTCTTGCACTGATTCCTTCTCATCTCTGTGGGCTTCACTTCCCACAGTCTTTGAGGTTGCTGACCTTTGGATATTTTTTCCTTTTATTCTGTTCGTCCTTGTGGGTTTCATTGTGGTAGAAGGTAGATTCAGCTAGCCGGCTTCATTTCTGGAAGATTTCAGGGTGCCCGTGCTCAGCTCCCAATTCCTAGACCGTGTGCTTTAACTCTGGGGGACTTGTATTGGGCACCAACTTTATTCTCTGGCTCCTCAAGGTTAGGGATCCACTGGACTGGTAGGGGGTGGGGTGCAGAGGGTGGCACTGAGGTATTCCCGGGCCGCTGGTCACTAAAATCCAACGGACAATGTCAGCCAAAGCATTTCATAGTGCAGTGATTATGGGATTCATTCTTGTTCACACTTGCCAGCAGCAGTGGTGGTAGCAGCCATGGTAGAGTGCCAGGGTGCCTGCCTCCCTGCTGGCACCACAGTGGTGAGTGGAGGGAGGGAGGTGGGGGACCCCTGCTGGTGACTGAGTGCACGATCAATTTGGAAGTGGTTTTGGCTTTGGGATGGAGCACTGGAGGGATCGAGTCTGTATGCTTTCTCTGTGCCCTGCAAGCAGGGGTGTCACTCAGGGTGGAGGAGGATCTACTGTTCTCTGCACAGTGTTAGCACAAGGGTGGGGCTGGCTGGCTCTGTGCCTGCCAAAGCTCCATCTGCAATGGCAGTCGACAAGGGGAGGGGGAGTGGACTACATTCCCTCACCTGGCAGGGCAAGGCAAGCAAAACCACTGTCACAGACACCTGCCAGCAAAGCGATGTGGAAGGTGCCATGGACCTGGGGGAAGCTGCAGTATTGAGAGGGAGCATGTGGGCTGGTGCGTGGCCACAGGGACTGCCCCACTGGAGCTCTCTGCTGCTCAGCCATGATCCCGCCAGAGAAGAATCTATGGTGTAGGCCCCCACAGCACCCAAGACTGCCCTGCAAACAAGCATCGCAGGCTGCGGCCCTGGTGAGACAGGAAAATAGGGTCTGGAGGCAGGGAACCTAAAGCCAATTCACACTGACTTCCTTAGAACCAAGTCAAAAGGAAAACCCCAACTTTCCATACCCAAGTAACAAAAGGACCAGAGTCTACTCCCTTTGCTACCCATGTCCCCAACTTTCTGCATGACAGATGAAAAGTTGAAAGTACCTCTGATTGATCCTCTCCCACAACCGATCAGATTGGTCATAGGCCTAGTCTTTATTTGCATAGCAGTATAACTGTAAATTTTAGCCTCTGATTGGTCCCCTCCTGCAACCTATCAGACGTTTGCATAGGGTGTAACTTTGTAACTTCACTTTAACCTCTGATTGGTTGCCTTCTGTAACCAGTCAGGCTGGTTTGGGGCCACTGCTTCATTTTCATAGGGCATAAACCAAGTAACCAATGGGAAACCTCTAGAGGGTATTAAAACACCAGAAAATTCTGTAACCTGAGCTTTTGAGCCACTGTTCAAGCCTGCTCCCACTCTGTGGAGAGTACTTTCATTTCAGTAAATCTCTGCTTTCATTGCTTCATTCTTTCCTGGCTTTGTTTGTGCATTTTGTCCAATTCTTTGTTCAAAATGAACTCACAGCTGTGCATGTGCACATACTGGTGCACCTACACACACATTTACACACAGGCGTGCCTCTGCACCCACATGCATACCCACAGATACCCCCTGCCCCATGACTACAGAGGTGACTTGAGCCATCCCTGGAGCCCCAGGTGGGAAGCAGTGATTGGATCAGCCTGACAAGTCCCGGTTTGGCAGTTGTTCCCCCCTTCCCCCCCACCTCCAATTTGAGCTGCCTGCAAATAGGAGCTAGTTCTCTCTTCTGGCGTTAGTGAAAAGTAAAGATGGGGGTTGCACAGAAGTAGCCCAGCTCACCATCACAGGCTTTTCTGGGGGCTACAGGAACCCAGGCACCGAGTTTCCTTGGCAGCAGACCCAGCAGGGTGGGGCTGGCAGGGAAAGAAACTGCCAGGTCTTCCTCCCTTTGGCCCCCCAGCGTCTCTGCCCACCTAGAGGAGACCTGGATCTTGGAAGGAAGGAGGAGGAACTCTGGCAACTATCTGCCCCACTCCCACCCTTTTCATTAAAACTCTCAACAGGCCCTCTCCCTGATACTCCCACTGTGGAAGTAAGAGGTGTTTTGAGAAGGGCATTGAGAAACAGTAAGGCTCAAGGAAGAACATACAGATAGCCAGCATCCCCTCCCCAGAAGCAACCAGGGCTCTTCCCAGTGAGGCCGAACATGCAGGAGCAGCCATCACAATGCTGGGGCTCTTTAGACAGTCTTGCTTTGTTGCCTAGGCTGGAGTGCAGTGGTGCCATCTCAGCTCACTGCCGCCTCCACCTTCTGAGTTCAAAGGATTCTCTTGCCTTGGCCTCCCGAGTAGCTGGGATTACAGGCTAACACCACCACACCTGACTAATTTTTGTACTTATAGTGGAAATGGGCTTTCACCATGTTGACCAGGCTGGTCTCAAACTCCTGATCTCAAGTGATTCTCCTGCTTTAGCCTCCCAAAGTGCTGGGTTTACAGGCATGAGCCACTGTGCCCTGCCTATTGCTGAGGTTCTTTTTTTGGGTGGGGGGGTGGAGTTTGTTTTGTTTTTGTATCTGCAATGAGATACATAGAGCACAAAATGTATCACTTGAAGTACTTCTTTAGCTGTGCAGCACCATCTATGCAAGCTGTTGTGCAGCCGTCACCAGCATCCATTCCAGAGCCCTTTCATCTTCCCCAGATGAAACTCTGTGCCCATCAAACACCAATGCCCCATCCCTCTCCCCGAGCCCCTGGAAGCCTCCACTCTTCGTCTGTCTCTGGGACTCTGACCACCCCTGTGGAATCACACAGTATTTGTCCTTCGTGCCTGGCTTTTCTCACTCAGCACAATGTCCCTCTAGGTCCATCCATGTGGTAGTGGGCGTCAGAATCTCCTTCCTCTGCAAGGCTAAATACTATTCCATTATATGTATCACTGCATTTTGCTTATCCTTCCATCAAACCTGGGTTTTTTGGCAGGCACAGTGGCTCACGCCTGCAATCCCAGCGCTTTGGTGGGTGGATAGCCTGAGGCCAAGAGTTCAAGACCAGGCCTGGCCAAAATGGCAAAACACCCTTTTCTACTAAAAATACAAAAATTACCTGGGCGTGGTGGCACATGCCTGTAATCCCTGCTGCTTGGAGAGCTGAGGCAGGAGAATCTTTTGAACCCAGGAGGCAGAGGTTGCAGTGTTGAGATCACGCCACTGTACTCCAGCCTGGGCAACACAGTGAGATCCTGTCCCAAAAAAAGAGCTGGGTTTTTTAATGTGAGTGTTTCTGTGGACTTGCCACCCCCTGACACTTACCAGTGCCCTGACCACTATTTATCTCTCCCACCTCACAATATCTCGAAGAAGGTACGAGACTAAGAAGTAGCATGATGTGAATATGTGTTTGCAGGGCCAGGTGAGGCAAAGGCCCTGCCTCTAGCAGAAGAGAGAGGTCAAGGTCAGCAGAGAGGAAGAGGTGAGAGCTGGAGTGATTCATCAGGGGAGCCACATGGAAGTGGGTGGGGGACCTGGCAGGGCCATGGGTGGATTCTCCAGTGACCTGGCCTGCAGACCACCCACTGCCCAGCACTCCTGGACACCTGGAGGGGGCTGGGCTTAAGGCAAGACATTGCCCCTGATCAAGGGTACCAGAACCAACAAACCAGGGAATTTCTTGGGAGTGTCCCCAAGAAAGGACATGTGGCCACTATTAAACATTCACATATCTCTGGTCAAAGCCTCTGACCAATAGCAGGTGGGTTAGCTAGAAAAGACTGTTAAAGTGGGGATCATAAAATCAAATCTCTCTGATAATGTAAAGCTTTTAACTGGGAACACACTTGGTGCCTACACTTGGATGTAGGTTTGAGGCACGGGAATATTGGGAAGGAGCCACTGAGTGGGATCCCACATCAGCTTGTTTTACATAAGTCATATCCGTAATGTCTAATCATTTCCAGCTTGGCTCTCTTTAAAGTGGAGCCAGAACTTAAAGACACTTGTGACACGAGCAACCTGAGGGTCACCTGGGGTGGGGCTTCCCAGACTTGCTTGTACCGCTGTCTTGCCCACAACTGATTTGACAGCGATTTTTGTAAAATGACTCACCTCAAGAAAGGTTTCCAAGGCATTCGGTGTGTATATCTTAGAAACAAAAATTCATTCTCATTACCCTCATATCTCATTGGTTTACACTAAGTTTAATTTAGATGACTTCACTCTTACAGCAAGTGCAACTGGCAGGAACAAGCTTAAGAGTAAACCCACAGGCCTGGTGCAGCGGCTCATGCCGGTAATACCAGCACTTTGGGAGGCTGAGGTGGGTGGATCACGAGGTCAGGAGTTCGAGACCAGCCTGATCAACATGGTGAAACCCTGTCTCTACTAAAAATACAAAAATTAGCCTGGTGTGGTTGCATGCCTCTATAATCCCAGCTACTCAGGAGGCTGAGGCAGGAGAATTGCTTAAACCCAGGACGCAGAGGTTGCAGTGAGCCTAGATTGCACCACTGCACTCTAGCCTGGGCCACAGAGTGAGACTCCACCTCAAAAAAAAAAAAAAAAAATAGTAAACTCACAGACTGTTGGGGGTGGCTCAGTGTGCTCTGCAGGTGAGCTGGTGAAGAAGCATTCATCATGGCCTGTGCACAGTTTGCTCTCAATTAACAACTTTCGATAAATTTACATTTTTTTTTTTTTTTTTTTTTTTTTGAGACAAAGTTTCGCTCTTGTTGCCCTGGAGTGCAATGGCACGATCTGAGCTCACTGCAACCTCTGCCTCCCAGGTTCAAGTGATTCTCCTGCCTCAGTCTACCCAGTAGTTGAGGCATGCAACACCAGGTCACCTGATTCCAATACGCCGTCTCTAAGGTTAGCTGTCGCTTCCGCATCAGTTTCATACCTTCTGAGCAGCTCTGCTAGGCTGAGCTCCGGATGCTGTGGGCGGTTCAAAGCTGCAGAAGTGGTCCTCTAAGAGCACAGCTGGGGAACTGAGACATGCCTGTTTCCAAACCTAACATGGCAAGGACAGACAGAGTAACGCAGGGCACATGACTTCCTGCACAATACCCGGGTGCGTGAATCAACATTTCTCAACTTTAAGAAATTGGTCTTGGACTGAGCAAGTAGTGTCAGAGAGCATTTCCTCAGTGCATGCCCAGGCATGGGGAGTGGGTGGGTCTCCCCATACTGCCCCTTCCCTGCCCCCCTAGAAAAGCTGGTGTCATAGCTGTCTGCATCTCCATCCACACACCCATCCCCAGCTGTAAGCAGTTCAGCCTCGGTCATGTTCAGGGTCTTACGGGAACTGGGGGCTTTGTCCACTGCAGCTGCCACTGCAGGGCTGTGCCACAGGAGAGGGAATCCAGCCTCTGGGTACATCGTGCATGCCCCCTCTTGGCCCCCAAACTGAGGCACACTGAACTACACCTCTGAGCAACACCCAGCCCCTTCCCCTCAAGTGTCTCCATTCCAGGGCCAGCCATTCCCCTACATGCACCCCCGCAAAGCACCAGCCTGCATCCTGTTCCAGGGAGCCACCCCCCAGCCCACCAAGAGACAGAACCACCAGGGTCAGTGGCTCCCCATGGACACCGGGAGGCGGCTTCCCCTTCCTGGGCCGGGGGTAGAAAACCCTCTAGAGAGATGACCGCTGCAAAAGAATAAAGCCACACACTCAAAACCAACAACAAGGAAACACCAAGTCATTTTTTCCATAGCCACTCACCTCTTCACACCCTCTCCCTGAAGGCCCCTGTGAACCCTCAGCCAGGGCTGGGCTTGTGCCCAAGGCAGCCCCAGAGGTGGGTGGAGGAGGTTGTCTTGAGCTGTCCCAGGGGTGCTGGTCAGGGCCGGGCAGGGAAGGGGATGCTGGGCAGTTGCTGCCACAGGATGAGCTTTCTCTTAACTCTGTCACACAAGGTACACACAAGTGTATAGTACAGTTCCCAAGGGCACAGCGGGCAGGAGGTTGGAGATCAGAGCACCTGGAAAGCCCTCTCCTTTTTCCCCCTGACTCTGGGGATCTCTAAAGGGAGCAGCTCTTCAGGCCAGATAGAAAACAGAAAAGGGCAGATCTGAGCTTGGTGGGATGAAAAGTGGAAGGACGAACAGATGGACGCATGGAGAGATGGAAATGGGAAGAGGGATTTGCATTAGTCAGAATGTTTTCTGTTATAGAAACCGGTGATAGAAACCCAATTCAGACCAGCTTAGGTGGGAAAAAAAGAGGGTTGGGGGATGCTGTGGAACCTATCGGCCTGTGCACCTGAAATATCCAGGGATGGGCTAGTGTCAGGTATGGCTGGATCCAGGACTCAAGCAATGATCTCAGTGTCTCCCTCATTCATGTTTTCTCTTCACTTTCCTTGTTTTTACTTAGCTCTCATTTGTGCGTTGACCTTTCGTGTCTTCCTGCAGAGAGGTTATAGCTATCGAGGAAGAGACCAACAGTAGCCCAGGCTTACATCTTCCCAGCTTGGTAATCCAAGCAGAAAGATATTTTTCTAATAACCACATAAAGGCCTGATTGGCTTGGATCACAGGCCCACCCCTTAAGCCAGCCCCTGATACCAGGGTGATGGGAGCACTAGCTCTGGACAAGCCAGGGTCACGTGCCAGTGACATGGCCAGAAGAGAATGGGACCATGACCCACAGTCCCACCAGAACTATTGCCGGAGATGGAGGAGGGTGGTGTTGTGCAGATAAGAAAAAGTCAGTCTGCTACAGCAATCCAAGCTATCGGTATGGAATAAACAAAAGGACAGAGATGGGAACAGCCAACCAGAGCAAAGCATTCTTGCTGGGAGAAGCAGGAAATGAGAGGGAAGGTGGGTCAGGCCACCCACAGAGGGTCTGGGACACCCCACAGACAGTGCATTCTCTCCATACCCACCATTCTCACTTTCTATCAGAATCACCTCTAGATACAACTCAACAACAGAATAAACATCCCAACTCACAAGTGAGCAAAGGACTTGAATAGACATTTCTCCGAAGATATACAAATGTCCAATAAGCACATGAAAAGATGCTTAAATCACTAATCATTAGGGAAATGCAAATTAAAGCTCTCTGAGATACCACTTTTCACTCATTAGGATGGCTATTACCAGTGAACAAAAAAAAATATCAAGTATTGGGCCAGGTGCAGTGGCTGATGCCTGTAATCCCAACACTTTTGGAGCCCAAGGCATATGGATCATGAGGTCAAGAGTTCGAGACCAGCCTGACCAACATAGCAAAACCCCAAAAATAAAAATACAAAAATTAGCCAGGTGCGGTGGCATCCACCTGTAATCCCAGCTACACGGGAGGCTGAAACAGGAGAATCCTTGAACCCAGGAGGTGGAGGTTGCAGTGAGCCCAGATTGTGCCACTGCACTCCAGCCTGGGCGACAGAGCGAGATTCCATCTCAGAAAACAGTGTTGATGAGGATATAGAGAAGTTAGAACCCCTGTGCCCTGCTGATGGAAATGTGAAATGGTGTAGCCACTGTGGAAAACAGTATGACATTTCGTCAAAAAAAAAAAAAAATACTATGTGATCTTGGCCAGGCGTGGCTCACATCTGTAATCTTAGGACTTTGGGAGGCTGAGGTGGGTGGATCATTTGAGGTCAGGAGTTGAAGATCAGCCTGGCCAACATGGTGAAAATTTCTCTACCAAAAACACAAAAATTACCTGGATGTGTGTACCCCTGTAGTCCCAGCTACTCAGGAGGCTGAGGTAGGAGAATTGCTTGAACCCTGAAGGCAGAGGTCACAGTGAGATGAGATCTCATCACTGCACTCTAGCCTGGGTGACAGAGTAAGACCTTTACCAAAAAATAAATAATGTTTTAAAAAAAGAATTATGTGATCCTGCGATCCAGCAATTTTACCTTTGGATATATGCCCAAAAGAAAAGCAGGATCTCAAAAAACTATTTGTACACTCATATTCATGGTAGCACTATTCTCAATAGCCAAAAGGTGGGAGTAATATGCATATAAGAGAATATTATTCAGCCTTCAAAAGGAGGACGATTCTGACATAAGCTATGACATGGATGAACCTTGAGGACATTATGCTAAGTGAAATAAGCCAGGCACAAAAGGACAAATCCTATATAATTCCACTTGTATGAGGTACCAGGAATAGTCTAATTTGTAGGGACGAAGCCAGTAGCTGGGAGTGGGGAGAATGGGGAGTTCTTATTTCATGTGTATGGAGTTTCAGTTTTGCTAAATGAGACCGTTCTCTGAATGGGTGGTGGCGATGGTAACACCAGCAACATGAACCCAGTTGTCTAGTCAGCTTGGGCTGCTGTGACAAAATACCATAAACCCGATGGCTTAAACAAAAGACACTTACTTTCTCACAATTCTGGAGGCTGGAAGTCCAAAATCAGAGTGCCGGCATGGCTAGGGGCTGATGAGGGCTCTCTTCCTGACTTGAGACAGCAGCCCCCCTGCCTTGTGCTCATGTGGCCTTTCCCCAGCACAAGCACATGGGGAAATCTGCCTTCCTCTGGATCTGATCCCATCATGGGGGCCCCATTCCCATGATGTCAGCCAAAGCTAATCCCCTCCCGAAGATCCCACCTCCAAAACCCATCACATTCAGAGGCCAGGGATTCAACACGAATTTGGTGGTGAGATACTCGGTCTGTAACAGTACTTAATGTCACTGAACTATACACTTACAGATGGTTATGATGTTAAATTTCGTGTTATTCGTACCACAATTGGAAAAAAACTATACAAATTAAAGAAATCCCTTGTGGAGCAAGTTCAGATTCAGGTCCTTGGGTTCCATCTTAGTGATCTGATGACTGGAGCTAGCTACAGCCTGGGAGGAGCTGATCTTTTATGAGCTACAGACAAATCCGAGGCACTACACAGTTTGAGAAGTACATGTTCAACACCAGGGAGCCGTGGAAGGTTTTCAGCAGGGCGGTGGTAGGATGCAAGTGGAGGGGGATACAGTGGTGTGGCGGAGTGCAGAAAGAGGCTTTTTTTTTTTTTTTTTGAGATGGAGTCTCACTCTGTCGCCCAGCAGGCTGAAGTGCAGAGGCACATCTCGGCTCACTGCAACCTCCACCTTCCAGGTTCAACTGATTGTCCTGCCTCAGCCCCCTGAGTAGCTGGGATTACAGGTGCCCGCTGCCACACCTGGCTAATTTTTTGTATTTTTAGTAGAGATGTAGTTTCACCATGTTGGCCAGGCTGGTCTCGAACTCCTGACCTCAGGTAATCCACCTGCCTCAGCCTCCCAAAGTGCAGGGATTACAGGCATGAAGCACTGCGTCTGGCCACAGAAAGAGGTTCTAAAGCTGTCTTGTACACATGGAGAAGAGGGGAAAGATGGGGAAGAGCAGGGAGCAACTTATGAAGGGGATGGGATGAACAATCTCCAGAGGAGAGTGACTGTTCCCAAGAGCAGCACTGGACAGAAACCCACTGACCTCAAGGCCATTGCCAGCCCAGCCAGCAGCCCCCTCTTAATGAAAGGGGAGTGAGCTCCTTCCAGCTGGCTCTCCCAGCATCACCCTGACGGAGGTGTCTTACAGCAGGACCATCTGCAGACACAAAAAGAGCAGCTTCTTCCGCTGGAGGAAACCAGCCGGCATCACTGGGGCCTGGCCAGGGACAGACTCCAAGCCAGAGACAAAGGCATCTGCACTGTCTCAGCCAACACCTGCCGGGAGGGAAAGAAGAAACCCTCGCTGGGAAGCGCATGGCTCTGCTCCCAGCCATCCGGCCTCTGATGGCCACTTACCATTCAAGGGGACAGGCCCTGCGGGGAGGAGCAGAGCTGGGGCCCTCCAGAGGCCAGCCTCTCAAAAGCCATTTCCGTTGCTACTGGAGAAGTGAGGCCCTGTTCTGATCGGAGACACTGCAGCATCTGCAGAAGGAAGAGGCCTGTGGCTCCGCTGTGAGGCCCAGCCTTTGCCAGGGGAGATAAAGAGATTAGTTTATCATGGGGCCTCTCTCTGCTCTCTAAACACTTTCCAAGGCACCAGACCAGCTCTATCCAGAATGATAAAGAAGTGTGTGAACTCCAAGCTCCAAGGACAGGGACTCTCCTCCCTCCAAGGTGAGTCCAGCCAGGTGGCAGCTGGATGCAAGCAGAGAAGGGGACCAGAAGCTGGGAGCAGGACGGGGCAACTTCTCTGCCACAGAGGGAGCAGATGGGACTTTTTGTTGGCTCTCGGGTCCCACTGCCAATGAAGTGATCACTTGGAAGAATGTTTTCAGAAGGCCGACGTATGTGTGCTGAATGGTAACCTTCAGCCTCAGACGTGCCCCTGAGGGTCCCTGCCTCCAGAAGGCCCCTCCCCACACGGCACCTGTTTAGGCTGCCATGATCTCTCTCCAGAGAATTTCGGGTTTCATTTTCTCTTCACATTATACATGCTTTTTGTAAAAACCTTAAGCAGCACTGTTAAGGATTAAATTGGGTCCAACCCCCTCCCCAGTTCATAAGTTGGAGCCCTAACCCTCAGAATGTGGCGTTATTTAGAAATAAAGTCAAATAAAGGTGTAGTTAGGCAGGCTAAGATGAGGTCATGCTGGAAGAGTGGGTCTTAATACTACATGACAACTGTCCTTATGAACCCGCCTTTGCACAGTTATGACCGAGACAGTGAAAGAGGCCTCACTTAATCGACTCCATCTTGCTTCTAACCTCCAAGCTGTCCTCGTTCATTCCTGGGTGTAGGCTGAACTAGCTTTGGGAGAAATTTAGTTTATAGTGTATAGTTTAAAACAAAGATGAGGACAGCCTTTTCCCAAAGCAGACTTCTTCCTTGCCTGGGGACTAGACTCTCTTTGTAAGACTAACAAGCCAAAAGATTAGAAATTATGGTTTAGGAGCCATGCAGCCAGAGGCTACATGTTTCTGACCCTCGCTAAACTGCTCCTAAGATGAGTGCTTGAGATATTTTGCAGATCCTGCACTCGATGGATCAGCTGGCATTATCCAGATCAATAAACTGATTCACTGATCTTGTGGCTCCCACTTAGGAACTGACTGAGCTCAAGAAGACAACTTAGACTCCCTGTGATTTCATCTCTGACCAATCAGCACTCTGGGCTCACTGGCTTCCCCCCACCCACCAACTTGTCCTTAAAAACTCTGCTCCCTGAATGCTCAGGGAGACTGATTTAACAACAAAACTCCAGTCTCCTGCATAACTGGCTCTGTGTGAATTACTCTTTCTCTATTGCAATTCCCCTGTCTTGATGAATTGGCTCTGTCTAGGCAGTGGGCAAGGTGAACCCATGGGAAGATTACACATATAAAAAAGGAAATGTGGACACAGACATGAGTCAAGGGAAGACTATGTGAAGACACAGGAGAAGATGGCCCTTTGAAATCCAAGGAGAAAGGCCTAGAACAGACCTTGCAAGACCCTCGCTTGCAGACCTTCCCTCACAGCCTCAGAAGGAACCCACTCTACTGACACCTTGATCTTGAACTTGCAGCCTCAGAACTATCAGACGTGTATTTCTGTTGTTAAGCCAGAGGTACCCAGCCTTGGCATTGTTTTCAGTAGCCTTAAATGCCCTCTATGAAATGCCTTAGTGCTGGAAATGCCTGGAGCGGTTTTCATTTCCCGCCCTGGATTCTGAGTGATAGAAGTAATTTGATAAGTCTTGTTTCAGACCTTTCTGCAGAGACCTTAAACAC
Source organism: Saguinus oedipus (assembly GCA_031835075.1). Classification (NCBI taxonomy): domain Eukaryota; kingdom Metazoa; phylum Chordata; class Mammalia; order Primates; family Cebidae; genus Saguinus; species Saguinus oedipus. The sequence continues at coordinate 14,696,921 of CM063174.1, forward strand.
CATTTGTTAGTTCCCTACTTCAGACTACAAAACTGACACCTATTCATTGTGAGAAATTTGGGGTTACTTAAGAGTGTACAAAAGAAAATAATCACTTAGCATTTTTGAAGTTTTTCCATTCAGCCTTTTCTCTGTGGATCTTTGTAAATATATATTTTCTTCTAAGCTGGGATTATAATGTGAATATGGTTTTATAACTTGCTTTTTATTTTTACTGTGTGAGCATTTTCCCATGTTGTAGAATTGTCTTCAAGAAGATGAGCTTAAATGAATACAGAATATTGTACCATAGTTCAGTTTGTTTTAACTCATTTCTTTTGTGAGAAAGCTATGTCATAAATATAAAAGAGGCCGTTAACATATGTACAGTTTAAACAATAATTATAAACACCAGGTAAACAAACAGAATAGGCTAGGAACAGTGGCTCATACCTATAATCCCAGCACTTTGGGAGGTCAAGACAGGAGGGTTGCTTGAAGCCAAGAGTTTGATACCAGCCTGGGCAACATAGTGACACCCTGTCTCTACAAAACAGTTTAAAAATTTAACTGAGTGTAGTGGTTCATGCCTGTAATCCCAGCATTTTGGGAGGCCAGGCAGGTGAATCACCTGAGGTCAGAAGTTCGAGACCAGCCTGGCCAACATGGTGAAACCCCTTCCCTACTAAAAATATAAAAATTAACTGGGCATGGTGGCCAGCACCTGTAAGGGAGGCTGAGGCAGAAGAATCTCTTGTACCTGGGAAACGAAGGATGCAGTGAGCCGAGATCATGCCACTGCACTCCAGCCTGGGTGACAGAGAAAGACTCTTTCAAAAAAACTAACAAGGCATGGTGGCGTGTGACTGCAGTTCTAGTTATGCAGGAGGCTGAGATAGGAGGAGTGTTTGAGCCTGGGGTTTTGAGGTTGCTTTGAGCTGGTAACACCACTGCACTCCAACCTGGGTGACAAAGTGAGACCCTGTCTCAAAAATAAAGGAAAAGAAAGGAAGAAGACAGAGAGAGGGAAGGCAGGGAGGGAGAGAAGGAGAGAAGAAGTGAAGGGAGGGAGGAAGGGACAGAGGAGGGAAGGAGGGAGGGAGGGATAGAGGGATAGAGATGGCCCAGATACAGGAAGCCTGTCCTCAGCTCTCCCCTTCACTTCTCAGCAGCTTTATTCAAGAAATCTTAATCTCATCTCAAGATACTAGCTCTGACTTATCTGTATTCTTTTGAAATTTAAAAGTCAAACCCTTAACTATATATCATCTAACAACCATCCCTTGAAGTACTGATGTTCCCTAAGCCAGCTGCCTGAATGAGGGAGTACCAGGAAATAGTGGGTGAGGAAACATTTGTTTTCAAAACGTGATCCTGCCACACTGTTCTGTTATTCTTACGGGTTTACAGGAGAAGGGAGAAGACAGAGAAAGAAAACAATCATTCTTTTCTTGCTTTTCTTAGTAAGTTTTACTGTCTTTGAATTCATTTCTAGACAATATCATGTAGTTTGGCTGTTTTTGAATTTTATGTAAATGGAAGGAATGTCTTCCTCTTGGCTTCTTTTTCTGTCCCTGGGATTCATCTATTGCTCCATGTAGCAATAGCTTGTAACTTTCGCTAACATAGTTTTTCATTGTGTACATATATACTCACTGTAATTTATTCATCCACATTTGTTGGTCATGGACCTTTGGGTTGTTCCAACATTTGTCTGTTGTGAATATTACTGTATATGAATCCCAGGGCAGTGGCCACGCATTTCTGTTGGTAATTTCACTGTGGAGCGTAATTACTAGTGTAATGTGCTGTCAACTTGATCAAACGGTACCAAACTGATTTCAGTGTATTTATACAAATACTCCCATCAACAGTGGGTGAGCTCCCGTTCCTCTACAGTTTCACTGACACCAGGGATCATTGCACTTTAAACATTTTTTAGTCTAGTGGTGTGTGATGTATCTCATTATGGTTTTAATTTTCATGCTCCCATTTAGTAAGTGAAATAGTATCTGTTCATGTCGATCAGCCGTGTGAATTACCTCTGTGGAATTGCCTTTGTGAAGTTCTTGTTCAAAACCTGCTGATTTCCATAGGTTAGCTGTATTGTTCTTTGTATTGTTCTTATGGCTCTATAGGAGTGCTTTATATATTCTGGATGTGAGTCCATCGTCAGTGTGTGTGTTTTATGTATTCTGGATGTGAGTCCATCGTCAGTGTGTGTGTTTTATGTATTCTGGATGTGAGTCCATCGTCAGTGTGTGTGCTTTATGTATTCTGGATGTGAGTCCATCGTCAGTGTGTGTGTTTTATGTATTCTGGATGTGAGTCCATCGTCAGTGCGTGTGCTTTATATATTCTGGATGTGAGTCCATCGTCAGTGTGTGTGTTTTATGTATTCTGGATGTGAGTCCCTTGTCAGTGAGTGTGCTTTATATATTCTGGATGTGAGTCCATCGTCAGTGTGTGTGTTTTATGTATTCTGGATGTGAGTCCATCGTCAGTGTGTGTGTTTTATGTATTCTGGATGTGAGTCCATCGTCAGTGTGTGTGCTTTATGTATTCTGGATGTGAGTCCCTTGTCAGTGTGTGTGTTTATGTATTCTGGATGTGAGTCCATCGTCAGTGTGTGTGTTTTATGTATTCTGGATGTGAGTCCCTTGTCAGTGTGTGTGCTTTATATATTCTGGATGTGAGTCCATCGTCAGTGTGTGTGCTTTATGTATTCTGGATGTGAGTCCATCGTCAGTGTGTGTGTTTTATGTATTCTGGATGTGAGTCCCTTGTCAGTGTGTGTGTTTTATGTATTCTGGATGTGAGTCCATCGTCAGTGTGTGTGTTTTATGTATTCTGGATGTGAGTCCATCGTCAGTGTGTGTGCTTTATGTATTCTGGATGTGAGTCCATCGTCAGTGTGTGTGTTTTATGTATTCTGGATGTGAGTCCCTTGTCAGTGTGTGTGTTTTATGTATTCTGGATGTGAGTCCATCGTCAGTGTGTGTGCTTTATGTATTCTGGATGTGAGTCCATCGTCAGTGTGTGTGCTTTATGTATTCTGGATGTGAGTCCATCGTCAGTGTGTGTGTTTTATGTATTCTGGATGTGAGTCCATCGTCAGTGTGTGTGTTTTATGTATTCTGGATGTGAGTCCATCATCAGTGCGTGTGCTTTATGTATTCTGGATGTGAGTCCATCGTCAGTGTGTGTGTTTTATGTATTCTGGATGTGAGTCCATCGTCAGTGTGTGTGCTTTATGTATTCTGGATGTGAGTCCATCGTCAGTGTGTGTGCTTTATGTATTCTGGATGTGAGTCCATCGTCAGTGTGTGTGTTTTATGTATTCTGGATGTGAGTCCATCGTCAGTGTGTGTGCTTTATGTATTCTGGATGTGAGTCCATCGTCAGTGTGTGTGTTTTATGTATTCTGGATGTGAGTCCCTTGTCAGTGTGTGTGCTTTATATATTCTGGATGTGAGTCCATCGTCAGTGTGTGTGTTTTATGTATTCTGGATGTGAGTCCATCGTCAGTGTGTGTGCTTTATATATTCTGGATGTGAGTCCATCGTCAGTGTGTGTGCTTTATATATTCTGGATGTGAGTCCATCGTCAGTGCGTGTGTTTTATGTATTCTGGATGTGAGTCCATCGTCAGTGTGTGTGTTTTATGTATTCTGGATGTGAGTCCCTTGTCAGTGTGTGTGCTTTATGTATTCTGGATGTGAGTCCCTTGTCAGTGAGTGTGCTTTATGTATTCTGGATGTGAGTCCATCGTCAGTGCGTGTGCTTTATGTATTCTGGATGTGAGTCCCTTGTCAGTGTGTGTGCTTTATGTATTCTGGATGTGAGTCCATCGTCAGTGCGTGTGCTTTATGTATTCTGGATGTGAGTCCATCGTCAGTGTGTGTGCTTTATGTATTCTGGATGTGAGTCCATCGTCAGTGTGTGTGCTTTATGTATTCTGGATGTGAGTCCATCGTCAGTGTGTGTGCTTTATGTATTCTGGATGTGAGTCCATCGTCAGTGTGTGTGTTTTATGTATTCTGGATGTGAGTCCATCGTCAGTGTGTGTGTTTTATGTATTCTGGATGTGAGTCCATCGTCAGTGTGTGTGTTTTATGTATTCTGGATGTGAGTCCATCGTCAGTGTGTGTGCTTTATGTATTCTGGATGTGAGTCCATCGTCAGTGTGTGTGTTTTATGTATTCTGGATGTGAGTCCCTTGTCAGTGTGTGTGCTTTATATATTCTGGATGTGAGTCCATCGTCAGTGTGTGTGTTTTATGTATTCTGGATGTGAGTCCATCGTCAGTGTGTGTGCTTTATATATTCTGGATGTGAGTCCATCGTCAGTGTGTGTGCTTTATATATTCTGGATGTGAGTCCATCGTCAGTGCGTGTGTTTTATGTATTCTGGATGTGAGTCCATCGTCAGTGTGTGTGTTTTATGTATTCTGGATGTGAGTCCCTTGTCAGTGTGTGTGCTTTATGTATTCTGGATGTGAGTCCCTTGTCAGTGAGTGTGCTTTATGTATTCTGGATGTGAGTCCATCGTCAGTGCGTGTGCTTTATGTATTCTGGATGTGAGTCCCTTGTCAGTGTGTGTGCTTTATGTATTCTGGATGTGAGTCCATCGTCAGTGCGTGTGCTTTATGTATTCTGGATGTGAGTCCATCGTCAGTGTGTGTGTTTTATGTATTCTGGATGTGAGTCCATCGTCAGTGTGTGTGCTTTATGTATTCTGGATGTGAGTCCATCGTCAGTGTGTGTGTTTTATGTATTCTGGATGTGAGTCCATCGTCAGTGTGTGTGTTTTATGTATTCTGGATGTGAGTCCATCGTCAGTGTGTGTGCTTTATGTATTCTGGATGTGAGTCCCTTGTCAGTGAGTGTGCTTTATGTATTCTGGATGTGAGTCCCTTGTCAGTGTGTGTGTTTTATGTATTCTGGATGTGAGTCCATCGTCAGTGTGTGTGTTTTATGTATTCTGGATGTGAGTCCATCGTCAGTGTGTGTGCTTTATGTATTCTGGATGTGAGTCCATCGTCAGTGTGTGTGTTTTATGTATTCTGGATGTGAGTCCATCGTCAGTGTGTGTGCTTTATGTATTCTGGATGTGAGTCCATCGTCAGTGTGTGTGCTTTATGTATTCTGGATGTGAGTCCATCGTCAGTGTGTGTGTTTTATGTATTCTGGATGTGAGTCCATCGTCAGTGTGTGTGTTTTATGTATTCTGGATGTGAGTCCATCGTCAGTGTGTGTGCTTTATGTATTCTGGATGTGAGTCCCTTGTCAGTGAGTGTGCTTTATGTATTCTGGATGTGAGTCCCTTGTCAGTGTGTGTGTTTTATGTATTCTGGATGTGAGTCCATCGTCAGTGTGTGTGTTTTATGTATTCTGGATGTGAGTCCATCGTCAGTGTGTGTGCTTTATGTATTCTGGATGTGAGTCCCTTGTCAGTGAGTGTGCTTTATGTATTCTGGATGTGAGTCCCTTGTCAGTGTGTGTGTTTTATGTATTCTGGATGTGAGTCCATCGTCAGTGCGTGTGCTTTATGTATTCTGGATGTGAGTCCATCGTCAGTGTGTGTGTTTTATGTATTCTGGATGTGAGTCCATCGTCAGTGTGTGTGCTTTATGTATTCTGGATGTGAGTCCCTTGTCAGTGAGTGTGCTTTATGTATTCTGGATGTGAGTCCCTTGTCAGTGTGTGTGTTTTATGTATTCTGGATGTGAGTCCATCGTCAGTGTGTGTGCTTTATGTATTCTGGATGTGAGTCCATCGTCAGTGTGTGTGTTTTATGTATTCTGGATGTGAGTCCATCGTCAGTGTGTGTGCTTTATGTATTCTGGATGTGAGTCCATCGTCAGTGTGTGTGTTTTATGTATTCTGGATGTGAGTCCATCGTCAGTGTGTGTGCTTTATGTATTCTGGATGTGAGTCCATCGTCAGTGTGTGTGTTTTATGTATTCTGGATGTGAGTCCATCGTCAGTGTGTGTGTTTTATGTATTCTGGATGTGAGTCCATCGTCAGTGTGTGTGTTTTATGTATTCTGGATGTGAGTCCATCGTCAGTGCGTGTGCTTTATGTATTCTGGATGTGAGTCCATCGTCAGTGTGTGTGTTTTATGTATTCTGGATGTGAGTTCATCGTCAGTGCGTGTGTTTTATGTATTCTGGATGTGAGTCCATCGTCAGTGAGTGTGCTTTATGTATTCTGGATGTGAGTCCATCGTCAGTGCGTGTGTTTTATGTATTCTGGATGTGAGTCCATCGTCAGTGCGTGTGCTTTATGTATTCTGGATGTGAGTCCATCGTCAGTGCGTGTGTTTTATGTATTCTGGATGTGAGTCCATCGTCAGTGTGTGTGTTTTATGTATTCTGGATGTGAGTCCATCGTCAGTGTGTGTGCTTTATGTATTCTGGATGTGAGTCCATCGTCAGTGTGTGTGCTTTATGTATTCTGGATGTGAGTCCATCGTCAGTGTGTGTGCTTTATGTATTCTGGATGTGAGTCCATCGTCAGTGCGTGTGCTTTATGTATTCTGGATGTGAGTCCATCGTCAGTGTGTGTGCTTTATGTATTCTGGATGTGAGTCCATCGTCAGTGCGTGTGCTTTATGTATTCTGGATGTGAGTCCATCGTCAGTGTGTGTGCTTTATGTATTCTGGATGTGAGTCCATCGTCAGTGCGTGTGCTTTATGTATTCTGGATGTGAGTCCATCGTCAGTGCGTGTGTTTTATGTATTCTGGATGTGAGTCCATCGTCAGTGCGTGTGTTTTATGTATTCTGGATGTGAGTCCATCGTCAGTGCGTGTGTTTTATGTATTCTGGATGTGAGTCCATCGTCAGTGTGTGTGTTTTATGTATTCTGGATGTGAGTCCCTTGTCAGTGTGTGTGCTTTATGTATTCTGGATGTGAGTCCATCGTCAGTGCGTGTGTTTTATGTATTCTGGATGTGAGTCCATCGTCAGTGTGTGTGTTTTATGTATTCTGGATGTGAGTCCATCGTCAGTGTGTGTGTTTTATGTATTCTGGATGTGAGTCCCTTGTCAGTGTGTGTGCTTTATGTATTCTGGATGTGAGTCCATCGTCAGTGCGTGTGTTTTATGTATTCTGGATGTGAGTCCATCGTCAGTGTGTGTGTTTTATGTATTCTGGATGTGAGTCCATCGTCAGTGTGTGTGTTTTATGTATTCTGGATGTGACTTCATCGTCAGTGTGTGTGTTTTATGTATTCTGGATGTGAGTCCATCGTCAGTGCGTGTGTTTTATGTATTCTGGATGTGAGTCCATCGTCAGTGTGTGTGTTTTATGTATTCTGGATGTGAGTCCCTTGTCAGTGTGTGTGCTTTATGTATTCTGGATGTGAGTCCATCGTCAGTGCGTGTGTTTTATGTATTCTGGATGTGAGTCCATCGTCAGTGTGTGTGTTTTATGTATTCTGGATGTGAGTCCATCGTCAGTGTGTGTGTTTTATGTATTCTGGATGTGAGTCCCTTGTCAGTGTGTGTGCTTTATGTATTCTGGATGTGAGTCCATCGTCAGTGCGTGTGTTTTATGTATTCTGGATGTGAGTCCATCGTCAGTGTGTGTGTTTTATGTATTCTGGATGTGAGTCCATCGTCAGTGTGTGTGTTTTATGTATTCTGGATGTGACTTCATCGTCAGTGTGTGTGTTTTATGTATTCTGGATGTGAGTCCATCGTCAGTGTGTGTGCTTTATGTATTCTGGATGTGAGTCCATCGTCAGTGTGTGTGTTTTATGTATTCTGGATGTGAGTCCATCGTCAGTGCGTGTGCTTTATGTATTCTGGATGTGAGTCCATCGTCAGTGTGTGTGCTTTATGTATTCTGGATGTGAGTCCATCGTCAGTGTGTGTGCTTTATGTATTCTGGATGTGAGTCCATCGTCAGTGTGTGTGTTTTATGTATTCTGGATGTGAGTCCATCGTCAGTGCGTGTGCTTTATGTATTCTGGATGTGAGTCCATCGTCAGTGCGTGTGCTTTATGTATTCTGGATGTGAGTCCATCGTCAGTGCGTGTGCTTTATGTATTCTGGATGTGAGTCCATCGTCAGTGCGTGTGCTTTATGTATTCTGGATGTGAGTCCATCGTCAGTGCGTGTGCTTTATGTATTCTGGATGTGAGTCCATCGTCAGTGTGTGTGTTGCAGATATCCTCTCTCAATCTATAGCTTATCTTTTTGTGATCTTCATGATGTCTTTTGAGGTACATGAATTTATTAGTCTTTCATTGTTAGTACATTTTTGGGGTCTTGTTCAAGAAACCCTTCCTTACCTCCAGGTCCTAGGTATTCTACTGTGCTCCTTTCTAAAACTTGTTGTCTTATCTTTCACATCCAGGTATTTCATCCACCTGTAATTATTTTGTAGACCATATAATTATACCCAGTGTCCCCAGTGATGGCCGCAGTGGGCCATCTGGAGCAGCCACTGCCATCATGCCAGCTGCAGCAGGGAAGTGGGGACTGGGGCTACATGCTCCACGGAGCGGACGGAGCCGGGGGACAAGTGGGAGTCCTGCCCCTTCTGAGTTGGGGTGGGATCTCCCCGGGTGCTGCTGAAACCACCCAAAGCAAGGCTGCAGACCTAGCAGGAGGCAGGCAGGAGCCTCATTCCCCTGGGCACAGCTGCCGCCGCCCAAACCGCAGCTGTGGACGCAGACATCCCTGTACTCTTGGGAGTCCAGGGAGCCCACCTGGCCTCACAGGCTAGGAAATGCCTGTTCCCGCTGCCTGGCTTCTCTCTGCTGTCAGCACCTGCTCCAGTCTCAGAGCAAAGTCGGGGCAAAGGCTGGGTGCTGTCATGGCCCAGCTGGGTTTGCACGCACTTGGGGCAGTGCTGACCTGCCAGCCCCTCACAGCCTTGGCCCCCTCTGCTCTTTGGGCACTAACGAGCATGGAAGAGAAATCGAGCGGGGGCTGAGGGCAGCTCAATGCTGGCATGTTTGGCACCTACAATCTGGGCACTATGAACAGCAGCAGGAGGTAGACAGGTTCTTGGGCAGAAGGGAGCAGGTCCCTGGTGAGGCCCCAGCTTCAGGCCAGGGAGGGTCTGAAGCCTGGGGGCTGGGCTGCCAATGGCACAGACCAAAGTGAGAACTTGTACCTTTTCTGGGCCTGCCCATGGCTGCCCATGGACCAACTGGTGTGTACTTCCTCCCCACTGAGGCCCATAAAAGCCCCAGGCACATCCAGAGCTGAGCAGATATCGGGATGATTAGCTGCAGACGGGAGCAACCCATTCTCGGGCTCCCTTTCTTCTGAGAGCAGCAGAGACGACAAGACTTACCCTCTCTACTGGGAGCTAAACACTCCACGGGACATCCTCGTTGTGGAAAGGAGCTGCCCGCCGTGGGAGACTGAGCTGTTCTTTTGCTCAGTAAAGCTCCCGTTTGTCTTGTTCACTCTTCACCTCTCTGCGTATCTCAATCCTCCTGGTTGCAGGACAAGAATTCAGGACCCACCAAATGATGAGGCTAAAAAAGCTGCAGCACAGATAGGGCTAAAACATGCCCTTTGCCTGCCACGTTGCAGGTAAAGAAAAGGAGAGAAGAGCTGCAGCCCTTCGAGGAGCCCAGATCCAGGAGCCCCCTGAGCCAGGGCTGTGACTCCCTCTTTGGGGCCCTGCAGTTCCTGATGTCTCCAGTCTTCCAGGCACCACCGCATTCCCCAGTGCCAGCTGGGAAGCTGCTTGCAGTGCCCCTGGTCCAGCCACAGGCTCACAGAGAGCCAGCACCCATGCTGGCATCTGGAGCTGCGCACCTTGTGGCAGCAGTCAGCGTATCTGACTGCACAGTGGCCCGACACCATGCTTGCTCACACACCCTTCGCCACTCCACGCCTGATTCACAGTCTCCCTTGGAGGCATGGGATCCAGGCTGGTAGTGTGAGCTGAGCACAGCCTGCCAGGCCAAGTGAGCAGGATGAGCCTAGTGGGCATGAGCAAAACTTAGGCAAAAGGAATGACTAGCCACAGGTTTGCAGCCAGAAAAGCAACACCCTAAAGATCCCATAACACCACAACCATTTGTTGAAGACTCAATCCTCTGCCACAGGTCTGCATGCCACCTCCGTCACCTTTGCTGTCCACTTGTGCAGACCTGTTTCTGAATGCACTCAGAAATGCACTGTCCCATTCACCTGTCAGTCTGCCCCAGGCTTTATTTAAGCAGTTCCCTATCACAGAACAGTGTAGCAGGATCATGATTTGAAAACAAATGTTTCTCCCTCCTCACTATTTCCCGCTACCCCATCACCCCCAGCTGGCTTAGGAGACATCCATTACTTGGAGGAATGGTTGTTAGATGACAGATAGTCAAGTGGTTGACTTTAAATTTCTAAAGAGTAAGATAAGTCAAAGCTAGTATCTTGTGAGGAGACAATGACTTCTTGAATAAAGCCACTGAGAAGTGACGGGAGAGCTTGGGGATGGGCTTTTCATATCTGGGCCATTTCTCTTGACTCCTCAGATTCTTGGGAACCTAAGAGCAGTGAGAATGCGTAGGATTTCAGATATTAGCCAGACCCCAGATTTACTCCCATGCCTGGCAGTGTTGGAGCAGTGAAACGGAAGAGGCCCAGAGGGGGACAGATGTGTCTTAAGCATGGCAAGTGGCACTACCAAAACTGAGAAAGGATACCCCATGCAGAGAGGCCTTGCAGTGGAGTAGAGAAGGACATAACAGTGACTTGTAGGGCCCATGGCAAGAGTCCAGCGACCATTCCATCTCAGCAGACATCGCATTGCACGCATCAGGCATCCAGTCCAGTGCTGAATACAAATGGTGAGAACGGACAGCCTTGCCTTGTTTCCAGTGAGAGGGTAAAGTGTTCGGTACTTCACTAGTACAGTGTTAATCCTCAGGCACACACGCATGCACACATGCACACACGCATGCACACACACAATCTCTAGCAGAATTAAATCCCTTCTATTCCTAGTGCGCTGAGTAACATGGATGAGTAATAAATTTTATCAAGTGATTTTTTTCTGCATATATAAGATGATTACATGATTTTCCACTTATTCTAGTAACATGATAAATTCTATTGACTGATCTTTGAATGTCATAGTGACCTTAAATTCCTGGCACCATCACCACATGTTGCTGGATTCAATTTGTGAATATTTTTTAAAGGATTTTCGTGTTTATGTTCATAAGAGATATTGGTTATTTCCTGCGATGGAATCTTCTTTTCCTGTGATGCCTTGCTTTGGGTATTGGGGTTATACTGACCTTAAAAACTTAATTGAGAAGTCCCCTATCCTCCTCTATTTCCTAACAGAATTTCTGTGAGATTGGTATTATTTCTTTATTCAGTATCGGTAAAATTCACAGTAAAGAAAGCTGTCTGGGCCTGGCTCATTACTCTAGTCAGATTTGTCTGTGTTTTCCCCTCACTGCTGTGGTCATGCTTGTCTGCATGTTTTTTTAATCACAAACTAAATTTCCTATTATATAGAGAATTACTCAGATGATCTGTTTCATTTTGTGTTATTTTTGGTAAATGGTGTTTTTAAAGAAATGTGTCCATTTTGGCCGGGCATGGTGGCTCACGTCTGTAATCCCAGCAGTTTGGGAGGCCTAGGTGGGCAGATTAGCTGAGGTCAGGGGTTCAAAACCAGACCTGACAACATGGTGAACCCTGTCTCTACAAAAATATAAAAATTAGCTGGACATGGTGGCATGTGCTTGTAATCCCAGCTACTCAGGAGGCTGAGGCAGGAGAGTGGCTTGAACCCAGGAGGTGGAGGTTGCAGTGAGCCAAGATCACACCACTGTGCTCCAGCCTAGTTGACAGAGTGAGACTCAATCTCCAAAAAAAAAAAGTTCATTTCATCTATGTTATTGAATTCATTGACATAATTAATCATACTATTCTCTTATCATTCCTTCAATAGCTTCAGAATCTGTGGTAATATCTTCTTTCTCATTTCTTATATTGGCAATTCTTGTTTTTATTCTTAATCAGTCTTGTAAGGCTCTCAGTTTATTTAATGCTAAAAAAAAAAAAAGCCCTTATAACTGTTTCTATACGTTATTAAGTCCATCCGGTGAATTCTTCCTTTTAGATGTATTTTTTGGAATATCCATGTAGGGTTTCTTTTTTCTGTTTTCTATTTCTCAATTAAGGTTCCCCATTATGGCTCATTATGACCATTTTTCCTTTAAGTCCTTGACTGTTTTTATAATAGCTGTTTTGAAGTTCTTATCTGCTAATTTGATCACCTAGTTAATCTTAAGGTTTACTTCTATTGCCTAATTTTTCTCTTCACTATATGTTCCAGTTCCCCATTTCTCCATGTCTGCCAATAAATAGTTAATAGTCTTGCATGGCAGCCAGTCAACCAGCAGATCTTGGCAAGAAGTGCTAGAATTTACAGGGCTTGGTGCAAAGAGAGTCTGGAGTGAGGATAGAAGCTATGACTAAAACTCTGCCCAAAAAAGGTACTAAGAAAGGCTTGACTGAGAAGGAATTCTGGGCATCATAGATAATCTATTGTATAAGCTCTGGATTATGTTATGTTCCTCTGAAGAGTATTGATTTTTGTTAAATTCCTGACTAAATCCCTAACTAATCATCTTGATTTTTATGGAGGCTTGGTTTTCACACTTTATTAGGGAAGATCTGTTTGGTTTTTGCCATTGGTCTCAGATAAATATAAGACCTAGTATTTGTTCTTAATATATAAACCTCTTGGGGTTTCAATGGAAATCCAAAGGTGTTTATAAAGCCTCCTATAACTTAGTGGGATTCTAACTCCAAACTGTGACTTTCTTGCAATGGGAAATCTCCGATTAACTTTTTCCAGCCCTCCAGTGATTACTTTCTTCTGGGTTCCTTGGAGTCTCCCCACTGCAAACATGGTTAGGAGTTAGTTGGGGCTAAGAAGCGAGTTAATATGTAGACTTGGGAGTTCCACCCTTTAGTCTCCCTGCTTTTTGGGATTTCCCTCCTCCACTTCCAGCTACTCTGGCAGATCTAAACCCCATCCTATGAGATCTCAAGTAAATAATGGAACTTTCTGAGTTCTAGCTCCCAAGCGCTATGGCCTAGAAAGTGCCCTCCAGGAAGGGGCTGTGTAAGTAACATGCATCTCACCCAATGCAGTTCCTTTTTATCAAGCATCAGATTGTCTCCGGTTTCTACCCGAGATCTTCGTTATTCTCCAGGGCCTTCAAGTAGATGTTTCTTTTTGTTGTTGTGGTTGCTACTTTGTCCATGGTTTATAATTGCTATCTGTGGGAGGAGTCCTCTGATAGGAGCTACCCTGAAATTCCTGAAATTGGAATTTTCCAAATACTGTATATTTTGAAGAAAAATGATTTTACTGCATCTATATTGAATAGGTTTATGGAATCTTAAAAAAATCAAACTTCTAAAAAGCAGAGAAAAATAAAACAGGTAAACAAACTCTTTATGAACTTTACAGTTCCATGGTTCTTAAAACATCCCACTCAAGGGGCTGCCATTTCCTGGTATCCTGCAAGCAGTCTTAATTGAGGATATTAAATATCTCTGGAACTGCATTTCCCGCTCTCCCCCAACATGGATTTTGGAATAATCTGGTGGCTGGGCGCAGTGGCTCATGCCTGTAATCCCAGCACTTTGGGAGGCTGAGGTGGGCAGATCACAAGGTCAGGAGATCAAGACCATCTTGGCTAACATGGTGAAACTCCATCTCTTAAAATTAAACAATAAATAAAAATAAGTTAATCTGGTATGAATTTTGGATCTGCCATTTATTGACTCCGTGACCTTGGGCATGTCACTTGAACGCCCTGGGCTTTCATTCCTCATCTGTAAACTGAGGTCAAGAATACTGATCTCACAGGGACGGGGAAACAGGAAATGAAGTAACTGACATGAAGTGCCTGGCACTTAGTAACGGTTCCAGAAATGTTAACTTTATGATTCAAGAGCAAAAGCATTCCATATCTGTGAAGTCAGGTTCTTGTTCTTACATTGAAAGCTGTTTGACTGTTTTTACCTAAAAACTGAATGTCCCAGGCAGTCTATATAGAAATATCTAATTTTAGCTGTTATTTTCCTTTGCCAAATAACCCAGCTGAGAGGCTAGGACGACGTAAAGCGTAACTGATCTTGGCTGCGCACCATGACCTACCAGGCCCCCAGGGGGCCACAAAGCTGGGTGTGCATGGGCTTGGCCAGCCTGGTGGGGCAGCAGGCACCCAGCAGGTCAAGACACAGTCCCCAGCTGGAAGTGAGATCCAGTCATGGCAAGTGGAAAGGGACCTGGGCTGGGGGTGGGGAGGCATGCCTAAAACCCTGCCTACCATGCCCAGAGAGGCTCAGCTGAGAAGGTCACACTGCCACTGAATCAGGAAGAGTGCCCAGGGCGGTGAGGGCTGGGCATTCCAGACACAGGAAGTCCCAGGGGCAAAGCATCGCTTCCAAGAATTGATTGCCTGGCTTCCTCTTCAGGAGATGAGAGTGCTGGGGTTGGGGCTGTGGCGATGGGGTCGGCACTATGGAGCACAAATGAGGTCATAAATACAGGCGAGGCTGGTCAAGCAGGGCCTCAGCCCAGTTAAGCCAGGAAGTCGAGCCTGAACCAGTTCAGTCTAAGCAAGAGAGTCCAGATAAGATTTGTTTTTCTTTTTTTAGGGAAGAAACTGAACTGGAGGAACAGGAAATGGGCAAGGCATTCACTGTAAATGCAGCTTTGTCAAGAGATGCAGGGGTAGGAGGGGATCTTAGGACTTTATCCAGGAGGGTTAGTGGGACCTGATGATTCACGGGATGTGGGTCTGGAAGGAGTTCTGAGCAGCTGATGCTTCCAGGTGGGGAGACAGTGTGGGAGGTGACAGCAGACTGAAATAAAGAGACAGGAGGAAGGCCAGGTTCTGTCAGTTCTCCCATCAGTCCTGGGAGATACTGGTAACTGTGCCCATTTTACAGAGAAGGAAGCTGATCTCTCGCACATGTGAGTAGCTTTTCCAGGGTCACACAGCTGCAGGCAGACTGGCACAGAGCCTGGCCAACTGTCTGTGGAGTTGACCCAAACCAGTGCTATGCTGGTAAGTCCAACGTAAGAAAAAGAAAAGCCTGCTTTGAAGCGTGTGCCATTTCCTGTGGTGTAAATATTCCCACCTCAGCCAATTTCAGCGACCAGTATGATGTCACTGAACATGGAGCTGGGAATGGGTTTTCATGAGCCAGTCCCTAGCTGGCTTCAGATCACCCACTGACTCAAACTCAGATCAGCCTGGTTCTCAGGCCCCTTCTTCCACGGTGCCAAGCACACAGCTCACAATTAACCCAGATATTATTGTTTGTATTCACTGCCCTTTACCCTAATCTCTCCTGGGTTTTATATACAGGCTGGTATATATAGTGGGATATAGGAGAATACCTAACAGTATGACAGAATCACTGTCTCTCACTCTGTCCCCAAGCCCAAGCCTGCTCTGCTACTTCAGGACATACAGTTTAGTTAATTCTTCTGGAGCCATATTCAAACATCAAGCCTCCCACAGAGGGACATTCTACTGAGGGCTCACGGAGTCACTACAGCACACTGGGATTTGGTTTTCGTGCTCGCTGAAGCAGCTGCAGCTTGGCACAACTCTGACATGAGCCGTAACAGCTACCTGCTCACCATTCAGAGCCCCAATGCAGCGAGGTCTTGTCCCAAGTAGGAATTGGGTTTCTGATGCCGAAATCTGCAAATGGATTCAATTTGCACAGCAGCTGTCCTCAAAGCTGGCAACTCGACTTCCTCTCAGACAATTCATTTCAAGACAATGGGCAGCGTTTTAGTCCCAAACCTATGAAAGTCCATACGCGTCACATTTTCTCCCAAATCCTGAGGCCTGTGGATATCTTCCTTCTAACTTGAAACTGACAGCCACAGAGGCAGAAGAAAGGCGGATACACAAGACCAGGAAAGGCGAGCAGGTGGAGCCTTGTGGACAGGCCCCTTGTGTGGGTGAAGAGGGATGGGACGTGGGGGTGAAACGGAGCCATTCTGTGACAAACTCGCCGCCCAAAGCCATTCGGGGTGGTTGGCTGCAATAGCAGTGACTCAGAGAGGCCACTGCAGTGGCTCTCAGCTCAGGACAAAGGTGGTGAGATGGTGTTATAGGACATTAATCCAGGGCCCCAGATCAGGTGTAAAGTCAAAGACAAGCATCCTTTAGGGAAGGCAGAGCCATCAAGGCTGCCCAGCAGCTCCTGGTGGACCCTGGGAAACCAGCTGGGGATACACAGAGCCCTCCTCTCCTGCCTAGCTGATGGAACATGTATGTCACCTCCTCCTGAGGACACGGCCCAAATGGTGAGTGTGCTGACACCCACCTTCGAGAAGCCGGGCTGCTGAGTTCTTGCTGGAAGGCAGATCTTCTTGGTAGAAAGGCCCATCCCCAAATCTAATTTTAAAGAAGGCCCATGAATCATTATCCCAACTGCTCATTACCCAGGGGCTGTGTGGGAAGCAGCCTGAGGCCTTTGGGCTGCTCTAGCCCTGGGGAAGCCGCGAAGGCACACGTTGTTAACAGCGGCTCTCCCCAAGCCCACCGCCCTCTCTCAGGTTTCCCAGCCCGCTGGTGCTGCCCTTTCTGCCGCGAGATGCCCCGTATCTTCCCTTCAGCACCTGATCCTTCTACAAAAGTGCTCATTCAGTGTCCCCGGCCCCCAGACTCCAGTCCACCCCACAGCCAGTCTCTTCAGATCTAATAATGTGTCATGCCTTCTAAGTAGCACAGAAGCCAAATACAATAAATCTTACATATATTTTTATATGACATTATATAACATATAATATCAATCTTCAAAACTTGCCTAGAACATAGGTAAAGGTGGTCAGTAATTCCGTCTTTGAATATCAAAAACGTACTCCCATCTGTTGGCAAATACAATTTTCCCAGCAGGAAATTGCTCCTGGCTGCCCAGAGGGAGGCCCGGTACCTCTGGTCACGTCCACGTCTGTCCAGAGCTCCTGCCGCCTTGCCAAGTCTGGAAAGAGCTGCTCTTATCTCAGGCTGGCGGCTTCCTCTCCTCACCCCTGCCGGTCCCATCTCTTGGAATGACTGCCAGCTTCCTGTGAGTGGCGTGTACCTCATTCCCAAACAGGCCGTCTGTCTGGAATGCATCTCTTCTCGCTCCCTGAGTCATCAATACATCTGTCTCACTCTGCCCTGACTCAAGCTTTGCAGTCACAGAGTTGGGTCTGTGGAATTGCCATTTTCACAGGATGAGGCATCCAAGATACTGTGTGCAATATTCTCATGGTATTTCTTGAGGGTCAGTTCACTTTTCAGGCTTATTTTTAAAAAGGTTTTATTAGAACTACCTAGTAGGTAAAAATGTCAACGTTGACCAAATAAAACGGAACGCCAGACAACTTAGTGTTATGTGAGAAATGGCCAAACCCCACAGTCCCCCAGCCCTGGAGGACGACGACTCAAAGAATGAAAAGGCTGACGTGAAAGATGCTCACTGCATCCTGTGACTCAGGAGATGGCCAGCAGTAGGGAAACACCTCCTGGGCAGTCTCACCGTACCAATGTGTTTTAAATGGATGGAAAAAAAAGCAAGATGCCAAATTGTATGATAGGTGCACCCTTCTATCAAACGGTACCTACTGCAGCCCCTGATGGGAATTTGCCAGAGTGGGAGCAGCGTAGCACAGAGGCAGGGCCTGGTCTTTCCTTTCCCTTCTCTGCTTCCCTTGATGGATAGCCTGTGTGTGCTGCAGTTACATTGTTACTGACCATGGAAGAAATAGAATCCACTCAAAAATACAAACTGCAGGCTGGGTGTGGTGGCTCACCCTTGTAATCCCAGCACTTTGGGAGGCTGGGGTGTGTCAATCACTTAAGGCCAGGAGTTCAAGACCAGACATAGTGAACCTCATCTCTACTAAAAATATGAAAAATTAGCTGGGGGTGGTGGCACATGCCTGTGGTCCCAGCTACTTGGGAGGCTGAGGCACAAAAATCGCTTGAACCTGTGAGGTGGAGGTTACAGTGAGCCGAGACTACGCCACTGTACTCCAGCCTAGGTGACAGAGGGAGACTGTCTCAAAAAGAAAAAGAAAAAGTCCAAAATGCTTTCTTCACACTAATGGGATCATTTGAAACTATACTTTTAAAGACCTGGCATGGCAGCTCAAGCCTGTAATCCCAGCACTTTGGAAGGTCAAGGCAGGCAGATCACCTGATGTCAGGAGTTCAAGATCAGCCTGACCAACGTGGAGAAACCCCCATCTTTACTAATAACACAAAAAAGAAAAGATCAGCTGGGAGTGGTGGCGGGCGCCTGTAATCCCAGCTACTCAGGAGGCCGAGTCAGGAGTTGCTTGAACCTGGGAAGGTGGAGGTTGCAGTCAGCTGAGAAAGTGCACTTTTAGAAAGGATTTGTTTCTAGCTTCAGACCTTGGGATATGCCCAGGCCTTTTGAGGCTGTACATGAAGCGTTTTTCTCCAGTGGGGTCACATGTGGAGGCATGCGGAGGGCTGTGGCGTGAGCGGTGGGGATGAGTCGTGGCTAGCTGGCAAGGGGGAGGGGCCAGCAGCAGCCTGGGAGCATCGCCGACTTAATTGTGATGGAGAGAAATGCATTACAGATAAGCCAGCTTCCTTTAAGCCTTTCCAGATCTTGTCAAACCACTTCACTATGAAGTGATTTGATCAATTTCTTATATTTTCTCATTAAAAAGTAGTCAGGCATAACTGACTACCCTTACAGTTTTAAAAGAAATGTAGCTAGAATGCTCTTTAAAAGACATTTCATTTTTGTCTGTATTAGTAAGAAATGATGACCCTCGTAACTGAAGTATAATGAATAGTAAGTTAAACGTAGTAAGAAATATCTGACAAAAGAGAGTTAAGTGGTTTAACTGCACTGATTACAAACCAGCCCCTAATCTGGTTGACTTGATGGTTTCTGGTGAAGATGTACACCCCTTCCCTTGCTCCCACACCCCTGCAGAACCCCAAACCAAACTCTGAAGCTTCTGTTTTCTACTGGAAGCCATTCAAAATGAGTTACTGTAATTCGATCCATGGCATTGGAACCTTTACATTTCCATCGAGTTTGTAACAAATTAGACAAGCAGATTTGGTGCGTGCATTTTCCTTTCAAGCAGAACAGAAGGGGCCACCTTTCAAGGGTTTGCAAAGCACAGCAGGACCCACTGAGGCAGGTAGAGGCCCTGTGCAGTGTGTGAGCTGAAAGAAACCCCCCAGCTGAAGCACATAAACTCCTTTGCTGCAGAGATTACAGCAAGTTATACCGCAGTAATGCAGTCTAATTCCCCAGGGCGGGCGTCTGCGCAGGTACAGGGAGGGTTGACCCTTGGCTTCCTCTGTGATGAGGGCACAAGAGGAAACCTGAGCCTCCTTGGGCCTGGGCAGGAGCCCCTCAGTGCAGTAGGCAGGCGGCCCTGCAGGGGTGTCACCCTCCTGGAGAATGGGTCTTGAGAAGCGAGACCCTAGTAGCAGAGCGAATGCCCTCTGAAAGCTGCTGGTTCCTGTAACCTAAGTGTTGTACATCTGCTCTGAGGCTCCCCGCCAGGGTCCACATGCCCAAGTTCCCTCTCATTGGTGTGCGAAGTTTAAAAATGTTGTCTATGCATCTATGCAGTACTGACATACTTCTGCCTTCCTGGCCAGGACACACAGACCTGGTGGGTGGTTGTGGGAAGGCCTGAGCCGGCATTGGGAAGGAGGAGGAAGGTTCCACTCATGCTTTTGTGATTGTGCTCTTCTCCCCTTCTTCAGCCGCACTTACATGCTACAATTTTGAAATACTGTTCACAGAAGTCATAAAGCAGGAAGCAGCAAGTGGAAGGGTTAAGTAGGAATATTCCTGAGTTTCAGGGGGAAGGGATCATTTCCAGGCCCAGTAGGGGCTGCAGGTCTCAGCCCGTGCAGTGGCAGGAGGACTCAGTGTGGACAGGACAGGCCTTTGGCAGGAAGCACATGTGGAGAGGGAGATGGAGGGAGTGGGGCAGTGTGGTTCCCAACCCGCTTGGGGACTGCCAGGAACAAGAGTACCAGTCCTCCTTGAGGGGCTCTAGTGAGGGAGATACTGCCCCATGGTCACAGAATGAGGTCCGGTCGTGTCACATCTCACAGAAGGGTCCAGGGTGGCAGCGTAGTGAACCCTGTGCAGGGTGTTTCAGCTGCGTCGGGAACAAGTGAGGTTGTCCAGATGGAGTTAGTGTGTGCCCAGGCCACAGACATGGATGCCCTCACGACTCAGGGCCCAGTAGCTGGAGGAGGTGCCCTGTGGAATGGGGGATGACAGATGGGGGTACAGTAGCTGGGCTGAGGAAGGACCCAGGTGCCAGTGAACTGCTGAGCCTACCCTCTGGGCAGAAGAGCACCAGGTGACTGACAGGGGAGTGGAACCTAGAGGTCAGCATGTAGAGTGCAGGCATGCCACTGCCAGGGTGGGGAGTCAGAGGGGCCCACCATCTTTCTGGAAACCAAGCCTAGGAGGGAGGTGGTACTTCCATGAACACCAACACCATTATCAGGAAGAGGGACAGACTTGATCAGGAGTGGGGGCAGGGAAGGAAATGGCAGGTTTAACCAAGGGTCACCAAAATGGTGGATGGACACTCAAAGGTGACAGAGCTGTCACTCATACCACATCCCAAATCCCTACGGTTTGCTACTATGGTAAACAGGAGAGAATTTATATTACTTTGTCATCAAGACACGTTATGCTTTTCTTTACTGAAGAATAAAAATGTCCCTGCTTTTTCTCCAAGAAAACGCTAAACACTCCCATAGAGTAAACAGCAATTAGGCTGAATTACGGCAATTCTTTCTGTGACTGCAATGTCATTATGTTGGGACTTAACTGTCAGTACACTGTAAATACCTATCCTGGGGGGCAGTGCTGGTCCACTCGAGCTTGCTACCTTGGCATCAAAGATCTCACTTCTTTTGATTCTTAGGTTATATTGCAACTGTGTGTGATTTATCTTCTAGCTAGATTGATTTGGAACGCTGAGCTGTGCCACAGCCCCACGCATGGCACTTGTTAAAATGCAGGTTCTATGGGGCCTAGGAGGGCACATTTCTATCAGAGAGCCAGATGGGGGCCTGGGCCTGGTTTGAAGACTTTTGTTTTGGAGAGCATGGAGTCAGTGAGTTGATGAGGAGGAAAAATACGGAAGAAAGCACTTGAAACTGGGGTTCGTTTCACTGGGTTCCGTGCAGTCCACGGTAGTATTTCCTTCCAGTAACTTGAAAAACTTTATGAACTGTGCTTTTTTTACTCTCCAAATGTAATTCTTCAGCTAAAACAGGAATAATGAGACAAAATGGTTCTGAAAAGTACAATAGAAAAATATTGTTCACTGGTTTATTTTTCCAAATGAGCAACAGGCTATTTACAAATGCGCAGATCTCCAATGATGTGTATTAAAATGGCAAGTCTATCACTGTTTGAAATCTAAATGAAAAAAAATTTATTAAGGCACATCTGATCTGAGAATTTAAAAAACTAACTTCCTGGTATAATGACAGATTCATTTCACTTTTGTCCCCAAAATATATGAGCACCAAAATTGTCAAAGAACACTTAATATTTAGTAAAACAGGAATGTAAAAATTAAGAAGGGGAAAAAGCGTTTCCAAAAGGAAATCTTTGGAGAACGGTTTACTGCAAATAAAACATACTAAACACACTCCTGATACACATAAATAATACTAACAGGTACTCAAGAAATGGCAGAGCTCTGAACAATGGATATTAAATAAATTAAAGGTATTTCAGATACAAAGGATCAAACAAAACAGGAAAGACAGCATGAAAACTGTCTCCACCCACATAACAGACAGGATGAAAGGAACAAAACCAAGTATGTTTCCCCCAATGTTTTCACTAGGGGGTGTGTGTGTGTGTGTGTGTGTTTGTGTACATCAGATTTATTATAATCTGATAATATTTTGTCATTCTAAACATTAGTATTTTACCCTTTAAAGAAAAGGGTCAAGAAGAGAAAATGCCAAATCATCCTTGAAATTTAATGCCAGGTCCATTTAGGCCGAATGAACTACCACAAGAACGGCCCCATCTCTCACTGGGCTTTCCTCACGCCCCTTGCTTTAAAACCTACACGGCCGGCTGGACACAGTGGCTCACGCCTGTAATCCTAGCACTTTGGGAGGCCGAGGAGGATGGACTGCCTGAGGTCAGGAGTTTGTGACCAGTATGGTCAACATGGTGAAGCCCCATCTATACTAAAAATACAAAAAAAAAAAAAAAAATAGTTGGGCATGGTGGCGTGCACCTGTACTCCCAGCTACTCGGGAGGTGGAGGCAGAGGAATTCCTTGAACCAGGGAGGTGGAGGTTGCAGTGGGCCAAGATCGAGCCACTGCACTCCAGCCTGGGTGACAGAGCGAGACTGTCTCAAAAAAAAAAAAAAAAAAAAAAACAACCCACCAAAAAACACCCACATGGCCATGCTGAGCAGACTACCAATGCTAACTCTGGAAAGACTCCTGAAGACAATGATGAAACAGCTATTATCACATTTCCTTATCTTACAACTGCAACAGGAAATGGCTTTAAAACACTTGGAAAAAAAAAAGACAAAAGGTAGAATCTGTGCAATGTTAACAATCACAACAGAACATTTACCAGAGTTACAGTGTTTTGTTACAATAATACTTTGCAGGAATGTTCACGTTTTCTGCCATAGGACCGTAGCAAAGGGTCTCAAAAGAAAACTTTTTTTTTTTTTTTTTAAAAACCTTTTGTTCATCAGGTACATTTCAAGTCAAAGTTAAGCAGGTCTGCTACATAATGTTCAGCAAGAAGATGTGTTCAAAGGCAAACATTGACCACATTCTTGTTCAGGAAAAGCTCAATCTTAAAGGAGTCCTATGTAAGAAAACCACTTGTAAAATATATCCTTGTATACGGACTTCAAAAACTGGATCATACAAAACATTTTTGAAAAATAAATTAGATAATTAAAAATGTCTTTTCCAGCAAAGCTGGATATTAGGCTGTCCTTACTGAGCCATTATTATTGCCGCTTTTACTGTAACTGGGATCATTTTTTTCTAGCCACATCTCAGCCAGCTGCTGTGTGGACCCATAGGTCGATGCTTTGGACCCCAAGCACATTTTGTACTGTTTGGGGTCAAGATTGGGATCACAGAAAACAGGATGGTGGACGTGGACTACTCCTACTTCTTGGCTTCTAAACGTCTTCAAACCTGCCTGGACAACCTTGTTGAAAAGGTCCACATCCTCCAGCCCCCAGCCTTGGATGGAAACATCAAAGCCACCCACTTGGACAAGATCTCCCTTATAAAGACATGTGATGCCAAACCCATAGTTTCTCCAGAAGCCAGTTTTCTGAGTAAAGGCAAAATGGTTGTCACTGGGAGCTTTCCCACTATAAACAACCTTTGGGTCATACTGGCTGAAGATGATCGGAAAATAGATCTGCTGGCCCAGAACTGTATTTGCTCGACATCGCTGAAGGAATTCTGCAGTAAACACGAGGTCAACATCGCAGAAGAAGAGCAGAGATTCATTGTTAAACTGGGAAGATCCTACTTCCAGGGCCAGTGCTCTTGAAAACTCTCCAGACACAGGCAAAATCTGCATGTCGGCTTTAGGGTACTTAATGCGGTAATCTCTCATCAGTTCAACTTGTTTGGCCTTGTCAGGGTTGGAGTCAGAATTGAAAAGCAGAACCACGAGCTTGACGTTCTGATTGGGGATAAGACATGTCTTCTCAAAGTTGCCCATAAATCTCACAAACATGTCGAAACGCCCAGACAAAGGGATCAGTATGTTTATCTTTTTATCTTTGGGTTCTTTGTGCTCGCTCTTCGACCCAGGGAGCTGAAAGGGGACAAGCTTCTTCAGGGAGTTCGAGAGGAAGGACAAGGATCCAGATTCCTGATTGATTCTGTTGGCCAACTCCTGTGCGTCCAGCTCCTCGTGCTCCACGAACTGGATCTTGCTGAAAGTCTGCTGTAAATACGCATGCCTCCTCACAGGGACCGTCATTTTCTTCCCTTTGTGCTTTTTATATAGAAGCAGCAGGTCAAGGATGTACTCGGCCCCGTACATGGGGTTCACCCTGCGGTAGCCGTACTGGATCTCCTTGAAGTCAATGATGCGCCCTCTGGTCTTGGCGTTGGCGTTGATCATCTCCATGACCTGCATGACAATGTCGTCCAAGGCTTCCCTCTGAGCAGAGTCCATTCCTCTTCGAGGGGGCTGGCCGTCAGCTGCTGAATACAAGTATTTTCCAGTCAGAAACTCCCATTCCAGAATCTCCTCTCGCTGGCGGGGCTGAAACCTCATGAAGGAGGGAGGGATTCCTAGCTGCAGGTCCTCTTTATGAATTTCCGTGTTGCTGTATTTGCTCATCAGGACAATTTCACGGTGCAGCTGTATGGTGCGATGGCGGAGCTCGGCTATTTTGCGGCTGAGCATGTAGCTGTGGAGCCTGTACTGGTAGGGTGGGTTTTTGTTGGGGTGTAATGTGATAGCTTGGTGAATTTTACTGTTATGGAGATCTCTAATGTACCCCTTTTTGTTCTGTTCATAATTCTCATAAAAAAGCTGCTGCATCTGTTAAGAGGAAAAAAAAAAGATCACAATTTTAGTATTGTATGATTGAATGCCAGCACATGCTAGAGAAAATCCAAATATCAGAAATGTTTCTGAATGGGCCACAGCAAACAAAAGGCCCTAGATAAGGCCCAGTCAACAGCAGTCCAAGGTGGTTAGAATTAATAGACAAAAACTGCTTAAGGAAATAAGGCTTCATTAAAAATCAAAGTTGGCCAATACAATTTTATAGGCAAACAGAATTATGAAAAAGTTTTCCCCTAATGAAAAGGTTTAAAATTGACATCACAGTGCACCATGTGAGCATGCCTGAAAGATAATGCCACCCCTTGTCCCGCTATGCCTGTGAAAGGGACCCAAAGACTCAGCTGTCTTTGGCTGAAGACCTCAATAGCAGACCCTGCGGCTTCTATCTATGGGAATAAACTTCCTACTGAGAGCCAGAAGGAGAACTCCAGGAGGACAACCTGAGCAAAGGATTACCTGCTTCCAGGGAGCTAAGGGAAAGGAAAGCCAATCAGAGGCAAGAGGAGGCCTGCCCCTCCAAGGATGCTGCTGGGGTGAAGCAAGCACATGCTGAAAACCCCCTTCATGATGCTGGCCTCCCTGGGGACTAGGAAGGTGCCCGCCCCCAGGGGTTCTGTGGAGGCAGGAGTGGGCCTGCTTGCTCAGCATGGGGTCTCTGGCACCAGTACAGAGCTTGGTGCCGGGGGAATCAGAAAATGCTGGCAGATGGGAAAGGTGCAGGATGCCCAGGACTCACTGCTCCACCAACTCTCCCTCCGCCCTGTGGCACAGATTTTGGGACAGCTTATAAGCTTATGGCCATCAGCCAAAATGGGTTCCATCAGGTTAGGAAGGGAATGTGCCTAATGCCTCAGTACATCCGGACAAGGAGATGAACATTTTTACAAAGTCTGTTGATATGCAGAATAATAGTTAGCAAAAAATTTTCAAGGAAAGCATTTGAGGTTGGTTTCTGGGATATTAGTCCTGTTTCTTTCAAGTTCATGGTGGTTTTTTCATATTGTTAAATACTAACTCTTGATAAGGGATGATACAGACTCTGGCTGACTGGCTTATCTGCCTCTGGATAATCATATTCTGACTTTTTCCTGAGCCACTGCAACCACCATAATAGTAGAGAAATATAAATTGACACTTTTGTATCTTATTTCCTTTTCTCATAAAGGAAAAAGAAAACAGGGAGCTGGCACGCCTGCCATGCCCCGTGTGGAGCTGGTGTCTGACCAGGGCTGACCTTTACCTCCTGGGCACCCGTGAGGCTGGTCTTAGAGCAGGAATTAGGGTGGAATTACAGGTCCTCCGAAGTGCCGCCGCCGTTTCCAACTTTGCTTCCCACACCACTTGTGTGTCACGTGGGCGTACACTGAAAGTACTGGTACACTGTACGATTAGTTAGAAAAGGTGTCAGGTGTTCTATGGGTTGGGGAGCAAAGCCTCCCTAGGCTAGAAGGAGAAACTGACTCTGACCCCTAAGCAGCACACAGGGCACACTTGCTATGTGGAATTTTACATGTCTGTTCTGCTATCTACTATAAACTACAGGAAAGCAAATCTCAGACTCTTATTTTAAATAACTAGAGGCAAAGAAGTAACCTGGGGCTTGCTGAGAGAAGGCCGCGAGCTACCGGCGCCATGACTCCTTCAAGCCCCGGTGGGCAGGCCACTTAAAGACAACAGGGAGATAAAGGCCCTGTCACCAGGCTCGATGGCCACGCTAACTTCTCTTTTTACTACGCTCCTTAAGAAGTCTCATTAACTTCCCGCCCAAAGCATCTTTACTGCTCACTTTCTAGTGGGCTGATTCTTGGATACAAATGGCAGGGCTACAAGGTGGCAAATGTAATGTGAGAACTCAAAGAGATGAAGAAAGGTTTACAAAGATTCTTTGCAGACTTTAAAAACTTGAAGCAAATGTATTTCTTCTACAATCCTGTCGGGGCACTTGGGGCACAGCAGTTACAAGCAGCTGCTATGGAGCCTCAGAACATGCTCCCAAGCTCTGGGAAGGCATGCTTCCCATTTCACCAAGGCCAGCATTTGTAACGTGTCTTATGTAACTGCATGCCACCAGACCCCAACACTGACTCCACCTGAGGACCCCATGGGAAGGAAAGGTCTAACTCGGCAGAGAACCCACAAACCTACATGCTCCCTAAGTGGGAGCTAGCACAACCATGACTGTCTGCCATACGATAGAAAGCTAAATACAGCAATTTTGGCGAAGATTTTACATATATTTGTTTAAAGTATATAATTTCCAAATTCTTAGCAAAGAACATGAAGAACCATAATACTGTGTGCAAAAGGCCTCTCCATTTCCAAGAGTGTAAACACATTGAGCCATCAATTTGGCCTTCCGAGCTGTCTTCTACGTGAGGTGAGAACAGTCTGAAGCACATGCTGCCAATCCCATCTCCCTGTGTATCTCAAGCCCTTCTCTCTCCAGCCCCACTGGGTCATGCCACAGCTTCCCTTTGGCTCTGCTTGCAGAATTCTGTTCCTCCTTCAACCTTGTTTCAAGACAGCAGCACAGAGATGTTCTTAGAGTACACACTAGAGCTTATGGCTACATAGGTGGTAGAACTCACATGATTTTCTCTTCTCTTCCCAAATGCAGTGGATCCTTGAACAACGTGGAGGTTGAGAGTGCCAGGCCCTTGTGCAGTCGAAAACCCAGGTATGAGTTTTGACTCCCCAAAAACTTTACTAATAGCCTACTGTTGACTGGAAGTCTTACTGATAACAATAACACATCTTTTGCATGGTGGATGAATTACATACTGTATTCTTACAATAAGGAAGCTAGCGAAAAGAAAATGGCATGGAAGGAAGAATAAATACACTGACGGCAGTGTATTTATTGATACTGTGCATTTATATTGTTTATATCGTTTGTATCTGAAATGGGTGGAGGCTGCTGCAGGCCTCCGTCCTCAGTACCCAGCAAGCGACTTAACTTATTTACGTCATGACTTTTCTCTGCTTCTTGGGAGCACTTCAGCATCGTCAGTGGTACTTCATATAGGTCCCATGGTGTTATTTGGGGTTGATGATGAAAAATACAAGAACTCCGAGAGATCACTCTTTACTGCCATATGCAATTTTCTGGAGAGATGAACTGCTCTCCAGGTGGAGAGGATTCGTGTCATCCAGCTATTTCAAGCCTATGTTCGCAACACTTGAGCTCACCACAGTGGCAACAGGAGGTAGCTATGGGGTCACTACAGGAGCACAGTAAGGACTAGTTATTCTATGCAGTAATCCCCTGGGTTTACTTCCTTGATAAATACATAACTCTCAAGTTCAGTTTTTCCAGAACTTATACCCAAGCACAAGGAAGTGAGGCGCAAGTCTGATAATGGGGAGATGGAAATGGGGGGACTTGAGCAGAATCCTTCCCTCATACCCCACCTACCTCCCAGAAAACTTACCCCACTTCCCGCCCCAAGCAGGAAACCGGAAGACTCTCTTCTGAATCAACCAAACAGTCCCATAGATTCCTAGACTCTGCCAACAAAAACATCAAAAAGCTGGATCATTACAGCAAAGGTACTAGTTGTAAAACCAGCTACACAGCTTCTGGTCAGCTTTGCAACGCTTCACTCTCATGAGAATCAACAGTTAAGGGTCATCAGGCAGTTGAAAAGGGAGCGTTCCAAATAGGAACAAGGGAAACAAGTGAAGCAAAACCCTTGGGGGAACCGAAACAATGCAGAGAACAGAAGAACTCCAAAAACAAAACGCCACGACACGGCCATCAAAGGGAAGATGCTGCATCCATGTAACCAAAGCAATGCTACAGACAAGAAAAACCCTCAAACCAAACACAACAGCAAAATAAAGGAGTCTGAAGATAGAAACAGACAACAGGAGAGAAGAGTTTTCATTCTAGGAACGAAAAACACACAGAAAACACCAATATAACAAATGGATCCAGAATTAAGAGACTCAGGTGCCTGGGTTACACTCTAAGTATCCAGTATAAAAGTACAGGTTCAGGCCGGGTGCGGTGGCTCACACCTGTAATCCCAGCACTTTGGGAGGCCGAGGCGGGTGGATCACGAGGTCAAGAGATCGAGACCATCCTGGTCAACAAGGTGAAATCCCATCTCTACTAAAAATACAAAAATGAGCTGGGCATGGTGGTGCGTGCCTGTAATCCCAGCTACTCAGGAGGCTGAGGCAGGAGAATTGCCTGAACCCAGGAGGCGGAGGTCGCGGTGAGCAGAGATCGTGCCATTGCACTCCAGCCTGGGTAACAAGAGCGAAACTCCGTCTCAATAAAAAAACTACAGGTTCAAAAACCACAGGATAAAGCAATCTAAAAATTTCCAAAGAGGAGGAAAAAGGGCACATACAATAATCAGAAATGGAAATGACACTGGACACAGAGAACACTGGTGGAAGCTGAGGGACAATGCCTTCCAAAGTGGGAGGAGTGGAAAGTTGTTCTCAATGTAAAATTCTCTTTCCGAACTATCCATCAGGTGAGACAAAGAGTTGTTTGGGACTCAATTTTACTTTGTCTTCATTTCTTCACAGGAAGCTATTAAAGGATGTGCTCCTCTAAGGCGAGGAAAGAAACTTGAAAAGGAGATACAGGATCCAGGAAACAAGATGAACAGCCCAGAACGACCGGGCAAGGAAGAGCCACACAGACAGCTCTGCAGCAACTGTGAGAACCGTGCAAAGTGGGGGTGGGTGGGCGCTCAGCCTGGTCTCCAGAGTCCAGCTCAGTGCTTGATACATCAAATTCATAACAAGTGAGGCCTGGAAGCAGAGCAAGTATGGAGAAATTGTGAATGACACCAATACAGAAGGAAACAGCTGATAAGGACACACACGATACCTTATACATGGTAAACAGCATACAAGGACAAGGCTGGGCTCCTCTGACCAGGATGTGTTTTAAAATGCAAAAAACTCAGTAGCATATTCAAAGAAAAAACACAATACTCTGGAGAGATGATGTAGTGGTCACCTTTTTTTACTCCCTAGTCCAAATGTGACTGCACACTTTATTCCTGGCTGTCCATACCCCACACAGGGAGGGCAGGCCCCAGTGGGAGGCCTCTGCATACTGATGACTTCTCACAGACCCACTAGGACACCATGTCCCCAAACATTTTCAGGAATCTATTTCTCAAAATGTTTTAGAAGCTGCCTATGGTCATTACTTTCACAGAGTGTGTGTACTAAGGGCATAAACAAGGAGAAAAGTATTGACTAACAGGCTGAGAGAAGCTGTAAAACAGACTGAGGGTTTTAAACTATAGTGGTTGCTGAAAGTACCTTCTGGTTAAACTGTACAAGTTTGAAAATGAATGTTTTCCCTTTTTTTTTTTTTTTTTTAAGACAGGATCTCCTGTCACCCAGGCTGGAGTGCAGTGGGGCAACCCTGGCTCACTGCAACCTCTACCTCCCAGGTAGCTGGAAGTACAGGTATGCACCACACACAGCTAATTTTTAAATTTTTTTTTTTGTAGAGATGGGGTTTCACCAGGTTGCCCAGGCTCGTCTTGAACTCCTGGGTTCAACCAATCTGCTTGCCTCAGCCTCATCCTGGGATTATAGACATGAGCCACTGAGCCCGGCCATTTTCCTTTTTTAATGAAGAAATGTAGTGTAAGATTAAAAGGGGTGTGAGTGGTGCATATGCACATGTGGGTAGAGGGAGCACCTGAGAGTAAGTGAACTTAAAGCCAAGTCTATGCCCAGACTGGCTGGTGGCCCCTGCCCTGTCCCAGAGGATTTGCTTTTATAAATTTATTACATTGATGAATGTTGCTACGGTATATAAACAACTCAAAGAAGCTCCTAGCTGACAGACTGGGTGGAACACATACCTTAGTGATCTGTACAAAGATCTAAACTGACGTCAAGGAAATAGCTCCCTTTCTGAAAGAGGCTGAGGCAGGTTAGTGTAGAGGTTAAGGAAACATTTTCTTGTTACCCTCGGTGTGTGGAATGGGAGAGGGAGAGGCAGAAATCAAATATGCTCCCTTTAGAGCCCTTTAAGACTAGAAAATGTAAAGTGTAATTCAAAGCAAAAATGTCCATAAAATATTAAAGCCAGTTTAGGAAAGATCCATAAATCATCTGTGCTTTCTGAATGGAGCAGGAAGGAAAACCTAGAGAAGCCCCGACCCAACCCACCAGGCTCCGGGGCCACGGTGGCTCCAGGTCAGCCCTTGCTCTGAGTGTGAACACCCCCCATGGAGCACCCCATCCCCCTGCCCCGTCATCCCAGGCGCCCCTCCCACATGACCACGTCAGGAGCTCTCAGGGCTTCTGGCTGTCATCTTTACCTCTGTAGCACCGCAGCCATTTGTACTGAGCTCTGGAATCCCCTGCAATGTTCTCCTCTAATTATCTTTTGTTTTTACCTCGGTAAGTTTCTAGTTTCTCCGCTGTGGCTTGGGTTTTCCCTAACTCCTACCTTTTCCTTTTCTTTGAGGATGCCTATTGAAGCGGCATGCTGTGGGTGAGATGAAACGGAATCATTTTGCTCTTAGGCACATCAATGAGAAATGGTGGTCATTAAGCAAAATGCCTACATCTCTAACCATGGCTACTTCACTGCTCACCACGGGAACCCCATTAAGTAGCAAAGATGCAGGTAACATTTAATTACTGAGCTCCAGGTAATTTCTTCCACTCAGCAGGAAATTGTTGAAGTCCCTGACCCTTAAGTAGGATAGTTATGCCAGGCACAGTGGCCCACGCCTATAATCCCAGTAATTCGGGAGGCCAAGGCAGGTGGAACACTTCAGCTCAGGAGTTCCAGACCAGCCTGGGCAACATGGTGAAACCTCGTCGCTACAAAAAGAAAGAAAGAAAAAAATAGCCAGGGGTGGTGGCGCATGCCTTTGGTCCTAGCTACTTGGGAGGCTGAGGTGGGAGAATCACTTGAATCTGGGAGGTGGAGGGTGCTGTGAGCCAAGATCGTGCCACTATACTCCAGCCTGGATAACAGAGTGAGACATTGTCTCAGAAAAAGAAAAAAAAGTATAGTCATATGACTAAATTGAGTGTTTAGCCATTTTCTCGTAACAGAAATAAAACTATTTCTCTGGAAGAAAGTTTAGAATATAACAATTTCAAGAATACAGTTGTAAGACCCTGGACAAGCTACTTGAATTGGTTGAGCCTCAAGTTCTCATTTATAAAATGACCAGGCTGGGCAGGGTGGCTCACACCTGTAACCTTAGCACTTTGGGGGACTGAGGTGGGAGGATTGCTTGAGCCCAGAATTCAAGATGAGCATGGGCAAC
Source organism: Saguinus oedipus (assembly GCA_031835075.1). Taxonomy (NCBI): domain Eukaryota; kingdom Metazoa; phylum Chordata; class Mammalia; order Primates; family Cebidae; genus Saguinus; species Saguinus oedipus. The sequence goes on from CM063174.1 coordinate 14,728,812, forward strand.
ATAGCGAAATCCTATCTCTACAAATAATTTAAAAATTAGCCAGACGTGGTGGCACATGCCTGTGGTCCCAGTTACTCAGGAGGCTGAGGCAGGAGGATCACGAGCCTGGGAGGTTGAGGCTGCAGTGAACTATGATCATATCACTGCACTCCAGCCTTGGTGACAGAGTGAGACCCTGTCTCAAAAACAATCCCCCCAAAAATGACTGCATGGTACTAGACAGAGGATCCCTCAAGGTAAAGAATTCAGAGATCTTATGGGATCATGTCAGAACCAGCCACAAATCCGCTAAAGCTCTGCTCGGACGATCTTCCACCCACCTACTCCTGATAAGGCTGAAGCTGCAGCATTATCTTCATTGACTCAACTATATATGAAGCATTAAAGGGTAATAATGTCCCTATTAACGGTTTCTATCCTATGAAAATACATCTCCAACTCTTCTATAAAATTAGTTAAGAATATGAGATTTTTTACCCTGTATTTTCCTTTTGTTATTGACTGTGTTCCACTGAGTCAGAAAAGCAGAAGGTCCGTCACCCCCACCATCCCAGTTTGCTGATAGGGTCATAAAAGCATAGGGCAGCTGAGTGATTAGTCAAGAGTCACGGGTTGGGACTCTCTCCAAGCCTTACTCACTGGATTCTTCTTTTTCTGCTGGGGAAAAGGAGGTGCATCTGCTACTCTTCCCATCCAGTTCCTGAGCAGAAAGCATGGACCCCAGGAAGCCCATGCTGTGCTGGTCTGGCTGCTGCTCTCCCCACCTCCGCCTCCTGGGTTCGGGCAATTCTCCTGCCTCAGCCTCCTGAGTAGCTGGGATTACAGGCACACGCCACCATGGCCAGCTAATTTTTTGTATTTTTAGTAGAGATGGGGTTTCACCATGTTGACCAAGATGGTCTTGATCTCTTGACCTCGTGATCCACCCGCCTTGGCCTCCCAAAGTGCTGGGATTACAGGCGTGAGCCACCGCGCCTGGCCTCAGATTGTAACAGTTCATTTTAGTAACTCCATAATAAATATGTAATAACATTTCTGTTATAAAGAGTATTTTGGGCCGGGCTGGTGGTTCATGCCTGTAATCCCAACACTTTGGGAGGCTGAGGGAGGCGGATCACTTGAGGTCAGGAGTTTGAGACCGGCCTCGCCAATATGGTGAAACTCCGTTTCTACTAAAAGTACAAAAATTAGCCGGGATGGTGGCATGTGCTTGTAGTCCCAGCTACTCTGGAGGCTGAGGTGGGAGAATCACTTGAACCTGGGAAGTAGAGGCTGCAGTTAGCCAAGATCACATCACTGCACTCCAGCCTGGGCAACAGAGCGAGAGTCCATTTAAAAATTTATATATATATATATATATTTTTTTAAATAAATATTTAAATATTTATTTAATATTTATATATATATAAATTTTTTATTTATATAATATTATTATATAAATAAAGTTTTTAAATATTCAAATCACATTCTCATCTGCCTGTAGGTATATATATATAAATTTTTAATAGTACCAAATAAAAATTTAAGAATTTTATAATCATAAGGTATTTAATAATCTATAATTTGGCACATCACTTAGAAGAGTATTATAAAACAAAGTAGTACTGCAGAAGAAAACATGAATCAACACAGACAGGTTAATAATCACAACCATATTCCTTGCTTAAAGAAAACTCAGTAAAGAAACCTTCTTAAGATGCACATAGTGGCACTGATGACTTCATTTAATTTCCACTGTCCACCAAACAACTCTTAATCTTTGTTACAAAAAGTGCATCCATATCCTTCAACAACTCCAGCAAAGCCATCTCCCTTCCTGTGAGATGCTTCAGGGCTCTGCGTCATTCGCCAGCAAATCTGAGAGGGGCTAATACCAAGGTCACACTATTCCCAGGAACTTCTAGCCCTGCTGGGAATAACCATCAACTACCCATATCTAATCTACGGTTAACAAATACCTTCCACGGTCTTCATTAGCAAATGTCCTGGCAGGGAAAGCCAACATTCTCATTAGGTCCTGGTTCTTCCTGTTAACTGTTTACATGACTGTCCTTCATCACATACACAATTCAGCCTCGGCTACAGACCATCACCACTGCAAAGCAACAACTTCCCATTCAGACTCAGGCACTGTTTCAATTCATTACAGAGAACTACTTTTCTTACCCTTTTGTCCTGAAAAGTGGTTCAAAGAAAATAAGCATTGTCTAAATGTCGAAAGACCCTAATTGCTGGTAGCCAGAGTCATAAGTTTTTAAATATTCAAATCACATTCTCATCTGCCTGTAGGTAGGCTTTACAGGTAATTTACTGTCCCAAGCAGTATCTTCTGAGATGAAAGAGAGGGTCTGTTAATAATTAGACCAAGACCACCAGCATAAACTGGGCCTGTCCCAGACTCTCAGGACATTATGGTTACCCTACTGTCCCTATTAGGTCTTTCCTAATTAGTTTTATGTAGGCTTTGCCAATTTTCATCTAATTAAGTTCAAGGATTAAGTTCTTTGTATTTTAAAGACTCCATTCAAAAAACCAAAACTGTCATGGAAATCAAGCTGGGACTTCAGTGGTTAAAAAAAAGAATTATATGAATGAGTCCTGAATGTTTAGTGACTAATTCTGAAACCTAAACACCTTTTAGAGAAGCCTGACTCATTTCAAAATAATTGAGAATTAAGCTTAGCAAAGTAAAACAAAAGCTGCTGATAGTAATTTAAGGCTTCTGCATAAGTGAAGGGATGAAGCTGAAACAATAGCTGTTCAAGTAAGTGAACATTCCTTACTCTAAAATAATCAGCAGAGGCTGTGGCAGGAGACCCTTATCTGTAGTCAGAAAACCATCTAAACTCCCGGTCTTCCCTTCACAAACATCTCATCTGGGGTAATCAGTTGAGTGGTAAACGTGGCAGCATTCTGCAGAACGAATACAAGCGGAGCTATCTTTAAATGAACAAAGTCCTGTGCATACGTAGCACTCAGTATTTACTGAACACTCATGTGAAGGGCACCATACCAGACAATGAAAGCCCAAATGCCACGTACAAAGAAGAAACAAGCGCGAACTTAAGATAGAGCAGGCGAGTGTGGCGTTAGTCCCAGCCCAGGCCTGCCACGAAGCGGCTACCAGGGCCTCTCTCCAAAGGCGTTTCTAAAACCTAGCTCACCCAGGTACCAGGTCCGGCCTCTGACCTCCACGCCTGTGTCCCTCTTAGCGCCCTCCCGACTCCAGTCAACACGGACCGCACACCAATGTCACACAGGACCCAACATATATCTACATGAGAACATGATGGAAGCTCTAGTCTAGGGGATTGCCAAAAAAAACAAATCAAAAATAAAAATCAAAACAAACTTACTTACAGGGGGCAAGGTGGATTTAAGCCAGAAGGGATGGAGCTGGCAGGACCAGGACATGGCACTCAGGCCCAGCACAGCCAGAGTTAAAGGGAAGCTAGAAATCTGGCTGTTCTATGTCAAGTCTAATTGAAGTGCTGGTGACTTCAGTTAAAAGAAATACGGGCCAAAATACATCTGTGAGTCAAATATGACCTACAGATTCTTGTCCTGCTGGGATATTTTTTCACTTACACCTGACTTTCTGTATAATCTTACTTGACATAAAGATATTCAACACCATGTTAACTTACAGCAGTCTTACTAAGACTTTTGAAGTCTTAAAAAAAAAACACTTTAAAAGACTGAAGCAGCACTGGGATGGCGGAAGCTGATGAGTGGGGACAGCACCGTGGTACTGTGGACAGGGGGCAGGCAGCAATGGCACCTGCAGCCCAGCTCTGCCACTCGAGTCCTCCAAAGTAGAGCACCTCTCAAAGCTCTGGTGCCTAACCCAGCTTTGGGTCACGCATTATATGCAGAACTGTCAGTGTTTCTGTCATTCACAAAGTGTTGAGTGGGGTGGGGGTTACATGCCACAGGTGTGGCCCCTACATTTTGAGCATGACAGCTGTGAGGCTGAAGACTCCATGTCTGCCACCTGCAGTTCATATGAAGTCTGCAGGGGACTCTCACTTCACATCTACCTCACAAAGGGACCATTCTTAAAGTTTTCTTTCACAAAAGAGGATAAGAAAAACACTGGAGAGGGGACTGAGGGAAGGGAAGGGAGTGGGTTTGTGTTTTTGGGGGAAAGGAAGCTAGTAAAGCTTTAAATTCCATAGGGCCAAATTCCCAGGGATGCAATAAGGATAGTTTTCAAAGCACAGGCCATCAGCAAAGGCAATCCCACAGGGAAGAGACAGGCTTTTCAACCCATGGAGCTGGAACGACTGGACATCCAAAGGCAGGAAGATGAAATGAGACACAGATCTTACCCTTTAGAGGATCCCAGACCTAAATGCAAAGGGCAAAACTACAAAACTCTTACAAGAAAACAGAGGGAAAAATCTAGATGACCTTGGGTTTGGTGATGACTTTCTAGACACGACACCAAAGACACACTCCATGTAAGAACTGATAAAGTTAAAAACTTGTGCTCTGCAAAAGACACTGCCAAGAAAATGAGAAGACAAGTCACAGACTGAGAATAGTCACAGGCTTATAAGACTTATCTAAAATGCACAAAGAACTTCTAAACTCAAAAGTACAAAAACAGCCCAATTAAAAAGTAGCCAAAGACTTTAACAAGCACCTCGCCAAAGTTAAACAGATGGCCCAAAAAAGCATGTGAAGTCATCAGGGAAATGCAAATAGAAACAACAATGAGATGCCACCATACACCTATCAGAATGGCTGAGAGGAGTGACGGGACATGCCGATGAGGATATGGAGCAAGAGGAACCCTCCTTCACTGCAGGTGAGAATGCAAAATGGTACAGTCACCTGGGAAGACAGCTGGCAGTTTTCTACAACACTAAACATACTCTTATCACAGGATCCAACAAGTGAGCTCCTTGGTATTTACCCAAAAGAGCTGAAAAGTTAATGTCCACACAAAAATCTGCATATGGGTATTTCTAGCACTTTTACTCATAATTGCCAAACTCAGAAGCAACCAAGATATCCTTCAGTTGGTGAATGAATAAACTTTGGCCCATTCAGAAAACGGAATACTATTCAGTATTTTTTAAAAACTGAGCTATCAAATCATGAGAAGACATGGAAGAAATTTAAATGCACATTTTAAGTAAAAGAAGCCAAACTGAAAAGGCTACTGTAGGATTCCAAGTATGTAGCACTGTAAAACAAAACAAGGCAAAACTATGAAGACAGTAAAAAGGAGTGGCTGCCAGGGGTTGAGGGGAAGGCGGAGGAACAGGCAGAGCACGGAGGATTTTCAGGGTAGTGAACTGTTCTGTATGATACATACATGAGGGTATGTGTTACTAACTTGTTTAAACCCACACAATGTTCAACACCAAGAGTGACTCCTGTTGTAAAGTGTGGACTCTGGGTGATGATAGTGTCACTGATGGTAACAAAGGTACCGCTCTGGTACGAGGCATCCACTGGGGGACTGTGCATGTGTAGGGCAGGGGGCACTTGGGAAATCTCTGCACATTCCACTCAGTTTCGCTGTGAATCTAAAGCTGCTTCAAAAATCTAATTTTTTTTTTAAAGCAACCTATTAGGGAAAAAAGTCCTCAAATTATCTATGTTAAGTAGATTCTTAGGGAGAAACTGGTAGTCCTTTTTCTCTGGCTTATTTATAATAAAATAATTCATTTTCCTTCATCCATCTACTCACTAAGCAAAAACAAAAACTTTACAGAAATAAATAAAATATACTAAACTTCAGAATCATCTGTGGAAAGAGGTAGGTGAATATACAATGCCACTAATTAATAATTCACAATGAGTCAGATCTTTTTTCTTTAAGACCGTATTCTAAACTAAAAAGCCCTAAAAATAAGAGAAATATTTTTAAGTATCTCCTATGAGATACCATACTTTTCTCTCTCTTTGTTCATTTGATCCTCACAATTTTAAACTCCTTGAGGGCAAAACTCATTTTGTTCTAGGTGCCAAGAACCAGTAATTGCCATCTAAGTACTTGCTGAATAAATGAATAGTAGATATTATCTCTCTCATTCATAGGTGAGGACAAAAAGATTGATCACAGATAACGTAAGTGGCCCCAGTCAATACTTAAACATCATAACAGAAGAGAGATGCACCACGCTAAGAGAACACACACTCCGCCCAGTGCCTTTGCCTCCTCAGAAAAGACATCCCCATGCCCACCCCAACCCCTGCCCCTCAGATTCCCAGACAGCCAGGCAGGGGTCTAAGGGCAGACCAGCCAAGGCAAAACAGCCAAGCTCTACCCCAATTCCCCTCACTCCCAACCAATATGGCAACAAGAGCCATACTGTTGCCAAGGGGACTTTCAAATACAGGACATCAGTATCTTCAGAAACAGAAGAGGAAAAGCATCCTTCAAGGTCGATCAACTAGAATTCTCAGAATTCAGAGTTCGAAACACATCCCTGGAGGTTCCACAGAGATTCCCTGAAGGTCTCACAGATTCTTTCCACAGCCCCAGCACACAGCAGAGCCCAGCATTAATATATTACCTTAATAAGCATTTACCCAAAGGGTAAGATATAATAGCTGACAGTAATCATCCTACATGTATTTCCAAAATAACCTACTTTCCCGCACAATCATTCAACTATCCTTTCAGCTAAACATGAGGCAACATGTTTAAACTGACAGCCAGACCTTTAACCCTTCAGAGGCACCATATTTTTAAAAATGCTTATTACCACTCCTCTCCCATTTAAATGAAATAGTTTATGTGATTTAATATAGTAACACCTCTCAGAAGCTATCCCAAGGACCTAGCCTACATGCACTGATACAATCCGACCGGGCAGCTCTTACTATCCACGTTTTACATTCAGGGATACTCCAGTCTGTGTTCAGCAACTTGTTCACGACCCACAGCCACTCCACACAGCGAAGTCCAGGCTGACTCTCAGTTATCTCTTTGGCTAAGACAACTAGCAATGCCTGCCTGGCAAGCAGGCAATAAACAAGCAATGTGTCGGACAGTGATGAGAGCTGGGGAGAGAGCAGCGAGGGCAGGGCTACAGCGTCCCATCCTGGGGTCAGGGAAGGCCTCTCCAGCAGGGGAAACCTGAGGGAGACCAGCAGGGAGGGGGCCAGGGAAGCTTTCCAGAGGGTACCAATCCTGGAGCAGACTGAATGAATATGCTGTGCTCCTTCAGAACATTCACTTCTTCAGCAGACACCTTCAGAACACCAACTTCTTCCCCTGGGCAAGGAGCAGGCATGACGGCTGGGCCACCCGCATGACCAGCTGCCCGGGAGCAGGTGCATGCTCCTTCCTCTCCAGCTGCGGTCACACTGCGCACATGCACATGTGCATATTTTAATAGCATCATCAGCAAGAAAGGTTTAAATGCTGGAAATGACTATTCACACTTTCTGACCAACTATGTTTACTCCCATGGAACCAAATTTGGGTCAGATAATGCCTAAGAGCAAACAGGCAAACGGAAGAGTTAGTGTGTACACAACACCAACACTCCTGGTACCAAGGGAGATGAGCTGGGGATAGCACCATGTTCTACACCGGGAGGGTGTGCATCTTCAGGATCCTTCCTTGCCTGACAAAACCCACTCTTGGCTATGGAGACCACTCTGAGATCACTTCTGCTTTGTGAGCAGGTGGGGCGCCAAGTCCCAGCAACATAGGGCACCAGCAAGGGTAGGGCCGTCAGCATGGATCAAACCTCCCTCTACCACCTCCTTCCTCAGTGTGCTTAGAGGCAGTCCGATGCCCTGGCCTTGGCCAAGCACCAGGGCAAAGCGGGATTCAAAGGCCACCAGCATCTTTTAAAGTGAAAGTGACTCAAAGGCATCAACTAACTTTCTCTGTGCCCTCTTCATGGAGCTGCGAAGCACCTTCAGCAGGAAAGCCATCACTACTAGTAGTAAAGTAACCTAAGAATGCGTAACTATTGTTTTATTATAAACATTAACACACACACCACCAAGTGCTACAAAATGAAAGAAAAGAATTAACAAGTTAATTGGAGGTAAACCTGTCTCAACTACTCAAATATTTTGACTCCTCTGTTTCTTAGCCTGTTGATATGTATGCACACATCTTACATGGGTACCACAGCTGAGAAACATTTCAGCAGGCTAGGCAACATTTTAACATTTTCAGTTGTAATTTCTAAACTAACTTTAGGTCAGAATTACAAGCCACAACAGCTATCCAGCCATGAGTTTTGCCCTTATATTCCTTCTTCTCTATGTGGTATTTTGCACCATTAAATAAAGCTACACAATAATCAAGTGCTGAATGGAAGAGGCTATGACAGCTGCTTCTGAACACCCAGTGCAGTGGCCTTCATCACTCACAACCATAGCTTCCTACTCCTCCCAGAACAGATCTACTGCATGGTACATGATCTCCAAGTCTCCACACGAATCCATTTTCTATCTTGCCTCTATTTCTAATTTAAATCACAAACCCTTTTTGTCTGCATGGTCTGGCTCTGGCTACCGGGCCTTCTGTCCAGTTAAGTGTGACCCAAGACCTCCCCAGTAGAGTGTGAATGAGTGATCTGCTCCCCTTTCAGCTCCTGCTTAAGACCTGGCTTGAGCTCTGTGTCCCCAGGCCCTCTTTCCCTACCTGTAGCTGTCTGTCTGCTGAATACAGTATCCATGCTACTGTGCTCATCAAGGACAATGCCACAGGAGCTGGCACTAAAGCAAAATAGAAGACCCTGGACCCATCAATGACCACAAGGAACAGTCTCCCCACATCCTGGAACACCTGTAACAGCCATCCTGTTACTGGAAAGAGAAATTAACATCTCTCTGCTGCATCCTCTCAGGCTTCTGTTGGAGTGGTTTAGCCCTCTCCTAAGTCCTAAGTTGACTACTCTATTAAACACAGGAGCCGATGAACAAACTGATTTAAATGCCACTTTTCAGAATCACATCTCACAGAAAAACACATTAGTAACTTCAACTTTTGGAGTGGCATTTTACATATTATTTTATGTCATCACACGCCAGGCACAGATTTTATAAGTATTGCTCCCATCTTACAGCAGGGAAAGCATACATTAAAAAACCAGGTAACTAGACAGGAAACAGCACCCAGTAGTACCAGGCCCAAGACAAAAAACATTCAGATGTGTAATTCAGAGCAGGAGTCAGCACACTACGGCCCGCCGGCCAAAATCCCCCATTAAAATTTTTACTGGACACAGTTACGCTCACTTTCGTTACTGTCTACAGCTGTTCCTGCATTACAGTGGCTGAGCTGAGTAGCTGGGATCAAGACCCCACGGCCTGCAAAAACCCTAAAATATCTACCAGCCAGCCCTCTACATGAAGAGTCTGCTGACCCCGATCTAGAGCCTTCACCTTTATGCTGGCGCCCCACTTCCTGGAGGTAAGCCAGGTATGTGTGGACTTTGCCTAAAGCAACTCATTCCTAAGTGCAGGGTCCTCCTAAGCAGTGTGCCTTCCCATCCACCGCAGAGCTGCTCCCCACTCCCACTCCTGCTGCCCAAATCACCAGGCCTGACTGGTGCAGGCTGTGTCCTCCTGACACCAAGACACTTTGTTACATCTGTGGATGCCACGCCTCCTACCTTTTCAATTCTAACAGAACTCCTTCAAAACACAATTTCAGATGAAACAGTTCTGGAGACTGCACAACTTATATACTTAAATGACTGAACTGTACATTTAGATGTGACATGTATTTTACCCGTTAAAAAGATCTTCTAAAAAGTACTTTCAAAAATAAATTTTTTTGTGTAAGCTCTGTAAAACATAAGCATGTTTGATTCAAGTTAGATGAAAAACCTGGATTTGGCAGCGCTGGAGCAGGAAACACACGCGTCAGATTCTGCATGGCTTTGTGGTTATACATTCAGTCTACTTTGGTTTTGTGCATAAAAGGCAGTTTCAAGAAACTAAAAACAGACATAGCATGCCTCAAAATAGAACCCCCAAAGACCACGAACAGCAGAGTATGTTCATTTTATCCCACTGTCTAAGCAGCATTACAGCCGCATCAGCGAGTGAAGCTAAGTGAGTCACCAAACCCCTCTGAAGTATCACTCTGACTGAGGTACGAGAAAAAGTGACTTCTTCCACACAATTCGTTTCACACAAGTATTTTGTGAGTACGTACTATATATCTGGTGCAGTGGCACAGTTACCCAGTATTCTAGAGCATAAAGTAAATATTTCATTCCAAATATCCCTTATCATCCAGGAACTAAGATGACACTCTAGGTTGAATGAGGTAAAATGTTGTCACCATATGTCATCATTTCATGAGCCAGGGGGTTACTTCTAGAATAACTTTTGTGATTTTCACTTTAAAGAGTATCAAGGTAAAAAGAGACGCCTTTATGCAAAAATGCTAGCTATAAACAAAATTATTCAGGTTTGCAGTGCCACTGGATTTAACATGACTGGTAAACACAATGCGAGAAGACACGGGCTGGAGTCTGCCCTATTCTCACAGGCTCTGTGACCTGCAGCAAGTCTCCTCACTAATTTGGTCCCAGTTTGTCTCCTGCCTGATTTGGCCCAGAAGAGACACAAAAATCTTTTCTGGGGTTACAATGCAGAGCAAAGTGAAAATAGGAACAGGTTAGGAGAACTGTTCAAGAGCTGTTCTTAAGAACCATTAAACCCGGGCGCGGTGGCTCACGCCTGAAATCCTAGCACTTTGGGAGGCTGAGGTGGGTCGATCACCTGACGTCAGTAGTTCAAGACCAGCGTGGCCATCATGGTGAAACCCCACCTTAAAAAAAAAAAAAAAAGAACCATTAAAAAGTACACTGATAAGAACACCTGGCTGCTCCCTGCCAGCCCCGGCACCCCCAGATTGGTCAGGGACCAAACTCTTGCAGATGCAGCTCACAAGTCTCTCCGATGTGCCCACTCGTCTGTAGCCCACAAGCAAGCCTCTCAGCTATGATTCTCTTCATTTCTCACCTGGCTGTTGCAGAAATCTCTTATGTCTCCCATGCCCCAGCCTCACCTTGCTCTGAACCTGTCAGGGTGCTCTTTCAATATGGAACCCTGGTCATGTTGCTTGCTGAGAATAATTCAATCCACCCCAACTGCTCTGCATAACCCCTAGGTATCCTCAGATTCCAGCCACCCCTCCTCCCCTCGCCAGGCCTGCTGTTGCCAGGCTACAGTTCTGTGGCTGAGGCAGTAGGTTCTCCCTCACCAAGCGTGCAAAGTCAGCTACCTGGGTAAATCCTGTCCACCTTGTCTGCCTCAGCCAGGGTCTGTGGGAGCCTTTGTACTTTCTGAAACACAATATCCCACTGCCCACTGCCCTCCCAGGGCATCCCAGAGTGTGCCTATGGGCAGGGGGAGGGGGAGGAGACAGAGAGAGAGAGTATAAAATCTGCTTTACTTTCTCTTAGAGTACAGTGATTCTCTACAATGGGTATATAGTAGAATCATCTAAGACTGTAATGCATGCGTAGCAAAAATCCACTAGATTAAAAAAAAAATGAATAGTGAGGTTGGTGGTTAAAGGAGGAGTTGCCTATTACTCCCCGACCCCCAGCCTTCTGTGAACATCAACATTAAGGCAACCTGGCTGGAGGAGCCACCAAGAATCCTATAGAACCAGGTGGGGACAAGTGAGCAGAAGAGAAAGGCTCACATAAGAAAGACCCAAGAACAAGGAGGAGGCTGATGAGCAAAGGCAGCCTAACGCCTCTGTCCTTTGGGGGCTAATCTGATCCATCTGATTGGTGGAGCAGCAGGCAGCTGGGGAGCGGGTGGGAGGAGAGGGGACAGGAAGACCTTAAGTAGGAGGAGTTAAATCTTAGCTAGGGTTGCAGCTGTGAGTCACTGGATGGAGGGTGGAAGTACTAGCAGCAGGGAAGAAATGCAGACAGGTGTTCCCTGGCAGCTCAGGTGGCCCTGGGCTGGTAGGGGCTGCCCTTCTCTTCATTCCAGCCGATGTACTCTTAGAGAGATCAGCATAACCAGATGGAAAGGAATGCTGTTACCTTCCACTTTTCCTGAACTGTGCTCAACAGAGAACTGGATGCTGCCTTCATGTTCTCCCAGTAGGTGTCCAGGAGGGGTTGGAAAGAATCTCAGGCCAGCAGCAAGCCAGCCAGGGAAAGGCCCACTACAGCAGCTGAGGAGGACAACCCTCAGCATTCAACACACTTCAGCTTTCAATCAGGGCTAATTTATGGGTCAGACTGCATTTTACGAGCTTTAGCAACTTCAGAAGCTGCTGATGACAAGCCTGGTCCTTCCCAGCTTGCCAGGGGGGAAGTGCAGAGCTGCAGGAGGGGCGGTGGGATCTCAGACACAGCAGAGGGTGAAGGGGAGGATGGAGGGCATTTCTGACCCCTTGCAGTACTCACTGGTAAAGATGGAATAATGTGACTCTCACTTAGGATTTTTTTTTTTTTCACTCTAAAAGGTTAATAGATAATAAATAGTAGTTTGGAAATTTAGGGATTTTGGGGGGGAGACGTGGTTAAGACTAAAAGAAAAAGATTATAAAATGAGGACTAATAACTTAAAAGGCATTATTTAATGGCAACCAAACAAGAAAAAATCCAAAATATTTTAGCATGAACCAGCTATGATTCGGGGAGTACATCCCAGTCTTTAGGTTTTATACTGGATGTAGACCTGGATTCTGTATTTCTTAAAATCCATTTTGCTCTGCTATAGAGAGGTCACTTGTTTCCAGAGAAAAACATTACTAGCGCTGGTTAGCATATAAAAATAAAAATGTGACAACAGAATTCAGTAACAGCTATTTTCAAGTAAACAAGAAAACCACAGATCAATTTTATTAATAACTGGTTACACCTAAAACCAAGCTTTAAAGTAGAAATGTACTGGGTTGCAGAAACCACAAGCCCCTGAAGCAGGAGAGTGAGGGAGGAGAAAGGCAGCGTGGCCACCCACAGCACAGCCAGTAGACCCTGTCCACAGTTCTGACGGGCCATGCACCTTGTCCCTTTGGGCTGCCCATTCCAGAGGTCAAGGCCATACGTCCAAGTGTACAGGAGGACATGGGCAAGACACACTAATTTCAATACAAAGGTATCCCACAACTACAGTCATTCAAAATATGTCTAAGAAAGGAGAAACAGAATTCTTCTAAGAATTACCAAAAGCCCCCATATATGGCTGCTCAGTATAAAAATTACCATCTGGTTCAGTTATGAATATCGTCATTTGACAAACATCATTAACTCAAGCAAAAATCATCAATGGATGCCAAAATGAGTGGCTCATGGCTAGAGGAGGAATGGGATATCTCATGGTCTCAAAGTATTTCCCTATAAGATATTTATTAACAAAGGGAAAAGGAGTGATTTTACAGGGGAGAATCATGGCAAGAGGGCGAAGTTAACACTGCCTGTGTGGATCATACCGAAATCATGTGCTCCTGATGTGAGGCACTGAGGACACATCATTTAGCCTGGGGAAATGCCAGATGAACCCAGATTGAAGGACAAATTAAGTACAAAGTAATTCCTCTGCACTTTTCAACAATGTCAAGGTCATGAACAGCAAAGACAAGGTCAAGGTTAAAGGACACTTAAAGAGATATAACACATAAATGCTGCATGTGATTCCACACTGCACCCTGGAACACCAGAAAGTTTCTGTTTATTTTGCTACGAAGGATTCACTGGGACAACTGGTAGAATGTGAATAATGTCTGTAGGTTATGTAACTGTGCCATATCAACATTAATTTCCCTGATTTTGATTACTGCATAGTGTTAATGTAGGTGGATGTCCTTGTTTTTAGGACACACACAATGTTTATTTAAGGGTAAAAGGAGCATTATATCTGCAACTTCCAGTGGTTCCGAAAAAAATTATGTAGGTCGGGCCCAGTGGCTCACACCTGTAATCCCAGCACTTTGGGAGGCCAAGGTGGGTGGATCACCTGAGGTCAGGAGTTCGAGACCAGCCTGGCCAACATGGTGAAACCCCATCTCCATAAAAAAATACAAAAAATTAGCTGGGCTGGTGGCGTGCACCTGTAATCCCAGCTACTCAGAAGGCTGAGGCAGGAGAATAGCTTGTACCCAGGAGATGGAGGCTGCAATGAGTTGAGATCATGCCATTGCACTCTAGCCTGGGCAACAAGAGTGAAACTCTGTCTCAAAAAAAAAAAAAAAAGGCAGAAAAAAAGAAATAATAATGTACATTTGTAGAGAAAATAATAAAGCTGATGTGGTAAATACTAACAATAAAGAAATGTGGGTGTAAGACTTATAGGAGTTTTCTATTAAGTTAAATTTTTTCAAAATAAAAAATACCCCCCCCCCCCAAAAAAAAATTGTGGTTAAAAATAACCATCCAGCTGGACATGCTGGCTCATGCCAGTAATCCCAGCACTTTGGGAGGCCAAGGTAGGCAGATTACTTGAGGACAGGAGTTCAAGACCAGCCTGGCCAACATAGTGAAACCCCATTTCTACTAAAAATACAAAAAATTAGCTCGGCATGGTGGTACACATCTATAATCCCAGCTATTCGGGAGTCTGAGGCGCAAGAATTGCTTGAACCCAGGAGGTGAAGGTTGCAATGAGCCGAGGTCACGCCACTGCACTCCAGCCTGTGTGACAGAGTGAGACCCCATCCCAAAAAAAGACCATCTGGCAGAGTTAAGAACACTGCAACTTTGGGAACATCCCAGTAACTAATTATTCACAATACTACATACTCCATCCACTAGTAAATCATGAAGTTGTGGTTAAGAGATTTCTAAACAGTTCTTTAACTACTCAGAGAGATTTTCAGAAGCAAAAAGCAAGTTTTTTTCCTCTGTAATCTGTTTTATTAAGCTTAAAGTTCTAATATTTATCTTTTGTTTCCATTCCTTTTCTTTTAAGTAATCAACATGGCAGTACCTCATCAAATGCTTGAGGTTTCCTGGACAAAAACCTGTTACTATTTCTGTCTCTAATTCATCCTTTTTGCTTGCTGTGCTGCGGGCATGACATCAATTTATTATAACCAATAATTTACAGTGCCTCCTAGTCACTAACTTACCACCATATACATACACATGATTCAGAGAAAAGGAACCAGAACCAGCAGACTCTTCAGTTATTTAAGAAAAAGCCTGGTCTTTGTATTTCCCCTTTTATATAAATAAACTAGTCATCAATCTACAGACTCCACCATGTTTCCTGCTAACTAGAGAAAACCAACTGGTCTACCAGATGTTTACGGCTGCTTGTTAAAAGACACATACCCAAACTGGAAGAGTATTGTGATCACAAAACTGAGCCTGACATTTCTACTAATGACTGTTAGTCTCAGCAGCCTGACACTTAAACACACAAACCCACACATGCTATTCTGCTCTAAGTGAAGAACTTTAATTTTGAAGATTGTTTATTAATGTGCTCTACCGCATGATCCTGGTATGGTAGCGTTTTCTATTTCAAATTCCTATTGATAGCAATATGCTCCATCCTTAAAGCAGGAGGATTCAAGGGCAATTGATTTTTGATCTGTATTTCATAATGTTTGCAATACTAAATGAGAAGTTTAATTTCAAACTCCAGCCTACGACTGCTAATCTTTTCTCTCCCACTGGGTGAACCTTTAAGGCAAGAGGTTTGATTCAGGAAATAGAATTAAGGTGCACAGGCATGGTGTGCCTCACAGGCCATGCAGGGAGACTAGACAGAGGAGGGGAAACCTACCAGGTCTCCAGTCAACAGGAGAACCAATGACCAGGTATTTGTTTTTAAAGAGTCATATGATCCAGCCACATGCGGTGACTCACACCTGTAATCCCAGCACTTTGGGAGGCTGAGGCAGGCAGATCACAAGGGCAGGAGATTGAGTCCCTCCTGGCTAACACGCCAAAACCCCATCTCTAATAAAAATAGAAAAACATTAGCTGAGTGTAATGGCAGGGGCCTGTAGTCCCAGCTACCAGGGAGGCTGGGGCAGGAGAATCGCTTGAAGCTGGGAGGCAGAGGTTGCAGTGAGCCGAGATTACGCCACTGCACTCCAGCCTGGGGGACACAGCAAGATTCTGTCTCAAAAAAAAGTGGGGGGGGGAATCATATGATCCACTAAAGAGAGCCACTGAGCCACAGAGACGGGTGGGGGTGGTCATCACATGCTATCGCCAGGCAGGGGCAGCGGCTCTCTGTTGGGTTAGTCATCAGCTGGGGCTCTGCAGGCAGTGGCATGCCAAGTGATAGATCACCAGCAAGGTCCATTTCCCATGAAAACAGTTTGAAAAGAAGCTTTTACGTGGGCTGACTTAATACAAATAACACTTCAGAAAATAAAACGAACACTCATCAAATTATTCACTGAAAGAAAGTAAACTGTAGACGCTAGAAGAGATAGCAGTGATAGACATTAATTAATAGGCTAGAGAGAAGAAGAAATACATTTATCATCTGTGAGAAAACATGTAGGTTTGTCATTTTATTTTCCCTACACAGTGTAATGGCAGAGAGAGTGAACAAATATTCCCAGGATTCTTAGCCACAGCCTAAAACAGTCCTCCAATAAAATACTAAAAAATTACTAGCCATGCACGGTGGCTCACGCCTGTAATCCCAGCACTTTGGGAGGCCAGGGCGGACAGATCATCTGAGGTCAGCAGTTCAAGACCAGCCTGACCAACATGGAGAAACCCCATCTCTGCTAAAAATACAAAAAAATAGCTGAGCATGGTGGCACACACCTGTAATGCCAGCTACTCAGGGACTGAGGCAGGAGAATCACTTGAACCCAGGAGGCAGAGGTTGCAGTGAGCCGAGATCATGCCACTACACCCCAGCCTGGGCAACAAGAGTGAAACTCCGTCTCAAAAAAAAAAAAAAAAAAAAAAAACAAACAACAACTAAATTTCTTTTCTCATTTCTAATCTTAAAAATCCACACTAATTTGATTCCAAAAGGCCAGAGGATTAAAAAAAAAAAACAAATCACACTAATTTGCATGATACTCTAGGATACCCATGTTTCTCTCATTATAAAAAAAGTCTCTCTCCCCAGTTTCAGGTAAAATTAATGTTCTAGGAACTTATGCCATGGATTTCCACTGGCTACCCAGTACCACCCTCATGAGTCAGCACACACTCCAAACTTAATTTAAGAAAAACAAGGCAAAACAAAACAAAGCCAAAAGGATACAAAACAAAACCTAAAAGAGAAAAATCCTGCTAAGATAACAGAGACAAATGTTGTCTAATACATTTCTTAGACAGCGCCTACTCTTGACAAATGTTTTTTATATTAACACAGCACTTGCAGTCAAAAGAAAAATAAGCCACTCACTACCCAAAATGGGAATAAAAGGCTTTTCTTCTATACCTCATTTTTGGAAATAAAAAGCCTTTGGCTGAAAGCAAAGGAAAGAGTTACACCCATATAAACCTTCAGAATGGGAAGAATTAGCATCACCAAGTGCTCCTCAAATCTGCCAACGAACAACAGCATTTAAAAACTGTTCATTCCCATTTTTAGAGCCAACTCATGATGCTGGCTATCTGTGAATAACAATACTTTCTAGTACTTTATATAATATTTCGTTTCAATGTTAACAGAACATTTTTCTTAAATTTCCGGGTACCTCTCTCTTATCATTTAAGTGCCTTATATGTTAACCTCTAAGAGGAATACAGAAATAATTAAGACAAGACCCAATCTACTGTAAAAAACAGACAAAGTTGAATGTTTGGCACAAATAAACACTCAAAGAAAATAGATCTTCAAGAATATATGATCCAAACAAATATTTGGTCTTGCTAAATTTACCAAACAGGTTTTTAAAATACTCTTAAAATGAGGGCTACGCTGCCATGTGACACAGTCAGGTGGTGCCTGGACTCTAGTAACAGAAAGTAAATTGCTTATTTCAAGATGGATTTAGGCTTCTTGCCCCCGATCCGACCCATTTTCCTGAAGTAAAAAGCCATAGTGGGGTCAAGCAAGACAGGGTCCCCAAATGGGGTGAGGGTGGGCTGGCACGCTGGCCCAGCCTGGGGCGTCGGCTAGGCTGCCAACCCTCGAGTTGAGTCACAGAGGGAAAGCACTGGGAAGAAGCACTGCAGCAACAGAGGATTGCTCGCTTACAGTAGAAATTGACGAAATAAGTAAACTAGCTGAGTGCAACGGGAGCTACGTTTCTCAACTGTCAAATAAAGCAATTACAGATACGGAAAGGGAGAGAAGAGGAAGAACCCTTGGGTGTTGAAATGAGATCTGAAGTACCAGTAGGATACCCGAGGATACACACACAGACACGCATATTTTCCCACAGTCAGCCCACTGCCCAGGACTGGCCCAGCAAACACCCACAGCAATAAGCACACCCACAGTCTAGATCTTGGCTTTTAAATTTTTTCCACTAAAAGGAACCAGAGACTCTTGGAGAAATGGCAGACTGCAGGGCTAGAGCAGAGATATCTTAGTATGCCAGAAAGAAATTGCTCCAGTGATGACAAAGGCATATCAAAGAGATAAAGAAGGATGGGTGTGGTGGTTCACACCTGTAATCCCAGCACTTTGGGAGGCAGAGGTGGGCAGATCACTCGAGGTGAGAAGTTCGAGACCAGCCTGGCCAACATGGTGAAATGCCATCTCTATTAAAAATACAAAAATTAGCCAGGCGTGGTGGTAGGTGGTGACTATAATCCCAACTCCTCGGGAGGTTGAGGCATGAGAAGTGCTTGAACCTAGGGGGAGGCGGAGGTTGCAGTGAGCCGAGATCGTGCCACTGCACTCCAGCCTGGGCAACAGAGTGAGATTCCATCTCAAAAAAAAAACAAAAGACAGAAGCCTGGAAGAAATAGCAAGAAATAGCCACTGGACAAGTCTGAGGTGATTTAAACATGGAACTGTATAATAATGGTAAGAGATTATAACCCATTAAATAAAATAGAAATACAAGAGTCTATACTCATACCAGCCCACACATAAAGGGGAAAAGAAACAAGTTTTTCCTCACTTTCAGCTAATAAAAGTAGAAGTAGTAACTGGATTAGAAAATCACCATTTAATAACCATCACAGTATTAATTTATTCTCACAAGAAACATGAATTAATGCTAAAACTACTAGGTGCGAGTTAGAGGAGGAACAAGGTATTTACAGTTTCTCCACAATGACCTTCACTAATTATAAATCAATAGACTTTACAATGGCAAAATCTGGCCAGGTTTTCCTAATCACTCTACTTCAGTTAAGGGATCGAAGTTAATACTACCAATAACAGAGCAAACCAAACTCACAAATGTTAGGATATAAAGGGCACACAGCAACTCTTCTGTAATATCACAAACTGTTAGGATATAAAGGGCACACAGCATCTCTTCTGTAATATCACAAACTGTTGGGATATAAAGGGCACACAGCATCTCTTCTGTAATATCACAAACTGTTGGGATATAAAGGGCACACAGCATCTCTTCTATAATATCACAAACTGTTGGGATATAAAGGGCACACAGCATCTCTTCTATAATATCACAAACTGTTGGGATATAAAGAGCACACAGCATCTCTTCTGTAGTATCTGCATACTTGAATCTAATCAGAGAAAATAAATCCAAACTGATGAACGTTCCACTGGCCTGTAATCTCCAGACGAGTCAAGGTCATAGAGACCAAGATAAGACTGGAGACCTGTTTCAAACTGAAAGTGACTAAAGACATAGTACTCGATGCATGTAAAATGCCCTCCATTTTATAAAACTTCAACTTATACACAGACTAAAATAAGAAAAACAAAGCGATATATATCTGTATGCCATGACGCTTTTTCTGTTTTAAGGAAAAAGGGTTAAGTAAAAGCCTTCATCACTGAGAGACTGGAAATTGTGATACAAACGCAATATTCCATGGGGGAAAAAAAACCTGCTAAACAAAAATAACAAATACAGGATCAGTTGCTAAGCAACAATAAGACAGTTTGCAACAAAGGAGAAGAAAAGGCATTAAAAATATATCTATCTATATTTTCTATGTTAAATTCTCAGGGCAGGGTATAAATAGTCAATCCGAAACTGTTCCAATGGACAGGTATTTTCTGAGAAGATATGTAGTGGCATTCTTCCGTTTCTTAGTGCAGAGGGTGTGAGGACAACACTGTAATGCTAAAGACGTCTACTGGCGTGTGACTGATGTGTACTGAATGACAACTGAAATAGCAAGTTAGCACAGAAAGTATCCAAGTACCTTCAATTATGTAATGAAGACTCTGAGGTTACTACAAGTTAGTGCAGCTAAAATACTGAACAAGTTTCTTAAATTTCTCTTCCTGCCTACTGACTGACTTTGGTAAAACTTTCTGAATGTTTCTAGAAAAAAGCAGGGGAAAAAAAAAAAGCTCAAAAATCAGATCTGTAACCTTGGTATACAATTTGATTACAACTAAACAGTTGGAGATTAGCCAGTACCTTTTACTGTCAGGTTTTAAAAATACTTGGCCACAGGGAGTAAGGCAAATTATAGCCACAATTTTGCATAATGTGCAAAGCAAAAGTGCTTAGCAGAAAAAGAGGCTGAAGCACTGTCACACGTTAAATATAAACCTCTTGAGACTTTATATGTCATTGCAAAAAACACTACATTTGATAGAAAAACTAACCCCATTTAAATAACATCTAGAAGAGATGCAGAGATACCTAGATGGATATTGGAAAAGTAATGCTTTGAATCTCAAATCCTATTTTCTTGAGTTTTAAAATTACAAATAGGTTTTTTTTTTTGAGTCAAAGGAAACTAGAATCTAAGTTGTGATTTTAAATAAATCATAATTAAGAAGACTGCAAAATGGAGAAAAGTAGAGGAAGAAAAGGAGGAGAACTGCCTCTTAAGAGTAGGGTGGACCAGAAATAGACCAAGTCTTAGAAAACTGAAGCAGCTAATTCAAAACTTAGCTCAGTAACTGACTGGACTAAGGCGACGTGGTCCAACCACTGGAGGACAGTGTTCATATCCAAAAGACCTTCCAGTTTTTTAAAATACAATGTTTGTGATTCAGTCAAAAGCTACTAAACATGCCAGCTGTTTAAGACCAAGTGACTAAAAACCAAGAAAAACAGACAAGAGAAACCCATACTTGTCAGATGTGGGCTTTGAAATAATGTGATTAATATGTCCAAGAAACAGATAAGATGTTGAAGTTTAGCAGACAACGTTACTAAAAACATCAAATTAAATATCTAAGATTAAAATATACAATTAAAAGTTAAAACACAGTAGGTTTAGGCCGGGCACAGTGGCTCATGCCTGTAATCCTAGCACTTTGGGAGGCCAGGGCGGCAGATCACTTGAGGTCAGCAGTTCATGACCAGCCTGGCCAACATGATGAAACCCCATCTCTACTAAAAATACAAAAAGTAGCTGGGTGTGATGGTGGGCGCCTATAACCCCAGCTATGGAGGCAGCGATAGGAGAATCACTTAAACCCGGAAGGCAGAGGTTGCAGTGAGCTGAGATTGCGCCACTGCACTCCAGCCTGGGCCACAAAGCAAGACTCAGTCTCAAAAAACAAACAAAACACAATAGGGGTAAAGGCTTATTAGATACAACTGGAGAGATATTAGTATAATGAAAGGTGTGTCGGGGAAAAAACCCCAGAGATTTTAAAGTTAGCATAAAAAGAAATACTGAGAATAACATAAAACACATACAGGACTCAGCGAAAATGTGTAAAATATATGAGACCCAGAAAGAGATGGAAATGTGTAATATACAGAGACCCAGAAACAGATGGAAAAATGGGACAGAAGCAATATTTACAGAAATAATGGCTGAGAACTGTCTAATACTGATGAAAGATATAAAAACACAGGTTAAAAAAGTTCAGTGAATCATGGCTGAATACACAAAGAATATAATTGGACACGTAATAGGACTACTCAAATTGAAGAGAAAAAAAATTTATCATTTGACTGCCAAGGTAGGAATAATCCTAAATACAGAGAAAAGGTAAAATACTTTCAGAGAAAAAACTATGACTTGAGAGGTGATTTCATCAGAAAAATAACTAAAATCAGGAGGTAATGGAACAACATATTCAAAGTGCTCAAGAACAGCAAAACGAACAAACAAAAAGAAACCCTGCCAATCTGGAATTCTATACCTAGAAAATACATCAATCCAACAAAAAAAAAGGAGGCGGCTTAAGGATAGGAGAATGACTTCAAGACTTGTGGGTAGGCAAAAGTCATGGACAAAAGATGTGAACAGACATTGCATAAAAGATACACTAGATCAATAAGCACATGGAAAGGTACTCGGTATCACTAGTCATCAGGAAAACGCAAATTGAAATCACAACGAAGTAAATGCACCACACATCCATCAGGAAGTCTAAAACTATAAAAGACTGAGAATGCCAAACACTGATGAGGACGTGAAATAACCGGAACTCTCATACAGTGCTACTGGAAATTAAGATACACCTACTTTGGGGAAAAATACACATGGCAGTTTCTTATAAAATTAAGTATGTATCTATCCTTTGACCCAGCAATTTGACTCCTAGGTATTTACTCAGAAGAAATATTTAAAAATGTCCACAAACAAAATCTTGTTCAAGAATAGTCAAAGCAACTTTGTTCATCACAGTAAAAACCTAGAAATACTCCAGGTGAAGTTTAGTAAGCAATAAAAAGGAATGAGCAACTGATACACATGACCCTTTGAATGAGCCTCAGAAACATGCTCAAGTGAGAGAAGCATTACACGAAAGAGTACATACATATGATTTTATTTAAATCAAGTTAGAGAACAGAATCAATCTTTGGAAGAAGAAAATCAGAACAGTGGTTGCCCTGAGCTGGGAGATTCATTGGGAAGGACAGGAGGAACTTTCTGAGGTAACAGTCATACATATCTTACAAGGAGTTTGGGTTACACCTGTGTATGCACTTATCAAAGCTAGGTGAATGCAAGCTTAAGATGTATACATTTTGTTGAATGTAAACATGATCTAAAAGAATAACAAACTTTAAAGTCAATATGCAACTCTAGGTAATAATAAACATGTTGAAAACACTTGAAGGAAAGTGTACCAATAAACTTTGAAATGAATCAAAAAATAAGATGGATAGATATGTAATAAAGCAAGTATAATAAAATATTACTGGGAGAATCCAGGTGGTAAGTATATAAATGCTGACTGAAAACAATTTCAATTTTAAAATTTTCATAAACACTGAAAAAATAGGAAAGTAAAATTAATACTTGACAAACAAAAATGAAGAATTCATCAATAGAAAACCTGTATTAAGGAAATCTGAAAGAGTTAATACTTTCCAAAAGGAGGATAAAAATCCAGATGGAAGAACAGAGACATAGTTAGGAAAACAGAGTAGGAGGAAGGGCAACCATGAATATAAATCTAAATACAAATCAACTGTATAGAACAGTAATAGTGATGTCTTATAGGAAACACACACACTTGACTACTGTATCCCAAAAGAGGGAGGACTGCTTTGAGCCACCGTGTTCTAAAATCCTGACATTTTCTGGGAAGTGATACTATAGTCTTTAGTCAGTCAAAACTGCATGATGTCATCTCTAGAGCTTACCACCAGACAAATGGTAGAGGAAGGAAAAAAATGAAATAAAAAGCATCTAAACTGCAAAAAAAAATTAGAAGAGGCTGACCAGTGAAAAACAAAGAATAAATATGGTATAATTAAACCCAAGTGTTAGTTTTTACACTAAAAGTAAACAGACTCAATACTCTAAGACTATTCTCAAATTTTAAAAAAAGGAAATGTGCTACCTGACAAAATACTGCTGAAACCAGATAAATCCTGTTTATCAAATGTATTCCACACAATAGTTAATATAAAGTCCTAAAATAAAAGAACTAGGATGGTATAAATGAAAAAAGTATACTAAAGTCACTCAACTATTCCAAAATACTACAGCAGCACAAAATATGTCTTCCTGATTAATCAGACCTTGAAGCAAGGTGAAAAGAAACAGATAGAGGAACCAAGAAAAGCAAACTCCCACATTTCAATATTTACATAGTTCCTACTGTGTGTAATTTCCTAGACTTGTGTTTAAGTCTTACTCAGTTGTACCTTAAAAATCACAAGGCCTTTACTTTTCATTTTTTATTTTTTTGGGCTTTCCGGCAAAAACCGGAAAGCCTGCTGGACAAATTCTAAAAGAGCTGTAAAAAAGCAAAAATATAAGAATGTGGCAGACTAGCCACTGTCTCATTTTCCCTCCAATGAAAACTGACTCCTTCAACCTTAAACAGAGAGCCCAGGTATGGAAAATTGGTTAAATCTGGGCCAGTCCCAGGTGACCTGGATCCATCACCTGTGGGGCTGGTGAGGCAAAAGCCTGTGAAATGGCATCTGGCCTCATGCGGAGAGACCCCATGACACAAACTGTTTCTGTGCTGTGTCCAGACATCAGCGTGTGTACGTGCAGAACTTATGCCCTCTATTTGCCAACCCCAGCCTCACCTTGCGTTTGGTAAAGACACAGCAGCTTCACGCTACTGGGTGCAGCACATCTCACCACCCACCAGCCCTGTATCTCACATACCCTGAATACACGCTTACCAGGGATTGTAGAAGACGCAAGGCTACCCATTTCACTACAACTTATTTCATGAAAGCACCATACGTCCTTTTTTCAGGGAGACATAAACTGTACGAACTCACCCCACAAGCTGTGTCTCCATCTGCCATCTTAAAATAATAACTGAATTTTCAATTGTGTACATCCTCTATAACTGTAATAGATGCTTACATAGTTTGGTATATGAATGCTGTGTGATATGGTTTGGATCTGTGTTTCCACAAAACCTCATGTCAAATTGTAGTCCCTAATGTTGGAGGTGGGACCTGGTGGGAGGCGGCTGGATCATGGAGGTGGATTTCTCATGGATAAGGTTTAGTTAGCACCCTCGCCTTAGTGCTGTTCTCGTGATAGTGAGTCCTCGCGAGAGCTGGTTTTTTAAAAGTGTGCAGCACCTCCGCCCTTTGCTCTCTCTTGCTTTTGCTCCCACTATGAGACACTTTGCCCCCGCTCTGCCTTACACCATGACTGGAAGTTTCCTGAGTGTTCCCTAGAAGCCAAGCAGATGCCAGGATCATGCTTCCTGTACAGTCTGCAGAACCATAAGCCAATTAAACCTCTTTTCTTTATAAATTACCCTGTCTCAGGCATTTCTTTATAGCAATGCGAGAACTAACACAATGTGTAAAGATCCGAGAATACTAAATAAAGACTATAAATTACAGAGCTTAAAACCGTAAAACATTTTCCAGAGTATGCATCAGTATGAGCCTACATCATCAGATACAGCAAACTTAAGTTTTCAAGGCCATGAAAAGATGAAGGGGTAGGATACAAAGTTAAACAGCTCCCGATTAAGACCTTCACAGAGTTGCTATGGTACTGAAATCTTCTATAAGTTTTAAATATAGGCTGATCATGGTGGCTCATGCCTGTAATCCCAGCATTTGGGGAGGCCAAGGTGAGTGGATCATCTGAGGTCAGGAGTTCAAGACTAGCCTGGCCAACATGGTGAAACCCCACCTCTACTAAACATACAAAAATCAGCCAGGTGTGGTGGGGCACGCCTGTAGTCCTGGCAACCCAGGAAGCTGAGGCAGAAGTGCCTAAACCTGGGAGGTGAAGCTTGCAGTGAGCGGAGACTACATCACTGCATTCCAGCCTGGGTGACACAGCGACACTCTGTCTCAAAAATAAATAAATAAACAGAGAAAAATAAAGTCTTCTAAAATAATATTTTAACCAAAATAATTTTATATTATAAATAGAGCATTCTTACGTTAGCATTTTTATTACACGCTTCTAAAGTGGCCACCCCATGTCTTCTCCTTCCCTTGGAAGGCTGGCCTGATCTTCTTCCACATGGCTCTGAGTAAATCACCACACACACGGACCTCTCTGTGCCACTCCAAGCAATCTATCTTCAGTTTCCCGAACTCTGTATCTAGCCCTGTTCGCACGTCTCGCTGAAATGTCTTATTATACGTGATTTCTCTACTATGGGACAAGCTACTTGAAAGTCGGGTTGTCTTGTTCATCTATGATCCACTTTGATTGGCTAAAAGAAAGGGAATGCTTTTTGTTCTATATTTGTCTATTCTGCTTCTATTTTATGACATTAAAAAGGTAGTCTCAAAAAAACTCCATTCTCTACAAGAGTACCCTGACCTGTATCATCTGTACTTTATTTACCTATGAAAAGAAGGGACTGGGATAGGAAGCACGAAAACAGTTCTTGCTGGGGGAGGACTATTTTATCCAAACTAAAGCAAGCTGATAACAGGATATCCACAGGCCCTGCCATCCAACCACCACCGCCTACATTTATCATCCTCACTTCTTTCTACCCCACCAAGCAAGCCACCTTCCACTGTCACGCTCCTCCTCTCCACACCTCCCACTCTCAGCCTCAACCTGTCTCACTGCTCTTGTCCTCCAGACCAGTTGCTCTCGGAGGCTGGCCTGCCCGCATAGCCCAAGACAACTGCATCGGGTGCTCACAGCTCTCTGCACTTTGTCTTCATAGGAGTACCAAAGCTGAAATTAATGAAACAATCCCCTACAAGGACATCAACTCCAGAGAGGCAAAGACCTAGTCTGTTGTCCCCTGCTGACTTCCCTAGGGCCAGGCCACAGTGCCCAGCACAGAGCAGGCACACAAGTATCTGCTGAACGTTGATTCTGCTGAGGGCTGAATGAAACATAGAAATACAGGTATCATCTGTCTCTCCCATTAGATAAATTTCACAACAGCAAGGACGGGTATATGTTTACTTACCTTAGTTCCCTGCCACACAGCACCACTATCACAGAGTAGGCATTTAATAATTACTTGTTGAAGAACAAATGAATGAGCAATTCATGTACATCTCTTCAAGATCTTTTTCAGCTTGTTAATATTCATCTAGGTAGGAAACATGGAATGTGACAATCTTCTGTAAGTTGTTCAGACTTGTCTTAGAAACTTTTGCCATTCCCATTAAGGTTAAGTACTCCGTATTATTAATATTCTAGATGCCTGAGGCACACGAACAATCGTAAAAAGAACATTAAAAAAAAAATCAAACCCAACCTCAGAGAAGATCAGTTCAACAATTTTCCATATACTCATTATAGTCAGGCATAAACATGTCCAACTTTAATATTACTAAAATACATAAATGGAAGCGCAACTTGCCCAAATTATAAACAGCTAGAAACACAGTACCAAATAAAAGCACCTCAGCCTGAACTAAGCAATCAAGAAGGCATTAAAAACCTCTTCCTAAAACCAAAATGAGACACCGCTATGTAACTATTAGAATGGCTAAAATCCAAAACACTGAATAACACTCAGTGCTGGAGAGGACGGAAAACGGAGCTCTCGCTCATTGCAGCTGGGAACGCAAAATGCTACGGACACACTGGAAGACAAGCTTTGGCAGTTTCATACAAAGCTAAACATAGTCTTATATACAATCCAGCAATCATACTCCTAGATATTTACCCAGCTGATTTAAAAATGGATATCCCCACAAAAACATGCACATGAATGTTTGTAGCAGCTTTATTACCAATTGTCCCAAACTGGAAACAACCAAATGTCTTTCAGTGGCTGAACAGATATGGTACATCCACACAATGGAATAACATTCAGTGACTAAAAGAGAAATGAGCTATCAGGCCACGAAGACGCATGGATGAATCTTAGAGGCATATTCCTAGGTGAAAGAATCCAGTCTGAAAATGCTACGTATGGTATGATTCCAATTATGCGACCTGCTGGAAAAAGCAAAATTATGGAGACAATAAAAAGATCAGTGATGCCAAGGACTTAGCAGCTGGGAAGAGGGGAGAAGCACTGAACAGGTGAAACAAGGGGATTTTTAGGGTAGTGAAACCATTTTGCATAATGCTGTAATGGTGGATACATAACACTGCGTTTGTCAAAACCCATGAACTTTACAGCACAAAGCGCTAACCTGGACGTGTACACATTTTTACGAAATCATTTAGGAGGTCAGGAGCAGGGGTCCCAGGATGGAATGCAGAGTGTGACAAAAAAATCTAACTGTATTAGAAATGTATGAGACGACCTTGCTGAAGGGGGCAGGGCAGAAGGTGCTGACCTAAGAAACTGAAAATGAGCGAAGATTCTAAGACTAAAGGCAAAAGAAAATGTACATAAGCACTGTACTCCATTTGCTAAAGCTGTTTCCCAAAGGGATATGTGTTAACAATTCTGAAACCTCTATACTTGTACCCTGAAATTAAAGAATTAAGTAAACGGATGGCAGGTGGTGAACGCCAGGTTTCTTAACGTTTGGGAAGTTACAATTAAGCAAAGGAGGCGGCTAGCATGATCCACATGGTAATAATTAGAGCTGGAGACATCACTATCAATTCATGTTTAGCTTAATATAAATACAGATCGTCACATTCAGAAATATTTATAGATATGTGTATACTCATGGGTTAGTATACACACAGCTATTTCCATGCTCTGTCATCTGAGGGGACCTAGAAGCAAGTGACACCCCAACAGCAATGAGCATACCTAGCACCCAAATCTTGCTTTCTAATATCATTCTCCAGGAGAAGAGCCTGATTCCTTAAGGAAACAGCTGGTTCTAGGCCTTGGGCAGGAAATATATAAGATGAGCCTGGAGCATCATCTAGTGCCAGAAAGAAAAGAGGTGCAGTAGTGCAGAAGGGTGGGAAGTGGGAAGGCCCGACCAACAGTAGGCAAAGCTGGAACAAGTTTAACAACAAAATTAAAGTTTATATAATCCAAAATATAAATGTGTATGAGGCCATACTGGCATACATATGTAACTGAACAAAGAAATGAAGAAGAGGAGACAAATCTCCCTCCTGAACAGAAGAAATTACATAGCTATTCTAACCTCAAGGAAGTAGAGTGTAACTCCCCACCCATAAGTGTGAGATGCATATTAGTGACTTTCTCCTGAAGAGCACAGTATGTAAAGGAGGGGAAAGACTAACTCTGCAGTGAAGAAACTTGACAAACAGTCCCTTCATCAAGGTGATCAAGGTCAACATCAACAATGATAAATCATGTTGACGACATGTACCCTTGATGTATGATGGAAGTAACATTTTATCTCTACAATCTTCCCCTCAGAAATCCATAACACCAACCTAGTCATGAGAAAAAAAAATCAGACAAATCTCAAAAAAGGAAAACTATACAAAATACCTGACTGGCACTCCTCAAAACTGTCAAGGTCACCAAAACAAGGAATGCCTAAGAAACTGGCACAGGCAGGAGGAGCCTGGAGATAGGACAAGAGAGAAAAAGACAGCAGGTCAAAGCTAAGGACATCTAAATAAAGCATAGATTTTCATCTTTATAATTTTTCTGTAAATCTAAAAGTCTCTGGCTGGACACAGTGGCTCATGCCTGTAATTCCAGCACTTTGGGACACTGAGGCAGGTGGATCTCCTGAGGTCAAAAGTTTGAGACCAGCCTAGTCAACATGGTAAACCCTGTCTCTATTAAAAACACAAAAAATTAGCCTGATGTGGTGGTGGATGCCTATAATCCCAGCTTCTAGGAAGGCTGAGGCGGGAGAATCGCTTGAACCCGGGAGGCAGAGGTTGCAGTGAGCTGAGATCACATCACTGTACTCTGGCCTAGGTGACAGAGCAAGACTCTGTCTCAAAAATAAATAAATAAATACATACATAAAAAATAAAACTCTTCTAAAGTTAAATTTATGTTAAAACAGGCCAGGCATGGTGGCTCAGGCCAACAGAACCCTGAGGTGGGAGGACTCTCTGAGCCCGAGAGTTTGAGGCTGCACTGAGCTACAGTCATGCCAGTCAGGGTGACAGAGCAAGACCCTGTCTCAAAAACAAACATCTCTATGAGGTCCAACAGCGATCACTTGAATATATTCTTATTCTTAAACATATGAGTATACTAAAAGTATCCCACCAAGTAAGGAAATGTAAGAACCATGAACACTTTCCCTTTGTCAGAAATTCTCAACATTTCAAGAGAATAAACAATAAAAAGGCACAGTGCAGCATCATACAGAAGAAAAAAATGTGATCATTAGAGTTCAAACTGCAGGCTCTGAAGTCAGCCCACTGGGATTAAAACTCTCAATCTATCGCTTTACAAGGAGTACAACCTTGGATAAGTTAAGTAAGACAAAGCAGAGGCTTAGAAGAACTCAGTTTAAACAGGGTTTCTCTCTATACCAAAAGTATAAGATACCCTTAAACCTCATCCACCTCCAAAAAATCTAGTTATTACAAAGGCTTAAGTGAATCAATGTTCAATTATAACTGTCCCCTGAAATTAATAGTGATTTCTGCTTTCCAAGTCAAGTGTCTGCTTAGAAATCATATTAATCTACTGTAGGTATTACAAAGGCTTAGATGCCCAAGTGATCAACAGCATTCAGTCTCTTAAAAGTTGACAGACTGAAGACGATAAAACAAAGGCTGAGGCCCTGGTACATGTCTATGCGGCTGGTAAATATATGAAGCAGATTCAGGAGGATGCACCCAGTTCCATGGCAGGGAGGGGTGGATTATCTTTTTAAAAATAAACAAACCATACATTTTTAAATCAATATAAGCAAACATCAAATATGGTAAATAAAACCTCTACAACCACGGAGCCCACGCTCCACAGCCTACTTCTCCAAACACACACCTCAGCTCTACCCAGGTGCTGACCACCCACCATCTGTGGTCCACTAGTTCTCGGGCTGCCATTGAGGTTCATTATTTTCAAGTAACGTCTCATACCCCAGTCATCAGCAGAGAAGAAATTTTCCCACTGTTATGCCTGCAGGTCTCCCATTCTTGTCCACCCATACCAGAGGATTCTTTTTAAACATAATATTCACTTTTGAGAAGAATCGCCCACATACCCACTTTCCAAACCAACTATTAATGTAATAAGTACCCAAATGGTGAGGTGTTCAAGCATTCCAAGTGCAAACTAAGCAAATATAAATCAAAGTTTCCTCCTATTTAATTGGCTTCACCTGCTCAGTCTCCTCAGCTGGTGCCCCCTCATCTCTGACCTCTAACCCATGGGAGCCTCTAGGCTCAGCCCTCAGACCCTGCCTCTATCTCCCTAACCTGCCATGTGCTGTCATTTGTCCTCAGGTCTTAAACACCATCGATATGCTGACAATGGTATTTGTATATCAAGCCTCAACTTCCCCAGTCTTCCCCTTCACCAGGAACTCTATCCCTGCGAGTTCACTGGGAATTGAACTGCTCAGGCAACTTGTCTCTCTCCCCACATCCTATCAGCTCTACCTGAAAAATTCTACCTTCCAACCACTTCTCACCACTCACCTGGTCCCAGCCACTTCCCCTCGCCTCTCCTGAGAGCTATCAGCACGCCTGCCAACCAAGCTCCCTGCTCCAACTCTGCAGCTGCTTCTCCGTGCACCGAGTTGCAGGGCCCTCTGGAAATGGAGGCTCCTCTGCCCCAACCCTGGGGACCCTCTCAGCTCAATGACTCTAACACCCAATATTCTTATCACAGAAGGGGACAGGCCTCACAGGGCACTGCCCCTCTCACTCACATGCTCTAACATCAGCTTCCATGTTCTCTTAGTTATGGAC
The DNA here is from genome assembly GCA_031835075.1 of Saguinus oedipus. Lineage (NCBI taxonomy): Eukaryota > Metazoa > Chordata > Mammalia > Primates > Cebidae > Saguinus > Saguinus oedipus. The sequence continues at coordinate 14,760,431 of CM063174.1, forward strand.
ACATTCCACTGCCTCAGGGCCTCTACACACCCCATTCCCTTCTGCCTGAACTGCTCAAAAGGTCCTTTCCCAGGTACGACCAGGGTTTGCCTCTCACTCTCCCAGCTGGACAAGCAGCCCCTGTCCCTCCATCAGTCTACTGCCTTACCATGCTTGTATTGCTTCGGACTCAGTGCCACCTGCCATTATTTATTTGTCTCCTTATTTCCTGACATCTCCATAGAGAAACAAATGCATTGTGAGAACAGCTTTGCTGTGTTCACTACAGCAGCCCCTATGTCATACAACAGGTACACAGTTTTTTAACAAGCCGGGTGTGGTGGCTCAGGCCTGTAATCCCAGCACTTGGGGAGACCAATGTGGGCAGATCACTTGGTGTCAGGAGTTAGAGAACAACCTGGTCAGCATGGTAAAATCCTCTCTACTAAAAAAAAAAAAAAAATTAGCCAGGTGTGCTGGCACATGCCTGTAATTCCAGCTACTCAGGATGCTGAGGCACGAGAATCTCTTGAACCCAGGAGGTGGAGGCTGCAGTGAACTGAGATTGCCCCACTGCATGCTACTCTGGGTGACAGACTGACTCTCTCTCTCTCTCTCTATATATATATATATACACACACACACACTTAATTTTAAAAATTAAGTATGTTTGTATTATCTGGGGTATTTCAATCTCCATGCTCATCTTACCCTAATAAAGTAACTAGACTTCTAAATTATTACAGAATTAATATATAAACACCTAAAAAACAAACAGGCATTCCTCAAGTGGTAAAAATAAATGAAACCATACTCAACTTTCTGCCTTAAATAAACCACATCATTTAAAATAAAAATTGTGTCTTTAAAATCAGTGTATCTGTTGCAGGAGAAATGCACAAACTTGTTAATATATGTGAAAGGAAAACTAGCACCTATAGTATTTTTCTGTCGTTGGAAACTTTTTGTTTTTTAAAGAAAAGCCTGTGAAATAAGTGCTAGACATCAAAGAAAATAACTTTGTACTTTCTTTTCTTTTTTTTTAAATTAATCCCTACAAGGGTTCAATGAGAGAAAACACAGAAGCCAAATACTAGAGGGTTAACCTAGATGACGTCACCAAGTCTGAGCGTTAAATTGCTGAGTGAATGCTGAAAGGTCTTTTTAGCCAGGGAAACATTTTGCTGTAATGGTACCATTACAAATTTTTTACAGTAATAACACAGCACATTATAAGCTTGCTCAACTGATAAGCTCTTTGTAAGGGTTAGAAATCTGCAGCCCTCACACACAAAGACCTTTCTGTCTCAGCGTTCCTAGAAGTCAATAAGCTAAAAATCACATCCTGCACAATATCCACTTAGAGTCACAGAGGATCTAGTCTTCTGCTGCTTTGCCCAGTTTCCCCTTGGCGCAGAGAAGCCATCAGGATACAGATGCAGAGACAGCGACATCACTTTCGTGTCCAATTAAATCATCTCTTGGTTCTAGCCACTTTGTACTTCAAGGCGATTGTAGATTTAAAGGAGAATTGTAAAGACGGCAAAGAGAGTTCCCACAGCTTTGCCCCACTTATTCTAATATTAACATCTCACTTAACTATGCTACACAGAAAACTAAGAAACTGATATATGTACACACTATTACCTAAAGTGTAGACTTTATTCAGATTTCTCCAGTTTTCCCCCAATGTCGCTTTTGTCTTCCAACCTAGGGTCCCAGAGCACATTCAGTAATCCCATCTCCTTGGTCACCACTAACCTGTGACAGTTTCCCAGTCTTTTCTTGCTTTTTGTGACATTTTTTTTTGTTTGAGATAGAGTCTTGCTCTGCCATCCAGGCTGGAGTGCAATGGCACGATCTTGGCTCACTGAAACCTCTGCCTCCTGGGCTCAAGCAATTCTCCTGCCTTAGCCTCCTGAGTAGCTGGGACTACAGGCATGTGCCACCACACCCGACTAATTTTCATATTTTTAGTAGAGACGGGGTTTCACCATATTGGTCAGGCTGGTCTTAAAATTCCTGACCTCGTGATCCACCCGCCTCAGCCTCCCAAAGTGCTGGGATTACAGGCATGAGCCACTGCACCTAGCCAACCTTGACACTTTTGAAGAATAATGGTCAGGTATTTTGTGGAAAGTCCCACACCTTGGGTTTGTCTGAAGTTTTCTCCTGATTAAACTGGGATTGTGGATTTGGGGAAGACTGCAGAGGTAAAGTGTCCTTCTCATGCCATCAGGCTAGGGGGTAACTGATACAAATGTGACTCACTCCTGTGATGTCATGGTGGTGTCCAGCAGATTCCCATTCTCCACTCCATTCAGCAGAACTGAGTCACTATGTCCCCCCACAGTCAAGAGGAGGGAAATTAAGCTCTCCACTTCCAGGAGGAAGATTATCAGACTTCAAAACAAGCATTAAAACCACCACAGTGATTAACAAATACTTTGTTAACTACTTTTATTTTTTTTTCAGATGAAGTTTTGCTCTTTGCCCAGGCTGGAGTGAAGTGGTGCAATCTCAGCTCACTTCAATCTCTGCCCCCAGGTTCAAGTGATTCTCCTACCTCAGCCTCCTGAGCAGCTGGGATTATAGCCACTCACCACCACGCTGGGCTAATTTTTTGTACTTTTAGTAGAGACCGGGTTTCATCATGTTGGCCAGGCCGATATCTATCTCCTGACCTCAGGTGATCCACTTGCCTCCGCCTCCCAAGGTGCTAGGATTACAGGGGGTGAGTCACCACACCCAGCCAACTACTTTCTTTAAACTATAATTCATTTGATAAATAAATTTAGAGTCACACTTCATGGTCACTAACAAAAGCTGAGGCTTAAGAAGGTTTATAACCAAACCACATGAACATTTGTGAAGTCAGCTGCAGAAACAATAGATGTTTTAAAGTATCATTTAGTTTTAGCTTTAAGGTGTTTGTCAGTTTAATCCCTGGCCAAAAGTTCTTTGTTTTCATCATCTCATCTAATACAGACTATTTCCACACTGTGACTCGGGATTCACTGCTGACCATTCATCTGCTCACTTTTCCGGTCATGGCCCCTGTAAAGATGCTGCAGTCAACAACGGACCCTTTATACTGTGGTCCTGTAAGATGCCAATGCCTCATTTTTACTGTGCCTTTCACATGTTGAAATATGTTTCGATATGCAAACCTTACCACCGTGTTCCATCTGCCTACAGCATTCAACACAGTAACATGCTGTCCAGGTTACACCATACAGCCTAGGCATGTTGGAGGCTGTACCGTCTATGCTTAAGTGCCCTCATGATGTCTACACAACAAAACCACCTGAGGACATACTTCTCAGAATGCATCCCTGTCATTATCCGGTTATACAACTCATTGCCAGTAGCATGGCTCAGAGGAGAAGAGAAGGGAAAAGAATTAACCTATCAAACACATGACTGGGGGCATTCGTGAGCCAAGTCTGGCTTCTCACCAGCCTGACTTTATAAAAGTTACTTACTGGAAAGACCAAAGTCCAATTCCTTTGCTGTTTTCTGGGACCCAGGGCTAAATGAGATGATGTCAATTAACGAAAACCTAACTTCAGTTTACACACATCCATAATATCACTAATCATAAGAAATGTTTTAAAAGCATAAATGGCAATGATGGTTATTAAACACTAGCAAGTGTAAGATTCATCAGAGAGGCCTGTAAACGGTGCAGATCACTGGACTCCACCTGCCAAATCTGGGGTCCAGAAATTTGTCCATTAACAATCACCTCAAGTGACTCTCCTGCAGAAGGTGTGCCCCTGAAAAACTCCCACTTGGTCTAAGACCCACTGGCAATGCTAATAGTTGATGTCCACACACCTCTAAATCTCACGCTTTACCTCCGATTGTCCTATCCCAGGTGACACTAGCTTATCCAAATAACACTGCCACCACCAGAGCCAGCTTTGCCTTTGTTCCCTCACCTGATCCTCTTTAAACACCAGATAGTCTTATTATTTCAATAATGATGATTAAATATTAGAACTAAAGACTCAAAAGCTCTACTGCTGCCATCTTAAGACCTCTTAAAAATGTGCAAGGATGTTTTCCTACTAATAAAGACATACCTGAGAAGGAAAAAAAAAACGTGCAAGGATCATTCATGATTGGAACAGTCCAGAAAGTCAGCCGTCTTTACAGAAGGGTGTGGCCCAGGCAATCAGAGTGCCCCTACAGCTCCCCAACTCATCCTGCCTGCTGTAATTGTTCCAGGCACCCACCCTGTGCTTTCCCGTGTAGCTTACAGTATTCTGCCTTGGTGTGCAGTGGCGCAAGCACAACTCCCTGCACCCTCCACCTCCCAGGCTCAAGCCATCTACCCGCCTCACCTCCTAAGTAGCTAGGACCACAGGCGTGCAACAAAATGCCCAGCTAATTTTTTTTGTGGGCGGAGGGGGGGGGCAGAGACAGGGTCTTACTTTGTTGCGCAGGCTGGTCTTGAACTCCTGGGCTCAAGTGATTCTCCCACCTTTGTGCTGCGATTACAGGAGTGAACCACTGTCGAGCCTTGTTTTATTCTTATCTCAAAATGCTTTGAATATTAATGTACTTTTTAAAAGGCAGATTACCAGGTGATATAGTTGGATATTTGTCCCCACTCAAATCTCATGTTGAAATGTAATCCCCAGTGTTGGAGGTGGGGCCTGGTGGGAGGTGACTGGATCATGGGGGCAGATCCCTCATGAATGGTTTAGCCTTTGTTACTGTCCTCCTAACAGTGATTTTTTTACAAGATCTGGTTGGTTAAACATGTGTGCCATCCCGACTCCCTTGCTCCCATTCTTGCCATGTGAGATGCCTGCTTTAAATTAAAGTTGCCAGGAAATTTAAATTAAAAAAAAAAAAAGAGATGCCTCCTCCCCCTTTGCCTTCCACCATGAGTAAAAGCTCCCTGAAGCCTCCCTAGGAGCCAAGCAGATACCTGTGCTCTGTTTCCTGTACAGCCTATGGAAGGATGAGCCAATTAAACTTCTTTTCTTTATAAATTACCCGGTCTCCGGTATTTCCTTATAGCAGTGTGAGAACAAGCTAACTCATCAGTTCTATTATGGGACTGACGTGATAAGAGCTGTGATCTCACTGTCTTCAACTGTATACAGGAAATGCCACTGCGCTATGCCTTAAGATAAAAAATAAATGATCCATCGATCCCACCTCCTGAGAAAGTGCTAACAGGCCTCACAATCACAGGACTCTGATATACCAAATGGTGAAACCATTTCAGAGATGTTCACGTACTTGGAGAAGGTTTGTTTTGCCAAAAAGAAAAAAACAAAGATCCAAAGCAACTAACACATCCATTTTAGGTAAACTATGATTGGTTCTGTCAAAATAGTCTTCCCTAAATTGTAAAAACAAAAACACGGGATTCCAAGACTACAGCGTTACTACAGATCATATTCAGGTATTTGTTTATATAGGTCAGAATCTATCCGGCGGTCTCAGGGAATGGGTTCTGAAGGGTTTTGCTTTTCAGATACTTGAAGATAGTTTCCGGTAGCCCTCACATTTCACAAGCACTCATCTGTCCCAAACATGAGCTATGATAATAGTTATGCAGCATCTCAATTTAGCCTTGGAACCACCCAAGGATAAACTGAGAATTTCATTTTTAAGGAACATAAGGTTCAGGGGAGTCAGGTACGTCGCTGCCCGAGACCACACAGCTAATGAAGAACTAAGCTAAATGAAGCCCCGTGATTCGAGCCATGCCTATTTGTGCCCAAACCAACGTCCTCAGCATTCCCTGCCTCCCCTCAACTCTGCTGCTGTCTGGCCTCACCTTTCACCCTGCTCTGCCTTGTCATTCCATTCCAGTCACGCTGGCCACCATGCTGTGTCCTAAAATACCACACATACTCCTCTGCACTGTCTGTCTCACAGCACCCCACCTTGCTCCACCAGCATACAGAAGACCAAGGTCTAGGCTTTCTGCATTGCTGTGTCCATAGCTAGCACAGTCCCTTGCTAACAGATATCCAAAATTTATTTTTAAAATGAATGTATGTGAATATCGTAACTAAGTGGTTGAAGGTCTTTCTAATTTTTAGGGCATGATACCCTGACTTCTTAACAGCGTATAAGGGGACACTCAGCATAATTCATCTAATTATAAAAAGCCAAATTTAAGCTGTGGAGCTAAAGCCCCATAATGGATGCTCTCAGGTGACATCAGTGAAAATGGCAGAGTGAAGACTTCCAAAACTTCTGTCTGTCCTAAAAGTCAAGAGAACACTAGCAAAAATGGGCAGAGGCAACCTTTTCAGGACTCTGCATATTAAAGATTTGCAGTAATCCAGACATTTATAGGAAAAAAAAAAGATGAAAATTTTGGTAATGGTAAGCTTTATGGCATTTTAATTTGCCCTATTTCCACCCTGTTTTCTACCCTAGCCTTGAAAAACAACGGTCTACAATTATAGCAAAATCCAGCAGCCTGGAAGCCACTAGAGGGATCAAAGAGGGGCTGGAGCTCCTTCAAAGCCCCATTCCCAAGGAACTGCCATTATCTCTGACCTATCTGGTAGTTCCCTGGAAGACCTTGCAATGCTGTCTTCATTTGACCTGACTCAGAATTTTCCTATTGCAAACAGCCTCTTGGAAGGGGAAAGCAGGCTGGTCAAAAACAATCACAGGCATTTGTTGAACACTGCACTGCCCAAGCAGATGGCTAATCATCAAGGCAAAAAAAAAAAAAAGCTTAAAAAGAAAAGCAGGGAATAAGATGTGACATGGGGTTTTGAAAAACTTCACTATATTATTTATTATTCCTAGGAATCTACAAGGCCACATGCATGTGCGTGGCAGGGGTGCATGAGCAGGTTCAGCAAAGATCCAAGAAGGCCCTAAGCTCTCTGTACAAGCAAGTTAAGTGCAGCTTAAGGCAGAGTTGTCAACTCCCTGGTGAGTGTTCAGGGCAAGCACCAACATGTACACATACACCCTCAGCAAAAAGAAACTTTTTAGTTCCAGGCATCTAAGGAAATCTCTGTCCAGTCATTAGCTAAGCACTAAGCAAATCATGCAGAGACTTCAGTGGCCACATACAAAAAGAACACACTATACAGAACTGGTTCTGAAAAGACACCAAACAAACAAGAAAAACCAGCAATAACATCCCTAAAGAAGGCAAAGAATGTGATTTCAAGAGTTGCCACATTTAAATAATAGTAAGTAAATGTCTGGTTTCCAAAGCAAATTATGAGCCATGCAAAAAAAACAAGAAAGTATGGCCCATACCAAGGGAGAAAGAGCAGCGAATACAGAGACAGAAATTATTTGTATTTTTCAAACGCCAAATAGAAATTATGGAGTTGAAAAGTACAATATCTGAAATGAGAACATCACAACAGATTTGAACAGGCAGAAGAAAGAATCCATGAATCTGAAAGTATGCCACTGAAATTATCTAGTCCAAGAAAGAGAAAAAAAAACAGGAGAAAAAATGAGTAGAACACCGCATGATGGGAGTTCCAAAGGAAAATAGAGAGAAACGAGCAGAAATACTCAAGAAATAATAACTGAAAAATCCCCAAATTGGATGAAAAACAAGCTACATATCCAAGAGACTCAACAAACTCCAAGTATGATAAACTCAAAGGATCACCTAGACACATCCTAATCAAACTGCTGAAAGCCAAAGAGAACCTTAAGAGTAGCAAGAAAAGCAATTCATGATATACAAAAGGTCCTCAGTAAGATTAACAACTGATTTCTTACCAGAATCCATGAACACCCAAAAGCCTCCAATTCAAAGTGCTAAAAGAAAAAGATTAGCAACCAAGAATTCTATACCCAACAAAGATGTCCTTCAAAAGTGAAGGATAAATTAGGAAAAAAGTGAAGGGGAAATTAGGACATTCCAAGAGAAACAGAGAATTCATCTCTAGCCAAACTTCCTCTATGAAAAATATTAAGGCAGTCTTTCAAGTTTAAATGAAAGAACATTGTATAGTAACTCCAACTGACATGAATAAAAAGCCCAATAAGTGTAACTACATAGGTAAAAGAGGGTATAAATGTATTTTTTATTTGTAATTACTTTTTTCTCTGATCTGATTTGAAAGACAAGTACATAAAGCAATTATTATAAATCTGTGTTGACTGGCATACAACATATAAAGATGTAATTTGTTTGACAACAACAGCACAAAGAGAGGAGAGAACTGAGCTATCCATGAGCAAATCTTGTGTTTACTATTGTTAAGTTGGTATTAATCCAAATTATCTAGGTAAGGTGTTCATCCCCAGGGCAACTACTAAGAAAACTTTAAAAAATACTGTAAAAGAAATGACAAGGGAATTACAATGGTACACTAGGTAATACCTATTTAACACACAAAAAAGGCAGTATTGGAGTAACGAAAGAACAAAGAAGACATGACATACAGAGAATAGCAAAAGGGCGGAATAAGTCCTCCTCTATCAGTAATTATAGTAAATGCAAATTAATTAAGCACTCCAATTATTAGGCAAAATTGGCAGAATTAATTTTTTAAATGATCCAACTATACGCTGTCTTCATGAGAGACACACTTCATCTTCAATGACACAAGCAAGTTGAAAGTAAAAGAATAAAAAAAGATATACCATGCAAATGGTAACAGAAAGACTGGAGTCATTATACTAATATCAGACAAAATAGACTTAAGACAAAAATTGTTACTGAAGACCAAGAAGAAATTTTACAGTAAGTGTCTATCCATCAAGTAGATATAACAAATATAAACATACACACATCCCAAAACACAGCCCTGAAATAAAAGGAGAAAAACCTGACAGAATTGAAGAAAGAAATAGACAATTCAACAATAATGTTAGAGACTTCAGACCAGGTGCAGTGGCTCACACCTGTGATCCCAGCACTTTGGGAACCTGAAGCAGACTCATCACTTGAGGCCAGGAGTTCAAGAGCAGTCTGGTCAACATGGTGAAATTCTGTCCCTAATAAAAATACAAATATTAGCTGGGCATGGTCGTGCACTTCCTGTAATTCCCAGGTACTCAGGAAACTGAGGCCCGAGAATCGCTTGAAACCAGGAGGCAGAAGTTGCAGTGAGCTGAGGTCATGCCAATGTGCTCTAGCCTGGGAGACAGAGCGAGACTCTATCTCACAATAATAATAATGATAATGTTACAGATTTCAATCCCCCACTTTTGATAATGGATAGAACATGCAGCATTAGTGCTCAGTCTTTGGAACATCTATTCTAGCCACTGAGGGTCTGCCTGGTTCTCACGTCTGTGAGGTTAATGGGCAGCCTAAATGAGTGAAGAAGGAAATACTGTAACACAAACCATCTCCATGACAACTAACAGTCAAGAAAAATTATTTCTTTGTGGTGAGAACATTCAAAAACCTCTCATGAGGTGATGGATGTGTTAACCTTCCTGATTTGATCATTATACAATATATACATGTATACATTCAACTATACCCCCACCACAAATATGTACAATTATAATGTGTCAATTTAAAAAAAAACTTATTTCTTCTATTAGTAAAGGGAAAAATATCCCAGGCTTCTGGTATATGGATGTTCAACATTCCTTTATAAGACAGTCAGAACAACAAGGAAGACCTTATCTTTTTACACATTTTGCTGCAAACTCCAGTTTCCCCTGATGACGTGCCTCCCTATAAAAAGAACGTTACCATTTCACTTTTCCCTGCACTGTTTTATATTTAAAATCAGTATCACTGGGTTTCATATTTTTAATTTCTCTTCAACTGTTTCATGAACATATGGTCTTTGTCTCCTCAACTACTCTAAAGTCCTTGAGGGAGAAAAAAGGCGGCCATTCATGTTTCAATCTTTTGCAGTTTTTCTCCAATTCAGAGGGCAGTTTTAGGCTCATTAATGAGCCCGTAACAAGTACTTGATGACTAACTCAGAGCTTCATAACTGGTTTGTTCTGGCATGCGGGTATAACACGAACAAGTTCCACGTGTGCCCAGATAACAATCCTTCCAGGCCTAGGGTGGTATGAGGCTGTAGGGGGGGCAGGGGGGGGTGGTTGGGCAGCACCTAGGGATTGGGGTAATAGCAGCTCTTGGAGGCAGGCCCTCAGTGTGAGTGAACTGAGTCAATGTCATGAGGGAAAAAAGGCTGGGGAGCCTTGGGCTAAATGGCTGCCTAGAAACACTGCTGAAAAACTAGAAATAGCCTGAATGTCCATCAAAAAGACAAAGTTCTTTTATTTACCAAACGGGAAATCTTACAAGATGCAGATAGTAGGTATTATGCTACCATTCATGTAAATGGGAAGAGAAGCAGAAACTTAATTACTTGTATATGATATGACACACAGGATACCTCCATAAGGAGGCACGATGGTGGCTGACTCACAATGGAAGCCCAGGGGTTGGAGGCAGACGTAGAAAGACGTATTCCTGTAAGCCTTTGCACTTCTGAATTTTAAGTCACGTGACAGGATTTATTTGCTATTAAAAACAATTAATATATTAAAGTTGTCAAATCTACCTCTGCCTATCTCCAAACGTCATTAATAATGATTACTGTCTACACTTTCACCCCTAGTCAAACACGTGAAAATAAAAGAAAGAAAGATCTGGGTACTGGTTGCCTGCATGCAGTCTGAAAATCCACTGAATTCTACACTCACACCTGTGTACTTTTCCATAGGTATAATACACATCAAAAGTTAAAGACAGAATGAACAGGTTACCTAAGTCAACTTTTTCTTCCCTCTTATTAATAGTATAGTATTTCATATATTTGCCTAGATAAAATGAATTCCCATTCCAAATTCTCAAAAAAACCTCACCTGAGTTGAGTCAATATCGCTGACACCATGTGGCTAGGGGGACCAGGAGCTGAGCTCCTCTCAGCTCTTCTCCAGCCTCAAGGCCTACGCTCTCACCTTCCTGTGACTTTTCTATGAATTTAACATTATTTCCAAACAAAGTTCTCAGCACTGTTTATTAATAACCGCCAATAATTATCAAAACAAGTTTAGAAATGAAGCTGGACTTTGATTTTGACAGTTGTTCCTCACAAGTCATTTTAATTACCTAAGTGTTATCCCAAGGTATTATTTCTACTTGCCAAAAAAAAAAAAATTCTACCTTCTGGCTAGGTTTATAAAAGGACAGAATAAGTGCCTTCCAAGTCCCAAAGCTTAACATAATTGTCTTTAACATAAGACTCCACCTCAATAATTTCCCATAATGTGAGCCTTAATGGGGAAACTAGATTTACAGGAAGTTAAGCAAAACTTCCTCATCCACACAAAGGATTAATTTTACCCGAATGGTGAACACAATGATAAACCCTAATAACAACTTAGGTTAGAAGCACTTAAAACCTTACAAAAAGAGAAAAAAATAGAAATCAAAGGTCTAACAAGATGTTAAGTATTCCAATAGATGTAACTCTTAAAATTATAATAAAGAACTACACGTCAAAGGCAACTCTTTAAACATATAAGAAAATATATAGGAGAAAAAAATTTTTTGACCTAAGGAAGGGAAGAGTTTCTTAAACAAGGCACAAAAGCATAAATTGTAAAGGCAAACAACGATGCATTAGCCTGCACTTAAGATTCACAATTCGTGGACAATAAAAATTCCTCAATTGAGGTGAAAAAGTAAGTTCTACTCTGCGAAGAAATACTCTGTCTACAATAAAGCACTTCAACAAAACCGTAAGATGACAACATTTCAGGAGAAATATGGGCCAAGACACAGGCAAGGCAGCGCACAGAAGAGAAAAAGAGAGCTCTGGGTACTGCAGGTGGGAGGGCCCTGTGGCACAAGCCCCTGTGGAGATGCCCGCAACACTGAGTCAAAGCTCTGTCACCACACAGCATTTAGAGAAGTGCAGAGCGGCTGGACAGGCTCGGTGACTCACACCTGTAATCCCAGCACTTTGGGAGGCCAAGGCAGGTAGGATCACCTGAGGTCAGGCGTTCAAGGCCAGCCTGGCCGGCATGGTGAAACCCTGTCGCTACTAAAAATACAAAAATTAACCAGGTACAGTGGCATCAAGCCTATGAAGAGGCTCCAAGTGTCCAGACAGGATAATTCCAGGCACCCCTTCCTGGGCCATCAGAAACCTTTTCTGATTACATTGTATCAGAGGAAAACCGTCCCTGTAATGGCTTCCCACCCCACAACCCCAGGATGACACTTTCTAACTGCATCTTGGCACTAATGCTAAACCAAGTTCTTGATCAAACTGAAGATACTGGCTCTGTTGGTGTCTGTCCAGCAGTATATAACAAGACCACCCTAAGACATACTTTTAAAAATTCCCTCCCAAAAGAAGGTCTATCTTTTATGATTCCAGCAAGAAAGCTGGCTTCTCAGAAATGATGATCGGGGAAAGTGTTCCAAAGTGTACAACGTGTTACATATTTTAACCATAATGAAATGTGTCAAGGCTGTAACTACTTAATTAGGATGAAAATGCAGAAATATTGCCAGCTGTATTCTGCTTAAAGCACCGTGAAATCCTCAAACAGCTTTCCTCGCTGCAAAAATCCGTGACAATACAGAGATCCGGTAGGCCTAGTATGCCATCCCCTATGTACTGGGTTTGGGGGGACAATGTAAGACACGCAGGGATTAAAGAGTTCACTCAAGACCACATTTAGAATTTAAAATGTATCTTTGTGACTTTATAATTAAAAATTACATGACCACACCCTGCATACTTGAAAATGTCCACTTCCCTAAAGTTCAAACAAGAAAATAAGTAAGAGTGATTAGCAGACATCTAAAAGCAAGTCAAGGGGTAGACGAGTACCGGCAAGAATACTATTCTTTCACTCAAGTACATGCTTTCGAAAGTTAGTTCAGAGAAAAGCTAACAGTTCGCATCAGCAAGTGGATTCTTTTTCTTAGGCAAAAGATCCAGCAATTCCTTCTGATCCTCACAACTGCCAGTAGTTTATCAACCTAAAGACAACACAACCTACATAACTTTTTTCACCCTATCTGATAACAGATCCTGCAAAGTGCAGGCAAAGGGAGCACATCGCCAATCACAACAGAGGCAAGTCCAAAGCCAACTCATCTTCTCTAGAACAGCGACAGAGAAAACATCTACAAGCAGACTTCCTTCTGCAAATTTCATGTATGTGTCACGGTAACTCAGAAGCCGACATGATACCTATTCTGAAAGCAACAACTATTTGTAAACTCACAGACCATAATTAACTATCTGAAGACTCAAGGTACACAACAAATGCAAAGCCAAATGCTAATTTCTTTTTTTATATCATTATTCCTTTTACAAATTCAAAACATGTTAAGTTTCTAAACTATGTAGGTCATTATGACCAGATGAGAACAGCCAGGCCTTTGGGAAAACAAACAGGGAGATACCCTACACTCTAAGCAATCACATCTGTGGAATCAGCCAAAGTTAGACAAAATGATTTTCTGGATAATCAAGATAGTATCACTGTGACCATCAGCAAGCCGTTATCTTTTCTTTACACCCCAAATGCCATTATTATTGCTTTTAATCTAAGACTAAAAATGTAGAATAATACCAACTTTAACCCTAGAAAAAGAGTATCATCTCTAGTTTCCTATGACACACTCAGAACTAATGACAAAATTACTTTTTTCCCATGGTAAAGAATTCTGTTCTTACCTCATAAGACCAGACACACTGCACCCCTGCGAACCGGCGGACGCATCTTCCCACCTCCACGTCCTCATGGGTGGTGTACATTTCCCGGAGACACTTGCCAATGTGCGGCACCATCCTCCGAAGCACCTCCCGGCTCATGATCACGCCAGGCCCTCCCATGCAGAAGTTCTCACCAGGCTCCAGGGCCAGTTTTCCCATCTCTTCCGTGGTGCCCAGGCCTGTCTGCCCAAGGAAGAGGGGCTCGCTGCTATTCAAACTCCTCAGGAAATTCTCCAGACGATCTCCTTTGATGTACACATCATCATCTGCTCTCATAAACCATTCATACTTGTCTAAGTAGTGGTCATGCATGTACTTGAGCATCATGAAAGACTTCTTCTGGGGCGGGTAGGAGTCATCCACACCCCGCAGTGGCACTACTGGAATTGGTACAGATGTGTCGGAACCCTCACTTGAGAAGAATTCAACTTTCCCAGGAATTGTCTTGGACCACGTTCTGGAATTAAAATAAGTATCAGTTAGAGAACAGTTTATTCCAAGCTGATTTTCAGGAATTCACGTATCTGCTCATTTTGTATCACCATGTACAATGGGATGATAAAAAGCTACTTGCCCTGCTTGCTTCCTCTTAATGAAAGCCCTGGTTACTGGGTATTGCAAATTCTAATTTTCAAAAAAACCCCAACAAAAAATGATGAGTGTTAAAACTGCTTAGTTATGGCTGAAAACCAAACTGCCAGGGCACTAAGGTCTAGGTATACAGATTAATTCTGTGATATTATCAACTCCCTACCTACAAACTTCTCAGCTCCGTAAAACAAAAAACAAAAATCAGCTGGCTCACTCAAAACTTTTCTTTGAACCAAGTGCCAAGTATGTACTAAGCTAAAGGGATGCAGTGGTAAACAAAAACATGGTCCCCAACTCATGAAGAGGACATCGGGACAGACAGACACTTGTCAGAATAATGGACTAATGAGAATAATGGGACTTAATTCATTACTATGAACTAAGAGAAGTACTCCCAAAGGGCAGAGCACAGGACATGAGCTAGACCAACAGAACAGGGAGCCTTCCCCTGAAATAGGGTAAACATTGAGGAATTCAGGGCACAAAAGGGCTGTTGTGAGGCAAGGAAGGAGGCTGATACAGTTTGGCTGTCACACCCAAATCTCCTCTTGAATTATAGATCCCATGATTCCCACAGGTTGTGGGAGGGACCCAGTGGGAGATAAGTGAATCATGGGGGCATGTTCCCCCATACGTTCTCATGGTAGTGAATAAGTCTCATGAGATCTCATGGTCTTACAAGGAGTTTCCCTTTTGGCTTGGTTCTCATTCTCTCTTGTCTGCCACCATGTAAGACGTGCCTTTCACTTTCCACCACGATTGTGACGCCTCCTCGGCTACATAGAACTATGAGTCTATTTAACCTCTGTTTCTTTATAAATTACCTATTTTGGGTATGTCTTTATCAGCAGTGTGAGAATGGAGTAATACAGAGGCAAATGTGCAGGGCCCGGCAGAGTGCACCAGAGATGCAGAAGCCTCTAAAGGGAATGTGGCAGAAGACAAGATGAAGGCCCACACATTCTGAACTCCCCAGGAAGAGAGAAGAGGGCCGAAGGAAGCCAGAATGGACACAGGAAGACCACTGAGTACACCACTGCAGCAGCCCAGACCCGCGTTTAAGAGACAACAGCTGCCCACCAACAGAGGGAAGACGAGTGGTCAACTGCAAGGAAACCACGTAAAGGCTGCTTCTGCTGGGCAGCTAATTTAAGGCTATCACGTCATGCTTTCCCTCATACTTTCTTTTCACTGTATTAAGAGCTAAAGTTGTTTAGCTACAATAATTCATTTACACAGACTACTTGCAAGAAAAACATGTCATGGAGAATAAAATAGTAAATTTAATCCTAAGATCAAAAAAGCAGTTACCAGATGATGATCTCTTAAATTTTATTTTACCTAACTGTCACGAGTGTATTTATTATAGCGAAAAATGACTTGAAGGATTAATGAAATCCAAACACATCTTTAAGGGAAAGTCTTCGGAGAGAAGTATCTGAAAAGACGCACACCAAACCTCTGGGAAGAAGTGCACAAGGAGGGAAACTGGGAGGAGGTGGAACGCGTATGGACAAAGGCGACTTTCACTTTTTATTCTATGTATCTCTCTATCAAAGGACAACTGCGTAAGTATCATATTACTTGTTTTTGAAAAAAATTACTGTGATAAAATATACATAACGTAAAATGAATCATCTTAACTATTTCTAAATGTGAAGTTCAGCGGCACTCACAGTGTTGTGCAGCCGTCACCACCATCCATCTCCAGAACTTTTTTCATCTTCTTACAAACAGATTCTAAACATGATAATACTTTTGTGACTTTAAAAACAACTTACAATGAAGTACTTGGAAAACAAATGACTGGCTTTTCTCTTCCAAACCCAAATATGAAAAATAAAAACAACTTCAAATGTATCTCTTTCAAGTAGAGGCATAATTCAATGGAATTCAACTTTCCGCCAACACGCCTCTCAGAAAATGCAAAGATTAAATATAAGAGGTCGAGACCATCCTGGTCAACATGGTGAAACCCCGTCTCTACTAAAAATAAAAAAAAATTAGCTGGGCATGGTGGCGCGTGCCTGTAATCCCAGCTACTTGGGAGGCTGAGGCAGGAGAATTGCCTGAACCCAGGAGGCGGAGGTTGCGGTGAGCCGAGATCACGCCATTGCACTCCAGCCTGGGTAACGAGCGCGAAACTCCGTCTCAAAAAAATAAATAAATAAATAAATGCCATTTTTCATCAAATTTAGGATGTTGATTGCAAGTTGCACCATTATTTTATCTATCAACAACAAATTTAAAAATAGTGCCAATCATAATCCCATGATGCCAGTAACGATAAAATGCATCCTAATTTCTGAGATGTCAAAATCACAGAATGGACATAAGATGGTGTTGTTAGTGTTTTCCCTTGGTTAGTGGAATTAAAATGGACCCATATTCTTATGCCACTTAAAGAACTCATTAACAAAGAACAAAGAAACAAATTCAGCCCATACATTCATTCCCTGGTATTAAGAAACACTGTACTAGGTACTGCACTTTGTTTTCATAAAGGATATGGTCCTGAAGAAAAAGGATGCAGAACAAACATAGAGATGTGGCAATTAATTTAAAGAAAAGTCAATCCCACCTATAAAGGGACAAGTCCTTTTGCAAATGAGACTGAACTGCAACCTTCAGAGATGTGTGACAGCTACAGTCTTCTGATGCAGTGACATCTGGAGGAGAGAGAACTTCTCAGCAGTCCTCCAGCTTTGGGAAGTCAGCAAGGACCAAATTATACAGCAATGAGCCCCCATTCAAATCAAGCAGCTCCTGATAATGCTCTCTTTATGGAGAAATGTTTTTCATTTGGCCGTCATAACAATTCTTTGAAAATGTAAATAATTTCAGTGCTTGGCACATTAATAGATGTCAATACATGTGTGGGCTGAATACTGCCCACTCGTGTACAATAAGCGACTTAATGGTGCCATATGTGTTTCAAAAGCTCAGAAATCATTTCTATCTCGTATCTTTGAGAAATCTTCAAGCTAGGAAGCCATGAAGACACTAAAACACCATGATGTTATTTGGGAGATGGGGTGGGTAAGAAATTCCTGCCTTCAAAGAACAGCATACTAAGGAGGCAATCTATAGCATCATGGTCAAGAGCTGGCTCTGGAATCAGGCCATGGGAGAATCCCAGCTCCATTTGGCTGAGTTACTCTGTGCCTCAGTTTCCTTATCTGCAAACTGGGGTTGCTGTGACAGTTAAATGAGTTCTCTGTAAAGTGCTTAGAAGCCTGCCTGGCACAAGGTAAGTATGACTTACTATTAGCGAAGACAAGAGTTTGCAAATCCAATAAGGTAGTGAAAGAAAAGGAAGACAGGAAAGTGTGGGCTCCGCATGGACGAGTCAGTCTCAGGGGTACATGGAGCAAAGGTAATGTGGAAAATGCTTCTTACATTTCTGGCTGTAAACCTGAGTCTCATGCTATGTACTGAAACCCTTTCTTACTATCAACTTTACACAGTGCTACAGGACAGAAGTCTCACACGTGTTTTTGCTTTGGAACACCAGAAACTTTCCTATTAGACTGAGGATGAAACTTCCTCTTAGTTTGGTCCTGCCTCCCGTGTGCCCCACCAGACAGAATCCAGTGAAGGCGGCCCTGGCAGTACAACCAGCACGTACGCAATTAATGGCTCAACCATGACTTGAAATGGTGTAATTTGCCCAAGAAGAGAAACCAATTAATTTTAAAAACAGACAGTCTAACCTCAACCCTACAGTTTTATGGTAACTCCACCTAATTATTGTCTGTTCCTTTTTAGGTAACCCAGGGGAAAAAAACCTCACGTTGTCCTTTTCTGTTCTAAATGACTGGTGGTTTGAGGGAAATCGCTCGATGTCAAGTCTCTGCAAACCCTCCAATCTTAAGAAATTATGATCTTTTCAATTAGGGTCCTTTAGCTTAAATAGCTCCACAAAGTGGACGCGGTCTGGAAGATAAATCGTGATTCCCCACCATCCTGAGGAAGGAGGAGGGGATGCATTAATAATAATTTCAAAGAACTGAAGGAAATGCTGCTGAAGAAGCAAGGGGGCCGCTCTTCTGCAATATCAACAGGTCCAGCTCCTTCATTTTCATAAGCAAACGTCAGCTTTGCCATCAACACATTTGTTACCGGGAGCAAAGAACTCTCACTTAATTAAAACTACAAAACGTTTGCAGAGGCCTTGCCAGAAAGCTCATTTTCAATGAACTGACATCCAACTCTTGCTCAAGCCCAGATAAGACAGCTGAAATTTGAGAGTGCCAAGTGACTCTTCCATTGCTCTAGGTTTCTAAATGCTATTCCTATACTGAGTTATATCACAGTTAAGTAACTGAACTGGACCAATATCCGCTTAGCTAAGGAATGCCTTTGCTGGTTAGGACCTAACCCATCTATACCAGAGGCTGTAATTTTTTTGTGTGGAAAATCAGACCTTGGTGATGACCTTGAGCAGTAGGATATAAATAACTCCCACAAACTTAGTGTTCCAATAATGGAACACTAGGCATAAATGGGTTAAGACCATAGTCTCCATTTCTATTCATTATTGTCCTAAGAAAAACTACATAAAATATACTTCTGTACAAAATTAAATCTATAGCATGACACTTGTCCTTGGTAAACATTTATAAGATATGGGCAAGTTTAAAAAGCAGGCAACAGTATACACTTGTGATGTGGCTCACCAAGGGAACAAAAGCACATACACAAAAATAAAATCATACAACTCCACCCCAAAGTATTCACCGGGGTTATCTTTGGATGGGAAAACCAGAGAGGATTTAATAACTTTTTTTTTTTTTTTTTGAGACGGAGTGTCATCCTGTCGCCAGGCTGGAGTACAGTGGGGCAACTCCGCTCACTGCAACCTCCGCCTCCTGGGTTCAAACAATTCTCCTGCCTTAGCCTCCTGAGTAGCTAGGATTACAAGTGCCCACTAGCACGCCCAGCTAATTTTTGTATTTTTAGTAGAAACAGCGTTGTATTTTTTGCTGTCTTGTATTTTTACAAGACAGTTTGTATTTTTAGTCGAGACCATATCAGGCTGGTCTCGAACTCCTGACCTCGTGTTATGACTGCCCACCTTAGCCTCCCAAAGTGCTGGGATTACAGACATAAGCCTCCACACCCAGCCAATAGTCTTAAGTTTTCTACATTTTCTAAGTTTTCTGCAACAGGTATATTTAGAGTTAGAAAAAAAAGTTTTAAGTGGGCAAAAGCTTTGAAACTAACAAGCAACCAAAGAAATAAAAACGTAACAACAGAGAATTTTAACTTTTGTAATAAAAACTTTTTTTGAGACTGAGTCTTGCTGTGTTGCCAGGCTGGAGTGCAGTGGCCCAGTCTCGGTTCGTGGCAACCTTCACCTCCCAGGTTCAAGAGATTCTCCTGCCTCAGCCTGAGTAGCTGGGACTACAGGCATGCACCACCAGGCCCAGGTAATTTTTGTATTTTTAGTACAGATGGGGTTTCACCATGTTGGCCGGGATGGTCTCAATCTCTTGACCTCATAATCCACCCACCTCAGCCTCCCAAAGTGCTGGGATTTCAGACGTGAGCCACCACACCCAGCCACATTTTTTTATCCAACAGGAAAAACTGAAAGAAAAATGGAGTAAGACTGAGTAGTTTCTACTGCAATTTTTAAACTTTGAAGTTATCCTGTCATTTACCATTAAAAAGATGGGAAGATTTTCCTTGAGTTTCCCAAATTCACTATTCTATGTGCTGTCTGATGGTTACACAGCGGTCAGTTAAAAAGGACTCATGATAAAATCATCTCAGAAGTCAAAGAAGGGAGAATATGGGTTTTTCCCTTTGTAGAACTGATGGATAACAGGAATTACGTGTATATACAGTTGCTCCTTTGTGTCCAAGGGGGAATGGTCTTAGGACCCCAGAATCCACAGATGCTCAAGTCCCTGATATAAAAATGGTGCGGTATTTGCTTAGACCTTCACATATCCTCGTACATACTTTAAATCATCTCTAGATTATTTATAATATCCAGTACAATGTAAATACTGTATTTATTTGTATTATTATTATATTGTTATTTTTTATTGTTTTCCCCCCCAAATCTTTTCGATCCATGGATGGTGGAATCCACAGATGTAGCAGATATGCAAGGCCAGCTGTATTTACGTTCTTCCCCATTACAGAGGGATTTAAGACATCTTAACCAAAACGTATACAGGATGAGAAAAATCAGCAAGAAAATGACACCAATGAAAAATAAGAGTAGAAAACTCAAAGCAAGGAACAAAAGACAAATCCTGGTTGGGACTGCCCTGTCCAGAGCAAACCCTGAATCAGTCAGAGCACTCTCAGGAGTAACCACTCCAATCGCACTGCGCTCCTGTGCTGAGACCTATCTGCCATCATGTGCCCTGTGGATTTGCTAATGGTGGGCCCAAATTCAGCTACAAACTTTCCCGCAGGTAGCCACGAGAAGTCACAAGACTGTGTCCTACTGTTCAGGGTTAAGTGTAAAAACTCTTTCAGATACCAAGGCCTGAGGGAAACTTCTCCCTAGGAAATGATGGAGAAAGCAGGTCAAACAAACATGATAGGTTTCCTTACAGGAAGCACAGTGTGATGGAGCAGCAGTCCAAGTTCATCCTCCCCAAAAAAGTACACGGAGGGCTCTACACTGCCAGTCAGAGCCATGCGCCTTGAGAAAAGGCAGAGGTCTTTCAAAGCTACCAAGTGATGCCATGGGCCTCTCTTCAGCTAGAAGGAATCCCCGCTGGCAGGATGCTGCCAACACTGCTCAGTCCCTCATCTCCATCTTCTGCCTTGGTCCCAAGAGCTCTGCAGCAAAGGCATTCAGTTGCAGTTTCCCACTTCCGTGTATGTGGTTTCCGGGTATGTGGTTTCCTCTTTCAAAACCTTTAACTGTCTCATTGTGCACGTCCTTATGACCTGCGCAATCTCAAATTCGTTTTAAAAGGAGGTGGGAAAACACAACAGAGGTTGTGAATGGTGGGAAAATTATTTTAAAAGAAAAATCAAATTATACTCTCTACTTCTTAAAGAAGGGAGTATACTCTCCATCCTAAAAAAATTATACTCTCCATCCTAAAAAACAGACTTAAGTGAAAAGCAAGCATTAAAGAGCCTTTTTTCTTCTTAATTAAGCTGTTGGCAGGGTGTATTACAGGTCCCCACCTCAATAGTGGCCTGGGCACAAGCCCTGGGGGCATTCCGAGGTATTAAGAGCTAAGAGGACTGTGCCCTTTGAGCCCAGGTAAACAACAATGGGAACAGAGACCACAAATCAGCCACTTTTGGAACTAAGAATTAAAATTGGGAGTGTAAATAACAGAAGGCAAATTCTGATCTCATGAGACACTTCCAAAGCTTGAAAGAGTTACAGAGCTACTTTATATAATCTGCATATGGCTGCTGTACAGTTAGAAGTGTAAATATGCAACCAATACTCAATAATCTGCATGAGCCAAAAATGAGTACTGTTTAACACAACAATTAAAGCACCCTGAACTTATTCTGGCCGCCACTTTGCAAATCACCGCCTTCGTGGACGGAGGCACTAACCTGTATGAAGCCCACCTAACAGTCACCAGCCACCCTGGCTCTACAGCCTCCCCAGGCCAACCCGTTGGGTTTTCCACCCCACACCCGTCTCCCAGGTGATCCCCCACATCCCTTTCCAGTCTCTTGGACACGGATAAGGCTGGGGAAACACTCATCGCGGGTAAGGAGAACAGCCTTCCACACACTTCAACCACTCTCAGACCGGCTCTCAGTGTGCATGGCCTGGCGACATGAAAACCGGGGCAGAACCTGTCGGTCAGGGACACCTTTGCAATCCCCGGGCTGGATTTAACTGAAGGCCAGAAAACTTGATTCCAACGTTAGCTTCTGAGGCCACATTCTGTGCCTGGATCCATGTGCTACTCTAAATCTTGCCCAATTATCTGCGGACACTACCATCAGAAATACACCGATAGCAAAGTTTAACAGTCAGCCTCTGCACTTACGGTCCACCTACAAAACCACACTGCAAGGGCCTCAACAACTACACTGTCAAATAAACCTCAAGTGTTTGGTTTACAAACACCAACTTGACACCAAATCAGAGCAGACTGTACCTTATTTTTAATCATCAATACAAATTTTTAAATTTTGTATTTAAAAATACAAAACGTATTTGTCTACAGAATAAATGCTGTAGCTATAAATGCTTCAGAAAATACACTGAATTCAGGTGAGAAGATGGACAGCTTTGACGCTTCTAAACTGGAACTAGGTTTTCTTGTTCACCCAATTCCATCCCGAACCAGAAGCCAAAAAGGCATCAATGACAGATGGAAGCACTGAGTCCTGAAGACACAAAAGCTGGGGCCCTTGCATTGAAAATGCTGCCAGCAGATCCTCCCCAGTATCACCTGCAAGCATGAAATTAGTCACGGAGGAAAACAGTCGTTAAACTGACCAAGTAAATGTATGCTAAAATAACCCTGTCCTGTCACTTCAGGAGAGAATTAATGAACGGCCCGCAGCCCTGTGCCTAGCGGACCTCCATGCCCACAGCCTTACATGCCCAAAACAATGCACAGTTCCTCTCAGTTCCTCCCAGAGCTGCATCTTTTATGGTTTTACTGTAGCTTTATCACAAAATAACTGCTCACTGTAGAAAAACTAGAATATATAGAAAAGTGCTAAGAAGAATCGAAACGATCATTTGGCATCACAGTGAGTACATTCTTTTTTTTTTTTTGAGATGGAGTTTTGCTGTTGTTACCCAGGCTGGAGTGCAATGGCGCGATCTCGTCTCACTGCAACCTCCGCCTCCTGGGTTTAGGCAATTCTCCTGCCTCAGCCTGAGTAGCTGGGACTATAGGTGCGTGTCACCATGCCCAGCTAAATTTTTGTATTTTTAGTAGAGATGGGGTTTCACCACGTTGACCAGGATGGTCTCGATCTCTTGACCTCGTGAACCACCCGCCTCGGCCTCCCAAAGTGCTGGGATTACAGGCGTAAGTACATTCTTTTACGTTTCCTTTTCTAGGCTACACAAACATATGCTTTGTTTTACTTTAAACACAAAGGGTCTTGGACTGGTCGTACTGTTTCACAGCTTACTTTCACTTAAGTATATTCTGAACCTCTCTTCATGTCAGTAAAAATGTTTCCGCCACACCAGTTTTACTGTTAGAGATGCAGACCACAGTATGGATGAATCAGCTGAGTCAGTTTTGGTCCTTAAAGCAGGACACCTAAGACATCTGAGAATTCCACTTCATGTGCACACCTTTAAAATTCCTTTGGAAAAAATTCTAGAACTCCTAGACCTCAGGAGAGCTGCATTTTAGAGTTTTTGATAAATACTACCCAAGCGCCCCTCAACAGGTACCGGTCCTGTCCAACTCTAGCCATCCTCTGCAGTAGAAACACTGCTGGACTCATCTTCCAAAACGCACATCCCATCAGGCTACTCTCCTGCTGAAATGTCACCAACAGCTCTGGACACCAATCACACAAAGCCCAAATTCCTAAGCCTGGCGCACAGACCTTCCCTCCATGGCCCTGTCCACCAGTCTGCCACCCACAGCCTACACCCAGCTCCAAGCAGCTGGCCTTTCTCATTGGTCCTTCACTAATTCCTGCCATTTTATGTTTCAGGAAACCTGTAGTTGTCTGCTTCAAAAACATTTCTTCATCTTCCAAGACTCAGGTAGGGGCAAAAACAACAACAACAACAAGAACAACAACAACAAAACGGTGGGAGTGCGGGCGAGACATTTCTTGATCCATTCACACACCAAGTGTGAGCCTTTCTTCTGTTCTCCCACAGTGAGTTCAGGCACCTTGACAGTCCTCATCAACCAATACCGTCACTCATTTCCTTATGAGACTATGAACTCTGCAGAGACTGGGCCCAGTATGAGCAATCTACTTTCAATGAACAGCAGCTTAGTTAATGGACAGGGAAAAGTGAAGCTGCCGGTACAATGGAAACAGTCATGTACAACCCCCCGTTGACAAACACAGCTATCCCTAGAATATTCTGTTTGAGGGCATCAAGATCTTGAACCAGGACATTAAAAGCTTCACTCATTTTCAGGGCCACGTTGTTCACTAGTCTTCTACAGGAAATTCATAATCTGGAATGACTTGGTGCTCCACAAGTTCACTTTGAATTTCATATGCAAAAGGCTTCTGTATAAATGTTTGCCAAATTCAATTCCATCTAAGAAAGTGAAGACTGCTCTGAAAGGCTTCAAGATAAACATGATTTATTAGCTCAAGAAATAAGGAAATGAATTCAGATTTGTAAGGTAGGAGGATCTCATTAAGGTTGGTAAAAGTAACAGTCTGCCTTCCTTTAAAGCATTAGGAAGAGATCATTAACTGATAACATTACCTTGAAATAAGATTCCTGTATCTCAAGCTCAAGCTTCTCAAACTTTCTTCCCACAGCCCCCTTTAGACTGATGCTAATCTTGAACGGTGCACTTGATCACTCCTGGGCAAAGGGAAACCATCCACCTCTTTCTTCTGACCACATTAAAAAAAGAATAAAACCATTCCCTATCTTCAGCCCAGAGAGGGTAAGAACCAAAACAAATAAAAGGTGCTGGACTAGCTCAAGATTGTGGGCATAAAAATGGACAAACAGCAAAACACGTGTGCCTTTTTATCAAAATGTTAATTAAAAAGATCTAAACAGCATAAAAACTCTCCCAGCAAGAACAGGTAAGTGTAGCCAAGAAATGTCTGAAGCAGATGAATAACAAAGGGGAACTTGTCCACCGGATATTAAAATATTATTCAACCTCCAATAATTTCACTGGGTGGTACTGGCACAAGAACAGACAGAAAGATCAATGGAACAAAACACGAAGTCCAGAAACATACAAGAATGCTGAGTATGATGGAGATGGCATTTCAAATCGGGAGGGAAATGAGAACTCTGTCAACAGTGTGTGGTGCTGCGACCACATACTATTGGGGAAAAAATAAAGTTGAGATGATTTCTACCCTTTCTAGAATTAGGGAAGAAATATTACCTTTAAAAATCTCTCTAGGGCAGTAACTGTGAACCTGGGATAGGGGAACCTAAAACCAGAAAGGGAACGACATAGACTGAACTACACAAACGTTAACCCTCCATATATCACAGAACATAACTAAGAACATTTTTAAATATGGGAAAAATACGAATTGGCAGCTAGTAATGCAAGACACAAGAAACGCAGAGGTCCAGACAAGCTGTCCTTAATTCACATAATAAATGACTTCAGAGGAATCACAGTACCATTTTAAAGTGAAATTACCTAGAATACAAATAATTTGCAGATGAGTCAAAATAAATGATTTTATGTTTATTTACAGAACCCCAGCTACCCAACTCCTTTTCCTGCATAAACCCTCCAGTGGCTTTCTAATTCATTTGGAACGAAGCTTCACAAGACTGGACACTAGCGAGCCCCTTCCATTTCTTTTATTGGCCTTCTTGGTGTTCCTTTCCAAGCTGGTCCCTGCCTTGGGAGTTCCCAGCGCTTCCTTCGCCTTGATGCTCATCAGTGATATTCACACAACTGGCTCTTCATGATCAGATCTCAGCCCAAATGCTACTTCCTCTGCAGCCTTCCCTAATCACCTAACACAGAGAGAACACACAGGCCCTGCCCCAACCCTCTTCTGTTTTCTCTACAGCACCTAAGCAGAAACTCTCTTTTTATTATCATTTCTCCGACCAAAGAACATGAGAGCAAGCCTCCGTGTACCATAGTGTCCCCCAGGACTGAGGGTCTGAGAAGGACCACACATACATGTGCTTTACAAAGAAATGGATCCTAAGTAAAGAATCAGGATCACTCCTATGAACTTAACCGCTATGGTGTCACTCAGGGCCTCCAAAGGTCAGCCCTGGCTGGTCTCTCATCAGCTACACTTTGATTTTTGTCTTGCCTGCTTTGAAAAATCTGTTTCTTGTCTCCTATCAGCTGTCACTGCCCTACTATGTCTTGGTGTTCCCCACCCACCCCTCAAGCAGATGGCAGGTCTAGAAAGTAAAAATGTGTAATGGGCCGGGAGCAGTGGCTCACGCCTATAATCCCAGCACTTTGGGAGGCCGACGAGTGGATCACGAGGTCAAGAGATCGAGACCATCCTGGTCAACATGGTGAAACCCTGTCTCTACTAAAAATACAAAAATTAGCTGGGCATGGGTGGTGCACGCCTGTAGTCCCAGCTACTCAGGAGGCTGAGGCAGGAGAATTGCTTGAACCCAGAAGTCGGAGGTTGCGGTGAGCTGAGATCGTGCCATTGCACTCCAGTCTGGGTAACAAGAGTGAAACTCCATCTTAAAAAAAAAAAGTGTAATGATGGAGACGTTCTATCATCAAAGTGCAGTGCCTTTAGTGTGGACTGGCGTTATATCCTTGGATTTTCAAAAGCCTTTTTAGCCCCTTTCTGGATCTCAGACAGTTGTTGAAAAGAAGAGGTTGCTAACTACTATTCCCTAGACCTAAATTCTGACATCTTCCATATTCTACACCACAGTACCATCTTACTCAAAGTGCTGGCGTCTCCTTCATCCACAACCCAAACAGTTGTTTCTTATTAAAAATAAACAAACCCCAAACTAGAGTTTTCTCTAAGATAAAGAATGAATTCACCTTTCAGGAGAAATGTAAAACTCAGCACATCCATTTCCTCACTAGAGTTCTATCTTGTGCTACAAGAGTCAAGCTTGCTTTTATACCAAACTGTGCATGGAATTTCCAATTTAAGGGCTCAGTGTGGACTTTTTGCCTGGGCTGCAGAGCACAGTAAAACTGTAATCATATGTTATAGCCTATAACCTCCATCCCAATTAAGGCCTTCCCCAAAAGTTCCTTAACTTTTAGCCTTAAGGCTAAAATCGTCTTGTGCCATCTCCTGCCGTCAGTCTAAACAGAGGGTTGGCAGGCGAGAGGCAAAGGACCCTAACTGGCAGGGCAAGTCCACCTCCAGCCTCCAAGTATTCTGACTTCTTAAGATCTGAGAAATAAATGGAAATTTATGTGAGAAAGCTGGAGTGACATGACACAGCACTTCCTGATAGGAGTCTTTCTTTCTCGGAAAGGCAGGTGTCACTAAGAAGAACCCAGCCTAGGGGCAAACCGTTCTGCTTTCCCCTAACTACCTGGAAAAAAAAATAAACAATGAGATTAAATCTTCCATTCAAAAAAAGATGAGGGAGGAGATGTGGAAAGGAGGTCAAAAGTAAGAGCGTCAAGCCCCAGATTGGGAAATCATCTCCAAGTGTGAAACAGTAGTTCTAGTTTGCATTACATTTTCGGAGTACTGCTGGTACATTAGGCCCCCCACTGATTTGAATATATTGATAGTGCATTAGGCCCCCCAGCTGATTTGAATATGCTGATACTGTAAGGATGAAAATTCATTTGTTCGGGGGCAGGGGGGAGATAAGGGAGTCAGGTAATTTACTACTTGTACTAACTAGTTTCATAACTGTCCCCAAAATTGTGATTTTACATGGTCTGTCACTACACTAGAGTCATGTGGATTTACTTTCAAAACCATGCTGTAAATCATTTATACGGTTCATCTTCGATTACTGATGTAGCTGTTTCTCTGGTCAAAAAATACGATTCCCATAAAACCTCAGGTAACGCATGATAGATCTAGGACACAGTCCTGATTGTCCGGTTCCCAAATTGCTGCGTTAGTCTATGTTTACACTACCTGCATTCTAAGCTTTTCAGCCACTCAGTAATCTTCATGGAGGGATGTGGACTCTGGACTTAAGGAGGACCCTAATGGATATGTGCAGGAATGGAGATCAAGCCATTCAAGGGGCAGTGACTGAAGACCCCTTTCACCATCCTTCACAGTCCTTCACTTCCTGCCTTAAAGGCAAGGGAGATCATATATGCTTTTCCCCTCACAACATCTACTGCCTGAAAAATCTGACCAAGACTGCATTTAAAAACTCAAGTGTAAAGGTATTGCTTATAAGAACAAACGGCGACCGGGAGCAGTGGCTCACACCTGTAATCCCAGCACTTTGGGAGGCCGAGGCGGGCGGATCACCTGAGGTCAGGAGTTCGAGGCCAGCCTGACCAGTATGGAGAAACCCTGTCTTTACCAAAAATACAAAATTAGCCGGACGCGGTGGGGCATGCCTGTAATCCCAGCTACTGGGGAGGCTGAGGCAGGAGAATCGCTTGAACCCGGGAGGCGGAAGTGACAGTGAGCTGAGATTGCGCCAGCCTCCAGCTTAGCCAGGCTCAGCGCTGGCTGCTCTGAAATTTCATTCCCACACCATTCATGCTCTAAAACCATTCCCCACATTGGTTTGTTCTGTGGCTGGATAAGACCCAAACTTTATCCATACAGTGTTTCTATATTTCACACACACAGGGTTTCCACCAAATCCCTTTACTGAGTCTACAACCCTCTCCAACTTCAAATTCACTCCAATACAAATCTGATTCTAACCATACCAGCCATTCCAAAATCATCTCCCTTCTAAAGCCTACATTGGCTAATTCCTTTGTTAAACCTGAACACGATTCCAGCTGCGTTTATGACTCATTTGGCCAACGTGCGCCCAGTTACTGGATAACAGGCAAGCACCACTATGCTGAACTAATTAACACCAGAATGCAGTTTTCCACTGAATCTACCAAGGGCCAAGAACTGCTTTTCCCCCCGAGGTTCTCTCTCTCTCTCTACTCATCCAACCGGTGTGGTCCAGTGTGCTGCGGGCATTCTCTTTCACGTACACGAGTGCCTCCAACTGCGAAATGCAAAAGTATGATGTAGAAAGGTTTTAGAACTAATCTACAAGGGCTCTAGGTTTCCAAGAACAAAGGTACTCATTTTAGGGAATCCAACAATAACTCAACTGCCTCCACTATCATAGGTCCTCTACTATGAGTTTCCCAGCATTATGAGGGAGGCCCGATCTGTCAGGCTCTTTTAACAAGAGGGACTTGGATTTGGAAAGGGTAAAGTGCCTTAATCAGGGCAAGAGGCACCCCAGTGAGGCCACACTAGTCCATTTGACCCCAAAGGCCATGTTCTAGAGCGTTGCGCTCGCCATCCCGCCTCCCATCTTTTCTCCCCCGGCCTGGCATCTCCCGCGAGGCACTCCGCTCCCGCCGGAAGCCCAGGAAAGGCCTAGGAAGCGGGCGGAGGCGAGAGCCAGGGGAGGACCCGCAAAGCCAGCCGCCAGGATGCGGAACGCAGGAGGCGGCGCCCGGGGAGCAGGGGCTCACCTGTAGGCGGCCACGGCGCGGGTCTGCAGGTATTTCTGGGCGGTCATGACTCCCACGAAGAGAAAGTTCCTGTCGCGCTGGCCGCCATCTGGAGCAGAGCCGGGCGGCCAGAGCTGCGCCCCGCGCGCATCGCCGCGCGCCCCGCCGGCCTGGGAAGCCGCTGCCTGCCCGGACCGGCAGCCCTCAGGGCTGGCGCGGCGCCGTGGGCCCGCTCGCTTCAGCTCGGAGGCGCGGGGCAGGACGAGCCGCGAGGCCAGCACGAAGCCCAGGACGAGCCCGAGCAACACGCTGAGCCAGGCGCGCCGGCCGCGCGCGGCCATGCCCGCGCCGCTCCGCCCGCCGGGCTGCTGCCGCCGCCGCCGCAGGCTCCGCGCGCCCTCAGACCGCCGCCCCCGCCCGCGGAGGCCAGCCCGTCCTAGCGCCGCGAGGCCCGGCCCGGGCAGCGCAGCGGCCGCCGCGGGCCCGCCGCGCCCATCGCGGCCCCCGAGCCGCCCGCAGGCCCCGCGCTGGCGCTTTGTTCCGCACGCCCGTCCCCGCCGCCGCGGCCTGCGCCTTTAAGAGGGGACCATGCCCGGCGCGCGCCGGCGGCGGCTCGGGCGCGAGGCGGCGGCAGCTCCTCCCGCTGGTGCGCGGAGGCGCGGGACCTGCACGACCGCGACGGCAGTGGCAGCCGCGTCCGGGCCCCCGTCCCGCCCTGCCCGCGTCCCCCAGATGGCTCGACTTGGCTCGCGTGGCGCCTGCCCCCGTCCTCTTCGTGGCCGGCACCGCCGCCGCAGCTGCACATCCTCCGACTTAGCTCGCCATTGCAACAGGAGCCCCTCACGTCACGCACTGCGCGTTATGAAGTGGCCCCGCCGGCGGCGTGTCGTGGCCCCTCTCGGGATCCGTCCGCGCCGCGCGATTGGCGCAAAAGTGAATGAGGGGCGGTTCACGTGGCCAAAGTTTAACCAAAAAAAAAAAAATCCTCTAGGGCGCCCCGCCCGCGCGGTCTGCGATGAGGGCGGCCGGGCGGAGGGGGCGTGGGCTCCGGCTCGGCGCCCGCGAAGCCGGAGCTGCCCGTTATCTGCACCCGGCGCCCGGCACCCGGCGCGAGGGCTGCCGGTTCCTGCACTGCGGCGCCGCGGCGGGAATATCAGCAGCCGGCCTTGCAGCGGGGGCTTCTCGGCCCCCAGACTCCACGCTGCGCACGTTCGTCCCGCACAGACCGTCCTCGCTGCACCCCACGGCTACGCCCTTCCTGCCGCCGGGCCGGCCTCCCGCTCCCGGCCCCGCGCTCCCGACCACACTGCAGCTTTGTCCGCTGTCCCGCGGCGGTCGCACGCAGGGATCAGCGGTCCCGGAACCCTGGGGACGAGCGCGCCTGCGAGTGGACGGTGAATTCAGTTACCTTGTTCCCTGTCTCTAGCTTCTACACAAAATAAGAAAAAAAAAAAAAAAAAAAAGGCATCTTTAATATTTAAGGTCCACATTTCTCATACAGTACTAGCAATTAATGGATTTTTTTAGACGTGGAAAATGATGTTAATGCGCTGCACTGTAAACCTTATTTTTATTTGCATAGTGTGTGGGCAGATAGCCGGCTAGTCCCCCTATCCTGGGACTTTGTCAGTATTTTAATATAGTCTATCTGTAAAAGTGCCGTGGATTTCTAAAGACAGATTTTGGGTCCCAGATTCTCTGCTCCGGATTTTAACTTTTTTTTTTTTTCTTTTTTTTTTTTTTCCTTTTAAACCTTTTCCCTGGCGGGGTGCAGTGGCTCATGCCTGTAATCCCAGCACTTTGGGAGGCCGAGGCGGGTGGATCCCGAGGTCAAGAGATCGAGACCATCCTGGTCAACATGGTGAAACCCGTCTCTACTAAAAATACAAAAAATTAGTTGGGCATGGTGGCGCATGCCTGTAATCCCAGCTACTCAGGAGGCTGAGGCAGGAGAATTGCCTGAACCCAGGAGGCGGAGGTTGCGGTGAGCCGAGATTGCGCCATTGCACTCCAGCCTGGGTAACAGGAGTGAAACTCCGTCTCAAAAATTAAAAAATTAAAAATAAATAAATAAATAAATAAATAGATAAATAAATAAATACCTCATCCCTGGGCGCAAACGGATTTTAAGTTTTATACATTTTCCTCCACAATACTTCAGCTAAGGCAACAAAAGCGGAGGTATCCGTGTAACAAAAGCTTGTGTAGAATTTTAGTCTTGTTACTTAGTCACCAGTATATTGGGGGTTTCTAATGAAACTTTTGAAGGAAAAAGTATTTCCCTAGGCCTGAGAAGTTGTCTTCATTTAATCAAATAAACACAGGAATTAGGACAAAAAGTAAGCATGCTTGGGTAATCCCTGGACCTTTTCTTCATTGTTGACCAAATGGTTGAAGTAGTATCACGCAGTTTAAACTACGGAGCTGTGGGAGCCTGAGATAGGCGTCTGAATGGTGGTCACTCTTGTTTATTCTTTGGATAGTACCACTTTCTTTGACACTTGTGATTTATATTAAAAATAGTTCATTACCCACCTTCCCACAGACTCCCTCCCTAAGAGGTGATCCACATCTAAAAATAAAATACTCATTATGCCGTGAATACAGGATTCCAGCAGTGGTCTTGGGAAAAATACAGAACATAAAACCATGAATTACAGACTCGAAAACCATCGAAAGAGGTTTCCAGTAAGACATAAACCACAAATGCTGAGGAGGCACCAGATCCCCCACGTTCAGCAGCAGCCCCATCATCCGCAGTGATTTATGTGAAGCACAAACCTGGCAAGATGCAGAAGTTCAATTTTGTGGCATCTTCCATGATTTCATGATTCTCTAACCTGCTTTAGACTTACCTAGTTTTCTTCTAAACTAGAATCCAGTGAAAAGTATATAAATATATGTTGGGGATGATATTTTGAGGATGCCAAATATTTTGTACTCCCCTGTCTCACCTGCAGGCTCAATGGGGGTCTTTCATAATGTGGAAAGGATACCCTTTTCTTCGTAAAGGCCAAGCCTGAAGGCTTACAGTTTCCTGGAGAAGGAGAGTAACGCATAAGGGGAGCCCCTCTGGGAAAAGAGGGGAATGCCAGGCCAAGGGAGGGTTGGAAGGAGAAGAGAGAAACTCAGGTCCTGTAGAAGTCTGCCAGGGCAAGGGACCAATTTTGGCCTGCAGCCTAGGAGCAGGGGAGAGAAGCTTTTGCACAGCTGGAAGGAGCAGCTGGATTGTTGAGCTGAGGCAGTTCTCCTGGGGAGGAATCCAGAAGTGTCCCAGCAGGGGGCCTGGATCAGGAGACAGGGCTATCCTAAATGGGAATTTCACAGCCAGTAGCAAATACCTGGAATCAAGAACTTCAGTGATAGCCAGAGGCCTAAAGAGCTGCACAGGGCTGTGCCCCCAGTATGAAGGCCTGGCCAAAGCACATCCCGACTAGTCAATACCAGCAAGGAGCCAGGGAGGACAAGGAGGGTGTGGAACATCTGCCCCCAATGCACACACATGCTTCCTTCCCCGAAGCCCCCAGGGACCAAGGCTGCTCCTCATCCCACGTAGCCCCCCTCACCCTAATTTATTTTTCAAGGTAAGGAGAAGGCAGGATGAATCAAAGTTATAGGCATTTCACTGCAGTGAGCTGAGGAAAGACTTCATGATTCCAGGTTTCTTGATTTCACTGCGCTACGGTCCTTCTCTGTTGAGGAAGTCATTGACCATTTTTCTCATCATAAGAGAAGGGGAGGCGTTAACTTTTATCAGGAACACTTTAAGGGAAGCCCTGGACTGTAGTTATTCCATGAAACTCCCAGTGGCACACAGCTGGCCCAAGAGGTGGACTGTGATGGGTCTGGGATCAGGAGTGTGGGACTGAGTCTGAGCTCTGCATGGAGAGAGTTCCACTGGGAGGGGCTCTGGAACGCTGGCTCTGTCTCTAAATGAGTTTTTCTGCTGGATCACGTTAAAGGGTCCTCCATACTGACTCAACACCAACTTCCCTTCTGTATTCATGAGTGTGACTCTTTATGACACATCATTAAAATTCATCGCTACCTACCTTACTGAACATTTTCTCATAGATTGCAACTTTCTTCCCACACACTTTACATTTTTTCTGCTGCTAATACATTGAAGGCCTGTTACCAGTATAACATTTCATATAATTTGCAGCAATTTCTTGGAAACCCTCTGTAAATACCTCAATCGTTTGTTGGCAGCAAGCCTCAAACAAAGGACAGAGTTCCCTGTAAGGGCTTCTGCGCTCACGCCTCACACAGGGGGCCTTGGAGAAAGTGGTAATTTGTATTGAAAAAAACTTTTAGAAATGCCTGTTTTAAGAAACAGTGAATGTGAGGAGTTCTAAGAATCCACCCTTTCAGAAGGTTCTGCTCACTGCCTGCAAAGAAGAAAATTTACAGTGACCGCTTGACTAACATTGCCACTTAACCTCTGTTAACCAATAAAATGCTGCTCCATTATTAATGCTGCTATGAAACTTACAAGCAAGATCCTCATTAGGTTATTAATTTCGCTCAATATTTTCTTCTGTGTGCAGCATTTCCAGTCAGATGCAGGAAAGGGCAAGTGAGCAGGGCTTATGTGCGGGCTTCAGACACTGGCCTGTCCAGCCCTGGGTGTTCTGGAATGTCCTTCAGTGCCTCGCGCTGCCAGATTCTGCTTATCAGTAGTGTACTCTGTTTCCGTCGGACGTTGAGACAGTGTGAGTGCTTCTCACACAAGTGTGTGTGTGTGTGTGTCAGAAGACTCAGAAGAAATTTAAATTTAGTACAACTCGGTGGGCTGGCCGGATGGGACATGATCTTCCTAACTAGAAGCTGTTGGGTGCCGCCAGCACAGGCACTATTGGGAAACAGCCTGAATGTCCTTTGGGAGATAACCTCACTGCAGAGACTGAGGACAGTTGGCTTCTGATGTAAGAATTAATCCTTGTGCAGTGGAGACATTTGCCTTTCCCAACCCTTGCCAAGAAATGCATTATCTTTAAAAGCAGTGCCAGAGTTTCCACAGCTGGGGAGTTTGCACAGAGACAAAGCTTCCATCCACAGGAGGGAACCTCCTGTCGGGACCCAGGCATTGGACAGCTGGGCAGCAGCATGGCCACCTGAGGGCTCCGCACAGCTGGGGCCAGATGTGCAGCTCAGACTCTATTCCTTCTGAAGACCTAACGAAGCATAAAATTGCTTGGGAAAAACATTCAAGCTGCAGAAGAAGGTTTAAGCTACAAATGGAGGCAGCAGAAATAGGGATCTACAAACATCTGAAAGTACAATGCAAGAGAAAACACTGTCATAAGACCCGTGGCTAAGTGACCCCAGGTCATTGATCCTTTACACACCCTGTTATTATGCTACCAAACCCAATGCTAAGGTCATATATACTCTTAAGGCACACCTCAATGCTGTTATCCAAACCTGGCAATTAAGGCCTCTCTAGGAATAATCACTCCCCCTAAACTCTGAGGGAAGTAGGTAGGTTTAGCAAGCACCCAAGATGATTC
The DNA here is from genome assembly GCA_031835075.1 of Saguinus oedipus. Lineage (NCBI taxonomy): Eukaryota > Metazoa > Chordata > Mammalia > Primates > Cebidae > Saguinus > Saguinus oedipus. Next base: position 14,795,432 of record CM063174.1, read on the forward strand.
TGATACCCTGAGTGGTTTGAGAGCCACACGTCTCTGCTTTCATGTGACAAATGGGCCAGTTATCCCCCAACAGATGCAAACTGTCAGCCAGCCTGAGTTATTGTGCATGGTCATAGATGCTAGCGGAGAAGCTTTTGTCTTTCTTGGAGGAGTCTGTGGAAACAGAGGATTTCCCAACTTGCTGGTGGGAGAGCAAAGTCATACAAACCCATTGAGAGGGCAGTTTTGTCTGAATATCACTTTGAATTTTTAATTTTTTTTTTGAGACAGTTTCGCTCGTTTACCCGGACTGGAGTGCAGTGGCACGATCTCGGCTCACCGCAACCTCTGCCTCCTGGGTTCAGGCAATTCTCCTGCCTCAGCCTCCTGAGTAGCTGGGATTACAGGCACGTGCCACCGTGCCCAGCTAATGAATTTTTAATTTTTAAAGACAGGGTCTCACTCTGTCACCCAGGCTGGAGTGCAGTGGAGTGATCGTGGCTCACTGTCAACGTTACAAATTACAAGTGCATTTACTATTGACCCCGCAGTTCTACATCTGGGAATTCGTCCTCCAACCATACCAGTACAAAAGGACACTTGAATGGGGTTATTTTTTGCGACATTGTTTGTGATAGTAAAATATTAGACCCAAGTGTTCATGGATAGGGGAATGGATAAAGACACAAAGGCTCATCTGTCAGAGAATGAACTATTGCGCATCTGTAAACCGCAGCAAGAAGGCGCTCTCTCTCCTGAAACGGAAACAGCTCCACATGGCACAAAACAGAAGGCAGAAAGAGCAAGAAGTTTGCTAGTGTTTTTATAACAAAACTAGAGTGATCCACAAGAAATAAAAGCTATAGCCTAACGGGGAATAGGGAAAATGAGGGCAGTTGAAGTGTGTGCACGAGATTTCCCAATCGGGCACTGATAATTATCATTGATACCACTGATATATAAATATAAAATATATATATTATAATATATACATGTATTTTGAGACAGAGTCTCGCTCTATTGCTAGGCTAGAGTGCAGTGGCTCAATCTTGGCTCAGTGTAACCACTGCCTCCCGTGTTCAAGCGATCCTCCTGCCTCAGCCTCCTGAGTACCTGGGACTATAGGCGCATACCACCACACCTGGCTAATTTTTGTATTTTTATAGAGACGGGGGTTTCACCCTGTTGGCCAGGATGGTCTCAATCTCCTTACCTTGTGATCCACCCGCCTCAGCCTCCCAACGTGCTGGGATTACAGGCATGAGCCACCGTGCCCAGCCCCACTTTTTTTTTTTTTGAGATGAAGTTTCACTCTTGTTGCCCAGGCTGGAGTGCAAAGACCTGATCTCAGCTCACTGCAACCTCTGCCTCCTGGATTCAAGCAATTCTCCTGCTTCAGCCTCCCAAGTAGCTGGGATTACAGGTGCCTGCCACCATGCCCACCTAATTTTGTATTTTTAGTAGAGACGGGGTGTTACCATGTTGTCCAGGACAGTCTCAAACTTCTGACCTCAGGTGATCCACCCGCCTTGGCCTCCCACAGTGCTAGGACTACAGGCATGAGCTACTGTGCCCTGGCATTAATTTTTTTTTTTTTAAAAGACAGGGTCTCACTCTGTCACCCAGGCTAGAGTGCAGTGGGGTAATCTTGGCTCACTGCAACCTTGACCTAGCAGGCTCAAGTCATCCTTGCACCTCAGCCTCCCAAGTAGGTAGGACTACAGCCTAAATTTTTTTTTGAGTCAGGGTCTCACTATGTTGCCCAGGCTGGTCAAGTGATCTTCCTGCCCTGGCCTCCCGGAGTGTTGGAAGTAGAGGTGTGAGCCATAGCACCCAGCCTTATTTCACCTGTTTTATATGTGTTCCTCCTTGTACTTTATTCTTGGACCTTCCATAATATTAGAGCCTTGTGTCATGTCTTATTTTTTAACACAGAAAAATAATTTTTCAAAATTTCCTTGGATGTTGTATTGAATACAGCAAAGGGCTGGGTCAAGGCGGTGCTGCAACTTTGGGACGATAGCACCCTCTTGTGGTATACAGCTAACTCCTGCGAAGCGAGGATTTCTTTAATCTTGGACTTAGCAAGCAATGGTCAGACATTTTACTTTATGGTTAATAATAACCTACTTCTAATTATCACCGATTCCAGCATTTTCCAAGGTGATATCCTGGTTCTGGATTTGTGGTTCACCAGCTTGTGACGCTGTAAAAAGAGAGGAGCTGAACTAAAAGCTGCCACCTGGAAACTCCCCCTCAACTCTGAGGGAAGTAGGTAGCTTTAGCAAGCACCCTAGATGATTCTGACACCAGAGTGGTATGAGAGCCACAGGTCCCTGCTTTCACGTGAGAAATGGGCCAGTGTACCCCAACGGATGCAAACTGTCAGCCAGCCTAAGTTACAGTACATGGTCATAGGTGCTAGCCGAGAGGCTTTGGTCTTCCTGCATCTGCCCGGGTATCTCAAGCTGCAGAGGTCAACCAGAACAGCTTTTCTGCAGGCCCTTGCTGCTAAAGTCTGAGCTAAATAAGCACTACGTGGCTGTACAAAATCCAGAGTTGCCCAGGACACTCTTGGCCACACTGCCTCCAACAGCATCCAACATGCTCATGATGCAAAAGGTCATCAGAGTGGCTACCTCAAGCCTGGAAAATCTTCATGTCCCCTGGGTTCTGGGGGCAGTGGGAGGAGGGACCAGGGTTAAAGGTCAGAGAGGTTGCTTATATCATCAGACTTTCATCAGCCCCACGACACCAGTGCAAAGGGAGTGAACCCCTCTTCCTCCCCAGAGGGGCTTCCGACCTCTTTGAGACTTCTGTTTTCTTGGCAATTCTCCTAAAACTGCCACCTTTTCTTCTGTTTTTTGAAAATTTTTGTGGATATGTAATAGTCATATATATATTTATGGGCACATGTGATCATTTGATACAAGCCTAGAATGTGTTATGATTAAATCAGGGTAACTGGTCACCTCAAACATTTACCATTTCTTTGTGTTACGAACATTCCAATTCTACTCTTTTAGTTACTTTGAAATACACATTATTAACTAAAGTCAACCTATTGTGCTAGTAAACATTACATCATATTCCTTCTAATCCAGCTCTACCTGTGCACCCACTAATCACTCCCTCCTCAGACCCCTGGTAACCACCATTCTATTCTCTATCTCCATGAGAAAAAAGGTCCCACAGATGAGTGCAGTATTTGTCTTTCTAAGCCTGGCTTATTTCACTTAAAATGTCCTTCAGTTACATTTATGTTAAAAATGACAAGATTTTATTCTTTCTATGGCTGAGTAATATTTGATTGTGAATATGCACCACATTTTAAAATCTATCCATCCATTGATGGGCACGTTTCTTTTCTTTTTTTATTTTTACTTACTTATTTATTTATTATTTTTGAGACGGTCTCACTCTGTCACCCAGGCTGGAGTGCAGTGGTACAATTTCGGCTCACTGCAACTTTTCTGCCTTCCAGGTTCAAGTGATTCTCACGCCTCAGCCTCCTGAGTAGCTGAGATTACAGATGCCCATCACAATACCTGGCTAATTTTTATATTTCTAGTAGAGATTTCCTTTCTCTCTCTTTTTTTTTTTTGAGACAGAGTCTTGTTCTGTTGCCAGGCTAGAGTGCAGTGGTGCAATCTCGGCTCACCGTAACCTCTGCCTCCCAGGTTCAAGTGATTCTCCTGCCTCAGCCTCCCAAGTAGCTGGGACAACAGGCGCGCACCACTAAGTCCAATTAATTTTTCTATTTTTAGTAGAGACATGGTTTCACCATGTTGGCCAGGCTGGTTTCGAACCCCTGACCTCAAGCGATCCGCCATCTCTCGCCATGTACAAACATAAAATAAAAATGGATTAAAAACTTGAAGACTTGAAACTATGAGACAACTAGAAGAAAACACTGGGGAAACACTCCAGCACATTGGTCTGGACAAAGATTTCTTGAGCAAGAAGCTCGGGCAACCAGAGCAGACATGAACGAGTAGGAGCACATTAAGCTCAACAACTAACAAAGTGAACAGACAACCCACAGAATGGGAGAAAATCTTTGCAAACAATTCAGCTGACAAGGAATTAATACCAGAGTATACAACGAGCTCAGACAACTCAAAACAACAACAAAACCCAAATAATCCAATTAAAAAATGGAAAAGATCTCAATAGACGCTTCTCAAAAGAGGCTTCTCAAATACCCAACAGGTATATGAAAAAATGCTCAACATCAGTGGGGCACGGTGGCTAACGCCTATAATCCCAGCACTTTGGGAGGCCGAGGCAGGCGGATCACTTGAGGTCAGGAGTTCGAAACCAGCCTGGCCAACATGGTGAAACCATGTCTCTACTAAAAATACAGAAATAGTTGGACTTGGTGGTACGCACCTGTTGTCCCAGCTACTTGGGAGGCTGAGGCAGAAGAATCACTTGAACCTGGAAGGCAAAGGTTTCAGTGAGCCGAGATTGTGCCACTGCACTCCAGCCTGGGGACAGAGTGAGACTCCGTCTCAAAAAAAAAAAAAAAAAAATAGATACAATTAGCATTGGTTTTTTTTTTTTCTTTTTTTTTTTTTTTTTTTTGAGATGGGGTTTCACCATGTTGGCCAGGCTAGTCTTGAACTCCTGACCTCAGGTGATCCACCCACCTCGGCCTCCCAAAGTGCTAAGACTACAGGCGTGAGTCACGGCGCCCGGGCTTGGTATTCAGCTGCTGCCGGCAGAGTGGTTCAATGTCACTTCAGTGATGTGGAAATCAACAGGAGGAAATTCTACTAGGCTGGGATAATTTGTTTTCTTCTCTATACTTTCTGGATTTCATGAATTTTTTTTTTTGAGACAGAGTCTTGCTCTGTCATCCAGGCTGCAGTGCAGTGGTGCAATCTCAGCTCACTGCAACCTCCACCTCCCAGGTTCAAGCGATTCTCCTGCCTCAGCCTCCTGAGCAGCTGGGATTATAGGCACATGCCACCACACCCAACTAATTTTGGTATTTTTAGTAGAGACTGGGTTTCACTATATTGGCCATGCTGGTCTCGAACTCCTGGCCTCGTGATCCACCCACTTCGGCCTCCCAAAGTGCTAGGATTACAGGCCTGAACCACCACACCCGGCAAAATTTTTTGTAGAGATGGAAAATTTTTGAATCAACATTTTGTTTGGTTAAAAAACAAACATGTATGCCACTTAACATTTGTTAAATCAGAAACGAAAATTTGTGCCACTGACAAATACATAAAATTTTAAAGTATTTAGTAGTGGTAAGGCCAACTGTTTCACCTGTGAGACAGCAAACATCAGAAACAAGGGTGCGAAACTGTGTCACTTCAGCTAGGGCACTGGAACTGCTCATGACACTTGTCTGAAATGTATTCCAGGCCAACCCACCTCTGCTTCACTCTTGGTCAGCTTCTTTGATGTCAAAGAAAGCAAAGCTCACAGAGACTCCAAGATCGCACAGAGAGCTCTGATCCTGAACCAGAACCACCTGTGTTACAAGGGTACAGAAACCTTGCCACCACTTATTTGAACAGAGAGGATTTTTAAAAATGATTTAATTGGCCATGTGTGGTGGCTCACACCTGTAATCCCAGCACCGTGGGAGGCCAAGGTAGACAGATCACAAGGTCAGGAGATCGAGACCATCCTGGCCAATATGGTGAAACCCCGTCTCTACTAAAAATACAAAAATTAGCTAGGCATGGTGGCGTGTGCCTGTAGTCCCAGCTACTCAGGAGGTGAGGCAGGAGAATTGCTTGAATGCAGGAAGGAGGTGGCAGTTGCAGTGAGCTGAGATTGTGCCACTACACTCCAGCCTGGAGACAGAGCGAGACTCCATCTCAAAAAAAAACTAACTGTTGTAAAGTATAATTGATATACAATAAACTGCTTGTTTAAAATGTACAATTTAAGTGCTGACATATACACCTGTGATGCCATGTGTGAAAAAAGCATCTCATCTGTGTTTTTCCTCTGCTTTCACACCACAACAATCAACACAGAAGGCTTCTGTGATCCAGTGTGTTGGGGGGTTGTTTTCCCTGCCAAGAAGCAAGCAATCAATTCTGCTGCCAGCCTCAGCGAGTTTTCCTCCAATTCAATTCTGATATCATCTACCTGGAAATAGCTTCAGATACAGGTTGAGGGCTCAGTGCCCAAGGTGGCTCCTGTCCCCACTTCAGGCATGTGTAAGTCTGGGCCTTTGGACCTCGTGCCTATGAACTGGGGTTCCCATAATCACCCTTTGGTTCAGTTAATTTGCTGGAGTGGCTCATAGTACTCAGGGAAACATTTATGTTTACCGGTTCATTACAAAGGATATTTTGAAGGACTCAGATGAACAGCCAGACAAAGAGATACACAGGGAGAGGTCTGGAAGGGTTCTGAGTGCCGGAGCCTCTGTCCTGGTGGAATTGGGGTGTGCCACCCTCCTGGCACACGGATGAGGTGTTGTTCAGGATCCCGTGAGCCTCCACATGTTCAGCTGTCTGAAATCTCCCAAATTCCAGTCCTCTTGGGTTTTTATGGGAGCTTCATTACATTGGCCATTGGTGGTCAACTCAACCTTCAGCCCTTCTCCCCTCGAGGCTGGGGAATGGGGTGAAAGTCCCAACCCTGTGATTCTGCCTTGGTCTTTCAGGTACCAGCCCCATCCGGAAGCTACCTATGGGGCTACCAGCCACCAGCCAACTCATGAGCATAGGAGAGGACATCACTTGGAGATTCTAAGGATTCTAGGAGTTGCATCCCAGCAGAGTTGAAAACCAAATGTATGTTTCACAGTATCACAGACGCCATCACCACCAAGACAGCAGACTTGTCTACTGCCCCAAAAAGTTTGCTTGAACCACCTTTTCATTCTTCCCTCCCTGTTCCCCCACCTCCACCTCAGGCAACCGCGGTTCTGCACTCCGTCACTATAGAGTGACGTGCGTTTTCCAGGTTTTTGTAGAAATGGAATCATATGGTGTGTGTTCTGGGTTGTTTTTTTTGGCCTGGCATTTCTCACGTCATAACTATTTTGGAATACATCCACGTGACACGCATCCATTCCATTCCATTTTATTGCTTAATAGCGCTCCATTGTATGAACCCACCACAATGTATCCATCCGTTCACCTGTTGATGGGTATTTGCACTGGTTTCAGTTTGGGCTACTACATGTAAAGCAGCTGGGAACAGGTATGTGCAAGTCTTGGTATGGACACATTTTTACTTCCCGTAGGTATTTATGGGTGGAATGTCACTTTTTATGGTACTACCACACTGTTTTACATTTTCTGTTGCTGCCAGGAGCATGCGAGTTCTACTTCAGCCACATCTTCATTAACATCTAGAATAGTCTTTCTAATTTTAGCCTTTTTTTTTTGAGACAAAGTCTTATTCTGTCATTCAGGCTGGGGTCAGTGGCATGATCTCAGCTAATTGCAACCTCCACCTCTCCAGTTCAAGCAATTCCCATGCCTCAGCCTCCCAAGTGGATTACAGGTGGGCGCCATCATGCCCAGCTCATTTTTTCCCTAATTTTAGTAAAGACAGGGTTTTGCCATGTTGGCCAGGCTGGTCTCAGAAACTCCTGACCTCAAATGATCTACCCACCTTGGCCTCTGGAAGTGCTGGGATTACAGCGTGAACCACGGTGCCCAGCCTAGCCTTTCCAGTAAGTGTGTAGTGCTATCTCACTGCATTTTCCTACTGACTCACAATGTGGTCCTGGGAGACATACTCTCAAAATGGGACTGGGGACTGGATCACTATGTAAGGAATGAGCAACAGAACTCTGGTACTTACTCCATGACAGGCAGGGGCGTCATGGGCATTCAAAGTACCCATGGCCATGGCCATGGCCTAGGAAAGTGGACAACAGCAGAGCAAGGTAGTGGAGGCCAAACGGCTGTGAAGCAGGCACAATGGCAACCAGGATGACTGTGGAGACAGTGGGGTCGCCTGGCTGCTTCTGATGGGTCTCGAGTGTATACAGGGAAAAGGACAAGCTGAAGTTACTTAGGGTCTGACATGGAACACAGAAGAAAATTGAGGTCAGGAGTTCAAGACCAGCCTGGCCAACATGGCAAGACCCTGTCTCTATTAAAATACAAAAGTTAGCCGGACATGGTGGTGTACACCTGTAGTCCCAGCTTCCCAACAGGGAGGCTGAGGCAGGAGAACTGCTTGAACCCAGGAAGCGGAGGTTGCAGTGAGCCAAGATCCCACCACTGCACTCCAGCCTGGGTGACAGAGCAAGACTCCATCTCGAAATAAATAAATAAGACACAGACACTGAAAGAAGGTGACTACGTGAAGCCTGCAGCAGCGATTGGAGTGACGCAGCCACAAGCCAAGGAGAGCCTGGGGCCACCAGAAGCTCGAAGAGGCAGGGAAGGATCCTCCCCTCGAGGCCAGAAGGGAGCATGGCCCTGCTGACACCTTAAGTGTGGCTTCAAAAACCTGGAGAGAAACAATGTCTAGTTAGAAGCCACCCAGTTTGTGGTCATTGGTTCTAGCAGCGTCAGGAAGTGAATACAGTGAATTCCAGCCCTGCTGGAATTCCCCCATCCCCTGTAGTTGCAGAAGAGAAATGGCTGAAGCCAAGCCCAGGACTGGCTTTAAGTGCTCCAGAGCAGCATTGCCAATGAGACACTGACCCCTGACAGATGTCTAATGCTAAGCACATTGATGGGAAAGGAGAGGGACCCTGAAATATGGGTGGACACAAAGGAGGCTGAGAATTGAGAACGCTCAGCCTCCACATCCCTTCATCTCAGCCCCCGCTGCCTGCTTCCTGCAGAAACAGCTTTCACTTAAGGCACTAGGACAATTGTCTCTCTGCCTGCTGCTAATCCTGCAAGCCTCGCTGTCATCCCTTCTCACAACCTCCAGGCAATGGGAAGAGCCCGATTCCAGAAAATCCGAGATGGAGAAGTGCAAGGCTCACTGTACACAGCCATGACTGTGGCATGACTTCATCCGTCCCCGTGGCAGGAGTCTGGGAAGAATCACAGCTGCAGACTCCAAGGGTGTCAGGAGGAGAATGGATCCTAAGGCTTGCTGGAGCCCAACTTCAGGAAAAGGAAATCAGAGTTTACTGTGCTGGCGGGAGCACGTGGGGTGGTGCTCGTATCCACTGAGCAAGTTACCTCCCCCTGCAGTCAAGGTGGCATCAGGGCAGCACCCCAGGAGCGGGCCTGAAAGGCTGCATAGAAGGGATCCCTACAGCTCATACGGGTCAGCCTCCCAGGGCAGGAACCGGGTGGAGAGTAGATGTGGAGGGGCAACAGACCTCATCCAACAGGGTGCATCCCCACTGCCCTCCAGCCAGCCTTCCTTCCATGCTGCTCAAGCATCCTGGTTCCCCCACCAGCAGTTGTTTTATGCTCTGATGAAGGAGTGTCCTCTGGGCCATCTCTGGGGAGTATGGTTGTGGAGGGGTGCTGAGCAAGCTACACATGGCACATCCATGCGACTTATGTGTGTCCTGAGCCTTAGGACCACATCCCTTGTCACAGGGGAGGGAAATTCCGACAGTTCCACTGTGCTTGCCGGAGGTTGCTGTATTCACTTCCTGTGGCTGCTAGAACAAATGACCACAAACTCAGTGGCTTATAACTACAGACATTGCTTCTGTTATGGTTTTTAGGCCAAACTTAAGGTGTCAGCAGGGCCATGCTCTCTCCTGGCCTCGAGGGGAGGATGCTTCCCTGCCTCTTTCAGCTTCTGGTGGCCCCAAGCTCTCCTTGGCTTGTGGCTGCGTCACTCCAGTCTCTGCTGTGGGCTTCATGTGGTCACCTTCTTTTAGTGTCTGTGTCTTATTTATTTGATGGAGTCTCACTGTCACCAGGCTGGAGTGCAGTGGCACACTCTCGGCTCGCTGCAACCTCCACCTCCCGGGTTCAAGTGATTCTCCTCCCTCAGCCTCCCAAGTAGCTGGAATTACAGGCACGCACCACCATGCCCAGTTAATTTTTGTATTTTTAGTGGATACAGGGTTTCACCATGTTGGCCAGGATGGTCTCAATCATTTGACCTTGTGATCTGCCCACCTCAGCCTCACATAGTGCTGGGATTACAGGCATGAGCCTCCACACCTGGCCTGTTTATTTACTAATTTGAGACAGAATCTTGCTCTGTCACCCAGGCTGGAGTGCAGTGGCAGGATCTCGGCTCACTACAACCTCCGCCTCCTGGGTTCAAGTGATTCTTCTGTCTCAGCCTCCCAGTTGGGAGGCTGGGATTATAACTGGGATTACAGGTACTCACTACCACATCTGGCTAACTTTTGCATTTTTAGTAGAAACAGGATTTTGTCATTTTGGTCAGGCTGGTCTTGAACTCCTAACCTCGTGATCTGCCTGCCTCAGCCTCCCAAATTGCTGCGATTACAGGCTTAAGCCGCCACACCTGGCTTCTTCTCTTCTTTTATAAGGACACCAATTGTTTATGAGCTGAATTGTCCCCCCTAAAATTCATATGTTGAAGCCTTAACCCTCAGTATCCCATAATATGACTATATTTGGTGATAATCTTTAAAGAGGCAATTAAGGAGAGGCCATTAGGGTGGGCCCTAATCTGATATGACTGATGAAAGAAGAGATCAGGACACAGAGAGGCAGGAGGGGCCGTCGTGACAGAAAAAAGACCCTGTGATGAGGCAGCACTTTGGAGGGTGGCCATTTGCCAGCCAAGAAGAGAGGCCTTGGAGAAGAGCCCTGAGGCACCTCCTCCAGCTTCCAGTCTCCAGGACTGTGAGGGAATAAACGTCTGCGGCTGAAACCACCCGGTCCGTGGCATTTTGTTACGGCAGCCCTAGCCAACTCATACACTAACGCGTTGGCCCAGGGCCCAGCTTAACTCAGTAGATCTCATCTTAACTGGATTACATCTGCTGAGAGTCTAGTTCCAAGTAAGAGCATATTCACAGGTACGGGGCGCAAGACCTCAGCACATCTTTTTGGGGAACACAACTCAACCCGATAATCATCTTGAGTGCAAGCATCAGTTAATTTGCTTAGCAGATATTAAGGCCAGGCGCAGTGGCTCAGGGCCTGTAATCCCAGCACTTTGGGAGGCCGAGGCGGATGGATCACCTGAAGTCAGGAGTTTGAGACCAGCCTGGCCAACAAGGTAAAATCCTGTTTCTACTAAAAATACAAAAAATTAGCTGGATGTGGTGGTGGGTGCTTGTAATCTCAGCTTACTAGGGAGGCTGAGGCACAAGAATCGCTTGAACCAGGGAGGCTGAGGTTGCAGTGAGCTGAGATCACGCCACTGCACTCCAGCCCAGGCAACAGTGCGAGACTGTCTAAAAAATAAAACACAAAAATTAGCCAGGTGTGGTGGTGCACACCTGTAATCCCAGCTACTCAGGAGGCTGAGGCAGGAGAATCGCTTGAATACAGGATATGGAAGTTGCAGTGAGCAGAGACCACACCACTGCACGCCAGCCTGGGACACAGAATGAGACTCCATCTCAAAAAAAAAAGATATTAATGCCATCCTCAGAGGCTCACGCCTTCAGCTGAGCACAGCCAATGGGAGGCATAGGCAGAAGGCTGGTGGGTGGGAGCAGACTAAGGGCATTTGTTGTGGTCCTTCTTGCTGGGTCACTGGGAGCTGGCTGTCTCTATTGAAGGCTGGTCTCTGTCAGGCAGCCCTCTCCCCATGTTCTGGTAACTGCTCTCAGGTCTGACGGCATTAAAAGGCTCCCCGATATTCTAGCTGCCCAGATTTATCATGCCTAACGCTGTTTGCACCCTGGCAAACAGCTCTTTTACTGAATGCTCCTCAGCTAGCCCATGTTGGCATGCCATTTCCAGCTGACCCTGACTGATACAGGCCATTTTCTATGCTCTTTTGGGATTGAGGTGTTGCGTATTGGTCAGAGCAGGAGTCATTTGCTGGGTAATTATCTTGGTTATCAATTTTGGGGACAGTCATCAAAGATCAAGTTGGGGCAGTCTCGACCCAGGTGGGGAGAAGTTTCACAGGTGGAAAGATGTACACCAAGGCTGTATGACCCGGAAGACTCACTGCTACTGCAGATGGCCAGCTGCTTCCCCTCCCTGTGCCTACGCCTTTGCAATGTGACTCAACGGCTCCTCCCACCAAGAGGCAGTGCCTTCCTCCAGCCTTTGCTGGAGGAATCTGCAAAGGACCATGTAGACCCCAAGGCAGACACATCTACTGAGGAGTGTCAGGAACAGGTACTAACATCGAACACTCGTCTCCCGGTTTGTGGTTATGGATTGAATGCATGTGTCCCCCAAAAATCAGCACGTTGAAATCCATACCACTAAGGTGATGATATTCAGGGGATGCCTTCAGAGATAACTAGGTCATGATGGAATTAGTGCTCCGGTAACGGGACCCCCAGAGCTCTCTCCACCACATGAAGACACAACAAAAAGCTGGCCATCTGCAGCCTGGAAGAAGGCCTCAAGAGAACATGGCCAAGCCTGCACCCAGATCCTGTATTCCAGCCTCCAGAAATAAATGTCTGCTGTTTATAAACCACCCAGTCTGTGGTACTATTACAGCAGTTAAGACAGAGAAAAAGGTTGTTTCATCTCTAAATTATTTCCTACAACTTTCAATCCCTACTTCCATAGAAGTGGAGTCTGTGGCTACAAAATAAACCGCAAGTTAGGTCTCCCACGGTCAGATCGTTTCTTACTGGAATGTGTATTTCCCATCTGTGACCTTCATCAGCTATCATCATCTGCTTTTGTGATCGGCCATGCTCACTGTCCCCCACAGATCTCAAGGCCCTCAGGGCAGGGCCGGTGTCTACACTGTCCACAGCATCCTCGGCACCCCCAGCCCATTCTGAGCCTTTGGTTTCCCAAAGCCCATCATCACTTTCCATGAATTCTTCGTGCCCAGACATTTCAGCTGGGGTATGAAACACTGATATCCATTGTAAGCCACAATTACCCAACTGCACGATCACTAGAAGATGCGTTTGTACAGATGTGGTATCCACAATGCCACGTGGTATTAGAGTGATGGCTTCCTTCTTGCCTTTTCTAACTCCATGAGGCGGGCTCTTGTGTCAGGCCTTGTTCTAGCTGCCGGGGATGCATCCACACACCAGAGATAACTCCTTTTGTCTTGGACCGAGGAAAAGACACAATTAAATGCGACAGCTGTACCAGAGAAAGACTGGATGCTCCAGCAGTCACCGCAACCTAACCTTCTTCCCCTTAGAGTCAGGGGAGAAAGGTGGAGGGAGGGGGGTCCCCTCAGCCACTGTATGAGACTGGGGACAAATGTGGCCAAGAGAACAGGTCCAAAGGCAACTCTGGACACCCCAGGGGTTTCAGGAAGGTGAGAAAAGCAGCAAAAGAGAACGAGGAGCAGCCAGAAACATAGAAAACCAGGCCAGTTCGGCGTCTGGGAAGCCAAGTGAGGTGTTTCTTAAGGAGTTCTCCATGATCGCAAAGGATGCTAACTTCAGGTGAGAACCGAGGCGACTCATCACTCCCTGCCACAGGGGACCTCAAGTGCAGCTTGAACTGAGGCGACTTGTCACTTCCTGCCATAGGTGACCGGAAGTGCAGCTTCAGCAGAATGGATTTTATGGCAAATGCAGGAAGAGAAATTACGAACACTTCAAGACTAGAGACCATGGCACAATTGGCAAAGGTGAGAGGTATGGGCCATCATGGGGGCTAAAACCCAGTGTATAGTGTTCTAGAAGGAAGAAGGGAGGGATGCAAGGAGGGGCACTTAGAAAATGTGCTACCAAGTCAAATAAAGTGAGACCAGATTCCACTGGCATTTGAAATGGGATGAACCCAGTAAGAGCACCTTCCACATTCATAAAGGGTAGGGCGAGGAATGCCCACCGAGGAACCCGGGGCTGTGCATTTGACAGGGCCTTGCTCTTTCCAAGAGATAGACTTGGCATGTTACCTCTCTGATGAGGAGCAGCCAGTGGAGATGGCATGAAGGAGAGGAGAGGAAGCGGGTGCAGAGTGGAGTCTGGGGCGGAAATGGGATCTAAACACAGCTGCTCAAGTCTTTTCTCCTCACACTTGGCCAAGGGCACAACTCTATCTCCTAAGCATTCCAGTTCAAGACTCACGTGTGTTCTGCCCCACAATTTACTCAATTGCTCCATGATTAGGATGGGGTGTGCCATCATCTAAAACTCTAAACTTGACAGCTCCCAGCGTCTGCCACATCAGTCCCAAACTCCCACATATTGCCAGGACACACCGCGAGCCCCACAGCAGCCTCTGCTGGACAAGGCAAGCGCACTGCTTCGGTTTCAAACATGGTTTTTACAGCTCTGGCCCAGTCCCTTCTGCCCCAGGGGCCTGAGCTTTTGGCATTTGCACCTCTGCCCCCAATTTCTCATTTTTTTCAAGAAACGGCCAAGACCCACTTTCCCCAGCAAGCTCAGTCTACCTTTCTGAAATGCTCAGTGCCCTAGATCTGTAACATGATCTTCACTGAATTATTCAGAACCGTTTTTTTTTTTTTTTCGAATTGGAGTTTTGCTCTTGGTGCCCAGGCTGGAGTGCAATCGAGAGACCTTGGCTCACTGCAACCTTAACTTCCCAAGTTCAAGTGATTCTCCTGCCTCAACCTCCCAAGTAGCTGGGATTACAGGCATGCACCACCATGCCCGGCTAATTTTTTGTATTTTTAGTAGAGACAGGGTTTCTCTATGTTTGTCAGGCTGGTCTCGAACTCCTGACCTCAGGTGATCCACCCACCTCACCTAGTGGGATTACAGGCCTGAGTCACCGTGCTGGGCCCTGTAACTCTTTCATTAGCTACAAGAAGCTCCCCACCCCTTGATGACCTGAGGCCTTTGGCTAACAGAAACACAAGGACAAAGCAGACTGCAGTGAGTAGGGTTGTGGATCTGTTACAAAATCCATCTAAGCTTCAGTTTCTGAAAACCAAGGTTAGTAACATACCCACTTCACAGGATTCTATGGGGACCAAATAGAAATGGACACTCCTGCCACGTGGTAAGCATTCTTCAAATGCTACTAAACAAACGCAAGTTTCCCTCTCCCTTCCATTATCTCATCAATTCACCATGACACCCTCCCTCCCTCTCCCTCCACCACCCCCCCGCCCCCCCCCCGCACCAAAAGGTGCTAAATGTAACGGGGGGCATGCGGAATTCAAGCACTGTTTCTTCCCATGTGCTCATGACTTGATAATTTCTCAATTTATGAAAAAAAAATCAGGTTTCAAAGTAGTCACATCTAACAGTATACTAAAACATGCCCCTCTACTTTTCACATTTATAACAAACTCTTGTGTTGAGGGCTCTTGACCGACTGCAGTAAGGGAGCTGCTCTGCTGCATAAACCCCGAGCCAGAGCCCCTCTACTTGTGAAATGTGTAGTTGACAGCCACTTCACACACATTTCAGCTACAGAAAACATATTTAAGGAAGAATGTTAAAAAGTTTCCTTGTATCCTACAAATATGGATGAAATATTGTAATCCAAGTATACCATTTCCCACACTGTAAATCTTCTGAGCTGGTGGGGAGCCAATCCAGGGAACACACCTGAAGGGGAATGAGCATCCAAGGGCTTCCCCACACCTCACAAGGCCCACCCTTGTTTCCACTGACCCTTTCTTTGGCCTGAAAGCCCCAATTTCCTCCAAAGGCAAAATGAAACTCAAATCTCGCTAGACTCAAAGACTGCCTTGCCTATACCAACCTATTGGTCTGTAACTACACTGCTCCGGGATCCTCCTTCCTCTCTTTCGACCCTCTCGGGAGCTCCCCACGAGAGATTTTAGGTCTCGCACAGACAGACTGTATTTCTCTTTGTCAAGAAGCAACCAGAGTACTCTACCTGCAGGAGACAATAAATGTTGAGTCATTTGGAATACTTTTGTAGTGAACTGCCCCTATTCTGAAGGTTAACATGTTTCCTTCTGATGATTTAGACTCTATAGTGGGTCTGGAAACTACCGAATGCAGCCCAAATCCAGCCCATCAGCAAAATAATCATTTTTAAAACACTCCTGGCTGGGCACAGTGGCTCACACCTGTAATCCCAGCACTTTGGAAGGCTGAGGCGGGTGGATCACGAGGTCAAGAGATCAAGACCATCCTGGTCAACAAGGTGAAACCCCCGTCTCTACTAAAAATACAAAAATTAGCTGGGCATGGTGGTGCGCGCCTGTAATCCCAGCTACTCGGGAGGCTGAGGCAGGAGAACTGCTTGAACCCAGGAGGTGGAGGTTGCGGAGAGCAGAGATCACGCCATTGCACTCCAGCCTGGGTAACAAGAGCGAAACTCCGTCTCAAAAAACAAAACAAAACAAAACAAAAAAACATAAAAACCTGAGAGAGAGGATATGTGGCCTGTGGAGTCTAAGATATTTACTATTTGGCTCTTTATTCAAAACCCCTGACAGTGCCTCTGGACAAGGCTGTAACAGATGAGTTGTGGCGAAAGGGACTAACTGAGAGGACGGGTAGAAACCTGGGCAGCCTGTGAGGAACCTCAAGGTGTGATGCTTCTTTATCCCAGTAATTCAGTGACTCGACTCGAAGCATCTGATCTTCTGGATGAACCCCAAGGAGCCTGTCCACTTTTGAAATCACCACAGCTGTCTGCCAGTTGCCGGACTTATTTTGGGTCAGCAGTAATAAGTGCAGAAATAAGTAATAATAGTTGGAGGTTGTGAGAAATAAAAAGCTATTTAATGTTTGATAGACAAATTCGAGTCCATACCTTGAAAGATGCTAAAAATGTTCTCATTTTTTAAATTAAATTTACAGTTTCATTTTTACAAAGTTCTGTACATAAAAATAGATATACAGAAACAAACCCCATCAACTGTCTGCATCAGTAATCCTCACTGGTGGGCTCACCATTGCTAAGGAAGACATCATTCAACGCAACCTGTCACAGAGACTGTCCTGGCAGCAAGATTTCTAACTTCAAAATATCATTACTCTTTTATCAAGATTGCTAATCATCTAGAGGCCTTTACCTACCAACTAGCAATTAACCATGAAATCAATGAATGCAATCACTGTCTCCAAATGGAACATGACCACTGACCTAATGCCTAGTGGCAACATTTATACCCTTTGCTGCCTGGAGCCCTGACATATGCAGGTGTAGTTATGAACAGAAACAAACCCCACCCCCCCGGCTAGTCACTGTGAAAAGGGTGCGTAAGGCAATTGAATCGAGGGTTAAGGATTCATCTTGCTAATGTCAAAAGCTACACTAACAAGATTCTTAGCCTCATCCGCCAGATGATGGGCCTCTGCGTCCAGGTCTCCAGGAGCAGGTTCCACCTCCTTCACCAGACAAAGGGTTATAACCTGGGATGACAGAAAGGAAGCAAAACAGTATGGATAAAAATCTGAAAACCTGGGAACATTCTATATCCAAAACACAATTCTGTGACTGACACGCAAAGCACTGCCAAGATATGGATTCTAAGGTACATTTTTGAAAACTTTAGCTACTATTAAAAAAAAAAAAAACCTTTATATTGTAATTGCCATTTGAATTGATTTTCTGGTGGAGAAAAAAGTCATTCAACTTCTTTGTCCTAACCTCCAAAACACATGCGAAAGAGTCACCAAAAACTTCCTCAAGACGGCCGGATTTAAGTATATGAAGCCTCCCATCACAGAGAATGTATTACTGAAACTCACATTCAAATGTGGGCTGGTCAAGCTACAGAAAACGGATTTAAAAAAATCAAAACAGAATGAAACTTGCCACTTCTACCAGTCAGAGCCAGGTCATCTGTGTGCTTCCCCGCTCCCCCCGCCCCACTCCCTCGTGAGCTTCCCAAAGTCAATGGGCAACTGGGGACCTGGTTGAGTATTCAGGTTCTAGGGTCAGCCAGAACTTAAATATGTTGGTTTTACTCCTTACTGGCAGTGGAATCTTTGGGCAATACAATCCTGTGCCTCAGTTTCCCTATTTGTAAAACCAGGCTAGTCAAAGCCCCAGCTCAGGAATGCTGGGGATGCTGAAAGAGGCCATGCACGCATTCCATCTTCTACCATTTCCATTCCTATCGTAAATACCACCTCTATGTGTCTAAAAATAAGCTTCTAGCAGGACCATCTAAAAATAGCATTTTCTTTCCAGAGGTATCACCTTCTCTACAGCAAGCCAGGTTTAGTCTCCTGACACAAAGGGGATTACAGCTCAGCATTTAAGGTCAGCCAGGTTTGCGGCCCATGTGCCAGTCTTTCTTTAGTCCTCACAGACACCATCAGGTCTCCGGGCCTCTGCTGTGCGCCCTCTCCTCCTACAGAGAATACAGTCTTCCGCCCTGGAAGTGTTCTAGTGTCTTTGCTCTCTCGTTCCTCAGCAGTAACTCGCAACTCTTAGCCAGAATCACAAAAGATTGCTTATTTTTGTTTGTGAGTCCCATCTTCCCAGACTTGAAATTCTTGGAGATGGGATGAAGACAGACTGCTACGGCACCAACCAGAGTCCCCAGGGCAGTGCTGCACACAGGAAAAAGCTTTGACTGAGCATCTGTCTGCCACTCCTTGTTATTTAAAGAAACATGGTGGTCCTGGCTAGAAAGGCCAAAACCACTGTGTTCCAGCTCCTTGACACTCATCTTAAGACTGGCAGAGAACTCCTCATCCTAATTAGCTCTCCCTCTATGGGACTGCAGAGGGATCAAATGAGAATACTGTACTGCAAGTACAATCCTTCCAAGTACTTAGTGAGGGCCTAGGAGGTGGTTTGCATCTGCTTCCTTTACTGAATCTTCACAATCCTAAAGAATTAGTCTTAATTTATGCACAAAGAAACAGTCTTGTTAATAAAAGGTAACTATATCCTGTAAGTGTTGAAAATCTGTTAACATTTGATATCAGTGGTGCTTACCACCTCCCCGCAAAGGCTTTCTGTCTGATTTCCGTTTCGGGATGACAGATGAAGTGGAAGGCCCAGGACTGTCTTCCTCCTGTTTGAATATACACAAGTGTAAGAAACAACGAAAACATTCTACTTGGCAATCTTCACCTACTGCAAAATGCCAGCTGGCCGAACTCTCCAGTCACCTGAGGCTTCTTTGCATTTCCTTTGTAACTTTTTCCTTCTTGCATGCTGTCCCACATTTCAATCTTCTGTCTCCTTTTTTCTTCTTCAAGCTGAGAAACAATCACATTGCACAGAAAGAATTCAGAAACTGCCATTGCTCTCAAAGACAGCGGTAACTGACAATTCCTAATTTGTCTTTCAGAACAGACGCCACCCTCATTTTCTTTGGTTAATATAACCGTTGTGATCTGGTGGTGTGAGTTTAACTCACAAAGAGAAGCTTTGGTTTTTGCACACTATGAAAGAAAGCAAAATGTTTCATGAAAAAGATGACTGACTCCATGTTCTTCTGAAATTTATGTCTATCAGGACATTTTTGGTAATGTGGAAGACACAGGCATGTGCACTCACATGTACCCTCCAACCTGTCCCTCCTCCTGTGCTCTGTACCTGTCATTGTAAAATACTCACACATCTACTGTTCCCTAACAATAGTGTATTTTTCTTGATATCACCAATACTGACATGGTAGGAACTGAAATACTTATTAAATCTAATGGGATCGGACCTGGTCCTAGGAGCTTACAGACAACACAGACAGTGACTGTAATCGACTGAGCCTCAGCCAATTTCTATGTACATATTCAAACTAAAACCAGGTGCTACCTGTTTTAGTTTCTCTTTATGCTTTTCAACTTGAGCATTTAGTTCTTCTTGCATTTTCAATCGCGCAGCTGCTAAAGCTTCTTGTCGTTTAACAACAACATCAGGTTCTAAAACGTCAGAAAAAAAATGAGATCAAGCACTTTGTAGAATAGAAACCTGAGTGTCCACCTTATTAGAAGTACAAAGAGGTATCAACATCAGACAATGAAACATGTTTTTACATGAGTAATCCTGACCCCGCTGCATATATTTTACTGCTTCAACGGACAGGGGTCTGTTGCTGAGCCATGGATTTTAGCTCCAAATATCTGCATCGCCAGAAACCTGTTAGAAATGTCAATTTCTGAGTTCTCCTGAGCAATACCAATTCATAAAGCCTGGGATGGTGGCCACACAGAGCACATTTTGGGTACCTCAATGACAACCTCGGTCTCTAGGTTGACCAGAATCCTGGAAGACTACCAAGGAAATATAAAGTTTTCTAAATCATCCATCCCTTAACTAGCCCAGGAGTTAAGATTCTTAGGTATTTGTTTCTACAGAAAAGAAAGAAAAATCCTTCCACATAGCATTATGAATAGAAATGAACTTCCCAGCTTAACCTATATTTTCCTCTGGTTTGTAAAACAAAGTCTACCATCTCAATCTCAGTACCAGTGACTCAGATGAATGACAATTTATACTATTTCACTATTCTAAAAACATGTAGCATTTCTTTTGGATATGTCCACAGAAACTGTATCTTCTAACTAGTGAAAAGGCTACCTTTCCAAGAGAATGAATTTTTTAAACGGGTAAATATAACTGGAAATCAGGTCTGATGGGTAAGTTAGTGAAAATCAAAATGAAGTGGACATGAAGAAATAAGGCTGCCTGTTAATTCTCTCAAAATGTTCTACAGATAACTCAAGTTAGTAGGCAGACCTACAAGTACAGAGAAAATATGTTTTCATTTTAAACCAGGCTCTAAATGAAAAGCCATCCAACAAGACATGCACTCAGGCAACCATCAGGCAGGTTCTCCATTTCATTAACTCTTGGAAACAAAAAAACGTTACACATGCACCAAAATCAGCTTCAGAAGCAGAAAAATGTTCTTTTTCCTCCTATACACATGAGAACCATATACTACTACTATTTTTTTTTTTTTCAGAGACAGAGTCTTGCTCTGTCACCCAGGCTGGAGTGCAGTGGCTCCATCTCAGCTTACTGCAACCTTCGCCTCCCGAGTTCAAGCGATTTTCCTGCCTCAGCCTCCTGAGCAGCTGGGACTACGGGCACATGCCACCAGGCCCAGCTAATTTTTGTATTTTTAGTAGAGATGCCATTTCACCATGTTAGCCAGGGTGGTCTCAAACCCCTGACCTCAGATGACCTAAGGCCCGCCTCAGCCTCCCAAAGTGTTGGGATTACAGGTGTGAGCCACCGCACCCAGCCCCTTTTTTTTGGGAGGTCAAGGCGGGCAGATTACGAGGTCAGGAGTTTGAGGCCTAACTGGGTGTGGTGGCATGCACCTGTAATCCCAGCTACTTGGGATGCTGAGGCAGAAGAACTGCTTGAACCTGGGAGGTGGAGGTTGCAGTGAGCAGAGATCACGCCACTGCATTCCAGTCGAAGCAACAAGGCGAGACTCTGTCTGAAAAAAAAAAAAAAAGAAAAAAAGACAAAGCCTCACTCTGTTGCCCAGGCTGGGGTGCAGTGGCAGGATCTCAGTTCACTGCACCCTCCGTCTCCTGGGTTCAAGCGATTTCACCAGCCTCAGCCTCCCCAATAGCTGGGATTACAGGTGCCTACCACCACACTCCATTAATTTTTGTATTTTTAGTAAAGGTGGGGTTTCACCATGTTAGCTAGGCTGGTCTCAAACTCTTGACTTCAGGCAATGTGCTGGCTTTGGCCTCCCAAAAGTGCTGGGATTCCAGGCGTGAGATACCCAGCCCAGATGAGAACCATATACTTCTTACAAATTTTTAAAGGCAGGGTCTCAATTGCCCACGCTGGAGTGTAGTGTGGCCCAATCATAGCCCACCGCAGCTTTGACTTCCTGGACTGAAATGATTCTCCTGCCTCAGCCTCCTGAGCAGCTGCGACTACAGGTTTGTGACGCCACTCCTGGCTATTTTACTTTTTTAATAGGGACAGGGTCATGCTATGCGGCCCATCTTACTTTTAATAAGAGACTAACTCTTAATAAAAGAAGGAGGTGCAGAACCACCGCTTTTATTTCGGGTATCAGGCACTAACCCATAGCAGCCGCAGCTCTGTCCAGCTGCCTCTGCCTCAAGGCTCTTAGCCGGGTGGAAAGCTTCTGAAAGACCACGTAGAGAAGGATGCAGCTGAAGACGATATACCAGCCATAGGTGGCCAGCAGGGAGCCCACTGAAAGGGAAAAAAAAAGTTTTCAAAAAACTAAAAATGGCACTACCAGTTGACTTTTCCGTAAGACTCAACAAAGTGTAACTCCTGCCCTCAAAGCCTTCATGGTGTCGCTGAGGAAAACGACTCCTAAGCAGATCGTTAAAACATGAACAAGAAGTGCGACAATTCAGGGATCTCCGAGAAGTGAGACTTCTCAACCAACTGGGGAGTCGGGGGCAGTTAGGGGGTGGAGGACACAGCAACTGGGTTTTGAAAAATGAAGAGCAACTAGTCTGAATCAGGAAGGCAAAGGCCTTTCAGACCTAGGGAACCACATACAAAGGGGGTGACAGTCCGGGGAGTTAGAAGTGTGTATGGGGCGGTGTGGGGCAGGTCCCAGAGGCAAACGCCAAGGTCCGAGTGACTCCAGTAACTGCAACAGGAAGAGCCTGGTTCGCAAAAAAGACTTGCGCAAACAAGGGCCGGCCGAGCCGCCAAGGGAAGTGCGGCTCCCGAGAGGCCACCGCGCAAGGTCCGGGCCTGCTGCCCAGAGTCCGCGTCAGCGCCAACGCCCGACAGTTCCCAGGGCTCCCAGGCCCCGGCGCCGCGAGCAGCGGAAGACGACCCACCGATCATGGCGGCGCGCCGGAGAGGTGGTCGCGCGCGCCCGAGAGGTGGTGGCGCGCGCCCTGCTGCCCCGCAGCGACTCACCGGTGACGTGTAGAAAGCGCAGCCCCTCGGTCTCCAGGGCCGGCCTCGCGGACAGAGGCTCCTCTTCCCGCTCCATGACGGCCGCTGCCGCCCAGCCCGGCTGCCGCGCTTCCAGCAGGGCGCTTCCTGTGCGCTTCTACGCACACGTGGCGCGCCAGGACGCGATTACGGTCTCGGCCAATCGCAGGTCGACCCCGCCCCGACGCTGAGCCAAACGCAGAGGGGGTATGGCCGAGGAGCATGGCGTGAGCGGGGGAGTCCCGGCCGTACTCTCTGGGACCAGGACGGAGTGTAGGGGTATGTTCTGTGCCAGCTCTTGGCCTGAGTGGGGGCGGAGGACCAGCCTCTTTCACGGATTTCTTACCGAATTTCTCCCTTCTTTTTCCTAATTGGACACCGAAGCCACGGAGGTCGGGGCCGTCCGGAGGCAGGATTTGCACCCATATCCTTGCCCTAGGCACATTGGACAACGGCTCAGTGGGTTGACTCCCCCCAGCATTTGAGGGTTGCGGCCAGCGTCCACTCCCACAAGTGAAAACAATAAATGTGGACAGCCTCCTGCTCCTGCTGCCGGTGATACCTTTCAGACCAAGAAAGTCCCCAGTGATCCTCAAGATTCTTTTCTCCAAAATCAAAACCTCTTAGGAAATCAAACCTCTTAGGTTTTGGTGACCGTAACCATCCGATTTGAAATTTGACCTTGGGTTTTTCTGAAGAAGCATTTGCAGTGCACATACCTAGCTGTGCCTCAAAAGAAGGGTGGGAATTGGGAATATAAATGAAAAAATAATGAACAGGTGACAACATCCGAGTGCTCCGTCACCACCATTGCCTGAAGCAAAGTGGGAAAGGCAAACCCTGACAGGAAGCATGAGTGCAACGAGCACTTCTTCAATGCAGGTTTGCCAGGAAGTTCCTCAAGGGGGATGGCTGCAGGGATTTGTGCACTGACCTCATCAAGCTTTCCCAGAAATATGTTCAGAAAGCAATGAAGGGGAGCTGGTGTTCATGATGCCACAGCAAAGAAAAACCTGAAAGCTCTAATTCCCTGTTGGCCACCTTGAAAATGCACTCCTCAATCAACAAATTGAGGACTCTGGATGTGATCCATAAAGGCTGTGAAGATAGCTTATCAATTTAATAAGTTTAGGAGGGAGAATATCATTTCCTTCTTCATGTTCGCCTTTCACTTGTAAAAGATAAACCATCATCACTCTTTAATTTGCTTCAGTGATTTCTCCCTTGCTCTGGTATCTTGCAGGAACATTTATGTACTAAACTGGATGACCTCTTAGGATTATAGTTGCAATCCTCGGTCTCAGGTTAGCTTTAAATCCACCTTACATCTAAATACTGACAAACTAGACAGGATGAGCAGGGTTGCCTGACCTCTTTTGTTAGGCTGTGAAGGACATTAGGTACACTGTACCAGGATCATAGTTCATGGAAAAAAAAATGGTTAAGTCCTCACTTTTCTCTCAGGAAGCATATAACAGTTTCAGTGCTTGGGAGCAGTTTTATTTTTATGCAGTAACTTAACAGAATGGTTTAACACAGTTAAACAAGCACTCGGATGTTGTCACCCCATCTTAACAAGGTGTCAGATGAAGACTTGCGAGCTTCAAGGACTCTGCAGTGGGCTGGGAGCGGTGGCTTCTGCCTATAATCCTATAGCACTTTAGGAGGCTGAGGTGGGAGGATCACTTGAGGTCAGGAGTTCAAGACCAGCCTGGGCAACACAGCAAGATCCCATCTCTACAAAAAAAATTTGGTCGGGTATGGTGGCTCTCACCTGTAATCCCAGCACTTTGAGAGGCTGAGGTGTGTGGATCTCCTGAGGTCGAGTTCAAGACAAGCCTGGCTAACATGGCGAAACCCTGTCTCTACTAAAAATACAAAAATTAGCCAAGCGTGGTTGTGGGCGCCTGTAATCCTAGCTACTAGAGAGAGTGAGGCAGGAGAACTGCTTGAACTTGAGAGGTGGATGTTGCAGCGACCTGAGATTGTACCACTGCACTTCAGCCTGGTTGACAGAGCAAGACTCTGTCACACACACACAGAGAGAGAGAGAGAGAGAGAGAGAGCGAAGGTTATGAAGGAAGATTCTAAATTGCAAAGATTTGTGGTTGCTGGCTTTGAAGCCACATTAATGAATTAAGTCAACATGCACATTATCAAAATGCCAAAATATTGCATCTGTTGAAATGAAGGGAACTTTTGCTTTATTTGCCTAATCTGCCCTATCCTGTAATTTCTGTAGTCACAAAGATGGAATAAATTCTAACATTTAGGTTCTATCATTTAAAAAAGGCAACAATCCTTTGCACTCAGAACTTTGCAATATAAAACAGAAACCAGTATTAACTCATGAAAATAATGCATTCTAAGTGTACACAGGGTGTACTTGTAAACTACTGTGAACTAGTGTTGCATACATATGTACATACAGTATAATGGATATATTCCACTAAAATCTAATAGATCTTGAATTCTTTGACTGCATGGATGATGGGCTCGTTTCAGTTCCCAACACATTGTTCTTACAGTTCTACTGACAGAAGTTATTCATCCTAGCCAGGCATTTACCTTTGTACCTTTAATCAGGTGTTATAACCTCACCTGGCTTGGCTTATCTGGAACTAGAAAGGTATTTCAACAAACACTGCTCAATGTAATTGCTCAGGTACTATTTGCAAAAATAGGACAAAGGTAGACAGTAATCAGAACTGTCACCTGTCACTGAACGTCATAGGCTAAATGACTGGCCCTAATTTGTCACTCTTTCTCATAGCCATATCCTGCTATAAAAGGTATTTCCCCATCAACCTTTGACTTTGTATACTTGGTGAGATGGCTTGCTTTGGTTAAGAGCAAGTAGGCTGAATGAAATGTGTCAGTTTTGAATGTAGGCAGGCCTTAAGAAGCCCCTAGTGTTTACTTCTTGTGCCTTTGCCGGGTGAGCTGGCTCATCTGAGACCTGTAAAGAAACCAAGCCACACCAGTTAATCCAGACCTACAGTGATAAGCAGAGCCAATTATAAGAATAAATAGTGGTTGATTAAAACCCCTGAGTTTTGTGGTGGATTGTTATACAGCATTATTGTGGCAACAGCTAACTGAAAAAGTGCCAAGCTTTTCATAAAAGTATATGCAACAAGATTGGACTACAACTGTCGTGGCTAAGGGAGATTGGAGAGATGGCAATCAAACAGTAGTGTTCTTCAAATATGTAAGTTACACCCCTTTCAATAGCAAACATTCCTGAAGACTCTCCATGTGACCTTTATGTTAACTATGTACATATCTAAAACTAGAGGGTGGGTATGGTGGCTCAGGCCTGTTCTCCCAGCACTTTGGGAGGCCAAGGTGGGAGGATCACTTAAAGCCAGAGTTGGAGAGCAGCTTGGGGAAGGAAAAAAACCTCAAAAACAACCCGTAACCAGGATAAGTGGGACACACTAATCAATTCCAAAAACGGAATCATTTCAGTGTCCTATCAGAAGACGGAGCGACAGGCAAGTCTGCATTAACGTAAGGGCCACGTGGGAGTAGAAAAGGTGGCCTTACTGGCATTTTCATGACACTGCAGGAGGTGGACTAATCCAGCCCAGGAAGCCTACTGAGGAAATGCTGCCCTCCCACATTTACAAATGAAACACATCCTTACACTTCACTGCAAACGCACCGTGATGACACACAACTTGGCAGCACAGTGAGTGTTTATTTTTATGATTTGTAGAAAACTGACACTTAGATTTCAAAACTTATATTACAAAATTATCAGCAGCAGTCTTAAGTATTTCAACAACGCTGACAGATTCCACTTTGCTATCACAAACAAGGCTATTATCCCATGTTTGAAGAGCAGGACTTGTTCCAGGAGGGCCTATTGCCATACATCTGCCCCACTGCTCAGGACCCGTTTGTGACGGTGTCTTCTTCCATCTCTTCTTCACCATCATCAGTGGGTCCTAAAGAAAACCACAAGACAAAAGTAGAATCAGTTTTAAAGAATGTATCTCCTTGGCATGTGAGTGCTTGTTCCGTGGCCCCTGTTTGCTAGGCACTGAAGCAGGTCCAAACAGATCAAAAGCAGCCCCTGTCTTTGAGGAGCTTATTGCCCAGGGACAGTCTAGTCTGTCTTTGGCAGGTACGGGAAGAGATGATCAGTTTCAAAGGAAAAGGGTCACAAAAGTTTCAGAATTGCTGCCTCCCACTGTAGTTGATGATAATTCATTTTTGTGAAGGTAAAAAGTCTACAGTCTTGTGCTTTTCATGGCACTACCATAGCAAAGAAACTGGAAATACTAAAAAGCTTTGGGCACCTTCTACACACCAGATATTGGCAACAGTTCAATGACTTTCTTGTCTCTAAATTAGGAAAATAAGGCAAAAATTACCAAAAAATGCAACATCTGTTTAACAATTTAAGGCAGATATTTTGGTCAATGTATTCCGGGGGGGCGGAGAGTTGTAACCCTTTCAGTTGCTTGGGGAAATAAGGAATGTCTGACTTAACACCAGTAATCTGGATTCCTGTATTGGCTTCATCAGTCCAGCCCTTGCAATATGCTATTTTTTTTTTTTTTTTTTTTGAGTCGGAGTTTCACTCTCGTTGCCCTGACTGGAGTGCAATGGCGCAATCTCAGCTCACTGCAACCTCCGCCTCCTGGGTTCAGGCAATTCTGCCTCAGCCTCCTGGGTAGCTGGGATTACAGGCACGTGCCACCATGCCCAGCTAATTTTTTGTATTTTTAGTAGAGACGGGGTTTCACCATGTTGACCAGGATGTTCTCGATCTCTTGACCTTGTGATCCACCCGCCTCGGCCTCCCAAAGTGGCAATATGCTATTTTGATTGACGAGCATGAAGAAAATTTGGCCACACAGGCATATAGTTAGAAAAAGGAGAGAAACATTTCAGGCCGGGCATGGTGCTCATGCATGTGATCCCAGCACTTTGGGAGGCTGAGGAGGGCAGATCAGGAGGTCAAGAGATCGAGACCATCACGGCCCAACATGGTAAAACCCCATCTCTACTAAAAATACAAAAATTAGCTGGACTTGGTGGTACGCACTTGTAGTCCCACTACTCAGGAGACTGAGGCAGGAGAATCAGTTGAACCCAGGAGGTGGAGACTGCAGTGAGCCGAGATCATGCCACTGCACTCCAGCCTGGCAAAAGAGTGAGACTGTCTCAAAAAAAAAAAAATAGCCTTTGCAGATAACAACAGATATTCTTCTTAGATACTATGCTAAAACTTGACAAATGGCAGCTTCCTAAAGGTTAGATGGCAGTGTGAAGTCTGAAACTATACCAATGAACTTTTCCTACTTCACTTGGTTTATCTCGTACTTTGAACAAATCTTGTACCTGTACGTGATTTTGTATCATTTGGAAAACAGAGGCTCCCCGGTTTTGCAGATCTTCCAAATGTTGAGACATTTAATTACACATCAAAAATGTCACACCCACTAATTCACATGCATTAACATTACTATTGAGTTCCCCAGAAAAGTCTCGTAAGTACTGGGAAGCTGGCAGGATACAAGGATTATAGCAGTGGATACAAGTTTTCCAAATTTTAATTTTTGCTTGAAATCTTAAATTTTCAATTGTTTTCCTTGAAGTGACAGGCTCATTTCATCATGTTTGAGAAGACAGCTAGAAGACAGTTAACAGCTGCCTCTCAACTGAAACGACTGCCCAGTGCATGGAGATAGCCACCCAACTCAAGTATGCAGACAACGCAGACATGTGTACCCCCATTCTCTTACCCAGAATTTCAGACATGTGCTTTAATAATCTTCACTGTTGCATCCAGAACACTCTTACGTGAAACTGGTATGCATTCTACTGGGAGCGCAGGGCAGGGAAGAATATAACGACTACTGTTTAGCCCGCTGCCTTGATTCCTGCTGAGGTGCCAGCAGTTCTACCTCCCATTGCTCCAGCAGTGCAAATGTTCGTTCGTACAAAAACAAGTTACACCTTGGTGTATCCGATAAAGATCTTATGGACTCTCAGAGGCCCACAAACCATACAGTAGAAAATCACTGTTCTTAAAAAATGTCTCTTTCATTTTTAGCTCCCAGCTCAAACCTTATTTCCTAGAAACTTTCCCCAAGACAGCAGTTGAAGTAGAGGTCCCCAGTTACATTCATATCAAAACTTGTGATGTATTTCAGTATTTTTTGATATCCCCAGTGCGCCACCTGCTGCCCAGCATAAAGCAGGCATTCAAATAGCAGAATAGCTACCACTTACCAAAAACTCGCTAATGTTGAGCCCTGCGCTAACTGCAGCCTCCTAGGCCTCTCGACAACCTTCTGAGGTTTGGTACTATTAACGCAGATTTAAAGATGAGAAAACAGACTTGAAAAAACTTGTCCAAGGGCAGAGCTGGTGAAGCTAAGATTTGGGCCTCAGACTGCTTGGCTCCAGAGCCCGTGTTCCTGACTACTGAGCTATTATGCACACACACAGATACAGATAGGCAAACGTCCACATGGCTATCTCTAGTGTTCAGTTCACTCCATGGCTGAAATAATACTAGCTTCAACTTTTACATAAAACCCCCCACAGCACTATGACTTAACTTTCTTCATCCAGTACTTTATCTTCAAAGAGCATTTAAAGGGATTTCATGTATTAGATGTGACGTAAGGAGGCACTGTTCCAGCATTCTGGAGTCATAAATGGTTATGAGAGTTACACCGACTGTAACACTCATTTGAACGTACAAAGAACACCGTTTGCTCACCCGATCTGCGTTCTCTGCCAGGAATCTGACCAGACTGCAGCAAGCCCTTCAGCCTCTCCACTTCAGCCAGAGTTGAAGCATTTGCTATAGCATTCTGGAGGACAGAGGGCAATGGAGATGGATGATTAACTTCAACCAAGTATCAGCTACCCAGAAAACTAAGTATCAATCACCTACAGAAATTCACAGCAACTTCTTCATTTGGAACATTAAACACTTTGGTGTTGGGTGAAGAATGTTATTGGCATACAAAAATAAAACTAGAAGCCAAATCACAAATTTCTAAAATTAGGGAAGAGATGCAGGCCCTCTTATAAAAGAGCAAATAATCACTCCACATGTCCTAAAATTGTTGCTAAATGAAATAACTATTTGAGTTATTTGAAAAACTATTTGTTTTTTTTTTTTTTTTTTTTTTTTTGAGGCGGTGTTTCGCTCTTGTTAACCAGGCTGGAGTGCAATAGTGCGATCTCGGCTCACCGCAACCTCCGCCTCCCGGGTTCAGGCAATTCTGCCTCAGCCTCCCGAGTAGCTGGGATTACAGGCATACGCCACCATGCCCAGCTAATTTTTTAAAAATATTTTTAGTAGAGACGGGGTTTCACCATGTTGACCAGGATGGTCTCGATCTCTTGACCTCGTGATCCACCCGCCTCGGCCTCCCAAAGTGCTGGGATTACAGGCTTGAGCCACCGCGCCCGGCCCTGAAAAACTATTTGAAGGAACTATTGAATAATTTAAGGAGGCAACATTATAAAACTAGGGTCCCTACTGATTAGCCAAAATTATTTGCCAGACAGCAAATCTTTGAAAGTAAAAATTAAGGCAAACATTGAGACAGCATACCAAGGTAACTAACTGTTAGAAATGATAAATGCATCCTGGAAAATGAGAAAGACAAGGCTGCCTCCACATCAATTAGCTCATGTAATTTCAAGTGTGATCAAATAAGAACTTCAAGGAAGTTTTTCCTTAAACAGCAATATTGCTGTATGCTAATAACTGTGGGAAAATGCAATCTGCAATGTTCAGAACATGCTTATTATCCAACTTTGTGTTCTGAACCCATGCCGGCTCGTTCCAGTCCAAGAATCCTAACACGTGATTACCTTGATCGCTTCTACATCCCCCGGAGAGGGCCCACCTTTCTTCTTGTCAGTTGGCAAACCAGCACCTGGATTAAAACTTAAGACGGGGAAGAACATAACCGTTAAACCCAGACCAACAGAAGTTGCTTCTCTTTTACTTTCAAAAGGTTTTGAAAGTAATTCAACCAGTGTAGTATCTTATCTTTGTTAACAAACTGATACAAGAACTCTCTCCTTCAGAAACACCACCCAGTTCATCTTCCTATATAGAAAACAGGATGTACATAGTATCACATTAAGACCAACTACTGAAACGTGCTCTGCTAAGGCGGTAGAAATGTTTTGTGATGTGCATGGACTATAAGCACTCAAATTGAATACCACATTAATATGTCAGTTTTCGGTTAATTTGGTAGGAGACGAACTGCCAGACAGATCAGATCATGTTTCTGAAGGTCAAGTAGAGTTAAGTTGGATATCGTATCTTACGTTTTGCTTCTCCTGGCAATATCCTTTGCAAGCTGTGCACCCCGTTTGCCCTTGAACATTTTCTCTGCTTCCTGACGCTCCTACAGCGACACCACACACAGAGTTAATGGAAATAGGAATACCACATGCATTTAAATGCATTCCTCAGAAGACATGGAAGTGAACTCTCCTACAATACTCCGGGCTGGTGAAAATACCAAAAAGCCAACGTCAAATTACAAGAAGACACAGTGGTCTTCTTTCTTTGGTAAAGCTCCCTGAAGAAAGTTCACTGTCCTAGTTCCAAGGATGGGCTCCCAGGGAACTAAGAAGGCAATTAAATAAATAATAAAATAACAAACTTCTAGCAAGGGGAAAAACCATTCTATCAATCAGAGCTGCACAAAAGTGGGTTATATTAAGTTCTCCACTGGGAATGTATCTAAGCAGACAATCCACTGTTGACAGCGTTCACCGTGGCCTCAACATTTTTCAAACTTTGGAATGGCCGGCATTACATAAAAGAGCTGTAACTCAAAGTTCTACCATCAACTCTGAAATGAGAAAAACATTTGACCTAACATTCCCCCCGCCCCTGTTTTTATTACAAACTAATGGCAAAATTTACTCATTTAGACAATTTTAATAATCAGTAATAGAAGTACAAAGAAAAACACAACTCTACAATGCCTCACAAGCAATGAATTACTACTTACTTTTAGTTTCACTTTCTGGAAATCCAGTACTCTGACTTGCGGAACTTTATAAATCACATACAATCTATAATGCTTCTTATTGGTTACCGGATTTCGTAGAATACTAAAAGAAAGGGAATTAACACAATGCCAATCTTGTTCACAGCACAGCACTCGAGAGGTCTGTTTGAATAGTCTAAGGCACCTATAAACCAAGGGAACACCCACATTCTTCAGGCTTCAACGTGCTAACAATTTAACATTAATGAAACATACTCAACATTTTTTTTTTTTTGAGACGGAGTTTCGCTCTTGTTACCCAGGCTGGAATGCAATGGCGCGATCTGGGCTCACCACAACCTCCGCCTCCTGGGTTCAGGCAATTCTCCTGCCTCAGCCTCCCGAGTAGCTGGGATTACAGGCACGCGCCACCATGCCCAGCTAATTTTTTGTGTTTTTAGTAGAGACGGGGTTTCACCATGTTGACCAGGATGGTCTCGATCTCTTGACCTCGTGATCCACCCGCCTCGGCCTCCCAAAGTGCTGGGATTACGGGCTTGAGCCACCATGCCTGGCCAACATTTCTTTCTAACAGGCACTTTAAATTAACTGATTACATTAGGGTCAAGGCTGGTAATGGCAATGTTATTTTAAAGGACTTCATTTATTGTGTCAAAATGCATAATTCCCATACCTTAGGTAAGTCAGCGATTTGAGAGATGCCAGAGGGTCCAGATCACCCTGTAAAGTAGTAGCCACAGGTAATTAGCATGTTATTTTGAGATCTTGAAATGGTGAGTGATTTCGAAGCAAGTATCCAGGTTGTCTTTATTTACTTGTACTCTCTAGCACCAAGCCCAGTGCTAGCACATCACAAATGCTTAAATAATTTCTACTTCTTAACCCTAAAATCTTGGCATTAACAGCTTCTGTCTCAACAGCAGGAGACAAAAAATTGCTTTCCTCCAGCAATCTCAAGGCGGCTGCTGAGCAACGGTTTGGAAAAGAAAGGAATGTCAAAGCTGATGGACTCTGGAGCAAGCTATTCACAGCGGAACTGCAAGGCAGAATCTCAGTGGAAGGTGGGCTTTTCTGCTAGCACCAGCTTCAGTGTGTAAGAACAAAGGCGATCATCCTTTGAAAGAAGGCACGTTTATCCTAGCTGCCCCTGCGGATCTCTTTAGATAAAATTTGCAAGGACAAGGAATACTATAGTTTAAAGATGACCGAATTAATGGAAAGAAGGGAGGGTGATTTTTGAATCTTCTCCAATTGCTCCATAAAATATTTGGAGAAGGACAGCAAAGATGAAAACCTGTGGTCAAAGCCACAACCAAGCTAGATGGCAGGACATTTGCCAATAACCCCCAGGAACAAGTAGACACCACCCATTTCGAGAGCAACAGGACTTGCCCGGTGACAGCCTTTGTACAGGAAGAAGCAGAGGGACAGCGAGGAGCCATCTACCAAACTCAACTCCACAGTGACTGAGAAAAGCAGGCAAAAGACCAGCACGTTCCAATAATGACTACAGGGGTCTGTGATAAAGGTTGAAAGGGCAACAGCAATTTGGGCCCTTACTCTTAACAGAAATCATGTCCCAACATGTCCCTGCACTGGAAAGAAACTACTGAACAGATCCAGACTGGGTAGATGGCAGGGGAAGGGTGTGTGTGTGCAAGAGGCACAATGAGAAAAGAAGTTCAGATAAAAAAAGGGAGAGCAGGGTCAGAAATTCTCAAAAGGCAAGCTGCCATCTTCAATGTCACCACGCCACCAGAGGGAGCTCTAGAGCTTGATACTGTTACACCACTGAAGATGATCCAAAAAGTAATGAAGAACAAAGTGTGGCCGGGTGCATAGCACATGCCTGTAATTCCAGCACTTTGGGAGGCTGAAGCAGGTGGATCACCTGAGGTCGGGAGTTCGAGACTAGCCTGACCAACATGGAGAAACCCCATCTCTACTAAAAATACAAAATTAGCAGGGTGTGGTGGCGCATGCCTGTAATCCCAGCTACTTGGGAGAGGTTGAGGCAAGAGAATTTCTTGAACCTGGGAGGTGAAGGTTGCAGTGAGCAGACATTATGCCATTGCTCTCCAGCCTGGGCAATAGAGTGGGACTCCGTCTCAAAAAAAAAAACAGCCGGGCGCGGTGGCTCAAACCTGTAATCCCAGCACTTTGGGAGGCCGAGGCGGGTGGATCACGAGGTCAAGAGATTGAGACCATCCTGGTCAACATGGTGAAACCCCGTCTCTACTAAAAATATTTTTAAAAAATTAGCTGGGCATGGTGGCATATGCCTGTAATCCCAGCTACTCGGGAGGCTGAGGCAGAATTGCCTGAACCCGGGAGGCGGAGGTTGCGGTGAGCCGAGATTGCGCCATTGCACTCCAGCCTGGGTAACAAGAGCGAAACTCCATCTCAGGAAAAAAAAAAAAAAAAAAAAAAAGAACAAAGTGATAATGTTGTTACAGACACAGTGTAAAACATAATGGTGAGGTAGTGATGGGTTTCAAAGGAGAATAAATATGGAACAAGCTGAAGGGTTCTGAAATGTTGAAGGTCACTGTACTGTATGTTTAAGAGAGTAAACGTGTCAAAGTTTAAAATTAAATGTGGAAGGTCAAAGTACAGTGATCTTAGCATTTAATTTTAAACTTTGATAAATATGTGTGTTTTAGTCCCTAGGATGCTAACTAAAGACTGAAAGAGAGTAAATAATTTCTAAACCATCAGAAGGAAAAATGGAATGACAGAGAGAGAGCATGTACAATAAAGGAGAGAAAAAGGACGGCAGAATGGGTGGGACCAACAGAGAAAAGACACACTGAACATGCCAGTAATTACATTAAATGTAAACAGACTAAATATAAATAATTCACTTTAAGTGAATTAACCTTTAAAAATTCCAACTATACCCTGTTTTCAACAGATGAATCTAAAATACAAGAGGTACCGAACTCTGGATGGAACAAGATGTATCATGCAAATACTAACCGAAAGAAAGATTGTTTTGGTACAACAGGTAAAAGAAACCTCAAGGTAAACAGCATTAATAGATAGAGAGTCACAACATAATAAAAAGGTTCATTCACCAGAAAGATATTAATAATTATAAGTTTTTATGTATCAAATAAGGCAACTTCAAAATACATAAAACTAAAATCAACAGAACTTCAGGACAGTCAAATCCACTACCATGCTGTGAGATTCTAACGTACCTCTTCCAATAACTGATAAGCGCAAGAGCCTTCGCTTTTGCAAAGAGCTTTAAATACAACTCAAAGTTCTTTAACAGCACCTGTCATGAGACACATGGCCTATAAATGTGTATTTCAAATTGAGTACTTCACACACTTTAGAAAGGACATGGCCATGGACCAGTGCTTTCTTATGTTTGTAGTTAAGCATCTCCTTGAGAATCTGAAGGATGCTATGGACCTTGTCCACAAGGAGTGAACACAGTTCATTCTCAACAATCAGGGCAATAAAGAAGGTTAGGTCATAAACCGAAATTAAGTTACACAATTTTTTTGAGATGAGGTCTCAGTCCATTGCCCTGACTGGAGTGCAGTGGCATGATCACGGCTCACTGCAGCCTTGACTGCTGGGGCTCAAGTGATCCTCCAACCTCAGCCTCTGGAGTACCTAGGACCACAGATACACACTGCCACATCTGCCTAATTTTTTTGGAGGGGGATGGAATCTCCCTCTGTTACCCAGGCTGGAGTGCAGTAGTGCGAATTCAGGTCACTGCAACCTCCTCCTCCTGGGTTCAAGCGCTTCTTCTGTCTCAGCCTCCTGAGAAGCTGAGATTACAGGCGCCCACCACCACACCCAGCTAATTTTTGTATTTTTAGTAGAGACAGTGTTTCACCATACTGGCCAGGCTGGTTTTGAACTCCTGACCTCAGGTGATCCACCCACCTTGGCCCCCACAAAGTGCTGGGATTAAAGGCGTGAGCCACTGTGCCCAGCCTTTTTTTCTTTTCTTTCTTTTTTTTTTAATTACTCATAGAAAAGAGGTCTCACTATGTTGCTCAGGCTGGTCTAGAACTCCTGGGCTAAACTGATCCTCCCACCTTGGCCTCCTGAAGTGCTTGGATTACAGGCAGGAGGTATGGCACTTGGCCTACAACATGAATTCAAACATCCAGTGTTTAGGTGAAAATTTAGGTTACAATACAATATACAGTATCTCAATTATGTTAAAAATTAGATACAAAGAGCAGAAATTTAAAAAGCATAAAAACAAATAGGTCAAAATAATCATATCCACATAGTGCAGGGGAAACTTGCCCCAAGTTCCAAGGAAATCAGTTCCAAGTGGACTGTTCATCTAAAGAATAGTAAAGCAAGGTTTCTAGACTGGAACTATTCAAAAAGATTTCATGCACATAGACATGTCATCTAAAATTTTCTAGTAGCCATGTTAAAATAAATAGGCAAAGCCTATTTTAGTAATACGCCATTTAAGCCATTATCCAAAACATTATTATTTCAACATCGATATAAAAAAGTTACTGAGAGGGTTTACTTTTTTTTTGCACTGAAGTCTTTGAGATCCAGTGTGTGTTCTATAGCTCTGGCACATCTCAATCTGAGTAGCCATCTGTAGTGACTGGTACTATACTGGACACTGCAATTCCAGCAAATAACATGGGACTTTACGGCCCTGGGTTAGGGGAAGCTTAAACATCAAAACTGCTACAATAAAGGAAAAGATTGATAAACTGAACTGTACCTAAATTAGGAACTTCTCTAACAAGACATCCCAAGTCAAAAGATAAGTAAGAGTAGGAAAATATTTGCAACATACAGTAGCAGAACCTAAAAGGCCCAGATCCTGACTTAGGAAAAAGATAAAAAAGAGGAGATTATTTTCTGTGAGATTTTCTAGAATTTGTAAATTTTTGTAGGAAGCACATAGTACCTTTAATCCCACCCACCAAATACATCTTCCTTCTATGCAGCTTACCAGTTCGACGAGACTATTATTGGTGAGAATGAGTTCTGTCAGACAGGGCAGAGCCTGATCCAGTCCCTCACCTATACGGCTAAAATAAAAAGAGAGTCTTAGTAAAAATGAAAATTAAATAAGCTAACAATTTCATCTACCTCCCTACTCAGAGGATACCAGAGAGATACTTACAGATCCTCCTTCCAACACCCTGACAAAGAGGAAACAAGGCAAAAAGAACCGTTTTCTGAGGCCACAGGGACAGTGACAGAAGTGGGACGAACCCAGGCCTACGGGACACTGCCTGGAGCTAATTCTGCCACACCATCTAGCAGAACCCGAGAAAAGGTGAAACTCCTGGGTGGCACAAACTGCTTAACTCACTTCATGACTTTTTGTGCAGGCAGCACAGAAATACAAATTATTCTGCATTCACAGCTCAGGTACAAGACACAACGACTATACTATAGGGGAATGGTGAACCTATGAGAAAGATTTCTATCTGAAGGAAATCCCACTCACCACCCAGCATTTTTAAAGATATTATCTATAAACCAAGTGCTTTTTTTTCCCAATAAAGTTTACACAGAGCTGATGAAGGCAGGGCCAAAAAAGACCTCAATTTCAGTAATTAACTGTCTAGAAATTAGTTGCAGTTAAAAAAAAAATCAGAGAAGCTCAGTCAAAAATATAATTGTTACCTTTATATATCCTTTTACTATGACCCCTTTGATAAGTGTTTTAGAAGCCAAAATGTGTACAAAGCACCATGTTTTTAATTTAAATTAGAAACTTACCATGAAAATAAAAATACATGATTTCTGAAGAGATATAAGTAAGACTAGACTAATGCCAGGTTAATTCCTGATCACTAAAGGAAAAGTTCATTTCTCATTTTAAGAAGAAACATGTAGGCCAGGCGCAGTGGCTCAAGCCTGTAATTCCAGCACTTTGGGAGGCCGCAGCGGGTGGATCACGAGGTCAAGAGATCGAGACCATCCTGGTCAATGTGGTGAAACCCCGTCTCTACTAAAAATACAAAAAATTAGCTGGGCACGGTGGCGTGTGCCTGTAATCCCAGCTACTCGGGAGGCTGAAGCAGGAGAATTGCCTGAACCCAGGAGGTGGAGGTTGCGGTGAGCCCATATCACGCCATTGCACTCCAGCCTGGGTAACAAGAGCAAAACTCCATCTCAAAAAAAAAAAAAAAGAAGAAACATGTACTGAACATGGCTCTCATTATGGGGGAAAAAAAAAGAAACACGTAGGTTTAACTGGTAGTATGTGCTACAACTTCAGAATTCAGACAACACTGCAACATTTACCGTAGGTGGAAAAATTACTTTCCCCAGCAGACCCTTACCATATTCTGTTGTTGTTCACTAACAATGTTTTTAGTCTTCTCAGCAAAGGAAAACCATCCAGTTTCCTGATCTCATTGTCAGAAAAATCAATAGCATCAAACTGGTCTAACGTAGCACCTAGATTTTCAATGACGGGAATTTTATAACCTGTAAAATGGAGGAAAAACAACACACAAGAGGTATTAATATAAATAAACAGCCTCTTAAAAGATGAGCAGTATTTCATAGGAATCAGACTCCAGGCCTTGATTCACTCAGGAAGTATTACTTACCTAGCACCTACGCCATGTTACCTACGCCTTGCCACTGTACAAGTTACTAGAGACAAAATGCTGAATGAGAGTGGCAAGTCCCCAGTGCCATGAATCTTACAGTCTGATGACAACAAGGACAAGGACAGTAATAATAGGTGAGATAGTTAGCTAACATTTATAAGCCCATTTACAAGGTGCACACTGTTCTACGTCTTCAGGGCTAGTTAGGCAGAAGTGGCACAACAGGAATTTACATTTTGGGCTGCTCAGTTTCAGTGCCCAAGCAAGGTTCAAACACCGTGGATAACAGTTCTCCACCTCTTGCACCCCCATAGGCCAGATTCTTAGACCCCATCAGAACAGCCTCAAGATAGCATGACAGTTCTCCCTCCTCTTCCCCAGCTCCAATTCAGAGTTGGAGGACAATGGTTTACATACAGTAATAAGTCACACTGTGAACACTCAAATGTTAATTTGTCTAATTTGGGCATTATGATGTTAGGAGCTAAAAGAAATATTCCGAAGAAGCGAGGTCTATTTAAAAAAAAAACAAAAAAACTCAGCCAAAGTTAAAGCACACAATTCAGAGCTGTACTACAAGTACTGCATCAAAATAAGTATTCTCAACACTGCACGCACTCCATAAAGAGAAATGGCAGAGATCACCGTAAGTGATGATTTGCTCTTGAACTTAACCTTTCTCTAAGAAACTTAAATTCAACAAAATAAAAATACTGGGTGGGGCGCGGTGGCTCACTCCTGTAATCCCATCACTTTTGGGAGGCCGAGGTGGGCGGATCATCTGAGGTCGGGAGTTCGAGATCAGCCTGACCAACATGGAGAAACCCTGACTCTACTAAAAATATAAAGTTAGCCAGACGTGGTGGCACATGCCTGTAATCCCAGCTACTCGGGGGCAGGGCTGAGGCAGGAGAATAGCTTGAACCCAGGAGGGGGAGGTTGCATTGAGCCAAGATTGTGCCATTGCACTCCAGCCTGGGCAACAAGAGCAAAACTCAGTCTCAAAAAAAAAAAAAAAAAAAAAAAAAAGAAGGAAGGGAAAAGGAAAGGGAGAAAGAAAAAACTGGGGGCTGGGCGTGGTGGTTCACGTCTGTAATCCCAGCACTTTGGCAGGCCAACGGGGGCAGATCACTTGACGTCAAGAATTCAAGACCAGTCTGACCAACATGATGAAACCCCATCTCTACTAAAAATACAAAAATCAGCCAGGCGCAGTGGTGTATGCCTGAAATCCCAGCTACCCTGGAGGTGGGGGCACAAGAATCACTTGAACCAGGGACGCAGAGGCTACAGTTAGCCGAGATCACGCCACTGCACTCCAGCAAGGGAGGAAAGAACAAGACTTCATCTCAACGCAACACAACACAAAACAATGGGATTTCCCAAAGGTCAGCAACAAATCAAAGCAAATCCCAAAACCATAGGTCCCCGTGGGAATCTCAGGCTATGATTGCACGGTCTTATCCCCAGAGAAGTTGCTCTTCACATTCTTTCTAAAGCGTTCTCCTGAAATGCCCACTAGCTAGCTGCCCTCCCAATTTCTTACCAAGTCTTACTAAGGTTGAAATAGTACAGGAATCTAAATAATTGTGAGCGCTTCCGCAACTCAGACACAGCACCCGGCAGTGGAAGCCTGGGTGAAACAGTTCAATCTTTAAAACGTCTTCACAAAGGGGAAACGCCAAACAATTAAAGCTACTAAGTAGAAAATACTGGGGTATCCCGGCGCGGTGGCTCAAGCCTGTAATCCCAGCACTTTGGGAGGCCGAGGCAGGGGGATCACGAAGTCAAGAGATCGAGACCATCCTGGTCAACATGGTGAAACCCCGTCTCTACTAAAAATAAAAAAATTAGCTGGGCATGGTAGCGCGTGCCTGTAATCCCAGCTACTCAGGAGGCTGAGGCGGGAGAATTGCTTGAACGCAGGAGGCGGAGGTTTCGGTGAGCAGAGAATGAGCCATTGCACTCCAGCCTGGGTAACAAGAGCGAAAACTCCGTCTCAAAAAAAAGAAAGAAAGAAAGAAAATACTGGGGTTAACAATCGCTTTTGTTCGGGGACTTAGTTTCTTCCATCACATTAAGAATAATGAAGACATATCCTATCTACACTCACAATATTATCTGGCGGCAAGTATTGAGAACCAATCACTCGCCCTGCACTAGGGTTACCACCATTAATGAGTCGCTCTTCCCGGCCCTCAAACAGAGTCGGCTACGAAATAGCCAAGCAAGGCCTAACAGAGCCCCACGAGCATGCACCAGGAAGTAATGAAGTCACCCGTGCCTGTCAGGAGGCACGGCGGTAACAGAAGGCTCCCAAGAGCCTAACGGGACGCGCGCTTGGCAACAATGGCAAGAGTCAGGCCGGGCGGTCTCGGCGCCGCCCGATCCGGGACTAGATTACCCAGCCGCGGGCCAAGTTCCGGCCTTCGGTGCACGCGGCGGAGCGCGGATCGTAAGGCGGCGCAGTGCCGCCCGGGGACTGCCCGCCCGCGCCCCCGGACTCACCTCGGAGGTCCAGCTCCCGGTCGCGCACCGCATTGGTGTACTGGGCTGCCTGCTCAATCAACTCCGCCGTCAGCTTGACCATTCTGCCGCCTCGGGCTTCCCAGCGTAGCCGAAAGGACGCTGCCTCCCGCGTCCCAACGTGCCCCGCGCCGCTCCGCTCCGCGCCGCGCCGCGCCGCCAGGCAGCACCAATCGCATCCGCCGAGTGCGCGCGCAGCTCGACCGCCAGGCCGAAGCAATCGAAGAGCCACGCCCCCGGGGTTGTTCTGGCCCCAAGTCCTGGCGCGCGCGCTGGGGACGTGTCTGTTTCTGGGTTCTTTCCCGGGGTGTTATCTGGAGTCTGACGGACCTCAGATTCCAGATGTTGGTGTTTAAAAGTTAAGGCGAATGTGGAAACACCCGAGGGGAACTTTCTCATGCACTAGCTCAACTTGAGGTGAGAGGGGAAGTTGTGATTGTCCCCAGCAAGCGCGGGGACCCGTGAGCTTCAGTGAAGGGTCCACGAGTTCAGGTACCCGTCCCGAGCTTAGGCCTTGGCCCCAGGCTACAGCGTGAGTTCCCGGGCTAGGTGACCCGCCCGGGGCAGGTCGCTGGGACAACTCCACCGCCCCGCCAGTGCAACCCGACCGTGGCCTTTAGACTTCTGAATATTCATGTAAAGTATGATATACAGAAAAGTGTGCAAATCTGGTGTTTACAGCGTGATTAATGACCAGAGTGAACACAACTAAATAGCCGACGCCAGGATCCAAAAAAAAAAAAAACACTATTTTGAAAGCCTCCCTCTTCGCAAAGGCAACCGCGAACTCAACACCACGGACTCGTTTTAGAAATTCCATTTGACCCAGCAATCCCGTTACTGGGTATATACCCAAAGGATTATAAATCATTCTGTTATAAAGACACATGCACACGTATGTTCATAGCGGCACTGTTTACAATAGCAAAGACCTGGAAGCAACCCAAATGCCCATCAGTGATAGACTGGACAAGGAAAATGTGGCACATACGCACCATGGAATACTATGCAGCCATAAAAAACGATGAGTTTGCCTCTTTTATAGGGACCTGGATGAATCTGGAAACCATCATTCTCAGCAAACTGACACAAGAACAGAAAATCAAACACCGAATGTTCTAACTCTTATTGCACAATGAGAACACGTGGACACAGGGAGGGGAGCATCACACACTGGGGTCTGTGGGGGCGGGGCAAGAGAGGGACAGCGGGGAGTGGGGGCAGGTCGGGGAGGGATAACATGGGGAGGAATGCCAAATGTAGGTGATGGGGTGGGGGGGGTGGAGGCAGCAAACCACATTGCCATGTGTGTACCTACCCAACAATCCTGCATGATCAGCACATGTACCCCAGAAACCTAAAGTACAATTAAAAAAAAAAGTAAAAAAAAATTTGGAAAAAACGAAAAAATAACAATACAACAATAAAAAATAGAAATTTTTAAAACTAAAAAAATAAATAGAATCCTGCAGTATCCTTTTTTTTTTTTTTTTTTTTTTTGGCCTAGTTTCTTTGAGTCTATGTTATGTCTGGAGTCCATCCAAGTTGCATACAGAGATGATTTGTTTGCTTTCGCTGCTGAAGAGAATTCCATTGTATATATTATACTGTAATTTTCAATTACTTATTCTGCTGTTGATGGACATCAAGGTTGTTTTCGGTTTAGGGCTATTCTGAGTAACGTTGCTGTGAGTTTTCTGGTATGTGGATGAGTTTCTCCTGGAGTGGAATTGCTGGGACTTAGGGTGTGATATTTATCATCAATAAGTAATGCCTAACAGTCATGCTAAGAGGCTGAAATACACACTCCATCAGTGTGTAAGGGTTTTCATGGCTTCCAGCTTCAGCCTTGTTGGCATTTTAAGTCTCTAACTTTAGTCGTTCTGATGGGTGTGTGGTGTTGTTACTACACTACTGCTTTTCTTTTCTTCCCTCTAGTAACTAATGAAGCTGAGAACCTTTCATGTGTATGTTGCCCATTCTGTTAGCTTCCTTCGTTAAGTGCCTTTTCAAGTCCCTTACTCAGTTTTTTCCTTATGGAGTTGTCTGCCCTTTTTCTTACTGATGTGGGGAATTTCTTTATAAAGGATATGAACACACTCTGTGGCTTGCCTTTCCACTCTTAATGGTATTGCTTGATGATTAGAATTTTTTTTTCTTTTGAGTCAGAGACTCACTCTGTCACCTAGGCTGGAGTGCAGTGGTGCCATCAGGACTCACTGCAGCCTCGACATCTCAGGCTTAAGAGATGCTCCCACCTTAGCCTCCTGAATAGCCAGGACTATAGGCACAGTTCAGCAGGCCTGGTTAATTTTTGTATTTTTTGTAGAGATGAGGTTTCAACATGTTGTCCAGGCTGGTCTCCAACTCCTGAGCTCAAGTGATCCACTTGCCTTGGACTCCCAAAGTGCTGGGATTACAGGAGTGAGTTACCACCCCTGGCTGAGAAGTTTCCGATTTTTATGTAGTTCAATTATTTTCTTTAGGTCAATGGGTTGGGTGTGTGTGCACATGCACGTGCCTTAAGAAATCTTTCCTTACCCCCATCATATTTTCCTGTGTGACCTACTAGAAGATTGTTTTGCCTTTCACATTTAGTTCTATAATCCACCTCGAGTTGATTCTTCTTGAGGTTTTTTTTTTTTTTTTTTTTTTTTTGAGACGGAGTTTCGCTCTTGTTTCCCAGGCTGAAGGGCAATGGCACGATCTCAGCTCACCACAACCTCCGCCTCCTGGGATCAGGCAATTCTCCTGCCTCAGCCTCCTGAGTAGCTGGGATTACAGGCACACGCCACCATGCCTAGCTAATTTTTTATACTTTTTTTTAGTAGAGACAGGGTTTCACCATGTTGAACAGGACAGTCTCAATCTCTTGACCTTGTGATCCACCCGCATCAGCCTCCCAAAGTGCTGGGATTACAGGCTTGAGCCACCGCGCCCAGCCTCTCTTCTTGAGTTTTTATTGAAGTATGATATATACAGAGAAAAGTGCAAACTGAACACACTCAAGCAAATAACATCCTCATAAGAACAGGACATTGCCACGTTTTAGAAGCCCTCTTCCTGTCTTCATCTAGCCACCACCCTTGCCCCAAGGGTAGAACTATTAGCCTGACATCTTGTATAGATTTGCTTTGCCTCATTTTGTATTTATGCAAACGAACTACCTTACATATATTTTGCTTAACATTGTGTTTGTGTGTAGATATAGTTCATTTATTCTCACTGTAATATGGTATTTAATTGTGGATGTTTTACAATTTACTTATCCATTCTGCTGTTGATTAGCATTTGGGTAATTTTCACTTTGGACCTTTTGTGTTATAAATAGTATACTTATAAACATGATAATATATGTCTTTGAACACGTATACTGATATATACCCAGGGATGGAATTACTGGGTCATAGGGTTTACTTATGTTCAGCTTAAGTAGAACATAAGTTTTCCAAAGTGGTTGTACCAACTTAAACTCCTTGCTAACATTTAGGAGTTAAAGACATTGTCTGTCTTTTTAATCTTAGCCATTCTGGTAGATTGGTAATGGTATGACATTGTGGTTTTAATTGTATTTCCCTGATTACTAACACAGTTGAGAACTTTAAAAAATATATTTATGTTCATTTGAATAACCTCTTTAATGAAATGTTTGTTTAGGTGTTTTGCCCATTTTTCTATTGGGCTTTTTTTAAAAAATGGATTTGTAGGAGCTCTTTATATTTTTTAGATAGGAATCCTTGTGAGATATGTCTGTAGTGAATATCTTCCCCTGTGGCTTGTGTTTTC
This sequence comes from Saguinus oedipus, assembly GCA_031835075.1. Taxonomy (NCBI): domain Eukaryota; kingdom Metazoa; phylum Chordata; class Mammalia; order Primates; family Cebidae; genus Saguinus; species Saguinus oedipus. The sequence continues at coordinate 14,840,093 of CM063174.1, forward strand.
ACTCGCTTTTTTTTTTTTTTTTTGAGATGGAGTTTCGCTCTTGTTACCCAGACTGGAGTGCAATGGCGCGATCTCAGCTCACCACAACCTCCGCCTCCTGGGTTCAGGCAATTCTCCTGCCTCAGCCTCCTGAATAGCTGAGATTACAGGCACGTGCCACCATGCCCAGCTAATTTTTTGCATTTTTAGTAGAGACAGGGTTTCACCATGTTGACCAGGATGGTCTCAATCTCTTGACCTCGTGATCCACCCGCCTCAGCCCCACAAAGTGCTGGGATTACAGGTGTGAGCCACCGCACCCAGCCGTGTTTTCACTCTCTTAATGGTATCTTTTGGTGAACAGAAGTTCATTTTACTACAGTCTGATTTATGAACCTTTCCCTGTATAGTCAATGTTTTTTGAGTATGCTTTGAGAAACTTTTGCCTACTCCAAAATTATGAATTTTTTTTTCTAAAAGCTTTATTCTTCCACCTTTTGCATTTAGATCTGCAGTCTCTCTGGCACAGATTTTTGTTTATAGTCTAAGGTAGGGACGAAGATAGATTTTTTTCCCCATATGGATATTTGGTTGACCCAGCACCATTTATTGAAAAGATCATTTTTTTCCCCACTGCTCTGCAGAGCAACTCTTTTCATAAATCAAGCACGTCCAAATATATGAGGGCCTGCTTCTGAACTAGCTGTTCTGTTCTACGGGTTTAGTCAGCTATCCTTGCAGAATATTGTGCTGTCTTTATAATACAACCTTAGAAAAACACTTAGTATTTGTCTCTTAAAAAGAAGTTCCCATTTTTTTCTCAGATTGTCTAGTAACTTATCTGGTCTTTCTAGTCCTTTGCATATGAACATAAATTTTAGATGTATCTAAAGAAGCACCTATGCTTTGATTTGTATTGTATTGGATCAGTAGATGAATTTGGATGGAATTGATACCTTTACAGCATTAAGTATTCCAATCAATGGGCATGGTAAAACCCTACATTTATTGAGGTACTCTTTAATTTCAGTAGCATTTTACAGTTTTTGTGTTGAAGGCTTGTATATCTTTTACTAGATTGTCTAGATATTTGATAGTTTTTGATGCTACTGTAAATAGTATCTTCTATTTAAAAACTCCATTTTCTAATCATTAGTTTTAATATGTTGAAGTACAGTAGAGTTTTGTATATTGGCATTACATCCCGAGATCTTGTGAAATTTACTTATTAATTCTAATAGTTAATCTGTAACCATTCTTGTGGATTTTCTACATACATAACCATGCTATTTGAGAATAATGATATTCTCAAATATCATTATATTTGAGTTGGCTCGGTGCAGTGGGTCATGCCTGTAATTCCAGCACCTTGGGAGGCTGAGGCAGGCGGATCACATGAGGTCAGAAGTTCCAGACCAGCCTGGCCAACCTGGTGAAACCCTGTCTCTACTAAAAATACAAAAATCAGCCAGGTATGGTGGCACACACCTGTAATCCCAGCTACTGGGGAGGCTGAGGCATGAGACTCACTTGAACATAGGAGGCGGAGGTTGCAGTGAGCAGAGATCACACCACTGTACTCCAGCCTGGGCGACAGAGTGAGATTCCATCTCAAAAAAAAAAAAAAGAGAGAGAGAGAGAATAATGATAGTTTTATTTCCGCCTTTCCAATTCTTACACCAGTTCTTTATTTTTTGCACTGTTATACTGGCTGGGATCTTCAGCACAACGCTGAACAGTGGTGGTAGTGGACATGCTTTGGCAGGCATCACTTCACAGCCAAGCAAAAAACCCTAATCAGGCCAGGTGCAGTGGCTCACATCTGTAATCCCAGCACTTTGGGAGGCCGAAGCAGGCAGATCATGAAGTCACGAGATCAAGACCATCCTGGCCAATGTGGTGAAACCCCGTCTCTACTAAAAATACAAAAATTATCTGGGCATGCTGGTGCATGCCTGTAATCCCAGCTACTCAGGAGGCTGAGACAGGAAAATCGCTTGAACCAGGGAGGCAGAAGTTGCAGTGAGCCGAGATCTCGCCATTGCACTCCAGCCTGGCGACAGAGTGGGACTCCATCTCATAAAAACAAAACCTAACCAATGATCAACGTTAACATCACCAATCATGGAACAGATGGTGTACTCCCTGCTAGAATGCAATGAGAACACAGAATCACTCTGTGAGATTCCTGTCAAAGGTGCATGACTTGACTCAAAACGTGAGGAAGTCTCAGCCCACATGGAAGGCTATATAGTCTTTAAAATCACGAGTTTTAGTTAAATAAAAGTCGCAGTGACCGAGCAGTTGCGGTGGCTCATACCTGTAATCCCAGCACTTTGGGAGGCTGAGGCGGGGGTGGAGTGGGAGGTAATTACTTCTTAGGGTCAGGAGTTTAAGACCAGCCTGGCCAACATGGCCTTCCAGATCACGAGGCACGGAAAGACTGAGGAAGTGTTCCAGATTGGAGAACATTAAAGAGTCACGATGACTAAATGAAAAGTGTGATTCTAAACCAGATCCTTTTGCTAAGACCTTTACTGGGACAACTGCCAAGAACTAAAATTCAGTTAGATGGTAGTAACATACTGATACTAATTTCCTGATTCTGATGTCTGTGTAGGAGATGTCTTTGTTTATAGGAAATACCCACTAAAGTATTATGGGGTTGCCGTCATAGAGTAAAATATCAGCAACTTACCCTCAAATTGTTTGGGAGGGAATTTCTTTGTATCGTACTTGCAAGTTGTGTTTTTGTTTTTGTTTTGTTTTTGTTTTTTGAGACAGAGTCTCCCTCTCTTGCCCAGGCTGGAGTGCAGTGGCATGATCTTGGCTCACTGCAACCTCCGCCCCCCTGGGGTTTAAATAATTCTCCTTCTTCAGCCTCCCGAGCAGCTGGGTTACAGGCACTCACCACCACACCCAGCTAATTTTCGTACTTTTATTAGAGACAGGGTTTTGCCATGTTGGCCAGGAGGTCTTAAACTCTTGATCCTAAGAAGTGATTCCGTCTCCCTCTGCCCCCGCCTCAGCCCCGCAAAGTGCCGGGATTACAGGTGTCAGCCACCACACCTGCTCGGTCACTGCAACTTTTGTTTAACTAAAAAACTAAAAAGTTAAATGAATAACTAAAAAAATAAAGTAACTAAAAAGTTAAAATAATCTAAATAATGAAAAAAGTTAAACAAAATAACTAGAAATTTAAACAAAATAACTAAAAGAGTTAAACAAAATAATTTAAAAATTAGCATAACGAAAAAAGTTAAACAAAATAACTAAAAAAGTTGAAGTAAAACCTAAACTTCATTTAATTCCAGAGAGGACCACCAGGTGGAGTCCTTAGGGTGGAGAGCTGGTTAACTTGGGGCCCTTGCTGTGTTGAAAAAAAAAAAGGAGGGGGCGGTATCTCTTTACTTTTAAAAAGGGAAAGTTTCCCTTGCTTCAGCATAGGAACAGGGACAGAAATCAAACCATATGTGGTTTTATTCATTTTAGGGTATCTCTATGAAGTTGCAAACAATTTTCTTTTTTGATTCCATTTCTTGCGGCCGGAGTTTCTCAACCTCGGCACGATTGACATTTTGGGCTGAGTTCTTTGTCGTGGGGGCTGTCCTGTGCATTGCAGGGTGCTTAGCAGCCTTCCTGGCCTCCACCCACTGGAGCTGAGTACATTCTTCCAGTTGTGACAACCCAAAATGCCTGCAGACATTGCCAAATGGCCCCTGGAAGACAAAAACCATCCCTGGTTGAGAAACACTGTTTTTGGTAACAGGATGTTCTCTGCTCTGGGTACTTTGGTTCCTGTTGGCTCAAAAGGGAGGTTGAGATATCTAGTCACCCTTAGTGTGGCTGGCCTGAGGGTGCCGGGCTTTGGATGGTGGGACTGAACTCTAGGATCTGAGGTGGGTGCTCAGTGCTGTACCATCTAAGGATGCTGTTCTGTGCTCAGATAAGCCACAGAGCCTGGGGTGTCAGGAAAGGCCTTAAATGGCCAACCAGGAAAGATAGACTGGGGTTCATGTGAGGAAAGCAACAGTGAAGGCTGGGGGAGGGGAGCAGGCTCCTGCTGGCTCCTCCCCCAGCAGTCAGTGGCCTCCCAGCTGGCGGGGCAGAACCCTAAGATGCTAGAGAATGGCCTTGGTCTGCTACTTTCCATCACCCCTGCTTGTCCTTATTAAATGTCTTTGTTCCCTACTTCTCCACCTCCTTCTCTTTCTATCCTCCAGTCTGAACCTCCACCCCTCACCTGCTCTCAGGGGCCCCAACATAATCCAAGCTTTCAGGCAAAAGGCCCTCTCCAGCCATATTATCAGTAATGCAAATGCAGTGGATGGTGGTCTCCTGAAGTTCAAGGACACTCCACTCCTGGACTCATTTAGACCATGTTGCTATCTATCTGTCTATCTTTTTTGATTGATTGATTGAGACAGGGTCTCGCCATATTTCTCAGGCTGGTTGCAAACTCCTGAGCTCAAGCCATCCTCTCACCTCAGCCTCCCAAAATGTTGGGATGACAGGTGTGAGCCACTGCACCTGGCCCTTTTTTTAAGTTCTGTCTACCCTCCTCCCATTTCAGGCATGTTTTCTGTAAAAAGCACAGTTCTCGCCGTCCTTTGAAGAGTCACAAGATACAAAGTCAGCAGGGGCCTGGGAGGGATGAGGATGTACACATGGGGTCCACTGTGAGTTGCCTAAGGATTTGGGAATAAGGTCAGACAATCATCACCCCCTGAAAATAGAGCTGGTTTAAAACAAATGCATCATGGCTGCATGTGGGCAGCTGCAGAACAACACCCCTCCTGCAGACAGACAGCCTCCTTCCCGGGGGACAGGGCTGGGAGCAACTTTGCAGTGTGCAGCCCAAGGCAAGGCAGTTCACTTCCATGGGTCTCAGGGTCTTTGTCCAGGAAAAGACAGCTTTAGAGGAGATGCTTTATGATCCTGTCACTTAAAACCTATACACATACCCTGCCCAACTGGGTCCAGACAATTTTACCTCAAGGTTGGACCACTTGTGTCCAAAAGACATTCTGTGTAGTTGGCCTCTTTCAACAAGGTGGAGTTTAGTCATTAGGACTTTGTGAACAACTTCTCAACTCCCCACCCAACTTCTCAGCCCCAAAATGGGCCTGCCTGACCCAGCCACTTGGCGAGGCTGGCCGGTTGGCTTTCCTGTATCTGGTGTCCTTTGGGAGATAAAGGAAGTTTGTTTGTTCATTTATTTATTTATGTTTTTTAGGAGACAGAGTTTTGCTCTTGTTACCCAGGCTGGAGTGCAGTGGCGCGATCTCAACTCACTGCAGCCTCTGCCTCCTGGGTTCAAGTGATTCTCCTGCCTCAGCCTCCCGAGTAGCTGGGATTACAAGTGTGATCCACCATGCCTGGCTACTTTTTGTATTTTAGTAGAGATGGAGTTTTGCCATGTTGGCCAGGCTGGTCTCCAACTCCTGACCTCAGGTGATCTGCCTGCCTCAGCCTCCTAAAGTGCTGGGATTACAGATGTGAGTCACTGTGCCCGACCGGGAGTTTATTTCTGATTCAGTTGCAAACATGTTACAGTGTAAGCTTTCAGTGGGCACAGAGCTCAAATTTATTGAGATCTGGGCTCTAGGGTCTAAAAAGGTGCCTTCCACCAGGGGTACTTAACAAGTTGCTGGTTTTAAGTCAGTCTCATGGGCAGGGCGGGGGTTGAATTTTTATCCCAGACACACTCACTCCTCACTGCCTCACATGCACAACTCCAGTCACTTGGTGCTTGTGGTGGACAGCTGTTGGGTCGTGTCCCTGCCCCACCTTCTGGGAGCTGCACATTGCTTCCCCCCTCTTCTGGAGAGCTCCCTGTGGCCATGTTCTGCTCCACAAGCCTGTCCTTGTAGCCACAGCTGATGTCACAGGGAGAGGACCAATGAAAGGCAAGCTGACCGAGTCCTGTCCCTGGGGAACGAAGAGCCAAGAAACAGACACAGAAAGTTGGCTTGGGGGCTTGGATTTGTACTAGTTTTACTTGGAAGATGCTGTAGGTCTTGTCATTTGTTCTATCAACTGGGGAAGGTGGCTGTGGAGAGAAGGATGCTGCTGCATACAGACGGTCCAGGTGACATTTACTGCTGGTTCCAGGGTTCTTGAGGCTCTGCTGCACCCTTCCCTGAAATTATGAATCCACTCTAGATTCTCAAAACAATACCCCTCGCCCACTCCTGTTTTTCCCTAAGTCAGTTCTAGTTGGTACATTTCCTTTACTTGTAGCCAAAGGATTCCTAGCAAGTACAAGCTTGTGACCTCACAGAGAGGCCATGGTAAAAATCCCATGCAGTGCATAAGCCATGTGTTCAGGGATGTCAGCCACTGTGCAGAAGACAAGGTGTAACCTAGATCATTCACACTTAGTAGCTACCGGTGAAAGAGGCTGGCAGTCTGGGCTGTCGGGAGCTCCCCCTTGACAGATGGAAGGGGTCCCTATATCTGGAGAGGCTCTAGAACCTCCTCCCAGTGAGGCTAACGTGGCCTGAAGCGGGTCTATTTGCCATATGACACCCCGGGGCTGGAATCTGGGGTTCCCCCCATTACTTCCTCACATCAACAATTGATAAAGCTCGAAAGACCTTCCACATAACTATCAAACAGCTCTAAAACCACAAACAGGCCGGGCGCGGTGGCTCACGCCTGTAACCCCAGCACTTTGGGAGGCCGAGGCGGGTGGATCATGAGGTCAAGAGATCGAGACCATCCTGGTCAACATGGTGAAACCCCGTCTCTACTAAAAATACAAAAATTAGCTGGGCGTGGTAGTGCACACCTTAGTCCCAGCTACTCGGGAGGCTGAGGCAGAAGAATTGCCTGAACCCAGGAGGCGGAGGTTGCGGTGAGCCGAGATCGTGCCATTGCACTCCAGCCTGGGTAACAAGAGCGAAACTCCATCTCAAAAAAAAAAACCACCATAAAGTAACGTCCACTTCATACTTTGGTCAGCACTCACGTTTTCATTTCATGTGCCTTGGAAAGAAACACAAACTCCTGTGCCGTGGGATGTTAACTCTTTTATTACCTTAGGGTTAACACTGTTTTTACTTCACTGATTTCTCTTTCAGAGTTGTGGATTTTATAAACAACAGCTGGGTTCTTCCTTCCAGCTCACAGGTGACAAGGTGAATGCACTGTTGTCAAACAGGAGGAGGACAATATGGAGAAAGACGAGGTCGAAAAAATTTAAGGCAAATGTTACTTCCCTGTTCAAGGGAATTGATCAAGCAGATCTGTGCATTTCAATGAAAATATATGAAATATTTGTCAAAATAATTAACATCAGTAAAAATCAGAACACGTAGCTTATAAAATGCCTACACAGGTTTGGCAGAATAAATTCAACTGTGTCATGTAGGCTCATAATATACACAGACACAGGAGTATCCACCTTAAAAACGAGTCTCCTGAAGGGCAGAGGCCAAATATATTTTAAAAGCAATTCCATAAAATGGGAAGTGATGGATGATTAACAATGCATGGGCTGGCTTTACATTTTGTTCAGAGGAATTGCTTGGCCATCGGGGTATCTTTTGGGTGGCCCCAGAATGCCTCCTGTGGCCCCTCCTCGGAAGGCTCTGCATCGGGCTGAGGTGGTGGTTCAGGCTATGAGCTTCCTGGAGAACACGGTAACAAGCACAGCTCGGCTTGCTCAAAGGAGAGCGCTTCGGGGAAAGAACCTTCTGGTCTGGGTTTGGAATTTGACTTTCTAAGCTTCTGCTGCAGTTTCAGAAGTCGCTGACTATGTAGAAATAGATATTCCAGCCCCAGTGGTCATACATTTTACACCCTCAAACCTATCTTATTTATAGTCTGACCAAATCGTCCCCAGACTGTTCAGTGGCAGCCAATGAGCAGGTAGACTGCTGGCCCTTTGTCACATGTGAGGATGGCCCAGCGTTTGCCGGCTGGGCCAGGGAGATTTACTACAGAGCCCCCGAAAAGCACAGGGAGAAGAGTGATGTGTGATGCCAAGCGTCTTTCTTTTCTGCTTTGGTCTTGAAGATTCAGTAAACTTACGGTACCAGAAGCTGCTCCAAAGCCAGAGCTGTGCATTCCCAGAATTCATTTTGTTCCTGTTTCAGTTTTTCAGAAGACTGTAGCCAGCAAGCAGCATTTGAGAGGATATCACAATTTTAGGAACACCTCCTTAACAGCCACCACCCACCTGGCTTGGGTGCTCAGAGATGCTGCGGAAGGACTTGGCTCCTGGGGAGATAAAGCTGCAGGTGCAGGACACCGCCCTTGAATCAGGCTCTGGCTGACAGTCTGGAGGACGGTGGACGGATGGATGGACAGGGGCTCCCTGGCCTCTGCGGGCAGCTAGACACCCCTACCCGGCCAGGAGGCACGTGCGGCAGCAGAACTGAATGAAGAGCTTCCGTTCACACAGCCGGTTGGACTTCACCATCTCGCAGAATGTCTCATCAGCTGAGTCCCCGCATCAAGAAAGAAAAAGAGGGAAAGGTCACTCTTTGGTACCTGTAAAGATTGTTTCAAGGTTGGGTGCGGTGGTGGCTCACACCTATAATCCCAGCACTTTGGGAGGCCAAAGCAGGTGGATCACCTGAGGTCAGGAGCTTGAGACTAGCCTGGACAACATGGCGAAACACCATCTCTACTAAAAATACAAAAATTAGCCAGGCATGGTGGTGCATGCCTGCAATCCCCACTACTCGGGAGGCTGAGACAGGAGAATCACTTGAACGCAGGAGGCAGAGGTTGCAGTGAGCTGAGATTGCACTATTGTACTCCAGCCTGGGCAACAAGAGTGAAACTCCATCTCAAAAACAAATATAAATACAAGATTATTTCAATCACTCCACATATTCTGGATATCAGCAGTGCCCTGGGCAAGAGGGATACAGATGGAGGTGGGGAGCAGGGTGGCAGCCCTTGAAGTCCCTCTCCTGCAATGCACTTGATTCTGCAAGCCCCATGTGGCAGCAGGGGCGGGAGGCACTGGTGTATGGGGCTCTTGCTGAGTCTAAGTGACAAGGGGAGTTCATGAGCAGGATGTGGGGGTGACATGGGAGAGGTCTCGGGAGAACACCCAGCCTGGGCGCATGGGCCACATGTGCACCTGTCTTTCTGGACAACTGTGCTGGTGGTGGAGCTGAGGAGGAAGACTCTGGGGGAGGTCAGAGGAGAGGCCTGGAGGCCAGTGGGAATGGAAGCTGCTTCCAGGGTGGAGGAGGCACCCTGGATGGGGAGGAGTGGATGGGGTGGGAGGAGGGAGCCGCCGTGGACAAGACTTGCTGGGGAAGCAGCCACAGCGAGGGAAGAGCCATTGGCCTGGGAGGATGCATCGTCTGTGCACCTGGGAGGCCCTCTGGCAGCAACCACACTTTTTCGGGCTGGATACAGAACCTAGGCAGGTGACTTCCTAAAGAGGGAGTTTCTGAGCCTTTGAAGGGACATAATTAGACAATTCCCCCACCCCGAAAAAATAAATAACAAGGCAAGGAGGCATCCCAGGGTTCTCCCCAGCTCCATCCTATGCCAGGGCTAGGCCAGTGCCAGCTTCATGCCCAAGGACTACCTGCCCTGACCCTGGGACATGGGGGCAGACAGCCTTCCTCTCCTGCATGCCAGAATGTGATGCCCAGAGCTGGCCCCATGTGGCTCCCCCCGATGCTTGCTGGACCAGTGTCTCCTTCCCTGCCAGTGTGTCTATAATGGCTCCTGCCCTGGACTCCAGGCCAGGGTCTTCCGTCAACCCTCCTTCTTGCCCGGAATTCCCAAATTGGGAACAATCTTCGGTCCCTTTAAGTTTCTGTTTTTACAACTTGTCCTTGTCCTTGTCCCCCGTCCCCCTGCAGAGCCAGGGCTCTCCTGCAGCACAGACGCGCTGCCACATGGGATCCCTGTGGAGCTGGGATTTCTGCTGCTGAGTGTGTGCTCCACTCTGGGCTCTGCCTCCTCATCCCGAGGCAGAGACCCTCCAGGCTTCCTGGCTTTGACCCCCAAGGTCAGGCTCCTTTTATGGGAAGTTGTCACACCCAGGCCTCCAGGGGCCTATGGCATGACAGTGGGACCAGTACAAGAACACGATCATTTTTAGGAGTCACTCAACAAACAGATCAGCAGTGGCTGGGATGCCTCTCCGGTCAAGGTGTGAGAGGTCTAGAGGGAAGTTGGGAGACAGGACAGCTGTCTTCCAGATCAGCTAGAGGAATCCCGGACGGTCAGTGAGATCGGGGCGCTCGCCTGTCTGTGGAGCTGCCATGCCTGTGTGGCTTTGCTCTTCTCTTCTGAGCACAAGCTGGCGGGCTGAGCTCCTTCACAAGCAGCCATGAGGGAACCCAGGGATGTCGCCCTGCTGCTGCTCACCGTTGCTGCACGTGTGGTTGGTGATGCAGGAGGTCCCCAGCTGTGTGAAGCCCGTCTTACACCTGCTGCAGTTCCTGCTGGAGCCCGCACAGCTCAAGCAGTTCTCGTCACACCTGTGGGCAGACATTGTTCCTGCTGAAGGCTGGGGAAGAGGCCCCGCCAGAACCCTCCCTTCCCAGAACCCTCCTACCTCCCTGTACCTCCTTCCCACCTGCTCAGCCTTGGTCTTCTGTTTAGAGGCTGTCCCCTGCCATTCCCTGACACAGAGGCCAAGTGTCTGCGTGTCCCTCCTCCTGTCTGACCTCACTCCTGCCCTGGGAGGGCAGAGACAGCCATGGCCAGTTGGCAGGAGCATGCCCAGGATTGGGGGCCAGGCCCAGGCCTCGAGGCTTCCCAGAGCTCACCTGACACCCTCCTGGGCCCTGGCCCCCAGCCCACAATTGGCTCCCAGAGCTGTGGCAGGTGCTCTTTCCAGCAGCTGCGATGGCTGTAGGCTCAAGGTCCAGGCCAGACTTCACCCAGGAATGTGACACGCCTGACTCGAGCTGACCAGAGGGCTGCTGCCACCCCTATGTGGCTATGCCTACTTACCCTTGGTGAGCAGGAGAGGTACCCCACAATTCCTGCCCTTCCTGGACAGTCCTGGCCCAGCCTGGGCAGACATGGACCCAGCCCAGGGCTATTTCTAATGCAGGATAATGTGACCTCGGGAGGGGCGGTGCACCACAGTTCAAGAGCCATATCCAGCATTTATACTGGGCCACAATCACACTTCCATTTACAATCTTTTTCTTTTTTCTTGAGATGGAGTCTCGCTCTGTCACCCTGGCTGGAGTGCAGTGGCGCAATCCGAGCTCATTGTAACTGCCTCCTGGGTTCAAGTGATTCTTCTGCCTCAGCCTCCTGAGTAGCTGGGACTACAGGTTTGCACCACTACGCCCAGCTAAGTTTTGTATTTCTTTTTTTTTTTGAGACGGAGTTTTTTTGCTCTTGTTACCCAGGCTGGAGTGTAATGGCGCGATCTCGGCTCACCGCAACCTTCGCCTCCTGGGTTCAAGTGGTCTCGAACTCCTGACCTTGTGATCTTCCCGCCTCAGCCTCCCAAAGTGCTGGGATTACAGGTGTGAGCCACCACACCCAGCCTCATTTACAATCACTTGTGCAACAGTGGCTGAGCTGAGCAGCTGTGACAGAGGCAGTATGACCCCAAAAGCCTGACCTCTGACCACTGTGCGCTTTATAGAAAGCACTTGCTGATGTGGGCCTCTCCAGGGCCGAAAGCTTCCCCTCATGTGGGAACAAGTACTCAGGAAACTCCCGTCCTCCACTGCCCAAAGAGAGGTTTGTGGGGGCTGCCTGCCTGCTGCCTCCTGGGGGCAGGGGATGCCCATGCCTCTGGCTGCCTGCAGGACTCCAGTTGCACAGCTGTGGGCATAATCAGCATGCCCTGAAATCCAGGGCATTTGACAAATGAAAGTGATCATCACTGTTGCATTCCACATTCTCCCTGGGTTGCTATATTTAATTATCTAAGAATCAGCTGGCTGGTTAACATGAAGGGTTTAACTTCAGTCAACTGTGCCCAGGGTCCTGTGCAGGACTCAGCAAGTCTGCACTTTTCAAGCGGGTGGCAAGTTTCCTATTTTACGGCAACTAAGTAGAAGGGGCTGCCACTTGCAGAGACACGGAACTGCCACCAGGTTCCCCTGCTGTGGGTCGCAAGTGCGAGGGAGTCCCTCGTGGGCTCACTGTAGGGCTTTGTTTGTTTCTAGGGGAACAGGTTACAACCCACAGTGGTTCTTACATGCAGCCTGGGAGGCAGACCCCATCCACTATGGGGCAATCTACCAGTGCTAACAGGTACCCAGCTGGGAGCCAGCCGTGGGCCCCTCCCCTGCTCTGACGTAAGCCTCTGAGGGCTCCCTCATTCTGAGTCTTTCAGACAGAAGTCCCCTGATTGGTTTTCACATCTGTCCACTCCAGGTCTCATGCTGAGATGCGATCCCCAGTGTTGGAGGTGGGGCCTGGTAGGAGGGGTCTGCATCATGGGGTAGATCCCTCGTGAATGGCTTCGTACCACCCCCTTGCTGATGAGTGAGTTCATGTGAGAGCTGGTTGTTCAAAGGTGCGTGGCAACTCCTTCCTTTTCTTTTTTTGAGATAAGTCTCACTCTGTTGCTCAGGCTGGAGTGCAGTGGCGTGGTCTGCAACCTCCATCTCCTTGATTCATGCGATTCTCCTGCCTCAGCCTCCTGTAAGGCTGGGATCACAGGCACATACCACCACACCTGGCTAATTTTTGCATTTTTTTTTTTTTTAAGTAGAGAAGGGGTTTCGCCATGTTGGCCAGGCTGGTCTCAAACTCCTGGCCTCAGGTGATCCGCCCGCCTTGGCCTCCCAAAGTGCTGGGATTACAGGTGTGAGCCTCCACACCCAGCCGGCTTCCCTCTCTTGCTCCTGCTCTTGCTATGTGATGTGCTACTCTCGTTTCACCTTCCAAAAGGCGTCAAAGCTCCCTGAGTCTTCCCCAAAAGCTGAGCAGATGCAGGCGCCACATTTCCTATAAAGCCTACAGATCTGTAAGCCAGTTCAGTTTCTTTTCTTTATATATGACCCAACCTCAGGTATTTCTCCATAGCACTGCGAAAGCAGCCTAACACCTGCCGCTTCCCTCACAGCCCACACCCATCATCACATCCTCACAGCTCCCTTAAAGTCCTCACTGTTGCTCCCACCCTGAATGACACAGGTTGCCCTGCCCAGTGCCCGGTCCCAAGTTCATGATGTCCCAACACAGGGCAATATTCAGCCCGAAAAGAGGAGACCAGAGTAAATGCTTCTCCTCTGTTAGTTCATGTCCAACAACAGAAGGCTCCAGGGCCACCAAATGAGAACAGTACCTGTGTGGATGCCTGGGAGGAAACAGGAAGGAGGATAGGAAGGGTTAAAACACATGTCACTGATTGCAGAGAAAATGGCCTTGGGATGAGAAGACTGTCAGCATCATTTACCTTTCTCTAAAGTACCTAACTAAACACATTTTTTAGGCCGGGTGTGTGGCTCACACCTGTAATCCCAGCACTTTGGGAGGCCGAGGCAGGTGGACCACTTAGGCCAGGAGTTCAAGACCAGCCTGGCCAACATGGTGAAACCCCATTTCTACTAAAAATACCAAAGTTAGCTGGGTATTGTGGTGCACGCCTGTAGTCCCGGCTACTCGGGAGGCTGAGGCATGAGAATTGCTTGAACCCCAAAGACAGAAGTTGCAGTAAGCTGAGATCCCACCACTGCACTCCAGCCTGGGTGACAGAGTGAGATTCTGTCTCCAAAAAGCAAAAAAAAAAATTTAACCCAAAACATGGTTTCTCTGATTATGACAGTGCAAAGGATGCATGCCGAGCATGGCACGGGTAGGGGCAGCCCTCGGAGTCCACCATCGGGGTGTCATCACCTCATGACTCTGCTTCCCATCCTGCCCCATCGCTGCACAGAGCCTGGCTCACAGCAGGGACTCAACAAATATGCATTCAATGAACAAAGGGACGGAGGCTGCTAACCAGCTCTGTAGATGGGCTCCTGTCCACAGTGGGGTGATGCAACAAGCTCTCCCCCAGCCCCTGGGGAAGACGCTGCCGCATTCTGCCCGCCAGCCACTCCTGTGCTGGACACAGCTGCCTGCCGCTCCCCACCAGGAAGACCGTACCTTCGACACACTCTGTGGGGCAAGCCCGGCATCTCCTCCGGGTAGAAGCCCTCGCCACAGGCCGGCACGCACTTCCAGTCCTGGAAGTGGAAGTTTTTCGCACAGTGGATACATTCTTCTTTGCCTGGCCCTGGGAGATACAGGAAAAGAAGCAGGTATCAGGGATGGCTGGCAGGTGACCACACCCTAGACCCACTGCGGGCCCTTGTGAGATCAGGGCACCACTGAAGATCCCCCAGGCCACCGCCACAGCAGGCATTTCCCAGATTCTGCGAGCTGGGCCATCCTCACCCACTCCCAGGAGGAGGGTGTTTCACATCCCCATTTCACAGACAGGGACATCAAGGCAGGAGATGATCTCAGAGGGGGCACACCTGCCTACTGCCCATGCCACGCTGATGGGCGCTACTTCCAACTTCTAGGCCCACTTCTGCTCCCTGAAGACTTGGAAATTCAGCGTCAAAGTTTTCATATAAAGAAATATGAAACAGCTCCTGTTTTATATGGATACATGTTGAAATGGCAGTATTTTCGATACATTAAGTTGAATAGAATATGTTACTCAAATGATTTTGCCTGTTTCGTTTGATTAAGACATGGTTACTACACAGCTTAGAACTGCATCCACGGCATGCATCTGTGGCTCTTCCACTGCACAGAATGCTGCGGAAGATGATGTGGGAAGACGGAAGAAGAGATCTTTGGGGACAGTGTTGACTGGTGTTTGGTGTGTATAGCCAGGGTGTTTTCAACAACAGAAAAAAAATGGTGAGGTGCGGTGGCTCATGCCTGTAATCCCAGCACTTTGGAAGGCCGAGGCAGGTGGATCCCTCGAGGTCAGGAGTTCAAGACCAGCCTGATAACATGGAGAAACCCCGTCTCTACTAAAAATCCAAAATTAGCCAGGTATGGTGATGCATGCCTGTTATCCCAGCTACTCAGGAGGCTGAGGCAAGAGAATCACTTGAACCCAGGAGGCAAAGGTTTCGGTGAGCCAAGATCATACCGTTGCACTCCAGCCTGGGCAATAAGAGCAAAACTCTATCTCAAAAAAAAAAAAAAAAAAAAAAAAAAAAAGACTAAGACTAAGGCTTATAGGGCAGGAAGGAGAGACTCGAAGAGATCAGTTCTGAGCAAAGGGCCATGAGTCATGGAGGAAAATCTTCAGGTTGGCTCAGGGTTTGAGGAGGACCTGTCGACCTGGGTCAGACGTTGGACTAGATGACTAGATAGCACATCCTCTGGGCCAGGTGTCCCCAGGGAGCCTCTGATGGGATATCAGAGAGAGGCAGTGAGGTGGCTACTGGCTGACAGTGGAGATGGTTACAGGCAGCCAGGAAATTATCTCAGGGGCTCTTTGACAGTCACAATGCCTGAATAAACCCCCCGCCGACTGCTTCAATTGAATTGTGGTCTTAGACTGAGGCCTCACAGTCTGCTCTGGACTCAGCTGCAGCCTCTCGGCCTCTTGCTGTGTCAAGGGAAAACCCCTCTGCAGAGGTTCCGGAGCCTGGAGGGCACAAGCACAAGGCCCTGGGCCCTGGGGCTGGCTCCATACCTCAGAACCACAGCTGGAAGCCTGGGAGGGAATTCGGAGCTCACGCAGGAGAAGCTCCTACTTTGAGAGTCAGGAAGAGTGAAGCTGAGGCCACAGGGTTTTGAGCAGGAGGTAGAGGTAACACTCTCGAGGGGCCTCTTGAGGACCACAGTCTTCATGGGCGGGTGTCTCCTGTCTTCCTGAGCTTTGGAGGAAGAGCTGCCCCCTAAGGTAGGGATTCTGTCTGGTTTATTTTACTTATCTTTTTTTTGATACGGAGTCTCACTCTGTCGCCCGGGCTGGAGTGCAGTGGTGCGATCTTGGCTCACTGCAACCTCCACCTTCCAGGTTCAAGTGATTCTCCTGCCGCAACCTCTCGAGTAGCTGGCATTACAGGTGTCCGCCACCACGCCTGGCTAATTTTTGTATTTTTAGTAGAGATGGGGTTTCACCATGTTGGCCAGGCTGGTCTCGAACTCCTGAGCTCATGATCCAGCTGCCTTGGCCTCCCAAAGTGCTGGGATTACAGGTGTAAGCCACCGCGCCTGGCCTTTGAAGCTGCTCTTATGCTTTAACCAAGTCCTCCCCTCCCCACAGCTGATCTCTGGGAGTGTCTGGTGGGTAGGTCTCCTGCCCAAGGCGGGGTGCCACTCTTCGTGGGGCTTGGGAGCTATTCGGGGCCTGCCGTGCCTCTCGTGCCTCACCTGCTGAACCTGTCACTCTCACTGTCCTTCCTCCAGCACCGGGGTCATTACTTAACACCCAAGGAGCCTGCAACGTGGGAAAGCAAGCTTGCTCTTGTTTGTACTCAGTTTAATGCTCAATGTATTAACCTTAAAAGTTGCTAAAGCACATTTATTTGGGATGGTGGCGACGGCGGCACACAAATGTAAATTCACTTAGTGCCACCGAGCTGTACGCCTGAAAATCGTCAAGCTGGTAAATTTTATGTGATGTGTATTTTACCACAATAAAAAAGCTGTTAAAATGAGTTGATTTTCTAAGCGACCTATTTTCTCAACTACTAAAAAATATGAATTTCATAACTCAGTGAAAGTCTTTTAAGGATTCCATTAAGTCGCAAGTCTTTACAGACTTCGAACACTTTAAAAGCACCTACAATCACAGCGATAATAGCAGAATGGGCTGTGCTTAGACAGGACCTGCTATGTCATTTGTGGGGCCTGGTATAAAGTGAAAACATGGAGTCTTTGTTCAAAAAGCTGGAAAAATGTGCCATTATGGGGATTAAGTAGAAAGCATTTTCCTTTCTTCTGCAATCTCTGTTGGTCTGTTGCAGTGCTTCTCATTTGCTGTTTCAGGTCGTGCTGTCTCAGGCACAGGATGCCCATGCATGAGGGCCGACTGTCAAAGATGCTTGGGAAACTGCCCTGCCACTTGGTATGTGTGTGCCCTGCAAGCTGCCAGCTGCTGATCAACATGCCATACCCCAGGTGGGTAAGTCGAGTCCCACAGGTCTGCTACATTAATCCAGGTGCACCAGCAGCCCCGAAGGATTACAACCTCCATGCCAGGACACACTGGGCACCTGGACTCAGAAGGATGAGAGGCTCATCTCCATCAAGTTGCCTGCCAAGTGCACTGGGGCACTGTGACCCCAGGGTGTGACCCCACGGTGGACGGAGTCCACCGTGCCCTACCCCAGCACTCATGCCTGACTCTGACCCTCCCCATCACTGTGCCCAGGCCCCTGTGTGGGTGGTGGTCAGCAGTGGTCACTGAGTGCAGGGAGGGGAAGGCCAGGTGGGCCTGGGTGTGAGAGCAGCTGCCCCCATTGAGGTCCATACCTGCTATGGAGCCAGAATCCTCCAGTGACTCAGAGGAGGAAAGTGAGGTCTCTCTCCAGAGGGTGCCAGAGGGTAGATGTATACGTTCCCAGGAGCTTAGAGAGAACCCAGGCCAGAGGGCAGGAGGTGCAAGAGAGACCCCCCCAGAGCTCTGGACCTGCTCACCAATGCATTTAACAGCTGAAGTGACAGAGAAGTCACTGGGTTGAGATGAGAACTCCCAAGTGACTCTATAAAGCATTTTGCCATAAAGCAATCTGGGGACTCAGAGAAAGAAAAGGGAACTGAATTACTGAAATCAAAAGCACTGTAAAACTGTATGCCTGAGTGTTATGGATTCAAGTGACTATGAAATTTAAATAAGCAACATCAGTGATGCTTCCTAATGAATCTGGGCTAAACAAGTGGAAGAAACAAAGAATAAAAAGATAGACAAAAAGGCGACAGGCAAACTGTGAGGGAAATGTGCTGAGCTGCCAGCGGGTGGAATCTTCCAGATGCTAAGCCCTGCTGCCTTTAGGGCTGACCCAGGAGGGTAAAGAGGAGGACATATCTCTCCTGGGTGGCCTGGGGTCAGCCTGGCAATTATCGGAGGATGCCAGCCTTGGCCACAGCCTTGGTTTCTCAGGCCTGTCTATTCCAGGACAGGGAGCCGCATGGGGCACACAGGCTGGCCATGCGGGAATGGCTGTGCCCATTCTGCAGCATTTCTGAGGAGTGGTAGGATCATGGCAACTGTGATTTAGCAGAAAATTTATTAATATTATTATTATTATTATTATCATCATTCTTTTAAACAGAGTCTCACTCTGTCGCCCAGGCTGAAGTATACACTGAAGTATACAGTGGCACGATCTCAGCTCACTGCAACCTCCACCTCCTGGGTTCAAGTGATTCTCATGCCTCAGCCTCCCAAGTGGCTGGGATTACAGGTGTGTGCCACCACACCTGGCTAATTTTTGCATTTTTAGTAGAGACGGGGTTTCTCCATGTTGGTCAGGCTGGTCTTGAACTCCTGATCTCAGGTAATCCACCCACCTCAGTCTCCCAGAGTGCTGGGATTATAGGCATGAGCCATCATGCCCAGCCAGCAGAGATTTAATTCTTCAAGTATTACTGCAGAAAAAGCCCATATGACATATATGTCTTGTTAAGAACCAAAGTACCAAGGGCAGGAAGGAGGGTTGAGAGGAGAAAACTTAACCCAAAACATCTGAGCCCACAGACAGATGGTGCATTGAACCTACTTGTGCAAATAGTGCTGCAAAATGAAACCCAATGAAATGAATGATTTCTCTGCTATTCTGTATAAAAACTGTGCCTGGGAGACATCTGTGCTATCATCTTTGTGGGGAATTAAAATACATGTAAAATTGTTTATAGAGTTATTTCCTCATTGAACAAAATGTTCAAAATAAGTGAAGATAAGTGCAAAGAGCTAAGGCTATGTTTTAAAACATCCCCGTCCCCAGCTGGATCCATCCCCACCTCTTCCGAAGCCCTGTGAATATTTACGGTGTTGTGTTTCTGTCTGCACTGATTCCACAGCAAGAGCTGAGCTCCAAGACCAGAAGGCCTCTGAGTGGTCGAGCTTCCCTTGTCCCTTTTCCCGGCTGCAATCAGCCACTGCCTGGCTGGGCTTCTAATGCTGAGAAACTCAGGCTGCTTGTTCAAAGTGGGCCTTTGTATTGTTTTGGGTTTCTGCTTGAAATTTAGAAACATGGTTTTAAAAAAAATTTTCAAACAAACTGTTTCCCTTTTGTGAAGAACGTGGTCTCAGTATGCTGCCCAGGCTGGTCTTGAGCTCCTGGGCCCGAGCTCTCCTCCCACCTCTACCTCTCTGAGTGCTGGGACGATAGGCCTGAGCCGCTGCAATGTGCACAACATAAAATTTACCATCTCAACCGGTTTTAAGAATATAGTTCAGCAGCATTAAGTACATTCGCACTGTTACGTAGCCATCACCTGCCACCATCCATCCTTAGAACCACTGTCATCTTCTCAAGTTGAGGCTCTGAAACCATTAAACATTTACTCCCCACTCTCCCTGCCCCAGTCCCTGATAGGGCTTTTGCACCTTGTTCTGCCCTTGCACCGTAATGCTGCAATAAATGCAGAAGCCCATGAAGTCCTCGGGCTTTCTCTGTCTCAAGGCAGCCAGCCTACCCGCTTGGGTAGCCCTGGCCCCGAGGCCTCTGCAGGCGGTGAACTCACCCACGCAGGTTCTGCAGGTGTGATGGCATTCCCCACATCTAATCAGCTCTGAGTCAAAGTAGGTGCCTGGCTCGCAGTCAGGAATGCAGCTGCCCCGTGCAAGGCTGTGAAAAGAAAGAGGCAGATTTCCACATCCATTCCAAGAGTCTAATTAAATTATGATTTGCCTTCTAATGCCTTTCCCAAGAGGAGATGTAAGTTACTGAGGCACAGTTCTTTGTGTTACTGAAAGTTCTCAGCTCAGGAAAACTGGGAAAGCCATCCCGCAGCCTGCTGGGGGTCCAGCAGGAATGGCCGCGAGGGCCCGGAAACAGAGCTCCCATCACTGGGCAGCAGGCGCCGGGCTCTGTCCTCGACCCAGTGACAGCTTTTCTTTACTGCCATTTCCCCAACTGAAATCCAGACCCCATGAAGAGAAGTGGAGCCAGGTGGGTCACCACCGGTGGCACGCCAGCTCAGTCTGAGTGTCAAGTCCCTCTTGAAGTGTCGGCATTTATGACATGTGACGGGGCTGTCGGCTGTAAGGCTGGCCCTGAACCCCAACCTGCTCCTGCCTCTCTCTTACTTGAAACCTTCTGCAGCTTTGCAATGAACTTGAAATAAAATGCCCTCTGGAGCCCTACCAGGCCTGTCAGATGCAGCCCCTGGCTTCTTCTTCCATCCCATATGTGCCTGCCCTCACCTCGCTCCAGCTAGCCAAGTGCTGGACAGAGACACGGATGCTGCGCTGGACCACCATGCGGATGGCTTCTGCCACTTCCAAGTGTTTGACCCCAAGCAAGCCAGCCAACCTCTCTGCATCTCCGTTTCCCTTCCTGTTAATGGGCTTCTACATCATAAAGTTGCTTGAAGGACTCAATGAGCTAATACCTTTCTGTGTCTGGCACACAGCGGTGTGCATAAACATCACCTACTCTTATTTCTTTAGTTCCTGAGATTATACTTTGTGTGATGTACATATTTTAAATGGGTTTTCTGGTAAACATACTGAGCAAGTGCTCTGGGGTGCATTTGTCATATCCGGACACTCCTGCTATGACACTGGGATTTAGAGTAAGAAATATATGTTTGGTCCAGCACACAGCTCCTAAAACCCTTGGAATTACCAAAGTGCTATATGTCTTTAATAACTGATGGCTGGGGGTTCCCGGGTGGCCTCTAGACAGGAGCTGGCTGCCAGGGAACCCGCCATGTGACCAGAGCATTGGAATTTTTAGCCCTACTACTCTGACTCCCCTCCTGGGAGGGGAGAGGGCCTGAGGGCTGAATTGATTACCAATGGCCAATGATGTAATCAATCATGCCTATGTAACAAAATCTCCATGAAAACCCAAAAGGTCAGGGTCTGGAGAGCTTCTGGTGAACAGGAACACATCCCACATCTTGGGAGGGGAGCACAGCCCAGACCCATAGGGATGATGGGTCCAGCACTCAACCCTTCCAAACCTCAGCCTCCGTATCTCTTCATCTGGCTGTGCATCATATCCTTGGTAATAAATGGGTACATGTAGGTCAGGACTTTCCCTGGGAGTTGCTTTAGCCAATTAATTGAAACCGAGGCGGGGTCATGGGAAATCTGATTTATAGCTGAGCATCCAGAAGTACAGGTCACACGTGGGACATGTGATTGGCATCAAAGTGGGGTAGTCTTGGGCTGAGCCCTCAATTTGTTGGATCTGACACTATCTAGTAGGGTCAGAATTGAGTATCTGTCTATCTGTCTATCTATTTATTTTTGAGACAGGATCTCACTGTCAGCCAGAGGGGAGTGCAATGGCATGATCTTAGCTCACAGCAACCTCTGCCTGCCAGGTTCAAGCGATTCTCCTGCCTCAGCCTCCCGAGTAGCTGAGATTACAGGTGTGCACCACCACAGCTGGCTAATTTTTGTATTTTCAGTAGAGACAGGGGTTCACCCTGTTGGCCAAGCTGGTCTCGAACTCCTAGCCTCAAGTGATGTGCCTGCCTCAGCCTCCCAAAGTGCTGGGATTACAGGTGTGAACCACTGCGTTCAGCCTAAGCTATGTATTTATTATATATATTTTATAGGACACCCAGTTGGTACTCACTGGAGACTTGCTTGGTGTGTGGAGAAAAACCCACACATTTTGGCGACCAGAGGTGGAGTGTGTTGTACTGAGTGTGAGAAAGTAGAAGAAAACCCTGGCTCTTCCTTCCTCTTACACCTGTATTCAGTGGGAAGACGTCTAGAGGTTTGCAAGCTCTTCTGCAGGGACGGTGGACACCCACCCAGGGCCCTTCCTCTTCGTGGTGCCACACCCACCGTGAGTGGCAGTTCAATCACATCTTTAATAACTGACATTCCTCTGTGAATCTTCCTGTGTTTATCCCCCTGAAGAGGTGGATGGCTGGAGGGGGCGGCTCAGCTGCTCTCTGGCTGCTTTAACATGACTGCAGTGATTTGAAGTCACAGCTTAAGAGGATATTGGGCAATAAACGGAAGCTTTCTGTGGCTGATGGCTGGCGATGTGTCTGGAGTTTGCCTCTCTGAAAGCCTGTCATTGCTGGAACTACTGCTTCTATGTGTGGGGGCTGCTGCCAGGAAGCATTTTCTCTTTAGCACACTATTCCTATGCTGAGTATGTGACTTCCCTCTCCTACAGGACAGGACAGGATGCAGAAATGCATTCCCTGGGACCCCTTAGCACCTCTCCGCTGGGAAACAGGCAGGTTCCAGGGAGCTGGGAACACAGAGTCTCCTCTTCCTGATACCCCCAGCTACCAGCCCGGGTTGAGGATCCATCCTGGGCTGCCTAGCCCGCAGAGCCTGGGACATCAAAGCTGGCCTCTCTGAGGCCACCAGCTGAATGTCTCCTCCTTCCTCTTCCAGCTCTTTTCTCTTTGGGAGATCTCTTTCCTGGGCCAATTCCTCCTTTCACTCCTAATCCTGCCTCGTCAGGCTAACAGGTTTAAATGACAGCAGGTGTGATGTGTGACATTGGGGGCCTTGCTTTGCCTTCCCTCCCCTGGACTCCTAGCTGCTTGGGGCCCTCTTCTCCCCAGTACTCTGATCTGGAAGAAAGGGGCAGGGTGAAGGAAATGAAGGCAGCAGCATAGCGCCTCCTGGGGACACTTTATCTCCCCTGTTTGTAAAATGTGAACAAGAATTATGTCTACTTCATAGATTGCTGCAAAGATTAAATGAGGCGAGAGAAGACATGCTCAGTAAGTTTTCTTCCTTAAATCCTTGCCCCAAAAAGGAAACTCCTTCTATGGAGAATTCCGGTCCTCACAGCATTTGAGAAGGAAGACGGGGCTGGGGGTGGGTTGCAGCCCTCCACCGCCTCACCCTGCAAAAGCAGCTCCTTGCCTGGACGGCGGCATCCTCATCACCACCCAGCCTGCAGAAATGCAGAGTCATGGGCTCCACCCAGACCCGCTGCATCAGAACCTGCATTTGAATGTGAGGTGATCCTTCCAGTGTGGACCATGGAGCCAGTCTCCTACTATGGGAGTGCCCCCCCAAAATTTTGAACAGCATGTTTCTAAGATTCTAGACAGCAATTTGGAGGAACAAGTAATGTATATTTGATTGCATTAAATGAAATTTGGTTGCATTAAATGGGCTAAAGAAACATTTCAAAATATTCCAATAACAATCATTAACCCAGTAAAATGATTTTAGAGAAAATGCATGCCAAGCTTTATGGGGCTCAGCCTGGTGGAAGAGGGAGAACAGGAATGTAAAGAGCACCCTCAGGAAGCAGTGGAGATGCCAGGAGCTGGGGAGAAAGAGAAGACTGAGGGATGGAGACGAGAGAGGGTGGGTGAGCTGCTACAGCCCACCCCAGCCCAGACCCGGAGGGGAACTGGAACAGGTGGAGGTGCTGGAGCCTGAAGGAAGCGCAGCTGGGCACAGGCCTGTACTTTGACATGATCTAGCGCTGTTTTGCCCACTTCGCCAAGGTTGTGTAAAACAGAGATTCCACCCATCCTTTCACTTTCCATCCTGCCCAGTCATCTCTAAGTGGAAACATGATTTCCAGGACTCAGAGTCTTTACCTTCAGTGGCTTTGGGCCTCTGACATTTCAGCTTTTAAGAAAAATGCAAAAAACATGGTAAATCCATAACAAACTCAAAACAACGCCACCCCCTGGCACTCTTCAGGTTTCGGAGAGGGGTGGGTTACCTGAATCCTTCTTTATCGGTGGGGGTGGGGTGGCTTACCTGAATTCTTCTTTATTGGTGGGGGGGGGTTTACCTGAATCCTTCTTTATTGGTGGGTGGGTTACCTGAATCCTTCTTTATTGGTGGGGGGGGGTTTACCTGAATCCTTCTTTATCGGTGGGGGTGGGTTTACCTGAATCCTTCCTTATTGGTGGGGGGGTGGCTTACCTGAATCCTTCTATATTGGTGTGGGGGTTTTACCTGAATCCTTCTTTATTGGTGGGGGGGGTTTACCTGAATCCTTCTTTATTGGTGGGGGGGGTTTACCTGAATCCTTCTTTATTGGTGGGGGGTTTACCTGAATCCTTTTTTATCGGTGGGGGTGGTTTACCTGAATCCTTCTTTATTGGTGGGGGGTTTACCTGAATCCTTCTTTATCGGTGGGGGTAGCTTACCTGAATCCTTCTTTATTGGTGGGGGGGGTTTACCTGAATCCTTCTTTATTGGTGGGGGGGGTTTACCTGAATCCTTCTTTATTGGTGGTGGGGGTGGTTTACCTGAATCCTTCTTTATCGGTGGGGGTGGGTTACCTGAATCCTTCTTTATTGGTGGGGGGGGTTTACCTGAATCCTTCTTTATTGGTGGGGGGGGTTTACCTGAATCCTTCTTTATTGGTGGTGGGGGGGGTTTACCTGAATCCTTCTTTATTGGTGGTGGGGGGGGTTTACCTGAATCCTTCTTTATTGGTGGGGGGGGTTTACCTGAATCCTTCTTTATTGGTGTGGGGGGGTTTACCTGAATCCTTCTTTATTGGTGGTGGGGGGGGTTTACCTGAATCCTTCTTTATTGGTGGGGGTGGGTTACCTGAATCCTTCTTTATTGGTGGGGGGGGTTTACCTGAATCCTTCTTTATTGGTGTGGGGGGGTTTACCTGAATCCTTCTTTATTGGTGGTGGGGGGGGTTTACCTGAATCCTTCTTTATTGGTGGGGGGGGTTTACCTGAATCCTTCTTTATTGGTGTGGGGTGGTTTACCTGAATCCTTCTTTATTGGTGGTGGGGGGGGTTTACCTGAATCCTTCTTTATTGGTGGTGGGGGGGGTTTACCTGAATCCTTCTTTATTGGTGGGGGGGGTTTACCTGAATCCTTCTTTATTGGTGGGGGGGGTTTACCTGAATCCTTCTTTATTGGTGGGGGGGGTTTACCTGAATCCTTCTTTATTGGTGGGGGGGGGTTTACCTGAATCCTTCTTTATTGGTGGGGGGGGTTTACCTGAATCCTTCTTTATTGGTGGGGGGGGTTTACCTGAATCCTTCTTTATTGGTGGGGGGTGGTTTACCTGAATCCTTCTTTATCGGTGGGGGTGGGTTTACCTGAATCCTTCCTTATTGGTGGGGGGGTGGCTTACCTGAATCCTTCTATATTGGTGTGGGGGTTTTACCTGAATCCTTCTTTATTGGTGGGGGGGGTTTACCTGAATCCTTTATCAGTGGGGGTGGGTTACCTGAATCCTTCCTTATCAGTGGGGGGGTGGTTTACCTAAATCCTTCTTTATCGGTGGGGGTGGTTTACCTGAATCCTTCTTTATTGGTGGCGGGGGTGGGGGGGGAGCAGTTTACCTGAATCCTTCTTTACAGACGGTACACTTCTCAGGTTCATCCACGCACTTTTTACAGCTCGGGTGGCATTTAAGGCAATTCTTCTGACCTGGAGAAAAATGGCAAGATGAGCAAAGGGAAGGGACAGCACTGACAAGAATCAAATCTGGGCAAGTAGGCTCCTGGCATCTCAAAGCAGGGGTGTAGGTGGGCTGTTCCCCAAATCCACCTCCAGAATGTGTAGAAATAACACAGCCAGAGGCTGCTTGTACCTGCTGTGGGATCACAGATCTCTCACCTCCCCTTTCTAGGGTAAATTAAAGTCCTCGGACAACTGCCAGGCCTCTGAGGCCTGGCTCAGCTTAAATAAGGTGAGTTATTTCAACAGGGATGAAGGCCAATTCCTGGTGGCTGAGTAGAGTGTAATGAGGTGGAAATCTTCATAAACGTAGCCAGGTGTGGGCGGGTGGGGACGGGGAGCCTGAGGCTGCTGCTTGCTCCTCGAAGTGCTTTCCCAGGGAAACCTATATATGAAGATCTGGCGGCTCTATGTGGTGAGACGGCAACTCATGGAGAGTCACTGTGCCTCCTGGGGAAGTTCTGGGTCACCCCAACTCCCACCTGCAGTGTCATAAGTTATTATCTCAGTTGGCACCTCATCAAACACCACCATACGCCATGCCTAAGTGGCTGGGGTGCTCTGGGCCTGAGAGCTAAGGGGTGTTTGCCACACCTGCATGTGTCCCCCTCAGGGCCCCCACAGGTGGCATCATATGCCACAAAGCAGGTGCTGAGTGAGGATGCCTGGGTGAAGGAGGGGAAGGAGGGCAGCCGACTGTGCCCTTGGGAAGGGGGTGGGGATGAAGGCACCTCTGTCCTTTGCAAAGGTCTGGTTGGCAGCCCAGGGCAGGTGTTGGCAAAGGCTGTGAAATGTGTCTTGCCTGACTTTTTGTTTCTCCTCTAAAGGGAGTCTGGGATGGGCAAGGTGGCTCACACCTGTAATCCCAGCACTTGGAGAGGCAGAGGCAGGCGGATCATTTGAGGTCAGGACTTTGAGACCCCATCTCTACTAAAAATACAAAAAAATTAGACAGGCATGGTGGCACATGCCTATAATCTCAGCTACTGGGGAGGCTGAGGCGTAAGAATTGCTTGAACTTGGGAGGCAGAGGTTACAGTGAGCTGAATCACGCCACTGCACTCTAGCCTGAGTGACAGAGTGAGACTCCATCTCAAAAAAAAGGGCAAGTCTGGTTATTTGATGACTTTCTACATCTTTAAAGATTTCCTGGCTCTTGTTCCCAGAGGTAACAGCGATGCCATGACAGTCCGGATCAATGACTTGTCCTGAGCAGCAAGAGCCTAGAGAGGAGGGCTGTGGGGAAGCCTGCTACCTGTAAGACCACGAATGTCAAACGGTAGTTTCTTTAACGTGTTTGAGAACTATCCCCTGTTCGTTTCACCCACCCACTGCTTTTCTGTCTCCCGGGGCAAGGTGAATTACTAAAACACTGGCGTGGGGTCTTGGGCCTAGAACTCCTGGCCATTCCCCCCGTCTCCTGGGATGGCAGGACAGCAAGACACCTGGCCTTGCTGCTCTGAGTTTGAGTCCAACCTCCATCATGACTAGTTGTGGCCTTTGCCCTCGCCCAGCTTTGATTCCCCTTCTGTGGGATAAGGAAAACCTTAGGGGTGTGGTTGCTACTTGTAAAATGCCCACCAAGACAAACCCTTCTTTATGAGCCCAAATGACATTGTTCAGTAGCTGCTCTTCATTTTTGGAGGTCTGCAAACCTTCTGCCCACACTTAAATCCCAACTGCAGCTCAGCAGCTCTGCCTAGGAGGGGCTCTTCCACAGCTCTGACCCCCAATTCCATATGCCCTGACCCGTGCCCAATGCACACATCCTGTGTTACAGAGAAGCCGATGGCACAGTCTTTCCTGGAGGAGAAATTACAGGATAGAAAGCAGCACCTCCTCTTCTGGTATTTGAAACCAGACTGAGCCCAAGAGTGGCTGGCCCTAGCCATCCCTCTGGCCTTTCTCAATAGCAGACGTTCACTCTGGGCACAGATGCGTGAAATTCCCTGGATGGCCAGGATTTCTTTCAGCATCACTTGGAAGTTCTCCTGGCCAGGTCTGTGGGTGAAATGCTGTTAACCACCGGGCCTGGGGGCTTTGATCTCAGCATCTCTGCCTCCTTCTCCTGTTCAAAGTCCTTACTCAGAACAACGAAATACACAGGGAGCAGAAGGCTGGGAAATTCTCCCAGGAGAGGGGACACTGGCCCAGAAAGTAGGGGCTGGATCATTAGTTCTTGTGCCCATGGACATGCCACTTACTTTCATCAGCATAAAATCCTGCAGGACAGAGGGTCACACAGGTGTTCATCTCCTGGTGGTGATAGAACCCGCGGCGGCAAGACAGGCACTGTGTCGCACCTCTGCCGGAGCAGGTCTCACAGCCCTTGTGGCACCGGCGACAGCGTCTTGCTGCTGTGTCCCCAAAGTAGCCCAAGGGGCAGACGCTCACGCACTTCCTGTAGAAGCAAAGGCAGGAGTGGGTGAGGGCCTTGTCAACCCCAGCCCCAGCCTCAGCCCCACACCTGCTCTGCAGTGCTAAGCCAGGCAGCCGGCTGTGAGGGATTTCCCCAGACCTTGGCTGCCCCCACTGAGTCAGCAAAACCTTGAGGAAACGAAGGCTTCAGGAGCGAATGTCAAACACGATGCCCTTTGTCTCAGTGAGTGCAGTTCAGAGGTTGCTCTGTACACAGGTGGAGAGGTTGGGGGCCTTGCAGAGAACCTGGGAGTCCTTTCTTTTCAAAGTGGGCCCCACTGGGAAGTCCCAAGGCTGTGGCGTGGTTTCCCAAGGGCATCGTGAGGTTGGTATTTGAATTTGGAGCTTTCGGTGGCAAAACCCTCCCTCGGGTGCCCTCGGGGAGTGAGTCTCGTGGGCAGTGAGCATGGCCAGTGGAGTGACAGCCTTTGCACTGCAGCCAGTGAGTGCACTGTGGCTGGGAGCTATAGGACGCCACGAGAGCCATACAGGCATCCGGGTCCACCATGCATGGCCACAGCTATGCCTGAGCCCTCATGGGTGTGCAGCAGTGGCTGGCGGGTAGCCTAGCAGTGTCCTGTCCTTGTGGCCTCCTAGGCCTGGCATGTGCAGCGCATGGTGGGTGCTCAGGGAAATTTGTGAAATGAGAATGGATGACAGGGCAGCTGCAGGACTGGCAGGGAAGAGAATTAGAGAAAGTGGTGATACCAGGAGCTGGAGGAGTTCAGGGGACAGAGCTCAGAGCCTGACTGCAGGCCACACAGGAGGGCACACGCACCACAGAAGGGCCAGCCTAAACCGGGCAATTGGCCATGTACCCAGGGCCCCACGTCAGAGCTCCCGATATCCTTCCTCAGGGCAAACCCAGCCTCATGGGCTCTCTGGGGAGCTGCCAGGAGAGCTTCTGTGAAAGCCCCACATCCAATCAGAGTCCAGAGACACTGAGAAAAAGACCAACAACAGGCTTCAGCCTGTCCAAGAGTCACGCCCCCAAGCTGGCCTGTGAGAGCAGCACCAGGGCCCTGAACCGCAGTCTCCTGGTCCCCCAGGGCAGCCTGCGCATGTCCAATATGACCCATTTCTCTTTAACAACACAGATAGAAAAGGGTTTATGGGCTGGGTGCAGTGGCTCACTCCTGTAATCCTAGCACTTTGGGAGGCTGAGGAGGGCAGATCACGAGGTCAAGAGATCAAGACCATCCTGGCCAACATGGTGAAACCCTTTCTCTACTAAAAATACAAAAATTAGTCGGGCGTGGTGGCACGCACCTGTAATCCCAGCTACTCAGGAGGCTGAGGCAGGAGAATCGCTTGAACCCAGGAGGTGGAGGTTGTAGTGAGCCAAGATTGTGCCACTGCACTCCACCCTGGTGAAAGAGTGAGATTCCATTTCAAAAAAAAAAAAAAAAAAACATTCCTAACTGGGGCTTCAGCTCATGGAGGAGCGAAGGATACCACGGGAAAGGGCCACTGAATGGCGAGCCATGGGAAAGGAACATGCCTTACCTGCTGGTCTTGGCGCTCCCCAGGCTGAAGTGGACACAGTTCAAGCACTGGTCTGCATCGGGGCCATCGCAGCCTTTGTCACCGCACTCCGGATGGCACACACCTTAAAGAAACAAGCATTGCCTTTCACCCAGAGAGACGCCTTCTCCATTTACTGCAGTCCCACGGATCCCCGTGTTAGGATATCGCAGCTTGGCAGGGTCGCGAGAAGCTCCCAGGCCCTGCTGGAGCTGGACAGCCAGACAAGGTGGGAGCAGCCATCCCTGTGGGTCACAGGTGCAGCTAAGCCTCGCTGGGCTCCAGT
Organism: Saguinus oedipus; assembly: GCA_031835075.1. NCBI lineage: Eukaryota > Metazoa > Chordata > Mammalia > Primates > Cebidae > Saguinus > Saguinus oedipus. Next base: position 14,869,777 of record CM063174.1, read on the forward strand.
GTCAGAGCCTGAGCAGACTAGACAGGGATGGCATGAGGACGAGCAAAAGCTCCAGGGCTGGGTGTGCCACCTGGAGCAGGGAGGAGATTGTAGCTTGTGGAGGAGATGGGACTTGTGAGAGCCTGGAGGGTGCAGGGGAAGGAGAGGCTGGAGCAACAGCTCTGTTACGTTTACACACTTGCACCTTTCATCACACTGGGACCAGCCAGCGCCTTTGACTTCCACACGGAGGACAGAGCAACACAAGAGTGGGTGCTGAGTGTCAGGGGAGCTGCTGGCAAGCTGAGGACCCAGGAGGAACTAGGTAGGACCCCACCCACCCACCGCGGTGGGAATGGGGATAGATCTCTACGTGCTCAGGCCTGCCCAGTGGGGCTGTCACTGGGCAGGGACAGAGCCTGACAGTGCTGTACTGGGGTTGGGGGACTGCTGCTTTCTGTGCTGAGGGCTGAGCCCCTTTCAGAATGTCCCCTTTAGGTTCTCCTCGGAGCCCTCAGTGGGAGGACAGCAGCCGCATCTTCCCTCAAGTTCCCAGGGGTCCCCAGCTTCTCACTCTGGAGGCTAGTGTGTTGTTGGAAAAGCACCTGAGGACTTCAGGGGACCTGAGTAGATGCCAGCAAACCTCACCCTCTAGGTCCCCCCAGTTATCCCAGAGGTGAACCCAGTGTTAAAGGTCTACCCCTCCAGCGGGGCAGGGCATGCTGCAGGGGCCCTCTCCAAGCTGGTCTGCAGAAGCCAGAGCTGGAGTGGACTCCAGCCTGCTGCCCACCTGTCCCTCCTATGCTGGGTAAATGGCCCAGGGGACCCTGACAGTTCTGAGACACAGGGACGTAGTGGGGCGCGTGAAGGCTTTTGAGTTATTGGAAGAAAACCTCCTCCTCCGAGGTGTGAGTTCTCAGAGGGGACGGGGAGTAAGCTTGGGAGTAAAGATGTGTTAGTCGCTTGCTGCTCTCATTTGGTGGGGAGTTGAGGAAAAGACAAAAGTCCTCATTCTCTGCTTCCCACAGCGGGATTTTGCTGGGGCGCACAGAGCCCTCTTCATTCATCTTTAAGTCTCTAGACCTTCCCAGTGTTAGACCTGGTGCATTTAGCTTCCCTCCCTGAAGGCTCTCCAGTGTTGCTATTTCCCTGGTTGGGGGGCCTCACCTGTCCCAGTTCCCACTATGAACCCCTTTCAGAGCTGTGTGCATCCAGGAGATTCTAGACACCATTCCTGGGATGTGCAGGCATCCTGGGTTCCAGACGCCACCTCCCATTCCTAGAGCTCCTCACTAAGCTCCTCTCCCCAGCTCCAGAAGTTTTTCCATAATATTTTGGATCAATTCCCATCTGATTGGATTCTTTGCCCACCTCATCCTGGGCCATCTATGGGGATACCCTCTAAAATCCTCACTTCTTGTGCTATTGCTTTAAATTATCCATTGAGCCCAAAACTCCAGCTCAGCCACTGGGTTCTCACCTTCCCACCCTCACAGCTGGCCCAGCGAGGGCTGGGCTGTTGCAGTGACAAGGACTTCCCTCCCACCTTTTCCTGCAGCGCTTTCTCCCTGAGGAGGCAGCAGGTCTGTCTTGCTTGATAAAGTGAACAATTTCCTTCATCTTAAGAAGCTGAGGGCAGGGGAAGGACAGGGAGGCGGCAGACCAATCTTCTCACTCTTTCTAGACACTGGGAATGGGAGATGGGCGGGCAGGGCTTGGATCAGTGTGTTCATGGCTAGATTCCCGGCATTAGGCACAGAGCAGGTGCTCAATCACTATTTGCTGAGTGGATGAGAGGAGGGTGGCTAGGAACAGGGAAAGTGCAGAGGTCCTCACCATCTACAGACAGAATGTTCTAGAACATCTTCGGAGGAGGACAGCCTTGGGGAGGGCCCTGGAGCAGTGCTCCCAGCTGCTGGGCCAGGTATAGGGACTTCACATGCCCCCACCCCTGCCCCTGGGTATCTCTGCAGTGGGAAGCTGATTCAATAATTTTGCACGGAGCCCCATGCAAGGCAGGGGGCTACTCGACAGAGCTGCAGAGGCCCCACAATGCATTGAGGTCACTGGCCGGTCAGGTTAAGACAATGCCCATCCAAGAGGAGAGATGCCTAGATAAGTATCTGTAAACAAACCTCCTCGGTATGGCTCTCTACTTGAATTCTGTTTAAAAGCCAAATAGCCAGATTCATCTCTCCCATGAAGCATTCTTAAATTAAATCCACCTGGCTGGCCCCATTGTCCCAGTCACTCCACTATGCCTAAGCATGTTCTGGTACAGCTGTAATTCATTCTCTGGGTGAGCATGTTATTTGTGTTGCAATCTGTCCTTATGTCTGCTTTTCCCCTTGCCTCAATTAGCGTGAAAGTTCCTCCAGGGCCCACAGCCTTCCTGTTTCACTTCCCATAACTCCTGGCAGGGGTGTCTTAATACACGGGGGGGGGGGGGGGGGCCTCCGTTCATGTGCTGAACAGCCTGGCTAGTGGCTGATCCCCCTCGAGATGGGCTTAGACAGACATGGGTTCATTTGAAAACTCCACCTTCAATCCTTTGTGGAGCAAATCCAGGATTTAAAAAACACACAAACACATAAATGTTAGAAAGCAACTTGGGAGTTCTCCATGGGCTTTGTCATTGCGTGCTCAGACCAACTGCCGAAAGACAGGTTTGTTTGGTATCACCAACTTTTCCACCATCCACCCATCCAAGAACAGTGCACCGGAACCTCACTGGAACAGTATCAGACCGGAGAGGCATGCAAGAGCTGGGCTGGTTAACTGCAGACAAGAGTGTCCACAAGAATAAGAGCACACTGAGTACAAGTCTGGTCTCCTTCCCGACTGCTGTGTGCCCTGAGCAAGTTACCTACTGCTTCTGGGCCTCGGCTTGAGCCTGTTGAGTGAGCGCAGACGTGCAGAGCCTGTGAGCACACACAGTCCTGCTCCAGACATCACCCTCACCTGATAACTGGCTCCTGCACCTGTGGCGCTGTCTTGAAACCCTGTCTTCTAGACAACACCAGGTGGGCTCTTAGCTTCCCTCGCAGTCCTGCATGGGTGACCACAGTGACCTGAGCTGTTCTTAGCCCAGTTTCCTTTGCTCAGCGATGGCTTCTTTCCTGAGGCCCAGGCTTCCCTGTATTCCTGTGCCAGTTCTGTCCTGGCCTCCCGGCCACTCTCTTGTAGGAACCCAAGCCCTCCCCTGCCTCCTGCCCCCATGCTTGCTGGTTTCAGTATCGCCAACTCCCTAAGCCCACGCTGCCTGTAGGCACCTAAGAGTGCTTGCTTAGGTGCAGACTCCCAGGCATCCCACACCTGCTGGCTTCCAGTCTCTGGGTGGGGCCAGCCCAGGGTCAGCTCTCAACCCAGCACCCTATGGAGTCCCTGGGGTGGCCTCCACCTGCACTTTGGCCACCAGACGGCTCTGGCCTAGTAGGCTGGCTGTCACCACAAAGCTGTCCACCTTCAGAACTACAGCACTGACATCCTCCTTGTGCCCCACTCTGCCCACTGCGGCTGGTGCCCTTCCTCCAGGCCAGATGTTCTGGACTCCAGCCTTCCTCTCCACAGGCCATCTTGCCTGCTGCTGTCCTGGGACCCTTGCCATTTGCAAGCACTCCTGGCTTCCCTCGTCCCCCTCACTCACCAACTCTATTTCTTGGCAACTGATCTCTTTACCAAAGGGTGCAGGTGGAGCCTCTGCTGGCCTGGGCCCGTCACTCCCAATGCACCATGCCCACAGCCAGCTCTGGGCATCCCATCTCATATCCACTTGACTTTGCGTTGGACTCTCACGTGGCTCCTCCTCCCTCCTCCTCCTTTGCCGTCCACACTTTGCCATGGTCCAGTTCTTGCCTCCTCTGTCCTCTGTCCTGGTTTCTGAATAGGCTCTTCTCCTGTCACTGGTCTGCCAATCCCACTCACCCCTAAGCCTTGAGAGCCAGGAACATATCTCCTTCCCATGAAGACCCCCTCTCTCCATCTAAGCTCTGCTCAGTAGACTGCTAGACTGCAGGATGGTATTACAGTGAGGTTCCGTTGTGCAAGGCTCAAGTCAGCAGCAGATTTTAAGGAAAAAATCAGTTATTTATTAATAATTACTGAATCTTGCCATAGTTTATAAATCACAGGGGGAAACAGAGCAGATTAGTCCATACATAATTCAATGCTCTATTTTAAAGGAATAGTAGAAGAAATTTAAAATGGAATCGACCATAATTTATACTTGATATGTATTGGTGGAATTCTCCATGTTGTCATTTGTTTTTCACAGAAGTTATTAGATAACTTAAAGCATCAATGTTCTTAGGTATCACCCATCATCTATCAAGTTGCTGTAATATTTAGCTAAGGAAAATACGTCCAACCAGAAACACCTCTTCTCACACAAATTGCTATAGGATGGCTCAGAGGGAGAAGACCAGCTTCTAGTCTAATGCACGCATAAATCCCCAGCTCAGTGGCTGGAGTCTCTCTGGGCTGCTGTGGCTTTTGGTTGCCTTGTGGAGTGAGCTGGTAGCCCCAAACCACCACCTGACAACGGGATGATTGCAGGGAAAGGATTCATACATGGCCTCTTTAGATGCTGTAGGATTTTCAAGGTGTCTTTGTGTAGCATCAGTACCTGCTGACATCATCTCTTGAGATCCTCTCTGGGTCTTTAACCCAGGCCTCCAGGCTGGTCTGGATCTCTGCCACGAGCTTCTTTTCCAGCTGTGCTCCTTGAACCCAACCTTCCTGGGTCACTGGGAGTAACCATGTCCTTCCCACATCCTGGCCTCAAGGACTAAAAGTGGATGGACTTAAGGGGGTCAGGAGGCTGAGCTGTGAGATGGGGGCCTTTGAGCAAAGGGGGTGCTCCTGGAGGTGGCTAATTACTACGGAGCAAGACGGCATTCTGGTTGGGCATATAGACCCTGCTTTCCCAGCTGGGAAGGTTGGAGAATACTTACTGGTTTGAAGCATACTTACTGGTCTGTAAAATATTACCAGAGCCTGGGGTGGAATTAGCTGTATGAGTGCAAATTGCCATGATTATTACGACTCCCAGGCAAGAAGAAACATATAACCATCAGCCCCGCCTCTGCCAGGAGCAGCCCCATGTTTAAAGAGCTACTCTGGACAATCAAAGCTTGTGGAGGCTGGCTGTCTCCTCTTGTTTCAGGTTCATTACCTGTGTAATCTTCCTCATCTTCAGGAACTTCCACCTGGGGGGGTGACAGGGCAGCCTTCGGTGGCTCCAGCTCTGGGGTCGAGAGCTCCAGCATCCGCGAGCGGGACTGATGGCCACTGAAGGTGTGGTACGGGTGCTCCGCCGTGCCATACAGTATGAGGGTCCATTCTTTCAACTTCCCTGGAAGGCACCAAACCCACAGAATCACCTGCCTGTGCCAAGACCTCCGTCACTCACAGAAATAAGCCAGATGCTGCCTGGCTCCTCCCCTGACAGCCAGGCTCTCGGCTGCTACCTCCCTTCCTCGTTACCTGCTGATCAGGGCACAGCTCTTGCCTAGGCCACATGCTGCTTTCCCCAGGTGTCTCATTCCTGCAAACGGTGCCCCTCTATTCCTGTTCTAGGGAGCTGCCCTCCACTTCCTGTCCCTACTGGGATGAAGGTTGGCTGGGCTGGACTCTCCACTGTCCTGGAGGCTGTCCTCTGCCCTGCTGATCTCACTGCAGCCTCCCTCGATGCTGCCTCCTTGATGACTAGCACCAGCCACTTTCCCCTCGCGGGATATCCACTGGGTAGATCTGGTGCCAGGCCTGGCGCCATAGCCTCCAAACGTGATAACTGGGTTGCATGGAGGAGCCCTGCTATTTGGATCCTTGATCCTAGATCATGGGAAGACTCGGCCTTGGGCTCTCTCCTTCATGGCTAGTCCAGGACAGTGAGGGATGTTCTGGGAGACAGCAGCGGCGGTAAAACCCCAAATGTCTGCAGAAGCCGGGTGGAGGGAAAACGTTGTTGAAAGCAGGGGGATGAGTAGACAGACACTGGGCCCCACGGGGAACGTGAGAGACAGACAGGCACAGGAAAGACGGGGCTTCCGCGAGAGCTCCCAGCCAACATGGGGGCTGCAGGGGTCCCGCTCCACCGACCGCCTCCATGGGGAGTGACGGCCCATGCAGTCGTCTGTCCTCAGGTATCCAGAGAAGTGAAAAACCTGCTAGCGATTTCCAAGCGAATTCCTGATGTTATCAAACACATTACAGAGTCCCCAAATTATGACAGTTTGACTTACAATTTTTTGACTTTACGGTGGTGTGGAAATGAGATGTATTCGGTACGCTCCCAGACTTAATGATGGGCTATGTCAGGATGAATCCACCATAAGTTGAAAATATCATTAAAATAAGTCAACTTACAATTGTATGTCAAAGAGCAACTATACAAGTAATTAACGTGTATCTGCCAGCCGGCTCTGCTGCCGGCCACCGGTTTAAGCTTCCCTTTTTTCCTCCACAGCATCCGCAGCATTCAGAGCAGGGTAACTGTTTAAAAGGTCATCACCCCACATAGTTGAGGGGAGCAGGGCCCAGTGTGATTCTGACCCGCCCAAGGACGGCTGCTCAAGCTCCCAGCCGCCCCATCCTCTCCGTATTTGTTTCTAACTAGACTGGCTCAATAGGAAACAGATGTATACCAGCTGTGAACCCCCTCCATGGGCCCTTATGACTATCTCCTGTGACCCAAGCTGGGGACAGGGCATTGCTGGCTCAGTGTCTCTGTGGGCTAAAAAATCCCCGCTTCCTCTTCCTTTCTGGCCCTGGGTTTCTTGGCAAGGAGAATGGTTTGGGGAGGAAAACAGATTGTTTGGTGTTTACTGTGTTTTCTCATCACTTACCTCTGCCCGTGCTCACTGCTCCGCCCCCTGGCTCTCAATGGCAGCCCATCTGTCTTTAAATACACTCTTTCCGCGATATGGGTTGCTCTGCCAGTACAATTTAACCTTTTGTTCCGATTCTGGAAATCTCTTAGCATTTCTAAATCCCAGAACAGTAGCTCCTGCTCACCCTCATTCCCTAAGCCCATAGGCTGTAATCTGTACTATCCCGGGTGGGTGGGCGAGTAAGAGACAGGCAGGACCGGCCCAAAGGACACGATTCTAAACGGTGTTCAACACTGACCCGGTACCCAACGTGGCACGTGGCAATCCTGTTTAATTTTCACCAGAGCCCCGACTGGCTAAGTACCAGCTTCCAAAAGTCTGGAGCCCCCACACTGCCTTGTCATGTTCCATACTGTCCAAGCCTCCCTCGGCCTGGCCAGAGCCGGAAGAGGTAAGCAAGGCCTCCTACGTGAAACAGCATCCCCAGCACAGCACCTCTAGCATGTGGTCTTCCGCAGTGCCCGGTTTATTTAGATGCACAGCAGCTCCTCTCCCCAACAAAGTTCCTAACCCAGCCTACACGTGTGGGGACAGCAACACAGGAAGCTGTGCTCACCACTGCAGGTGCAGAAAACAAGCCCTGGTGAGGAACCTCTGACTCTCCTCAACTCCTTAGGATCCAATTAGAACCATATTCCAAGCACAAAGGAAGCCGAGTGCTTTAACTACCACGTGGTGAACTGCGATTACGGTGGGAGTGTGATGACGGCGGGACAGAGGCCAAGGGCTCTGGAGGCTGTAATTTGAGTTGAAGTTTATTTCAACCATAGAGGATGTCTCCAAAAACACGACAAAAGGCCTAGTCACTAAAAGTGGATTTTTATTTTCAGATTAAGTTTTGGTAGGACAAACGAGAGAGGCCGCTCCACACGCAGGGTCAGTGGTGTGCACAGTGTGGGAAAGAGAATAGGAAGAATTCCCAGGGGACCAGCAGACGCAAGCTTCGTGGGAGGGGAGAGAGGAGGCTGAACTGAAATGGAAGAGAGACTTCATTTTTATTACACTCTCATTTGACTTTATGTGTGTGTGTGTGTGTGTGTGTGTGTGTGTATTTAGACAGGGTCTTATTCTGTTGCCCAGGCTGGAGTGCAGACTTCATTTTTATTACACTCTCATTTGATTTTATGTGCGCGTGTGTGTGTGTGTGTGTGTATTTGTGTGTGTGTGTGTGTGTGTGTTTAGGCAGGGTCTTACTCTGTTGCCCAGGCTGGAGTGCAGACTTCATTATTACATTCTCATTTGACTTTATGTACGTGCACGTGTGTGTGTGTGTGTGTGTGTGTGTGTGTGTGTGTATTTAGACAGGGTCTTACTCTGTTGCCCAGGCTGGAGTGCAGACTTAATTCTTATTATACTCTCATTTGACTTTATGTACGTGTGTGGGTGTGTTGTGTATTTGTGTGTGTGTGTGTGTATTTAGACAGGGTCTTACTCTGTTGCCCAGGCTGGAGTGCAGACTTCATTTTTATTACACTCTCATTTGACTTTATGTACGTGTGTGTGTGTGTGTGTGTTGTGTATTTAGACAAGGTCTTACTCTGTTGCCCAGGCTGGAGTGCAGACTTCATTATTACACTCTCATTTGACTTTATGTACGTGTGTATGTGTGTGTGTGTGTGTGTGTGTGTGTGTTGTGTATTTAGACAAGGTCTTACTCTGTTGCCCAGGCTGGAGTGCAGACTTCATTTTTATTACACTCTCATTTGACTTTGTGCGTGTGTGTGTGTGTGTGTGTTGTGTACTTAGACAAGGTCTTACTCTGTTGCCCAGGCTGGAGTGCAGTGGCATGATCATAGCTCACTGCAGTCCCAACCGTCCAGGCTCAAGCCATCCTCCCGCCTCAACACCCAAGTGGCTAGGACTACAGGCATGCACCACCGTGTCCAACTAATTTTTGTATTTTTTGTAGAGATGGAGTTTCGCTATGTTTCCCAGGCCGATCTCAAACTCCTGAGCTCAAGCAATCTTCCGACGTTGGCCTCCCAAAGTGTAGGATTTACCGGTGTGAGCCATGCGCCCAGCCTGTTTGACCTTCTGTTAAAACCATGAGCATGTATTACCTGTTCATATATAAACATTAAAACTTTCTTAAGGTTTAACATTTAAAATCTATGAATAAAGTGGTTGTACGGTCAAAAATCCCCATTAAAAAGCAGTAGTGCTCAGGGCTTTTGATTTTTGCCTCTGAATAAGTAATATACAAGGAAGGATCAGAAACCCAAAAGTATAAAAGAGCGTATGAGGAAGTCTCCCTCCCCACGGGCAACGTGGGCTTCCCATTTCCTGTGCATCGTTTCTGAAGCATTTTGTTCTTCTTCGGGCACACATTCCCCCACCCTTTTTAGTGACACATGTGCTACCACTTTCAGCACGCTGAGTTTTCCATCCACAGTGTATCTTGATGGTCCTTCTATGGCCGCGCAGGAGAGATGTAGTGTTGTTTACTTAAAACAATCCCCGACTGATGGACGTTTAGGTGGTTACAGACTTTGGCAATTATAGACATATGCAGCTTGACCACACGGACACGCCCTGAGAAAGGCATCATTAGGTGATTTTGTTGTTTTGACACCACAGAGGGCGTTTACACAACATAAATGGTACACGTACTCCACACTGAGGCTATAGGGGACAGCCTGCTGCTCCCAGGCCACAAACCTGTGCAGCATGGTACTGTACTGAATACTACTGTAGCAAATGGAACACAATGATAAATGTTTGTGTACCTAAACATATCTAAATATAGAAAGGGGGCCGGGCATGGTGGCTCAAGCCTGTAATCCCAGGACTTTGGGAGGCCAAGGGGGGTGGATCATGAGGTCAAGAGATCGAGACCATCCTGACCAACACGGTGAAACTCTGTCTCTACTAAAATACAGAAATTAGCAGGGCATGGTGGCACGTGGCTGTAATCCACCTACTCAGGAGGCAGAGGTTACAAAGAGCAAGACTCTATCTCAAAAAAAAAAAAAAAAAAAAAAGAAAGAAAAAGAAAACATAAAAAAGGATACAGTAAAAACATGACATTATAATCTTATGTGACGGCTATTGCATATGGGGTCTACCCTTGAAAGAAATGTCATTTTGCAACATGTGACTCTACAAATACTGCTGTATCCTTGGTCACACAGGGAGGAACTACATGAAGTGAGCAGAGCAAGGACCCTGGATCCTGGCTCTGCCCCTGCCAGCTATGTGAGCCTTGGGCAAATTACTTAATCTCTATTCTTTAGTTTCCTCATCTGTAAAGTGGGTATAATTATAACATCTACCTCACAGGGTTGTTTGGGAGATTAAATGACTTAATGATGGTAAAGCACTTGGAATAGTGACTGGCACACAGGAGCTGTCTGTTAAGGGAAATCTACTGCACACGTCATTTCAGCTGTGTGCATGTGTACCTACAGGCTACATTGCTAGAGATAAAACTCACTGTCCAAAGGATCGGGCTCCCTAGCAGCCTGAAGCTATGGCTTACATTGCCAATCTGATAACTCAGGAAGGAAAACGTAGCATTTCCCTTATTATATGAGAAACTGAGCATCTTTTTCATGTAATTAAGAGCAAGACAACTTTCTGATATGGTAAAACTAAAACTCATTTATAACCTTGGAAATATATCAAAGATATTTGTTAGGAACAAGTGATATGACTTCTAAGATGCATAGAAGCAGATCTTAGCTGCATTCGTAGCAAGGGCCAGTGGAATGAGATGGTGTTTTGCTCACACATGGCTTACATTTTTGTTCTTTCTCTCTGTCTCCAGGATATTCACGAGAGCCTGTGAGGGTCAGACGCTGAGCTAACAACCTGTGGAGCTGAGAGCTGGGAGCACTAAAAAGCCGGCAGGGAAGAGGCATGGGTCCAAAGCAACCCCTTCCTGCATGTGCCCGCAAAAGAGACCGGTCCTTTCCTAACAGGTGCGGTTTGCGACACTTGACCTAAGGTTAAGGTTTAGACGATGGTAATTTTGGAGACATTTATCTCCCTTTTCTAGGACTTAAATGCTTTCTTCACTTCCTCAACCAAGGGAGTCACTTTGGGTTTTCTGCCTTCGGAAGACAAAAATAAGGATTCCATACCTATGCATAAAGCGTATGGCATGCATTTGAAGTGTGATTCTTTTTAAAAATTATTTTTCCCCAGTTAGAATAAAAATGATTAAATGTTGAGGTATTTAAAGAGAAAATAAAAATGAATCACCTGTAATTCTTTGGGCATACTTCCTGGGCTGTTTCCTACACATGTACATTTCTTGCGTAGTTGAAAACGCACAGTGCCCTGTTTAGTCTTGCTTCTCCCCACTTAGCACTGTACCACGTTAATCGCATTAGATGCTGTTTCTTTTCTTGTTCATTGTTTTCTCTCCCTTCAGCCTAGAGGCATCACAGACCTCTCTTGTTTGGTGCATTAGCTTCAGTGTGTAGCAAGTTTTGGGCACACAGTAGGTACTCAATAAATGTTTGCTGAATGAGTGAATCTGTGACAACATAATTTTGTTGACAGCAAAATACTTCACCCCATGAATGTAACCATTTGTTTAACAATCTCTTAAGACAGGTTATGACAGCACATTTAGTCCAGTTTTCTTTTTTGAAATACATAAATCTGCCAGAAATGTTATTTGACGCAGTCTGGATTACTTTTTCCCAAGAGTCCTCAAAGTGGAACCACTGGGTCAGACGAGAAGACACTGTTAATGTCTTATCTTGGACTGTATGTCTATTATGAACTGTAATGCCAACTTATGACTAACACAAACTGCAATGCCAACTTTTGTCTATCATGAGCTGTAATGCCACATGATCCCACCACAGTGACTGGTGTCCCATGAGGCTTGACTGCAAAATAGCCAGGCAAGTGACCACAGGCCACCTGGACAAATCAGTTCCTGTATAAGAATCACACCTTCTACACAGTCCCTTCTCCCACACCGCAGCCCAAGCTTAACTGAGGCAGGAGGGTCAGATGCTGGTGACTTAGCATAACAGACTAAGGCAGAGACACACAGAAACAAGCTTCTTGGAGGCTTTGGTTTTCAGGGGGCATCCAGCCCCTCTCACTGAGTCTACAGTGTCAGCCCCAGAACAGCAGCACATGTGCCAGGACAGGCTCCCCAGGCCAGCCCCTCCATACTCAGTCACCCCACCAGAGGCCACATTCTCTTTGGGAAGATGAGCCACACTGGTGCAGAAGAAGCAAGGAGGAAGAACAGGCAGACACATCCAGGGACACCCCAGGCCAGACCAGGGTCTACACTCAACAGAACTGCCACCCGGAGGCAGCTGGATTTTGGAATGTTGGCAAAGCATTTAACAAGAATGCATTATTTACTATTCAAGATACTCCAAGCCTGTTCAAGTTTACTATTGTAAAAACCCAACTAGCACCATGAATTCCTTAGTTTCTAAAAGGAGGGGCTCTTAAAAAAGGCCCAAATCAAATTCTTTGCCATCAGATTCCTAAGCCTGTAGAAGAATCACAAATCCACCTGTTTAAACACTTGGGCCGGCACTGCCAGCAGGCTGCCTCCAGATGTCAACGACAAAGGCCAGGGGAATGTCATGTGGGAGGCAGAGGATAATCCACAGCTAATGCCATCTGAGGCTGCCAATAAATGGCTTTATCGTCACTCACTATCTTCAATGCAGTATTTCCCCTCCACGAATTAAATTCATAATGAACAAACAGGATTATTCCCATTATGCAAAGAAAGAACCGGAATTAAGGGGAGACTAAGGTTGAATTTGCCAACAGGAAAGTACCAGCAGTAATGAAGCTTTTCTATGCCTGGCATTTTGAGTTAAGCATTAAAATCCTTGAGAAGGAAATTTACAATCGGAGACAAAGCAAGTAGGGGTCGGGGGAAAGTTCTATTTGATTAAGGACTCTGAGCTAATACTTTTGGATTCCTGGATTTTCTTGACTATAAGAGAAGTTATTAACAATACAGAGTTTATTAATTCTCCCCCTACGTTCCCATACTTAAAATATGCAGGAAGAAATTCCTTAATTGAAAGACAGTGAAGCAAGGGAGCCCTAGAAAGATCACGTAAATGTGTTTCAGTTTCACACAGCAGTGGAAGTTTTTTCCTTTTGAGATTCAGTGAACCAGCCACCCATGGCTACATTCCAGTTACGAAGCTCGATGCAGAGGTTTGGGTGGAAGGAATAAAGAAGGCTTATTTCCATCTATTTATAAAAATATACAGAAACACCCCTATCATTCACATACTGAATACCCCTATAATTTACTCCTTGAAAGGATGAATTTTACAGTATATAAATTATATCTTAATAAAGCTATTATTGAAAATACTGTTTAGGGGTCAGGCATGAGCATGTGAGCACAAAAAAATAAAACAGAAAAATCAGCCAGGCGTGGTGGTGTGCTCTTGTAGTCTTAGCCACTTGGGAGGCTGAGTTGGGAGGACTGCTAGAGTCCAAGAGTTGGAGGCCACAGTGAGCTATGATTAAACCACTACACTCCAGCCTAGGTGACAAAGCAAGACCCTGTCTCAAAAAATACACATATAATTACACATGCACACAGTAATTTTCAGTGAATACATATATATGTATATATATATATATATATACACACACACATGCACACACACAACAGAAATATCAACCTTTGTTCAATAGATTTAATACATTATTAAAAATGTACTTTAACTTCAGATTACGGCAAGTAAGAGAAGGGAAGATAAAAAGAATTTAGGAATGGCATGGGAAGGTTAAGAAAAAGAGTACATATGTATGCGCTCCCATGTACACACACATCCATGTGTGCACATGCACATGTGTTCACAAGGCACCCATGACATGCACACCTGCACACATGTACTTACATTAGCACACATACATACACACACATGAACTCTCAGAGCCAAGTGTAAGAAAAGGGGAATGGAAATCTTCCCCGTGCTCTGATAGCCACAAAAACCCTTAAAGATGGTATTTTCAGTGCCACGAAAAGGATCAAAGAGTCCTAAACAAATATCCATCCAGTAAAGAACGATCACCTGTGTGCACAATGAACCACACAGCACTTTTCTCAACAGCATCTATAAGGTCATTCTATCTTTTAAGAATTTCCTGCCTTTTCAAAGAAATAAATTAAAAGTCTGAAAAGTCAAAAACTCTTACAAGGTTTATAACAAAGAAACAGTCCTTTTCCCACTCCACTCTACCTCCTGGAGTCCCCCTGACTTCCTGCCTCTTACAAGGTTTACAACAAAGAAACAGTCCTTTTCCCACTCCACTCTACCTCCTGGGGTCCCCCTGACTTCCTGCCTCTTTTGAACACTTTCAGCTCGTTTTTCTGGCATTTTCCCTTACATTGCTAGATACAAATACTCATATCCATGTCCTGGTTTCTTGATATGAGACATTATCCAACGATATCTCATCTAGGAAGTTGAGAATTCAGTTCTCTTTCACTATCCCCCAACGCTCACGTGCTCCCTCTCCCTCCCCCACCCCCCAACATTCTTCTAACTATTTTTATTGGGTCCAGTGTTTATTGTCTTTTCCCCACCGCCCTTTCATTTTCTGGGAGATTTCCTCAAGTTTATCTTCTAACATGTCCATTGAACTTTTAATTTTTGACTTACATTTTTAATTTTAAGGCATTTATGGGCTTCTCCCAATTTTTTTTTTTTTTTTTTTTTTTTTGTGAGACAGAGTCACCTAGGCTGGAGTGCCATGGCACGATCTCGGCTCACTGCAACCTCCACCTCCCAGATTCAAGCGATTCTCCTGCCTCAGCTACCCAAGTAGCTGGGATTATAGATGCCACTACCACACCCAGCTAATTTTTGTATTTTTAGAAGAGATGGGGTTTCGCCATGTTGGCCAGGCTGGTCTTGAACTTCCTGACCTCAGGCAATCTACCTGCCTCAGCCTCCCAAAGTGCTGGGATTACAGGTGTGAGCTACTGTGCCCAGCCAAGAATGTGATATATATATTTTTTGAGACAGAGTCTTGCTCTGTCACCCAGGCTGGAGTACAGTGGCGCAATCTCGGCTCACTGCAACCTCTGCCTCCGAGGTTCAAGTGATTCTCCTGCCTCAGCCTCTCAAGTAGCTAGGATTACAGGCACCCACCACCACACCTGGTTAATTTATATATTTTTAGTAGAGGTGGGGTTTCACCATGTTGGCCAGGCTGGTCTGGAACTCCTGACCTCAGGTGATCTGCCCGCCTTGGCTCCCAAAGTGCTGGGATTACAGGTGTGAGTCACTGTGACCAGCCTAAAAATGCGGTTATTTTAAAAGTGCTGGAATAAATACTCGCAATCTAGAATTCTATATCGAGTGAAAATATCATTCGAAAATGGGTTGAAATAAAGACATTTTCAAAGAAGACAAAGCTGAGCAAAGTCCTTGCCAGAAGGCCAGCTTGATAAGAAATGGTAAAGGATGTGTTTCAGGCTAAGGGAAATGATACCAGATGAAAATTCAGATCTACAGCAAGGAATAAAGAGCACTAGCAATGGTAAATATGTCAGAAAACACACTGAAGAGTAGGTGTTTTCCTTAATTTCTTTAAAACACAACACCCCTATAATCCCATCATTTTGGGAGGCCAAGGTATGTGGGTCACTTGAGGCCAGGAGTTCAAGGCCAGCCTGACCAACATGGCAAAACCCTGCCTCTACTGAAAATAAGAAAATTAGCCAGGCATGATGGTGCACACCTGTAATCCCAGCTACCTCAGAGGCTGAGGCAGGAGAATTGCTTAAACCCAGGAGGTGGAGGTTGTAGTGAGCTGAGATCACGTCACTGCACTGCAGCCTGGGCAACAGAGTGAGACACTGTCTTGGAAAGAAAAAAAAAAGCTAGAAGACTGCTTAAAGCGAAAAATAGTATCACTGTTTTAAGAAGGAGTTTGTAACATATACAGAGTAAAATATACAACACTACTACTGCACAAATAATGATGAAGCAGGGGGGATGGAATTACATTGTTATTAGATTCTTTTATTTGTGAGGTGTAAAGCTGTTCAATATTAATTCTAAGTAAAGGGTAATAAATTAAGGATGCATATTGTAATCCCCAGAGCATGACTCAAAATACAGCTAAAAAGCCAGTAGAGGAAATAAAGTGGAACACTGACAAACATTTGATTTATCTAAAACAACGCAGGAAAAGAGGAACCGAGTATTTTATCTTTTTAATACTGATGGATTTAGGTTTCTTGATATTGGGCTTAGAATTTTTGTATTTATGTTCTTGAGTGAGACTAGCTGAAAATTCTCCATTCTCATATGTGCTGTTGGGATTTGGTATCAAGAATACACTGGCTTCAGCCAGGCGCGGTGGCTCACGCCTATAATCCCAGCACTTTGGGAGGCTGAGGCAAGCGGATCATCTGAGATTGGGAGTTCCAGACCAGCCTGGCCAACATGGTGAAATGCTGTCTCTACTAAAAGTACAAAAATTAGCCGGGTGTGGTTGCGCATGCCTGTAATCCCAGCTACTTGGGAGGCTGAGGCAGGAGGATCGCTTGAACTTGGGAGGCAGAGGTTGCAGTGGGCCAAGATCACACCATTGCACTCTAGCCTGAGTAACAGAGCAAGACTCCCTCTCAAAAAAAGAAAAACAAAAAAAAAAAACACTGGCTTCATTAAACTAAGTGGGGACTGTTTCCCTCTTTTTCTACTGGCTAGAAGAAGCTACAGAACACTGATGTTATTTTCTCCTTTTAAATGTTTGGCAGAATTTGCCATTAAAGCACTCTGGCCTTGAGTTTTCTTATAAATTATAGAATAAGTGTCTTTAGTAGGACAATTTTAATTTTTATTTAAACTTGTGTCAATTTTGTTGTTATATTTTTTCTTGTAATTTGTTCATTTCCCTTAAAGTTCCTTTTCTTTGTCACATAATTTTAATGTACAAAGGATCTATAAACACGTTCTTTTCATTCCTGAAATCATATAGTCATTTTTTTTCCAGTCTACTTACAAGTTTTATTAGTTTCTTCCACAAACCAGCTTGTGGTTTTATTAGTTTTCTCTACATATGTTTGTTTTCTAGTTTGTTAATTTCTGCTATTTTAAAAATTCCTTCCTTCTTTGTTCTTTATGATGTTGGTCTTTTTCTATCATCTTAAGTTGGATGCTTAGCACATTAATTTCCAGGCTTTTCTCTTTCCTGATATATGCAATTATGGCCATAAAGTTGTCTAACTAATACTTAACTGTGTCTTCCTTATTTGAATACGTAGTATTTTTCATTATCATCCAGTTTTAAATATTTTCTAATATAAATTATGTTTTTTTCTTTTAACACATGAATTATTTAGAAGTATTTTTCAATTTTCAAATGTATAGGGACTTTCTTTTTTTTTAAGATGGGGTTTCACCATGATGGCCAGGCTGGTCTTGAACTCCTGACCTTAGGTTATCCACCCACCTCAGCCTCCCAAAGTGTTAGGATTACAGGCGTGAGCCACCACGCCTGGTGAGGCTTTCTAATTATCTGGTTTTTTTTTTTTTGAGACGGAGCCTGTTACCCAGGCTGGAGTACAATGGCGCACTCTCGGCTCACCGCAACCTCCGCCTCCTGGGTTTAGGCAATTCTCCTGCCTCAGCCTCCTGAGTAGCTGGGATTACACGCACGCGCCACCATGCCCAGCTAATTTTTGTATTTTTAGTAGAGATGGGGTTTCACCATGTTAACCAGGATGGTCTCGATCTCTTGACCTCGTGATCCACCCGCCTCAGCCTCCCAAAGTGCTGGGATTACAGGCTTGAGCCACCGCGCCCGGCTCTCTAATTATCTTTTTGATTTTGATTTCTAATGCAAGTGGAATGTCAGAGGACAGGGTTTGCACGCTACCAATCCTTGGAAATTCACTGGAGCTTGCCAAACACTTCAACACGTGGCCAATTTTCATAAATCTTCCCTTTGTGTTTGAAAAGCATTATTCTGTTGTTTGGCACAGTGTTCCAATATGTGCATTTGACCTAAACTGTCAATTGTGATATTTGCATCTTCTATGCTTATGAATTTTTGCTGATTTATCTATCAAATATACATGAGGTATGCTAAATCTCGTCTCTCCTATGTGTTTGTAATTTCCTCTTGGTAGTTTTAACAGGTGGCGCACGCCTGTAATCCCAGTTACTTGGGAGGCTGAGGTTTTTCCTTTATGTATTTTAAGGCTGCGTTATAAATTGCATAAAAGATTAGAAGTGGAACTTTCAGAACTGAACAAAACCTTTTATTGATCTGTATAGACCCTCTCCATATTGATACGTACACAGAGCTACACACAAAGCTCCAAAAACGCTTTTTGCTGTAACATTTCTGTTCACTAGTAATATAACTACACTAGATTTCCATAACATTTCTGTTCACTAGTAATATAACTACGCTAGCTTTCCGTCCACCTAGTAATATGACTATGCTAGCTTTCCGTAACATTTCTGTTCACGTAGTAATATAACTACGCTAGCTTTCCGTAACATTTCCATCCACCTAATAATATAACTATGCTAGCTTTCCATAACATTTCCATCCACCTAATAATATAACTATGCTAGCTTTCCGTAACGTTTCTGTCCACCTAGTAATATAACTACACTAGTTTTCCGTAACATTTCTGTTCACCTAATAATATAACTATGCTAGCTTTCTGTAACATTTCTGTTCACCTAATAATGTAACCATGCTAGCTTTCCGTAACATTTCTGTCCACCTAATAATGTAACTACGCTAGCTTTCCTTCGCTTGTTACTTGCCTAGTACATCTTTCCCCGTCAACTTTATTTTTAATTCTTCTGTTTGCTTGTTTTAGATATCTTTCTTGTGTACAGTTATAACAGTCGGCTCCAGCAGAAAGCAGATAGCATAACAGGATAATCCAAAGAGGCTTTAGTAAGTAGACTATTTACGAAGGTGTGAACAGAGGGTAAGAAAGCCAGAAGGGAGCTGCAGGTCCCTGGGACTAGTGCTCCACAGGCAAGGTAAGGGTGAACTGTGACCGGGAGGATTGCTGGCTGCTGAAGGTCTGGAGAATCACTAACTCAAAAATAAGTATCTCCTCTCTCCCTCCACCCTCCTGCTAGAGTTTTCCCTCAGCTAAACTCATATATAAGCCACAAGTCAGGGAGTCTGTGCAGTAGAGGAGGGGAGAATGGATCTGGTGGGTAAATATAATATACCTGGCACTACAGAAAATATTTTTTTTTTTTTTTTGAGATGGAGTCTTGCTCTGTTGCCCAGCCTGGAGTACACTGGCATGATCTTGGCTCATTGCAACCTCTACCTCCTGGGTTCAAGCGATCCTCCTGTCTCAGCTTCCCAAGTAGCTGGGACTACTATTAGGCATGTATCACCACGCCTGGCTAATTTTCATATTTTTAGTAGAGACAGGGTTTCACCATGTTGGCCAGGCTGGTCTCGAACACCTGACCTCAAGGGAGCTGCCTGCCTCGGCCTCCCAAATATATTTTAAATACATTTTTAAAAACATCCAATGTGACAACTTTTGTCTCTCAAGGGGAGCAATGAGTCTGTATGCCTTCAGTGAAACTACTGATGTTATGGGACTTGTTGAAAGCACTTGTTTTGTGGGTTCTAGTTACACAGCTTTGTTTGTGCCTCCTTTCCTTGGGTGCCCCTGAGGTCTCAGTGTTATGTGGTCTGCTAGGAGGCTCTCTGAGGTGGATTCCACAGATGCAGCAGATGTCCTCAAGCAAAAGCCAGTATCATTATTCCATTTACCTCTTTGGCTATGAACAGTTCAACCAATATTTAACACTCTTTTCTGTGGAAGGGAAAGTTCAAGACACCTGGTCTTCTCTGTTGTTGGAAATAAAAGTCCACAACATCTTTTAACATTCTGACCCTGCCTTTGTTTCGGAGTAATTTGTTGGCTATCTAGGAAAAAAATGATATATTTTTAATTTAATTTTTAGAGACATTAATAGTTAGACTGATAAAGCCAAACAGATTATGAAGAAAATAAGATCATAAATAAGCTGTGACTTTTTAAAAAAGAAAATAATTATCAGAACTCTGGTGAGGAAATTTAAGATTATTTCTAGAGTCAAAAGTGAAACAGCAAGCAAGAACAAATATTTCTATGAACTATTATGAGTGAATTATGAACTATTATTAGTGACATAATGCACACAGTTATTACATCACAGGGGCACACAGCTATTACATCACAGTTATTAGTGACATAACACACAGTTATTATGTCACTATTTTATATAGACTGCATTGCTGGTCAGCTTGATAGTGACACTGAGAGCTCGTGGGACAGACAGAAAGGGAAATTTGCCTTTTTCTTTTTTTTTGTTTTTTGAGATGGCGTCTCACTCGGTCACCCAGGTTGGAGTGCAGTGGCACAATCTGGGCTCGCTGCAACCTCCACCCCCTGAGTTCAAGTGATTCTCCTGCTTCAGCCTCCCAAGTAGCTAGGATTACAGGGGCATATCACCATTCCTGGCTAATTTTTGTATTTTTAGTAGAGACAATGTTTTTCCATGTTGGTCAGGCTGGTCTTGAACTCCTGACCTCAAGTGATGCACCTACCTTCACCTCCCAAAGTGCTGGGATTGCAGGTGTGAGCCACTGCACCAGAAAGGGCAATTTTCAAAAGAAAAAATACGGTGCACAAACATCTGAAAAAGTTTCACCCTTGTTAGTAATTATCACAGCATAAGTTAAGGAAGGATAACATCTATCTTCTCCAGAACTGCCCACTCCGGGTAAGACTACAAATCAGTTCAACTATTTCAAAAAGCAAATTGGCAATATGTATCAAAAGCAGGCATATTTGTGGTTTCCACCTCTTATCTGTCCCAGTAATTTTAATTCTGCTGAATAATCCCAAAGAAATAATTTTAAATTTAGGAGAAAGCTTTTTGGACTAAGCTGTCCACTCATAATAGCAAAAAATGGAAAGCAATCTACATGTCCAACAATAGAGAGATGCTTAAATAAATTATGGCACTTCTGTTTGGTGAAGTATTATAAAAATCTATAAAATGCTGCTTACAAAGGATATTTAATGACATTGAAACGTGCTTCCTACATAAGCAACAAAAAGACCAAGTTACGTATGCAGCACAGTAAGGATTCTGTAAAATGTCAGGGGAGAAAAAGACCAAGCAGAAATGCCCGTATAGATGTCGTTTTGAACATGATGTGTTTCTGGAAATAAGTAATAAAGTCAAATGTTCAAAAATCAAATGCGCTCATCTCTTCTGAGGCGAACCTGGTTGCCAGAATGCTGAACTGTGCAGACAGCAGGAATGCCCAGGCATTCCTCGTTCCTAAAACTGAGAGCAAATCTGGGAAGGGGGTTTCAAGAGATCTTCCTCAGATCTGTCATTTTCATTGTCATCAATATTTAGTATTTTGCTTGCAAATGTTAGATACGCAGTGAGACAAAGGTCATCTTTTTGTTATGCTTTCTATTGGCGATGCAGAACCGACTAAATGATACTGTGATTCATAAATGTGCACAGCAGCAGTTGGATGCATTTTTCCCCAAGGTAAGTGGGGATACACACTTCTTTCTCTCTCGAACAAGGAGAGTGTGAGGGAAAAGCATCGCTGCAATGGCCCTGTGAAAGAGAAAGGAGGTAAAGAGACTGACTGCAGTATTAATGCAAATTGGGTTAAAAACGGAACTTTTTGACAACAGTGTGTATGGTGACTGTTTGGAGACCATGCCAGGTTCTTCACCTCTGTTTCCAAGGAAGTGGGAGTGATACGCTATAATTGCAGTTTCCAGAAATGAGAGTTTAGTGACAAACTTTAAAGCTGGCACAGAAGGCATGTGCTTTAAATCTGTCTTCCTTTCTAGCATCAAGCACAAGATAGATTGAGCCATCGAACACAGATTGCAGAATCGCAACTCCTTTCTTAGAAATGAAGATTAGCCCGAAACAGATGTCAATAAAACACAGATCAAGACTGCTAGCAATAAAATGGGAACAGTTACGCTCTTGGGAAAAAAGACGTCATGGAAAGGGCCACTGAAAGGAAATCAAGAATTCACAGACCTTTTTGGGATGAATAAAGGGAAAACATGGTCACACAGAAGAGACTCATTTCTTCCCCTTCATTAAACATGTTACTGAGTAGGCTCAGCTGAAAACAGAACTGGTTAAAATTATATGAGCTCTTGATTTAAACAAGGTTCATGCTTGCATGCACACACATTCATTCAGTCAATCAACAACTGCTTGATAGTGATGTTCAAAGTGCCGAGCCTTCAGGGCAGCGAGCTGAAAGATCCAGTTCTGGACCTCCAAAGGCACCCAAAGTTCTAAGCACGATGCCCTTGGTCATCTATCCCTCTGCAGTATTTCATAGAGATGATTGAAGCTCTTGTTCCATCTGCCACTTGAACATGTGTTTTAGCCCAGGTTCCCTAGAAAACAAGGGTCTGAAGTGAAGCCCATGGGGTGAGGCTTTATTGGGAGGTGAAATCCCAAGGCAACAGGAGTGGAGGGAAGCAGGAGGAAGGACATGGGGCTGACAAATGGAGGTATGTTTCTTTCTTTCTTTGAGATGGAGTTTTGCTCTTGTTGCCCAGGCTGGAGTGCAATGGCGTGATCTCGGCTCACCACAACCTCCACCTTCAAGCGATTCTCCTGCCTCAGCCTCCTGAGTAGCTGGGATTACAGGCATGTGCCACCACACCTGGCTAATTTTGTATTTTTAGTAGAGATGGGGTTTCTTCACATTGGCCAGGCTGGTTTCGAACTCCCGACCTCAGGTGATCCACCTGCCTTGGCCTCCCAAAGTGCTGGGATTATAGGTGTGAACCACTGCGCCTGGCTGAAGGAGCTGTGTTTCAAGCTGGCTGCAACTTCACAAAAAACAGGGTGGTTGCTTAGCCAGGAAAAGTCTTCCAAACAGGCCTGGTGAGACCAGTGCAGCCTTAGACAGGAAGGGCATATACTTTATCTCCTGTCTTTCACTGGGTAAACCTTCTTTCTGGGTTGTGTTACCTCCCCGCTCCAAGGAGCTAGATGCTGTGGAGGCCAGATGCCAAGCCTCACCTGGAAGTGGAGAGAAAAGCCACAAACTCCCCAGGTCCTGCTGGGTTGGACCAGATTCCTGAGCCTCCGTCATTCCTCCGTGGAGCCATGCCAGTGCCCAGGCTTCACCATGGGGGAAGATGGGGGAGCCAAGGCAAGGAAGTGAGGGCTAGACCTCTCTACTGGGCAAGAGGCAAGGCCGGATGCCAGTGGGGCCAGTCTGGGGAGACACACAACAGGGCCAATGTGACATTTATGGAGGAAAACATCATCGAAATACGTGCTTCGAGTATAAAGTGTGAACAATCATGTTTGAAAAGAACCTGCTTCCCTGGGCTTTCTGGAGCCTTCCACAGGCGTAGCAGCATCTTTGTGAGACAATCTGTCAGAGCATGAGGCAGAACAATAGACTTTGATATGTCACTGCCACGTGTAACTGGTTCCGAGGAAGCTTAATATCGAGAAAGACTTCTTGGTGTTTTTCATGTTATAGGCACTATGGACAAAGATCGTAATCCTGAAACCTTTAAAACTCATCATAAAGGATTTGCTCATATGGAATCTTCCTCCATTTGAGCCTCCCCATGCCCATCAAGGTAGACCCTATTATTCCCACCACACATCTCTGTGCAGAAACAGAGACTGACACGTTCCGTGACCAGGCCAGGAAGCGGCCAGCTGAACTCAGACGGCACCTGCCCACTGCTCTGCTCTGGGCTCACCCGAAACACCACCCCGAGGTCCGAATCCTGTTCAGGCGGCCCAGTGTCTGCGTCAACCTGGTATTCTCCAGCCACCCTCCTGCTCCTCTCACTCAAGTCGACTGGATTCCAGTTCAGGTCTGGTTTTCGTAACTGATCTGTGCCCCTATAGCTTATTCTGCAAGTTTTGGCAAAAGCACTGCAGTTCTGACTAGGCCCTCCTTGACCCTTCTCAGCTTCAACTTTCAGGTTTGTGGGAAGGAGAGGACCAAAGCTGGGATTCCACAGAAGCCCGGGGTGGAGTCAGGTGCACTGGGCTGAGTTCCAAGGAAAGCCAAGCCCTGTGGGAACTTCCTAAATGGCTCTGCCCCTGGGGCCCGAGGAATCCTGAGGAGCCAAGGCAACGCTTGGCTTGTTTATCGCCTCCTCCCGAGGTTTCAACACAAAGCTTTTGCTTAGCAAATTTTTGTTTGTTTTTCTTGGGAAAAGTGTTGCTTAAGAAGAAGAAAGGAAGGATAGAAATGTACCTGCTGAGTTCAAAAGTCACAAGAGTTTTCCCTGAGGGCCAGCTAACCTGATGGCAACCCAGCTTTGACTTCAGCTCCGCAACCCCAGATTCAGCGGATTCCAAACTCTGGGGTTCTGCAGAGCTCACAGCCAATTTGATTCTCCTCAAAGGCAGGGAGGCAGGTCTCTGTCAGCTTCTCTGGGCTGGAACTTTCCCCAAGTGTAAATGGACCAGTTCCTACAGGCTATGGTAAAACCCACACTTGCAGTGGCAGGTAGGGAGACGGAGGGAAGGAGCCTGCACTTCTGTGACAACCTACACAGGCTGCCTGAGATATTTCACGTCCATCAGGTGCTGGCAGCATGCTGATGAGAGTCATGAGTCCCAGGTCTCCCAGCCCATCACCGGTGGAGCCATCAGGGGACCAGGCTCCTCTGCCTCCGCATTCCTGCTCTTTAAATCACATCATTCCATGGCCTCAAGGCATAATGCCATACAGATTTGTTTTACACATTTGTTTTACAATCTCTGCAACTCCTGCTTGTTGGGTTTCTATCATGATTTTCCCTTCTTTTGTGTGTGTGTGTGTGTGTATGTGTGTGTGTGTGCGTGTATTTTTTGTTTTTCCTTTTCTGAGATGGAGTCTTGCTCTGTCACCCAGGCTGGAGTGCAGTGGCACAATCTTGGCTCACTGCAACCTCTGCCTCCCTGGTTCAAGCAATTCTCCTGCCTCAGTCTCCCAAGTAGCTGGGATTACATATGCACACCATCATGCCTGGCTAATTTTTGTATTTTTAGTAGATACAGTGTTTCACCATGCCAGCCAGGCTGGTCTCCAACTGCTGACCTCAGGTGATCCACCTGCCTTGGCCTCCCAAAGTGCTGGGATTACAGGTGTGAGCCACCAAGCCTGACCTTTAGTTTATATTTTATTTGGATACTTCCAAGGTTGAATATTGCATGTACTGGATATTTGTGTGTTTTATGAATTGCTTTTCAGGCTTTTGGCCTATTTAGTGATATTATTTAAATATTTAAAATACCTTGCTGAATAAATATTTTAGTGAGGTACTTTAAATATTTCTTAGTGATTTCTAAGAACTCTGTATATTAAGGCTATAACATAGTGCAGTACTCTGTGATCAATCTAACTGCTAGGGTTGAGATATTACAGATAAAGGTGCCTACCTGTATATTAGAAATTTTTATGCCAAATACTACTTTAATTTTATCCCTTGAAAAAATAATCTTTTAGCATGTTGAGAATTCAAATGATCATTAAAATAGATTGATTTATTAAACAAGCAGTTAAACCAATGGCAATCAGAACTTCAGGCCTCTGAGTGGGCCTTGGAAAGAATGATGCTGGTGAAAACAGAACCCCTGGTTGTGAGGTATAGTCCTGGGGGAGGGACCAAGGCTTTACACAGAGGGGCTGGCTGGCTTCACAAGGATAAAGAGGAGCTTGGGCGGGTGGGGAGCAGTGCACTTTGAATAAATAAATGAACATGCTCATGCAATGAATACGCTCCCCTTAAAGTGGGCTCATCCCAAGAGAAAACCAGCCCTCTATACCCATTCAGTTCCCGACATGCAGTGGTGTGAGGGGCTGACCAGCACTGGCTTCATGGAAACGATTGCTAACATTTTCGGGAACTTCGTGAGCTGGTTGTTACACACAGCCTTTATTAAAAGTTAAATTACATAAGCTTACAATTGAATAAATTACATTAAAACAAAAGTAATGAATATTCAAAAATTACCCTTCCTCATTATCCCACTATATTTTATCATTATCTATGTGGCGTCACTTATATCTGTTCTATCAACACAGGGCAAGCACTATCTGATGGTGGCTACTGGCCCCTTTCTTACCAACCTGTCTTCACTGACGTCACGTGGGCCAGCCTGAAACTGGCCGTGGTGGAAATATTTCCATATCGAAATTGACAAATGCTACAAACAAGGGCTGGGTTTCCTGCTGATTTTCTAGACTTAAGGTGATGGAGAAAACATAAATAATGCAGATATAACTGAAAAATATTTTGTGTCTGTAGGCATTACATTGTGAACAGCACAAAAAACTGAGAAAGTATTCTTCCAGGATTTGAAAATTATTTTCCAATTTAGCGAAGAAGTCATTCCTATCACTGGTGAGTGAATGAAGTTCTGACATATGTCTTTGTTGTTTCTGTGACAAAAATATTACCCAATATTTATGCTGGAAAGACAACTGTTCATGAATTGTAACCATAGGTTGGTTGTGGATACAAGAATTTGGCAAAGATCAATGAAGGCAGTCTCTGAGAATCAACTGGCTAAATGGAATTTGTAACACAAGCAATGTATATTACTTGTAAATTGTTTGCTACATATCCTTTATATCAGTAAAATGTATAATACACTTATGTGATACATTTATATCTATAATTTTTCCCCGGAGCAATAGTTGTTAAATATTTACCAGCAAGCAGGGCAATATCGCTTCATGGGTGGTGGGGAAATGGAAACAGGATGGGATGCCTCAGATAACACCCAAATAAACAGCCCTCTTAATTACCATGAAACAGAAGACTCAATTCAACTGAACATGTAAACAGGCCAGAGTAGGGGACAGCAAACTGAGGCCACAGACCTACTGCCTATTTTTATAAAGTTAGGTCAGAACACAGCATGGCCACTGATTTACATAATGTCCGTGGCTATTTAACACTATGACGGCAGAATTGAGTAGCTGTCTCAGAGACCGGAAAACTGCAAACATTTACTATCTGACCCTTTACAGAAAATGTTTGCCAAGTCATGGGCTAGAGAGAAGTGAAAAGGCCATCTGTGAATGACTTGAGTTTGTCTGAAATATTTTATCAACATTTTTCTAATTTTATGATGTTTTCTGCCAGG
The DNA here is from genome assembly GCA_031835075.1 of Saguinus oedipus. Classification (NCBI taxonomy): domain Eukaryota; kingdom Metazoa; phylum Chordata; class Mammalia; order Primates; family Cebidae; genus Saguinus; species Saguinus oedipus. The sequence goes on from CM063174.1 coordinate 14,896,775, forward strand.
CAGAAGTCTCTAATTTTATGTGTATGCATCTATCGAAGTAATTATTTCCTTTCCGATTGGTTGGCCCAGTGCTTCAGTCTTTTCTCACCAGTGTAAAATGCTGTCCTTAGCGTATTTCTGTGGCTGTACTGATGGACGATCCATACAGTTCCCTTGATCTGTTCTTCTAGCAGCAGTGACACATATTTTTATTATAGTTTAAAAATATAGTTAAGAATCTACATTCATTTATTTCCCCAGAATTTCTTTAGCTATTCTCTGTGCCCATTCTGATTTTTTTTTTTTTTTTATGGAGTCTCGCTCTGTCGCCAGGCTGAAGTGCAATGGCGTGATCTCGGCTCACTGCAACCTCTGCCTCCCGGGTTCAAGTGATTCTCCTGCCTCAGCCTCCCGAGTAGCTGGGGTTACAGGCATGTGCCACCACGCCGGGCTAGTTTTTTGTATTTTAATAGAGACAAGGTTTCACCATGTTGGCCAGGATGGTCTCCATCTCTTGACCTTGTGCTCCACCCGCCTCCCAAAAGTGCTGGGATTACAGGCGTGAACCTCCGCGCCTAGCCCAGAATAGGTTTTATAGTCAGTCAAGCTCCTTGCATTCCCTGAATTTTATTGTGATGTTGGTGGGGATTGTGTTAAAGTGATAGCTATCTCTTCTTTGTGAAGAAGAAATATCTCAATAATACTGAATCCTCCCTCAGGAACACAGTCTATAGGAAAATTCCCTAAAAAATCAATAAGCATCTATTCCAAGTTTTTTGAAACTTACCGTGTTTCAAATGTTCTATGGCAGCGGTTCCCAACTTTTTGGCACAAGGAATTGGCTTCTTGGAAGACAGTTTTTCCACAGCTGGGGGTCCGACGGGGAGCAGTGGGTATGGTTTCGGGATGATTCAAGCACATAGCAATTATTGCCTGTTTCATTTCTATTATTACATTGTAATACATAAGGAAATAACTATACAACTCATCGTAATGTAGAATCAGTGGGAGCCCTGAGGTAGTTTTCCTGCAACTAGACGGTCCCATGCTGGGGTGATGGGAGACAGTGACAGATCATCAGGCATTAGATTCTCACAAGGGGCACATGACCTAGATCCCTCACGTGTGCGTTCACAATGGGGTTCTCACTTCTATGAGAATCTAGTCCCTCCACTGATCTGACAGGAGGTGGAGTTCAGGCAGTAATGCTAGTGACAGGGAGCAGCTGTAAATATAGAGGCCGCTCACCTCTGGCTGTGCAGCCCAATTCCTAACAGGCCATAGACTGTGGATCGGAAAGTGGGGTGGGGACCCCTGCTCTCAGGGACTGGTCAAAGCACGTCCTCAGAAGCCCCACTGCCCTTGGATTTCAGCCAAGTGAGGTAGCCTCTCAGGAGCAGCATTCCTCAACACTCCTGACCCTGGCTGGCATCCAGCAGAGGCTCCCAGTTTTTAATATTTCATTTGATTTTTATCTTCTAATTACAACACGTTAGACAAAAAAAAAAAAAAAAAAATCCCACCAGAAATATCCTAAAGCCAGACATGAAAACCACTGGCCACAGGGCTAAAGAGATCACATCAACTCCAGGCTGTCTGCACTGCCTGGGAGGGGTCTGGACACCTCGCCAGGCTGGGTTGAGGTGAGAGTGCCCCGAGCTTGGAAGATGGCCCTGATGCCAGGCTCAGCCCCTTCCAGGCAGGTGAGCTCAGTCAGGCTCTGGGTGGAGGAGCTTGGACTCAGCTTCCTCTTCCACAAAAGGAGAACCTAAACACTCACAATAAGAGAGTCACGTTCATCCTGACAAAGCTCAGCACTTCCGGGGTGGTGTTTGGTTTAATCCTCCCACCGTCCCTGCGAAGAGGACGGGCGGGAGGCTCAGAACACAGAGATGGCCTCCAGGTCCACACTGACCAATGGCAGAAGATGGATTTGATAAGCAGGCGGCTCCAGAGCTCAACCTTGTGCTACACTGAGTCTTGAAAAACAAGCAATTGTGCACCACACACAAACACACACCCACATATCCACATGCACATACACAGAGATACCTGAACACACATACTATACACCGAATGTCCACAGACACACATACATATCCACAGACATGCACATCACACAGATACATACAAACCCACATATATACATACATATTATACACAACACTCCCCCCGACACACACACACATACATGCATCCAGGCACCGTCTAGAGTGCCTTCAGTCAAATATAAAAGAAACTACTTATCCCATGCCACACTGAGCATTTACTCCTCACAAGTGCAGAACTAAAGTGAAATCTTTACACGGTTATATTTAATTGTGCATTCCAAATCTCTTGGCTAGGTTGCATTCTGACCTCTTTGGAAGAAATGTTTCCCATACATGTGCTTTTAAAAACACTTTTCATAATAGAAATTCTCAAATAAACACAAAATGGAGAAAACAGTACAATGAGTCCCCATGTCCCCATCACACGGTACCAAGAATCCCCAACCTTTTCCCAATCTTGTTTCATCCAGCCCCTCCGTACTCTCCCACTCCCCCCGCCACCCCGTGGAGTAGTTTAAAGCACAAATCTTACACATCGCCATCATGTCTTCACTTGTGAATACCATGACATGCGTCACTAGCAAGAATAACTTTTCCCGAAACTTCAATTGTTTATTGTCATCTAACTGTAAGGCCCCTGATTCTATACTGATTTGCAACAGGGAGATAAAACAGCGCCCAGTGCCTGCTGGAGAACACGTAGACGCTAATTAACACCCTATTCCTCTCTTGCTCTTTTGATAAATGGGACTTCTTTCCTAGATTGCTGGGAATCTGGAAACAATGCTGTTGAAACCAGGAAGAACACAGCACCTGTGGGTTGCTACTCTTTGGGAAACAGATGAAAGATTAGAGAAGAAAGAAATTTTATCAGGGAGAAAGTGAATTCTGAGTTCAAGAGAGTGCCACAGGATTTTTTAAAGTGCCATCAATTGTCTCATAGTCTATTTATTACTATGCGAATACCAAGTATGTAAAACCCTTTGGAGCCATGAAATAAGATACATGGTGTCAATTATAGAGAGAAGATTGGAAAGCATGCTTGATTATTTTTTCCATTTAGACACTGATGCCTCACAATTCTCCCTGGCAGGGGAAGACCATGGGAGGTGCCCCTGCACCTTAGGTATGCTCCTGGTTTCAAAGGGAGGGCCAGGCCATGTCAGTAGAGTTTGGGCCCCTACAGAGACCAGGCATACCCCTGGTTGAGCTCCCTGCAGGGCACTGAGCTGGACTCTTGGGGTGGAAGGGGACAGAGGTGAAGAACAAGGAAGCGCCCCTCACCCCCGTGCCTGCCCTGCAGACCTGGCATGGGGTAGGCATGTAGACAAGGTGTGTGCTCCATGAACAGGAGAAGCACCATGCAGACGCCCCTTGGTACTGGCAAAGCCAAGCCCAATTCCTTCAGAGTACTTCACGTGCATCAGGCATGGCATGCAAGCCCCAGGTCATGAGGAGGTGCAGGGACCTTCCTGTGCCTAAGGGTGCCGAGCACAGCGTGCCCCTGGGTGGGGAGGCTGGCCTGACCTTGGCCTGTGCACAGGCTCTGCCTTGTGGTTCAGGTGCAACCATCCTTGTGGGCTCCAAGGTAAGAAGGGTGGGCTGGGAAGCTCCTCTCTTCAGTTATTTGGTCTGGGTGTCACTTCTGCACAACCCTATCTTACAGGAGAGAAGGCCCGGTACAGAGGCCAGAGAGACAGGAAAAGTGGAGGCAGGAGGAGCCAACCCCAGGCCTGTCCGATGTCTGATGCAGGAGAATGAAGCATAAATGTTTCTCAGAGATTGAATGCTTTCTGCATTCTGTGTCCAAACTCTCTAAAATGCAGCCAAACTTCTCCGAAAGATGTTCTGCAGACAAGATATCACCCCTGCTCTGCCTGTGCTGTCGCCAGCTCACTGTCTCATAGCCTTGCAGACTCGCTGCGTAACAGCTGGAGTGGTGGGCTCACCCACGGGGAAGCTACTCCCTCTTCCGCACCTACACTGTGCACTGCAGGGCAAGGTCCTAGTGTTCCCAGATCTGGAGCTAAGTAGAGTTCACTAAACATGTGCTGGGCCAGGTGTGGTGACTCACTCCTGTAATCCTAGCTTTGGGATTGTATTTTTAGTAGAGACCGGGTTTCCCTGTGTTGGCCAGGGTGGTCTTAAACCCCTGACCTCGTGGTCCACCCACCTCGGCCTCCCAAAGTGCTGGGATTACAAGTGTGAGCCACTGCGCCCAGCCCAGTCCTCACTTGTCTCTACTAAAAATACAATCCTAAAATATTATCCACTTTGGGAGGCTGAGGTGGGCAGATCTGAGGTTAGGAGTTCACGACCAGCCTGGCCAACATGGTGAAACCCCATCTCTACTAAAAATAAAAAAATAAATTAGCCAGGCTTGGTGGCAGACGCCTGCAATCCCAGCTACTGGGGAGGCTGAGGCAGGAGAATCGCTTCAACCTGGGAGGCAGAGATTGCAGTGAGCCAAAACTGGCCCACTATACTCCAGTCTGGGTGACAGAGTGAGACTGTCTCAAAAATAAAATAAGTAAATAAAGATGTGCTCAATGCAGGAATGAATGAAGAACTGTTAATACCTACAGACACTGCAGGACTGCAAAGCAGGATTCACACTGGATTCCATTCCTAAATTGTTCCCAGATGCTTGGCCTGGGAACTGAAGAGGAAAATGGATGACTAATCTGCTACTCAACTTTAAAAAATGGGTTTAAAACTAATGACATAAGCTCAGTCAATCTGACAGGAGGTGAGGATTATTCGAGCTAGCATATCAGTCAGATCACTTAATTACTTCATAAACCCTGGGTCTTAGCCTAGATTTTAAAGCACTTTTACACAGCACACCACTGGAGCAGTTCTTTTTTTTCCTTCTCCTTATCTTTTAAAAGCAATTAAGTTGCAGAGATTTGAAGGAGATTGAAATGAACAACGCAGAAACGAAGCACCCGCCTCAAGCACAGGTTCTCGGAATGCCTGTAGACAAGTGAGGACTGGGCCGGGCGTGGTGGCTCACACTTATAATCCCAGAACTTTGGGAGGCCGAGGTGGGTGGACCACGAGGTCAGGAGTTTAAGACCACCCTGGCCAACACAGGGAAACACTGTCTCTACTAAAAATACAAAAATTAGCTGGGTGTGGTGATGGGCACCTATAAATCCCAGCTACATGGGAGGCTGAGGCAGCAGAATCGCTTGAACCCAGGAGGCAGAGGTTGCAGTGAGCTGAGATTGTGCCACTGCACTCCAGCCTGGGTGACAGAGCAAGACTCTATCTCCAAAAAAAAGAGAGAGAAGTGAGGACCGCCTGCTTTTCTCACTGTGCCTGGCACCGAGGCTGGCAGTGACTGTGCACTCACAGGCCACCCTGACCAGGCAACCAGGGAGAAGATCATGCCCATTTGGGATCAGTTCATCCCTCAGCATCGATGAGGTCAACAGGGCAGCTGACTCCACGGACGCTGACCAGTCCTGCATTTTCCTGGCCTCTGAAGCTCTGAATCCTGGAGCTGGAGGGCAACCTAAGTCACCTCTGTCACCTTCCCAGGCTGAGCTCCCCAACAGACACTATCGGGTTGACCTGAACTTCAGGGCTGGGGCTGGTCCCATCTCCCTGCATACACAATAACATCATGGTACGGGCAGGGCCAGGCTCCCCTCTCCAGCTACACACGGATAAGAAGCCCCTTCCAGTGCTGTCCTGCCCACCTGGCATGGCCCTGCAGCCGTGCTCTGGGGGTTGGTCTCACTGTGAAGAATGCCAATGCCGGGCCCTGGGTTTGTGGGCACAGCATCAGCAGTGCTGTGATGTCTGGACAGACACGGTTCTCTGTTCCGATGGCAATCCTTTCTCCCTTCCTCCTGTGGGTGCCTCCTGGCTCTCTGGAGGTTGACAGAGATCTTCTCAGACTCCCCTCCACACCAATGCCATGTCCACTGCTGACTCCCTGTCCACATCAATGCCCTGTCCACTGCTGACCCCCTATCCACACCAGTGCCCTGTCCACTGCTGACCCCCTGTCCACACCAATGCCCTGTCCACTGCTGACCTCCTATCCACACCAATGCCCTGTCCACTGCTGACCTCCTATCCACACCAATGCCCTGTCCACTGCTGACCCCCTGTCCACACCAATGCCCTGTCCACTGCTGACCCCCTGTCCACACCAATGCCCTGTCCACTGCTGACCTCCTGTCCATACCAATGCCCTGTCCACCGCTGACCTCCTATCCACACCAATGCCCTGTCCACTGCTGACCCCCTGTCCACACCAATGCCCTGTCCACTGCTGACCCCCTAGCCACACCAGTGCCCTGTCCACTGCTGACCTCCCGTCCACACCAATGCCCTGTCCACTGCTGACCTCCTGTCCACACCAATGCCCTGTCCACTGCTGACCCCCTGTCCACAACAGTGCCCTGTCCACTGCTGACCTCCTATCCACACCAATGCCCTGTCCACTGCTGACCTCCTATCCACACCAATGCCCTGTCCACTGCTAACCTCCTATCCACACCAATGCCCTGTCCACTGCTGACCTCCTATCCACACCAATGCCCTGTCCACTGCTGACCTCCTATCCACACCAATGCCCTGTCCACTGCTGACCTCCCATCCACACCAATGCCCTGTCCACTGCTGACCCCCTGTCCACACCAGTGCCCTGTCCACTGCTGACCCCCTGTCCACACCAGTGCCCTGTCCACTGCTGACTTCCTATCTACACCAATGCCCTGTCCACTGCTGACCTCCTATCCACACCAATGCCCTGTCCACTGCTGACCTCCCATCCACACCAATGCCCTGTCCACTGCTGACCCCGTCTACACCAGTGCCCTGTCCACTGCTGACCTCCCATCCACACCAATGCCCTGTCCACTGCTGACCTCCTGTCCATAGAAATGCCCTGTCCACTGCTGACCTCCTATCCACACCAATGCCCTGTCCACTGCTGACCTCCTATCCACACCAATGCCCTGTCCACTGCTGACCCCCTGTCCACACCAATGCCCTGTCCACTGCTGACCCCCTAGCCACACCAATGCCCTGTCCACTGCTGACCTCCCGTCCACACCAATGCCCTGTCCACTGCTGACCCCCTGTCCACACCAATGCCCTGTCCACTGCTGACCTCCCATCCACACCAATGCCCTGTCCACTGCTGACCTCCTGTCCACACCAATGCCCTGTCCACTGCTGACCTCCTGTCCACACCAATGCCCAGTCCACTGCTGACCTCCTGTCCACACCAATGCCCTGTCCACTGCTGACCTCCTATCCACACCAATGCCCTGTCCACTGCTGACCCCCTGTCCACACCAATGCCCTGTCCACTGCTGACCCCCTGTCCACACCAGTGCCCTGTCCACTGCTGACCTCCTATCCACACCAATGCCCTGTCCACTGCTGACCTCCTATCCACACCAATGCCCTGTCCACTGCTGACCCCCTGTCTACACCAATGCTCTCTGTGGGCACCAGAGCATCTTTCCAGAGGCAGCCGGCCTTTTCCTCACGTTGGCCTGTCCAGGAAGCTCCCACCTCTGCTCTGTACTCACGGAAGGGCCCAGACCTGTCGCTGGAGGGAGGGAAGTGAGGGCAGGCCACCACCAAGGACTGTCTCAGCATGACATCCCCGTTGCTTGCCCTGTGGATCGGGTGGGGAAGCCTGGCTCACTGCTTCGCTGATGAGCCCCTCTGTGGTCCCTCCCACTGCCTGAGGAGCAAGGCCAGCCCTGAGAAGTCTCACCGCTGGGGGTGGGCGGACTGAGGCAGCTCCTCTGTGGGCACTGCCTGGGACTTCATTCTACAAAATGAAGAGGAGAGTCTCCATCTCCTAACGGCCTGTACTTTGTGTGCTACTAAGATTAAAAAAAAAAAGGACACTGGGGAGCTCCTGAGAATTTGGGCTTAGGCAGGCCCTTCTTCAAAAGCCGCTTCTTGTTTCTTTCAGCCTGAAATCCCTGTTTGCTCCGCTGAACTCTGGGGCACTCCTCCGGGTCACTGGTGGCTTTTGGGCCCTTGCGCACGGTACTATTGGTTCCTGAAACCTGACATGTTCTCACCTAGCCTGTGGGCTCATCAGAGGCAGGGACTGTGTCTTGGGGCTCCCTGTGCCCCTGAGCAACGGCACAGCCTCTTGCATGTGGCAGGCCCTCTGCAAAATGCACGGGAGACATGTCTGTTAGCACACGCAGACCTTCCCATTTTGACATTTCAGGAACACCCAGAACAGGCGCCACTCACTTAGGGGCTGAAGAGGGCTTATCCTGGATTGACCTCAAAAGCACTGGGCCCAGACACCAATCTGGAAACGGCTGCCTGGCCTTTGTTTGAGCCCCTCTGACCCCTTTTGGCCTCACTCCATCACTCCCTTCCCTCAGCCTGGGAGGATCCAGCCGCCATGCTGAACATGCTCAGAGGCTGGCCCTGGAATGAGGTGAGCAGGGCAGGAGGGGGAGGTTCAGCTGCAACTGCAGTGTCCCGTGCGAGGGCCACGGGGATTTCTGCTGATGGGACTCAGGTTGGCTCCCACTGTGCTTAGGGAGGATGCATAGAGCCTGCAGGTGACAGAAAGGAGCCCTCCCTCCTCATGCACAGCAGGGAGGGCTTGCCATGCGTCAGCCATGGCAGGATGCGTGCCTACGCTTGCTGTTTTTGGCAAAGACCACATTCAGGAGCGGCTCTCTACGGGGTAAAACTTGCATGGAACGAACTGACCCCAGATGACCTGCAGGAATGTGCACTCTCTGTGATGACACTGGAGAATGTGTCCCCACCCCCAAATTCCAGTAGGTCACAGAAGGCCAGAGCTAGAAGGTCCCACAAGGTGTTTATTCTGCACCCGTCTCAACCTTCTGAAAGCAAAGATCCAGTTTCTACCCATGCTGAGGGATGGAGATTGGCCTGTGTCAAGAGTTAATTTGGGGCCACCCTCAGGAAGTATTCCAGTATCCACTAATCGTGTGTCCTCTGTAGCACACAGAGCATCTGGTCATGTGGTGGTTATAGTTCCAACTGACGAATTCATCTGCCAACACCTATTGTGTATCTATCACACACCCTGCAGCAGGAAGCTCTCAGGGCACAGCAGGGCCGGAAGGAAGGAAGGCTGCAGCCAGCAAGCTCATCAGTGCTGAGGCCAAGGCCAGAGCGGATGAGTGCCGTGCAGGCAGCAGGCAGGGAGCTGACATGGCAGCATCTGGCTGGGCAGGAAGCGGTGTGGCAGGTATACAGGTGTGCAGGACATGCGGTTCCATGCTGTGTCCTGCTGCAACCCCAGAGCTCACTCAGCACCAATAGGCCCCAAACATGAGTTAATCATGGTCATATAATCAGAGCTCCTTCCATCGCCCATTCAGCTTGAAGGGCTGACGATACTAAATATACCTGATGTGTGTTTCTAGCCCGGTCTCTCCCCTGACCTCTGAGTACACATCGCTTTCTGGACCTGTTGTAAGTATCTTTGATTTAACCCACCCAATTCCAAGCTTCCGACCTTCTCTCCAGCATCCTCTCCCCCTGCAATGTTCCAGATCTAAACTGGGACTCCATTCTTCTCCTGCACAGGACAAAAACTCTGGGGTCATCCACGCACCCTCTCTCCTCTCACAGCCCACATCTGATCCATCTGCAAATCTCTCAAACCTGCTTTCAGAATCTGACTGCTTCATACACTTCACTGCTGCCGCCTGGTCAGAGTCACCTGCACCTGACATTGCAGTGACCTCCCACCTGGCCTCCCACCTCAGTTCCTCTCCTACTCCCACTTCCATCTATTCTGACCAGCGGTCAGTCCATTAGCATGGAAGCTCAGATCACCTCTCTCCTCTGCCTAAAATCCCTCAGTGGCTTCCCACCAAGTCCCTGTGAAGGCTGACAAAGCCCAGTGCGATCTGGCCCCTGCGCTCTCAATGCCTGACCCTGTCCTATTCTGCTCCTCTTCCCGCTGCCCACTGTGGCCTCTCCTGGAACACACACACCAGGCATATCCCTGCCCAGGGGCCTTAGCACCCCTGAGCCTTTGCTTGGAATGCCCTTTTCCCAGATGTCTGCAGAGCTCACCCCCTCATCTTCTTTGAGCTTTCCTCAATGTCCCTTATCTGAGGCCTTCCCAGGACACCCTGAAATGCCCTTGTCACCCTTCCCTGCATTACTTTTCTCCTTGGAGCTTCTCATCCTCTAAGAGACAACAGCTTCCTGCTTGGTGATCCTGTTTGCGGCCTCCTCTGCCTTCTAGAACATAAGCTTAGCATCTGTTTTGTTCTCCACTGCATCCCAGTGCTCAGAACTTGGTAAATGCTCAATAAATATCTGTTGAGTGAAGGCTGCATTCTTGGAGAGGAGTAGTATTCTTTGAATAACCTGATGAATTCCACTTCCTAATGTTTTATTTAAGACTTCTCTGTCCCTATTCAAATTTGCCTATAGTTCTTTTTTCTTTCTTTTTTTTTTTTTTTTTTTTGGCATATTGATCAATTTCTCTTCCCTCTTATTTCCCTCTAGTGATTTGGAAGGTCTGAATCTTGTTTTAAATCTTGGTTATCTCTGCATTATAAGATATTTGAGTTTATATGTCTCTATCAGTGCTAAGAATAAGACATCATCTGTCACCCCTCCCACTAAATGTAGAATGAGAATCTCACCAAATTTTTATTCCTCCCCATTCTCATCCCTGCCTCTGTGTTTCTGTAGAAGGTGTGTGAGGTGGGAGAGTGGGGAGGGCCTCCACCACAGGGATTCAGATAGGACCTCTCCATGGGGCCAGGTCTGAGCTGTGGCCACAGGAAGCCTGAGGGACAGCTGTCCTGGAGGAGGGAGCGGTCTGTGCAAAGGGGAACCAAGGGGAGGAAATGGCTCACGGTGGAGAGGTGCCAGCAGGATGTGCAGGTGTGGGTTTTGCCCTAAGAGCTGCGGGAGGTCATGACCGTGGTTAGAGGGATGCATCATCATCTGAATTATATTTTAAATGGATCATCGGACGCTGGGTGGAGAGTGGCTCTAACCAGTAGGGGTCGGGGCCGGGAGGCCAGTGGAATGAGGAGGGAAGAGATGATAGGGGACTGCACTGAGGCAGCGAGCAGACTCAGATATATTCTGGAGGCAGATGGCGAAGGAGACAAAGAAGAATTGAAGGTTCCCTCCTGGGGTTTGGCCCAGCCATGGAGTGCAAGATGAAGCCATTTACATTAATGTGGTAAACAGGAAAGAGGCAGTTTGGAGCTCTGGCTGAGGTGCACAAGCGCAGAGCTGGTTAGACCCGTGCCCAGAAGCAGGAAGCTGCTGTAGAGCAGGTCTGGGTGCGTGAGGGGCAGGGAGAGGCGGCCTTGGGCATCACCAGCAGGTACAAGGTGCTCAGTGTCACTGGGCTGGATTAGATTCCTGGACAGGAACAAAGACAGAGCAGAGGGTTCAGGAGCACGTGCAGGGGTGTGTGTGAGAGAGATCAGCCAAGGAGAGGCACAAGGAGCGGGATGTGCAGGTCAGGCTGAGATTTGGGGTTTGCTCTAAGAGCTGTGGGAGGTCATGAAAGTGGTGAGCAGCCCATTCAGAGGGGGCGGGTGCCAACGTCACTGCGCGCTGGGCCCTGCTCTGAGTCTCCAGCCTGGCCCGTCTTGCCTGATTTCATTCCACCGAAGCACAGTAACATTGCTACTACCCCCATTTTCTAGATAAGAAGACCAATGCCTAGCAAGGCTATGTGACTTGCCCAGGTCACAGGTATTCGTAAGAGGTGGGGCCAGCACCCACCCCCAGGTGGAAGGGCTCCTGAGCCCACCGTCTTAACCACTGTACCCTGTGGTCCCGAGAGCGTGCTTACTTTGTTAGAACCATTGGCCCTGGCTTTAACAACCTGGGGAGGACAGAGATGGGGCCACCGGCGGGGCAGTGTGGAAACAGTGGGGACTGTGTCAAGCCCCAGAATTTTGTGTTGTGGATGGGAGTGGGCTGGGAGTGAGCCGGTGATAACCACAGCAGGCAGCTTGTTCTGCCAGCTTTGCCATAAAGGGGAGCAGAGAAGTGGGTGGTAGCTGGAGGGGATGTGGACTCAGAGGAGAGGCTTCAGTGCACGTGTGCTGGCTAAGGGAAGGGGAAAGAGACGGATGCATGAGAAAGACTGCCTGCAACGGCACAGTTCCATGGGGATCAGCCATCTCCTCAAAGCTGCTCTGGGACACGGGTAGGACTCATTGTATTCTGCTCATGATATAGAGTTAAGATCACAGGTCTAGAGCTGTAAAATGGTGTGCTCAGCTCCCAGGGCTATGCCAGCAGGACACAAGAGCAGTAACCCAGCCTCCACATGCTCTCCTGCATGCAGCACCAGCCTCCCAGGCAAGCAGGCTGTGTGGGCTGGCATGAGAACTCCACCTTGTGCCCATGAAGCAGTGAATGCTTGAGAATGCAGTTGGCATGAGGAGTTGACCTTGACTTTAAATACTAGGCTGATATACTTGGGGAAGAAAGCTTTTACAAGAAAGAATTTAGGAGCTTCCACTTTTAAAACATGTACATTTCAGGTCATTTAAAACTTTACATTTTTGTATTTTTAGAATTTGTTATAACACTTTCTTAAAATAGTTATTTACTCTTTTAAAACAAGAGAGAATACAACTCGGGGAGGTAGAAGATGCCTGTAGATGAATTAATGACTTAAGGTCAATTTTCTGTGTGAGGCAAGACAGTGCTCTTCTTTTCTCCTACAACTATGTTTTGTGGAGAAGTGGAAAAGAACCTGGGTAGGGAAGGTTCTCATGCACTCCTAGGGTGAACAAGAAGCAGACTGCATCTTCATAGAAAAGGGCACAAGGGGATTGGGTGGGTGGCTCATGCCTGTAATCCCAGCACTTTGGGAGGCCAAGGTGAGTGAATCATGAGGTCAGGTGTGTGAGACCAGCCTGGCCAACATGGTGGAACCACATCTCTACTAAAAATACAAAAATTAGCCCGGCACGGTGGCATGCACCTGTAATCCCAGCTACTCAGGAGGCTGAGGCAGGAGAATCACTTGAACTCGGGAGGCAGAGGTTGCAGTGAGCCGAGATCATCGCACCACTCCACTACAGCCTGGGCAACAGAGCGAGACTCCGTCTCAATAAATAAAAAATAAAGGCACAAGGAACAACGGAACAGTGAAATTGATCCTTGAGGAAACACGCCCATAGAAAGCAAGATCCCAGCATATTCTGTAAACGTTACTATGCATTCAATCCAGGGAACAAAGAGAGGTGTTTATAGACCTCTGTGGGTAACTACAAAACAACATGTGCTGATTATTCCATTCCAGTTTTCTTTCCTGGCTGTAACCTATTAGGTAGATCAGAATCTGGTACTTAATAAGGATTGGTTACATAACGACTGATCATTAAGTAAAAGGAATTAAAAAGGGTATAAGAATTACCAGAGAAATAAACTATCCAAAAGCAAAATTAAGAAAACCACTCCATTTACACTAGCACAAAAATAATAAAATGCTGAGGAACAACTTTCACCAAGGAGGCGAAAACTTAAATATTGAAAACCACGAAAAACACCACTGAACAAAATTAAGGAAGAGTTAAGTAAGCAGAAAAATATGTTTATGGACTGGAAGACTTAATATTGTCAACGTGGCAATATTCCCCAAAATGAGCAGCAGATCCAATCTCTATCAAAATTCCAACTACTTTTTAAAAAAGAAATGCACAAACTTATCCTAAAATTCATAAGGAATTACACAGGACCCAAAATAGCCAAACAACCTCAAAAAAAAAAAAAAAAAAAAGAACCAAGTTGGAGGACTTGCACTTTCTGATTTCAAAACTTACTACAAAGCAGCAGTGATCAAAACAATGTGGTACTGACTCCACGACAGATATATAGACCAATGGAACAGAATCGAGAGCGCAGAAATGAACGTCTTTCCTGTCATCAGTTGATCTACAACAAGAGTGTCAAGATCACCCAAAGGGTAGAAAATGTATTTTCCAACAAGTGCTGCTGGGACAAGCGGGTACAAAAGAATGAGTCTGAACCCCTACTTCACACCATATACAAAAATTAATTTAAAATGGATCAAAGACCTACAGTAAGAGCTAAAACTATAAAACTCTTCAAAGAAACACAGGAATAACTCTCTGGGACCCTGGGTTAGGCAATGGTTTCTCAAGTGTAACACCAAGAGCACAGGCAACAGAAGAAAAAACAAACTGAATTTCATCAGAATTACAAACTTTTGTGCAACAAGGTGCACCATCATGAAACTGATGAACCACAGACATCACTTCACATCTCCTAGAATGGTCATAATTTTTTAAAAAACAGAATAGTAAGTGTTAATAAGAATGTGAAGAAGCTGGTCCTCTCATACATTGCTGGCAGGAATGTAAAATGGTGCAGCCAATGTGAAAACAGTCTGGACGTTCCTCAAAACGTTCAACATTGAGTTACCACGTGACCTGACAATTCCAATCTTAGGTATACAACCACAAGAAAGAAAAACACATAGAAACTTGCAGGTGAATTCTCACAGCACTACTATGTGTAACAGCTAAAAGGTAGACGCAACCCAATGTCCATCACAGGTGAATGAATAGACACAATGTGAACAATCTGTACAGTGCAGTATTGTTCTGATGCATACTACAACATGGAGAAGCCTTGAAGACATCACGCTAAGTGAAAGAAGCCAGACGCAAAAGGCTTATATATTATATTATTATGTATTATATTATTTCATTTATACGAAATGTATTATATATTATATATTATATTATTTATTATGTATTATATTATTTATATTATGTTATTTCATTTATATGAAATAGCCAGGAGAGGCAAAACCACAGAACTGGTAAGTGAATTAGAGGTTGCCAGGAGCTGGGAGGGGAGGAGGGAATGGGGACAGGCTGCTTCATGGGTTTGGGGTTTCTTTTTGTGGGGATGAAAATGTTCTGGAATTAGATAGTTAGTGATGAAGGTTACACAACATTATGAATATACTAAAAGCCACTGAACTGTACAATTAAAAATAATTAAAATGGTGAATTTTTTTATTATGGGAATTCCACCTCCACAAAACAAAACAAAGAATTATCGGAGACTCTTGTAGTTAAATAAAGGCCCAGAGGTAATAAGACGGCTGAGATACAAAAGCTGTCATGAAATTCCCAAGAGCCACTGACCTTGCTTCTCCGGGTTGCGGACCTGCGATGGCACGTCTTGGATTTCCAAGGTCCACTGCCCTTCAGCCTTTTCTCCCCAACAGTGGACGGTCATGAATTCCCAGTTTGTAAACCCTTCGTTGGAAAGATCCAGCAATCTGCAATTGGAGATGCAGTGTCAGAAAATTAAGGTGCTGGTACCGAGTGGCCGGGCAGAGGGGCTGGCACAAGGAAGGGTCTCAAGGGACTGTAAGATCTGGCTGGAGCATACCCCCAGGTTAGCAGGGTCTAGCCCTCAGCCAATCTGAGAGCAAAGGGCACAGTGAAACATGACCATCTTTAAGCTCTCACACAGAAAATCTCCTCCATCACCTCTTCGAACCTCCCTAACATTCTGAGAGGTAGGCAGGCAGGCTTCACATAGCCCAGTGAGTGATGTTTACAAGGTCACCAACGAATGCCCCCAGTCCTGACACTTTCCTACAGAAGGTGGTTGGCTCCTTCTCGCCAAGGAACAGTCTTACGGGGCCCATAACTCCAGTGCCTGGATGCACAAAAGAAGAGAGAGGCACCCCTCCCCTCCACTCGGGTGCTCACTAAGGACACATTTTTAAAGTGCTTGTTTGTGGAAGAACGAAATTTCCACGTTTGACTTCGAGCCAGCTGTGTGCACTGTTCTTTGGGGGACTCAAATAAGGAAAGAGAAACAGCTACTCTAGCCTGTGGGGAAAGTGCTGTCCCTTCACCTTCAGGGCTTATGCAGTCTCAACAGGTGCATTTGAGGAGGATGAAGATGACAGGCTTGGTTGCTTTCCAGCGGGAATGAGAGGGACTCCTGTAGAGCCAGGAGGAGGAAGCAGTTCCCTCACCCCCAGCAGTACCCGCATGCAGGTCCTGATGCGCCTCCCTTGCCCTTCCTAAGTTGAAGGCCTTTCCCAGCTGTGCCATCACGCCCCTGGGCCTTCCACCTCACACTTGGTTCAAGCAGAAACAGGATGCAACTCATCAACACCCAATCTCTTCCTGCACCCAGTGCTGTCCTCAGAAGCGACTCTTTTCTTAGAGGAATCAAGTCAAGGTTCTTTCCTCTTATTCTTTCTTCATAGTCTAATTTTATCTCTTGATTTTGGAATAAACATTTTTTTAATATGGGGCTCTTTATTGTTCATCAGAAATTGAAATGAATAAGTTTTGAATGATGTAGATTCAATTTCCGACCTGGGGGTTCTCTGAACACTCAACATAGGAAAATGTTTATCTAGGGAACATTCTTTGCAAAGGAGAAGAGTGGGGTGGGGAGCATCCTCTGCTTTATTTTAAGTACTGGCAAAGGTCAAGGCTGATTTTCACACTCAATGCCAAGCTGAACTCCACAAGCTGGGGACAGAACAAGGACAGGCTGTCTTTTAAGGGCTGAGGTGCTGAGGACATCAACAGCTTCTTAGTGAAGAAACAGGCAAATTTAAAAAGCTGCCAAATTAAGTAAGATGTGCAGTAGGGGAGGAGGGCATCCATCCTAAAACACAAATTCTTGATATAATCACAAAATCTGACTTGGAAAAAAATCAGAGTCCCAGGACTCCGATGACAGCCAGAGTGATCTCAGGGTAGGTTTTTTTGGGGGGTCTGGTTTTTGAGACGGACTCTCTCCGTCAGCCAGGCTGGAGTGCAATGGCTTGACCTCAGCTCACTGAAACCTCCACTTCCTGAGTTCAAGTGATTTTCTTGCCTCAGCCTCCCAAGTAGCTGGGATTACAGTTGCCCACTACCACACTGAGGTCATTTTTGTATTTCTAGTAGAGACAGGGTTTCACCATGTTGGCCAGCCTCATCTCAAACTCCTGACCTCAGGTGATCCACCCACTTTGGCCTCCCAAAGTGCTGGGATCACAGGCATGAGCCACCATGTCCAGGCTAGGGTAGTTTTTTAAAATGCTGGATGGCACACAGACAGCACTACCCAGCCAAGAATTGTCTTCTGATAGGTCTGGCAGGACCTGCTCTCTATTATCAAGGGCTCAACACTGGGCAGCAGAAGGAGGAGGAGGGCTTCCAGGGAAGGAAAACGGTGCCCTGGGGGAGCAGGAGAGAGGAGGCTGAGGTTCCAGAAGATTCTTGTGGGTCACGCAGCCAGACATAAGCAGGACATGAAGGGCGGCCAGGCCCCTGCACCAGGGTCGATGCCAAACATTTTCATCTACACTGTGACACTCAACTGTTGTAACAGTCCTAATGTTTACAGAGGAGCGAAGTGACATTTTCAGAGGTGAGGAATAAAGAGAGGCAAAGTGACCAGCCCCTGGGAGACCTGCCAGGGGTGGAAGAGCAGGGTGAGAGCCGAGTCTCCAGGGTCACTGCCACCTGCCGGCCTGCTACCTGCTGCCCCAGCCTCAGCCTCACCACAGGCTCTCGGTTAACCCAGGCTGTCACCTGGGCCTGCACCCAGCTCTGCCTCTGAGTCAGGGGTCACAAACCTGGGTGCCACTGGGTGTGCAGCTGGGGTGAATGGAGAGCCCGTTGCTGGCCTCAGGGCTGGCGCCAGCACGGAAAACATGAAAACACACTCGCCCACCTGCTCAGCTTCAGCCCAGCACACACGGGAACATGGGCCTAGTGTCGGAAAGCTTCCAACTTTCCAAGAAATGCTAGAAATGGGGACTTTTAAAATCTCTAAGAGGGACTAAAATAGTTTCAAAAATAAAACAAAACACACCACTGGGAGCAACATAGCATCAGGCTGCCCGCTGACACCGAAACTGCTCATGCCCGTGTGGCCGCCCACGGGCAGTCAGAGCACAGCCAGGCCTCCCTGCAGGAGGGAGCTGTGCCCCTGTGGTGCTTGTGCTATGAAAGCAGAATGTAGGATGGGCTGAGTTCGGTGCCAGGGTCTGTTTAGGGTTGATTCCAGTGCACCAAGGGCAAAGCTGGTGCCAGGTCCACTGCCTCCTGCCACCACCCCAGCTTGCCTACTGCGGAGAGACCAGGCTGCTGGGTCAATAACTGTGTCTCACAGAAAGTCGGGGTGTGGGGGGAAAGGGGAGGGTTAAGCAAAAAGCAACCCCCAACTTCTGCCTGGTCCCATCTGAGAGCCTTCACTAGCCCCTGTTTCTGAATCTCTACAGCTCCCTGTAACCCACACAAGGGCCACAGACCCAGGCAGGTCACCAAAGGAGTCAAGTGGGCCCTGAGTGAGCAAATGGGGATGGGGACCACAGCCCAGTAGACAGAGTCGGCCTGGGCTTGGGAGGCTTCCTGCAGGCAATATGGGCACGGTGCCAGTTCTGGTTTTTGAGAGAAGCTGGAAATGCTGATTTGTCCATGAAATCTCTTTTCTCTCTCTACCTCTTAGCTAAAAAGAGACAAAAAGGTACCAAAATACCCTGGCCCTGCTAAGTTCCAAAAAACACCTTCATTCTAATTACCTGTAAGTCATATATTTGCATTAATGCATTTCCCCCTGTTTCTGAGTTTGTTAAAGAAATGACTCCATAGCCTCCCACAAACCATGCACAAAGCTTTGGAATTTCCAGCCCCTGAGTGCGAGAGAAGGCGGCAGAGAGCAGCCTGGGAGCCCCTTCCCCACATGCCATCCGAACCTGTCTGTCTTCCTGGGACAGGCTCCTGTGGGCGCAGGTTCTGCAGGGCAGCCCACAACTGGTGGGAGAGCTGGCGGGGGAATAAACAGTGCTTCCTGCTGTACACATGCAAGATTCAAAGGCCAATTGAATAGGATAAAAATGACCTTCAGTGCACTTCTAAGCAATGAAGGCAGAGCCAGAATTCCACAAATCCCTCCGCTTAACAACCAAACAAAATGAAACAGCAAGTCTTTTGTCATTTCTTTCTGAAAAGGAAAGTTTTCCAGGACCTGTTGAAAGGCAAGGTTTAGGGAGCAACTTTTAAGGTTTGTGGGGCCTACATGTGAGGGTCTCCAAGAGAAAGGAAGCTGCCAGTAGAACCAGGGGGAGCCCCCAAGTGCCAGGGGGCCTTGCAGAGACACTGTGGGCCCAAGACTGGACTGAAGCTCTCGTGCAGTGTAAATCTCGGTGAGCCCCAGCCTTCATCCCACACCTGCCTCATCTTACCTCTTTGCCAAAAGTTGAGACTTGGTTCCCGAGGGAGAAATCAGGTAGATCTGGAGGTCTCCTCGGCGCGGATGAGAGATGGAGATGCGAACCACCACGTGCTCTAGGTAGGCCACCCGCTGGTCCGAGTGCTCCGCACAGGCACTGGTCAGGGCTGTGGTCCGCAGCACCTGCACTAAGGGGATACTCCTGCGGAAGGAGGGAGGGCTCAGCACTTGGCGTCAAAATCATGAAGTCTCGCCCACACCTAGGGCGAGGGGTTCCAGAGCCCATCTGCTCTGTCCCCACTGCAGCCTCAGAGCTCTGGGGCCCCCAGGAAGCCGCAGCAGCCTCTGAATGTCTCACACAGATGCTCCACTGCGAGTTGTATCACTTGTCCTGAAGACATTTATGCCTCTGGAGTTTGCTTACAGAGATTTAAAAGATGGGTTCAGTCAGGCACAGTGGCTGACACCTGTAATCCCAGCACTGTGGGAGGCTGAGGCGGGCGGATCACCTGAGGTCAGGAGTTCAAGACCAGCCTGGCCAATGTGGCGAAATCCCATCTGCACTAAAAATACAAAAATTAGCTGGGTGTGGTGGTGGGTCCCTGTAATCCCAGTTACCCAGGAGGCTGAGGCAGGAGAATCACTTGAACTCAGGAGACAGAGTTTGCAGTGAGCCGACATTGCACCACTGCACTCCAGCCTGGTTGACAGAGCAAGACTCCACCTCAAAAATAAAATAAAATAAGATAAAATAAAAACGATGGGTGGTTGGGCAGACTCAGGTGAATGTCCCCAGGGATGGGCCCCCTTCCGTGACCAGAAGGCAGCTTCTCCTCAGTGGCATTTGGCCAACTCATTTCTCAGTTGCCCTAGTGTGACCTCTAAGGTGGCAGGGACACTAAAAGGCCAGACCTTACTATGTTGTAATATGTGCATGTAAGAAACCTGTCCTCGGACCCCCTACATATATAAAAATAATTAAATGTTTGAACAAACAAAAAAATGTTTAAAAACCCCACTACTTTGTTTCAAAGACTCCACTGAAAATAGAAGTCACAATGCTGAGTAACAGCAACAGCAAACATTTCCCAAGCTGACTGTGCACTGGGCATAAGGCATGGGCCTGAGAATTTCCAAGGATTAACCCATTTAATCCAGAGGGAAATTAAGGACGGCACCCAAGGTTCAGCTAATCGGGGGAGGAGCTGAGAGTCAGGGCCCCAGAGCCCACTGCCTCTGCCTCCGGGCCTCGTTGCCTCGCACAGAAGCTTGTGTGGACCCACAGTCAAGGACACAGCTCAGAGTCTGCCCTTGCATGCTGGTTAAGGGTGCTAAGCTCATGTGCTCCCAACTCTCCTGCAGGAAGCTGGGGTCCCCTTGCCTTCCTGCCCTGTGACAGAAATGGACGATGGTTCCCTTTACACATTCAGGGCAGCTTTACCATATGGGATAGAGTCTGAGGATAAAAACAGAGCCTCAATCATTCAAGACTTGTTTCTCCCTGAATTTTCTGATACACTCCCCAGAACAAGCAGATACAAAATCTGTATCCTAAGGCTGCTCCTGCATCCAGGCTGGACCATCCCACCGACTCCAGGTCACTAGGGTTCATGCCTCCTTGAACTCGAGCCCCCCACCCCAGTGACCTGCAGCTGAAGAAAGATGGCATTCTTTGGTGCAGACCCACCGCCACCCAGCAGCACATTAATAATTCCCCACCACACAACTGGCGCTCGGCTTATTATGGGGAGTGCTTTTCCCACTATGCCTGGCCTCTCCTCCCGGGAGGCGCGAGGCGTTCTGCTCAGAGCCTCTCAGGAATTACATCTCTTGGCTCTACTGGGCCTGAGTCATAAAAAACAATCAAAACAGTTATTAACAGTGATGTAATTCCCTCAGAGACTCTGTAAATATTTGAAAACATGCTTTGCATGCACCATAAATTGACTTAGAGATGCTGACTTCCTTCATTGCCTTCTCTCAAGTTTTACTGCTGAGTATTTACTGGTCAGCAGCCCCCGCTGCGGTAGATGCAGAACATAACAGAAGGTTCTGGAGAGTTCCAGGCCCTGCAGGGCCCACATGTATCTCCAGGTGAGTGTCCCCCATCCCCCACCCTCACCCCGCACTCAGAATGCAAGGTGGGTGTGTGAGGCCAACATGGTGAAATGGAGATGGAGAAACACCTAAGCCAGCAGAATTACTCACTGCCTCCCGGGGCTTCAAAATGTGGCTCTCAGTCACGACCCCAAGAACCAGGAATAACCCTACTCTCTCACACCTTAACATTTTTCCAGGGCTGAACAGCAAGATCAAGGGGAAACAGAAACAGAAGCCTGAACCAAGTTTAAGACACTGTCCCCACATCCAACCAATGGCTCATTGGCAGGGGAAGTGATCAATCTGCTCTAGAAATAGAGCTGGAATCCTTGCGAAGAAACCTTAATCTCGCCCACAAAGCACAGGGTTGAAGAGAACAGGAGCAGGGTAAAAGTAAAAGACAACCAAGCCCCGCCCCTCACCTGCCCCACCACCGTGCGCCCCACCCACAGAGTGAACACCTAGAAAAAAATCATCTCAGAGTATCAAAGTCTCTTGCGTCTAACTTTTTTATTCCTGCTAAGTAAGGGACTCCCACCGCTGGGTAAGAAAGGCTGGGTTGGGTGAGAGCCTCCTGGGTGGGATCTTCTGGCAGCCCCGCCGTTGCTGCCTGCAGGGAGGCTGGCTGGGGGTGGGAGCACCCAGCTTCTGCAGGAGTTACTGGCCTCACTTGGTTTGGTTTTCAAAGGCCAGCTCTCACCCTCACCTGGAGGGTGAGCCAAGCCGCCTGGTGGAACAAGCCTAACAATTAGTTTTTATGTGAAGTCTCTTAACTGCTGAATTGCTCAGTTACAGGCCTCGGGGACTCCTCATTCCGGTACATTGTGGGGCAGCGCGGAAGCCCAGCACAGCCACTGCGGGAGGGCGCTGCTACCTTCCTGACGCGCAGTTAGCTCCTCACACATTTTACTTCTGCGGTTGCTATTGAAACCACTAACCTCACATCCCAAATTAGAGTGCTTTCATTAAGAAGAGAAACAAAAGAGGAGGCTTCAAAATGATTCAGGATAAGTTTCGTTCACATTCTTCTGTATTTCAGATAGAAGCTCCGGGAAGAAGATAAGGAAGCCACATATCAAAAGTCATCACTTTAAAAAATGAACTCCAAGACAGAAAGTAGAACAGTCGATGAAAAAAACGGAAGTTATTCTCCATCCTACAGTTATTTCTAAGGTAACACTGAAAATGTAAGCCGACTGTCGAGTGATTTATCTTTTAGGTTAAACAATGTGCAGAGATGATCGCTGTCACATGAATACAGCTAAACGGTACTTTAATGATGGAAATTGATTTAGAAAGATCTTAAAGTTCCCAAAATAACTGAAAAGTGTCTTCCGCTATTAACTCCTGCGATCGCGGTCTGTGTACATAACACCATCTGACTAGGACCCTAAAAGGTTCTGAGGGGTTAAATGATCCCACACCTGCCTGCAGGCTGAGCGTTGTTTAAGCCAGGGAGACTCCCAGACTTGGAAAAGCTCTCTAATGACAGCAAATGCCACGGGCCAACGAGCTACCTTTCAGCGGTAGTTACTATGGTACTTCAGATGTTCTCCATTCATCCTACATGCTTGACAACAGCCCCTTCTCCTGAGGAGGTAAAGGCCCACCAACAGCACCCATCCTGCCGACTTCCTAGAAACCCCAGGCCACAGATACATTGGCCTCCTCCTATTTTTTTCCCAATGCATAATACTATCTAATAGCAAAAATAAGTATTTTCAAGTAAGCGAGTGGCAGGGGAAGCAAGAAGGCAGGCTGTGGGCGGAACCCCTCCGCCTCCAGCTCCCCACTTTTCCTGTTCTGCCTGGGAAGCTACTCCAAGTCCATATTTGTCGCTTCCTCCTTGAAGCCCTCTCTCCAGCTTGGCTTCCTGGGCCAACCCAGATCCTTGCAAAAACCACTTGCAAGGCTGGGCCCACTTCCTCACTGAGCCCATGACTGTTCCCGGGCCATGTTGAGAGACCCTCCAGAATCAGGAGGCAGCAATGTCCTCCTAGCAGCTGTGCTGGCACTTGGCTTGGGGAGGGGAGGCAGAAGAGCTGGGGCCCATCACAGCAGCAGGTGACCCAGGAAACCTTTTCACAGACCCGCTAACGGGAGTGAGTGGAGTGGCAGGGGTTAATTGGGACAGATTATTAAATGAAGTAATAGGAAAACCAGCACGTCTGTTGGAGGGCATGGTGCACCTGTGTGAGGGTGGCAGGAGTCTTCTGAGTCACTTCTGAGACCTGTGTTCCAGGATGCATGCTCTCAACAAGATGGCCTTTGGGCTCTGAGGTGGGCTGCTTCATTCATCTACAGGCATCCTTATTCATATGAATTAAGGCTGAGAATTTTCCTCAGATGAATTACTTATTTTTGAGAAGGAATCTCACTCTGTCACCCAGGCTGGAGGGCAGTGGTGTGATCTCAGCTCACTGCAACCTCTGCCTCCCAGATTCGAGCGATTCTCCTGCCTCAGCCTCCCAAGTAGCTAGGACTACAGGCACATGCCACCATGTCCAACCAATTTTTTTATTTGTAATAAGAGATGGGGTTTCACCATATTGGCCAGGCTGGTCTCAAACTTCTGACTTCAGGTGATGTATCCACCTCAACCTCCCAAAGTGCTGGGATTACAGGCATGAGCCACTGTGTCCGGCCGAAATTAGACTTTTGATGATCAAACCATAGCATATCACTTAGGCGAGAAATAAAATTCAACTAAAAAAAAAGCTAATCTAGTACATCAACTTAGGCAATGCTGTCCACAATTAATTGGGCCATAAGGTGCTTTATTATATAATGCTTAAATTGATAGCACACTTTTTCTTCTATGTTAAATAAGGGAACTGAATTAGCTGGCTTTAAAGATGCCTTCCAATTCTAACAGTCTACGATTCAACCTGAAGGGGAGTAAAAGGACAATAAAATACGTAGTCAGGCCTCATTATTGACAGATGCTGCATTTGCATATTATCTAGTGGCAAACATTTATTCCTATCCCCCAAACCAACACCTGTGGCACTTGGTGTCATGTGCAGGAGATGTGCACAGAGGGTTAAGAGACGAGTCTCCCAATGAGCACACTCCCAGGAGAGGTCAAACGAGGCAACACCTTGTTGATGCAGCTCTCATGCCGTAAACAAGTGCCCATTTCTGGCCAGGTATGGTGGCTCATGCCTATAGTCCCAGCACTTTGGGAGGCTGAGGTGGGTGGATCACAAGGTCAACAGATTGAGACCATCCTGGTCAACATGGTGAAACCCCGTTTCTACTAAAAATACAAAAAATTAGCTGGGCATGGTGGCGCGTGCCTGTAATCCCAGCTACTCAGGAGGCTGAGGCAGGAGAATTGCCTGAACCCAGGAGGCGGAGGTTGCGGTGAGCTGAGATCACGCCATTGCACTCCAGCCTGGGTAATAAAAGCGAAACTCCGTCGCAAACAAAAAATGCAAAGATTAGCCGGGTATGGTAGCATGTGCCTGTAATCCCAGCGACTCGGGAGACTGAGGCAGGAGCATTGTGTGAACCTGGGAGGTGGCAGTTGCAGTGAGCTGAGATTGTGCCACTGCACTCCAGATTGGGCAACAGAGCAAGACTATCTCAAAAAAAAAAAAAAGAGGTGAAGTGTGTGTTTCACAGTGTATTTAGTGCCACATTTGTCACATTTTTGTGCTGTTTTTTGTCTTTTAGAGACAGGGTCTTGCTCTGCCACCCAGGCTGGAGTGCAGTGGTGTGATCCTAGCTCACTGGAGTTGAACTCCTGGGCTCAAGCGCTCCTCCCACCTCAGCCTCCCAAGTAGCTGGGACTACAAGTGTGAACCATGATTCCTGCCTCTGTGCTTTTCTGTTGGTGAATTCACTGTTTGAAATGGCCCCACATGCAGTGATGAAGCACTGTCTAGTGTCCCTAAGTATGAGAAGGCTGAGATGTGCCTTATGGAGAAAACACATGTGTTAGACAGTGTGTTTTCACACCATTTTTCCAGCAATGAGCACTAGTGCTGTCAGCTGTGAGTCTCAAGTTAATAAATCCATCATCTATGTTAAATAAGCTGTCTTTAAACATACACAGAAAACAAGGTCTGTATTGATAGGCTGGCAAAAATGTTGTGACCAGAGGCTCGCAGGAACTTAACCCTGTATCTCTCCTAGGAACAATGCTTCAGGATTTGCTAATTCAGTGCTCGTGGTGACTTTGTAGAACAGTGCTGTGAATAGCGAGAATCAACTGTATTCAAATTCAAATCCTAATTTTAGAACTAAGTAGCCTTTCCGATTTGGGGAAAATAAATTTGCTTCAGAACTAAGGCAGGAAGGAGAAGGGCTGCAGGGATACAGGCCACTGGTTAAGTTTGCTTGCAAGGGGTACCAGAAGGCAGGACAAATGTGGTGGGCCCAGTATGGTGACCCCCAGGGTAGGACCGCACAGCACTCCACAAGGTTTCTGAGGATGCCCAGGCATGCTCTAAATAACAATAGCACAAGAGAAGAAACCAGAAGTAAGGGCCTCCTGTGGTACCCAGGTATGCACAGAGGTCAGATGCCCCGGAGGGAGAGGCTGGGTATGGTGAGAAGGGGATGGGAGAGTGGCAGAAATCTGCATAATTCGGAGACAGCCCAAAGAGAGGAAAGGCTTTTTTAGCTTCCTAAAAAGATGTCAAACCAGGCCTGGTGCTTGTGCACAGCAGGGAGCTGGGCGGACCTGTGTCTGATCTGCACAGGCAGTCCGTCAGGCCACTGGGGTCCTGGCCTCAACTGCTTGCCCAGCTGACCTGCTGCAGATGAGCCACCGGTAGCTGTGCTCTTTGGCACTGGCACCTGGCCAAGGCTGGAGGACTCTCTAGGCAGCCAGGATCAGGGTACTTTCTATCAGCCCTGGAGGCGGTGTCCCCAGCCAGCAGGAGACAGGGAGGTCAAGGAGGTAAGGTCTATCTAGTGGGTGGGCAGGTTGCTCCGCTTGGCTCAGTACCACCTGATTTCCTGCCTAGAGGGGCAAGGTGAACTATGGAAATGAGCAGCCTGCAGCACCCCAACTCTGGACCTAAGTTCTTCACACCTTCGTGCCTCCATTTCTTCCTCTATAAAATCGGGATAAAGATAGTATCCTAGTCTCGTATGTTTATTGGGGATTTCAGTGTAAAGTGCTTAGAGCAATACCTGGCATAGAGTAAGTGCCTTTATAGACACATTCCATTATCTATCACCCACAGCCATATGTCTTTATAAATAGAGTTGTTTCAAAATGACACCATACGCAGTCTAGTTTAACAAAATTCCAGCAAAGTAGGTGATATGTGGATAATCCAGAGGATTCCTGAACATGTATAAAAAGATGATCTGCTCTGCAGAGAATCCTTGATAGTCAATGCAACACATTGGCTTTTGGGTGTGAGGCATCCTGTGTGGATGTGTGAGAGAGTTCTTTAAAAGACAGGCCAAGCTAAACTGTAAGCTCTGTCTGGACAGCAGCCTTCCAAATCAGCAAAAATGAAAGATGTGCAGGGAGGTTCTTACTGCTTCATGTTGGTTTAAAAGACCCTGTTGTTGCAGTGTTCCCAGCACTGAGGTGGGAGTCATGCATATCACAGACTGTTTCCCAGGAGCCTGGATTTTCAAAGCAGCGACAGAAGTACCGGCTAGAAAAA
This sequence comes from Saguinus oedipus, assembly GCA_031835075.1. Lineage (NCBI taxonomy): Eukaryota > Metazoa > Chordata > Mammalia > Primates > Cebidae > Saguinus > Saguinus oedipus. Next base: position 14,923,752 of record CM063174.1, read on the forward strand.
TCGGCAAACAGGATGTTTAATAGCTGGACCTCTATTTCACTCATTGTAATAATACTAAGCTTAATTTTCTTTTTCACTTTGAAGGAAAGCTATACAAATATCAACTTTATCCTTCTTTTATTATTATTTTTTTTAGACGGGGTTTCACTCTTATTGCCCAGGCTGGAGTACAGTGGCGCAATCTTGGCTCACCATAACCTCCACCTCCCAGGTTCAAGCGATTCTCCTGCCTCAGCCTCCCGAGTAGCTGGAATTACAGGCATGCAGCACCACACCCAGCTAATTTTGTATATTTAGTAGAGACGGGATCTCTCCATGTTGGTCAGTCTGGTCTTGAACTCCCGACCTCAGATGATCCACCTGCCTTGGCCTCCAAGTGCTGGGATTACAGGCATGAGCCACCACACCCCGCTTATCCTTCTACTTAATACACACAGATTTTAAAATCATTTTCACAGGTAGACGTCACTGGTTATGGTCCTATTCACCTTTGTTTAACTGAAACAGGTTCTAAACAGATGGAAACCACTTGTGCCCAGGAGTAGGTCAACACGCCCCTGGTCTACGAATCTGATGATCACAGCAGAGGCCCTGGCACAGCTCACACTCTCATCTGGCGCTATCCTGGACGACTCTAGCAAGTCACTCTCTTCTGCTATCAGTAGCTGTCATTCAGTTCAAGTGACTTCCTCTCCCTTCTGCATTTAGATTTAGCACTTCCTGAAAGCTGCCTATGATGGGCCCTGCCCCGTGTGGGCCCCTGGAGAGGTGGCGCAGACACCACCACCTCGGTTCTGGGGCTCAGTCTGTTCTGCGGCAGAGAGAACACCAGGCAGCAAAGAGATTGCCAGTACTATACGGTGGTGCCTCGGGCAGGGGCCTGGCTCCCTTCTCCTTCTTGTGCAGCCCCTCCCTGTGCTGTGCTGGTGGCCTTTCTGTGCCTTTTGGCCCAAGCATGACTCGGGGGCAGGCAGTGGCTGTGATGCCAGCCACTGGGGCAGTGCTGGAGACAGCAGCTCAGCAGGGCGACACCATGGGGGACAAGGCATGAGCACTGTGCAGTCATTCGGGGTGCTGGATGCAATGGTAGTTTGGAAGCACAGGCTGGCCGGAGGGACGTGCAGAAGGGGTGACTCATTTGACCCCTTCTGTCAGTCATTGTCATGAGGACAGACTCCCCGAACCATGACCATATCCCAGCCCAGGGCTGCGGGTGGAGAGAGGTGCCAGGGATCGTCTTTCCTGCCCTGCACGTGACCAGAGGGGTGGGCATATTAACGCCCCAGCCCCTCGCCCTCAAGACCACGTGTGCCATTACCACAGGCCTGGCAGGTATGGATACCTGATTCATCTAGTGGACTTCTGAACTTAACGTCCAGTGAACGTGGTTATTTGACCTGTGGTCACAGCAGGGTAACATTCTCTCCTGTTCAAGAGGAAAGACAGTGAGCATATCCACACAGTGCACACAGCTGCACAGGAGACGGGTAGATAAAGGAGCACACACGCTCTCTCTGTCCTCCCTCTTGCTCTGCTCTTCACCACGGGAAGCAGCTGAGGACAGATTTGGGACATTCAGAAAGTCCTAGGATTCCACCATGGGAGGAAGAAACCAGGATGAGGCCAACAGAGTAGATAGCTGGACCCAGAAATGCGTGTGGAGAGGGGGCAGTTAGAACAAGATGGGAAAATGCTGTGGGAACACTACCTTTCATTTTCAGACACATGATCGTAAGGCTGGTTGCCTCGCAGGAGCTCGGACATGCCCATCCCTCTCCACGCCTGAAAATTACGTCACTCCACCACACCCACCTCTGCACTCAACACTAAACTCGGCACTCTGCACCAACGCCCACCTCTGCACTCCACACTAAACTCTGCACTCGGCACCAACGCCCACCTCTGCACTCCGCACTAAACTCTGCACTCGGCACCAATGCCCACCTCTGCACTCTGCACCAGGATCTGCACCAACGCCCACCTCTGCACTCCGCACCAGGATCTGCACTCAACACTAAACTCTGCACTCAGCACCAACGCCCACCTCTGCACTCAATACTAAACTCTGCACTCCGCACTAAACTCTGCACTCAGCACTAAACTCTGCACTCAGCACCAACGCCCACCTCTGCACTCCGCACTCGGCACCAACTCCCACCTCTGCACTCAACACTAAACTCGGCTCTCGGCACCAATGCCCACCTCTGCACTCAACACTGAACTCTGCACTTGGCACCTAGCCAGCCGTTGGAAAATCCGCCAAAATTTAAAAGAAGCCCTGCCAAAACCTGCTCAATAGCACAGCCCACTCACCGGAAATCCGCCTACCTACCAATAGCAGCTCGGCCCATCCACGTCCTAACCCTAACCCTGAGAGGAGTCGGGCACAACTTCCCTGGCCCCTTTCCCTGGGACCATGGAACCTCATCCAGGAGTTAAATAAATTGGCATTTAATTTTCTTGTGCTGGCCTCAGTTTCCTCATTTTAATCTTTGGCAATAAACCTCACCAGACAATAACCCTTACAGTGATCTAGCAGCTGGGAACCCTGATGGGGACAACGTGCAGAGCCGTGGGAATACTAGCAGCTCAGGTGCAGATGACCCCGACAGGCAGGCAGGCAGGCTTGGTGGCAGAGCTGGGAGGAGCGGAGGCCCAGCGGAGGACGGGAGGCATCGAACTCCACTTGGTAACACCACGGTCTCTGGAGGCCCTTATGTCCTCTGTGATAACCACATTACAGAGTTAAGCAAGCAGTTTGATAAGCAAGTGGTGTGAGACGGTAGGCTGGCTGAATAATTCCAGAAAGAGTCTGAAACCGCTAAAGGTAAAGATGACTTTTCTTTAGAAACAGAAGTCTGATTCTTCTCCTCTCTTGGCGTTTTGAGGGTCCTTACTTTCCTCAAAGGACAGGAACAATGTCACACTGTATGTGACGGCGGGTCCCCTCAACCTGTGCTGTCTAGACTCTGTGTGCTTTCACTTAAAAAACAAAATAAAATAAAAATAAAAACAACCATTCGCCACCTAGGCACCACTCTGCCATCTTAAAACGATTTTTGGCAGGAGAAGAATGCTTCATTCAGGAGCGGCCCTGATGGGGACACCGGTCGAGGCACCGGGGCAGAGGGCAGCCCCCGGGGTCAGGAACCAGACCCGGGAGCCCACCTCCCTCACCTAGCCTCCAAGGGTCCAGGCTGCAGGCATTTCCCAACAAAGACAGAGAAGGCAAAACCTCCTTTATCTCAAAGACTCTCCCACTTCTTTTCAATTTGACAGTCTAAGGCTCCTCAGAGAAATTGATGCCTTAAGAAGTCAAGACTGAGGCTTGCTGGGTGGCCGGCCAACTTGTCAGGCCTGGAGTGATTACTCAGCGGTCAGGTGCAATTAGCCACAGGAAAAAAAGGCAATTTTTCAAAAGATCACTGCTCGGCCAACACATACTCTCCGCATTCCTACCGTATGCAAGGCTTCCACCAGAAACATTTTTTCTCAACATTCTGTGGCAAAAGAGTGTATTATGAGAGTAGAGGCATATTCAAGGGAGAGGCAATCTAAAGGGAGTGATCTGGATTTGTTGATAAAGCAACATACCACTTTTAATCATCTCGTCATGTTTCTTTTTCAAACACTTTTTCCGAAGGGAACAAGTAGTTATGGGAAAATCGCACCCCATTCTCTACCAGATATAGGGCCCAGAGAAAACACTGTTCTCCTTAAAAGAACATCTGCGACAGCAGAATTCAGGAGAATAATCTGATTTCCTCCCTTAGTAGGGTAGGGTTCTTGCTTTCTGATTTACTTTATGGCTGATTTTTTTTTTTTTTTTTTTTTTTTTTTTTTTTTTTGAGATGGAGTCTCACTTTATTGCCCCAGGCTGGAGTGCAGTGGCATGATCTCGACTCACTGCAATCTCTGCCACCCCAGTTCAAGCAATTCTCCTGCCTCAGCCTTCCAAGTAGCTGGGATTACAGGCAGCTGCCACCCTGCCCAGCTAATTATTGTATTTTTAGTAGAGACGGGATTTCACCATCTTGGCCAGGCTGGTCTCGAACTCCTGAACTGGTGATCCACACGCCTCAGCCTCCCAAAGTGCTGAGATTACAGGCATGACCACTGCGCCCCGCTGGATGCTCATGCCTGTGATCCTAGCACTTTGGGAAGCTGAGGCGGGTGGATCATCTGAGGTCAGGAGTTTGAGACCGGCCCGGCCAACATGGCAAAATTAGCCAGGTGTGGTGGTGGGTTCCTGTAATCCCAGCTACTCAGGAGGCTGAGGCAAGGGGATGGCTTGAACCTAGGAGGTGGAGGTAGCAGTGAGCTAAGATCGTGCCACTGCACTCCAGCCTGGGCAACAAGAGCAAAACTTGGTCTCAAATAAATAAGTAAATAAATAAAAATTTTGATGAACAAACGTAATGGATTTAGAAAAACTTAATCCAAAGATCAATGCTGGGTGTGGCCTGCTCATGGGAGAGAGAATCAGCCAGGGCCCTGCAGCACACTGCTCAAATCTTGTTAAAACATCCCAGTGCTTAGGCCTGAAGAAGGTTGTACGGGGCCAGATAAAAGCCACACAAAGCTGCTATGCACTGTGAATAACAAGCAGCGCCCCCGCATCCCACAACAGAGAAGGTGCTGACCCGGCAGCTCTGGCTCAGGCAGGGTGGAGTCACACTGCAGGCTCCCAGGGCAGGCAGGCTGGGCTGGGGCTACAGCGCCAACCTCTAGCAGGTGGAGAAAGGATGTTGCAGCTGCTCCTCAGTTCACCCTTCTGGAAGGAGCGGCTCCCTGGCTCGGTCTGATATGCTAAACATGGGTAAGAATTTTCAAGACTAGGCTAAGCGACTCAGGCTGAGGAACTGACCCCCTATCTGCTGCAAAAGGGGAAGAGGCCTCAAAACACCGGTGGATTAAGAAGTGATTCCTGCGGGGCACAGTGGCTCATGCCTGTAATTCCAGCACTTTGGGAGGCCGAGGCGGGCGGAGCACCTGGGTCGGGAGTTCAAGATCAGCCTGACCAACATGGAGAAATCCCGTCTACTAAAAACACAAAATTAGCCAAGTGTGGTGGCGCATGCCTGTAATCCCAGCTACTCGGGAGGCTGAGGCAGGAGAATCGTTTGAACCTGGGAGGCAGAGGTTGTGGTGTGCTGAGATCGTGCCATTGCACTCAAGCCTGGGCAATGAGCAAAGCTGTCTCAAAAAAAAAAAAAAAAAGTGATTCCTTTCCCAGCTGCACAATCCACAAGAGAAAATGCAGCAGACATGTGCAGGCATGCACCGTGCACACGCGCATATGAACAGAATGCATGTGTAAACACCTGCCCCCGCCACACCTCACAACAGAGTCAGGTCCAAACCCACGTGCCTGAGAAGTCACCGATGCCACAGCAGAGACTTACCTGGGTCTCTTGTCCGAGGCGGCCACACACATGTGCTGCGACGGCACTGCTGTCCACTTCTTTGCCTCCACAACGAGAGCTTCAGCGTCCACCAAGCCAAATCCATAGAAATGGCTAACTGAAAAGACAGGCCCTTCAGAGCCAGGCTCTCCTGCCTCTCCCAGGAAGGGAGCGAGGCTGACTCTTGCATCTGCGAGGCCCCATGGGGGACAGATGCACTGTGACACTTGAGGTCTCCTGGGGGCCCCAGGCTGCCTGATGGGTCCCTGGCTGCTCAAAGGTCCCAGCTGCTTATCTCTCTCTCTGAACCCAACTCCTTCTGCTTAACTGAGGAGTGTGGGCCAGGAAGCACATCCCGTTTTGGTACAGAGTAGAAGTGTTGAGAAGGGCTAGAACTTTTTTTTGAGACAAGGACAGGATTCTTTAGATTAAAAGGACTTGTCAGCATCGATGCTCCCTGAATCTTAGACCAGACAAGAGAAACCAAATCTGAGACCTCTTGGTTCACACGACTACCACGTGCCCAAAATGCAGTAACACAAGGCTGTGCTCATCTTTTTTGCCATTTTTTTTTCCCTGCTGAGTTCCCAGAGCATGCCGGGGAAGCAGCATGGCACAGGAGAGAGACAGGCTTGTGAACTGGCCCAGTCCGGTACTTAATTCAGCCAGGGAAGGAGATTTTCAAAGTTCAAGAGGCAAGGTCAAGAACTAGATAGAATCTATTTTCCTATTAAATTAGGCCAAAACTGAAATGTAGGTCAGCTCTTGTTACAGCACACCACTACCACAAACATTCCTGCAAAACAAGGATGAATTGGGCTCACTCAATGGCCTCCTTATTACAAGGAATGGCTCTTGCCACTCGGGTGAGTGTTGGACCCATATTTTACAGATAGTAGTATCAGACTTGGTGTCAAAATAGTTAGACCTGAGCTTCAGAAAAGGTTTAAATAAGAATTTCTCCCTAACATAAATACTATAGCCAAATGAAATATTTTTCAGTATACCTGGTAGGAAGTCAGGCAAACAAAGCCAGCGGCACCATCCTATAATTACCTGCTTCAAAAGCACCAGATATCTAGGTTTAATCAAGCCCTGACCATGGGTTAATTTCATGGTACCTAGGTCTTTCCCACGAGGGGCTGGGGGTAGAGGCCCCACTGTCCTATGATTTACTTTTATAACATAGGGGCTGGCCAACACAAATTTTATAGTTAGAAAGTAACTTATAAAACTATCTCAATGTCCTCATTGTACAGATGAGGAAACTGAAGGCAAGTTGCAAAGTTACAGAGCTACTCAGGGCTAAGGATGCAAGTTGTCCTCAGGGGGCACACAAACGACATTTATTCTAATAATTATGGATTTGTTTTAATGCACAATAGAAAAATATATAGCTGCATAGCAAACCTATGATTAACGAGATGTAGCAGAGTTTCCTTTTAAAATACATTTCTTTATGTCAAAAGAAGGAGTGGGGGAAGTAATTTTTTTTTGAGAGACAGAGTCCTGCTATGTTGCCCAGGTTAGACTCAAATTCCTGGGTTCACAATTCTGCTGCCTCAGTTTCCCTAGTAGCTGGAACTACAGGCACACATCATTGCTCCTGGCATAATGAGAACCATGATTTTTCTGGGTGTGGCGGCTCATGCCTGTAATCCCAGCACTTTGGGAGGCCGAGGTGGGCAGACCAGGAGGACATGAGTTCAAGACCAGCCTGACCATGGTGAAACCCTGTCTCTACTAAAAATATAAAAATTAGCTGGGTGTGGTGGTGGGCACTTATAGTCCCAGCTATTCAGGAGGCTTAGGCAGGAGAATTGTTTGAACCCAGGAGGAGGAGTTTGCAGTGAACTGAGATCACGCCACTGTAAAAGAGTGAGACTCCATCCCCCCGCCCCCCGCAAACAAAAAGAGAGAGAACTATGAGTAAATATTGGTATAGTTGGTATCTGGGTATGGCAAAAGTCATAGAATTTAGGGGACCCTGGACTCTCGTACCAGAGGGTTCTTCCTTAATGTCAGTGCGAGCTTCCAGAATCCTTTTCTTAAATAGCTGCACATGTGTTTTAAATTCTTGTGACACACCATTAATCATAACAATGAATGCTATTTGGAGATTCCTTTTAAGGAATTCACACCAGCCCTTCCTATACACTCCAGGGTCACCCGATGCTCCACAGGAATGCCTCTGCCGCACCTTTATGACCCGCGCCATTCACTTTCCAGTCGCTCGCTTTCAGGTGGGCCGGCCGGGATGTCTTCACTAGCAGGTGCTGGACGTCCCTCCAGGTCAACTGGCTGCTGCAATGACACAACACACCCTGGAGTCCACACACAGGCCAACAACAGCAGCCACACACGCTACTCAGATGTAGGGGATCAGGAGCCAACCAGTGTCTGAACTTGAGCAAGCCCCTCAGGCTAAGGATTCCATTCCTCGGCAAGGGTTTATTTCACAACCTCTTAGCAAATAATAGTTTCCAGCAAATAAATCCAGAGGAAAAACGAGGTTCAATGGGTAACCTAAAATTCATAAGCATTAAAAGCCTCGCCTTGCTGCCAAGCTCTGCTTGAGTTTGCACAGAGCCATATGGGAAACAATTAAAATAGAAGATGCTTCATATAATAGCAGATGTTTATTAAATATTTGGGACTGTTCTTCACCATAATAAGCAAATACTATAGTGTACAAGAGTGAGCTCAAACCATGATTGGCCGAGATCCCACTCTGTGTGGGTCCACCGTCTGCAGACTATAATCTAAGATCTTAGTATGTGATTCTAAATTTACAAATATTCTTTTTGGGGAAGCAGAAACATTTCATCAAAAGAGCACAACGTGCCACTAATGTAAGTGAATATAAAGATGATTTTTTTTTTTTTTAATTCTAAGACATATTTGCTCACCCCTGCTTTTTGCGTGTGAGACAGGGTCTTGCCCTGTTGCCCAGGCTGGAGTGCAGTGGTGCAACCTCGGCTCACTGCAACCTCAACCTCCTGGGCTCACGCAATCTTCCTACCTCAGCCTCCCGAGTAGCTGGGACTACAGGTGTGCACCACCACACATGGCTAATTTTTACATTTTTTTGTAGAGACAAGGTCTTGCTGCGTTGCCCAGGCTGGTCTCAAATACTTGGGTTCAAGCAATTGTCTTTTTTTGGCTTCCCAAAGTGCTAGGATTACAGGTGTGAGCACCGAACCTGGCCCATGGTTTTTTAACACCTCTGAAATCCAGATGGATCTTATGATCTGATATCTCCTATAAGCCCCTCTGCCCACAGCAACCTGGAACAGGTCACATTGCCTGGAGGGGCTGAACTTGGCCCTGTCTATTCACATTGTCATTTCCAGGTCTAAATAACTCTCAGCCTAAAAGAACTCTTCAATAGTTACAAAAATTCTAAGCGATATGGATGTCTTGTATTACTGGCAGCACTTCTGGTTTCTGTGGTACATAAAAAGGGTGCATCTTACAACTTTATGGCATCTTGGATTTGATGAGATATAGTATTTTTCATACTATCTATACGCAGAGAGTAGTATAAAATACGAGCATTGATTCTTTCTCTTTTTTTCTCCCCACTTTTTTTTTTGAGATGCAGTCTCACTCAATCGACCAGGCTAGAGTGCAGTGGTGTGATCTTAGCTCACTGCAACCTCGGCCTCCCAGGTTCAAGCAATTCTCCTGCATCAGCCTCCCAAGTAGCTGGGACTACAGGTATGTACCACCATGCCCAGCTAATTTTTATATTTTTAGTAAAGATGGGGTTTCACCATCTTGGCCAAGAGGGTCTTGATCTCTTGACCTCGTGATCTACCTGCCTCGGCCTCCCAAAGTGCTGGGACTACAGGCGAGAGCCACCATGCCCAATCACTCCTTTTTTCTAATCAGTATTAATTGCTATGGAATCTGTATATTTGAACATACAAGCTTTCTGCAAGGCTGCTTTAAAGTATGGTAAAGATAACACCTACACATGAATCATAATAAACGGAATATCTTTTTGCCCTATCCAACTAACAGCTGAGTGAAAAGGAAGATGTATGGGTTCATGGTTCCAGGCACAATTTGACAGATAAACATTTATGGATCTTTTATTCCTTTTCTAGTCGATTAAATCGATGCCCACCTAGGACTTTTCACTCAATCAGAAAATTAACCAAGAATAAATGAGCATCTTTCGAGTCCGAGACTCTCACTCCTGAATATCACAAACACACTCTTCTTTCCAAACCGTCTTTCCAGGGCTCGTTGGGATGGAGGTGACCAGAAGCACAAGCCCCAGCCTTGTCCCAGCGCGTGTCTACTAGGAATGCACGCCGTGCCACATGCACTGCCTCAGAGAATGACCCCGGGAACGTGGAATGAAGGAGAATCAGGGTAGCTGCCGTGGCTGCGGGACCTGGAGCTGCAGGAGCGGGAGTGCTGAAGCACCCAGCAGGCTTGCCCTCCCCAACAGAGCCTGCTCGGATGTCACAGGCATCTCTCCAGCCACCCACTCTGTGTGGGCGTGTGAAGATGTACATAACGCAGAATTTACCCTTTTTTCCTTTGAGGCAGAGTCTTGCTCTGTCACCCAGGCTGGAGTGCAATGGCACCATTTCAGCTCACTGCAACCTCTGTCTCCTGGGTTCAAGCAATTCCCCTGCCTCAGCCTTCTGAGTAGCTGGGACTACAGGTGCATGCCAGCACACCCGGCTAATTTTTTGTATTTTAGTAGAGATGGGGTTTCACCATGGCCAGGATGGTCTCAATCTCCTGACCTTGTGATCTGCCCGCCTTGGCCTCCCAAAGTGCTGGGATTATAGGAGTGAGCCACTGTGCCCAGCCCAAATTTACGATTTTAACCATTTGTAAACATACAGCTCAATAGCACTGAGTACATTCCCATTGCTGTGTTACCACCATATCCATCTCTAGACCTTCTTGCCACCCACTAGACTGAAACTCCGTCCCATGGAACACTCAGTCCCCATTGATCCACCCTCTAGCCCCAAGCAGTCACCCTGCTACTTTCTGTCTCTATGAGTTTGATGGCTCCAGGTCCTCATGTAAGTGGAACCACACAGGATGTGTCTTATTTCCCTTAGCACAATGTCCTTGAGGGACCATATCATAACACGTATCAGAATCTCCTTCCTTTCAAGGCTGAATGATATTCCATGGTGTGTACAGCCCACACTTCGCTTATCCCTTCCTCCATCATGGACCCCCGGGTTGTTTCTGCCTTTCAGCTGTATGGACATGGCTGTGCCAATCTCCATCTGAGTACCTGCTTTCAATACTTCTGGATATACACCCACAACGGGATTGCTGAATAGTATGGGGAGTCTGCTTAATTTTTCAAGGAAGCACTGTACTGTTTCCTACGGTGGCTGCTCTGAACATTCCCACCCTTTGCCCCCTTTGCCTGTTTTCCTACGAGGCATTTACCCATGGCATATAAGTCTTGGGGTACACACCTTCCCTGGGCTCACACTCTCCAGGCTCCAGCTCCCACCTCCCCCGATTTCTCCAATGTGTTCTTGCTGCTCCTGGCTGGTCACTGGCTTCCGCACTGGCTCCCCATCCATGTCCAGTGGCCTGGTCTCCAGGCCTTTTCCTGGCACGCACACCTGTTCTCCTTCCCATCCACTGCCCCCCTTCTGTGGTCCACAGGCCAACCTCACTCTTGGGGAAGATTCTGAGGCCTCGAGTGGCTCACGGCCATGAACCCTGGTGGAGAGGTCACAGGTTCAGGCTTTGGAGTTCAGACAGAGCTGACATGGCCACACCCCATGCTGCCCCTATGACCTGGCGATTTATTGCTGTGTGTCAGCAGGGCCTACTCGAAGATGGCTACAGCCAGTCCTCCTGGAAATCTAGAGTTTAGGTTCCAGGAAGCATGAGTTTTGCAGCAGAGGACAGAATGGATCCAGAGAGGGAAAAATTTAGAAACCATTTTCTTATGAAAAAAAAAATCTTATTTTTGACTCTAGCAATAAAATCACAAATACAACTGCATGAAAAATATGTCTAAGAAATGGTGTTGAAAATGTTTTTTGATGAAGAAGGAATGTTTGAAAAATACCAAGACTGTCCCAAAACTACGGGACTCCCTTTGGAGAACTCCGACGCACGTGCGTCTTCCTTCACTCTGGCCGTACGCTGTCTGCAGCCCTGCCAGATTCAGGGAGCATCTCCACCCAGAACCATTTGGCTTTGCTGAAGGTCCTTCCACAGCAGTAGCGAACAGAGACAGAAGGCAGCCCCGAGGCCATCCTCACAAGCCAGAGCTAGCCCAGTTCCCAGACATGAACTGTTCCTTCCTTGGCCAATCCTGTAAGTTTAAAATGCCCTAGGCTGACACTGTTCCAAATGGGGTTCACCTGATTCACCATGTGTACGTTTCTGAGGAGGAGTTAAGATGATGAGGAAGGAGACCGTCAGAGCCTTCCTGTGCCCACTGAGCAAGTTTAAGAGGACAACGTGTCCCGAACATTCACATTCAGCTGTTCGCATGCTTCCAGTAAGGAAAATACAGAGCAAATGAAGGGTAAAGTATGCGAATGTGAGTTTCCACACATGCAACTAATTATTTAGAATTTTTAAAAAGAGCCTCAGGACACAGAAGCTAACATTTTGGCCTCAAAATTAACGATGTCAAACTGTTTCTCTGTTAAATTGGTAGGATGTGAGTGTCAGGCTCAGTTCGATTGTACAAGTCCACATGCAAACACATGTCATTACAACCGTTTAGGCTTCCCAAACGTGCTTTCTGAGTTCTTCAAAAACTCATCTACAACAGACCAAAGGGCCCGTTTGTTCTCTGCCCGTTTTGATGACTAAAGAACAATCTGTTTTTACCCCATGACTGCATGTGCAGTTAACTTACTTTTCTTTCTGAACCAGCGACACACACGCACAACTCTAGAGTTTTTCTTGATTGTCAATTTCTAAATGAAAGTTCCTAAAAAGGAGCTACAGCAACCTAAAGTGTGGTTTTGGTGTGAGGTGCAGAATCAGAGGCAGGCCTCGGGCTCTGGCCCAACTGGCCCCCGTGTCCGACAAAGGGCAGGAGACGTGAGCTCTACCAAAGGAAGAAACCACTTCATGGCCATCAGGATGGTGTAAAAATGGAAGGAAAATTTGATACGTTCTACAAATGGGTGAACCTTAAAGACATTATGTTAAATGAAACAAGCCAGGCACAAAATGACAAATCCTGTGTGATTCCAGTTACCTCAAGCACCTAGACTAGTCAAATTCATAGAGACCGAAAGTAGAATCGTGGTTGTCAGGAGCTAGGGTTGGGGGGTCGATGAGGAGTGTTATGGGCCGAATTATGTCCCCTCCAAAATTTATTTGTTGAAGCCTTAGGCCCCAGTACCTCAGAATGTGACTATATTTGGACATAAGGACTTAAACAGGTAATTAACATCCAATGAGATTATTATTGGGCCCTAATCCAATCTGACCAATATCCTTATAAAAAGAGGACACAGCAGAAGGGGAGAAGGCAGCTTTCTGCAAGCCAAGAGGATGCCACCCCTGCTGACACCTTGATCCAGGAACTCCAGGCTCCAGAACTTTGAGAAAGTACATTTCTGTTGCTTGAGCTGTCCAGTCCGTGGGTCTCTGTCAGGCAGCCTGAGCTGACTAACCTGGGCAGCTGTCATTTAACGGCCTGGGGTTTCAGCCTGGGAAGAAACCCCCCTGGGTGGAGGGGGAACACGGAGGGATGGGGGTGCAGGGATTAAGCTCAGTGAATGTGCTTAATGCCACTGAGCTGTCCACTTCGATATGGAGAAAACAGCAAATGTTATGTGTATTTTATCAAAATATAAACATTTGAAGAAAAAAAAAGGAAAGGAAGAAACAGAAGTGGGAACTTACTTTGCTTCTAGAGCCAAGGCAATGATGCCAGCCACCATGGGGGCGGAGACGGAGGTCCCGGTGTGGCCGTCGGTACAGCGCTGACGCAGATCGGTGGTGACCTGGGTGAGAGGGCAGCACAGTGAGACGGTGACAGCAGAGAGGCTAATTTACTCTCCAGAGAAGGCAAGGCCACTTCAGGTGCCACTGTTGGAAATAGATGCTCGGTGCCATGAAGAAAAATCAGCACTGAGACAAAGGATCTTTCAGCAATGCAATTTTTACTTTCTGGACTGTAGGATGGGTACCCTCACTAGCCATCTTGCCATGCGAGTACAATGAACAAAGCAAAACAGACAAATTTATCCTTTATGCATCTGGGGTCATCCTCACTGCTGTGTCTGATCTCTGTCGGTTGTAGCCAGACCTCACAACCTAAACTAAACCCCAATTGGCTCACAACTTAAAACTTTTCTAAACAAGTAAAAACAATGGAGAGCTGGGACCTGCCTGTGAGCACGTCCAGCACAGATATCTTGGTTAAAGCACAAGCACACAGAATGTACTACGTGCCTGTAAGCATGGCTTGTCTAACAGCTACAGAAGATAGGGCTTAACAAAGTTATTAGCACACTTACTCTTTAACAAGAAAGGAAACTTTAAAAAGGAACTTTCCTACTTCCCATAACCACTAACTGTGGCTCCGTGACCCTGGCTCCCAGGAACAAATAAGGTGTTAGGCAAACGCATCTCAGCAACCACAGGTTTCCACAGCATCTGGTGCTCCCTGCTAAGTCACTTTGCAGGAAGACAGGCAGGGGTAAGGAGGCCAACTGGGAGCATGAGCTTCGATTAATAATAGGTCGGCTGGTTCCCTCTACTGCAGAAGGCTATGTGGAAAAAATGGTAGAACGACATGAAACCAAGAAGCACCCAACAGGATCCTCCTCCCTGGGTCTGCTGGCTTTCATGCCCTGTAACCAACACCCAAGAGTACCCATGGCAAGACCACCAAAGTCCACACTACTGACCCCTCAGTCACCCCCTGACTTCAGAGCAACTGGAGGTACCCACGTGGCTCAGAGAGAGTTTCTGCCTTTAGCCAGCAGGTCATAAGTTGGGTTCTCCACCAGGACGTCTACCTGAAAAAGCAGATCAACCTGGCGTGTTCCTGACCTCCCAGGGCCTGCTGCTCATTATAAAAAGAGGACACAGCAGAAGGGGAGAAGGCAGCTTTCTGCAAGCCAAGAAGACGCCACCCCTGCTGACACCTTGATCCAGGAACTCCAGGCTCCAGAACTTTGAGAAAGTACATTTCTGTTGTTTGAGCTGCCCAGTCCAGGGGACTCTGTCACGGCAGCCTGAGCTGACTAACCTGGGCAGCTGTCATTTAATGGGCTCTGTTTAACAAGGCAGGCTCTGCCAGCTGGGGGCTCTGCCTGCCCTCCTCGGAGGCACTGGCCCAGGCTGGGTGTGGGATGGATTCCGGACCTCACTACTGCTCAGCCTGATGTATATTTCCCTTTGGACTGAAATGGGGAGCAGCCGCTGGGGATTCAGCCTGTGTGGGTGCAGCTGTGCTGGGTGGCATTGTGGCCCCCATGGTCTTTGTCCCCTGGTGCTATTCCCACGATCTTCGCAGATGGAGTTAAGGTTGGTAGCCAGAAAACCTTAAAGCAGGAAGATTATCCTGGATTATCTGATAGACCTGATGCTACCACCAGGGCCCTTGACCTTGGAAGAGGAAGGCAGTAAGGCTGTCAGAGAGAGGAAGCACCAGAAGGACTGGACGCGCAGCTTCTGGCATCGAGGAGGGTGTTGAAGAGCAAGCCAATTAATGTGGGTGGCCTCTAGAGGCTGAGAACGGGCCCCAGCTGACAGCCCACAAGGAAACAGGAAACTCAGTCCCAGAACCACAAGGACCTGAGTGCTGCCAACAGCCCAAGTGGGCAAAGAAACAGATTCTCCCCGGAGCCTCCAGAAGGAACCACAGCCCTGCCAGCACCTTGGTCTTGGCCTTGTGAGACTCAAAGCAGAGACAGTTGAGGCTCCTGGACTTCTGGCCTACAGGACCATGAGATATCAATCTGTACTGTTTTAAGCTGCTAAGTTTGTGATAATTTCTCATGGCAGGAGTAGGAAAGTCACATGCCCACCCACCCACCACAGGGCTCCGGTAGCCGATTTGCCTAATCTTTGAGAATCCATTTCACAGTGAGAGCAATCCAGATCCTCTTCCAAACTCAGTACCTTCCAAACTTGCACAAGTTTTAGCTGAGCCAACAATTGTCCAGAGAAGGAGGTCTGGCCTGTGTCACATGCACAGGATTTGAGAGATTGCCAACAGAAACCAGCTTCTTCCCTGCCCGTTTCAGTGGGGCTGGGGTTCCTCAACATGGGAAGGGCAGCTGAGGGCACAGGAAAAGGGACAAGAATGGCCCTCTCTGACCCCAGCATCTTCATATGCAAATGGACACCATGATGTAGACTTCAGGGGTTCTGGGCAGATGACAGCAAGGCACCTGAAAAATACTTGTGCTTGGTAAATGGTGGCCAGGAGGAGAAACTAGGGGTGGTTGGGCAGGAGGTCAGCTCCCAAGAGCATGTGAGGCTCACAGCTGGCTCTCCAGCTTCAGAGAAGGGGGCCCTGGGGAGTGAGAAGAGGGACCCACCCTGCGAGGGACAGCTGAGTCCTAGTGCGGCGCCTGGGACACAGCTCGTGTTCAGTGAACACACATACCCTCCTGTTCGGGTGAGAGACGCTTTCTTTAGGTTCTGCTCCTCTATAAAGGGTCACATCTCAGCATGGGGCATCCCTCGCTCCTGGTGGACACTGGTGGCAGTCTCCAGACTTAGAGGGACAGAGAATGCAGGGGACAGGGCCGTGACTGCCATCACAGACCTGCCTGAATGCTGAGACTGACCCGTCGACTGCCCCAAGCAGCACGTGTCTCCCTGGGAGGTCTAAGAGGACTCAGGGCAAACGCTGGGCTCTACCAGAGCTGAAAGTAACGCCACTCATAGGGTCAGAGCAGACTTTCCAGACAGTCTCTTTTATCCCTCCCCTGACTATGCCCTTCTTACCCACGTATTATTGCTCAGAGAAGAGAATTTGAAAAAAGAAGGAAGAAAGAAAATTAAAGAGTTTTATAGCCAAGGCATACACACATGCATGCCATACAAACACACATGCTGGAGTGATTCATCACACAAATAAAGCTGCGAGTCCTGCTTCCAGGGTTGAGAGACACCACCCTGCCTGCACACAGCCCATGTTATAAAGTGTCCCAGAACTTCGCAAATTCAAAATTGTATCCATTCGCCCAGCAGGACTATGTGTCTGTCTAATGAGACCCCCGCAAGTCCATGCTCCAGTGAGCTGGATTTCTACACAAACAGGACACCATTCAGCAGCTCAGCTGCCCGTCCCAGGGGCACGAACTCTGGCAGAAAAGGAAAATAACAAATTAATACCTTAGTTAACCAGCACAAGCCGCTACCAGGCTGGCGACGGAGCGATGGCAGCTGATCTTTCACTGGTGCAGAGCAAAGCAGAGAACAGGAAGCATGTATGTTCCCACAGAAAAGTGTAAAAATAAATTCACGAATAACTTCTAAAGACGTGGCTGGGCAGCCAGAGAAATGAAAAGATGCTGGTGAGCTTTAAAATATAACCGTGTCTGGCCAACTCCACGGTCTCACTTTTAAAATGGCTGCAAGTCAACTTAATGACTGTGCATTTCAATTCTGCATTAATTTGGACTGGAAACCCTCCCTTCCTCTTTTTTTTTCTTTAAGTAGGAAGGTATGTAGGGAAAGAAAAAGCATAAATTCTACCCAAGTACTAAAACAGTTACCTTTTAAAAGATAAATCACACTTATGTTCACTGAAGTGAACAGAGCAGACAGAAACCACTGCTCGACTTAAAAGTGTCCAGAAGTGCTTCTGTAGCAACAGGATGCCTAGAAGAACGCCTAGATTTCTAGAATGTCTCAGTATAAAACCAAGTCTTTTTCTTACTGTATTGTACATGCTGGAACTGGATGAGTCAATTGGATTCCAAGTGATGTGACTACAGAATTTCAGACTTAAAACAAGACCTCGTGAGAAGGAACCTCATTCTTAAATGATATTTTTAGATCTCTAAAGCCAGAGAGGGCTTTAATTGCTATTTCTGTGCAAAGATTAGAAAGCCAGCATCCGAGGAAGGCTGCCAAAGGGCTGGGGTTTTCCTCAAGGCTCAAATTGTTCACCGATGGGTGAGGCTGGGACCCTGAGATCCAGAACAATCTGGCCCCAATCTAACCCATCTTTCTGAGAAGGGGAGAAGAAACTCATTCCCAGGGGCTGAGGCACACAGGACAAGCACCCCGACTTGCCGGGAGGACTTACGATTTTCCGCTCATAAAAGGCCCCGCTGCTGTAGGTGGCGGCCAGCGTGGAGGCACACTCCTCCAGGTACCAGGGCTTGTACCCGTTCTCGGTGGCGCTGCTGACGGAGATGGTGTAGATGCTGTTGGTGTAGCCGTCACACGAGCAGTAGTCCCCCTCTCTCCCGCCGTTCCCCGATGCCCAGACAAAAATGGAGCCCAGGCCCTGCCGGCCCTGGAGGGAACGAAAGGAACCAGGCTTAGCCCCACAGCCAGAACCTTGTAGGGCGGGTCTCACCTCCGACCTGAATGTTCCTTCCAAGGGATAAGAAGGATGCATGCAGACCATCCAGAAGCTGCTGAGAACACGGTGTGGGGGCTCTCACTTGATGTGAATGGTGTACTTTTACCTGTGGTAGCAGCCTTAAAACTGCAGAATCACAGGATCCTACGAGGGAAAGGGCCAGAAAGACCTCCCTGTTCTCTGCCGGAAAATCCAGGGTCCCAGCACAAGCTCTTCTATTCCAGAGTCACGCCTATCATTTCCACAGTAATGGCTTCTGATCAGAGACCTCACAGCGCTGCCAGGAACACTCAGGTTACAGACAATGGTGGAATTTGTAGCTCTAATTTTTTTGGGTTGAAAGAGCTGGTCTAGAGGGGAAGAGACTGAGGTTTCTGGAAAACATATCTGAAGAGGTGCCCTTCTTGCAGAGGGAGCTAACTTTGCAAAGAGGGATAGGACCATGCACTCTGGGTGAAGACAGAATAGGTGAAAAGGGTTATGTCCAGGAGCTGGTAGCAGCTTGTGGGCGTCCTGCCAGAGCTCCCTGTGAGCTCCGCTGTGGGTATTGGAGTGGTCAGATTCATACTGCGAGCCAAGGCCAGGGACTCATTTATGTGTAGGTTTTGTTTCTTTCTCGCTCTCATTTTGTTGTTGTTGTTGTTGAGACAGGGGTCCTGCTACATTACCCAGGCTGGTCTGGAACCCCCCTGGCTCAGGCGATCCTCCCACCTCAGCCTTCAGACTCACCGGGATTACGGAAGTGTGCGGCCATGCCCAGCTGTGTGCCGGTTTTCATCGTTAAGAATGTACATGTGAAAGCAAGTCTTTGAAAGACACCGGCCGGTCAAGGCTGATTCCTGCAGCCCTGCTCTATCCCACACCCACAGGATGTGTGATTTCTGACCACACCGAGAATCGTTCCAGCCACAAACACCAGCTAAAGATTACCAAGTGGGAGACAGAGCTGACCAATGTAGTCCAGAGGCTGGATGGGCTGGTGGTGCACAGCCGGCCCGAGAGCAGGGCCAACCTCCACCTCCACAGGAAACTGGAGCCACTGGCTGGCCACCACGACCTTACAGAGGACCCTCCTTTCCAAACACACGGAGGAAGTTGATTGATACTCATGCTCAGTAATCGGCCACTTTAAAGATAACTGACACCCCAACTCTGCAGTCCCCGTAGTCAGACTGAAGCCTGCTGCTGACCAAATGAGTCACACTCACCGTTGGAGCACCAGTCACTCTTCTGATGAGTGGACCCACCTGCTCTATAAGCCCACGCCATGGGGCTTTGTAAACCAAGGAGACTCCAGCTCCAACCTGAGGCTCCCAAGAGACCCCACAGCAGTCCCGCTGCTTAAAGCTGCCTCGTCCACTCTGCTTTCTGCAACTGCAGGGTGAACCTGTCTGAGTGGCCAAGAGCGAAACAGAAAGGTCACTCCCAGAAAAGCTAACCTTCTGAGAGAAAGGTGCAAAGTGCTGAGGAAGGGTGTGTGTGTGTATGTGTGATTACCTGCAAGGAGAGATTCAGCTCAAGCCGGTTTAAAGGAACTGCAATGCAAATGTCCTTATTCCAGTTGAGAATTAGCTCCAGACCCTGCCACTCCTAAATCGCCACCTCGCTTGAAATGATTCATAAAATGTGGTCCTTTTGCAAGGTGAAGCATGCAACCTTATTGATCCAGGAGCAGAGAGAATGGCCAAAAACAGCACTCCCCAAACTGGAATGTGCATACACGGGAGTCCCCTGGGAACCCTGATACAATGCAGATTTGCTCCCCAAAGTCCAGGGTAGGCCTGAGAGTCTGCATCCCTAATGAGCTCCCAGGGGACGCCAGTGCTGCTGGCTCTGGACCCCACTTTGAATACCAGAAGCCTGAAATGCTCCAGGTTTGCCTTTACAGCATGTGCTGTGCGTTTACTGAGACCAACCTGTCCTCCTAGGCGTCAACGTATCAACAACTTTTTCCCCTTCTTAAAATGGTCTCCCGGAAGGAGAACATAGAAATAAGACGAGGAAACAGCCAGATCTGAGAGTGTAGAGATGTTTTAACTCTCTGACGACTTTATTTTCACTTCCCAGATCTTCCAGTGGCTTCATGAAAGCCGCAGGACAGAAGCTGTAGGGGACATTTCAACCCTCGCCATGAACTTGTACTTCTTTACCATAAACTCACAATTTCAACCCAATCAAATCGTATTTGAGTGTCTTCCCTAGGGAGAAGGAGTTCATCCATGACCTTGGAAGCACTGCTGCTGAGGGCCGGCAGATGTCAGCCACCTGGACATGGCCAGTGTCATTAGCCTCAGCAATGTTTAATCACAGCTTCTGAATAACCAGCCGTGAGAGGAGAGAGGCTTCCTAAGCACCGACATTAAACAGCTCTGTGTCAAATCATAGCTTCCAAAGACCCCCACCATCAGACCACATCATCTACCAAAGATGAAGTCAGATTCTACAGAAGACTGTGGGTGACAAACGGGGCCACAAGCAGGAACAGATGGGGGAACGTGGTTTGGTTTGAGATCATCAAATTTCTAGAAGGCTTTTCAGTGACAGGTTGAGAGAGTTGCAATTTAAGGCTCTCTGCATGAAATATTTTACTTCCAAATCATGAAAAAAAATCAAATGACCTCAGTATTTCAAGAAACTCTGACAAGAATGAGGGGGAACCACATGGTCCCCTCTGCAACGTCCCCGATCCCCTGACAGCTGGACAAGGCCAATGCTGCTCAGAATTCAGAACGCAAAGACCCCTCTGCAGCCCCAACCTCCCCAGGCCTCGCACAGGCTCCATGAAGCAGAGAGCCCCAATGATCATGGCCAAACAACCAGGACCCCTCCTGGAGAGAGGCTGCCTCATCCTAGGAGCTCAGTCTTTGGAAATCATCCCATGGAAATGACAGACGCTCAGCAGTAACACCCTCCAAAGCAATATGTTCCACACAGGAAATGCCGTCTTCCACTTACCCACCCTCTCCCAAGCTTAAATTCAGCTTAATTTTTAGGATGTCTCGCTTGTCATCAAGACCGAGATCCAAGCGATCTGCCGGGTTGGGGCCGGGAGCTGAGTAATGGAAAGACGTGATTTATGTATTCGGCAGCTCTTGGTGGGCAGCGGCTGACTTGGTCATGCCTGAGTCTGCCAGCACTCACTCAGCCCAGCCTCGGGCCTGGCGCGGGCACTCAGCAACCTGATGGAAGCCGCCTTGGTGTTTTCTTGGAGTGGTGGAGAGAAAGGAAGCTGTCCAGCGTCTCCCATGCTCTGTGTGTGCGTGTGTCTACACTGCCCCTCTTCCTTAATCTTCCTTTGCCCACTGAGTGTCGGGGTGAGTACTAAACTCTGAGGGACACAGGGGTAGACACCCCTGTATTTGGTCATCAGTTTCTCAGGCATTCAAGCCCTGAGTGGGTGGGGGTTGGGAGTAGCAGAGGAGGAAGCTTCCACCTCACTCCTGCAGGGTGACACCACATCTTTCGGAGGAGGTGCAGGCGGGTGCAGCTGGCAGGAGGTGGAGGATGCAGTGTGGGCCTGATGCCCAGGAAGGGAAAGAAGTTCAGGAAAACTCCAGGGCTTCAGCGGGGCTGCAGGGCTGGGGGCCTCCTGAGGAAAAATGCTCATCCCCATAAGAGGAAATGAATGGATAGTGACCAGACTCAATGCACCCACGGAAGCAATCAAATGATACTACGTTGGCAAAGGAAATCAGGAACAGTTTAAAAACATACTCCTCCTTTGTGGGGCAGGACTCAGGGGCAGGCAGAGAGAGACAGAGAAAGCCTGTTTGCGATACATCCCTTCATACTGTCTGATTGACTTAGCTGTTTATTAGTCACACTGTAATTACTATACATGGGTTATAATATGATGAGAACTTTAAAAATATCTTAAATGATATAAATCATAAAATGGACTTGACTCCTGCCAACCCCTCCCCATTCTCCCATCCCCCACAGGAAAAGTCAGTGCAGCCTGGATTTCCTGCTGGAACTCCCCCTGCCCCCATCCCCCTGCAGCAGTCACTGACCACACATTGTACTTTGGGCTGGGGCCTGTTGGGCCACCCAGGGCCTCCTGGATGCTGATCACAGCTCTGTCTGCCTGCTCCCAGAAGCTGTCCTCACCCAGAAATCTGCCTTGCCACCCTGCTTGTAAGAACTGGCTCATCTCCAGCCACCCCCTTCCCCTTCCTCAGCCTTCCTGACCCACAAGGATCCGGAACCAAACACTGCAGAGTGGCTGGCGGTGGCCTCAAAGGGACCTGCCAGCCTCCCCTCAGCCTGTTGGCAGAGAAGCAGCCCCTCACATCTTTGCTCTGCTGAGCCCCTGGTGAGGTTCTACTGGAGAAATTCTAACTGGGCTGGGCTGTGGGCTGTGGGAAACACCCAGACCACTTCCTGCTGCGGTGGGGCCTAGGTGAGCACATACCCCACAGTGAACGCAGAAAAGTTCCATAGCTGGTGTTTCTAAAGGCAGGTGGGCCGAGGCCCCGAACCCCTGGCCACCTGCACAGTCCAAGTAACAGGCCAGGTCAGGTGAGCTGACTCGCCCCTGTCACCCACCTGTGTACCGTGCTCAGCCAGGGACAGGCAAACTCCAAGGCAGAGGGCCATGCTCACAGGGCCCAGCTGGCTGTCACTGGAACAGTGGAACAAGGCAAAACACTTCTGCTCTTGTTGGTAAACGGCCACTTCTCAGACTCCCCAAGTGACTCCTCCACACTAGCCTGGCACCTGGCACGTGGTACAGCCGAGTCTTGCCAGTCTTGTTTCAGGGCAGTGGCCAGTGTCACTCTGATATTTAATTGTTAAAAATGTGTACTGTCACCCTTGCCCAAGAGTGCTCCCCTATACCCCCGGGTTACTCACACCTTTTTAATGCCATACTCGAAAGCCTGCTTAGCCAGTCGGCCGGGCCCGTCCACCGTCTTCCCATCGTCGTCCGGCCCCCAGCTGGCACTGTAAATGTCGATGTAGTTGGGTCTGATGCCCAGCGACTTTGCCTCGACCACATCTGTGACGTCACCATCCAGCATGCGGATGCCTGAAAGCACAGAGGAGGCTCCGTGTCGGCGCCCGCCCGGGGCCAGGCAGCTCAGACAAGGACTCCGCAGCATGGAGTCCCTCCCAGCAGGGGCTGTTCCCAGTCATTCTGCTAAACTGCTCCTCTTCTCCACGCTGGCTGATGTGAAAGAATTAAAATGACAACTCAGGGCAGGGCAATGCAAGAAACCAAGCGATTTCCCAAAGACAGGGTGCAGTTTCCCTCTGTGCCATGAGGTCCTGCCGCCATCTAAAAATGCATATTTCTTTTTTTTTATTTTAATAAACAAGATCCGTTATTATTTATTTATTTTTGAGACAGAGTCTCACTCTGTCATCCAGGCTGGAGTACAGTGGTACAATCTTGGCTCACTGCAACCTCTGCCTCCTGGGTTCAAGCAATTCTTCCACCTCAGCCTCCCAAGTAGCTGGGACTACAGGTGTGTGCCATCATGCCCAGGTAAGTTTTTTATTTTTAATAGAGATGGGGTTTTGCCATGTTGGCCAGGCTGGTCTCAAACTCCTGACCTCAAGCGATCCACCTGCCTCAACCTCCCAGAGTGCTGGGATTACAGGTGTGAGCCACCACTCCTGGCCAAAATGCACATTTCTATAACAGAACTCTAGAGCCTTTTTCAACTCTCCCAGCTGTCTATTTCTCTTTTTATAATTCTACCTCAACATATAACTTATGATGAACCAAACCAAGCCTGTACCCTAGGCTGTAATGGAGGGCACTGGGGTCTTGGATATTGCTGGCTAGCTCATCTCCATTTGCGTTTGGGATCTATGTTTCCTGGAGGGGTCTTTAGAGGTGGAGAGTCCAGCTTCCTCAAGAGCACCCCAAAAGGAGAGGAGTGAGGGGCTCCCACAAGCCTCTCCCAATGCCTACTGTCCCAGCCAGGGGTCTCCCTTCTTGCCTCATGCTTGGCATTTGCCTTTATTACTGGTTGCCCTCTGCAGCTAGCAAGTTGCCCCAACAACAGTGCCTCCCACAGAGAAGGCATCTGACAGAGGCCTGGCATGGAACAGGGAAGCAAGGGGTAATGGCGGCCACGGCCACACTCTCCCCAGATTCTAGTAGCATCAGAAAGTCAGCTTCTCTGGGGCTCAGGGAATCTCGCCTGGGTTGGCTCTCTTCAAGGCCACTTGACACCCACAGCACCCGCCTCAGAGGCCCCCAGGAGCCCCTCACCCACAGGGTCCAGCTCCGTGTGTGCAATGACCATGCCTTCATCAAGATGAATTCTAAGTCTTAGAGTCTTTGAAGATGTAACAGAAAATAGGACTTCTTCTGATTGTAAGAATAGTACATGTTCTTCCCTAAACTTTGGGAAATGGAGAAATAACCCACAATATTTTGGCTATTTTCTTTTCTTTTTTTAGTTTTAGAGATGGGGTCTGACTGTCACTCAGGCTGGAGTGCAGTGACACAGATCATAGCTCACTGCAGCCTGGAACTCCTGGGCTCAAGCAATCATCCCATCTCAGCCTCCCAAGTAGCTAGGACCACAGGTGCCCACCACTGCACCTGGCTGGTTATTTTTTTCTAGTCTTTTTCTAGCCTGCAGCATATACTTTCTTTCCAAATCCTTTTTTCCACCCACTGAAAATATAGAGATTTCCTTGTGCCATTAAAGACTCTTCCAAAGACTTGCAGTTGTTAGCAGCTGCAAGTCCCTGCTGCCATGCACACAACCCCGGCCCAGGCAGCCTTCCTTCTGGGATTCACCTCCTGAAGTGGGGCTCCCCCACCTCACCCACACTAGTTTGTGCCTGTTTGTTCTATATCCCAGAATCTACATTGACACAGTGTATACTCAAAAGCAGAAACTTTAAATATGATTGACTTTAAAAAAACAAAATAGTGACTTTTCCCTGAGGTTAAAAGAGGTGGTACAGGACTCATGCAGAAGAGCCACAGGAAGGAGACCCTGGAGGTGACACCCTCCCCAGGTGCTCAGGGACAAACATTTTATGTGAATAGAATCCCACTGTCCCATCCATTTCTACGAAAATCATGAGCATACCCTCCTGTCATTTTCAATTATAATTGATGAGCATAGATCTCTAACACATACATTTCAAATGTTCTTGTCCTATAATCTTTCACCCAGTAGCACGTGGATTATAAACAAATAACTAAATGTACTTCTTGGCTTGCCAGGGTAAAAAACTTCCAACCTAAAAAGAATTTGAAGATGATTTCACAGCAGCAAATTCTTCCATTCCATCCATCAATTCTACCCAGTTTTGAAGGCTCTGGTTTCCCTAAGGCTTCACCTTAACATATGCCCTGAAATTTCCCAGGCATGAACCAAGACAGAGAATACAAGAGCCACCACAGACAGTTCTTGGAAGACTGGGTAGGGTAGTTGGTGGTGGGAGAGGGAGGACCACTCTGGAGCTCAGTATGTTGACCTTAACTCTTAGGTGGGACACCAAGCTTAACTGGGAACTTCTGCTCCAAAAGCCTAGAATTGTATTCAACATCAGTGTCAGAGACATTTACACCAAAGCAATAGCGAGGCTGAGGTACAGGGGACATCAGAAGTTCAATAACAGTGCTAGAGCCATTTGGGGGTGTCAGCCAAGTGGGCACAGGCAGTGATTGAGGATGGGGCTGAGGGCATAGTAAGAGCCATTTCTTTTGTTTTCGAGACAGAGTCTCACTTTGTCGCCAGGCTGGAGTGTAGTGGTACAATCTCGGCTCACTGCATCCTCTGCTTCCTGAGTTCAAGCCATTCTCCTGCCTCAGCCTCCAGAGTAGCTGGGACTATAGGTGCGCACCACCACACCCATCTAATTTTTGTATTTTTAATAGAGACAGGGTTTCACCAAGTTGGCCAGTATGGTCTTGATCTTTTGACCTCATGATCCTTCCACCTTGACCTCCCAAACTGCTGGGCTTACAGGCGTGAGCCACTGCGCCCAGCCAAGAGCCATCTCTTTATAGCCTGAAAGCCTTAACAATGAGCAGTAGAAATCAATGTATCTTTGGTGTTATCCATGTTCTCTTCTGGTTCCACCTATTTCCCTTCCTCTCTTTGCTACCTCAGTGACCTGGGTACAGGACAGCCCAGGGAAGCCGCCAGCCTCCAGGCAGTGAGATGGCACAGAGCAAGTGGACTTAGATGCCTCAACGCCTGCTCCCAAGGGGAGGCCCACAAAGTGGAGCTGTCACCCACAGTGTGCCTCGGAGCCTGCAGGAGGGAGACAGGGCACGCCACAGGCGAAGGCCTTGCCTTTACCACCAACTGTGACTAGATAGCGACTTTGAAGTTCTCCCGTCTCACTCATGCCATGCAGTGGCATGATCTCAGCTTGGTCAGCTGCACACTGCAATGATGACAGTTATCATATGTAGAGGAACATCAGACAAATTACATCGGATGATCCATGTAAAGGGCCTGGCATACAGCAAGCATTCAACATGTGTGTTTGCTGCTAGTTTGACCCCACCGAGCTTCAGTTTCCCCATCTGTAAAAGTGGAGGTAGTAACAATAACTGATTGCTTTTTGTTTTCTAAAAACAAATGATTTGATATGCACCAAAGATTGTATGTCACATACACGTTAGTTATAAAACCTAACAAAACAATGGTTACCCATGAATCCTACACCCCGATGCAAGAGTGAGCACATGATTTACTGGGGGACTCTGCTCCTCCCTGTCACCCCTCGCTTCTCAGAGAAAAATTATCAGAATTTTAGATTATTCATGCCATTGCCTTCTTTTTTTGGAGAGAGTCTTGTCTGTTGCCCAGGCTGGAGCACAGTGGTGCCATTTCGGCTCACTGCAACCTCTGTCTCCTGGGTTCAAGTGATTCTCCCTGCCTAAGCCAACCAAGTAACTGGGATTACAGGGACCATGCATGGCTAATTTTTGTATTTTTTAGTAGAGAGATGGTTTCGCTATGTTGGCCAGGCTGGTCTTGAACTCCTGACCTCAGGTGATGCCTGCCTCGTATGCCATTGCTTTTTAAACACTACTAGTTTAATACAACTGTGCATATGCTTAAGTGATATATTGTTTAATTTTATTGTACTGAGAATTAACCCTTTGTAGGCAATACAGATTATAAAAATCTTCTCCCGGTGTATGCCTGGTCTTCTCACTGTGTTTACGGTATCTCTCGATACACAGAGGTTCTTAATTTTAATACAGCAAGAAGAGCTCACCTCCCTGTGAAGATCAAAGGGGTAATAACGGGCCAACCTTCTCTGGCTTTATTGGCATCTATTGTAAGGTTTCTTCCCCTGACCCTTTTTTTTTTTTTGAGTTGGAGTCTCACACTGTCAACGAAGCTGCAGTGCAGCGGCATGATCTCAGCTCACTGCAACCTCCACCTCTCAGGTTCAAGTGATTTTCCTGCCTCAGCCTCCTGAGTAGCTGAGATTACAGGCAACCGCCACCAAGCCCAGCTAATTTTTTGTGTTTTTAGAGGAGACAAGGTTTTACCATGTTGGCCAAGCCGGTCTTGAACTCCTGAAATCGTGATTCACCTACCTCGGCCTCTCAAAGTGCTGGGATTACAGGCGTGAGCCACCGCGCCTGGCCCCTCCCTGCCTTTTATAAGCAGGGCAGAGCCACCTCTAGGCCCAGCCCACATGAGCTGTGGCATCAGCTCACTGTACTTCTTCCTTTCTGGGTAGAAAGGAGGGGTCAGGTGGTCATGAAGTGGGGTCATTCCCAAGTCTTTGAACACTGTGTCTGGCATCCCACCTCCATGGCTGTGTCAGGGACCCTGGGCCCAAGTGTCCAGCTCTCTCAGCCAGGAACCTCCAAGAGAAGGTCCAGGTCCAGGGCCAGAGCGAGAAGCAAACAAGGCATGGCCCCTGGCAAAACACAGGGCAGCTAATGTTAGTGGGGAGAGAGTGGGGTCAGACAGTCCTGGGGTGGAATCTCGCTTCTGCATGACCTTGGGCCACGGTCTCAACCTCTCTAAATCGTGTTTTCTACAATATTTATCTACCGGGGCAGTTAAGAAGATTAATGAAAAGCTGAGTGGAGGTCCTGGCCCCAGTACCGCTGGATAAATGGCAGCAGGGTTCTTTGTGCCATTACACTGGGCCGTGGACCCTCCAGGGGAAGAAACCCCACCAGCCACACAGGGAGTCAAGACCAATTCCAACGCTCTGGTGGTAAAATGGATCCTAATCTAGGATTCTCCATACAAGTTATAGGTGTCCAAATGCCTATTTTTGAACAAGAAGAATGGGATGCCAGAAGACATCCAAAAATACATAAAAACATATGACCAGAATGATTTCCCAACACCTCTCACCATGCTTTTCATCTTGGAAGAAGACTGACTGATGTGTGGGAAAGCAAGTATCACACGCTTAGATTTTAATGAAGCATCTATTTTCCCAACACTGACAAGTTGCCAACAAAGAAAAGGTAAATATTTTCAGTAGAAGCCTGCTGTTCCAACACGAGCTTTAAATGTGAATGGCTCTCTGGAAATGCCAAGGAGAAGAAAAACAGTAATCATTTCTCTAATGAAAAAAGAAAGGGCCATTTACTGTAACATGCTGGGTATAAAATTAACTTGGGGAAATTGTTTTGATGGCATTGACGGCAATGAACTCCCCATCGTCAGCTTGGTAAGGGACCCCTTTTTGGTGTGCTGGGTTCAGAGCACAGCGTGGAACGTTGAACATGCCTTCCTGGTCCACTCTAAGGACCAGTCTGTGGGTATGAGGCAGGAAGAGCGTTGAGTGGATGCTTGCTTTGGAGAACCTGGTGACTTTGTCTTTGAGGGAATAACTCGGGGTGCTATGGGAACCATTCCCCCACTGACAATTCCAGCTGCCCACGGGAGCTCCATCCAGGAAAGAAGCATACCAGTTTGCCTTGCCTCACATAATACATGCATTCCAATAAAATCTCCTAAACCCAATAATATTTTAAATGCCCTGGGAGGACTTGCTGAAATGAATGATTTTATAAGTCACTTAGTAAACAAACACACACACACACACACACACACACTTTTTTTTATCCCTTTCCCCTGCTTCTAATTTTTTTTTTTTTTTTTTTTTTTTTGAGACAGAGTCTCCCACTATTGCCCAGGCTGGAGTGCAGTGGTGCAATCTCAGCTCACTGCAACTTCAGCCTCCCAGGTTCAAGCGATTCCTGCCTCAGCCACCAGAGCAGCTGGGATTATAGGCACCCACCACCACGCCCAACTATGTTTCGTATTTTTAGCAGAGATGGGGGTTCGCCATGTTGGCCAGGCTGGTCTCAAACTCTTGACCTCAAGTGATACGGCCACCTCGGCCTCCCAAAGTGCTGGGATTATAGGTGTGAGCCACTGCACCCGGACCCCTGCTTCTAATTTATATCTTGACTTTCCAAATAGCAGGTTTACATAAGGCAAGGTGAACCTATCAGTATGCAGCTGGCCCCAGTCAGCACGAGATGCAGCATTTTCCCTGAAAACTTTCTAGGAAGCTCAACATGAGGAGCAATGGGAAGAGCACACCCACACACACGTGTGCACACACGCCCACACACACATCCTCACACACGCCCACACACATGCCCCCCACACACGCACGCACGCACGCACACACACCCACGCACCCACACACACCCACACCACACACGCACACACATATACATACACATGCCCACACACATACACATACACGCCCACACCCACCCCCCCCACACACACACACACACATGCCCCTCCACACACACACATACTCATGCAGGCAGGCACATCAATACAAGTCAGCCCTCCCGCCCGGGTGGTTAGCGGCTGGAGGAAGGCAGGGAACGGGACATGCGGGCCCACTTTTGTTTATTGAGAAGTAATGTATTTTGCCTTCAGCAAATGAATGGCAATGCAGAAGCAATGAACAGCAGCAAATAAAATTAGACTGTCGCTTCCTGAGTGTGACAAATAGGCCTCCCCAACACATTCTGCTCATTAGCCCTGGGTTTATTTTAGTAAATCCACAGAGAGTTTTGTTTTTGTTTTGTTTTGTTTTTTCAGTAAAACTATAGCACATCCTGTTCTACAAGCAGCCATTCCGGGCCAATCGAGGTTTCAACAGTAATCTAGAAAAGCTACAATCCTAAAAGGTTTCTGTCAACCCTCATTATCACCTAAGACAGTAGGCCCGGCTCTCAAACTGCTAACTGTGCCCCCACAGGACAGCCTTGTTCTAGCAACTCCAGGGAGCTGTGGTCTGCCGAGTTGTCAAGGCAGATCCGCGTTCACCACGGTGACATTAAGTGTGTGGGGACCCGCCAGGGATCACCAAGCCAAGTCTCTTCCTGCTTCTTGTTCTGTTCCTGATGCCCTCATGGAGCCACTCCACCTCTTTCTAGAGTGGAAATGCAGCTGTAGCCAGCGATGCCCGTTATGGATATGTCCTGCCCACAGCCCTGGATCCAGGCGATAAGGTCTGTCCCAGGTCAGGTCCTGTGTTCACTAAGACTGGCTTCCCCAGTGTGTGGTCCATGCGCCTGGCATCCCATCTCCTTAGCTGCGTCAGGGACACAGGTGCCCAGCTCTCTCAGCCAGGAACCCCCAAGAGAAGGGCTACAACCAGTGTGGGAGGATGGCAGTGTGGCATGGCAAGGGCATGGCCCCTGGCAAGATATCCCTGGGCGGGATCAGAGAGTCCTGGGGTGGAATCTCAGCTCTGCATGACCTTGGGCCATAGTCTCAACCTCTTTAAATCATGTTTTCTATATTATTTATCTGCCGGGGCTGTTGGCTGAGGCCCTGGCCCAGGTACTTCTAGGCTAACTTCCGTCTTCTCTTCTTGCTCCATGGATTTCCCTTTCTCTTGTATTTTCTGTATCTGATGCTCTGACATTCGGAGCTTGCTGACGCTGGAGAGACTGTTCCTTCAGGGGCTACCCAATCTCTAGGGATAGTCAACTCCCCACCTGGGGAAGGGGTGTGCTTCTCATATGCAAGCCAACCAATCCCAAGCCTACCCTCCAAACACCTCCATCACGGAGCTCTCACACAGGGTCACTGCTCCCCTAACCTAACCACCCACGGCCAGGCGTCAGGCATCTAGGGACAGCTCCTATGCCCCTGAGTGCTGAAATTATTCCAACTGGCCGATTCTGAACTTGCCTTCTCTGCCTCACCCACTCCTTCCCACCGAAAGCACCGTAAGGCCTCTGGCCCATGTTCTCCCCGGTCCTGCCTCCTGACGGACCCTGGTGCATCCCTGTGTGGCTCTGCATGTGGCGCTGGGACCCATCTTCCTGGGAACAAACCATCTTTTCAATGCATGGCAGTGGTCTCCTCATCTGTTGGTCTTGCCAAACCTCAATAATAATGAAAACTATTGTATATTTAAACAGGTCTTTCTTTGATAATCAGGTCCTGTTGATTCTTCAAAGAACAATATAAAACTGGAAAAGCCTTAGCCACTGCCTAGAGACTCGACATCTAGGCTGACCCTTTCATGGTCTCCCCGCTAGGGAGTGAGGGCTGGAGAACAGAAGTGCACAGCCCAGGCACTCACAGGAGCCAGTGGGGGCCGGCAGCTTGGGGCGCAGGACAGGACAGCAGGCTTCTGAGCCAGACAGAGCACCTGTATGTCTGCACCGCACATGAGGATGGCAGGAAACCCCGAAGTGCATGGCCCAGGCATTTACAGGAGCCAGTGGGGGCTGGCAGCTTCGGACGCGGGACAGGACAGCAGGCTTCTGAGCCAGGCAGAGCACCTGTACATCTGCACCGCACATGAGGATGGCAGGAAACCCCGGAGGAGGCGCACGTGCAAAGAAAGCACACCCACGTCCTGAACGGACCTCTGAAGGAAATAAGGACTGTGAAAAGGAGACATTCACGCTGCCTTGAACAAAGGCCACCCCGGAGCTGTTTCTAAGACTTAGCATGCTCTCTCCCTGCCTCTTTGCTTCTTTCTTAGGTACACCCAGGAAGAAAGCCACTCGGCAGCCATCTCGGGAACCCAGATCCCTGCAGTCCACAGCATTCGGGAACCAGCTTCACCCATCCTCTGCGGGTGTCTGCAGCACCAGGGAGACACAGGGCAGAAGGGGCTATGCCAGTTCTTGCCCATCTCCTCCTTCCCATGGCTTCTGCTTCACCTGAGGCTGCTCAGATCTAGCAGGCGGATGCCTTGGATAAGGATGTGGGTGGGGGAGGTGAGGGACAAGGAGGTGGGGAACCCCCACTCCCTGACAGCACCAGCTCCTAACATTCACCAAATCCCTCCACACCCCCTAGCGCATTTTAAATCTTCTTGCAGTTGAAAACACACTGGGAACCTTTGAAGATTAATCTACAGCTTAAACTGTTCTTTCAAAATGCTCACAAGCCTAAACTGCTTAATGGAAACGCTAATGAGACTGAATTCTGTGACTCAGAATTAACATAACTAACCAATTTATGGGCATGGATTAATTTAGCTGTTATGTACTTAACATTTTCGTGTTTATGAAAGGAAAAACATGAATCAGTTCTCCAATCAAAATATGGAGCAAAAAAACGCCAACAGGAATCTGGTCGCTGCTGTTGACTTTTCCTTCCCAGAAACCGGGTAAACAGTCTGGGAAGATGTGCCTATGTCCGGGGGCCTAAGCAGGGGGGCATTTGGGGGGCTCCCGGCAGTCTCCAGCTGCTCTGCTCTCTTGCTCCTGGCCCCAACTGCAGCCTACTCCGGACCAGCCTCGAGGATCCTGGCCTGTGGGCAGTGATGCTACTCAAAAGCAGGTAAACTGTGCCCAAAATGCAGGGTCCCTCATGACACCTCTCCTGCCTTAGGAAAGTGCCTGAATCCTGTTAAGTATCAGCATAGGCGAGGGACATGTCAAAGGGCAGAGGCCCAGTAAAGTGAAAGCGGTGAGGGCTCCACTCACCTGTCCCACGTATGGCAAGCTTCCCTGAGAGAGCAGGTTCCACTCCGGCCAAGCCAGCACACTTCTCTCCCCAGCAAGCCTTTCTCAAAGGATGCCACGTGGGGCACGAAGCCAGAAGGATCTGGTGCAGTGGACGGGCTCACATCCTCATCCTGCAGTGCCGTGCCACAGTAGTGGCTTACTGCAACCTCAAACATCTAGGCTTAAGAGATCTTCCTGCCTCAGCCTCCTAAGTAGCTGTGATTACAGGCAAGAGCCACCACACTGGCTCATTGTTTAACTTTTTTTGTAGACACAGGATCTCACTCTGTTGTCCAGGCTGGTTTCAAACTCCTGGCCTCAAATGATCCTCCTGCCTTGGCCTCCCAAAGTGCAGGGAGTTTAAGTGTGAGCCACGGTGCTTGGCCAGGGCCTTTACAATTCTGCAGGCCCCAGCAGGAAGGGCTTGCCATGCAGCTCAGCTTGCACTCACTCTGTAGGTGAGCTGATGGCAGTGGAGGCAGCCAAGTCTGAGAGCCCCCCGCCACCAATGCCACCCTGAGGCAGATGGGCTGGGAAGGAAGGAAGAAGAACGAGAACTAGGTGCCAGCCCAACATTCAAAAGACAAAAAGAACAGAGTGAGAGCAAAGAAAGGATGAACGAGAAGAGGGAAGGAAACGCTGCTGCCCTCTCTCACTCCCTCCTGTGCTATTCCAATTATCATCACTTTTTAGGCCAAGAGGAATAGGCAAGGCCAAGCTATGCTTGGAAGGAATCAGAGTTCAGTGAAGAACACAGCTGCACGTCATGAAGGCTTCTCCTTCTGCTTCTGCTTCTGGCCACTGGGCTTCATGGCAGCTGTTCTCATCTGGTCACCGCTATGTCCTAGCATTAGAGGGCTGTGACTGCAGAGGGGACATCCAGGCTTCAGGGCAACAGGCCTGAGCTCATGCCTCTGCTGTGCCTCTTGGCAGCTCTGCGAACCTGGACATGGCAAGTCACCTCTCTGTTAGTCTCCCCTGGTGGGAAACGGCCATGATCATGTCCAACACACAGACGCACACTAAGAACTGGATGCAAAGATGGCTACAAGGGCCTGGCGACCAACAGCGACTGGCGACAGTTGTTACTATGTGCACCACAGTGAAAAGACTCAAGAGACCCGACCGAGGAGGAAGACAGCACTCAGCCTATCGCTCCAAAGGACCTGAATCCCAGAGAATAAAACTTAAAATGAACAAATCTGAACCAGCCCTGGGAAGCAAGACGAGCACAGACAAGCTGTCCTGAGGTGCGGGGGAAGACCGTAAACGGAGGGCGTCAGGTAGTTGAGGAGGCGGTGTCCTGGCAGGAGGACTTCTGAGTGGGGAACGATTCCACAGCTGAGGAAGGTCCCAGGCCAGGTGTGCAAGCACAGGAGAGGCCCCAAGCAGGCCTGGGGGTAAGGAGCTAGGGCACTGGGTCAGCTGCCTCAGCCTCCAGGCTGAGCGGGGACAGCAGCGGGGTCATCTTGAGGCTGGTTCAGTGAGACAGGGTCCCGAGGCCAGAGCACCAGGATGGTACCCTGGGAGGAGGGAGTCCGTCGAGCACCCCCCCAGAAGTGCTGCCCAGCAGCAGGTGTCTCCACTCCACATCACAGAAGGACCCCTGCCGTCAGGCCAGGCAGCCACCCACAGCCACATGGGGATCTGTGAGCACACGCCCGGGTAGATGCAACCAAGAAGCAGCCCATGTTTGAGGAAAACCAGTCCCAGGAAAGAAGGGCACCCAATTAAAAGGCAACATGAGGCCGGGGGCGGTGGCTCGCACTTGTAATCCCAGCACTTTGTGACACCAAAGCAGTGGATCACAAGGTCAGAGGTTCGAAAACAGTCCGGCCAACATGGTGAAACCCCACCTCTACTAAAAATACAAAAGTTAGCTGGGTATGGTGGCATGTGCCTGTAGTCCCAGCAGCTTAGGAGGCTGAGGCAGGAGAATTGCTTGAACCTGGGAGGCAGAGATTGCAGTGAGCCAAGATTGTGCCACTGTACTCCAGCCTAGGCGACAGAGCAAGATGCCATCTCAAAAATAAATAAATAGCAACATGAACAAAAGCAGAGGGACCCAATGAGACAGGGCTAACAGAACAGATGGAAATAAGTAGGCCAAACACCACAGCAAGAAACCATGGCACCACCCCCACCTACAGCAGCACAGCCTGAGTGGGGAACCCAGACCTCCATCTATGCGAGGAGGAAACGAGGTGCCCCCACCCCACTGCTGGGACATGTCAGGAAACAGCAAGCAGGAAGTAAGGCTTTTATTTCCAGCAACCTCAAAAGGGGCCCACTTGCATGATGCCAGCAGATTATCATGCCATAAGCCGGGTCTTCCAACCACACCCAGCAGTAACAAGGTGTCCCTTCCCTCCCCAGGAGTTGTGTCAGGATGCCTGGTGGAGAGTCAGGGGCCTCCCTGCTGCTCACAGTAATGAGGGGACCTCCACTGTGGGGTCACAGGAGGCACAGAGGGAGTGGGACCTCCATCCCTACTCAGCACTGATGAGAAGCCTTCCCACTCTCAGGTATCAGCAGAGCATGAATGGGGGCCCTGGACACACCTACGCCTGGCAATAATGAAATGGCACCCCTTGTCCTCTGCGGCAGCAGTGCCCGAGAGAGCCAGCTGAAACTGAAGGCTGCAATCAGATATAGTCTCAAAACATAATGTGAAAATGTACAGGTTTCAAAGGAATATCACATGTCATTCCAAGAACACCTAGGAAGACCTCAAATGCATAAAAAAAGATAATCACCGATGCCAACACGGAGGAAACAGAGATGCTGGAACCATCTGACAGACACTGTATTTATTTCCTTCCTGTTTTTAGGTTCACCTTTAAAAATTATTTTCAATTTTTACAGATATATTAATTGTACATTAATAAAGATCTTAAAGAGGCCATAGTAAAAATGCCTAGGTGAGCAATTACAAATATTTCTAACACTAATGAAAAAATAGAAAGTCTCAATTAAGAAACTGAAAGTCTCAGCAAAGAAATAGAAGCTATGAAGAGGAACCAAGGAGAATTATTAGAACTGGAAATACAATAATCAAAATAAAAAGCTTAGTGGATGGGCTCAATAACAGAATCCAGAGGACAGAAGAAAAAGTGAACTGGAAAAAAAAAAAAATATATATATATATATATATATATATATATATAGAGAGAGAGAGAGAGAGAGAGAGAGAGAGAGTATCTTCTTGTATAGCTTTTTTAGTGGCTTCAATATATATATATATATATATATATATATATATATATATATATATATCCAATCTGAACAACATAAAGAAAAGTTTTTAAAAAATGAACAGAGCATTAGGAACTTGTGAGACTATAACAAAGTTCTAAACTTCATGTCACTGGAGTGGAGAGAAGAAGAGGGAAAGGGCTGCACGCGGTGGCTCATGCCTGTAATCCCAGCACTTTGAGAGGCCAAGGAGGGAGGGCTGCTTGTGCCCAGGAGTTTGAGGTTACAGTGAGCTATGATTGCCCCACTACACTCCAGCCTGAGCAACAGGGTGAGACCCTGTCTCTGATTAAAAAAAAAAAAAAAAAAAAAGGAAAGGAAAAAGAAGTAGGGGCTGGAAAATTTCTCAAAGAAATAATGGCTAAACGCTTTCCAAATGTGGCAAGAGATATAAACCTACAGATTCAACGAGGTTTACTTTTGAGTTTTCTAAATTACATTTGATGGTTGAAACAAAAATTCCAACCCTGTCTGATGTGGTTCTAAATGAATGTATGTTTAAGATGTATGTATTCTACAAATACAAATGGGAGAGAATAATGGGATGTAAAGGAAGGTAAGGTTTCTATACCTCACTCATGCTGGTAAAGTGACAACACCCATAACATTGATTGTGATAAGTTATGTGTGTATAATGTAATACCAAGAGAAGCCACTAAAAAAGCTATACAAGAAGATATACTCAAAAACCTAAAGTGAAATTCTAAAACGCATTCAAGTAACCCACAGGAAGGCAGAAAAAAAATAGAGAAACTAAATACAGAGAAAAAAAGAAAAAATGGCAGACTTAAGCCCTAATGTATCAATAATTACATTAAATATTAACTAACTAAATACAGTAATTAAAAGAAATTGGCTAGTGAATCTAAAAACATGGCCCATGTTTAACAGCAGACCAGGGGGATTACAGTTAGCAACAATATACTAAATATTTCCAAGTAGAAGAGATGGCCTGAAATGTTACCAACACACAGACATGATAAAAGACCCAAGATAAAGACCCCAAATATCCTGACTTGGTCATTCTACATTCTATGCATGTAGAAGACATTCACATGTACCTCACAAATATGTAAAATATTATTTATCAATAAAAGAAAAAAGAGGCAATTTCTACTATATTATATTCTCTAAATTAATACAATTTTTATGAAAGAAAAATAAATAAATAAAAACATGGCCCAAATATATGCTGTCTACAAGACACTCAATTCAAATTATAATAATATAGGCAAGTTGAAAGGAAAAGGATAAAAAAAGATTTATCTTACAACCACTAATCAAAGGAAAGTAGGATTAGTTATATTAATATAAGATAAAGTAGATTTCAGAGCAAAATACTTTAACAAAGAGACACCCCTTATCGGCAACACTGAATACCAAAGACCACGGGGCAGTATTTTTTAAATTCTGAGTGAAAATTATTTTG
Source organism: Saguinus oedipus (assembly GCA_031835075.1). Classification (NCBI taxonomy): domain Eukaryota; kingdom Metazoa; phylum Chordata; class Mammalia; order Primates; family Cebidae; genus Saguinus; species Saguinus oedipus. The sequence goes on from CM063174.1 coordinate 14,961,290, forward strand.
AACTTAAAATCAGAACCTAGCCAAATTTGTAGGGAGAAAATAATGACACATTTTTAGACTTCAAGGACTCAGAAAATTTACTATCTATATAACCATTAATATAGCATTAATTAACCATACATATAGCAAGGACCCAGAAACACCTTTTAAAAGAATCAATAATTTAATAGATGAGAAAATATAGTCAAACAAAAAATTCACATAACAGAAACATGTAAGATAAAAGAAACAGTGGTGACCAAAGACACAAGTCAGCCTTTACACTTAAGCTCACTTAATTGTTGATGCATAATATAAAGTTGTTCAAATGATGTGGAGTTAAATTTTTGAATTATCCCAAGTCAGGGAGGTGATGACAGAGAGAAGACAGCAAAGACGGTAAGTTTCTTATTTTGCTCAGGAGAAAGAGTTAAGCATTGATTAATGCTAAACACTATAGAAAAATGTAAATTCCAATAACTATGTTTAAAGAGTAACAGAAAAACAGATTTAGAATGTGAAAACTTCAAGCCATTAAAATGAAAAACAAAGAGAAGAAACCACATCTATCCAGCAAAAGGCAGGTAAAGATAGACTGGTGGATGGATGGATGGATGGATGGATGGATGGATGGATGGATGGATGGATAAAAACAAAATACAATAATAGAAATAAATCCAAAGATACCTGAAATCAGTACATGTATGAATATAACAAAGTCCTTTAAAAAGACTCTTCAACTGTGTTACAAATATAAATCTAGATACATGCTGCTTATAAAACCAACATTAGAAATAAAGAATATATGAGAAAAGGGATAATAAAATAATTTAGCAAGTATGCTAGTTTTATCAGTCAAAGTATGGGTGTTACATCAACCGAAGTACAATTAAAGGCAAAAAGAGTGAGACAAAGAGAGGATTTTATATTGATAAAGATTCATCATACCTTGTAATATACCTTGTAACATACCTATAAAATGTGTACAGCAAAAACTGAAAGAAACTGACACATCCATAATCAGCATGGAGACCAGCATCCTTTCTCAGAACTAGATTGGGTAGACAAAAAGAAAGACTCCAGAACTTGTGAATAAAGTTGATAGAACACACAGATGACAGAGGCAGATGCTTACAGGTATCAGCCAGGCAGGGTAAATGGCTGAAGTGGCCAGGTCTATGAAGGCCAGTTGGGGACAGGTAGACTGCCCTTTGAGTTAGGAGCAATCACAGCCAACTGTTGCCATTAAGAAATGAGGGCCTAGCATAGCCAGAGATTCTAAGCTTTTATAGAAAGCCCCAAATCCATATTTTTACATGATATACTGGGATTTGTAAATGTTTGCTCAAGTTTTCAAAAATATACTTGTGTGAGTCAAACAAAACATGTCTGCAGGCCAAAGGCAGCTTATGAGCTACCAGTTGCAATCCCTAATCTGACATAGATTTTTTACTCAATGATCATATAAGAAAAACACTCTTCAAACATTGATATGGTTTGCCTATGTTCCCACCCAAATCTCAACTAGAATTGAATCTCCCAGAATTCCCACATTGTGCGAGGGACCCAGCTGGAGGTCATTGAATCATGGGGGCCGGTCTTTCCCATGCTACTCTCATGATAGTGAGTCTTACGGGATCTGATGGGTTTTTCAGGGGTTTTCACTTTTGCTTCCTCCTCATTTTCTCTTGCTGCCACCATGTAAGAAGTGCCTTCGGTGGCTCACGCCTGTAATCCCAGCACTTTGGGAGGCTGAGGTGGGTGGATCATGAGGTCAAGAGATCGAGACCATCCTGGTCAACATGGTGAAATCCCGTCTCTACTAAAAATACAAAAAATTAGCTGGGCATGGTGGTGCGTGCCTGTAATCCCAGCTACTCGGGAGGCTGAGGCAGGAGAATTGCCTGAACCCAGGAGGCGGAGGTTGCGGTGAGCTGAGATCACGCCATTGCACTCCAGCCTGGGTAACAGGAGCGAAACTCCATCTCAAAAAAAAAAAAAAAAAAGAAGTGCCTTTCGCCTCCTGCCATGATTCTAAGGCCTCCCCAGCCATGTGGAACTGTAAGTCCAATTAAACCTCTTTTTGTTCCCAGTCTTGGGTATGTCTTTATCGGCAGCATGAAAATGGACTAACACAAATACCCAATGGCATATTTACAAAAATTGAACGTGTATTAGGATACAAAGATACTCTCCATAAGTTCTAAAAGGCAGAACTTATGTAGAATACTTTCTGATCCCAATGTAATAAAGTTAGAAATTAAGAAAAGGAGCATCAGAAAATCTATACAGCTGAAAAATGTTATAAATATCTTCTAAAGAACTCTGGGGTAGGGCCGGGCGCAGTGGCTCATGCCTGTAATCCCAGCACTTTGGGAGGTCGAGGCGGGTGGATCACGAGGTCAAGAGATCGAGACCATCCTGGTCAACATGGTGAAACCCTGTCTCTACTAAAAATACAAAAAATTAGCTGGGCATGGTGGTGCGTGCCTGTAATCCCAGCTACTCAGGAGGCTGAGGCAGGAGAATTGCCTGAACCCAGGAGGCGGAGGTTGCGGTAAGCCGAGATCACACCATTGCACTCCAGCCTGGGTAACAAGAGTGAAACTCCGTCTCAAAAAAAAAAAAGAAGAACTCTGGGGTTAAAGAGAAAAATCTAAGTGAAACATAAAATTATCCAGAAATAAACAGCAATAAAAGCACCATATAATTAAACTAGTAATAGGGGATGAAAGGAGAATGTATGAAATGTTTTTTTATTTATTAGAACACATAAAATCCTGAAAATAAATAACTAAATAGACATTAAAGTCAAGGAGTTAGAAAACAACATTAACAAATTTAAAAGCTGAAGGAATTAATAAATAAGGAAAAGTAGAAATTTATGATATAAAAAATAAACTCAGTTTAAAAAAACCTAGTTCTCTGCAAAAGCCTGTTTTCTACTTTAATTTATACTATTTTTTATAATTTTAACTTTTATTTTAGATTCGGGGGTATATCTGCAGGTTTAGTACATGAGTATATTATATGACACTGAGGTAGAAAAACCTATCTTTTAAAAAACGGCCGGGCACGGTGGCTCACGCCTATAATCCCAGCACTTTGGGAGGCCGAGGCAGGTGGATCACGAGGTCAAGAGATCAAGACCATCCTGGTCAACATGGTGAAACCCCATCTCTACTAAAAATACAAAAATTAGCTGAGCATGGTGGTGTGTGCCTGTAATCCCAGCTACTTGGGAGGCTGAGGCGGGAGAATTGCTTGAACCCAGGAGGCGGAGGTTGCGGTGAGCCAAGATCACGCCATTGCACTCCAGCCTGGGTAACAAGAGCGAAAGTCTGTCTCAAAAAAAAAAACGATTTCTCATTAATCCAGGGAAAAAAGAAGTGATGTCACAAGAAAAGAAACAATTATAACTATGAACATGGGGAATCTATTTTTAAATTATGAGAATATGACATTAAATTTATGTCATATATTTGAAAATCTTGAAAAACTGATGATTTTCTAGGAAAATTTAAATACCAAAATTTTCTCAAAAAGAAACAGGAAACCTGAATAGGTCTAGTCCTTTTGAAAGTCACCATATCCAATTAGACTAGTTAATCAGCTCTACCAACACTTTAGAAATCAGGCACTGTCCACAATATATGAACTGTTTCAGAGCATAGTGAAAGAAAGTGTCCTAACTCATTCTATGAGACTGGCATAACCTTGATACACAAACTGGAGAAAAACATCACAAAGCACAGCAACTATAATTCTATCTATTTTACAAATAAAGATGTAAAACCATACACAAGATACCAACCGTTGAATGCAGCAATATATTAAAAGGACAATACTCATGATCAAATGGCACTTGTATCAAGAATGAAAGAAAAAGTTTCCAATTTGTGCATTTTTTTTTTTTTGAGACAAAGTCTCACTCTGTCACCCAGGGTGGGGTGCAATGGTGCCATCTCGGCTCACTGCAGCCTCCGTCACCACTGTTGTTGACCAGGTTGGTCTCAAATTTCTGGACTCAAGAGGTCTTCCTGCCTCGACCCCCTAAGTACTGGGATTATAAGTGTGAACCACTATGCTCAGCCTATAAAAACTTTAAACAGATTTTTACGGAAAAATTATGTATGGAAAGGGGGCACAAAGCATCAATGCAGAGCTTGACAACCTAATGTAAAATTAAAACATCTCTAAAATGAAAAGTAACAGGGACTTCCAGTGAACACACAGGGGTACCCCACTTTCCTCTCTGGAAACAGTGAAGATGGCTTGTGCCTCCGTGGATTCCTGAGGTGTAAAATTTCTCCCCAAGGTAGATGCTGATGCAGCTGAAGGCAACACGTCTAGGGGAACTGGGGGCTGAAAGGCTTTCTTTTCTTTTCTAAGTATTAGTTGCTTTAAGCAGTTACATTTTTAGAATGGCTGTCACACAGCCATAGATAACTAATACACAATCTAATTGATAAAGAACTGTAAACCACAAGTTTTAAGTTCATTAGTGGTGGAGTTGCTCATATCGGACTAACTCTTCCAAAGATCACAATTAGAAACTCTGGACGAAATATTTGTTTAGAAAAAAATTAACTTCTTAAGAGCATTGAGGAGCAACCAGAAAAAAGGCAGAGGTAGGCAGGGGATTCAATTCTTGACAAAAAAACCATACTGGGTATGATCCAACTTGACATGACTTTTTCTCTGAGAGAACTGGCCGTTTCTTTTGGTGCAGAGAGGAAAGAACTCAAATATGAAAGCACAGTGAAATGTCATCTTATTCCCCAGAGGAGTCAGGGGATAGAGTCTGGGACTGTCATCAGAGCAGCTGGAAATGAGAGGAGAAATCTCAGGAAGGCGAGAACTACAGAAGAGAACACGCGAACTCCTCACAACCGCTTGGCTGAACATGGAGCTCTACATGGGCAACCCTCTAAGAAGTGCAGTAGAAAAACAATGGCTGAAAGGCTGAATGAGCTGAGCAGGTATTTCAGCTGCTGCCCACTCCAGGGCAGTGCATTTGGAGTTTGAGTCTTGCTAAGTTAGAGGACTTGGTTTAAACATTTCAGGCTTTCCATTGAAATAGAAAAGAGTCATAGTCTACGAGTAATAAAGACTATATTCTGAGGCTAACAGATTTTCTGTAAGGCTAAAGGCAAATCAGAAAGACATCAACCACTAAAAAAGGAATAATCATATCTCCACAAGCTCACATTTAACCAAATGCTAGAACGAAACTTAATGGTACTCAGACAAAGACAACAGAATCCAGAGTCTCTACAAGGTAACAATATCTACTATACAATAAAAACTGACTAGACACATGTGAAGGAAGATAAATAGATGACCCACTGCAAAGAGAAAAATCAGTCACTATAAACATATCCTAAAATGACCTAGATATTGGAATTAAGTACAAAAGACTTTAAAGTATTTCTTACAAACATGTTAAAGAGTCTAAAAGATATAACAGGTGAAAAGATGGGAACTCAGGAGGGATTTGAAAACAGTCAAAAAGAGTCAAATGGAAATCATAACACAGAAAAGTAAATATCTGAATTTTTTTTTTTTTGAGATGGAGTCTTGCTCTGTCACCCAGGCTGGAATACAGTGGCCTGATCTCCACTCACTGCAACCTCTGCCTCCCAGGTTCAAGCCAATTCTCCTACCTCAGGCTGCCAAAGTGCTGGGATTACAGGTGTGAGCCACCGTGCCTGGGCTTGAAATTTTTTAAAAAAGACCAGACTGAACACAACAAAAGAAAGGATTAGTTAACTTGAAGTCCAATAAAAATCAACCCATTTGAAGAAGAGAAAAAAGGACTAAAAAAATGAACAGTGCCTCATTAACCTGTAAGGTGTGTCAAGCAATCTCATAGCTATGACTGTGCCCACAGAGAGTAGAAAGAAAATGGGACTAAAAAAAATTTGAAGAAATACTGACAAAATTTTTTCCAAATTTTCTTTAAAAAGAATAACCCACTAAGCACAGAAAACTCAAGCTGGAATCAATATGAAGAAAACTACACAAAAGAACATTATAGTCACAGGCAAAGCACAGATATTAAAAAAGAAAAATGAAAATAACACTATAAAAACAGCTACGGACAAGCTATGGTGGTTCATGCCTGTAATCCCAGCACTTTGGGAGGCTGAGGTGGGAGGATCAGTTGAGGCCAGGAGTTTGAGACCAGCCTGGGCAACACAGCAATATCTCATCCTACAAGGAAAAAAATTTTTTAATTAACTGGACAAGGTGGAATTCACCTGTAGTCCCAGCTACTTGGGAGGCTCAGGTGGGAGGATCACTTGAGGCCAGGAGTTTAAGGCTGCTGTGAGCTATGATTGCACCACTGCACTCCAACCTGGGTGACAGAGCAAGACCCCATCTCTTAAAAATAAAAATAAAAAGAGCCATAGGAACAAATCACATTACTTAAAAGGGGACAACAATAAGGATAACAATTAGCAACTGACTCATCATCCAAAACAATGGATATCAGAAGACAATGGAATAACACCTTCAGAGTGTTGAAAGACCAAAAAAAAAAAAGTTAGAAGACTATGTTCAGCAAAATTTATTTTAAGAAAAATGAAGAGAAGCCACTTTCAGATAAAATTTGAGAGAATTTTTCACCAGCAGACCCGAACTTCAAAAAATAACAAAAGAGATTCTTCAGGCTGAAGATAAATGGAAAGATGGAAATTTGAGCTAGAGAAAGTAAAGAAGACTAGCAGAATGGTACACGTGTAGGTAAGTATATTTCTTTCCGTAAGTAGTTTGAAGTCCAGCACATGTTTAAGACAAGAATAAGAGCAATGCACTGTGGGTAACACATGAAATAAAATACATAAAACAACAGCACAAATGATGACAGTGACAGTGGATGGAAACAATCTATCTTAGATTTACACATTATACGGAAAGTATAATTTATTAGATTTATTAATTCCAGATAGATTGGGATAAGTTAGGATATGCATTATAACAGGGAGATTTTTAATTAATGCATTGACTATCGCTGAGCACGTGCTGCATGTATAATAGTGGGAATGCCACTGACAGAGAGAAGAAAGAGATGACAGTCACAGTTCTGGGCCTCTAGGAGCTCAGCATGTCTTTGGAGAGAACCGACAGGGAAGATGGCCCAGGACCACCTGCAGAAGTCAAAGGGGTAGACAGGAGCCCCAGGAGTGGTGGGGCAAGCAGTCTGTGAGGGCAGAGCATGAGGGTATGGCTTCAGCTTGACTGCCTGTGGGAGTGCTGAGGAGACAGTGAGGTCTGCAGTGTGGAGCTGGGGTAAGCATACCACATAAGGGTTGAGGACATGAGGTGGAGCTCACTCCTCTCCGGAATGAAGGTGTGGGGTAGAGGCTGGCCTTGACCCAAGGATCTGGTGATAGCCACTGGCTCCAAAGCTGCTGCACATAGCTTTAGCCTCTCCACACAGGCAGCCGCCCCCTTCCTCCTGGCTGTCCCTCCTAGCCCACCTCTGGATAGGGTGCTCTAACACACCCTCCCTCTGAGTGTGCTGGCACATAACAGGGTGTATCTCTGGGATGTCCCTGGAGCTGACCACAGAGCTCTTCCTTTTCATATGTTTATTTTGAATTGTCACTCGAGAGACTATAATGCATATCTTAACTTATCCCAGTCTATCTGGATTTAATAATATATTACTTCCTGTATAATGTATAAATCTAAGATGGAGTGTTTCTGTTCACCATCACTGTTGTCATTTCTGCAGAGTTTTTTTGTTTGATTGTTTGTTTGTTTTGAGACAGTTTTGCTCTGTCGCCAGGCTGGAGTGCAGTGGCGTGATCTTGGCTCACTGAAACCTTCGTCTCTTGGGTTCAAGCGATTCCTCCGACTCAGCCTCCTGTGTAACTGAGACTACAGGTGTGCACCACCACACCCAGCTAATTTTTTTGTATTTTAGTAGAGACAGGGTTTCATCATGTTGGTCAGGATGGTCTCAATCTCCTGATCTGCCTGCCTCAGCCTCCCAAAGTGCTGGGATTACAGATGTGAGCCACTGCGCCTGGCTTGTTTCTATATACATATTATTTCATATGTTATAAACCCGCAGTGCATTGCTATTATTCTTGTTTTTAACACATGCCAAATTCTTTCCCTACATTTCCCAAATCTGGAGGGAGCACCTTCACTTGCAGGACTTGTGAAACGGAGGGACAGAGCTTGGCAATGAGTATAGAGCTACCTAATGATAATGCTACATTTACCGTGCACCTTATCTGGGAGGATCTTTATGCATGTTACTTTCACTGCCTCCTCCCCACAATCCATGATGTAGGTGTTACCTACCTGTGTGATCCCAGGAGTCCTGTAAACCAGCGCTTCTAAATCGTCCCTTGTAGACAAATCCCCTGCAACCTTGTTGTAATGCAGACCCTGACTCAGTAGGTCTGGGTGGGGACTCTGCATTTCTAGCAGCTCCCAGAGGATGCCATATTCAAAGTCTAGAGACTCGGAAGAGCAAGGCTCAAGCAGTCCCAGAGGTGGGGTCCACTCCACACTCAAAGCAACACAAATGGTTTTTATTCTCCCACTGAGAGTCTTAACAAGGGGGAAGGAGGAGCTGAGCTATCGCCTGCAGACTTAGCCCGAGCCAATGGTTCCAAACATGGTATCTGACTTCATCCTCTTAAGAATCCTGGGGAGGCAGCTGCCTTGTGGCCATTTCACCCCACAGGTAAAGAAACCTTGGCTCAGAGAGGTTATGTAAGTTGTCCAAGGACACACAGCCAGTGAGTGGTGGGAATGGAATCGGCATCCAGGTCAGCCTAACTCTACAGCTCCTGAAGAGACGTCTCAGGGTTCTGCACCCATCATCAAAGGCTCCGGGGCAAGATCACACACCTCAGTGTACAAGAACTATCCGCAGGAGTGAGGCCAGTGGACAGAGTCTCCTGATTTGTTCTGCAGAACACACCCTTGGGGTTAATTCTGCTATAAAATGAAAATCCCAGCCACTCTCAAGATTTCCAAAAGGCAGGCAGAGTCCTAATTAAGGAAATGCTAGTGACCTTCTTTTCGAAACACAAGAAATTCCCCCAAGGACTGGTGATCCAGGCAACCCCGGCCCAACCTCCTTGCCTGATACTGCTCATAAGTGGAGCCACCCTTACCAAGGCTCAGTGGCAGGAACGGCAGTGCCCCGGGAAGGTGGCTTCCCACTGCGGCCGCCTGAATGAGCAGGAGCATCTTTGAAGCAAGAGGCAGACAGGCCTCCTGGGTGAGGCCTCAGTCCCTGGAGGCTCTCTGCCACTCTTTTCCGCTGCCCCCACGCGGCTCAGTTCCTGGATCAGTGATGTGCACCTTGAGGGGACTTCAGAACACTTGGTGACTGAGCTGTCACACAGCCGGGCTCCCATGGGGAACAGAAAGGCATTTGACACTTTACTCCAGAGCCCCATCCTAGCAAGGGCAGCTTGACTGATTGGTGTGAGAAGCTAAATGGCAAGGCTAGACGCACGCAGGGGCAGGGGCAGGTGCTGCTCCATAAAGGGAACTAAAAAAGCTGACTCCCTGGTGAATGAGACAGGGACAGCTGGACCCCGCAAGCACTTCACAGAACAGAGTGGGCATGAGCTGCGTTAGGGCACAGGTGGACGGAGCCAGTGGAGAGGCAGGGGGAGGTGGGGACAGGAATGGTTCAAGTCCAGGCATAAATTGGGGAGACCAGAGGTGTCAAAGGGACACTATGACAAATGTCCTCTAGCGAGGGCCAGGTCAGTGGCAGGAGAAGTGGGCCAGCATGCTTGAGTGTGAGTCAGAGCCCAGGAAAGGCTCTGGTCCCAGGTAGACTGTGAGTCTGTCTGGGAAGTGACAGAGAGCCACCGAAGGACTGTGGGTAGGGGAGTCAATGTGGCCTTCTAGGAGTCAGCAGCCAGGCCGGCAGGACTGGAGGAGAGAGAGTACCTTTCTGATAGGAACTGCAATGGCTTTTCGGCAAAACAGTGAGCAGTTCCTTTGTTTTGAGGCCCCAGTCCCTGTGGGTCAGCTGCCTGGGCCAGGACACAGATGGCACTACTGCTTCTCGCCCTGGGGTCTGACATGGCCAAGGCCAATGGACGGGAGGCCGCTGAGACCAGCAGACAGGGGCTCTCCAGCTGCCCCGGCCCCAGGGCCCTTGGCTTGCAGGCTGCCGCGCCCGGCCTTACCTCCTATTTTGGCATTGTACGCGATGCCCACAATGCAGTAAGAGTTGTTTGCCGAAGCGGCAACTTCTCCCGCACAACGAGTGCCGTGTCTGAAATGAAGGAAGAACAAAGTGAGGACGCGGCAGAGCCAGTTTCAGCAAATTCAGTGCATGGCTCGGTCATAATGCAGCAAGGGAGCCCATGGCCCCAAAGCCCAGAGGGGTCCAAAAGCCCATGTCCTGCATCCCCTCTCATCACCAACCCCACTCTGGGAGAGAGCACCCAGTCAGGCTGCACACAGCCCCTCCTGGCATCCTGCATGTAGCAAGCGCTCACTCATGGTCACCTCTTCCTAGACGCCTCCCCTGACCCCCATGTCGGAGTAAGGTGCTTGCCCCCAGTGCCTCAGCCTCCCGAGTAGCCGGGATTACACGTGCCCACCACCACACCCGGCTAAGTTTGTATTTTTAGTAGAGACAGGGGTTTCTCCATGTTGGCCAGGCTGGTCTTGATCTCCCAACGTCAGGTGAACCACCTGCCTGGGCTTCCCAAAGTGCTGGGATTACAGGCGTGAGCCACCACGCCCTGAAAGTTTTTGCTTGTTTTTGAGACAGGGTTTCACTCTGCCGGCCAGGCTGCTGGTCCTAGGTCTTCCTCCTCCAAGCATGTGTAGTTGGCAGAAGGCCACTGCTGTGTGGGGTGGGTGCCATGCCACCTCGACCCCGTGTCTCCTGTGGCTGGCAGCATGGACACCTGCTGCCCCGCAGGATGAAAGAAGGAACGGGCTGGTGCTAACGCCTCCTGCCTCATCCCTTGTGCGCCTACAAAACCATGCTCACCCCAGGGCAGCCCTTTCTGTGCTTCTAAGGTCATTTAAGCAGAAGCCCAGGAAGAACGCTCTAAATTCAACACTCAGCAGCTGGGGACTATGAAGAAGTGACCAGAAAACAAATTGCTTTCCTCCGTAATGACCCATTCTCTGATGTGCCACATCGGGGCAACTCCTCCAGGGGGGCCAAAATAGGAGCAACTTGAAATAGCACATCTTTAAGAAGCGTCCACAGAGGATGGGAATCATTGATTCAAATTTAAAGCTGCCTTTAAAAATCGCCCCAGGCAGGAGCCCTCTGGAAGAGAGTCATCTGTCCTTCCCTGGAAGCCAGGTGGCCTCAAGGTCAGGGCTGTTCCCAGCGTCACATAGCTCGATGGATGGCTCAGGGTGGGATTGAATCCCGCCCTTCGAGGGTCACAGCTAGTATGTGGATCATTCCTCCTTTGCCCCAGGCGTCCTCACTGCCAGCAGGAAGGGCACCTTGGGACACGCACGAGACTGCGCCGCTCTCTCGGGAGCCTGGCAGCCTGATGTGTGGAACTCCTGCGGCCGAGGCTCCCTGCACAGCACTGCCTGTGCCTTAGTGTGTGAATCTCAGAATCAAAGCAACCGCAAACCAAAAGACTATAATCAGGGTATGCCCCTCAGCAAGCATCTTGTTGATGGTGGGGAGGAAGAAAGAGCTTTTATTATTTTCCTCCAAATATTTTTGGAGGAATGGTAAGAGCTCAAGGCATGGGGCGTGCTGATGGAGAAATGAAAGGCAGAGACAGCAAGTGAACTCCCAGGACCGACCCCAGGGCTGCCATTTACACTGCGAAGTCACCTGGGCTCTCCAGACCTCACTGCCTCCACTTGCAAAATGACGGTGACACAAAAACACCCACCACCATTTCTGGAGAATCTGCTGGGTGCGTTCTTCATGCATCATCTCACTGACCCCTCCCATAACCCTGTGAGGTAGGGGACATCAATACCCTGGACAAGCCTCTGAGACACTAAGATATGGAGTTTCAACCAGCTCACCCAGCACACACGCAGCCAGTAAGTGGGAGGGCTGGGGTCTGAACCCGGGTCCATCCAGTATCACTCATGCCCCTTCCACCTCATTCCTAAGGTCACAGAGGCACAAAAGCTCAGGCATGTGGCCTCTGTGCTTGAACAGACCAAACTCCTGTCTTCACACAGCACATCATTCACAGAGACTGCTAGTCTTAAGGGTTCCTCTTTTAAAATAGTCCAAGGAAGTTGAAAATAGAACAATGTCTGTCAAACACCCATTTCTAGTGGCCCAGCAGTGATGACGCCCCAGAGGAACAGGCTAACTCCATGGAAGCTGCCCATGCCTGAAGGGCGGTGTGCCTGGCATGGCCGTGACTCCTGGACAAGCCTGCCTTTGCGCCCAGGCAGAGAGGATGTGCTGGCAGCCGTCGCCTCCCCAGCTCCCTCGCATACATATTCAGTGACTCTGCAGGAAGGGGAAGAGAAGCTGGGGAGAGGAGGCGAGGTCACGTACTTATTTTCATTGCTGGCATCATATCGTGGAGATGGGTCATAATCATTACCGTTGACATCATAGCTGGCGTAGGAATCCTAAGAAATGGAATCTTGGTGAGTGAGGAGAAATGGCAAGGCATATGACAGCTCTGTTTTATTTTTATTTATTTATTTTTTATTTTATTATTATTATTATTTTTCTATTATTTTATTATTTTTATTTTTATTTATTTTTTATTTATTTATTTTTGAGACGAAGTCTCACACTGTGGCCTGGGCTGCAGTGCAATAGTGTGATCTCAGCTCACTGCAACCTCTGCCTCCTGGGTTCAAGCAATTGTCCAGCCTCAGCCTCCTGAGTAGCTGGGATTACAGGGGCACACCACCACACCTGGCTACTTTTTTGGTATTTTTAGTAGAGACGGGGTTTCACTATGTTGACCAGGCTGGTCTCGAACTTCTGATCTCGTGATCTGCCTGCCTCGGCCTCCCAAAGTGCTGGGATTATAGGCGTGAGCCACCTCACCTGGCCAGCTCTGCTTTAAATGGATTTGACATTCCATAGGCAAACAGAGAACCACACGCAGGGTTCCTCTCTTACTAGAGCTAGCATCTCGTATATGTTTTTATCGTGGTCAAATATACATGACAGAAAATACACCAACTTAACCATTCTCAAGTGTGCAGCTGAGTGGCATTAAGTGCATTCACAGCGCTGGGCAACCATCGCCACCACCCACCCCCAGAACTCTTTCAAGCTGCAAAACTCCACACCCACTCAACACTAACTCCCCATTCCTCTCTCCCAGGGTCTGGCAACTCCCATTCCGCTTTTTTGTCTACGATTTTGGCTACTCTAAGTCACTCGTGTAAGTGGAATCATGCAGTCTTTGGCCTTTTGTGACTGGCTTATTTCACTTCACATAATGTCCAAGGTTTATCCATGTTGCCACATGTCGGGATTTCCTTAATTTTATATTTTCAATGGGTATCCCTGCTTTTGTTTATATGACTGTAATAGTGGTATTCATATAACTTTATATCCTCCTTTTAAAATATATGATAAAAGCTTTCCAGTGTTGTTGACATAGTCTGCAAAATTCATTTCTAAGGGCTGCATAATGATCTGTCAGATGGATACAATATGGTTAACTTAATCACTGGTAGGCATCCAGGTCCTTAGAGCATTTCATGCATCTATGGTATTCACTATATGCCAAGCTTGCTTCCTTACATTTATGAACTAACTGAGCCCTTATAATAACTCTATGAGTGAGTAGTCCTCTTATGAACCCATTTTACAGATGGTGACACTGAGGCACAGGGAAGTTAAATGACTTACTCAAGATCTCAGATGTAATCATTTGCAGACCCAGGCACACTGGGCCTAGAGCCCATGCTTTCGCCCTGTCACTGTTCGTATTGCTAGTATCTGCTTGCTGACGATCTCCCTGCATGCATTTCTTCATTCTTTAGGCTCCATTCCTAAAGGTATATGTGACTCTGCAAGCATGTGGATGAATCCCTCTACAAAACCCTTGTCCCTGGCACCAGGATGGTAGCAGGTAGCAGAATATTTATTTTCCTAATTCTCTGCAGCATAGTTTTCTTTACTGCCCACCCTGATGGGGGTCAGGGAGAATGGGACCTTACTGGTTTTAAACTTGCATTTATTTAATGACTAACACAGTTGAATATATTTGCAGGTCAGTTCCGAGGATTGACTCACATAATTTGGGGCCAGGTCAGGGTGATTCCTCTCTATGCCATCATCGAGGATGGTGACCACCACGTTTTTTCCTGTGTAGCCCCTCTTCCACGCTGCCTGGACGTTCATTTCCGACCGGCAGCGACTGTTCTTGTCGCCACAATGCTGTAAGCACAGAAGACACAAAGTCCCCCTGACATGGGCCACACAGTGCACCCCCGAGGGGAGGCACTTAGGCTCTCGAGTAAATAAGGAAGGAACGCCTATCCCTGCCTCGGATAGCAGAGATCCTCTTTCCCACTCAGCTCCAGAATCATATGGAGGGCTCCCTTGCTTTTTCTGCACCTGCGATCTGTCATTTTCCCAGGGCATCGACTGCCAGCAGGGGCTCTGTCCAGGGGCTGCGCTTTGCCTTTCAGTCACACAGCCTGCATCAAATCGCTCCCCTTCTCAAAAAGCCCCCACCCCCAGGTGTGCACATCATTTCAGAAAAAATCCACAAGAAACCTGATGCTGCACAGCCTTGAAGTCAGGATTTTACACCCTCGAAGTCAAGTGTGTCTGTCTGGAGTTGTTCAAATTTAGTTTCGCTACGGAGAAATCGACCCACTTCAGAGACCTGGCAGTGCAAGTGTCCTGGGGTGGAGAGAGGTCCTGTCCTACTCACCAGGTACCACATGTTGGACCAAATGGGGTCGTTGAAATAAAAGGCCTGCGGGTCACTTCGCACCTGTCTCTTCACCCTTCGTTTCACTTCTTGCTGCTGGAGCCATTTCACCTACCAGAAGAAAGGCAAGCACTGTTTATATTAAAAACGATTTCCTGATTTTATGCAGCCCCTTTGCAGGCGCTGCAGGCTTCCTTGTGCATGAATATCTGTGTCATAGTAGATATTTTAGATGGTAAGTTCCTGGGGACATTTTCACTTCAGAGGGACTACATTTGAAAGATGAGAACTTGTTTGCATATACAGAGGAAGAAGTAACACCACTCTGATAGATTTTGAAGTCACTGTACAGAAAGAAAGTGCTCACGCCTTTAATCCCGGCACCTTGGGAGGCCGAGGCAGGAAGATTGCTTGAGCCCAGGAGTTCGAGACCAGCCTGAGCAACATGGCAAAATCCCATCTCTAGAAAAAAAAATACAAAAACCAGCCAGGCGTGGTGGTGCAGGCCTGTAGTCCCAGCTACTCAGGAGGCTGAGGTGGAAGGATTGCTTGAGCCTGGGAAGTCAAGGCTGCAGTGAGCCATGATTGTGCCACTGCACTCTAGTCTGGGCGACACAGCAAGACCCTATCAAAAAAGAAAGAGAGAGAGACAGAAAGAGAAGAAGGGAGTAGGGGAGACACGGAAGAAAGGAAGCCAGCCTTGTGAAGTTGCCAATAAATTCTCAGGTGACCTTTGTCCCGAAGAAGACGGAAACACATACATGGGAAAGCAATGAGGAAAGAAAGTATTTGGTCAAATTGGCATTGGAATTTGCTTTACAGTAAGGACATAGGTAAATATGATAAGCCACACACTGGAATATTTGGCAGCCACCAGCAACATGGTACTGAAACATGCATAGAGAAAACAACCTAGAAAGGAATATAGCAAACAGTAGTAACATCAGTTCCTGGGTGGTGATGTTACTGCAAATTTCGAGTTTTTCAGTTACTTTCAGGATTTCATAAATGCCTTTTGTCAGCACGATCTGCTCTCAGGATCAAGGAAAAGAGTTCACAAGGCTGTATCACTGATATTTAAGAGCGAGGATCCAGGCACCGGGCCATCTGCACTAAAACCCAGCCTCGCGCTCACCAGCTGTGTGACCTAGAGCCAGCAGTGGACATCCGTGGCCTCGGGTGGTGTCCACCCACACAATGGGGACAGTCATGGGTTGCCACGGGGTTAATATGCGAACAACACATATCAGGCCCTCAGAAAAGTGCCTGGAGCACACCGGCTCTTACCATCCTGTGTACACATTCTTTTCAAGCTGGAAATGCTTTTTCATTTTAAAAGGATCTTGGGGTAGAGACTTCATAGGGCTCTGAGTGGGAATGTTTTCTTTGGTCTTGCCATGGCAGCTCCACCTGCCTGAGTAATGCTCAAAGCTGGGGTTCAGCCTGGCTCTGGGGCCTGAGGGCAGGATAAGGATGGGTACTGGGGCCCTGCTCTGGAGGAGTCTGCACTACAGTCCAGGGATCCCACCAAGCAGAGTATGATGTGAGCTCCAAACAGGGGAAACTTCCTGGAGGAGGCAGCTAGGGGAAGGGGAGGATAGAAGATGAAGGGGAGGGGCCCAAGGTGACCCAAGGCTGGCGACCCAGGGTCGTGCTGGAGGTTAGAACAGAGCTGCCTGAGGCGGAGTGGGCAGGGAGTGAAGGTACCCAAGGCAAAGGGGTAGTTTCCCTCCCTCCTCCCTGAGCCTCAGCCTCCCCACACTGTCCTGAGGGAGGAGAGCTGAGCGCCTGCATACACAGCTCACGTTTAGGGCTGGGGTTGATCTCTAAGGCATCCCTGGTGTACAGGGCGGAATGCCGGGAGAGAGGCATCCCAGCCTGTCCCACCCCCGATGTGATTCATCTATAAAACACCAGCAGACCAGACACCTTAGCAACACCACAAAGGGCTCAAAATCAATTTCAGGTTAGACACTTAAAAAGTCCTCAGCACCAAGTCCTAGATAATTTACAATGGCCGCTGATAGATACTTCCCCAGAAAATAAAACTACAAAATGAGATATTTTGCTCCTAACACCTGCTGATGGCATTTTGCAATGTCCCCATATATTACTGCCTGAACTAGAAAGCTTTTACCTGGCGTACGATGCTGCAAACAATATTTCATAATCCGTTAAGCACCCTATTATAAAATACAGTGGTACACAGCTCCTGCGCAGCCCAAAGCTCCCGCGAACATTCCACCCCTCCTAAGGCTAAGCACTATTTGTGCTAAGGGGCCCTGGACTCACTTCCCGTTCTAACAACATCCGGCGCCTTCCGACACTGTGCCCACCAGGCCAGTCTTCTAGTCAGAGGAGGAGGCACACTCTGCCCTTCCAAGCCCAAGTAGACGACGGCCCGCTAATCAGCTGGGAGACATGGGCAAGTGTGGAGCCAGCAGTCACAAGAGTGTTCCTCAGCAGGATGAAGAGCCTGGGTATCGCGGTCCCTGGCCCCTGCTGGGCTCTGGGCAAAACCCCACAACACTGGCACACAGTTCTGAGGGGGTCCATGATAGCCCAAGGTCCGCAGGACAGTTTGGGAGACTTTCTCTCTGGCATGGTTCCAGGGGCAGCCCTCTCTCTGCTAACAGATCTGCTCACTGAAAGGCTCTGATGGCGAGTGAGGTGCTGTCAGGCCAATGGAAATGAATCCTGTACAACAGACGACTGACCAGGCATGGGGGCTTCTCTGTGGAGGTGGGATGCAGGCAGACAGCGTGGTCGCAGAGGCTGATTCGGCCAGTAGCCACTCTGTCCGTTCCTCCGGGCTCCAGTCACTCCCCTGCTTCTCACCCAGCTCCAGGACAGCACAGGGGATCCCAGATCCCACTTCCTACCAGTCACAATCAGGAAGCCATTTTCCATGTTCACCTTTCTCTATGTCTCTGGAGAGCAGGCATCCTGGGGTCACTTATTCTATTGCTCACTCAACAAAAGTGCACTGAGTCTTCCTGTGTGCCAGGTGGTGGGAAAATCGGCGTGAACACACCTGGTCCCCAGCCAGGACCAAAGTGCCTCTGCCTCCCCCTCCCCTCCCCTCCGCTGCCCTCCCCTCCCCTGCCCTCCCTAGCTGGGACGCAAAGCCCTCTGCCTTCAATGCCCCGTCATGGTGGAACCAGGAGCCACGTGGACACTCTGTGGAGGTCACTGGTAGGCCATCAGCCCCAAACCGAGCGAGTGAAACTCCAGCTCTCCCATCAAATGGAAGCAACCCTCACAGGTTACAGTGAGCAGAGACTGCACCACTGCACTCCAGCCTGGGTGACAGAGTGAGACTCTGCCTCAAAAAAAGAAAAGAAGCAAGAATGAAAATCTGATTAGGTCTTAACAACTTCTAGATGACATCTGTTGACTCTTTTGTGGAAGATCAACTGTAAGTGATTTGGGGCAAAGGCGCGGTTTGCCAAATCCCACTTCTGGCCCAAACAGATCATCTTTCTCTGCAAATCTGTATCAAGCGTCTTGATTTCTTTAAAGTCTTATTTTGAAGACAGAACTTCACTCTGATCTTTTTCCTTTTATCTGTTTTCCAAATGTATGTTTCCTGTTAAACATGCAGTATACTTATAGACAAGTGACGCTCCGGGCAGGGGGTTCTAATCATGAAGAGGACGTCATCATCTTCTCAGGACAAGTGCACAGCAACACCTTCTTCTGCAGCGTGTGCTTTCTCCAGCTTTCTTCCTGAGAAGTCACATTCCAAAGAGGCATCCGTCGACTGTCCCTCTGTTGATAAGATGAGGTAAAATCTAAGGATGTTCCTAAAGGGAGTCATAAACAAGCAGAGACCCAGGAGGGGGCCCTGCCCAGGTTACAGTAAACGGCCCGCGATGTCACAGGCTGCCCGTGCCACTGAGTTGCGATCACTGTCCAAGCATCCTTTCAGCGAGCAGCTATGAGCAGCCTTGGCCACCTCTCCTTCCCTGGGGACCAGAAGCTTGCTGACACATTAGTCCCGGGTGTGACAAGCGATAGGGGCGGGTGTTTGAAACTTTTGCCAAAGAGAGCATGAAATCCCTCCCACTTGCCCTTCCCCCGCAAAGCCACCAAGTCCCTCTGCCCTAACTCCAAGCCTTCGCCTGTTCAGAGGGGCCCAGGTGTGGCTCAGGAAGGGCCCCAGAAGTTCTTGGGAGCTGGAGAGTCCTACAAGAGGGGCTTCAGAGTCTTCGCTCTCAGATGGAGTGAAGGCCACAAAGGACATACACAGAGACCCTCCCCCAGGGGTCCCACACAGCATCGAGGGAACCAGCTGCTGAGCTTCCTTAAATACCTACCCCAGGGGCTGTGGACGCTAGGTTCACACAGGTTCTTCAGAGTTGTAGCCAAAAGGAAGACAGCTTGGCCAGCTCTTTCTTTTCTCTTTTCTCCTTGGTTTCATCAAAGAGAAGGCTCCTTTATTCCGTAACCGTGAAAGAACAAGGGGACTGCAAGCCACCAGGACACATCAGGGGAGCAGTCAGAGGCCAGACCTCAGCACTCAGGAGCCACCAAAGTCTTAAGTCTCCTCCAGGAGAGAACCATCAGAGCACCGAAGAAAACAAACCTGTTACTCTCTCTGTGCGGGAGGCGGGCACCCTGCATGGGCCTCCACCTCCAAACCGTCAAGTGCGGGGCTGGCACTCAATAGTCTATGATGCGTAGATCTTGGTTCCCATCAACTGTGACTGCTCTGCGGACCTTCCTGGGCCAACATCCAACCAACCAAAGAGCTGAGTGGTGAATTAAACAAAGCAACTTCCCACTCCCTGGCAAGTGCCTGTCACTGTATAACGTGCAACATGGCCCTCCTCTCATGGAGAAGCAAGGATGAACGCGCCACGCTGGGGCCCTCTTGCCCTGGACCCCACAGTCCCTCAAGGAGTGGACGGCTAGGCTCCCTAGGAACCCTGGAACTGTATGCAAAGTGGTGCCGGCATGAGCGCGGTTTCTTTTTCCCTCTGCAGAGCAAGAGGGCCCACAACTTTCATCAGCGTTTCGAAGGGGCCTGTGATCCCCCCCAAATCCCCCAAATGGCTAAAAACCACTGAAGCCAAGCTAGACTGACAGAGGCAGAAAGCAGATCAAAGTTTTCCCCGAGTGAGGGATTGGTATCGTGCTGTCATCTTCAGGAGGAAAAGGGGACCATCGCCACAAGTGAGAGCAGATCAAAGTTTTCCCCAAGTGAGGGATTGGTATCGCGCTGTCATCTTCAGGAGGAAAAGGGGACCATCGCCACAAGTGAGAGCAGATCAAAGTTTTCCCCAAGTGAGGGATTGGTATCGCGCTGTCATCTTCAGGAGGGGAAGGGGACCATTGCCACAAGTGAGAGCTGATTAAGCAGTTTCGTGAGAGCCCATCACAGTGAGATGCCCAGGCCTACCTGGGGCGCTGCACTGGCTCGCCTTGGGGTGGGGCCGGGGAATGCCAGGCTTCCATGGCAACCGCACGGCGGGAACCAGTGAGTAGGCCTGGGCAGTAGAGGAGGGGGAGGGGGAACAGAAGAATAAAAGACATTCTAACTCAGCCTAGAAAGCCACCCCCCACCACCTCCCGTGCCATCCAGGCAGCTGCCAGCCCAGCTTCTTCCCCACTTCTTCACCGGCAACCATAACTGTAACAGGGTAGAGGCCATTTCTTTTTTTTTCTTTCTTTCTTTTTTGAGATGGAGTCTCGCTCTGTTGCCCAGGCTGGAGATCTCAGCTCACTGCAACCTCCACCTCCTGGGTCCAAGCGATTCTCCTGCCTCAGCCTCCAGAGTAGCTGGGACTACAGGCACCCCCCACCACACCAGACTAATTTTTGTATTTTTAGTAGAGATGGGGTTTCACCATATTGGCCAGGCTGGTCTTGAACTCCTAACCTTGTGATCTACCCACCTCGGCCTCCCAAAGTGCTGGGATTACAGGCATGAGCCACTGCACCTGGCCACTGTTTCTTGAATTCTTTCCATCAAAGTTGAACTATGGGTGCTAGAAGACCCGGGCTTAACAGTCATGAGAGAGGGAAGTCCTCACTCTGCTGATGGCCTGGGCAGTAGAGGAGTGAAAGCTCACTCCTTCCACTCATGGGACAGTGGGTGTGAAAGCTCTTTGGGAATGTAAAGCTATTCATTTATAAGTTAGTTCTTATTTTGCTTAAAGGGGACAGAAGGCGCCCTCTTCCTACTGCCTGTCACCCACCTCCGCTCACTGACAAAACAGGCAGCCCGAGCCTAGCTTCACCTATTGTTAGGGGCCGACCTGTGAACCCCTAAATTCTTATGCTGAGATCTTAACCCCTGGTAGCTCAGAATGTGACTGTAATGGGAGATAAGGGCTCTAAAGAGGTAATTACATTAATATGAGGTCATATTCCATTGGTGCTTTTTTTTTTTTTGAAACGGAGTCTCGCTCTGTTGCCCAGGCTGGAGTGCAGTGGCACCATCTTGGCTCACTGCAACCTCCACCTCCCGGGTTCAAGCAATTCTCCTGCGCACTCAATAGTCTATGATGCTTAGATCTCGATTCCCATCAACCAGTGTCCTATGAGAAGAGGAGATGAGAGCAGAGACACTGACAGAGAGGGACAATCACGTGAGGATGCAGCCGGATTCAGCCACCTGCGAGAGACCTCAGAAGAAAGCAGGCCTGCCAGTGCCGTAATCTGTCTTCCAACCGTGCTAACTGTGAGACAATACATTTCTGTGCTTGAAGCCCCCAAGCCTGTGGGACTTTGATACATCTGCCCCGGCAGAGACTAACAATCTACGGAGTCCGACGCTGCTCAACGTGTCTCCTCTCCAGGCACTGTCGGTACCTCTGTTATTTTAGCTCCAGCAATACAGGATACAGCTTTGTCGATTCAAACCATATTTAGGGTTTTTCCGTAATTCAGCCAAGGTGGGTCAGAATTTACTTCTGAAGTATTTACATAGAAAGAAGTTGCTTATGTTACATGTAACTTGCTTATATGTGAACCCAATCAGTAGAACTTGAGATATGCTTCAGTAAGCATTGTCTGCTGTTTACTGGGGAGCTGCCAGACTTATGGGGGAGTAAAAACAAATGATATGCAGCCTTGGCCCTCGATAACTTCCTATCGCATTGGCAAGAGATGGGCCTGCGCACTTTGAACTCCAAGTTCCTCTCTCCCGATGCATCCGCAGAGCAGGGGCAGGTCGCTGCCTGTCGTCTCTCCTCTGGTCTGGAATACTGAACGCCCTCCCAGGCCTGATGATCCAGGCCCCTCAGGAACCACCTGCAACTCCACTGCCAGCTCTGACTCTGTCCCCGACAGATCCCAAACAAACTGAACTAGTCATCGTTCCCAATACTCTGTGTACCTCTACTCTGGGGCCTGATCCAGAATACAAACATGCTAGAAGAGCAGGCCAAGCCTGCAGCCTCTGAGCAGGCTTCCTGGTGGCAGGGATGTCAGAGCCCAGAAGGGAAGGTGGGAAAGAGAGTGACAGCAGGGGAAGGTGGGGCGCAGGCTGTGCAAAAGCTCTGCAGAGGGAAAAAGAGCGAAAGTTGTCTGAGGAGGCCTTCAAAGGCCAGCGGTGGCTCGGATTCAGGGGCCCACCAGAGGCCAGGACAAGGAGGGTTTGGGAAGTGGGGATACAGCTTTGTGGCACCATCAGGCATGTATTTCAGAGGATCCCTCAGGAGCGTGGGAGGTGCCTGGAGGGGGCAAGGATGCCCACATTCAGCTGCAAGGAGGGCAGTGCAGTGGTGCAGGTGAGAAGTGACAGGAACTGGGCCTAGGGCAGGAGACACAGGACATGACAGGGCCAGGCTATGCAGGAGGTGGAGCAAGTGCAGGGGAGAAGGAGAGGCTGCCGGTTCTGCAGTGTGACACGGATGGGTGCTTCCCTCTGAGACAGACTAGGGGCAGAGAGAGTGAGCTGGGTTTGGGACACGCTGACTTTGAGTTGTCTTTGAGACATCTAAGTGGAAGGTCTGAACATGCAGGTGAAAGAATAAAATGCTGTCTTTTAAAGTGTATTTACGAATTCAAACTTTTTTTTTTTGAGACAGAGTCTTGCTCTTGTCACCTAGGCTGGAGTGCAATGGCATGATCTTGGCTCACTGCCTGCCAGGTTCAAGCAATTATTCTGCCTCAGCCTCCCGAGTAGCTGGGATTACAGGCACATGCCGCCACGCCCAGCTAATTTTTGTTCTTTTAGTAGAGTCAGGGTTTCACCATGTTGGCCGGGCTGGTCTTGATCTCCTGACCTCAGGTGATCCACCCACCTCAGCCTCCCAAAGTGCTGGGATTATAGGTGTGAGACACCGCACCCGGCCAAATTCAGACTTTCTACCAATTCCTAGTAGCCATGTCACTAAAACCAGCTGGGTGTGCTGAAAATGTGAAGAGCCAGCTTGTCACTGTCATTTGATCACCCTCATGGGGGAGCAGCCCACCGTCCACACATGGGCAAATCCACTGGGCCCTGGGCAGCTGCCGGGCCCCGCCCTCAGCCGGTTCATCAACCCGAGACCAGTGTGGTCACTCACTGTCTATGTGCTCTCGTCAGGGACTTTCTGTTTGTTTGCACTTTGAATTGCTCTAGCGCACAAAACTTCAGATAAAATTCCATCTGTAGTTAATGGAAAGATGTGCTTCAACATTGCATCACTGCTGGAAGGAAACCCGAGCTCTGATTAAACTCTGGGGGCAAAGTCCCATCCTACAAAACAGAGTGCCTTCTCTGGTCCTTGCAGTCACGTTGCAACTTCTGAGCTTTAAAGCACTGAAACGAAGCATCAAACTGAAGCCTCCTACGGCCCTGGAAGGAGCCACAAAAGCTCCCTCCGAACATCTTTTTCCTTCCATTTCCATCACCAATCTGGCTGAGATCTGTAGGGAAGGAAAGGGCTGAACCCAAGTCATCACGCTCAAATGTAAGGTCTGGAAGACACAGGCAGCAATGACGAACTATAAGCCAGCTTGGAACAAAATCAGAACAAGTAACTTTTAAAAAATCTGTGAGCCCTTTCAGTGATTGGTCGATGCTTCTGTAATATCCACCCTTCTCCAGACTTTTGGCAAAAGAACAAGTTAAAAACAAATGCTTTCAGTTTGCTTAAATGACAGCCCTTGGAAAAACCCAGCAAGCGATAACTACACACTGAGAACACTCAGGCTGTTCCTCCAAGGATAGGGCTGAGTAACAAAGCAATTTGAGCAAAATGGCCCTTTTCAAAGATGCTTAAAAAGCAAAATCAAGTAAAGGTAATTAAGAATGCAAGGAAAATAAGTGTACAATTCTGGCATAGGATCAGTGCAAAGAAGGTACCTAGTAAGTATCTTCTAGTACCTAGTAAGTATCTTCTAGTACCTAGTGTCTTCTAGTACCTAGTAAGTATCTTCTAGTACCTAGTGTCTTCTAGTACCTAGTAAGTATCTTTCTAGTACCTAGTGTCTTCTAGTACCTATTATCTTTCTAGTACCTAGTGTCTTCTAGTACCTAGTAAGTATCTTTCTAGTACCTAGTGTCTTCTAGTACCTATTATCTTTCTAGTACCTAGTGTCTTCTAGTACCTAGTAAGTATCTTTCTAGTACCTAGTGTCTTCTAGTACCTAGTATCTTCTAGTACCTAGTGTCTTCTAGTACCTAGTAAGTATCTTCTAGTACCTAGTGTCTTCTAGTACCTAGTAAGTATCTTCTAGTACCTAGTGTCTTCTAGTACCTAGTAAGTATCTTTCTAGTACCTAGTGTCTTCTAGTACCTAGTATCTTCTAGTACCTAGTGTCTTCTAGTACCTAGTAAGTATCTTCTAGTACCTAGTGTCTTCTAGTACCTAGTAAGTATCTTCTAGTACCTAGTGTCTTCTAGTACCTAGTAAGTATCTTCTAGTACCTAGTGTCTTCTAGTACCTAGTATCTTTCTAGTACCTAGTGTCTTCTAGTACCTAGTATCTTCTAGTACCTAGTGTCTTCTAGTACCTAGTAAGTATCTTCTAGTACCTAGTGTCTTCTAGTACCTAGTAAGTATCTTCTAGTACCTAGTGTCTTCTAGTACCTAGTAAGTATCTTTCTAGTACCTAGTGTCTTCTAGAACCTAGTATCTTCTAGTACCTAGTGTCTTCTAGTACCTAGTAAGTATCTTTCTAGTACCTAGTGTCTTCTAGTACCTAGTGTCTTCTAGTACCTAGTAAGTATCTTCTAGTACCTAGTGTCTTCTAGTACCTAGTGTCTTCTAGTACCTAGTATCTTCTAGTACCTAGTGTCTTCTAGTACCTAGTAAGTATCTTCTAGTACCTAGTGTCTTCTAGTACCTAGTAAGTATCTTTCTAGTACCTAGTGTCTTCTAGTACCTAGTAAGTATCTTCTAGTACCTAGTGTCTTCTAGTACCTAGTAAGTATCTTCTAGTACCTAGTGTCTTCTAGTACCTAGTAAGTATCTTCTAGTACCTAGTGTCTTCTAGTACCTAGTGTCTTCTAGTACCTAGTAAGTATCTTTCTAGTACCTAGTGTCTTCTAGTACCTAGTAAGTATCTTCTAGTACCTAGTGTCTTCTAGTACCTAGTAAGTATCTTCTAGTACCTAGTGTCTTCTAGTACCTAGTAAGTATCTTCTAGTACCTAGTGTCTTCTAGTACCTAGTAAGTATCTTCTAGTACCTAGTGTCTTCTAGTACCTAGTAAGTATCTTTCTAGTACCTAGTGTCTTCTAGAACCTAGTAAGTATCTTTCTAGTACCTAGTGTCTTCTAGTACCTAGTAAGTATCTTCTAGTACCTAGTGTCTTCTAGAACCTAGTAAGTATCTTTCTAGTACCTAGTGTCTTCTAGTACCTAGTAAGTATCTTCTAGTACCTAGTGTCTTCTAGTACCTAGTAAGTATCTTCTAGTACCTAGTGTCTTCTAGTACCTAGTAAGTATCTTTCTAGTACCTAGTGTCTTCTAGAACCTAGTAAGTATCTTCTAGTACCTAGTGTCTTCTAGTACCTAGTAAGTATCTTCTAGTACCTAGTGTCTTCTAGTACCTAGTAAGTATCTTTCTAGTACCTAGTGTCTTCTAGTACCTAGTAAGTATCTTCTAGTACCTAGTGTCTTCTAGTACCTAGTAAGTATCTTCTAGTACCTAGTGTCTTCTAGTACCTAGTAAGTATCTTCTAGTACCTAGTGTCTTCTAGTACCTAGTAAGTATCTTTCTAGTACCTAGTGTCTTCTAGTACCTAGTAAGTATCTTCCTGGTAAGCACACACGTACTTGACACAGAAAGTCCTGCTGTTGACCCCCGACTTGAGTTTTGTTTTGCTTTAACAAATGTATATTCTATCAGCATTGATGTGACGTGGGGTGGATTGGAAATTCCATCACTTATCAAAGCACTTTTATGCAATGGGGACTGGAGCTAATTAACATAGAATACCATCTGCATTTGATTGAACTTTATCCAGATAAGCCCATAACATTCATTTCCAGTTTGGTCATTTGAACACAATGGCGGCCTCACATTCCGAAGTCTCTAAATAATATTAAATCATCTTTTCCTTTTGTTAATAATATTAATTACACAACTCTCCAGATGTTAAGCACAAAAATGCTTTGTCAATGTAGGGAAGTGTTCCGATGCACTACAATAAAAGATAACACTAAATACTTACATAAAACAGCTAATTTCACCAAATATTTAGTTGTAATGACTGGGCAGAGTAAATATTAGTCAGACAGCTAATTGATTTGGCTTGCACTAAAGCTAGATGAATTTAAACAGAGGTATTTCAGTTGTGATTCTGAATTCATAATTGGTTCAGATGTCTGTGTGCTTTCCCTGGGGCTAACAATTTAATTAGAACTGGGAGAAACAATCAGCCAATCCTAGGAAGGTTCCAGGAAGGCCTGGGATGCCCAGGCTGTTTACCCTTCTTCCTTTCTTCTTTACTGGCAGGATGCATTGATAGTAGCTTTGCCAGAAGCTTATTAAGAAGCTCTGTGAAAAGAAGATTTTTATTTCAAAAATGTAACTGCTGTGGTAGCCTTTGCCTAGGAAGTCTCTATCCTTCCTTCTGCTGGTGTCAAGGGGCAACTAATGCCTGGGAATGCTTGGCCCTCAGACCCAAACTGCATATAGGACTCTGGACACACCTAAAATGAGTCAGTCAAGCAGCTCAGGTGTTGCTCAGGGTACGGGGACCCTCAAGCCCCCCCCAGAGTCTGTCTCTGCTGCCTCGGCGTGCCTTGCTCACCATAGGTCTCCCACACCCCACTTTGCAGGGGACTCAGCAGCACAGAGGCCTGCTGGGCAGCTCTGCAACCCTCAGGCACAGGGTCCGGCACTCAGCAGGTGCACCATTAATATTTTTGGAAGGAAGGGATGAGCAGTCAACCTGAGCACCTTTAAAAGCTTTAAAACGCAGTCACCAAAAACAGAGGATGTAGTCAAAACACAGATTAAGGCTCCTATTTTGACTCTGCCTTAGTTCTAACAATTAAGAATCTGCTTTATTTATTCCGAAGGCCCCATGGAAAGATGATCAAGAAATCCACAGTCCCTGTCTCTTCTCAGAGCATGCTACGAGGGGGGCTTCCTGCATGCAAACAGCTTGCTTCCATTGTCACTAACTGCGTGGTAGCAATTCAACAATTCAAAGGACTTCTGTTGAAGAGCGAGGATGTTTCTTCACAAGGCAGTCCCTTCCGAGCGAGGATGTTTCTTCACAAGGCAGTCCCTTCCACTTGCTTAAAGTGGAAGTGTGAAGGGCTGCTGCATCGACCTCTTTCCTCGCTTAGAATTTCCTCCAAGATGATAGATGATGGTCTCTCACCCTCACAGAACGTACGCCTTCTCCTCCAGGACCAGCCTGTGCACGCTGTACAGAGGCCCCTGCTGCTCAGTTTTCTGCTGATCCACGCTTCCACAAGTGCCCCACTCTTTGGGAATGAGCAACTACAATCTGGCTTTCTTCCTAGAGGATTAAATATACTGGCCCCTTTGAAAAACATTCCTTCATGTTCCATGGTGTAAGCCCAAGTAGACGTAATCTCAGCCCCACGCGATGGGGTGAGACGGTGCATGTCAAGTACCCAACAGTCATCACTTACTACACACTTAACTCCTTCCCTTGCTATGAAGGAATAATGGAATGAGCACAGTGTTTTACATCCATCTCATTTGACTTATCCATACCTGTCTATCCATCCATCCATCCATCCATCCATCCATCTATCCATCCCCATCCATCCATCCATCTATCCATCCATCCACCTATAAAACAAATCCAGAAATATATTCAAGACAAGTCTGCCTTTTCACAGCCCAGGTCCATGAGTGAGCTCCACGGGGACCACTTCCTCATGTGCTTCAAATCAAAACCCCCACCAAGCGATGCCCCAGAGAAGGATAAGTCAGGTACAGAGCCCAGGGATAACGCGTCTCCCCAAACAATTCCTGCCCTGATTGTCATTGAAGTAGGTGGCTTGGGGCAACACCAACAACCCATTTTTCCATAAAAACTTTACTCTAAATATTTCCTGGAAATGCTGAAATAGTTTTGTGCATGAGCTAGGGAGCCCAAACAAACATCTAGCACATACGTTAACTTTTAAGAGAAGATGACTTCTGTGACCTAAAACTGTGACCTCCGTTCCTCGTTGGGGCTGCTACCGTTTCTCATGTGAATTTCATTTCCTTCTCAACACTCATCGCCCTGTGACATATGACCGATTTTTCTATTTCCTGCTGTGTTTTCTGTCAGCCCCACCACCAGCTCCACTGGTCCTGCTGTGGACACAGCCAGCCACGTGGCAGGTATCCCCAAAATACCTGCTGAATGGACGAGCTCATTCCGAGGAACTCACTTGGCCATCTTAAATTTTTAATCTTGACAAGTATCTGTTGATTGATGTTTGCCAAATATTAATTTCAAATCTATGCAGAAAGGATGTATAATCAACCACCCAACAGGTATGGATTATATTAAAATGTAAAATGTTAGCCTCTTTTCAAATTACATTTGTTCTAATCCTGAAGATCCATGAATCTTTAAGGAAAAAAGTCACACTTACTGCCTCAGTTTTCAAATTCATAGTAACCATCAATATACATGTTATGACAACCACAAAAATATCCATCTGCCTTACCTCTAATTTCATTATTAAAATACTGGGTTGATTGCCAGAGCTTTTGTTTTATGGGTAAGCTTCATATGTATATCTCCTGGAATTACTGTATTTTGTTGATTTTAAAAGGCTGAGAGAGCCTCACTCGCATGATTTAGTTCAGATGTCTGACATGTAGCTACACGAGTCTTGTATCGAAAGTGAATGTGGAAAACTCACGTCTATCCAGCATCACATTAAAACACAGACTCCACTATTTTTAGGACCACAGACCCAAACCCTCCATCCCTTAGGAAAGTATCCTGACCCTCTGTACCTGGGGGTCCATTCTGAGGAAGGTGTGAGGGCCTTTGCTACTCAAGGTCGATCTTTTAAACGTTTTGCTGTGATAAAAATGGTAGTAATCTTCCAGGTTTCCAATCTGCAAGACAAGAAGCAGAATACCATCAATTAATAGTCCCAGGAACAGCTCTGAAAATCTTCCACCCCACAAGAATCTCCCCCTTATCTGAGGGGCTCATTCTCCCAGAGGAAACATATGCTCCCCTGCGCTTCTCATATCTCCGGCATGTACCCACTGTTTAGAAACATGAAGGTGGATTTAGACACTCATTTCTGGATAAACAACAGTAAGTAATATTTCACACGGAGCACATACTCCACCACATCTCATGGTAAATCAACATCATTTAAAGTTTGTACTGTCATGGCCAAGTTCTTTAGACAAAAATGAATGTTCATTTAGGGTCAAGCATCCCTGAAGTAGCTGAGCTGGTGTGAAGTCAGGTCTACACCAAAACATTCATTTATAAACAAACTCCATCCTCTCTACCCCACGGGTAAACTGAAATATTGAAGAATGAACACTTGCTCTCAAGTGCAACAGGACAGCCAAAGGAAACACGTGGATCCATCTGCTTGGGGATTGTGAAAGGGTCAGATGAGAACATCTAAACCCCCGAGGTGTCCCAGTTTTCTGCCAGGGGCAGTCTGTCAGGACAGATTTCAGCTTGAGGAATGGATGGAATCAGCAGCGTTGTGATCCAGCCTCTGACCTTCAAGAAGGGCTGGCCCTCACTGAAGCACCCACTTGCCCATCTGACCCGGCTTGAGCAGAGGGACATTGTTCTCAGAAGCCTGCTTCTTGGCTGTAGAGAAGTGCTAGTTGATCACCATCCTCCCAAAGGGCTTTTAAAAATAAAGATGGGGCCGGGCACAGTGGCTCATGCCTGTAATCCCAGCACTTTGGGAGGCCGAGGCAGGTGGATCACGAGGTCAAGAGATCAAGACCATCCTGGTCAACATGGTGAAACCCCGTCTCTACTAAAGATACAAAAAATTAGCTGGGCACGGTGGTGCGTGCCTGTAATCCCAGCTACTCGGGAGGCTGAGGCAGGAGAATTGCCTGAACCCGGGAGGTAGAGGTTGCGGTGAGCCGAGATCGCACCATTGCACTCCAGCCTGGGTGACAAGAGCGAAACTCCATCTCGAAAATAAATAAATAAATAAAAATAAAAAATAAAGATGGGCTGAATATCATATAGACACTCAGGTTGATCTTCTCAGGCTAAACCATCCTGGTTTCTTTTCCAGCTCAATTAAAGGGTAAATTTAAGACTAACGGTCCTCCACAGCAGTTCTATATGATGATTACAAACATGAGTTCTGAGTCAGATAAATTTGGTCTAGACTCTCCCTACCCCTCCACCAAGATCAGCCATGCGACCTTGGGCAAGAATATTTGATGCATGGGAATCTCAATTCCTTATGTGTAAAATGGGGATGAAGCTACTTACCGCTAAAAGCTAAGTAGGACAAAAATCTACCCATCTCACCAATCCTTGGCTGTCCCCACCTTAATCACAGCCATTTAGTCTGCTATTGTCTGACCTCAATAGAGTTGACTGGCCCAGGTGGAGACCTGGAGGGACCTGGATGCTGTGAATGGCCACTTTCAAATCTTTGCATAAGAAGATAAGGAAGGAGTCCAAGAGAGAGCCTCCCAGCCCCTTTACCACCCTTTAGTTTTCCTTGCCGGCAATCCTGGCAGCCCAGCTGTCTTTTGTTCTTGGGTTTAGGAGACATCACTTTGTCCTTGAAATAAGGAGCTGCCTTTTCTTCTTTAGCTTGTTCCAGTGTGTTCCTGTTGCTTACAACCACAGAACATCAAATACTAAGACAGTCATGAGGAATAAATAGGAATCACCTATATAGGGCCTAGTTTCGTGCCTAGAATCTAGTGGTCACTCAAGAAACGGTGGTGGTCCTGGGAGCTGGGATTCTCTCTCTGGCACCTTCATTCCCCTTTCTGGGTCTGGGATGCTTCAGATTTTGGCCAAATCCAGGTCTATAACTAATTTGATCCCTTCCTGCTGGCTGGCCAGGGCTTACCCTCTGTTTCCTTATGAGATGAATAACCACCACCCTGAAAGGGTTGCTCCAAGACTTGAATGAGATATTTGTGTATGGAAGAGCTAGCAGAGACCCAGCAGGTAGGTAGTAAGTTCTCAATACACAGTTTTCTGCAATTCTGATTCTCAGTTTATTTTCTACCTCTAGACATTTTTCTGCCATCACAAACCTCATTATTTCTAGCCTATTTTGCTCACAAGCACTTTTATTTTTCCTCTGATAGATAAGTCACCTTGCTCACTTCTTCAACAAAGTTAATTGCCACATATGTGTCAAAAGGTTCCTCCTCACCCACACTAGAGCTGTTACTCAGCAACAGAGGCAATCATGGAGCCTCAACTTGCAGCAGTGTTTCAACAACATGTTTGCTTATAAGCTGCCACCATCCCTGGGAGATGTTACATAACTTTTGGTCTTTTAACTCTGGGCATTCAAGTCAATTCCCAGTCAAGGACATGGAGAAACTAAGAGTTGAATAAAACTTGCTGCCAAAGAAACAGACTAATTGCGCAACTGCTGACCCTTCACAGGCCCATGTCAGGGTGGCCCTGGAAGCCATTCGGGGCAGCGCCGGGCCTTTCAACAGCTAAGCCAGGCTTGGGGCAGCCACCTTTCCCCTCAAAGGCCAGTCCCCAAGCCATCCAGTCCCCTACCCCTGGGCCACCATGACCGTCCTTTGCAAAGGCCCCAGGGTCTGGGCTGACGTGAACTGTTCTCCACGAGCGATCCAGGAAAGGCTCAGTCCCCAGAATGCTGACCAGGCCAACCTCTGAAGGCAGCAGTGGCCAGAACGCCATCTGTTTGGACACTTACGTTCTGCCTAGCATGAGGGTTGAGGGGCTGGGGAGGGCCACTCCCACTGCAGGGGAGAAGGGGACATTGGCCAGCGCTGCCCTTGCAAAGCCAGCTGCAGAAGAAGCTGGGAACACACATTTTTCCTTTGTGACCAGCTTAGGTCATTCAGCATAATGTCTTCAAGTTTCATCAGTGTTGTAGCATGTGTCAGAATTTCCTTCCTTTTCAAGGCTGACTAATCTCCCATTATCTGCATACCTCACATTTTGTTTATTCATTCATCTGTTGACGGACACTTGGATTACTCCCACTCCTTGGCTATTGTGAATAATGCTGCTGTGTACAAATATTTGCTGGTGTCCCTGCTTTCATTCTTTTGGGTACATACCCACCTACTGTTTTTCAATAAATTTTCTTGGAACACAGCCACGTCCTCTCTTCCCTGCTGCCCATGGCTGCCTTCCTACTACAATGGCAGAGAGGACTAGTTGCCACAGAGACCCCAGAGCCCACAATTGTAAAATATTTCATATGTGAACTTTGAACAAGAAAAAGGTTGCCAGCCTGTGATGTACAGCGTTTGCTGCTGAGGGTATCTGGGAG
Source organism: Saguinus oedipus (assembly GCA_031835075.1). Lineage (NCBI taxonomy): Eukaryota > Metazoa > Chordata > Mammalia > Primates > Cebidae > Saguinus > Saguinus oedipus. The sequence goes on from CM063174.1 coordinate 14,994,012, forward strand.
TTCACCAAAGTCTCTGATGTTAAGCATGGGTTCTCTAAGGCGGGCAGTGGCGGTCCTCACACTGAGCGACTCTGCTGATAAACACAGGTGCATAACAAGCATCTCACTGAGTCACTGAGCTGTGCTTTTCCCACAACCCTCCTTGTCAGATACTCCAAGAGGGCTTGTCCCTCTGTGTGACTCATGTGGTCCTGCCCTCTGCCCTCCCGCTGCGACATCAGGCATCAGGTCGGGAGTGTGAGGTTTTCATTGTGGGTGAAACCAGTGAGAGAATTAAGGGTGACACAGCAGGAGGCAGGGCAGCTGCCCAGACACACAGGCCCAGTGAAAGTCACATCGGCCCCGATGATGCTGCATTTATGATGCAGCCATTGCCGTCTGTCCTCCTCCCCACGTACCTAAGCCCTTCTAGGGTTCTCACCTGAGCCACCACAGCAGGGGCCACCCCGGGTGCGAGGAGGCTGCCCCTCCTCAATAAGGGAGGCTGTTCCTTCACATCTCTGGGTGCCTTCATGGGGAAGGGGAACAGGACGCCAGGCTGTGAGACCCCCAGGCTCGCACAGGGTCACCTGTGGGGATGTGGCCACTGGTCTGGTTCAACTTGAGGGACACCTGGCTGCCCTCTGGCCCTGACTTACAGATTGGGGTGTGAGAAGGACCCACGGAGATGTCCCCATTTCACAGATGGGTAGATTGAGGCCCAGGGAGGTTAAGATTATATCACATTGTGGGGCTCCCAGTTCCTAAACCAGCAGTCTCCCCATTCTGCCCACAGATAAGCAGGTGACAACATTTGATACCAAATGACATACAGATAAACAAGTCAAGTTTAAGATGATTGTCACACTTTTAGGACCTCTTCAGGGTCAAATGGACAGCGGCTGGACTCAGGAAGGGGGCGGCCTAAAGGCAACACTCCAGGTGCTCTTCCAGAGAAAGTGAGGTTCCTTTTTTATCTGGCATTTGCCCTGATGGCAGGTGTTCTTCCCTGCTCAGCAGCCTGGACATCCTGGGTGGCTGCTGCTTGGCTGTGGCCTTGGACAGTGTCCACAGCAGGTGCTGGCTCTGCTCCTGTGCTCACAGCTCACTGACTCTGTGCACCGCTCCTCCAGCCAGCCCTGGACAGACTGCCTGCCTTTATATAACATCAGGAGTGGTGCTTCCACAGATTGCCGCTATTGGAGGGCCCTGGCAGCCTCCTCCTCCTCCCTCGATTACAGAAGAGAGGCACTGCCTCCACCATCCCAGGCTGCCTCCCAGTCCTGCTCAGTCCCATGTGCTGCCCCGACCTCCATCTGCTCTTCATCAATGAATCTGACTGCCCGTCTATAATGCATTGTTTTTTGACTGTCATAACATGAAATTTAAATATGTTCTTGTTCTCTTTTGTGCCCATGATATTTTCACAATGCACTAATTAGAGCCCATCTCATGCACCATTCAAGAAAATAAACAAACCTTTCCCCTCCTGCTTCCCCTCCCCTTCTCTAAAAAAAAAAAAAGAAAGAAAGAAAAAGAAAATAAACAATTTTCGGAATACAGTATGCTCCTGTCTCTTTATTCAACATTGACAGGCGATTTTATGCATTACCTGTTAAAAGCGGTAACATCACTGAAACATCATTAAAAACCTTGCTAAATGTTCTTGGCCAGAACACTGGAGGAAATGAGATCGAAGAACACACAGTGAAAAGAGTTTAATGCAGTGTAATTCTCTTTAACAAGACGCTCTGACATTTAAAAAATCTAGGTAATATGTGCACATAATAAAAACTATGGAAGGTACAAAAGGGTATGGAGTCAGCAGGGAACAGCAATGCCCACTCCTTCTCCATTCCCCAGCCAGGGTTCCTCGCTATTTTTTTATTTTTATTTTTATTTTTTTGAGATGGAGTTTCGCTCTTGTTACCCAGGCTGGAGTGCAATGGCATGATCTCGGCTCACCGCAACCTCCGCCTCCTGGGTTCAGGCAATTCTCCTGCCTCAGCCTCCTGAGTAGCTGGGATTACAGGCACGCGCCACCATGCCCAGCTGATTTTATGTATTTTTAGTAGAGACGGGGTTTCACCATGTTGACCAGGATGGTCTCGATCTCTTGACCTCGTGATCCACCCACCTCGGCCTCCCAAAGTGCTGGGATTACAGGCTTGAGCCACCGCGCTTACTGAGTGCTCCCGGCTCATCACAAGAGCAGCTGACACTTGCTGGGCACACGCCCCGTTCCAGGCAGCAAGCTTGGAGTTCAGATGAATTAATAAGTTTGATTCCCATCACAACTGCAGAGGGTAGATGTTATGACTGTCCTCATCCTGCCGAGGGGGAAACTGAGGCACAGAGCAGTGAAATTATTCAAGGTTCATTTAGTCAACAGCACAGTCAGGATTCTTCACTGTGGAACCCTCCACCTCTCGGCACGGTTAAGACTGTTAACCGTGTAATCCCTGCGGGATTCCAGGGACCTTGGTCCTCGTTCTTAGCAGCAGGTTCTTTCCCAGAGAGTCAGTAACCTCAACACATGTGTACTTTCCTTCACTTCAATAAGGAAATCATGGGACATCTATATTATGCTTCATGTACATATTATCCCATTATGTCATATACGAGTGGGTGTGCATATGTGTGGAGGTATAGGATGTGTGAGTGTTGTACATACACATGTATACATGTATTCAGGTATGTGTGCGTGTGTGTGTGTGTGTAAGTGTTTATATACAGATGCATACATATGTATACAGTCACGCCTCGGCATCCATGGGGGATGGGTTCCAGGCTACCCTGCAGATAACAAAATCCACAGATGCTCAAATCCCTGATATAAAAACGGTATCATATTTGCATGCAACCTACACACATCGTCCGCTAGTTTAAATCATCTCTGGATTACTTACAATACCTAATACAATGTAAATGCTATGGAAATAGTTGTCATACTATATTGTTTAGGGAAAAATGACAACACATGCACCATACATTCTTTTTCATGTTTTTGATCTGAGGTTGGTTGAATGTATAGATGTGGAACCCGTGGATAAAGACACCACCTGCATATGCATTCAGGTTGTGTGTGTGTGTGCGTGCATTTGTGTATATGTGTATATACATATCCAGGTATATGTGTTTATATAAGGTTCCTAAACAAGCGGCTCTGAAACATACCAGGCGAGTCCTTGGTTTTCCCACAGTTTTCACATCCAAGTGAGCCTCCTGGGGCCACTGCCAGGCTGCCCTAACTCAGAACCCCTGAGTCTCTGGCTCTCCACTTGGTACACATCAGATTCACCTGAGCAGCTTAAGCCACCCCACATGGGCTGGGCCTTGGCCCCAGATGAAGTTCTGGTTCCAGAGGTCTGAATGGCCACTGGGCAGGTGGGTTTTAAACCCCTCCCTGGGAGAAGCTGAGTTGTATCCAGCAACTGTGTCAAATACCAAGAGCAGAGGCCCAGAAGGCTGTTTCCCCATTTCCTGCCGGTCCATCCCAGGTCCCTCCAGCCTCAGCTCAGCATCATCTCCTCTGGGGAGTCCCTCCCATCCAAGCGGGTCCCAAGCACACTGCCCGGTAATGGCTGTCCTCCAGGGTCTGGGCTGGACCCATACCGTCTTTGTCTAAGCACACAACTTCCACCACACCAGAGCAGCATCAACACCACAATGCACCCTCACCACCCTGCACCCCAAACCTTTCCTCCTGAAGCGCTCCTTGTCTTGATAAAAGCCACCATCAAACCTTCCCAAAGGCAACTCTTACATGGTTCCCAGACCCGTTCCCCGCCCATCGCCCCGGCCCTAGTGCAGGCAGCCCCATCCTTCTGCCCGGACCCAGGAAGGCCTCTTAGTCTCTCCCTACGGCTGCACTAACATTCCCACCCTGACTCCTCCTTGTCTCAGAGGGTACATGCCTCCCCTACAGCCACAGGCCTGCCCCCTGCCTGAACTGCCCTCTGTCCTGCAGTGTAAAGGGCCCTGTGCTTGCTCAAGTCCTCTCACACCCACAAGACTAACTCCTACTCTGCTTTTAACCATCACCTCAGCTGTCACTGCCTCCAGGAAGCCCTCCCAGACCTGTCTGCCCAGACACGGCTATCACACCCTTCCTCCTCCCTCCCTTCACCATAAACTCTCAAGGGCAGGCGCTACGTTGCCTGTCAATCCTCAGGGCCTGGCTCTGTCTAGAACACAGAAAAAGTGTGAAATCTGCCTGGTGAAACGAACAGACTGAAACAAACAAATGAAATGACACCGGGAGGATACACAGGTCTCCCCTATCCCACCTGTGTCCAGCTGTCCAGTGAGGCCCCACGTCCAGAGGCAGGGTGAGCATGCCCCCAGTGCCTCCTGGCTCAGGCGCTGCTGTCCTGCCTTTGAGCTCTCGCTCAGTCCCCATCCCAGGACAGTCCTGAGGCTGGGAGGAGGCTATGGAGCCAGACAGACCACTTGCTGGCTGTATGGTCGAGGCAAGACCCCACCAGCCTCTCTGGCCTGAGGACTTGAGGCAGGCAAATCCTAGCCAGTCGCTCACTTCAACTGGCCAGTGTCCTTCATTCATAGCACGCACCGCCATGAGAATAGCCCTCGGGCACAGGTGTGGACCAGCAGAAGCCGCTTTCAGGGCCACACAAGGGAGGGGTAGGAACCAGCTTGAGGGGAGAGGCCCGGCATGGGGTTTACGGGAAGGACCTTCCCCATTATGTGTTTTCTTTAAATGGGAGTGTAGTTGGCTTCATACAAGATCTCAGTGGGTGCTGCCAGCTGGGGTCCACTCTGCCAGAAAAGACTGTTTGTTGAAGATCCTGAGGAATGGAGGAGGAGAGCCCAGTCTACTTTATCATGTTTCACTTGCAGCAAGTCACTGAGAAGCACACCGCATCTACCCCAAATGACATCAGATAGTTCCAAAGGTCCACCGCCCACTCACCTCTCCCATGGACGTGACTGCAAACACAGGTGCAGTTCGTAGCCCTCGAGCAGGCTGCGTTGCTGGTGGGGGAGGGTTGCCTAAGTGCATACTTTGGTCAGTCTGCAAAAACGCTACCCCACCTACCCAGGCCAGCCCAGCCAAACCCTGCAGCACGGGAACAGCTGGTAAGCAGCCACAGAATGCCTCCATTCAAGGCCTCAGCGGTGAATGGGCTGTAGATGAGACTTTGCAAAAAAAAAAAAGTAACTGTATGTTATCACTCCCAAAGCCTGCCCTTCCCGTCTGCCCCGCAGCTGTGTGTGCCTGCTCCCGAGGCCACTGTCTGTCTTCAGGGCTGGCATCTGCCGAGGGCCTTGGCTTTCTGGGAAGGGTCCATGTCTAACAGTCATGGTCGTCTGAGTTCAGTTATATAATGTTATGGATCCCAGTTGGTGTGCTTAAGAAAAACACAACTAATTAGACCCTATAAAAACCTACACACCAAATTAATTCTGTATTGCTCTAGTGACTTCCGCCTGAAAAAGACGTTATAAATATAGATGACCACTGGACCTATATTTAGCCAGCACTGGGTTACCTGGTATTTATAATTAAGGAAGTCCAGAGAGAGAGAGAGAGTGGACACTCTGTTGTTATTCCTTAAAGCACTTTTTAAGAACTGCTTCCCATTTCAGTCACATATACACATAGCAACATTCTGTTATTGCAATAATTATAATCCTGACCCAAGTTAAGATGCTTGCACAATTTCCCAGCCTCCTAAAATTACTTCCTTCAACACATATCCACCCTAACTGTGCAATTAAGCTGTTCAACATCCTAAACATGCCTGAGAAATCATTAATTTTTACTTAGCAGACTTCATTCTTCTCTTGCCTTAATTCACCAAACTAAATGGTCTGGCTTCGGATGAGAACGTTTCATTTCTATACGCGGCCTCCGCCTATATTTTTAATGTCTACAAAGAGCTATCTGAAAAATGCTACAATCCTTACTTTGAAGATCTCCATTTTAAATCCTTTCCTGGCTAAAGGTTTCTTTAGGGCTCTCTGGAATTAGTGGTTTTACCCGATTCCCAACTCCAATGCCTCTTGAGGATTCATTTTTGTTCTGTTTTGATTTTTAATTGAAAAATAAACTGTAAAACTCTTCCATTCTAAAGTTATTGAATGGGGCAGAACATGGGACGTGGGGGTGGGGAGATCTGGGATGACCTGGAACAAGGCACTGCTGGGACCCAGAAGGTGAGGAGGGTGCCCGCACTGGGGGATGTGGAACCTGTTCCCAGTCGGAACAGGTTACTCTGGGTGTCAGCGTCCAGGCAGGTGATGAGGGTGCCCACTCAGGGGCAGTACGGACAGAGGACATGGTCCCTGCACAGGGGGATAGATGGAATATGTCACTATATCAGGGGACTCTGCAATTGATGAGAGACCAGTGGCAGTTCCCTGGTGTCCATGGCTGCCCTGCGCAGTTCTGTAGGGACAGCCCTTGTTTATGTGAAGGACTAACTGGAGCACTGGAGCTGACCGTGCCGGGATCACACGTTTCTCTCCACTGGGTCAGACCAGCTTTGCCCTGTGCGTTCCATTTTTCTGTAAGCTTGGGATTGTTTCAAAAAATGTTAAAACAAGGGAACCTTTCATCCCCTTTCCCAAATAAAGCTTAAAGAATGGATGGTCCAAACTGAAGACAGAGGCTGGCGTGCGTGAAGTCTCTGGGTCTTCCTCTAACCCCAGACTGCGGTGACAGACTGCTTCTCAGAGCTGCATGCACCGTTCCCTCCTCCCACCAAAGCAGGGCCCGTGGGACCCAGGAATTCTTTCTTAAAAGAGACAGAAAGAAAATTAGGTATATTTCAAGGGCAGGTGGCCTCTGGGGTAGGGAGGCTGCTTAAGGCCGGGCCCTGCCCCTCATGTGACTAGGGTTCACACCTCACCCCTAGGCAGAGCTCATGCCCCTTTCTCTCCCAACTGCCCTATGCAGCCAATGTGTTAGTGGGGATGGGTTTGAGCCACATCTCCCTGCTGCCTACTAACTTCCCTGTGCCATATTTGGTCTCTCTAGTTGGGTGAGGTATTCCTGATGCCCACAGATCCTAGCTTGGGACCCCATAGTAGGGACGAGGTCCTATGGAGACTCCAGGAAGCCAGAACTGCAAGATCTCCTGAACGGGTCTGGAGAAGCCAGCATTCGGATCTGACATGCGCTTTCCCAAGTTTTTTTTTTTTTTTTTTTTTTTTAGATGGAGTCTTGCTGTCACCCAGGCTGGAGTGCAGTGGCATGATCTTGGCTTACTGCAACCTCTTCCTCCCAGGTTCAAGAGATTCTCCTGTCTCAGCCACCTGAGTAGCTGGGATTACAGGCATGTGCCACCGTGCCTGGCTAATTTTTATATTTTTAGTAGAGATGGGGTTTCACCATGTTGGTCAGGCTGGTCTCGAACTCCTGACCTTGTGATCCACCAACCTAGGCCTCCCAAAGGACTGAGATCACAGGCATGAGCTACCACGCCCAGCCTTTCCCAAGTTTTCAATAATGGAACTCATTTGTAAATATTACCACCACTGTGGAGCCCGCCTAAAACATGCCTGCAGGCCTCAGACAGCCTGTCGTGCTGGCAAGTGGGCACAGAGACATTTGGTTCACACTTTCCCACCCTGGGGAGGCCCACTGTTTACTTTTTTCTTTCTGAGTATGTGAGAAGCAGGGGGTGCCTTATCCTCAAGAAAGTCTCATCTGGAGAATTCGCCAGGGGAGAGAGGCTCTGGTTCAAATCCAGGTCTGCCCCCACACAGGGCAGCTCTACTTGTGTCTGTGACCTTGAGCTGTGTCTGTGACCTTGAACACCAATGACTGTGCACAGGTCCTGGGCAGGCTGCTTACATCATGGATCAGAGAACAAAGCTACACTGAGCACCCATGGCAGTCGGGGGAGCCCATCTGGCTCCTGCCAGCCCCCTTCCTGGGCTCCCCAGAAAGATGGATCAGTGCTGAGCTGCAGCTCATGGCTATTTGACCAAGGAAGGTCAAGTTGGAGGAGGCTGCAATGTTTTTTAAAAAAGATTTTGTCTTTATGAAAAGTGTTGGAAATACACCATCACTTGAGAGCAGTTATCCCAAGGGAAATCAAACAGCATTTTAGGAAAATCTTCAAATTTTTCACTTAAAAAAACTATATACCGGCCGGGCGCGGTGACTCATGCCTATAATCCCAGCACTTTGGGAGGCCAAGGCGGGTGGATCATGAGGTCAAGAGATCGAGACCATCCTGGTCAACAGGTGAAACCCCGTCTCTACTAAAAATACAAAAACTAGCTGGGCATGATGGTGCGTGCCTGTAGTCCCAGCTACTTGGGAGGCTGAGGCAGGAGAATTGCTTGAGCCCAGGAGGCGGAGGTTGCGGTGAGCCGAGATCGAGCCACTGCACTCCAGTCTGGTTAACAACACCGAAACTCCGTCTCAAAAAAACAAAAAAAAAAGTTACACCTCTGGTACCTGAAAGAAGTAAAAACAGGATTCTGAACAGATATTTGCATACACATGTTCATAGCAGCATCTTCCACAAAAGCCAACGGGTGGGAGCAACCCGGGTGTCTGTGCCTGGCTGAGTGGATCAACAAAACCTGGTGCAGACACACAGTGGAATACGGTTCAGCCTGAAAGAGGGAGGAAACTCTGATGCGTGCTACAACACGGGTGAGCCTTGAGGACACTGTGCTCAGTGAAATGAGCCGGGCGCTAAGGATGAATACGGAACCATTCCCCCTGTATGCGGTACCTGGAATGGTCAAATTCATTGAGACAGAAAGCAGAATGTGGTTGCCAGGGGCTGTGGGGGAGGGAGGAGTGGGGAGTTGGTATGTAAAGGATACGGAGCTTCAGGCCAGGCGCAGTGGCTCACATCTGTAATTCCAGCACTTTGGGAGGCCAAGACAGGCAGATCACCTGAGGTCAGGAGTTCAAGACCAACCTGGCCAACATGCTGAAAACCCACCTCTACTAAAAATACAAAGATTAGCTGGGCGTGGTGTCATGCGCCTGTAATGCCAGCTACTTGGGAGGCTGAGGCAGGAGAATCGCTTGAACCTGGGAGGTGGAGGTTGCAGTGAGCCGAGATTGCACCACTACACTCCAGCCAGGTGACAGAGCCAGACTCCATCTCAAAAAATAATAATAAATAAATACAAGGGTATGGAGTTTCAGTCTGGGAAAATGAAAAAGTTCTGGAGATGGACAGTGGTGATGGTTACACGACAACGTGAACGGACTCAATGCCCCAAACTATACAGTTGTAAACAAGTAAGATGATCTATTTTCTGTTATGTGTATTGACCACAGCAAAAAAGAGAACTCTCCTCTGCATTCTGTCCCCACCTTTCCCACCTCTCGTGTGTCAGTCAGGATGTTGGGGCCGTGGCTCCAGTGTGCTGGCAGCATCTGGAAGCCTGAGAGGGAGAAGGCATCACCAACCCCAAGGCATAGCCAAGCAAGGCAGCGCTGCCCAGCTGTGATTACAACAGCTCTTAGCTCCTGGCAAGGCGTCCCCTTCTCTGCCCCTCTCTATTGTGTGGTTTCTCTTAAAGGGAACAAGCCCACAGGAAGGAGGTGGGAATGATCTAAGACGGCCACAGTCACGTGACCTGGACTGACAGTCCTGGATGATGAGAGTGTCAGCCACACACCAAGCGAGCTCAGCTTCCTTTTATCCTGGAGCCCATCCCAAGTGATGGCTTCGAAGGCCGGCTGGCCAGGTGGCACAGTGACCAAGCTCCTATGGTGACCTCAGAATAGCTCACCCTGCTGAGATCGGTGGCTCCCAGCTCATGAAGATACAGAAAACTTTCATCCAGCTGCATTAATGCCCAAACTCAATAACACCAATTAAAAACAGGCATAAAGAAACATGCACTGTCATTCCGCTTCTGTGACTCAACCCCACGCTGGTAATTAAAAATGAAGAAGCTACTGATGAGGCAGCTGTCATGATTTCACCAAAATACAACAGAGGGACACCCTTTCCCAGTTGCAAAGCGTATCTTGGCTTGTAAACTAAAAACAGACTTTGTGCAATTTTCAGACAGCTCTTTAAAAACGGCATTTGGGACTTTTCCTGTAAGCCGTATGTAAGCTAAGAAGTCAGGGAACCAGGTCCCAGCCTGTCTCTGCACCCTTGCTGGCCGCAGTTTCTCCTCTGTCAGGGAGGCACTATATTGGCTTTTCTCTCCATCCTGCTTACACTAATGTCTGTGGCGTATGGAATATTTGCCAATAAATGATTTCAACAGAACTTTCATATTCAAAGTAAAACTTCAGCAGCACTAATTTACAGATGAGAAGTAACTGCTTGAAAGGAGGGTAGGAGAAGACAGATCGTCCTATTCCAGGGATGGAAGGACGGATGATCCCCTCCATGGCTGATTCAGTAAGACCGCATGTAACAGCATCTTATAAACAGGGACTTGGTGAAGACCCACCCATGGTAACGAGCCTCTGTGCACTTACCAATGGTAATGCCCACCCCGACTGCAGGGCACCTCCAGTCATCCCTTCCTCTTCTGTCTGGAACTCATGTCTTGTTCTCTCCAGCCACTGCAGGTCCCCAGAGGCATCTGCTACTCCCTCATTCCTTCCCTCAACAAGTATCTGGGCAGCTGCTCAAGTCAGGTATTTTAGACATGAGGGAACCCAGGGCCCGAATCCAGGGGAGAGGCCGACAGGAGCGAGTAAGACACAGCAAGATGAAGAAGACACCTAGGACCTAGGAAGCCACTCTGCCCACCAGGCTCTCAGAAGGCATAACAAGAAACAGCAATCTGCCAGGGGCACTCCTAGATTAAAACAGGGACCTGCATGCTTAGAGGCTGGAGTCCCAGCAGTGGAGAGAACATCTTCTCTACTTGTCTTTCAAGGCAAGAGGGAGACACGGAGAGAAAGGGGGAACACGCAAGGTGAGGGTCAATGGGAGACAAGGAGGTAGCAATGAAGGGACCCCAGGCATCGCTTTGCACGACCAAGGACACTCCAGAGGAATTACCGAGATCTCAAGTCAGGCCAGGCACAGTGGCTCATGCCTATAATCCCAGCATTTGGGAGGTCAAGGTGGGCAGATCACCTGAGATCAGGAGTTTGAGACCAGCCTGGCCAACATGGTAAAACCTGTCTCTACCAAAAATATAAAAAATTAGCCGAGTGTGGTGGTGTACACGTATAGTCCCAGCTACTCAGGAGGCTGAGGCAGGAGAATCACTCGAACCCAGGAGGCAGAGGTTGCAGTGAACCAAGATGGTGCCACTGCACTCCAGCCTGGGCAACAGACTCCATCTAAAAAAAAAAAAAAAAATCAACTCAGCAGTAGAGATCTTTCTTGGGCCCTGGAGCCAGGGGCTGCCCAGATCTGAATCCCAACTCCTCTGTTCTAGTAAAAGGGATCTCTGAGCAAGTTCCTACATTTCTCTTCGGCTTCCCTTTCCATACATTGGGATTAGCAGCATTCCGCCTGCCCAAGGTTTCTGAGAGGATAAATGAGGCTCGGTGCATATGAGACGCTTGGCCTGGCACCCAGGGAACAGCCTCCGCCTCCCAGGGCTCAGAGTGCTCAGCTGACTTTTCTTCATAGTGTTTCTTAAAGAAAGAAACAAGGGTGCAGCTCACTTTGTAGGGAAAACGGATTGCAATAAACTTAGTTGCCATTTGCCCTTTAATTTCAATTCTTAAAAAATACAGAGTCCTTCTTTATCAGTGGTCCCTGTGGGGAAAATAATTCCACCTAGACAGAGCCACCTAGACAGAAGGCCAGGGTGAACAACACAGGGTGTGTGGCAGGTGGGCACCAGGGAGCTGTGCTGGGGGACAGTGCCACACACAGGCAGCCGTGGCCACCTACTCCGGGTGTGCAATACCACTCGGGTCTGGCAATCCAGTTTATTGAAACTAACTTAGTTCTTATCCATTTACTTTTACAAACTCTCAGGAAATGAGTCTGCAGTATCTGTCCAATTCCAGACTGAAACACTTTTTAAGTCCAAAACTTCTGATTTTGTAAAACACATTCTGGCCTTACGCCATCTCTGAGGCTCATATCCCATCTGATGTCTGCTCACCCCCTACTAGAGCTGACATCTGGTGCCTCCACTACCCTCACAGACGGCTGCCCACGGTGCATCCCGTCCAGAGGTGCAGCTGGCTCCAGCCACGTTTTAGGTGGCTTGCAACAAGGTGGTCACACACATCCATCCTACTCTCTCCGAGGACTTGATGGTTGTTCTACTCCTGCTGGGCGCTCAGGCATGGCACTGTGAAGACCTATGTAGCTACCATGTGTAGCATCTCAGCGAATGACCAGCAAGTTCACCCAACTCCTTCTGGGTGGGTGGGCATAGGTCGTGGTGATAGGAATGTGAAACCCAACTCCAGGGCTGTGTGGTCGCTTTGCCCCAGTGGGTTTAAGTCTCTGCAGCAGACAGCACACATGCTGAAACAGGTTTCTGCAAGGCTTTGAACTGGGGCACAAACCCAAATGCCATAAAGACCCCAGCTGGGCAATGTGGCCCAGGATACAGTCACTGGGCTACCGTAGGACCCTGCTTCTTAGGAGGGCCCTTGGTACAGACTCAAGCAAGGCTCCCGACTGTTGTCTGCTCAACATTTACAGACCATCATCTGTCTCCTGGGACCGTGCCTCACCCTCCCTTTCACACGTGTCTCCCCTCCAATGGAAACAGACCCCAGTACCACAAGCGTGTCTGACGGTCCCGAAGCCTCCATGTCCCAGCAGATCAGCTCCTCGCTCCTTCCAAAGACTCCCATTCTGCTCTGTTTCTCTCCAGTGGCAACCACAGACACAAACTCTCGTCAATCATTCACGCTCTCAGCGATGTGTCTAATTACTCACAATGCCACCTCTGTAACCTCTTTCCTGAATCCAGACTAAATTTAGCAGTTTCGGGTACATCTCTGTCAGCTTCTACCTGATTCCTTCACATCCATCTCACTTGGAAAAAACAAATTGCCTTCCATTTCAGGTAATGACCCCTATATCCCGCAAGCGTGCTAGATGGGCCAGGATTTTGCTACTGACAGCTGTAAGATTGTGGTTCACGAGCCACGTGTTCAGAGAGACGGGTGTGCATGTGGCTTCTCTCAGCCAAGGGAGAAAGGCTTCCGGACAGAAGAGAAACCCTCTCCAGGACCCCTCTCCCCACCCACCCTCACTGCTAGCCCTTGGGAATCCCTATTATATACTTACATATATTTTAAAGTCCCAAACAAGTGAGGAATTCCTCTGACCCTCTGGTACTTCCTCATACACCCTTGGCTTAGCTGAAAGCCCCCATGTGCCTGCCCAGTGAATCGTGTGTGTGCTGGCTTCCTCCATCCTGTTGCCCAGCTCTAAGAGTATCCAGACTCTCCCTTTCACTTCCTAGAAACGTCCTGGGTTACACAATAAATTCCGTGGCCACAGTAATCCTATCAGGAAAAGACGAATCCTGGCCCACCGGGCTCTCACGGCTTGCTCCGCATCTCCTCTCCCTAAGTCCAGACCACCTGCTGCCACCTCTCCCATCCCCGCCCACCACATTCCTCACTGGTTGTCATGGCTCCCCCTCCTCCATCACCATTGCACCACACCTCACAGGTAACTGGCCCTGCTGACACCTTGGCTCCTGCCCCATCCCCTCCATTCCAGCCACTGTGAACACAGCCCCAGCAGGGCTCCCTCACCCTGATGCCTGCCACCCACCGTGACCTTGGTGGTTCCTGGTCCTCAGTCCCTGCCACCAAGTCCTCCAACCCCCTCAGTCCCTTTGTGTAGCTGTTTCAACCACGTTCTCCTTGGAATCCTGGACAGCCCATGCCCCCACCTTCGGAAACATTTTAAGCCACAAAATTCTGATATTATAAAATGAATTCAGGCATTAGATCATCTTAGATTCATAGGTCTGTAGAGACGAATTCACCTCGAGGGAAAGAGATACGCATTAGGTTCTGTGAAATTCCATCTGATGTTCGTCAACCCCTCTCCCAGGCCCCACACCTAACTGAGGGGCTCCTTGCCACGCGGTGGCATGGCCACCACTGCCTCCCTGTGAGCGACACACAGGTCCCTGTCCTGCCCAGGCAAACCCCCTGCTGTGGCCTGGACCTACCCAATTCCACCCCTCCATGTCCTCCTCTCTGTGGGCTCTCTCTTGTCTCCCCTCAGAAAACTCTCCTGCCCCTCTTCTAAAGAGAGGCCTTTCCCAGGGCCTCTGGTCCTTGCCCCAGCCTTTTCTGCCCTCTGGCCCTCTTTCCAAAGGCCACACCATTCCCTGGCCTTCCTTCACCAGTATTATGCTGCCCCCTCTGCCCAGGCCCCCTGCCTACCTCCATCAAGCCAAATCCTCCTCACCCTCCAGGGCTAGCCCAAACACCTGCCCTCCTAAAGAAGTTCCCTGATTCCAAGGGCCATAAGGGACAGGGGGAGTAGAGGGTCACCTAGACAACAAGCCAGTAGCAGTGGGAGGGGTCTGAGCCACTCTGTCAAGAGGTGTGATCCAGCAGACTTAGAACTCCATGCCCAGCAACAGAGAATAATCTTTCTCTCTAGAGACACAGAACGTTTTCAAAGACTGACCCCAGGACCAGGACTTCAAGAACACCCTGCAAATGTCAAAGAACTGGCTTCCAAGAAAGCATTTTCTCTGACTGTAATGGAATTAAGTTGGAGGTCAACAGCACAAAGAAAGATTAAAAATGCCACACGTTTGGAAATTCACAAACACATTGTTTGTATAACTCATGGTTAAAGAAACCATCACGATCGGGATTAAAAATAAATACTCAGAATGGAATGATAATGAAAATACTGTTTAGGACAACTCATGAGCATTAGTGGACATGATGACCCTGGACGAGCCGTGTGTAACCTGAGGTGTTGGCAGTAGGAGAAAGGCTGAAAATTCATGGGATTAATCATCAAACTAAAAAGTGAAAAGAGAAGAAAGAAGATAATACGGTTAGGAGCAGAATTCTATAAAATAGAAAACAAATTTCTAATAGAATTTAAAAAGCCAAATGAAGTTCTTTAAAAATCTGGCAATATAGCCAAACCCATGGCAACACTGATAAAGAGAAACAAAAGGGATGGCATGATAAGTGAAAAAGGATGTGACCACAGATGCAGCAGAGGCTTAGAAACAGTAAGGAAACACTACCAATGCTGTCACACTAATAATTCTGAAAACACAGACCACGTAGACAAATTCTGAGAAAATTAGAATTTATGAAACCACTAACTAAAAAAGAAATACAGGACTTGTCGAAGTTTCCGCTAAAGAAACTGAAACAGTGCTTAAACACCTATTTCTCTCACACAAAATAGGCCTCGACAGTTTTACAGGTAAGCTCTACTGAAATTTCAAGGTACAGAACATCTCAGTCTTGCACAAGCTCTTCCAGAGAATAGAAAAAGTAAAATTTTATGAGGCCAGAATGTTAATCCTAAAAACAGACAAGAACAGTATAAGGAAGGAAGCGAAACTCCTAACTAAAATATTAGAAAACCAAATTCAGCAATGAGGAAGAAATATAGTCTACAATGACCATGGTGGCTTTATTCCAAGAAATGAAAGGATATTTTAGCATTACAAAGTCAGTAAGTATAATTTTTACAGTAGCAGAATAAAAAAGATACAGGAAAAGCATTAGATATAATTAAAAACCCGTATGATTTAAAACTCTTGGCAAATTAAAAAACAAAGAAACTTTCTTAACCTGTGAAAAAGGCAGCTACAAAAAACAAACAGCAAATATCAATCTTAATGTGGAAACACTGAAAGCATTCCCTGCAAAATCAAGAACAAGGTAAGAATGCCCAAAATCAATGCTCTTATTCATCATTATACTGAAAGTTCTAGTCAACAACAGCAACAATAAATAATTAGGTAGCTTAAAGATTGATTAGGGAGAGACAAAACTACTATTATTCACAGATGACATGACTACATAGAAAACCATATCAAATCTATGGTTTCCTATGGTTTACATAGAAAGCAACAGACAACTTATCAGAAGAAATAAGGGGTATTACTGAAAGGTGGCTGGATGTGAGACCAATCAAAAAAATCAACTGCATTTCTATATACTAGCAGCAACTGTTAGACACTTAAGGTACCTATACCTTTACTAAAGCTGTATAAGTTGTGTATTTAGGAATTTATAAAACTTTACTAATATTTAAAGGAGACCTAAATAAAGAGATACCATGTTCATGGATAGGAAGATCCCGTATCATAAAGATATATCAGATAGATAGATGTATATAGTAAATAAAATTTCAGTCAAAATCCCAACAGTTTTTGTTTGCTTATTTTATAGAACTTGTCAAATTGATTCAAAGTTAATATGAAAGAACAAAGGGCCAAGAATAGCCTAAAACTCCTGAAAAAGAATAAGACTTGCCCCAGCATATATCAGCCCTTATTATGAAGATACAGTACTGAAATCTGTGAGGCACTGGGTCAGAGACAGGCAAATTTAACTCATGGAACAGAAAAGGGAGATAACTCTGAATGTAAATCTAGATGTTCTGGATGCAAATCCAGAATTGATTTATCGATAGAGTATCAGTGCTGGAAGGAGGAACTAATCAACTGATGGTGCTGGGACAATCTGGTTATTCATACAGGAAAAAAACAAAATCCCTACTTCACATCAAATGCAGAAACAAATTTGAGCTAGATTAAATACTAAAGTGTGAAAAGTAAAATTAAACTTTTAAAAGGACGTCTGAGAGTGGGTTGGATATCTTGTTTGTCCCTCTAAATCCACTTTCCAGTTTCCTCCACCTTGCTGCTGGCCCCAGGCACATGGCTACCTCAGTTTGACTCCTTTGCCCTCTGGCTGTGGGTTGGGTTTGGAAAAGGAAAACTGGGGAGACGAGAGGCAGGTTGGGAGGAGGGTGAAGTTGCCCAGTGTTCTCCCCTGCCCCCTCCTACAGGGTAACTCCAGGCTGGCTGTGTTTCTCCTTGAATATCACTGCTCTATCAAGGAGGCTTGTCAATACAACCTCTCCTTCTAGGTTCCATCAACATTCCCTCCCCTATTCTCCTGGGGCCAAGGATTGAAACAATTCTGCTGCTAACAGTTCCTGGTGGTTTCTCTGAACACTGCCCATACCTTGGGAATCAGTCTACTAAGCTTTCTTAAACTGCTCTCCTGTGAGTGTGCCCTATCTTTCCTGCAGAGACCTCCACTGATAAAGTAATTGTTGCTGAAAGTGGTCTTAAAATAGATCCTCGCAATGGGATTCTGGGATTAGCTTGTTCATCTATTCCAGGAGCACTGGGATAGGTGCCTTTCCAGGTGTGAATGTGTGTATCTGTGTGCATGAATAATTTTGGATTATATGCAAATCCACAGCATTCTCGATTATACATGATACTGGTGGTCCCATGGAACAGAGTGTGGGGGAGTTGTGGTGTGGGGTGCCCACTGGGAGAACAGGGTGTGGTAACAATAGTGCCTACAGAAGTTGTGAGGTCAGGGAGATTCCTCTTATGTCCCTAGAGAGTGTATATAAGGGGAGAGAGAAATTGAAATTTAGAAACATTCAACTAAGAATTTACAAGGAGAGACAGGGCGCCGTGGCTCACGCCTATAATCCCAGCACTTTGGGAGGCCGAGGCGGTTGGATCATGAGGTCAAGAGATCGAGACCATCCTGGTCAACAAGGTGAAACCCCTTCTCTACTAAAAACACTAAAATTAGCTGGGCATGGTGGTGTGCGCCTATAATCCCAGCTACTCGGGAGGCTGAGGCAGGAGAATTGCCTGAACCCAGGAGGCGGAGGTTGCGGTGAGCCAAGATCGTGCCATTGCACTCCAGCCTGGGTAACAAGAGCCGTCTCAAAAAAACAAAACAAAAAAAAAAAAAAAAAAAAAGAATTTACAAGGAGAACCAGAAGGCTCCCACCATAGCCCCAGGGTGTGATGTTTAAGGTTCCTGAGTCAAGGGTCACTGAAGTGCTCAACACCTCCAGGTCTCTTTACAGTGTTGGGAAGATGGAGAAGTGTCCGCAGGGCAGGGAAGACACTGATTTTGGCAGCGAACTCTCACCTACCATCTGCAGAGAGGAGTCTCCCAACAGGTGGGAGGAAACGGCCCTCCTCTGCACAAAGCTTTCCCAGGCTGCTGCTCTTTCTCCACAGACTCACCCACATCCAGCTCCGCCTGGGCTGGTAAAGCAAGCCAGATCCCGAGGCACAGGAGCTGCGTGGGGAGGAGGGGTCCATGGTGCAGGGGCCGGAGCCTGGGAGGTGGGCTTCAAGGGGAGACGAAATGTCAATAGATCACATACGGCCACATGTGTGGACAAGGTGCTTCCCTCACAAGTTGGCCGTTTACTGTGAACCTTGAACATCGAGGGGTGTGTATAGTCTACAAGATTGGCAAATCCAAGTCTAGAATTAACAAAAACCAATCGCTGATGAGGTCAATATGCTGGACCTCCTGGACATCCTGCAGAGCTGGGGTTCTCCAGCCCCAGGAGGTTTATTAAACCCAGATTGCTGGGCCCTCTCCCAGATTATGTGAACGAGCAGGCCGTGGTGGGGCCCAAATTTCTAACAAGGTCTCAAATGTTGCTGCTGCTGGTCTGCTGGGAATGTAGGGAATGGGAGGCTGGAGGGATCTGTTGTGTGATACCTGTTAAATCACCTGACCTACACTCCCTAAGGAGGCCTGGAGGCTGGTCACCTCACCCAGGAGTTAGAAACATGCCTGGGGGAGGGGCAGCAGCCTCCTAAAAGAAATCCATGGAGGCCATCCTCTCTATCCTGCAGGTGAACAAGGAATGCCCCCACGGCACCAGGTTCCCCACTCTCCACGAGAACTGCGGGGTTCCTGAGTAGTAGAGGCCAGCGGTGGGCAAACCAGAGTGACCCCCTAGGCAAGGGGACCCCAGAAAGCTACTCAGTGTACTTGACTCACAGGACTTGGGGACAGGCTCCACGATGAAAAAGAGGGGCAGCCTGAGCAGATGCCGCTTGACACACAGAAGCTGGGACCCACTGGGTCTGCTGGACAGAACCACAGCGGGAGTTCACAACAATATCCACTGTCCAATGGTGGGGAGGCTGGGGCCCTTTAAGAGAGGGCCTTGCAAGAGGCAATCAGCGTGTGTGAGAAGCCTGTTCCCACACGTTCCCCAGACTCTCACAGCCACTTGCCAGGCGGCTGTGCACTGAGGACAGGGAGATACGCTGACCTCCCAGTGGCTACTAAACACAGGCCCTGAACCGCACTGATTCTATAGCCCCAACGTGCCACTGAGACACAAAAGTCCTGACCTGGGTGGAAGCAGCACGTCTTGTTTTGCTCACGGAAACAGGAGCATCTGACGGGGCGTCCAGTGCAGCTCAGCCCCTCCTGAGGTCATTCCCCAGCGCCAGAGCAGAGTGTGCAGACACCCCAGGAACGGCTGAGGCTCCACTCTGGCTCTGAAGTGGTGGGATGAGGGCTATGAGAAGAGGGCAGAGGGGATACCTGTTGCCTTCTGAGACACTGATGACACTAGAGGAGGTCTTTCTGACCTCAGGGTAGGAAGGATTTCTCAAACAAGAACAGAGGAAGCACTAACCATGAATGAAGACATTGGTATCATAAGAGATGGGGCAGTGAAGGGGAGAAATTGGTAATGCTCTGGGGAATCTGAACTACACATGAGGCAGCATGGTATCATTTCAAGGCGGACGTCAATCAGCTACAAGTATGTACTGCATTTAGTTTTTAAGGAAATCACTACAGAAATGTTAAAAGAAGTATAATTGGGTTCATGCGGATCACGAGGTTGAAAGATCAAGACTATCTTGGCCAACACAGTGAAACCTCGTCTCTACTAAAAATACAAAAATGAGTTGGGTGTGGTGGTGTGTGTGTGTCTGTAATCCCAGCTACTCAGGAGGCGGAGGCAGGAGAATCCCTTGAACCCGGGAGGTGGAGGTTGCAGTAAGCGCCACTGCACTCCAGCCTGGTGACAGAGAGAGACTCCTTCTCAAAAAAAAAAAAAAAGTATAATTGATACATTAAGCAAGGAAATAAAGAGGAGGACAGGGGTGCAAAGAACAAATGTTAACAAACAGAAAAGTTACCGACATGATAGATATTAATCCAACAGCACCAACAATCACCTTAAATGTGAATGGTCTCAATAAACCAATCAAAAAACAGAGAATGTCCGAGTGGATTAAAGAAAAATAATGTCCGTGCTCCAAAGGACACCCTCGAGAAAGTGAAAAGACAACTCACAGATGGGAGAAAATGATGGCAAGTCACATATCTGATAAAGGACTCAGATCCAGAGTTCATGACAATAAAAGCCAAATAAAGCAACTAAACATGAGCCAAAAATGTGAGCAGGTATTTCTCCCAAAAAGAGACACAGATGACCAATGAGCACACGAAAATATGCTCGACATCAGGAGCCATGAGGGACATGCAAACCACTGTATTCAGGAGATGGGTACAATGAAAAAAGACAGATCCTAACAAGTGTTGATGAGGACACGGTGAAATTGGAACCCTCCGACATGGTTGGTGGGACTGCGAAAGGGTGGAGCCATAGCGTGGCACTTTCTCAAACATGTAAACGTGGAGTTGCCATATGCCTCAGCAGCTCGAACCCAGATATACTCCCTAGAGGAAGAAAAACATACGTCCACATACACCTTGCACATGAATATTCACAGCAGCATTTTCGCAATAACCAAAAAAGTGGGAACAACCTAAATGTCCATCAATTGATGAATGGACAAAGAAAATGTTCGTAATATTCGTTACAGTAGAATATTGTCTGGTGATAAGAATAATGACATGTAATACATGTTATAAAATGGATGAACCTTGAAAACATGCTAAATCAAAGAAGCCAGATACAAAAAGACACTACAGTACTGTATGATTCCATTATATGAAATATCAAGAACAGGCAAATCTAGAGGGATGAAAGTAGATGAGTAGTTGCTTAGGGTTAAGGGAGTGGGATAGATGGAGAGTGACTGCTAATGCGGGTATTTCTTTCCGGGGTGATGAAAATGTTACCAGATTGGTTGCAGTGACAGTTGTATAACTCTATGAATATACTAAAAACCACTGACTGGTATGCTCTAAATAGGTGAGCCTTAAGTGAATTATATCTTAATAGAACTGCTATTAAAAGAGAATAAATTCACTTTGGGAGGCCAAGGCGGGTGGATCACGAGGTCAAGAGATCGAGACCATCCTGGTCAACATGGTGAAACCCTATCTCTACTAAAAACACAAAAAATTAGCTGGGCATGGTGGCGCGTGCCTGTAATCCCAGCTACTCAGGAGGCTGAGGCAGGAGAATTGCCTGAACCCAGGAGGCGGAGGTTGCGGTGAGCCGAGATCGCGCCATTGCACTCCAGCCTGTGTAACAAGAGCGAAACTCCGTCTCAATTAAAAAAAAAAAAGAGAGAGAGAGAATAAATTGTTATATATTATTATGTTAAAGTTAACTCTCCAGTTTAATCAGAAGACACCCATACAGGTAAAATTTAAAAAAAAAATCATAAACTGGGAAACACTATTTCCCACCCCTGTAACTGACAAATGATTCATATGCAATGTATGTACACCCAGTAACCCCAATTCTAGGCACAAATCCCAAAGAAACTCTGGCATCTGTGTATTAGCGGTCTTGTACAAGGCTGTCCTTAGCAACAATTCTTAATAATTACAAACATGCCAGGAGAATGGACAGATACACTGAGATTTGCTGGCCAAAACACTGTACAGCAGTGAAAGTAAAAGAACCACAGCTAAGCTGGGGCTGGAGCTACACTGTGGCTAAACCTTAGCAACACGATAATAAACTGGGGGAAAAAAGCAAGTCTCAGAAGACCACCCACAGTACATCATTTCCACAGTGCTCAAAACCAAAACTAAGCAACACGGTGTCTAAGCACATCCAGCCCTGAGACACACAAGACATGTGGATGGTGGCTTCCTGTGGGAGCTGGAGGTGACTGGCAGGTGGCAAGGTGGAAGGAATGTGTGGGGAATACTTGCAATAGTCTAGTCATTGATGGGGTGGTGGCTTTACAGGTTCTATTGTTATACTTTGAATGACTAATAAATATATTATAGAAAACATTTGATATGTGTCAATAGATTTTAAATGTCCAACATGTTTTAAAGATAAGGAAGGAGAAAAAAGTGTGGTGTCAGCTCTGGCTCTGCCATTTCTATCTGGGATAGGTCATTTGAAGTCTCTGTGCCTCAGTTTCCTTGTCTGTTATGTGGAGGCAGGGGAAGTACCTAGTTGGTGGGGCAGCAGTAAGTAGTAAATGAGATCCAGCCCTCACAGCAGTGTCTTGCCAGATAGCAGCTTGACATCTCTGTCATTGTCACCATCATCATCATCGCCGTCATGATTTTCCCTTGTTGGAAGTGATGAACCCCCATTGCTGGGTCCTCCAGTATCATGCACACCCCTCCTTGACACTGACCACATTCTACTCGCATTGTGGTTACTGACGCAGCCAACTCCCTTACTAGGACCCTGAGGTCCTAGTTGGCCTTGGTGCCTGCCCTCTGTGTTCCCCACTGTACCTGGATCACAGCCTGCTTCATCTGAATGTAAGAGGTAGATCCTCCCTTGGAATAACTCAAGGCTTTCCTCCTCTCTCTTTCTGATCATTCATAAGAAAGTGGGCAAACACCATAGCCACTGTGACGTGCAGAAGACACCAGTGGTGGCCAATCCTGCCTCTACTTCCAACCCTTTCTCCTCTGCCTGCCACTTCTATGGAGGGTGTAGAATCTAAACCCTTGATTTCCCAGACTGTCCTGAAGGCAGCATGGCTATGTGTCATAATTCTGTCCCATGAGATGTAGGCACAAGTCCTTGGGGAGGGTGACACTTCCTGAAAGAAAAGCAAAAGTCCCTCATGCTTCTGCCTTTTGCCTCTAGCCCTGTCTCCTGGGTGGCACCTGGACGTGAAACATGCGTTAGCCACCGTGGCACCATTAGGGGAAGACTATGAGAACAGAGCCCTTCCTGCTGGGAGAGGAAGAGAGGAGACACCACTGGGCACAATGCCAGCCTGGGATGCCCCATCTCCATATGCACTGTGTGAAATCAGTGAGTCCCACTTTGTGCATCTGAATACACCTGCTTTTTGCATCTGAATACATTTCTAGCCACAATTTGATGATGCTCTGGAATTGGGCGACACCTAGCATATTATTCCTTAGCAGGATGTAAACTCTCCACTGCCAGCGGGAACTTTTAGACTACTGGTTAAATTAAATTGCAGCAATCCGATCCTTCTACATTTCAGCTCTCATGTCAGAAGGTGGGCCGTGACTCCAGGACTAATACCCAGAATTCTATGGCTCCTCCAGAGTCCAATAAGGTAACAACCCAGGCAAAATGGCGAGGGAAGAGACAGTAGTTGGTACCAATAACCGGGAGTGGCCACCCACCTCCTCAGTGCTGGGCCAGGGCTCACAATACGGACTGCTAGTAGGTGTCCACACGGGAAGGCACAGCTCTCTCTAGGATCAGCACGGAGTGTGCCTGTCAGGCAAGGACACAGATCTCACAACTGCACTAATGATGACAGCTCATCTCACAGAGGTTCAAGTTTAGGCTGCAATCCTCCCAATAGCTGGATATGGAATTCTATTTTGGCAATGATTGTTGCAATCATATTTTACAGATGAATGATTTGACATCCAAGAATGTCAGCGGCTTCCCAACTGAGGATCAATGTGTATTCAAAAGTGCTGGGATTCGTACCCAGTTCTTCTGATCTCAAAGTTCTCATTTTGTCACCAGCTCTTTTTGCAAAAACTACTAGATCAAAATATCGCTATAAAATGAGAAACACATGCGTTTTTTAGGCATTCTGGGGAAATTTGGCTGTTACAGGGAGAGAAAAACACTTCCACTTCTGCCCTCTAAGGCTACTCTACTCTAGAGTAGGCTTACAGCTCGTGTTCATTTAATTAAGACAGTTTTCTATACAATCCGTCCCGAGTGATGCCCAGAGCAAGAAAAGCTGGGGGAAAGGATAACCATCCAGCCTCTCCAGGCACATGCCTCCTGGGAATGAAGAAAGTGAACATTTGTAGTTAACAGGCAAATGCACATGTGTGGAGAGTTGCTACGTGCCCTGTGTGACAGTGTGTGGGCGAGAAACCATTTTTTCCTAAGCTTCTCTGCTGGCTCTGAGATGCTGACATGGTGAACTGCTAAGAGAGACCCTCCATCTGTCGTCTTAAGTTTTATTTTCTTTTGTCTTTAAAAGAGAATCCTTAGTCAATTAATTTCAATCAAGAGGATCCGCTGTTGCATCAGTGGTGGTGGGCACGAGCCCTGAAGAGCATGCCAGGCAGGTGAGCATCCCAGGCAGGGGCGACCACGTGCTGCTGAATGGAGCGGCTAGAGCCGGGTGCCTCACTGAGAGCTGGCGAGGATGCTCTGCAGGCTGGAAATGTCCCAGCTGCTGAAGTCATGGCTCATCAGTGCTTTTCCTAGTTTGGCTTAACTTCTGCCTTTTCCATCCTCAGCTTTCCAAATCGGCTAACACAAAAGGTAAAAGAAACAGTGAATCTGAAATCTTCTCCGTGACACCTTTTACCAGCTTTAAATTCCTACTTTGAAAATAGTGCTTTCCTCATCTGACTCCACGGCCTGATGCTGGGAGGACATGTTATTTCTCTCTCACTCAGTATTCATAATAACCACTGTGATAATATTAATATTATTAGCAATGGCATGCGGAGTGCTTATTTCGAGACTGGCATTATTCCAAACATTCAATTGTTGGAGGTGCTCCTAAATTCCATTTTTTCGAAGAAAGAGCTGAACTATTTTCATAGCTTAATTTCACCGGATTTTAAATCTTAGAAGGTAGTTCCATTCCTTTTCCCTTTGAGTGTTGTTTTGTTTTGCTTTTGAGATGGAGTCTTGCTCTGTTGCCCAGGCTGGAGTGCAGTGGCGCAACCTCGGCTCACTGCAACCTCTGTCTCCCAGGTTCAAGCAATTCTGCTGCCTCAGCCTCCCGAGTAACTGGGACCACAGGTGCGCACCACCACGCCTGGCTAATTTTTTTGTACTTTTAGTAGTGACAGGGTTTCGCCATGTTGGCCATGCTGGTCTTGAACTCCTGACCTCGTGATCTGTCCGCCTTGTCCTCCCGTAGTACTGGGATGAGCCACTGCGCCCAGCTGAGTGAGTGTTTTGAAACTCACTTTATGGAATCCTCATTTATTTATCAATGTATTCATCTAAAAGCACTTGTTCAGTTCCAGCTTTTGTAGTGAAGTGCCTACTGATTTTGTATCTTGTCCCATTAACGTGCTCTCTCAGGGATCAAAAGTCCCTTGTTTAATACGCAGGAAGTGAGGTACTATACTGGCTGCAGAATAAAGCAGCCAAATGATGCCTATTCCACCTATTTTACCATATTTAATATATTTTATTTTGCCAGTCTCTTAGAGCACATTCAGTATTTAATTCGTGTTATTTCCTTTTACAACAATGACCTCTTATTTATCTGTCTCTATAATGTAATTAGTGTAATCTCTGTATTTGTTTTCCCCTTGAGGCAGCTTAACACTCTCTCCTTTTCATTATGAAATATTTTATGTTTCCTTCCAAGTTTTCTGCTAACCAAGTCCTCATTCATTTAATTCACTTTTCCCATACCGTGTGCTGTGAGATTATTTTATTTCAGAAAAATGTCACGCATCTTCCTCTTGCTACTAAAATTCTCTTCTCACTTTGCCATTTTTTCCCTATTTTAGTTTAATGTCCTTTCATTTCTACTATGTGTTAGGTGTTCCAAGTTCTACATCCCTGCGGCATTCATTTTAATAGAATTAGGAGAATCTATAAATAAAAGCAGCTCCTTGGAATAATGCTTTCTTTCATTCTTCTCTTCTCTCCCTACCCCCACTTCTCCAACATGCCCTAAATCTTCCAGCAGCTCCTCCAGGGCAGAGGTTCTCCTGCAAGGACTCTGACTGCTTTGTCTTTTCGGCATCTGCCCCAGTACACCCCTGGGGTTACACAGGGTCAGGATTCCGTCTAGCCCATCCATGAGGACTCTGTAGGGAACGGCTGCTGGTCCCGCCCTTCAATTCAACAGCTCCAGAGGCTAAAAATTCTACACAAAGTCAATAATTCAAATTCTGAAAGTAGAAAAACACTGTGGAGCAAGACTGAGAAGATAATTAGCAGGCAAGCAACCCAGCCTACCTTGCCGTGCCAGGGGTGTCTGCAGCAGGCTTATCTCTCCTCCACAGGAAGGTCCTTAAATCGAAGACTCCGCTCATTTACATTTACTGGGAAGCTTCTCCCTGGGGCTGATACTCTCTGCCTGGGGAAAACCTAGCAACTTGGAGGCTCAGAGAGCCACAGTAATCCTTTCAGATGGCAGTGTAGCCCCAGAATATCCTCTACAAAAGCAAATGCCCCCAGACCTCGATTCTAGATTTCTTTCATGACATCACTAAATCCCTAGAAAGGCTTCTTATCTTCATATATTTACGATTATGTCTCCAAAGACAACATGGGATTTCTCCCAAATCCACCTTGCCTCTACCATGTCCACAAAAATACCGTTCTCCCAATACCTTGTTACCAAATTTTTCAAACACACAGCAATATTGAATGAACTGTACGGCAGACATCCATATGCCCATCACCTTGATTCTACCATTAACATATCACTAAAATCACTCGATCACATGTCTCTCTGTCTATTCATCCCTCTATCCATTAGTCAACTCATCTTATTTTTGGTGCATTCCAAAGTAAATTGCAGTATCAGTACACAACATACATCTCCCTAAAGACTTCAACATACACGTCATTATTTGCTTATAGATTGATTTCTTTTGAGATAAAATCTACATATGATGAAACAAGCGAATGTAAATTACACATTTGTTGAGTTTGGATAAATGTATACACTTGTACAACTCGAAACCCTACTGAGATTCAGAAGATAGGCATCACTCCAGAAAGTCTCCCACATGCCTTCCCGGTCAATCCCCAGTGTTCACTCCCCGACATCTGGCTTTGCCAGTTCTAGAACCTCCTCTGAATGGAATCAGGCCGCCCCCAGGTAAGACTTCTTTCACTTGGCCTGTCTATGAGATTCATGCATGTTGTTACGCATGCTGGTTGTCTGTTCCCTTTTATTGCTAAATAAAAGAATGCTCATTGAATCAATGTATCACATTTGTTTTTCCATTCTCCTATGGATGGACCTACGAAACGTAAAATTGTGATAAAAACAAAAAAAGCTAAATGACCCAGAAAACTCCATAATCTTCTGGGGGAAAGAAAATCAAACAGAGGCATCACCCCAGATTGCTGAGAACCCAGCAAGGGCACAGGCAGACCGGAGACATGCTCTGACTGGCAGCATCTGTCGGCTTGACTCTCTCTTCAAAGCCCCACAGCCAGGTGGCCTGGCCACACCAGTCAGCAAGTCATCTGCTATGAAGGGGCCGATGTAGAAATCAAACTGGGCTCCACGTTAACACAGCTCCCTGAAGAGGCCTCAGGACAAAGGCCTGGCACTGAAAACAGGTTGGGCAGCACGGCTGCTCCCTTCTGCTGCGTCCAGTGTTTCTATGGATGGGACAATCCACCGGACATCGGTTTCACGTCCACAGTGCATGCAGAAACTTGGCTGAGCTTGAGACTTGCAGTCTAATTTATGCAGCCTAACAGCATGATTCAAACAAACCTGACACTGTGGGAAGAATGACAGTGGCAAGCACATAAACAGGTTCCCTCAACCTCGGGGAGACAGGAGGATCTCTCAGCTGCAGCACCTGGTCACTGAGACTCCACTGAGGAGGTCAGTGTTCAGAAGAGACCCTAGGAGGAGGCTGAGTGGCTGCCTGGCATGATGAGAAACTCAGGCTGGCAAACCATTGGCACAGACCAAGTACAAAGAAACTGCTCCCAGGAAAGGAACCAATTGCTAGAAAGTAGAACCAACTTGGAATAAGGAAATAAATTGGGTTAAGACAGGATTTTCTTTTTTTTATTATTATTAATTTTTTTTTTTAAAGACAGGGTTTCACCATGTTGGTCAGGCAGGTCTTGAACTCCTGACCTCAGGTGATCTGCCCGCCTTGGCCTCCAAAGTGCTTGGATTACAGGCGTGAGCGACTATGCCTGGCCTAAGACAGGATTTTCTATAGTGCTCTATAGCCATTGAACTTTTGATGGAAGAAAACAGAAAACACATCCAGGGCTCTTCATGAGTGAGAATCAAAATGGAAACTGGAAAGATCCTACTGGTTAGGTTTTAGAGATGGCCTTCCCTGGTTGGAAAAGGAAGGTCGTTACGACCTGGCGTGTCATCGTGGGGGTCTGTTAGTTCTGGTCCCTCACTGCGAGCCTTATATTGACAGTCTTCCAGAGTTACTGTGTCCACATCTACCTCTGAGGTTTCATTTGGATTTGTTTCGTTTTGTTTGTTTTGAGACAGAGTCTCGCTCTGTTGCCCAGGCTGGAGTGCAGTGGCACGATCTCAGCTCACTGCAACCTCCGCCTCCTGGGTTCAAGCAATTCTCTTGCCTCAGCTTTCTAAGTAGGTGGGTGCACACCACCATGCCTGGCTAATTTTTTTGTCTTTTAGTAGAGACAGGTTTCACTGTGTTGCCCAGGCAATTTGCCCACTTCAGGCTCCCAAAGTGCTGGGATTACAGGCATGAGCCACCGTGCCTGGTCCGTTTTGTTTTTTATAGAGTCTTACCCTGTCACCCAGGCTGGAGTGCAGTGGCATGATCATAGCTCACTGCAGCTTCGACCTCCCAGGCTCAAGCAATCCTCTTGCCTCAGCCTCCTAAGTAGCTGGGACTATAAACACATGCTACCATGCCTGGCTAATTTGTTTATTTTTTGTAGAGATGATGTCTCACTCTGTCATCCAGGCTAGAATACAGTGGCATGATCATAGCTCACTACAGCCTCGAACCTCTGCGCTCAAGGGATCCTCCCACTTCAGCCTCCCAAAGTGTTGAGATTATCAGCATAAGTCACCAAGCCTAGCCCTCATTTGGATTTTAAGATTATTTAGTGTAACAAAGAATCAATTTGGTTTTCTAACCTGCCTGATGTGACCAGATATCAGAACAAGGTGGAATACCAAGTTCCTCAAAAAAGCGAGCAAGCAAACAAAAAACCTAGAAAGTAGTAATGAGTTCACAACACACCACGGAGAAGAGAAAGCATCTATTCCTGCAAACAGGCTTTTGCATCTTGTGCTAAAATGAATGGCTGTAGGCAGAGGTGGGTGGATCACCTGAGGCAGGAGTTCAAGACCAGCCTGGCAGACATGGCAAAACCCCATATCTACTAAAAATATAAAAATTAGCCCAGTGTGGTGGCATGAGCCTGTAATCCCAGCTACTAGGGAGGTTGAGGCAGAATTCCTTGAACCTGGGAGACAGAGGTTGCAGTGAGCTGAGACTGCTCCACTGTACTCCAGCCTGGGTGACAGAGCAAGACTCCATCTCAAATAAATAAATAAATAAAGGTTTTGAGAGTCTTGAATTATAAAGTCATGATATAGAAAGTTGTTTAAGCCTCTGAAACAAATCTAACTTCTTGTTTGTGGCTAACGGTGTCATATTCCTGCAAAGGAGAAACTGAGAGACATGCATAAGAAAACTGTTAATGAGCTCAGTCATAAATGGCTACTTTGATAGGACAGCAATAAGGTTGCTTTTCTTTCTATAGAAATTAGGCTTTATCAAGAGGAACACAAATTGGAATTTGTTTGTTTAAGTTGGAAAAAAACAGAACAAGATGTATGTTAGACTGAATTCAATGGTGGCCAAAAATGGACTTATTTTTCCATGTTAAAATCTGTCCTCAGACAGACACACCTAAATAAACTCCGACTAGGACAAGGAGGCACAGATCCAGGTACATGGGGTCTAACAGACATGAAACCACAGCCTCTGCTGTGACCCATGGAGAGGACACGTGGAGAGCTAAAACTGGCGCCGCGGTGGTGATCAGTGGGGTGCATAGCCTGCCTGACCCATCTTTATAACTTAGCACCTCGCCTGGGGCCAGGCTTTGAGCTGAGCCAGCATCCAATAAATGTTTGCTGAGTAAAAGCAGCAGCAAATGAACCCCTCTACCCTCTAATAGCATCGGGAATTGCTGAGGCCTTCACACATCCAGAACTTTCTACCTCTGCCTTTATCCTTACTGAGCTGATTATCTGATTATTCTCCCTCCACCTCTCCCAACACCCCTGACCCACTCTCCATCCTTCTCTGCCCTGTTCTGTGCTGCAGAAGACTAAGCTGTCCAGGCAACACTGTGAGAGCCAATGGAGGTACCAGAAGGAAGCTGCATCCTCCCCAGCTCCAGCTCCCACAGGCTCTGCTAACACTGTTCTAGCTCCATCCCAGCAGCAGCTCCCCACCACTGCCTGCCCAGTCCCCAGTGCCTCAACACCCTTTGTTGGTTCCCTTGTCCCCATGCACACCTCTGTAAGTAGCCCCTCCATAAGACTCTTTTCCACTGGGTCATTGAAGATGAGTTGTTTCAGATGGGACGCAGTAAAAGTACTCATGACCCATCTGCCCAAACACACCTCCACGTCCCATTTCTCTGTCCGTGAAAATCCTATGGACCCCTCAAGGTCTGGCCCTAATGCCACTGGTCACAAAGGCTTCCCTGAATCCCCAGGTGAAAGTCTGCCCCGTTTTCCTCTGCTATCCTAAAGTATTTGGACTCCGCCCCTATATTCCATTCACTATTCTTGCAAAAGTTACGTGCTATTTTAGGTAGAGACTTTGTCTCGCTCATCTCTGACTTACACAAAGTGATGAGCCCGAAGCTTTGCAAACAAATGGTCCTGCAGATTTTACTGCAGAAAACAACAAGCAGGCAAACAAACCCTCTGAACAGTGTTCGGTGAAAAGTGAAAGACAGGAGAAATAGCTGCAACATACTTAAAAACAAGGGATTCATATCTACAACACAGAGAAAGCAATCACTAAAAGACAAACAGCCCAACTGAAAAAATGGGCAAAGAATATAAATAAGCAGTTTGGAGACGGATTGAAAAGGCTAATAAATACATAAAGAGACTCTTAACTTGACATACTTATTTATGTTGAGATAGGTGTCTGCAATGGTCATTTATTATTACAACCAGTGTGTGTTTTGTTATTACGGATCCTGCAGAAACTCTCACAAGTGCACAGGGTCATGAATAAGGATAACCATCACAACGTTGTTTATAACAGAAAAAAACTGGAGCCGAGTCAAAGGAACATTCACAGGTGTGGTATAACAAAACACGTTGTGGCTCTAAAATGCCATAAAACTATTTAAAAGAACAAAGTAGATCTCTATGCACCAGCATGGAAAGATTGCCAAGATGTCCTACTGTTAGCTAAGAAAACCTAGGCCCAAAAAACATGTTTAGTACAATCCCACTTATGGAAAAAAAAAACCCTCCAAAACTTATTTGTGTGTGTAAATGTGCACAAATCTGTCTGTTAAGGCACCGAAACAGGACACATATACTAATGTATGAACAGTGGTGACATCTCAGGGAAGGACTGAATTAGGGGTGCAATGAGGGAGGAAGGAGATTTTGGATTTTGCACACCTGCACTATTTGAATTCTTTATAATGGAGGGGAGGAAGGAGATTTTGGATTTTGCACACCTGCACTGTTTGAATTCTTTACAACGGGGAGCATTTATATAATACTCTAAATTTATAAATTTATATGTTAATGTATAACTTTTTAAATAAAACTGCTCAATAAAATCCTAATGAGTAGCTGGGCGCGGTGGCTCACGCCTGTAATCCCAGCACTTTGGGAGGCTAAGGCGGGTGGATCACGAGGTCAAGAGATCAGGACCATCCTGGTCAACATGGTGAAACCCTGTCTCTACTAAAAATATAAAAATTAGCCAGGCATGGTGGCACACGCCTGTGGTCCCAGCTACTCGGGAGGTGGAAGAATCGCTTGAACCCAGGAGGCGGAGGTTGCAGTGAGCCGAGATTGTGCCACTGCACTCCAGCCTAGCGACAGAGCAGACTCCGTCTCAAAAAAAAAACAATCCTAATGAGTTGAACTGAACAAATGTTATCAAGTGTGGACCCTCTGCAAGGCTGGTGATGCCAGACAGGAGATGCAGGGTGGTGGGATGAGACACTGTAACCAGGGACCCAGGGCATGTCGGGAGGGTGGGGAGCAGGGCAGTGGCAGAGCCCCTTCCACCTCCCTGTACGGTCCTGACCTTCCAGAGCAGCTGCAGTACTGTCCAGCTCCCCAAGCAGAGATAAAGAACTCACTGAGCTAAATGTCAGGGAAGAATTCCATAAATGATGGACCAACTGCAAAGGTACACTGAGCAGCCATTAAAAGTTACACCATAGAAGACTTATTGCCTTGGGAGATACAAGTTGTAAAAGTAGACAATCCTATTTGTATAAGACATCTGTGAGAGTGTATGTGTGTGTGTGTGTGTGTGTGTGTGTGTGCGCGCGCACGCATACCTACACAGGTTCAATATCCCTAAAGTGAAAATCTAAAATGCTGCAAAATCCAACAGGACACTCAAAGGAAATGCTCACTGGACCATTTTCGATTTCCGATTTTCAGGTTAGAGATGTTCAACAAGTGAATATAATACAAATATTCCAAACCCAAAACATTTCTTTTCCCAAGCATCTCAAATAAGGGATATTCAACCTGTATGAGTCTGTGTGCATACACGCACACACAGAGTCAGAATCAAAAAGACATGATCCAAAGTGTTAACTGTGATTATTTTGGGTGGGTGGGACTATGGGTGATTTTTGTAGTCTTCTTGTTCTTTTCTGCATTGCAGAAATATTCTGTATTCATGTATCCCTTGTGGGTCCCCCTCCAGCCTCTTCTCTCCTCTCGGGATTCGGTTCTGCTGTGTTCCACTCACCTTTCAGCAGGTGGGAAACACAGGGCTCCTGGCAGGCTGAAAGGAGGGTATCGAAAAAAGGTTCCCTGACCTTCAGACTCCTAGACTCCAATGGCAAGAATGCTGCCTTCATTCCTGCATAGATAAGCCTTTGAAGTGAGCTCCACGCCAGAGCCCTGATAAGGAGGGAGGGTCCCATGGTACAGCTGGGACTTCTTCACAGGTCCCTTCTGCCCCAACCCTCCATTTACCTGGACTGCACGCCTCTGCCCTAACCCCTTAGAAAACCCCAAGCCAAGCTCCGTTGCAGCTCACATGCCACCAGGTCTTTGCAGCTTTTCCTAACAGACACAGACTCTGTCTATGAGGAAGGCCTAGAATCCAAGTTGCCCAGGTTGAAAGTCTTGCTCTGATCCTCATTACTATAGCAGGGTACTCAACCTCTCTGGGCTTCAGTTTGCTCATACGTGTAATGTGATCAATAGTAGGGTTCTGGGGGTGATTATCAGGAGTGCTTGGCAGACAGCAAGACTGACATAGGAACGGCTGGCGGCAGTCACTGTAGGGGTACTGGTATCTGAGGACCCAGCCATCATTCTAAGGAAACAGTCATCTGTGGGTACAGAGAGGCTGAGCACAGGCACAAGCCAGACTGCTTCTTTACAGAAAGTCAATCTTTCACAGGAGAGACTCCACCCAGGCCCCAGGACACACCCATGCCTCCTTCCCTCAGTCCTCCTTCCCACTTTCCCTCCTGCCCTCTTCTGCGGCTTCCCCAGTCCTCTTCCTTTTCTTGGCTTCCTTTCGTCATGTTCTTTTGCCCACCCAGGGGCGAGATGCTCACCCTGAGCTCAGAGAACACTAGGCTAGGATGCTGTGTTTGGCCAGATTTGCCGGTTCTCCCCTGGAGCAGCCACATGGCACAGATGATTGACCACTGGCCTTGGCCTTGACAGGAGAATCCCTGCAGGTGATGCTGCAATCGCTCAGCAAGACTCAATCCAAGAAACACAGAGGCCAAACTCAAGGTACCAAGAAAGGTCAAAGGGCGGAAAGCACAAGTGATACTTGACTATACAGAAACATCACATATATTTGCTGCCCACAAAGCTGCTAGAGCTCAGCAGGAGTGAAGATAACAAGGTCAGCACTTTCTCCTTACACTGTAAGGATCATTTGCCTTTGGTGAATGGAATCAGGACATCACAGGTCCTGGTAGAAAACACTCTAACAGTTTCTCATACGAAATCCTCTCAGGGCCAGGAACTGCGCTGGGGCCTCGGGAAGCAAAATGAGTTAGGTAAAGATGCAGACTACGAGATGTTGTGGTCCAGAGGGTCCAGGGAGCAGACACCCAACGTGCTGTGGCCGAGCCCCTCCTCGGAGCTTCGAGAGGACGGGGCTCCGCTCTGCTAGGCAGCAGGCAGGTCAGGAAGCAGCACTTTGGCTAATGCTGAAGAAAAGCAGGGTCCCAGGTAGTCCAAACAAGGAATGGGCCCCCAGGCTGATACAACAGCAACAGACAGGTGCAAAAGAAAGAAAAAGCATATAGAAAGTTTCCCCAACATCCAGGGCCCAGAACTGCTGAAGAAACGTGTTGTAGAAGTGAAGGGTTCTGGGTGACGACAGAGCAGCAAGGAGGGCGGGCTCGCTCACGGAGGGCTGAATGGACCATGCCTTCCTGCTCGGGAACCTCTGCTGCTTTTAAAGCAGGGAAGGACAGCGTGAGGTCTGTGGCTCTGAAGACTCCTACAGATGGCAGTGTGGGAAGTGGCCTGGAAGGGAGGCAGGGAAGGCAGTGAGGCAGTCACCAGGGCACTCACTACCAGGGAGAGTGTGAATGAGCAGACTGGCCTGGACTGTGGCCAGGGGCTGGGCGGCAGGGGAGAAAGACCCAGGGGCAGGTTGGACGGGGCTGTGGTCAGTGCATGGAAATGCTAGGTGGGGGAATCCATCTGGTTTCCCATCTGGAGGACAGGATACAAGAAAGGTGAGCAGAACCGGTTTGGGGCACAGGAGCACCCGATACAGCCTTCTGCTAGACAGGACACAGCAGGCCTGACCTCTGGTGGGAGGGCCCTCGTCCAACAAGAGGCAGCCCCTCCTCTTCCCTCCACCACCTTCCCAGACTGTCCACCCAGGGAAGAGTGCGGCAATGACCATAGAGGTGAACTTAGGCCTTTTGAAGGCAAGAAGGAGGCTCTTGTAGATGGCCACTGCTGGACTCCACCCAGGCACACAGTCCAGGAAGGGGGACAGCCCAGGGGAGCCCAGCAGGGGTAATCTCAAGATGATCTGCTTAAATGATCACAGGAAATATGTCTAAGAGTTGTCACCAGGGCGTTTGAAACCAAAGGGGGAAAGGTTGGAAGTCCAAGCTCCTTGCAAGGACGCGGGAGCTGCGATTACCCACTGATGTATTCGCCCCCAGGGCGGCCCAGCTGATCACTCAGAGCTTCGGGAGTCAGCTCCATGCGGGCTGTTTCTTCCCATCTCACCGAGAAGAAGGATTTGCCCAGCAAGGACTCTGTGAGTGATGGATGTTGCCGGTGGCTGAAATTCAAGAGGCCCCGAGAAGGGTGAGAGAACCAACAGCGGTGGCCTCTTCCCGGCCTAGTTCAGTAAGTGGGTCCGTGTGTGACTGGGCAGAGTTGCATGTCCAGCGGGGCTGCGGGGCCCTGTGGAGCATGGCTTGTTTGTGCCCTGGCGGTCAAGGCCAGACAATGAGACTTTCTTCCTTTCCATGGTGCCACTGTCTTGACACTGAGGGCATTGATGGGCTGGTTGCCATGGGAACCAGAGGCTGCTGATCCCATCCCAGGGAGCATGAGGCTCCTGACAGCTGATGGCTATTCATCCCCCTTCCTGGCAGGACTAGACAGGGGGCCTTGCGTCTGCTGCTGGGTCCTCAAGATGCTCAAAGAGCAGAGGCACAAGGACATCGGGAAGAGCCACAGCCTGATGGGAGGATGGAACCTGCAGGGTCTGAAGCATCCACAGTGAGCTCCAGGGTGCTAGTGGGGCCTGCAGGGTGTACAGGGCTCTTGGATCAGTGTGGAGCTGACCTGGCCCAGAGGCAAATTACAGTGTCACCAGGAGGGTGTCCTCACACACAGGCACACATATGGGACTCCAAAAAGCAAACAAGTAAGATGAGAAAGCGGTGGCGAGGGTGGTTCCATAAATGACACTTAAATAAAGCGCAGGAGCCCGGCCTTGGTCCCTCACAAAGGCTTATAACCACTAAGAGACTCTTGCAAGGCAGGGCCCACATTTTCTTATCTCTAAGTGCCCACACCAGTGAGAGCACACAGCAATACTCGCTGAATATATGAAAGCACATCCGCCGGCCATCAGAGAAGTGGCGGAATTAGAACTAACCTTACAGAGCAGCTAGAGGACTAACTTTGGGCTGACTCACCCAGGAAGCCCAGAGCCCAGTGTCAGAAACAGGCAAGCCAGCAGGCAACGTCAGGGTGGCAGGGGCCTGGGAGCCCAGAGGAAGGGCATGTTCGGTGGGCTGGGAAAATGGGGATGAGTCGGCTGATGGAACCAACAGTGGAGTGGAATGGGAAGGCTGAAGGCTAACCAGGTGACAGGGTAAAGCCCTTCCTGGCAGGAACAACAGCAGGAGCAAACCTGGAAGGAAGCAAGAGCATGAAGACAGGGGTTCCACAGAGATGGAGCTGCAGCCGGGGCTCAAGGTGGTGGGGTGGGGCAGGAGGCCCTGCGGCAGAGCAGGCAGGTAGAGGTGATGGAGGCGAAAGAGGCCACAGCCTGCACCGGGCAGTGGCAGGGGTGAAGCAGGGGCCCTGAGAGCCATTCAGGAGGTGACGAGACAGGCTTGGGGGGAGCACAGGAGCAGGAGGAGGCAATGGTGACCTCCAGGCCTCCAGCTCTGGCACTAAGGTAGACAGGGGTCTCTTTTGTAGAAGGGGACATACACAAGGAGGATTAGTCCAGCGGATAAACCTGTAGTCTGAGTGACTGAATGTAGCTTCCTCGAAGGGCTGGAGGGCTTTTCTTTTTCCCTCCAATAGAGAGATGCGTGAGTGGTTTCAATGCGGATGAGCAGGAGCCAGTACAGACCATCCGAGACAGAGTGGTGCTGATGTGCAGCTGTTAGCGTCCGTGCACGTTCATGCACACACACCTGTACACACACCTGCACGCACCAGGTGGACAGAGGAAGACGCAGCGGCTGGTGGGGTCCGAGGAGGTTCCTCTGTCACTCATTTGTTCGTTTTGGCAGAGAGCTGACAGGCTTTCTGTCTGATGATTTACCTTTGTCTGGGAAGCGAGGACAAGGTGACAGCAGCAGAAGGTGAGTCAGAGGGTGTGGGGTCTGGCCCTGGCCTGTCAGTCACTGTTTTGTCAGAAGGTAACTGGATCTAAGGCCTCATCACCATTAAACAGGCCTGGTGACACCTCCCTGTAGGGCTGGTGCCTCCTGAGCAAGAGTACTCATGAGACATCAGCTGCGGGGAGCAAGGCCAAGGCTTCCGGTCAGTGGTAAGGCCAAGACCCAGTCCCAAGAGCCAGGAGGAGGCCAGGCACCCAGGGCAAGTACAACTTGGAAGCCTTCCAAGGGCAGGGCTCTGGTAAAAGAAGGGGAGAGGTGTTGGCAGCCTGTGCTATAGAAGATCAGAGGAACTACTTTTTAGATGGCAGAATCTGTGCAGAGGCTCAGCCATCCAGAAGAGTTCGGGATGTTCCCAGCTGGGACGGAGTTGGCAGACACTGGAGAACAGGGTCCAGGCAGCCCTGAATGTCCCTGTTGCCACCCGAAGCTCAAAGCCGGCAGGCATCCCAGGCAGCATCTCCAGTCTCTCCTAGCCCATCAACAGCTTTGCGTTTCTGATTTGCTTCCCTGGTTTCCACCTAGAGAAACTCAAGCCCTTCCAATGGACCAGTCAGCTGAGCCACCTGCTCAGGCCTGATTCTGAGTCTGCCTTTGGATGTTGCCTTCTGGAGCTTTTCTAGCTCCACACATGGCAGCTGGCTCAGCTTCGATCACCAATCCCCACACCAGCCCCAGTGACTCAGGAGGGCAGTCCAGTCAATTAAAATCCTACCCACTTAAACGCATCACTATCTGGGTGAAGACGTCAGATGGGAGGGTTGAGACAATGAGCTTCACAATCCTAATCTTGTCTCTGTCCCTCAGTTCACACCCAGATCCTCTCGCAAGCCAGCCGTGCACAGCCAGGCCAGCTTGGCTCACAGCATAAAACCAAGACAGCCTTAGACCGAAAATCAATCCCAGAGAATTAGGTCACAGGTGACTGCTATTCTGGGTTTCCCCTTGTCCCTACCAACCGCCTGACACTCTGGCTGGAACAAGTTCTGGCCCATGATTTTAACACCTGGTTAAAGCTTTGGCTTGTTTTTCATTGCAAGAGCAAGCTGTTTGCAGCATGACAATTTTCCTCTGCTGACAATTGAACTGTGCAGGCTCACCTGAAATTCTGAGCCAGGTATGTCCTGCTCAGTAGCTATTTTAAGTAAAACTATTTAAGGCAAGTTCAAGATCATTTAAGGCTCTTAGATGTTTTAGGGCCCTGGCAGCCAGCCTGCCTTTTTATGTTCAGACTCAGAAGCAACAAATTAGCTCAATACCCCAGGCAAAGCAAAAACCCAAGGGAAAGCATGGCATCCAAGAACCATCCTTGAGATAAACATCACTTCCAAGAGTGGCAGACGCTGGGCTGTTGTGATTTGGCATGTGGAGAATACCTTGCTGCCATGCTCTTCACACAAGCAACTTGTCTTTTCTCAGAGTCACAATGTCAAAGGTGACAAGGCACGCAGGTTAGAGTAAGGGTGACTGGAAGGGGAAAGAAGCAGGGCAGAGGGGAAGGGTTCCTGGGCCCCGTGTCCAGCTCTGTCCAAATGCCATGTGACCTGTAGCCAGGCCCTCTGTTTCTCCGTCACCATTTCCTTGACAAGTGTATCGGCTCAGTCTGGACATCTCAAGTAGAGATTTCGAGACTTCTTAACCTGTGCATCCAAGGGTGTGCTTCAGAGGGTCCAGGAGCACCACAGGGTGTGTGTACAATGTGCATTTCCCTTGCCTTTTTGCTCTCTTTAATGTTGTACATGTATCTGTACATACGTCTGTGTATAGGTATAGAGGTCAATATACGTACGTTTACATACCATGTGTGTGTATATACACACATGTACACATCACCATATGTAATACACCCTGATACAAAGAAAGGGAAGTACAAAACATCTAGGTGCAATTTGGAATAGAACCCATGTACGTTTATACACACACACACTCACACACATACGCCTATGTGCTGTAAAGCACTGCACCACAGATAAAGTTTGAAGTTACTCCCCACTCCCTCCCTTCTCAGAGGCCATTGCTAACTAGAATTTGATGCAGACCCTTACAGCCCACACTTCCATACTTTTACTACATCTATAAGCATCCACAATTAATACGGTATTGCTTTGTTTCTTAACGTTTACATGAATATGATCTCACTGGACATCTATAATTTGCCTTTTTTTTCTCTCTCTCTCAACAGTATTTGAGAGATGCATCTGTGTAGACACAGATCTGGCTTATTCATTTCTAACCACTGTGGAGTCTTCCATAGTGTGACTAGTTTGATTTAGTTCTCTATTCTACTTATTTATTTATTTATTTATTTTGAGACGGAGTTTTGCTCTGATTACCCAGGCTGGAGTGCAATGGCGCGATCTCGGCTCACCGCAACCTCCGCCTCCTGGGTTCAGGCAATTCTCCTGCCTCAGCCTCCTGAGTAGCTGGGATTACAGGCACACGCCACCGTGCCCAGCTAATTTTTTTATTTTTAGTAGAGACGGGGTTTCACCATGTTGACCAGGATGGTCTCGATCTCTTGACCTCGTGATCCACCCACCTCGGCCTCCCAAAGTGCTGGGATTACAGGTGTGAGCCACCGTGCCCAGCCTCTATTCTACTTTAAGGAAGGTGGGTCTTCCCTTCATTTAAAAAAATGCCTGCATGGACATTCTTATACCAGTCTCCTTGTGCACATGTGTGAGAGTTCTTCCAGGATACGTCTAGAGGGGGATTTGCCAGTGCAGTTCAGCCTCGCTGTGCATTGCCAAATTGCTTTCTAAACTACACCCATTTCCACCAGCAGCAACTGAAAGTTCCCATTGCTCTGTATCCTTGCTGGCATGTGACGCTAACAAGCTTCCATGTCGGGCAGTCTGGTAGGTGTGAAATGGTATCTCACCGGTGCCTCGATTGCAGTGCTCCAACCACCCCCAGCGAGGCTGAGTAAAGCTGGGCATCATTTCTTATGTTTATTAGCTGCTTGGATTTCTCTTCGTTGACATCGCTATTCATAAGCTTCCCTATTTTTCTACCTGGCATGTATCATTGTTTTTAGCGATTTACAGTTTTTAAAATAATCTGTGTACTAATCTGCTTGTTATGTGTTGTAAATACTTTCCCAGTCCATTACTTGCTTTTTAACTCTGCGATGATGCCTTTGTTTATAATTTTATCTTAATGTATCAATCTCTTCATTTCAAAATTTGTTTATTTTCACGCATCGTTGAGGAACTCCTTTTCCAATGTGACAAACTCCTATTCCACTGTACTTCTTTCTAAAAGTTTTACATACAGTCTTTAATCCCATCTGGAATGTGCTGTTGTGTAATGTAAGGATCTAATTGTTTTTCCGTGGGGAGAGCCTGTTCTCCCAGCACCATTTAGCAAATCGCCCATCCTTCCCCATCCATGTGTAACTCTTCAGCTCACTTGCACAAGTTCCACACATGCTTGGGTTCGAGACGATTCTATTGATGGACTGGGTCCATGTCAAACTGTTGTTGAACCTACCATGTTGAACCAAAACTCCCCTCCTCTTCCTTCCCAGAGTTGTGTGAGGCATTCTTAGACCTTAGTCTTCCATGTGAATTTTATAATTCTTTTTGTGATTTCACATTCCATATTAAATCTTGGCAGGGCTTAAACTGGATTATGTTGAATCTGAAGATTAAATTGGGGCACTTAAAGAGCCAGCCCCCCTCGACATGAACAAAATGTATCTCTCCATTTATTTAGACTTTCTTTTCTTAATCCTTCTTCTAAATATGTTATGTTTCTCTATAAAAGTCTCACCTTTTTAAACAATCTATTTCAAAGTATCTTGCTGTTTTTATGCAAGAATGAGGAATGATTTCTTTTATCTTCTCAGATGCTGCTGCCATGCAGGCAGCGGTCATCAACTCTCTTATTAGCTCGAGTGGTTAATCTCTAGGTTCTTTCGGATTATCCATGTAGTTATGTCATCTGCTCATAATGACATTGGACGCTTCCATATTTTTATTCCCTTTGAAATCCTGTGGTGTCACCTGGAATGATGAGTAGAGAGACAAAAAGAGGCTATCTTGTCTTGTCCCTGGTCATGCATATTTTACAACAGAGACGATCCACAGCTTTTATCAGATGCTGAAAGGGAGCCATGACTCAAGAAAGGTGAATAATCTCAGGTATCAATTACCTCCGGACCATGTAAAATAAACTGACTCTGGTTGTTAGTTGTTTGGAAGAAAGTAAAACAGGCAAGCAAGAACTCACAGCACAGCAGCTATCCGGGAGAAAGCCAGGGCTGTGATGCAGGCAAGTATAGAACATAACACTAATTGCCTATTAAGTCACTGGAGAAAGAGTTTCACAAAGGGGATCTCAGACCAGAGAATACAGCAGAAGGAAATGAGCAGGGAGTGCGACTGTCAGAGGTGAGATATGCATGCCATGTGAACACAAACAGCTTCCTTCCCTTCCTTCACCCCTATTCACTCATCTGTAAGTCAAAGCTAATAATATCTACATCTTATTTATGAGTCACAAATTCTCCTGGCTAAAAAAAGACAAATAAGGTTTTTAAAGAGTTCCTATTGAGTGGGTAGTGGCTGAAATGCTCCGGGCCTTTTCCACATTAGCAGTGCACTTAGAGTGGAGGAAGAAAAGCTCATTTTAGAAGAAAGAGTAATAGGCCCTCCGTGAGTAATCACATACAAGCCTCTGAGACAGGTCCTATCCTCAACCTGCTAATCCCTCCTTTAGTGAATGTCACCACAATGCCACTGCCCGTACCATGCCTGAGTGACCCGGCTGTGTGGAATTCACTCTGGCTGCATTGG
Source organism: Saguinus oedipus (assembly GCA_031835075.1). Classification (NCBI taxonomy): domain Eukaryota; kingdom Metazoa; phylum Chordata; class Mammalia; order Primates; family Cebidae; genus Saguinus; species Saguinus oedipus. The sequence goes on from CM063174.1 coordinate 15,036,061, forward strand.
ACACAGCTAGGGAGACCCCAAGAGACTCCCCAGAATATCCTGGGTGGAGAATGTGCACGGGAGAAATCTTCTCTCCTATCAGCAACATCAGGAACTCAGTGAGTCTGACAGAGGTTGGTTCAAAGGGCCAGCATGACCAAGGGTTGGGCATTTTTATTTCCACAGACAGAAATTTCCAGGGAGAGTTTCCTGTGCCTCTCTGCCTCTCTCTTGCAGTGTGGGGGAGCTAACAGCTCAACTTCAGCTCCATTCTGCTCATTTAATTTTAGGAGCCCCAAACCCAGGCACTTTGTAATTTACCATGTAATTTAAGAGTCACTTTTAGCTGAAGACAAAATCCTGGGCACAGCAGCGAAGTGTGGCAGGAGCCAGGGGCTCTAAGCAAACATAAGGAACATATTCCGTCTGGACAATCAGCCAGGGAGACTCAGAAACTAGAAACAAACGCAGCCAGTGCTACCCAAAGGCAAACTTGAAATCACAGGATGTTTGGAGGGACTTGAGTGCCATATGTATGTATGTATGTATGTGTGTGTGTGTGTGTGTGTATAACATTTACTATGTAATATATATATATTTATAAGGTCTACAAAAGATGTGCTAGCATTCTTTCAGATAAACTCGAACCGGCCTTGTGAAGATTCTGTCATTCAAATACTAGCATCTACCCCTCCAGCAGGCCACACACCTAACAGCACATCGACGTAGGGCTTGGGATGCAGAAGAAATGTCATTTTTATCAGGGCCACACCACACCTTGCTGGCTTCTGCCACGGATGTTGATGAAACTAAATTTAATACTGCCTGGCACTAGGGTTTTGAGTTATGAGGCGGCGCTTCCCTGTCACTTCACGTAATCCTCTGAGTGTGTAGTCTGTAGATTTGTTAACTGCACTGAGAGGTCCCCTGGTGTGACCCCAAACTGATGGCCTCTAAGTCTGGGATCAATCCCATCTCACCACTCCTCAGCCCAGTTGCCGGTTACAAGAGGAGAAAGGGACCCGCCGGAGCGGTCCTTTGAGTGTAATGGCTGCACCTTTGTGCCCAGGGCGTGGTCTGCTTGCTAACTGACAGAAGGGGTGACAGACAAGCTCGTCAGGTGCGGGGCGGGGAGGGCTCCTCTCTGGCCCCATGGGGATAGGTAAGGGCCAGGTCCCAGTCGAGGCTCTGTGGCAACGCAACAGTAGCTCTTTCCGACAACCGCACAGTGTAGACACTGTCACTGACTGCTAAGGAGCAAGTCAGGGAAGTGACCTGCCTAAGGTCACACCGCTCTGTCATCGGATCCGCGGCAGGAGCCCACAAACAAAGCACCCTCCCTCCGCTCCTGCAGAGGTTTTAAACCCAGGACCTCCGGCCCTGCTGGGTCCTGCGCTGTCCCAGAGCCTCTCCGACGGTGGCCAGGCTCCAGGGTGCAGGCTCCAGACCATTCACCCCCCAGGAGCCGTGGACATTCAGGGAGCGTGAATCCCAGAGACGCCAGGTCACGCTCATGTCACCCAAGCAGCCGCTGGCTGCCTTGGAGCGCGCACAGGGTCCAGAGCCCCGCCGCCCGTCGGGGGCAGAGGGCCCGGTCCCTGCAAGTTCCCCCGCTGCGGAGAGCTGGATGGGCGCTCAGGACCGCAGGGCGGACGGCGCGTGCCGCCCGAGACAGCTCCGACTCCCCTGGAGCCCGGCAGGTGCCCGCGCCACCCCGGCTTCCGAAGCCACACTTCCGACTGCAGGGTCGGGCGGCTGTGCCCGAGGAGTTGCCGGCAGCGCGCCGGACCTGCGTGGGCGCCCACGCGGGGCCCCGAGTCCCGGCGCCAAGTGTCCCGCGTGCGCCCTCCCCGGCGAGCCCCCGCAGGGCTTCCCGGCCGCTCGCCGTCCCCGTCCCCCAGCGATCCCGGAGCCTACCCACGCGCGGCGCGGCGCCGGAGCTGCGGCCGGGCGGACAGGACTGCGGAGGCGCCCCCCTCGCGCGCGCCCGAGGCCGCCGGGAAAGTTTTGGGCGCGCGGGGCGGGCCGCACTCACCTGGCCCAAGTTGAGGTAGCCGTGCGCCGCGGCCACGCGGTCCGCTTCGGCCGGGCCGCCGAGCACTTGCACTGCCCAGTGGTTGGTGTAGACCGGGCGCGGCGGGGACGCGGAGCAGGCGGCGGGCAGCGCCAGCAACAGCAGCCAGCGCCAGGGACGCGCGGCGAACGGCCGGAGCTCGGGCCCGGCGGCGGCGGCGGCGGTCCGGGGCGGCGGCCGGGGCCCGGGCGCAGGCGGCGCGCGCGGAGGCATAGCGGCGGCAGGCTCGCGCGGCGCCCGAGCGGCGAGTGCGCCGGGGGGTGGGGTGCCGCCTTTTAAAGCCGCTCCGCGCCGGGGAAGCGCCGCCGCCGCCGCCGCCGCCGCCGCCGCCGCGGGCGGGAGCCAGGGAGGAGGCGGCCGCGGCGCGTTCCCGCCCGCGCGGCCCGGCGGCGTCCCCGGGCCCGCGCTCCTGCGGCCGGGCTCCGGAGCGGAGACCCGTCCGGGAGACCCGAAACGCCCCCACCTGGGGAACTTCTCCGCGGACTTGTAGGGCTCTCGCGACGCAGGATCGCTCCAGCGGCGCCCTCGGCCCCGGGAGTTCTGCTGGGAGCGGGGAGGCCCTGGCGTCTCAGGTGAGTCCGCTGTTCCCTAGACCGGCGGGACACCCGGAGGCTGCATTCATCCAGCGGGGCCTCTGAGGCCCAGCGGCCTCGCCCGCTCCCTAGAGACGGTGGGCTCGCCAGGGTGTAAGGACCCAGGGAGAAGAAACTGCTGGGAAGACACCGGATCGCCCACGACCAAGCCGGGCTGAAGGGGCTCAAGAGCGTGTACCCGAGAAGCCACGGCGCAGAGCCCATCGCCGAGGCCGCAGCCCATCCTAAGAGGTGGGCTGGCTGTGCAGGTGAACCCCTAGGCCGTCCACTTAGCATCGCTGTGATCTTGGGCAAATGACTGTCCTGGCGGAGGGCAGGCGCTCCACCTGTAAAATGGGGGAACAGTGGTATCTACCCCGTGGGGCTGATTTGAGGATGAGGGCAGCTTTTGCTGTACAACAAGCTGTCCATAAACGTTCGTTTTTATGAGCCCAGGGCCTGCCACGTGGTAGGCGTTCACTAGATCATGTACACTCTTAAAAGCACCCACTGAGCTGGGACCAGCAGTGGGAAAGTGAGTTGAATCATCCTCACCCCTGCTGCCTGGAGGAGCCTGATATCCTATGGATAATTACCTGGAGCACACTGGAGATTTATGGAAATGTTCACACCATGAGCAAGCAATTATGAAGGGTGAGGATCGCTGCTAGATCTCTCCTCTCATCCCTCCCAGGATCCACCGGTCCCGCTGGCCCACTTGCAGCTGCTTACTATATAGGAAGTGAAACAAAAAGGTCTAGAAGGCCTTGAGGTGGGAAGGAAGCTGCTTCTCTGATGCTCAGTTCCAGGAGCCGTCTCTTGTCAGCGGAGTCTGGCTTGGCAGCTGGAGGTGAGAGGCGGGGACAGGAGGGGATGGGGAGACGGCATGCTCTGCGTAGATGATTTCCAAGGTCCTTTCCAGCCTAGCTCTCAGGAGCCCTTTGGTTTCGTAACCCACATGATTCATCCTTTCTACAGGTGTGAGTCACCCCTAATGGAGGTGGGAGAATGGAGGTGTGGAGGGAGGCCCAATCCAACAAACCACATCCATGTTCACAAGAGCTCCTGCCAACAGCCCTTCTTGGAACCTGGGGATCAGCATCCCACACGGCCTTCCCTTTGCTGCACTAGATACAGCTTCACCTCCCTGCCTGCCCCTGCCAAGTGGGGTCAGCTGCTTGGGCAGTCACTCCAGTCCTGCCCACACTGCAGAAGACAGGCACTATGTGTCCCTCCTACAGATGGGATGGATGCTCGTCAGCCGCTGCCAATGGAGAGACAGGAGGCCCTCGTGCAAACTGGCAGCTCTAGAGGAGAACCCGCCACACCTGTTGGACAGAAACAGTACCCAGAACCCTCAGCCTGCCTCTGCCCGACATGGCCCTGGCTGCCTGGCCAACTGGCTTACAGAAGAGGGACATTGGCCTGAGTCAAGGGGACCGGGTTGGAGGCATTGCATTGTCACCTGGAAGCAGTATGTCTGGGCAACATGAGTTCTCTCTCTTCTTCTTCCCCTGCTGGCTGGATGTCCCTCAGATTCATCCTGGATCCGGTGCTGTTCTTCTTTGAGTATATGGCCTGCTTCAAGATAGTGTACACTGCACATCAGCTAAGTAATTATAAAGCAGCTCGTGCCTCCCAAGACGGAGCCCCCGAAACACAGTGATTTTGACTGGCAGAGATAAGGGCGTTTCCATAATAATGGGTAGATTAAGGGATTCAGCTTGCTGAACTGAGGGGAGACTAAAATGCATCTGAATTTTTATTTGGAGAGATCTGAATTTATTTTATTAACAAGTCTGGTCCTTTGGGGCTGAACTTTCCATTTGTCATGGAAGTGCCCGGCAAAATCTTGACTCCAATGTTGTAGAAAGACCAGCTTCCCAAAATGAACATTCTAAATCAAATCACCTCCTGTGAGTTTCCTATTGATTTACATGGTGACAGGATTAGCTCAATCACAGGAGTACCAGCCCTTTTCATTGTGATAGGATCTGTAATAAAACTTGGCTAGTCGTCCCGCAGGGAGGGGATTTATTACTCAGGCTCCAGCTCTCCACATGGCCCCCAAGGTCTATACCACTCTGTGGGGAGGAAGCGGGGTGCTGATTCTCTAAATTGAGGTCTTTGTGCCTCAAGAGGGACAGAATATGGAACAGAAAGGTGATTGGAGCCTGGTCATATTCTGGAAGTTTTGTGATTTTTTTTTTTTTTTTTTTTTTTGAGACAGAGTCTTGCTCTGTCTCCAGGCTGGAGTGCGGTGGCACTTTCTCAACTCACTGCAACCTCCGCCTCCCAGGTTCAAGCAATTCTCCTGCCTCAGCCTCCCAAGTAGCTGAGACTACAGGTGCTCACCACCATGCCCGGCTAATTTTTGTATTTTTAGTAGAGATGGGCTTTCCCCATGTTGGCTAGGATGGTCTCAATCACTTGACCTCGTGATCCACCCATCTCAGCCTCCCAAAGTGCTGGGATTACAGACGTGAGCCACTGAGTCTGGCCAGTTTTGTGATATTTATGATAACATCTTCTCAAATCAGAAAAGAGGAGAAGACCTTGAATAATGTCTTCTCATGCCCACCATTGATCCCTTCACAGTGAGAATGGGATTGTCCAGCCAGAGCCTGGGAATACCTATGCAGCCAAGACCACTGCACAGCAGGAGCCTTTGCACAGCCTTCTAGAGTGTGATAAGATGGACTTTGATGCAGAAATTGCCTCTGCGTAGGGAATAGACACTTGACTGAACAATTGCATTGCTGGCAATATGCTAGGTTCAGCAGGCCGGAGTGGCATCCCTTGAAAAACGTCTGATGGACATCCCCTTCCAGATACTAGAGATGAGCGTGGACTCAAAGCCCAGCTTTGTTACTTACTCGTGTGCAGCCTCAGGAAAGGTGTTTCAGTTTGCTCTGCTGAAAGCAGCAGTAGTGCTGCTGGTACCCCATGCAGAGGCGTTGTGAGGGCGACAGCTGCTGATGTGTGCAGAGCCTGCACCAAGTAAGCACTCCATAAATAGTGGCAACAGTGACCGCTGCTGACCAGGAGCTCCCCAGTGGGATAGAGTATTAGGGCTGAATACTCTGGCCTTCTCTGGATGAGGGCTCACTGTCCTCATCTCTGCCTGGGTGCGCACTTTCTCACGTTTTAACATCCCCAAATCAAGAAACATCTCACGATTGGTGTTTTGCAATCGCTACTGGCCTGGGCTGAATTTGAGATCTTCTAGAAAGGGTTTGTGTTTGCTTCTGCCAGCGATCTGGGGACTCGGCTCCTGAAACTCCATGGGGATCTGCTGAGTATTGTAACCCCAGAGTGAGAACCAGCTTATGGTTCTAATGATCAGCGCAAGGCATGTCTCCCTATTTCTCTCTCCCCTCGCCAGGGCCGAGACAGAGACCTGAAGATTCTTTGCTGCTCCTCTCCATGGTGGGTTTATTTCTCATTTTCTCTGGTACTGACAGTGAAGGCTTTTTTTTTTTTTTTTTTTGAGATGTAGTTTTACTCTTGACACCCAGGCTGGAGTGCAATGGTGCAGTCTCACTCACTGCAACCTCTGCCTCCCAGGTTCAAGTAATTGTCTTGTCTCAGCCTCCCAAGTAGCTGGGATTACAGGTGTCTGCCACCATGCCCAGCTAATTTTCATGTTTTCAGTAGAGACAGGATTTCACCCTGTTGGCCAGGCTGGTCTCGAACTCCTGACCTCAGGTGATCTGCCAGTTTCAGCCTCCCAAAGTGCTGGGATTACAGGCATGAGCCACCACACCCAGCCAACAGTGGAGTCTTTCATTGTTTGTCTTTAGAGAGGCACCTCCTGTGAGACTTTCCGTCTTAGACATTTTTTTCCCTAGTAATACGTTAAATAATGACACCTCTTTCAATTGAGGGTGTCTCTTAGATTTTATGACATATGATATGAATGCCTTCGAGACATACTGCAGTAAAGAAAGCTATTGAATTCTTCCAGATATATTTGCCGTGTCCGTGTATATGTGTGTGTGGCATCTATTGACATCCTACAGAAAAAGTACAGAGAGTACAGCATTTTTTCATGAAAAATCTGTTGTGAATCCTCAGCAAGGTAAAGGCTCTTTCTAAAGTAATTGCCTGACTCATTTGAATTTCCAAATACCACATTTCTATCGGGAGAACCCTCAGATACTTTGGGCTACACAGAAACACGGATGGGACACACAGTCATTCCTTAGACTTGACGGGGCTTCGTGAGCACAGATAAACACACACGGTCCCCGGGAGCAGGAGGTGTGATGCAGGTCACACACAGCCAGAGTGGGCCTGAGACAGGGAGAACCCGGGACAGACTAGACCTGTGCCTCCCACCAACCCGCTCCCACCATCCCTGAGAAACCTTTACCCAGGCCCAGGTTTCTACAAACCAGGCTTTCCCCAGCCAGGACCTCTTCTCTCCCTTTGACACTTTTTTCTCTCCCTTTTACTCCAAATCCCGCCCGTAGCAGTGGTGGGCCAGGGGCCTCTGCTCCCCTGCAGCCCCAGGCTCCACGACCTTCGGGGCTCTGCTTTCTGCTCGGTGTTCAGTTTCTCAGTGGTCTCTTCAGTATATGCTCATTCATACTGAGCTCTACGCTGTGCTGGGGGAACATGTGACCCTCCGGGTGGGGTGGGAAGGGCACAGCTTCCACCCTACTTTGCCTCTCTACTTAAACTCGCTTATATCTAGATCTTAGTTTTCTTTCTCTTTTTCTTTTTTTTTTGAGACGGAGTTTCGCTCTTGTTACCCAGGCTGGAGTGTAATGGCGAGATCTCGGCTCACCGCAACCTCCGCCTCCTGGGTTCAGGCAATTCTCCTGCCTCAGCCTCCTGAGTAGCTGGGACTACAGGCGCACACCACCATGCCCAGCTAATTTTTTGTATTTTTAGTAAAGTCGGGGTTTCACCATGTTGACCAGGATGGTCTCGATATCTTGACCTCGTGATCCACCCACCTCAGCCTCCCAAAGTGCTGGGATTACAGACTTGAGCCACCGCGCCCGGCCTAGATCCTAGTTTTTTTAAGAAATAGCCTTTGAAAACTGCAAACCAGTTATCCTGGGTCCAGCAATGATGTATCCCAGTGTTCCTTTCCTAAATTCCCATGTGGAAATTTAGTGTCAAACCAGGAATTTAGGGGCCAAAAAAGCTGAAGCTCCCTAAGAAGCTCTTCCTGACTAAGAATGAGAGCTTGGCAGTTCATCGGCTTTTCCTTTTTGCCTCAGCTTCCAGGCAGTTCAGAATCACTTGTATTAGAAAAATCACAGTTCTTTATTTCTTCTTTGCTGCAGTAGGTAAGATGCCTTTCGTTACAAAATATGAGAATGCCCAACGGAAATGAAGGCAGACGGTAAGGACAGTTAATTATTTTGCGAATAGGAATTTGGTAGGAGGTGGACCCAGGACTGTTAATTCAGCAGCTCAGTGATCCGGGCACTCAAGGTAGCTTTTTGTTTTGTTTGAGATGGAGTCTTGCTCTGTCACCCAGGATGGAGTGCAGTGGCGCGATCTCGGCTCACTACAACCTCTGCCTCCTGGGTTCAAGCAATTCTCCTGCCTCAGCCTCCCGAGTAGCTGAAACTACAGCCATCCACCACCACGTAGGCTAATTTTTTTGTATTTTTAGTAGAGAAGGGTTTTCACCGTATTGGCCGGGCTGGTCTCCATCTCCTGACCTCATGATCTGCCTGCTTCAGCCTCCCCAAGTGCTGGGATTACAGGCATGAGCCACTGCACCAGGCCTCAGGATAGTTTTTCTATACTTTACCTGTCTTTCTCCTGTTCCTAGATGATTGCCACAGATTGGAGGATTATATCCTCTCAAGACAGCCTCCAGGGAGGAAGCACAAGAGCTACTCCATCTCTTGAATGTCCTCATCTCCCTGGGAGAGGAGGCATCTAAACCTTCAGCCCACTTTCTCTCCAGCCCCACCTATGAGATCCGGGTCACAGGCCCACCCGCTGCTGCCAGGTAATGGTAGATGAGGTGAGCAGGGCGGCTCAGGTTGCTTTGAGCAGTCTCGGCTCTTCTCCCGGGGAGCACTCTTTGAGCACATCACTGCCCCAGCTTGAGCACAACCGGATGCTGTTAGCACAGGGGAGCACCGCGGAGGCTGCGGAAGAGCTCCTTGGGGGTCCACCTCCTCCTCTCTGCTTCTGTTGTATCACCTTCATATGGATTTTCTTAGGCATACAGCAGACTCCAAGCAAATGTTTATCACAAAGTGGAAAGGAAGGGAGGTAGGGAAGGAGGGAAGGGGGGGAAGGGGAAGGGAGGAGGGGGGAAAGGGAAGGGAGGAGGGGAAGAACAAAGGAAGGGAAGAATAAGATGGGAGAGGAAGGAAGGCTCAAGTATTATTTAGAATTCATGTGTTCCATAAATTAAATAACAACACAAATCAGCCCAAGCAGCAGTGACTCTGACTTTCCCACCTCCCCGGCCCCACGCCCAGCCCCGCAGGGATGGAGTCGAACTGTACACAAGCCCAGCAGCTGGGTAGACCTTTTTCCTGCTAGCAGACACCCTTGGCTCCAGGGTGGGTTTCAGGTTTGTGGCCCACCTGCTCTTCCCAAGTGAGAGTGCATTGGGAACTGGGATCCCTCCCTAGTCCCAGCGAATGGAGCGACGTAGAGGACGGGATGGGAATGGAGGCTTCGCAGTTACAAGCAGAAGAGAAGAGCTGGCAGGTTATCACTTTCTACAAAAGTCTGGTTTTGAGAAGCTGAGTGTAGAAATACATCATGGGGGCTGGGTGTGGTGGGAGGCTGAGGCGGGTGGATCACGAGGTCAGGAGTTCGAGACCAGCCTGGCCAGCATGGTACCTACTAAAATACAAATAATTAGCTGGGCATGGTGGTACACGCCTGTAATCCCAGCTACTTGGGAGGCTGAGGCAGGAGAATTGCTTGAACCCAGGAGGCGGAGGTTGCAGTGAGCTGAGATCGCGCCACTGCACTCCAGCAAAACTCCTGTCTCAAAAAAAAAAAAAAAAAGAAAGAAAGAAAAAAGAAAAGAAAGAAGTACATCATGGGAAATAGGCATTGCAGAGGACCTGCTGGGCTGCAGCATACACAACGTGGCCGGGCTGGGTGGGGCTGAGGAATTGCAAGTTCCTACAGACCCTGCCCTATAGCTGCTCTCTTCCCCAAAGAGCACGGAAAGCACCAAGATCATTGCTTCTGGGTCCCCCTGCCCTGGCCCTCTCCAAAGCTGCCCCTCCCTTGGCGTCCCGGTCCCCAAGGAATCCTGCCCACTGCAGGGTCTTGCTCTGGAAGTTCCCCAAACTTCTGGCCCTCTAATCTTTCCCAGATGCTTCCCCGCAGCTGCCCGTGAGCCACAGCTCCTCCACCCAACCCTGAGGAGGCTTCCTATGCCTTCCTGCCCCTGCCGCCCCTTCACATGACCTCTGACCTCTTGCCTTCGCTGCCCTGGGTTCTGGGAAAGATCACATCACGCCACTCTTCACTCATGGGCTTCTCCGTGCCCTCCTCTCTCTCTCCCTCTACTCAGCACCTGCTCTCAGCTGAATGCAATTGAAGAAGCACAGTCACCCGGCTGCTGTCACCCGACAGCCATCATCACACACCTCTGGCAATCGCTTGGGATGCCCACCCTTCCTCCATCCTCACCGTCAGCTAATGGCCTTGCTTCCTTCTTACCTCCTTTCTCGAAAGAGACCTTTCTCCTCCACATGCACCTGCGCCGGGCTCTGCCTTCCCAGCACTGCTGCACACAGTGGGCCCACTGAGGCCCTCCCCTCCCTCACCTGCTGGATCCCAAGCCATCCCAGCTCCCCAGAGCCGCTGCTTCAGTGTCACCCTTTCTCCTGCTGAGTTTCCTCCGTACACCTACAAGCATGCGCTTATTCCATCTGTCTTTAAAAATCCACAGCCCTCTCGCCAGCTACTCTCCCATTCTTCCCTTTTTAGCAACACAAAACTCCTCAAGCAAGTCTCCCCACCCACCGTTTCAGTCTCCTGCACTCAAGCCACACCCGAACTGCCCACCCGGAGTGCCCAGCATCATCGCCCGTGGCCTGCAGGCTGCTAACCCCAGGGGGCCGTTCTCTGACCTGTCGGAGGCTTTCCTGCTCATTTGACACAGCTGACACCACTTGTCCTGGAAGTACATTCCTCCCTGGCTGCCAGGCGGCCCCTGCTGTCCTGGTTCTGGTCCTACCTCTGTGGCTGCCCCTCCTCAGTCTCTGTAGCAGATTCCTTCCAAGCCTCGGGGGTCCCAAGCCCCGACTCTTGGGCGGCTTCTTTTGTACCCACCCTCACTCCCAAGATGCCCAGTCATCCTCTAACTTTAGGTGCACATTACGTGGGTGACTCTCAGTGCCTGGGGCTGGCTTGGGCCTTGCTCTTAAAGGCATTTCACAAGCTGAGCTCCTGGTTCTCCCTGTCCCCACCACAAACGCCCCCACTGCCCTGCCCTGTCCCCAGCCTTCTCAGTGACGGCAAGTGCCAACTCCATGTTTCCATTGTTCAGGCTAACACCTGAGGTCATCGATAACCCCTCCCTTCACCCCAGCACACCCGAGTCTAGACTGCCAGTGACTCCAGCTGTTTCTACTTTGAAACCATTCAGAGTCTGACCACTTCTCAACACGGCCCCTGCTACCTCCTTGGGCGGAGCCACCCCCACCTGTCACCTGCTGAAACTCAACAGCCCCCTAAATGCTTTCCCTGTTCTGGCCTTGGCCCCTGCCATCCATCCTCAACACAGAGGGTTGTGTGAAAACAAGTCAGATCAGGCCGTTCCTCGGCTCTAAATTCTTCCGTGGCTTCCAGCCTCACACAGAGAAAAATCTAAGGTCCTTACCATGCTCCGGAGGTCCCTCCCCTCCCCCAAGCACACAGTGGAGCCTTCAGATACAAGAAGAGCATCGAACTAGATGGTTAGGGCTTCCTGGAAGAAGTGACTTTTAAACTGGGCTTCAAGACATAAACAGGAGACAGGCAGATGGGTGGACCATCAGTCAGGACTAAGCAGGAAAACAGATCACGCTGGATTTGCAGTGAAGGGAACTCCGGGGTGAGGATGAGAAACAGTTTCCCCACCCCTGGGTGGAGGCGTCTCTCCCCCAGCTCCAGGCAGAGGGCCCACATGGGACCAGCATGTGCGAAGGGCCTGGAGCAGGAGGAAGCCTGTCGTGGGGGAGGAGCTAGAGGGAAGGCAGGGCAGCAGGAGCATTGGCAGTGAAAGGAGGGTAGTGCGGGAGGGGACACGAGGCATGGCCAGAGACCCGGCTGTGACAGCTTCATCGGCCTCAGCAAGAATCTGGACTCCATCCCAAGAAGGGTGGAAAGCGGGGGAGGGGCGCTCCCTCAGCTCCAACCCACCTGGCCTCAAAGGACCTCGGCCCTGCACCTGCAGCCCCATGCTGTCTTCAAGGGGCCGCACCTTGGTTCCCACATCTTCACCTCCTTACTCAGTATCTCCACTCTCTCTGGCCTCTGAAACCCAGAGCAGCCTGTGTGAACCTGCTCCCTCCACCCGGACAGGACCCTGGCCTCCAGCCGGGCTGTGCGATTCACAGGAGTGTCCTTGGCTCCCCGACCCAGTGCAGGCTCGGCCTGACTCCTACCTCTCACCACTTCCCTCTATCCATCCCCAGGCTTCCCGTCCTAGCCAAGGGCCTCGCCATGCTGCCTGTGGTGTTAACTTCCCAGGTGGTCTGTCTGGTTCCAGCCGCTGCCCCTCATAACCCTCCCTGCCGTCTCCAGAGTCTTGGTTCCCAGGCACTCCCATGAGACAGCTTAGACCATCAGTGAGTCTTCTCAGCCAACAGGGTGGAGATCAAACCCAGGGGCACGGCCTTTAGCAAGCTGGCACTGTTTTTCTTGCTCTTCCTGTCCCACCATAGGGCCAGCGGCTGCTCCCAGACGGACTGGCCCTTCAGGCCCGGGCACCTTGGCTTCCGCCATTTCCTCGTGGGCATGCCTTTCTCTCCTCTCCTGTGGTTGCTCAGATTCATCCTGGCTGGATTCTTCTCGGTCTCCAGGCAGAATGGCTCACCCTGGCTGTAGGGTCTTATGTTTGGGGGCCAGACTATGATTCGTGGCCTCCCTGCCAGACCCGTGCGTGACTCATGGTGGGCCTCAGCGGCTGCTCTCCAGCTAAACAGCTCCCTGCGCCCCCATTTCTCACTGCAAGAAGCAGCCTTGGACCTGACGATCTCGCTCCACCCCTATTTAAATAAGGCAGAAGCTCTGATCTGGAACGTTCCCACCGCAGCCTCTCCCAGAGCCTTGGGAAGGAGTTGGCTAACACGATGCTGGGTGGCAGGGCTGTGCAGACACCCTAGTGGTTTTGAAATATGTGGTAGATCCCTGGGCTTTTCCTATAAATGGGATGATCAGCTGTAATCCTCAATGTCCCTCCCTGCAGGTGATCTTTCCCTTTCTATTAGGACACAGCGATGTTCCTGAAAGAATCAATAATAGAAGACCTGTTTGTAGGTATTGAGGAGCCAGCAGCAGACCCTGGGGACACAGGACCAAGGGCAGTGAAGTTTCAATTCTGGATCTCCATCGATTCTGAGCACCTCAGTGACCTGGGTGGGCTTCAGGCTTCCTGAGCTGGGGCTGCAGAAATGCCAAGGGGTTTGATGACAAGTCCATGTATGAAGTGAAATAAGGGCCCACAGAGGAGAGAAGCCTGGGACAACAGGTGCCAAGAAGCAAGGCTGAGGCAAGCAGGTTCCTTCCCATACCTGGAGGGGATTTTCTGCTGATTCTAGCATAACTTCCTCAGCATCGCCTTTCGAGTGGGCCTCGGCTGAGTGTGGAATCCAACCCACCACTTGCTGGCTGTGTGATCTTGGACCAGGCTCCTAACTGCCTACACTTAGTTTTCTCTGCTGTAGAAGTGGCTGCCACTCAGATCATCTGAGGTCAGGAGTTCAAGACCAGCCTGGCCAACATGGTGAAACCCCTGTCTCTACTAAAACTGCAAAATAATAATAATAATAATAAGCTAGCAGATGCCTGTAATCCCAGCTACTCGTGAGGCCGTGGCAGGAGCATCACTTGAACCTGGGAGGTGGAGGTTGCAGAGAGCCGATATCGCACCATTGCACTCTAGCCTGGGCAACAAGAGCAAAACTCTGTCTCAAAAAAAAAAAAAGAAGTGGTTGCCAATGAGGCCTTCCTGTAGGCAGTGAGCCAGGCCGCCACTCAAGGCTAGGCAGCACCTGGCAGCTGGCATGCTGGCAGCAGACCTCCCGACACACGTGGCCTTGGTTTGGCAGATGCTGGCAAGGGTTGTGGTGACAGCGGACACGTGAGCTGGAAGGGAACAGTGGAGGAGAGGACACGATGCCGAGCTGCATTTAGACCTCACTGAAACCTAGGCAGTTCCTGTTAACTTGCCTGGGTCTGTGTGGTGGATTTAGGGCTTCCAAAAATCCTCTTAAGGCTTTTTATATCCTCCTCGCTGTTTATAGTCTAAACTTCCCCAAATCCCCAACCCAGGCAAAATCATTCCAGCTATGTTTTCTTTTGACGCCAAACTCACCAGCAGCAGAGAACATAGCTACGTGACCTGGGGCTCAACAGGCTGCTTACGCCTGTTCCCTGTCCTCCAGGCGTGACACCTGGGAAGTCCTTTATCCTCTGCAGTTTCTGTCTTTACCCTTTGCAGGGTCACCTGCCACAATGTCCAATTCCTGCCACCCACAGGAACCCCAGCGAAACTACTGATTCCCACCATCCGATATTGTCATTTTACAAAGGTTGAAAATTTGATAATCAAACAACACATATGTGGCCCAAGTGATTTTGCATCTGGCTCTTTTCATCTGGACTGGGGCCGATTCTCTTATTCTTTTTCTTTCTCCTTCTGAGCCCTTTCTCCCTCCATCCCGTAAAAGTGATCTTTCACTAGTAATCAGCAAAATGGAACAGTATTCTCCCTCCTGAGCAGGCAGCGGTCACAGGCCACAGGTGATCACCACTGTCAGGAAGGAAGTCTAATTCAGTCCTCACCTTTGATAGATGGGAAGTCTGGAACCTTCTTACAGCCTCTCAGGTGGAAGCTCACAGAGGACTTGCTGCAGTGCATGGCAGGGCCACAAGACATCATGAGAGGAAGTGGCAAAAGTCCTGTCCCCTGGAATAGGCAGGGAATGGTCCAAGTGAAGTGGGGCTGCCCAGGCAGGAATAAGAGAGGCACAGGAGCACTGGGGTGAGGGCGGAGACTCCAGCACTGAGCACTTGGGGTCCCACCCCAGCTCTGCCACCTCCCAGCTGTCTGACTTCAGAAGAGTCCATTGACTTCTCTGGGCCTCAGTTTCCCCAGCTGAGCATAAAAGGGGCGTATTGGTGTCCACCTCAAATGAATGAGTGCACAGTGCCTTGACTTGTGCCTGGCACTCAGACAGCATTATGTGAGAGCTGTTTTCATAAGGCCAGAGGTTTAGCAACATCTGATTGCTACCTGTAAACATGCCTGGTTCTGGAAGTGTCTGTGTGGGTGCAGCTGCATTAACACAGACATGCCCCAGGCAGGCCAGCCCCACGGGCCAGCCTTGTACCTCCCCCAGGGGAGCCCCCCAGGCCAGCCTCTCCTCTCCCTCCACAGCCCAGACATAGGATTGCACAGTCCGGGGACTGCCGCTCCTTCCTGTACGTGTCTGATGAAAGGAGGGAAACAAGCAGTGGAAGAAGAAAGCGCAGAGGAAGAGCCAAAAACCCACCTCTCCTGAGCCCTCTTTGTCTGAGCTCCTAAAGCCCCCGTCTGCTCTTTTACAGACAAGAACGCCTTGATCCTCGGAGGGAGCCAGGGCCTTGCCTAAGGTCTTGTCCGGTGAGCAGCTAGGGTTCTGCAATGAGACGGCTGGTGGGTGGCTGTGAAGGCACAAGGCAAAGGTGGAGGGAGGAGGCTGGGCCGTGACCCTGGCCCCATCTCTTCCTGCCACACAGTGAGAGCATCCTCGGATAAGGACCCAGGTACAGGAGCCTTGAGGGGAGGGGAGAAGGACACCCACTGGC
The DNA here is from genome assembly GCA_031835075.1 of Saguinus oedipus. Lineage (NCBI taxonomy): Eukaryota > Metazoa > Chordata > Mammalia > Primates > Cebidae > Saguinus > Saguinus oedipus. The sequence continues at coordinate 15,051,691 of CM063174.1, forward strand.
CCATCCCACGGGTCAGTAGAAACAACAGGGCCAGCACAGCGGCTCACGCATGCAATCCCAGCGCTTTGGGAGGCCAAGGTGGGCGGATCACCTGGGAGATCAAGACCATCCTGGGCAACATGGTGAAACCCCATCTCTACTAAAAATACAAAAATCAGCTGGGCATGGTGGTGGACACCTGTAATCCCAGCTACTCTGGAGGCTGAGGCAGGAGAATGGCTTGAATCCAGGAGGTGGAGGTTGCAGTGAGCCGAGATCACGTCTCTGCACTCCAGCCTGGGTGACAGAGCAAGACGCTATCTCAGGAAATTTACAAAAAAAAAAAAAAAAAAAAGGATTTTGAAATAAGAGACAGAACTGTGGACTCCCCGGAAACCAGGGACCATCTGGGGTGTCCCCCTCCAGGAACTCTGCTCTGGGGAGAAAGGCTCCCTGGAGATCAGCAGGCTGCACTGTCGCCCCCTGGAGGATGCAGAAGGAGAGAGAAGTGGTGCCCGGTGATTCTAAGCTGGGAACCCCCTGGACCGCTTCAGACTCCTTTGCTCTGCCTGTCACTCCCCCAGGTCCCTCCTGCCAGGGGGAGCTGAAGGGGTGAGTCCCTCTGGGTGGTGGGGAGGCCCGTCCTTTGGGATGGAAAAGTCCAAGTCCGCACCACCTCCCTGGCCACCGCCGTGCAAAGGCAGCAAGGCGGCCCGTCCTCCGGGGGCTTTGATCCTTTTGATGCCTCCTGATGTAGGACAAGTCACCGTCTATCAAGAGTCTACAATGTCCCTAAATTCTGCCCCTAATGTCACTTTAGAAGTCAAGCTTATCCCTGCCAGTGGCATTTGGGAGCTGAATTATATCTCCTTTAAAAAGAAAAAAAAAAAGGCTTCTTTCCAGAGCAGTATTCAGATGCCCATGAGCTCTGCCATCAAATATGAATATTCTCTTAAAAATAAAAATTATGGCGCACTTAAAAAGGAGCATGTTATGTCAGCACTGGTGATAAGACAATTTATTACTGTCTACAGAAAGAAGGCTCTAATACCGTGGTAGGGCTGGCTCAGCGGGCTGTAAATTATGAGCCATTCTCTTGCTGGTGGAAATAAATCCTCCTGTCACTCACTGAGCTCTGTCCTTGACAGGCCAGCAGGCCACCGGGAATGGGCAAAGTCAGGAATTCCATGTCCATGGCCTGAGAGGCGCACCACGCCGCCGCCCCGGGCTCACCTCCACTCATACACACGCGCACTTCATGACATGGCTGATCACATCTTTGGAGCACATGTTCTTTTTCACTTGAAAAAGTAACAACTGTTTGTGGCTTTCTCACAGGCTAAAAAAAACAAGCAGGGCCAGGCACGGTGGCTCACACCTGTAATCCCAGCAGTTTGGGAGGCCGAGGTGGGTGGATCACAAGGTCAGGAGTTCAAAACCAGCCTGGCCAAGATGGTGAAACCCTATCTCTACTAAAAACACACAAAAATTACCCAGGCGTGGTGGTGTGTGCCTGTAATCCCAGCTACTCGGAGGGCTGGGACAGAGAATAGCTTGAACCTGTGAGGCAAAGGCTGCAGTGAGCTGAGATCACGCAGCTGCACTCCAGCCTGGGGGACAGAGCAAGACTCCAACTAAAAAAAAAAAAAAGCAGATTTAGTGGAGGGTGAACAATGGGAAGGCCTGACGCGAACAACGTGACCTCAGTGAGGCTTCCTCCCCTCTCAGCTGCTTTCCTGGCCTCAAAAGTGGAATTAGACCAAGAGGGCAAGCCGACAGGTGGAGCTCCCACCTGCATGTGCTGCCTGTGAGGCAAGGAACTGCCTGCACCAGGAGGTGTTGGGAAGCGTAAGCAGGGGGCACCTGTCACAGGCCTTGAGGAGGGGCTGCCTTTCCCCTCCAGGGACTGACCAGAACAAGCAGGGCAAGGCCTGGTGGCTCACACCTGTAATCCCAGCACTTTGGGAGGCCAAGGCAGGTGAACCACGAGGTCGGGAGTTCAAGACCAGCCTGGCCAAGATGGTGAAACCCCATCTTCACTCCTAGGGACAAATCACAATTCCAGAATTCAGTAAAAACACTGCCAAATCCTGTTCCCTGCCCATCCCGTCCCATCCCTGCCTCTGGTAAACTGGTAAATCTTGTGTCCCCCCTACTCCCCACACCTCCCACTCACCACCGTCCTAGAGCAACCTGTGCCATCAGCACCTGTGATGAGCGCTGCCCTCTAAGCCACTCAGAGGGACTTCCTTTGGTGCTCACTGTCAGAGACTTCCTGTAGGCAACTAGGTAGAGACACTGAACAAAGAACACAGATACTTGCTAGGCGGTAAATATGGTTAGATGTATCTGCTGTGTAAGAATTTGGGATTGGCTGGGCACAGTGGCTCATGCCTGTAATCCCAGCACTTTGGGAGGCTGGGATGGGCGGATCACCTGAGGTCGAGAGTTTGAGACCACTCTGACCAACATGGAGAAACCCCATCTCTACTAAAAATACAAAATTAGCCCGGCATAGCGGTGCATGCCTGTAATCCCAGCTACTCGGGAGGCTGAGGCAGGAGAATCGCTTGAACCTGGAAGGTGGAGGTCGCAGCGAGCCGAGATCACGCCACTGCACTCCAGCCTGGGCAACAAAAGCAAAACTCCATCTCAAAAATAAATAAATAAATAAATAACTTGGGATTAAATGTTTCCAAAGAATGGTTGAGGAATTCGTTGGTATGATTGCCAAATAAATACCAGATGCCTGGTTAAATCTGATTTTCAGATAAACAACAAAAATGATTTTAGGCCGGGCACGGTGGCTAAAGCCTGTAATCCCAGCACTTTGGGAGGCCGAGGCGGGTGGATCACGAGGTGAAGACATCGAGACCATCCTGGTCAACATGGTGAAACCCCATCTCTACTAAAAATACAGAAAATTAGCTGGGCACGGTGGTGCGTACCTGTAATCCCAGCTACTCGGGAGGCTGAGGCAGGAGAATTGCCTGAACCCAGGAGGCGGAGGTTGCAGTGAGCCAAGATTGCGCCATTGCACTCCAGCCTGGGTAACAAGAGGGAAACTCCGTCTCAAAAAAAAAAAAAAGAAAGAAAAAAGAAAATGATTTTAGTTTAAGCACACCTCATGCAGAAGTTGGGATCCACTTGCACTCCTAAAATTATTTTTTATCTGAAATTTAAACTTCCCTGGATGTCTGTCCTGTATTATTATTTGTTAAATCTGGTAGCTCTGGGTGGGCAGGAAGGTCAGATGCTCGAGCTGGAACTGGCTAGGGAAATGCATCTCAAATGTTTTAAAAAGAAGCGGCAGGCTCAGCTTTTGGTTGAAAAAAATACCAAACATTTTCTGTTGGGGCCTGGAATCACGGCAACCTAAATCATTAAAAGTGTCCTGCTGATCTCAAATATAGTCCATTAGGCATCCAGGAACATTAAAACGTAACAAAAATAAATAGAAGTGGCAAAAGACAGAGAGAGGGGAGAGATCAAGAGCTAAATGGAACATCTGATATTTCTGGAAGCTGTGATGGCACAGAAACTACGTATTGAGAAGTTTTGCCAGCTGGTATGTCAGGAAGGGTTTGGGGGAGTGGGGAAGAGCCCTTTCGCTGGCCCATCTCCCTTCTTGTCCCAGCCTCAGTGCGCTCCAAGACAGGAAGAGCAGTGGGAAGAAGGGCCCAGGACCCATGAGGCCCCGCAGGAGCATCGTGATACCCACACCGTTGGTTGGGTTTGCTCTGTCCTCCCTGCTCAGCCTCCTTCCTTCCTCACACTGTCAACCCCAGACACCTCAGCAAAATGGACAGCCATCCAAGCCAGAGCCACCCCTCCAGACAATTCCCCTTCATCATTTTCTTTAACATCTTATTGGTCCTTCTTGGATGTTCTATTTTACCTTTCCTCCATTTTCTAGTTATTTTTCCCTTTCCCCAAAACACGTTTTCTGGTGGTTCGTAAGATACTTGTCCTCTCTGGAAAAACAGTGAAATGCCACAGTGGGTGGCACTGTGAATTCCCAGTGCTGCCATGTCTGTCCTGTGAGATGAGGCACCCATGGAGCTTCCTGGCTTTGTGTGGATCGAGCAGGTGAGAACAGAACAGCCATTTGCTGCTCGCAGTACCCACGGGGAGATACACTTCAGAGATGACAAATGGATTGTGCGGCAGCTCAGACTCTGGGGCCTGGGGACAGCCGCTGCTCTCTGCAGTGAGAGGTCCAGCACACTGGAGAAGACGTCCACAACCCTGTCTTCCAGGTTCAAACGTCAGGTCATGGACGTAAAGGGAGAAAGGGAGAGGCTAAGGGCCCACAAAGCTGGCTTATCCCACAACCTATTAACTGCAGTTCAATATTAACCAGCCCTTCTGAAGATCCATAGAAGAATGCTGATGTTCACACTACCAATGTCAAAACTGTAAGGAGTCTGCCCGGTCATGGCTTCAATTGTACCCACAGGTATTTTATTGAACTGTTTCCTAATTGTTTACAAGCTGGACACTTTCCTCAGCCATATGCAGCAGTGTTGTGTGCTACCCAGAAGTTTGTGTTTCATTCATTCATTCATTCATTCATTCGGTCTTCCAACAAAATACCCAGAAGTTTTGACTTATCAACACGTTGTCAGCTTACCAGAGAGCAGTCTGCACCTGCCATCTCAAACCCAGAGTTTTTTCTACTCTGTATTATTTTGTGATTTCCTCCAGAGAAAAATGATGGATCAAGGCAAAAAAGCAGGTAGCAGGCTGTTCCCAGATGAGCACGTTAAAAGGCAAAGAGCTATCGAAATGTCACAAACTTTAGCTGCAGCCCATCACTGGAGAGCTTTTCCAGCCAAAAGCATCCGCTTCGACATCCTCCCCTGCCCCAGCTCCGTCAGGCAAGAAGAGGCTTCCTGCTGACAAACATTAGGGACATGAACCAAACTCTGACACGGTGGATTAATCCTGGTGTCCAGGGAGCAGTTAGGACCTGCCGTGTCAATGGGTGTCTCGGCACCTTTTAGACCAAATCTTAAAGGCCCATCCTGGCCCTAATCATCCCTTCCATGCTGTGGTTCTGCCCGCTAATCTTCACTGTGTGCCTCCCATGAAGTCTCATTTTAAACAATGCAGCAAGGCACAGTGACCACCACATAAATCATTTCCCTCGGGCTTTCCCACAGAAGCCAGCAGAGCCACCAACCCCATCCCCAAAGGAAAAGACAACCAAACAGTCACTAAAACAAAGAAAATCACAACCATGGTAAAATTTCCAGTGTTGGTGAAGATAATGATACTGAAAATAGCCTGGCACTTTTGTCAGAGCACTCACTGATGCTGGAATTTGAGGGGGTGGGGTCCCAGGCTGCCCTAGTCATTCTTGCAACATGGCTGCCAGGGTATTTGGTGTGTGGGCTCACCCTGGGTGTGAAGGTGTGGGGTAGGCTCACCCTGGGTGTGAAGGCGTGGCGTAGGCTCACCTGGGTGTGAAGGCGTGGCGTAGGGTCACCCTGGGTGTGAAGGCGTGGCGGAGGCTCACCTTGGTGTGAAGGCGTGGCGGAGGCTCACCTGGGTGTGAAGGCATGGGGTAGGCTCACCCTGGGTGTGAAGGCGTGGCATAGGGTCACCCTGGGTGTGAAGGCGTGGCGTAGGGTCACCCTGGGTGTGAAGGCGTGGCGTAGGCTCACCTGGGTGTGACGTGGCAGAGACTCACCTTGGGTGTGAAGGCGTGGCGTAGGCTCACCCGGGTGTTTGCACCCATGTGCCTGCTGCTTTGGGGTTTCTGGGACACTGCCTGTGGTCTGGACTGCTTGGGTGGTCCATGGAATGTTTTGCTCACAATCTTGTTTTTTTTTTTTGAGATGGAGTCTCACTCTGTCATCCAGGCTGGAGTTCAGTGGTGCGATCTTGGCTCACTGCAACCTCCGCCTCCTGGGTTCAAGCGATTCTCCTGCCTTAGCCTCCTGAGTAGCTGGGACTACAGGCATGTGCCACCATGCCTGGCTAACTTTTGTATTTTTAGTAGAGACAGAGTTTCACCATGTTGGTCAGGGTGGTTTCGAACCCTGGCCTCGAGTGATCCCCCCGCCTTGGCCTGCCAAAGTGCTGGGATTACAGGTGTGAGCCACCGCTCCTGGCCTGCTCACAATGTGTTTAAGAAGTAATACAAAATAGGATCCTTCTCCCACAAGGGAAGGGCAGGGAGAACTGAGAGAACCAGAGGCCACTGGCACCAGCCAGATGGAAAGCAGGTGGACAACTCAACGGAGGGTCTGTCTGTTGGCAGCCAGCGGTGGCTGACTGGTTACGTAAAGGAGAAGCAAAAAGGATGCTAAGTCTCTTGAACAACACTGGGCCACACCACACGACCATCTCATAAGCCCAGCACAGCACACCAGGGCTTCTCTTGACCAGAGGCTTCCGTAGAATTCTGCTGGCATGGAGGATCACACCTGCCAGTTGGCTCTACCGCTAAAGGAACTTCTCTTATACCTAATCCTTTTTAGGTTTTCTGAGTCACATTTTACAAAACAACTTGGCAATTCTGATTCGAAATTCAGATGCTTCGTTTTTTTCTGTAATTTTCCTGCGCGTGCACACACACAGCCATCAAACAAATAATTCATATCCACTATAAGCTTATCTTCAATCTTGGGACTGGAACTACTAATGAGGAAGGGACTGTTCCCACCCTCTGGCGAGGCCACCATTCTCGAACCTGATGACAAATGCATGACAGATGCTGAATACTGTCCTGTCTTGATTGCCTAAAAAATTGCTTTTCACTATCAGCATGTTTTCATATCTGGTTTTCAGAACATGAATGTATTCACAATGCAACATTTTAGTTTATTCATTTAAGGCATTAAAAAATGTTTCTCAGAATATGCATGGTCCAGAAGGGCATATTATTAAAGCAAAAATCATCCACTCGATTCGCTTGTCCTACCCGTAGTCCCAGAGGCTACCACCTTTCAGCATCTCTGCATATTGCGTTCCTGGTGACTGGCAACCTTATTCTATGTGGCATCCTCACATCTCTATGTTGGTATTCAACTCAGGCTCTGCCTATTGACTCCTTGCCATGAAACACGGTGCTTTAGCTGACTGACACTAAACTCACCCCTAAATTTTCAGTTACGTTGTTATTTTTAGTTTTCTTTGTTTGCCTAACTTGTGATCTCTTATCTATCATTTCTTACTCTATTGTTTTCAGATAATACATCAGTTTCTCTCCGCCACACCTTAACTTCTACACCGCCAGAGTTGATCATTTTATATACTGTCTTATGAACATAAGGCTTTCATGCTTTGTCCACTGGTTGATTCTAAAAATCTAAAAACCCAACGAACACTGTGTACATTATTATGACTTTGTAAATATTGTTCCTTCAATGTCAATCAACATGTGAGGATTTTAATTTTTCTCTAGGTCCAGTATCATTAACCATAAGTCACATGAAGAGTTAATTATCATGTCACATCTTTTTTTTTGAGACAGAGTTTTGCTGTTGTTACCCAGACTGGAGTGCAATGGCGCCATCTCGGCTCACCGCAACCTCCGCCTCCTGGGTTCAGGTAATCCTCCTGCCTCAGCCTCCTGAGTAGCTGGGACTACAGGCTTGCACCACCATGCCCAGCTAATTTTTGTATTTTTAGTAGAGATGGGGTTTCACCTTGTTGATCAGGATGGTCTTGATCTCTTGACCTCGTGATCCACCCGCCTCAGCCCCGCAAAGTGCTGGGATTATATGTGTGAGCCACTGCGCCCGGCCATGTCACATCTTTATTTCCTTTATAGTTAGACATAGACATGAGTCTTCTAAATAGCTTTTGGTTTTTCTTGGGATTTTAAGTTGCATTACCTATGCCTTGTTAATAAAAGAAATGTGCTTTTATCAGATCCTCAGAATTACCGAACCTCTTAATCATACTGTTTCTTGAAGCTTGTTGCTGGACTATATTTTGTAGTAACAGAAAGGAAAGGGTGCTTTGGAGGCAAATTCTCTGAGTACTTATAAAACTAAAACTCTTTGGCTCTCATGTTTAACAATTTTCTGGGTATAGAATTCTGGGTTTTAAATTATATTTCCCAGAATTTTGTTCTTCTTGGTATTCAATGTTCCTGACAAGTTGTCTGAGGCCGGGATTATTTTTGGTCTTTTGAGACTGACTTTTCTTGTCTCCTGGAAGCTTTTACTAATTCCTCTTTATGTTCAGCATTCTAAAATTTCTTGAGTCTGCATCAGGGCATGAGTCTTTTTAATTTTTTTTTAGACAGAGTCTTGCTCTGTTGCCCAGGATGGAGTGCAGTGGCACGATCTCAACTCACTGCAAACTCTGCCTCTTGGATTCAAGCAATTCTCTGCCTCAGCCTCCCACGTAGCTGAGATTACAAGCATCTGCCACCACGGCAGGCTAATTTTTGTATTTTTAGTAGAGAAAGCATTTCATCATCTTGGCCAAGATGGTCTTGAACTCCTGACCTCCTGATCCACCTGTCTCAGTTTCCCAAAGTGCTGGGATTATAGACGTGAGCCACCGCGCCTGGCCAAGTCATTTATTCTTCATTCTACTTGAAACTTGGAGGGTCTTTTAGTCTAGAGAAAATTATCTTTCTTCATTTCAGGAATACTTGGTTCTATCATCTCTATTCTTTTAATTTTAGTAAAGTTGTACCTTTATATAGTTTTAACATTAAATAGTTCTATAAATCTAACAGTGATATTAGCAGTTTTCTTCTCAATCCCTGGAAGCCATGACTTTCAATGTTTGTAGTTTTCTGGTATTTGCCTCCAAATTTCTAAATAGTGGGTTTAAATTCATGTTTATTAATATTTTTAGCTTTAAATATAATCTGTTTACTTCAGACGATGGACAATAAGTGTTTAGCTTTCAACTCTACTCCTATACCCTCAAATATATTTCTTTTCTCTCCTATTCCTCTAATAGAATGACATAATTTTAGGGCAAATCAATATTTAGCATATATTTTATTATGACCACGTAAATACTATTTGAGGCTGTAGCTATATGTGTTCTAATTTCCTTTATTTTCTTATACAATTTTTTCTTTCACTGGAGTCAACATTTATCCCATTTGTTTGGTTTTATTGTGTACCTATCACAAATCCATCTCCAAAATCCTCAAAAGAAAAAATAGTCTCTTCCCTGAGGAAAAAATGCATGAACAATTTTTACAGTTGAGACATCGCATTCTGAAAAATATCCAGTAGTCTTTATTCTAGCCCAAGAGCATGTTACTAGTTTGGCTGAAGATATAGAATTCTAAGTCGGAAATCATTTTCAATATGGATGTTGAAGGCCTTCCTCTATTATCTTTAGCATTCAACATTGCTGTAGAGAAGCCTAACGTGAAACTAATTCTGGACCTTTGTACGTGATCTGCTCTTTCTTCCAAAGAGCATTAGTACCTTCTCTTTGTTACCAACGTTTGGAAACGTTGTATGAATGTGTTTTGTGTGACTTTGTTTTCATTCATTGTACCTAGCACTTGGTGAACCTCTCAGCGAAAGAAACTGCTGTCCTTGGGATCCAGGAAATTTTTCTCGAATTGTTTCTGTGATGAATTGCTCCCTTCCATTTTTTGCCTCTGCTTTTGAAAGCCCTATTATGTCAGATGTGTTTCCTGTTTAGTCTAATTTTCTTGCTTTCTACTTTATATTTTCCATTTCTTTGTTGCAATCGTTTTCGTTACTGAGAAATTTCCTCAGTGTTCTAGGTTTCTACTAAATTTTTCATTTATGCATTTGGATTTTAAAATTTCAAAATTCATTTTTGTTTTCTAAATGTCCCTTTCTGCAACAACCCTCCCTTTTCAGCCTCGCTGAAGTATACGCATATGTTACTGCCCACATTTAAAGTGTACGCTGTGCTAAGTGTTGACATATTATATATATGTGTGTGTATATATATATATATATTCCCATGAAACCATCCCAATAATCAGTGTAAGCATATTCATCATCCTCAAAGTTTTCTTATGCTTTTCATAAACCCTCCCACATCTTCTTTCCCACCCCATCCTCATCATCCTATCCTCAGATAACCACTGATTTGCTTTCTCTCGTTGTAGATTAGTTTGCATTTTCTAGAATGTATTGAAACGGAATCACACACTATGTGCTCTTTGTCACTTGACTTCTTTCACCCTGCCTAATGAGTTTGAAATTGCCCATGCTCTACATATCGACATTTCATTCTTTTTTATTTCTAAGTCATATTTCATTGTATATTGTGCACACCACAATTTGTTTAATCCATTCACTTGATCGGCGTTTGTTTCCAATTTTAGACTATTACACATAAAGCTGCCATGAACATTCGTGCACAAGAGCTTGTGTGACATATGTTTTCCTTTCTCTTGGGTAAATACCAAGAGTAGAATGGTGATAGCATATGAGAGATGTGTGTTTAACTTTTTAAGAAACTGCCTATATTAATTATCTAATGCTACATAACCAATTATCCCCAAAACTCCCCAGCTTAAAACAACACACATGTATTATCTCAGAATTTCTGTGGGTCAGGAATCCAGGCATAGTCACCTGAGTACTGTCAAGGCCTTAGCCAGCCCTGAGGTTTGATCCAAAGACTCACCTGAGCAGGGATCTACTTTCAAAGTCACTCGTGGTTGTTGACAGGATTGAGTTCCTTAGGATTGTGAGGCTGAGAGCCCCAGTTCTTTCTGTCTGTTGGCTGGAGACATCCCTTAGCCAGCTCTTCCCATGTAGGCCTCTCCAATACAGTGAGCTGCTTCATGAAAGCGAGGTGGAGAGAGCCCGTTAACAAGAAAGAAGTCACAGTCTTTCGTAACCTAGACATGGAAGTGCCACCCCTTCAATCTTGTCACATTATATTGGTTAAGAGAAATTTACTCACGGAGAGGGGTCACACAAAGCCGTGACCCCATACTAGGCGCTGGGGTCACTGGGAGTCAGGTCAGAAGACACCTCCCATAACAGTTTCCCAAAGTGATTACATCATTTTATACTCCCACCAGAAGCTTCTGAGATTTCCAGTTGCTCCTATCCTCACTGACATTTTGAGACAGATTATTAAATTTTAATCATTCTAAAAAGTGTGTAGTGGTATCTAGCAGGGATTTTCACTTCATTTCCCTAAGGACAAATGATACTGAACATATTTTTATGTGCTTATTTTCTATCTGTATATTTTCTTTCTTTCTTTTTTTAACAGCAACTTCTGCCTCCCGGTTTCAAGCAATTCTCGTGCGTCAGCCCCCCGAGTAGCTGAGACTACAGGCACACACTACCATGACCAGCTAATTTTTGTATTTTTAGTAGTAGAGATGGGGTTTTGCCATGTTGCCCAGACTGGCTCAAACTCCAGGCCGGCTCAGACTCCTGGGTTCAAGTGATCTGCCCACCTTAGCCTCCTAAATTGTTGAGATTACAGCTGTGAGCCACTGTGCCTGGCCTGAATATTTTCCTTGGTGGTCTTTTTAAAGCCTTTGCCCATTAAAAAAAAAAAAAAAAAATATATATATATATATATACATATATATATACTATATTTATATATAGTATACTGTATTACATATAGTATATATTTTATATAGTATATAGCATATAGTATATATAATGCATCAGTTCTTAACTTTTCTTCAAAAAATATTTCAAAGTTTTAACTTCAACGCCGTGCAATTGCTAACATATAGAAATGCATGGGAGCTTCTGCTGCAAACGAATCTTTTCTCCTACAGCCTTGCTATACTTCTTAGTTCTAGCAGTTTATTTTGTAGGTTCGATCAGGATTTTCTTTTTTTTCTTTTGAGATGGAGTTTCGCTCTTGTTACCCAGGCTGGAGTGAAATGGCGCAATCTCGGCTCACCGAAACCTCCGCCTCCTGGGTTCAGGCAATTCTCCTGCCTCAGCCTCCTGAGTAGCTGGGATTACAGGCACACGCCACCATGCCCAGCTAATTTTTTTGTATTTTTATTAGAGACGGGGTTTCACCATGTTGACCAGGATGGTCTCGATCTCTTGACCTCGTGATCCACCCACCTCAGCCTCACAAAGTGCTGGGATTACAGGCGTGAACCACCGCGCCCGGCCTTGCTGAAGTTTTTAGAGGGAGCAGTAAACTGGGCTACACTGTTTAACATTCCCGGTCTTTTTCTTTCTTGTACCTGGTGGTCCTTTGTCCTTTGTTCATGTGTGAGGATGAAGGATCACACTCCTAGTAGCCGGCATATTATGTGTCTTCCATGGGCCTCAGCGTTGAGTCAATAAAACACTTGAATGGGAGCTCATGTGCGGTGCTGGCGCTTGTACGCCAGTAGATTTTGTAGGATTTTAACGGTCTTGGGAGCATCCTTTGATATCAGAATAGGAGTGCACCAACCCCTAGACTAGAACCTTGGATTTCCATGGTCTGTGTCTTTAGAAGAGAGCCTTCTAGCTTGTTGCTTTGTTTGCCTGGGGGTAAGATCTGATTGTCAGTCTCTGCTAAGCAGGGAGGGGTTAGGGAAGGGACTGACTGGCACAAGTGTTTTGCTGACAACCTTTTATTAAAGGCTTCTGTGTGATCCCCTCCCTCCCCCCCAGCTCTGACCTGCAGCCTCTCGGAACTCTGTGGGGAGAGTTGGCCACTGCTGCGGCCCCACTGCGTATGTCTGATCCGGCACCCTGTCCTTGGCTCTGTCCCACCTGTTACCTGCACCCTCTGCGTTCTGTCTCCCTGTGCCTATGCCTTGCTTGCATATAACCCCTTCTTCACCTCTCCTTCCTGTTTTGAGAGATTATTTCATTTCTTACTTCTTTAGTGGGATTTAGAAGGAAAAAGAAAAATCCATGTGCAAAACCCACCATCTTAAACCAGAATTCTTTTTCCCCAGTTTTACAAGCCCTTAAGCCCCTGCAGAATCAACCCATTGTTGAATCAACCCTAGAGGGACATCTAACAGGCTTTCCCAGTTCTTGAGCCAGCCAATGCCACAGGTCTGTGGTGCACAGCCTTGATGCTGGTACACGGCGGTAATGTCGTCTCCGGGGATGGATCTCGGGCCAAATTTGCTGTAGCAAGATCTGTGACTCCAAAGGATTACAAATACTGAATTATGGCAGTATGGACCCAATAAGGAACCCGAAGCTGCTTCGTGGAATTAAACGGAGTTAGAGCCTGAGTATATTGCTCCTTGGGTGATTCTGTCCTGCAAATAATATATTATCCAAGGCCTGGTGCTGGAGATGGATTGCTGCAACACACATCCAAGGGACCTGTTGCTGGCTTAGAGCAGCTCCAACCCATCATCCCAGTGCTGCTGTTTTATTGATGCCAGAGAGCCCCACAGGTGATGCATTACACACCAAGGAGGTGACCCCCAGAGGAAACGTGGGATCTGCCAGAAAATGCTGTGATAATTATTGCGGAGAAGACAGCTACCATGCTACACAGAAAAAGCCTGATTTCTTTTTCCATGTCAGCCAGGAGAGAATATAGATGCCAACTTTGCTTCTCCCAAGTTATTTCTGCTGCTTTCGTATAGTATGTTCTGATATAACTAAGGCAGTGCTTCAGATCCACCCTGCAATTAAACAAAACGACTTCCTGATGCCTTGAGTATCTCCGAACCTCCGCATTCAACGACGGAGAAGCATTCAAGTGTCATAACCTCCTGAACAGGTGCCTTCAAATTTCCTGTTTCACAGTGACGAGAGGTAATCTGAAGTTGAAAAACGTCTCTCAGAGAGAATATTAAACAACTTTAGCTATTTACAGATGTGTTTTAAAAGCATACCATTTAAATATGAACAGCAACTTCCTGTTAAACTTTGGATGTAGCCACCAACAAGAAATACGGCCCCGGTGGTGAGAGAAGAGAAAATAGTTTCTGTATACAAAGCCCTAACATAATGAACAGGCAGAAGCACTTCCTGATAAACAGCGCCAAGCAAACATTCATATCCTCGCCTCGGCTATATTCAAAATATTTTTACTAGACCAAGTGCAAAGCATTATTATCATTAATATTAAGTTGATCCTTCTTGGAATGGAGCCAGGCTCCACTTCTACAGGAAGGTCTGGTAGGAACCAAGGGTAAGGCCGTTTATCATGGCAGATGCTTTGGTTTTAATTCCCTTCATATAAATGTTGTAAAGCCATGAATGGATACAAACATTACTGCGTTTGGTGAAACCCACGCCCAACGGCCCCAGGCCTGCAGTAACCACCCCACAGAATGATTAAAACGGAAATTCCAGAGTGGTAAACAGGCCAATTTCAGATCCAGTGACAGTCCCTACAGGCGGCCAGGGGAAGAAAGGCAAGGATGATGGCAGAGACAGAGGGGTGCCCACAGGTTCCCACCAGCTACGGCCACGGGGTGGGAACCCAAGCCAGGGCACCGACAGAGGCAGGACCCCTGAGAAAAGGGGCAAGGATTCAACTTGAAGGGAAGCATCACCTTGAGTTGCCTTTGTTTACCAATGTGAAATGCTAGTCTGAGTGTTCTTTTTAAATCAAACATTAAAACACACACACCCAGAAACCTTACAATTTATTGACATATTACATAGAGCCAAAAAAGTACACACATCATATGTGGACAAGTCGACGGATTTTCACAGACCGAGCCCACCCCTGTACACCGCACCCAGACCAAGACAGAAGACATCAGCATCTCCCAGGAGGCGTCCCTGTGTCCTGCTGCCATCGGTACCTGCCCCCCACACCCACCTTCCCGGCAAGCACCATCGGGACGCCCTTGTTTACACATCTTCCCGGGATGGAACTGGAATCCCAGAAATCAAGTGGAGTAAAGGATGTGCAACTTTGTGCCTGCGTATTTGAATTGAGGCTGCCGGGCCTGCAGGCGTCACTCCGCCACTTCGTCGGAGACCCCTTTCAGCGTTCCCGTGGTATCAGGAGATGGCACTGCGGCAGAGGAGAGAGGAGCAAGGAAGGGCTGTGGAAACTGCTCGCGTGGAGAGGTGTGGGAGGCAGAATCCCCACGAGATGTCAGGATTCTGCAAGAAAGGAGACCCTGGCTGGGGGGGGGCCGAATGTGGGGAAGGGACACCAAATGCCAGTGGCAGCCACAGAATTACATGTGTGAAGTGCTGCCGGCCACAGGACTCAGCCTTGAAGCTGGGGGGTGGGGCCTATAAGAGTGTCCTGCTTGTTCAGCACTGTCACCACCCCTAGGAGCTGGGCTTGGAGGCTCTGATGAGGGCCTGTCCCCTCCCCTAGACGATGAGCAGTTCCCAGAGCTGGCCACTGAGGATCTAGGTCACACAGGCCACTGTCCTCCCCTTAAGAAGATTGTAGTCGGCCGGGTGTGGTGGTTCACCCCCGTAATCCCAGCACTTTGGGAGGCCAAGGCAGGTAGATCACGAGGTCAAAAGATCAAGACCATCCTGGCCAACATGGTGAAACCCCATCTCTACCAAAAATACAAAAAACAGCTAGGCGTGGTGGTGGTGCACACTTGTAATCCCAGCTACTCAGGAGGCTGAGGCAGGACAATCACTTGAACCTGGGAAGCTGAGGTTTCAGTGAGTCGAGACTGTGCCATTGAACTCCAGCCTGGTGACAGAGTGAGACTCCATCTCAAAAGAAAAAAAGAAGGAGGTTTCAGTCAAGTTAGGAAGATGACAGGTAAAGCGGTCCACACCACACCGCACGGTGTGGCACGTGTCAGCACATCTGCCGACAGAACCCACACGTGAGTGAATGTGTGAGGGCACAGAGTACCTCTCCTGTCTTGCCACAGGTGTCCCCAGGAGCAAGCCTGACAGCCAGCTGGGCCACCCCCCCGTGCTTGGCCCCTCCAGCCAGGGTCTCCTTTCTTCCTGGGAGATCAGGGCCCGCTGGAGCCCTTCCAGGAGGAAGGCTGAGCCGAGCACCTGCCCTAGGAGAAGCCATGGTTCTGAGCGCTCCTGGGCCTGTGCGGGGAGTGGACTGCTAAGCACCCAGTGAGCTGTGAGTGGCTTAAATAATGACAACATTTTGTCATCTCTGTCAACACAACCAGAACTTGGGAGGGAGGCAGTTCCCTGCCATGCACAGTGCCCAGCACTGTCACCAGGACCTCTCCTTTATCCTTCCCCTCTGTCCGTTCGGCTGCTGGTGGCTCCTCCCTCTCTGGCAGTCACAACACGGCCACCCTCGTTCTGTGCATCATGGCCCCAAACTGCTCCTCCCTGCTTATCAAGGAGGAAAGAGCCAACCTTCCCTGTGTCTCATTGGCCATAAGGTCGCCTGCCCCATAGGGTGCTGAGACAGGGAGTCTCTGGTCACGGGGGGCTGATGGAACCCTCCCCCCTCAGAGCTTTGCAGGTGCAAGGGATGCGATTAGACTGTCAACACATCTGAGAGCTCCACTGTGCACAACAGAGACTCCATCTCAAAAAAAAAAAAAACCCCAAAACCAAAAGAGAACCCACTGTCATAACTCTAGTTAATATGCTTATTCCATCACTTCATTTGTCACCCTTCAACAGTATTACTGATTCTGCACTATTAAAAAATGAGCACTTCACCCATTTGCCCTCCCCCACCTCCTGTCAGTCATGATTTTCAGTTTTCCCATTTGTTAGCTTTGCACCTACACTTGAACACTGACTGGTTTTCCATTCAGCTGAGACAGTGCTGAGTCTTCAGCACACAGGGGAGGCCCCTGATGCCCCCTCACGTCCTCCGTCCCCCCTCCCCTCTTTCCCTTCTCTTCCTCCATCTGTTGGGTTTTTCTTTCGCAGCACCAGGGATGGCATGATACTCTGTTTGGTGAGCATACTTAAGTGTTTATTCTTCATTAAGTTTTATCTGTGTTGAAAACAAGTCAATGGCATCTGCATTTTTATAACTCCTAAGTACCATTCATAGCAGCCAAGTGGTTTCCTTCTCCAGGGATGATGGCTTTCTCGGGCTTCGTGAGAGAATGACTTCAGCGTCAGGCCGAATGCATTCTGTCTCTCATAAACCTTCTTCTTGCTCAAAACCATAACATATTTTTAGTTTTTTTATGATTAGACCGTGGCTTTCTTAGACAACTTTTTGGGTGTTTTCCCCACTAGATGTTTGAATTACCTTTCATTTCTCTCATGGACAAAGAATAGCTGCCTCTTGATTGCCACGCTTCTCAGTCTTGCGATCCGTGCCGTGAATTTTTCTGTCTTTGTAACTGCCAGGGCTGGAAGCCTGTGAACTACATTCCCAGCCTCTCTTGATGCAAGTTTCGGAGGCTGGAAGGCTGAAGCATGGGAGAAAGCACGTCTCTTCCTCCAGCTCTGGTAGGAGCTGGCAGCTGAGGGTGACTGCACTCTGCAGATGGGTGGTAGATTGAGGGTGACTGCACTCTGCAGATGGGTGGTAGATTGAGGGTGACTGCACTCTGCAGATGGGTGGTAGATTGAGGGTGACCGCACTCTGCAGGTGGGTGGTAGATTGAGGGTGACTGCACTCGGCAGGTGGGTGGTAGATTGAGGGTGACCGCAGTCTGCAGATGGGTGGTAGATGTCACAGTAGTGCCGGAGCTGTTGGGGTTTAGACTCCGTAGTAGCAGCCAGAGGGTGAACCCTGGTTTCCGGATGAGGGGCAGTTGTGCTCATGAGCTCTGGTAGCCACACGTTCCATTTCCTTCTCCATTCCTATGGGGGTCAATGGCCTCCTGTAGCTGCTGCTCTCTGGGTGTTATGGAATGAATGTTTCTGTCCTTCCAGATTAATATGGAAGCCCTACCCACCAATGCAACCCTATTTGGAGACAAGGCCCTTAAAGGTAATTAAAGTTAAATGAGGCTAGGTTTGGTGGCTCACGCCCATAATCCCAGCACTTTGGGAGGCTGAGGCAGGAGGATCACCTGAGGTCAGGGGTTTGAGACCAGCCTGGCCAACATGGCGAAACCCTGTCTCTACTAAAAATAAAACATTAGCTGGACATGGTGGCACATGCCTGTAGTCCCAGCTACTCAGGAGGCTGAAGCAGGAGAATCGCTTGAACCCAGGAGGTGGACGTTGCAGTGAGCTGAGATCGCGCCACTGCACTCCAGACTGGGTGTTAGAGGGAGAGTCTGTCTCAAAAAAAAAAAAAGTAAAATGAGGTCCAAGGGTGGGGCCCAATCTGGTTGTTCAGTTGCTTTTCAAAAGAGCCTTGTTTTTTTTTTTTTGGCACGAGGTTGTAATCGCTGTGTGCCTGGGGTGGGGTGGCTGACTGACAAGGCAGCTTCCTCCACCAACTCCCAGAAACGGCCCTGCCCTGGGTGCGCTCCTCTCCCCCGGGGCCTTCAGGCCACCAGCTCAAAGCCTGTGTCCCTCTGGGGTTCAGGAAGGATCCCCGCTCCCCCACCCCCAGCCTCGCCCCGACAGTGTTCTGAGCCACAGATTTTGGCTTTCTCCTCCGTCCTCACCTGTCCATTTGCCCTCTGGCTTGCAGAATTATTTTCTCAAAATTTTCAACTGCTAATGACCCTGTGACTAGGCCACCCAGCAGGGAAGCACACCTGTCCTGTACCGCTGGGCCCATGGTGGCTTGGAGGCTTTCCTGGTCTCCTGAAACAAGGCAGCTGCCCAAGTTGTAGCCACAAGTGTGCCAGCGGCCCACCTGCTGTCAGCTTGGCAGGCACTGAATTTTACTGGCAAGGTGGAAGTCCGTTCTCTACCAACACCCTAAAGCAAGCAGGTGCTACTACTTTCTCCATTTAGAACTGGGGAGGGTGAGATGCAGAGAGCGCCACCCCAACCCCGGGCAAAGCCCAAGACTCAGCACAGCCTCAGGCACTGTGCCACCTGCCCTCCTGAGGCCATGTCCTTCCCACAGGAGGTGGCCCTGTGGCCTCACCTGGGCCTGATGGGAAATGCAAACTCTTTCCCCTGTTTTTATTTTTAAAAGGATATTAAAAGAACATATCTTTTAAAAATCAAAGTAAATAGAAATTCATTTTCGTTTTATCCTGAGAGCTTCACAGTAGCTCTTGAAATGAATGAAAGTGACTTTAAATGCATTTTGTTTTAAGGTGATCTCAGTAGCTCTGAGGACATGCTTAGCTGTCTTGAGTCTCACAAAACGCGGCTGGAAATCTCTGGTGGAGGAAGATGATTCTCTATTTCTACCTGAGGCCTTCCTGAGGCTCCTGGTCAGTAAGAAAGAAGAAACCCCAGGCATGGGGTGAGAAGTGGGGGTGGGAGAGTGTTGCCCTTCCTCTGGTCGACAGAGCCCATTTCTAGAGGGAACTTCAGCAGTGTTTCCAAACCCAGGTCTTCTCCAGAAGGAGGAATCTAAGCAAACTCACCTGCCTGTGGCTCCCCCCACAGTGACAATTTGAGGCCAAATTCACTGAGGTTTTCACAGCCGAGTCTAGGTAAAGCTGTGGGGGTTTTGTTGTTGTGTTCTGTTTTTTGAGACAGGGTTTCGGTCTGTCGCCCAGGCTGGAATCCAGTGGCACAATCTCGGCTCACTGCAGCATCCACCTCCAGGGTTCAAGCAATTCTCCTGCCTCAGCCGCCCAAGTGGTGTACGCCACCACACCCAGCTAATATTTGTATTTTTAGTAGATGAGGTTTCGCCATGTTCCCCGTGCTGGACTTGAACTCCTGAGCTCAAGGCATCCGCCCGCCTCAGCCTCCCAAAATGCTAGGATTACAGGCATGAGCCATCACGCCCAGACAAAGCTGTGGTTTTAAGTAGAATGCCCCAAAGTCCAGTGGTTATGACCAAATGCCACACAGAGACAGAAGCCGCCCACACAGTCCAAACTCCCAACAGCCATGGTGCTCCAGGTCCGCCAAGGTCGGCCTCTCCTCCAGGAGGCCACTGAGCTCTCCAGCTGTGGGGCTGGGGCCGCACAGCCCTGCATGGTTCACCTGCCACAAGACTCCTTCATCCTCCTCCGAGTTTCCGTTAGCCCAGAGAAGAAAACAGGCGTGTCTCCCACAAACCCTGAAGGGAGCGGGAAGTGCCAACAGTGAGAAGGATTGGACGTAAATGATACACACACTCGTCCACATGTTCACACTCCTCTGGGCACATGAGCACACACGTGCGCACACACACCCCCAGATGGGAGCAAGGGGTGGGGTGCCGCCCCAGCTCTTCACACCTAACCAAGTGCCCGTGAGGCACTAACACTTAGAGACCACTTGCTTTACAGGAGCATCTGATGGAGCAGGAGCCGGCCTGGGGCATCTCCACGCAGCCTGGCTGAGCACTCGGGGCTGCATGCACCCCTCAGCATTTACATTTTGTTTTCTGAGCCAGAGTCTTGCTCTGTCACCAGGCTGGAGTGCAGTGATGCGATCTCAGCTCACTGCAATCTCTGCCTCCCGCCTCCCGGGTTCAAGCGATTCTCCTCCTGAGTAGCTGGGATTACAGGTGCACACCACCACACACAGGTAATTTTTGCATTTTTAGTAGAGACGGGGTTTCTACTAGTCTTTAGTAGAGACTTTTCTACTTTTCTTTCTTTAGTAGAGACTATGTTAACCAGGAGGGTCTCCATCTCTTGACCTTGTGATCTGCCTGCCTCGGCCTCCCAAAGTGGTGGGAGCCACCGCGCCCGGCAGCGTTTACATTTTTTAGCACTATTCACTAAGAGAGAGACAGAGATACAGAAAGGGAAGGACAGAGGTGAAGAGAGCAATGGGAGAAGGAAAAGAAAGAACACAGGGCTGATGGACATTTCACACGACAGGGTCACCAGGGAGGCAAGAACACTTACAGAACAGTTTGAGCCAAAGAGTCACTCAGGGACAGGAACAGCCATTACTTAAATATCTAAACCAGGCACCCTGTGAGCGGCTGTGGAGGCAGCTCTTTGTTAATATTTAACACGAGCTGGGCAGTCGCCGGGAAAACAACTGTTTACAGGAGAGAGGAACCAACATCCACCGTTGCTCAAAGCTGTGGGGAGGCTTTGGGGGACACGCAGCTGCTGATGTTTCTAGATTACAGCAGCTCGAGGCCACAGGGCTGGAGAGGCTCATGTTGTCCCCGGGGTGCATGAAAACTGTAAACAGGCAGATCGAGGTCGCCTACCCTGCTCCAGAACTGCAGTTTGCAGGAAACCCAGCCCTGCAGCTGGGCCTGGGTGGTGACTGCTAGCTGGCCGGCCAGCCCCTCGCTGGACAGCTGCATTGCACAGCCCCAGGCTGGGGTGTCCTTCAGGCCATATGCACAGTCCCAGGCAGATGCCTTGTGCACTCCCTGCATGAAGCTGGGGGCAAGGGCTTGAAAGTAGAGAGGCTCCCACTGATGGAAAGTGTGACCAGCCTGCCTGCGAATCCTACAGCTCACATTTGGGGCTGCAGGAACACCAGCCAGGCCGTCTCGCAAAGATGACAAACTGCCTGTTTTCAGGGGCTGTGAGAGTGAGTGTTGTTCATGACAGCTCTCTCCTCTGTGTACCCAGCCCCAGAGCCTGGATGCATCAGGCCTTACTCCTCTGAACTCACTTCCAAACATTCCATCACTCCCGACACCCTCCACCCAGGCCCCATGGAGCTACACACAGATCACGCTGGGGCAGAACTGGATTTGGAATCCCAGCTCAGGACCGAGGAATGCTGGTGTCCTGAATTCTGATGCTCTGTCCACGGTGCCCTAGGACCATGGACGCTTCCTGGCACACCACTGCCTACTCTGCCCACACCATAGCTGACTTTGACTCACTAATGGCTTTCCAAATAGTTGTTTGCACACCTGGCCATTTATTATAAAGGAAGAAACGCTGAACAGCCTGTGTGGCTCTGAGGAATCTGTGTAAGAATTGGGGCTCTGCATATTAGTCTTGGCTAAAATAAATTTAGTTTATTAGAGCCAATGTTTGGGTATTTAGGTTTCACAGCCTAAATATATATATATTTTTCAATTGGCACAAAGCTGTCTAAGGCATTAGAAGAACAGTCCTTAATCTTTCTGTGGTCACAGCATAGTTCTGAATACTAGAAATTTAGAGGAATGCTTGGCCAGGTGCGGTGGCTCACGCCTGTAATCCTAGCACTTTGGGAGGCCGAGGTGGGCAGATCATGAGTTCAAGAGATCGAGACCATCCTGGCCAACATAGTGAAACCTCATCTCTGCTAAAAATACAAAAATCAGCTGGGCGTGGTGGCACATGCCTGTAGTCCCAGCTACTCAGGAGGCTGAGGCAGGAGAATCACTTCAATCCGGGAGGCGGAGTTTGCAGTGAGCTGAGATTGCGCCACTGCACTCCAGCCTGGCGACAGAGTTAGACTCCATCTAAAAAAAAAAAGAAATTATCCAGGCATGGTGGTGCGCACCTGTAGTCCCAGCTACTTGGGAGGCTGAGGCAGGGGAATTGCTTGAACCCAGGCAGTGGAGAGTGCAGTGAGCCGAGATTACGCCATTGCACTCCAGCCTGGGCAACAGAGGAAGACTCTGTCTCATAAATAAATAAATAAATAAATAAATCTAGAGGAATGCTTGAAGACATTAAAAACAATTAAACACTATAGCAGTTAGTTAGCAATGATTCTGTCTCAGCAAAACAAGGGTCCCCAGGGTCCAGGAACATCCATGGCCATTGAACAGTCACTAGGTCATTCTTGTGGATGCTTTCTTTTTCGAGACAGAGTCTTGCTCTGCCACGCAGGCTGTAGTGCAATGGCATGATCTCGGCTCATGGCAACCTCTGCCTCCCAGGTTCAAGCGATTCTTCTGCTCAGCCTCCTAAGTAACTGGGTGGACAGGCACCCGCTACCACGCCCGGCTAGTTTTTGTATTTTTAATAGAGATGGGGTTTCACTATGTTGGGGAGGATGGTCAGGAACTCCTGACCTCAAATGGTTTGCACACCTAGGCCTCCCAACATGCTGGCCTTGTGGATGCTTTTTATACTGTGGTTGTTGAGCATCAGAATGGTCTTTTACCAACTGTCTCGGTGGGAGGCAAGTGCCCAGGCTGGGGTGCAATGGCACAATCTCGGCACCCTGCTTCCCTCTACAGAAACCTAAAAGGCCAGGAAGTTGTGCTCCCTGACAGCTGGGTGGGGAGCAGGGCTGGCTCCGAAGTCCGTGTGGACCACCTGGTATTTTCTGTTCAACCAAATGTTGGTGGAAGGAAGGAAGGAGGGAGGGAGGGAGGAAAGAGTTGGGGGAGGGAGGGAGGGAGGGAGGGAAGGAAGGAGGGAAGGAGGGGGGTTGGGGGGAAAGATTCCCCTTTGAGCCCACCTCTAGCACTCCTGGAGGACCTTCCATGCACTGGGCTTCTTCATCCCCTCATTCCTGGTTCTGTCCTCTTCTGAACACTTATTTCCTCCATCAGTTCCCACCTACCTGGCCAGGCAAAGGACAGCTGGACCTGGGTAAAGTCACCTAACATGAGTCTGCTTAAATAGAGAACAAATTTCACCATGCCCGGCCCCTACCATTCTACTTTTTGTCCCAATGATTTTGACAACTGCGGGCACCTCACATATGTAGAATCATGGAGTATTTGTCCTGTCGTGCCTGGCTGATTTCACTCAGCATAATGTCCTCGAGGTCTGTCCATGTTGTAGCACGTGTCAGAATCTCCTTCCTTTTCAGGGCTGAATCATATTCCCTGGCCTGCACAGACCACGTGTTGCTCATCCACTTGTTCCCTGCCACTCGGCACTGTTTTGTACTCTTGACTATTTCACTCTTGGCCTTGATGGGCTGCTTTGTCCGCTCAGCACCAGGACCATACATATGGTAGCTCCTATGTCTCTGTGCACATCTAGGCCATTGCTTCTACCGGGGGCCTGGCATCCCGGGTGCCCTCCACACCTGACTTCCCCTCTTGCCCATAACACAGGCCCCCTGACCTGGGATGTTTCTGCCGAACGCCTCAGTACACAGGTCCCATTTGTCACTATCCATGTTTCTGCATTTTATACTTCCCACCCTGTGTGCTTCTATCTGGCTCTTTTACGGTTCCCCTGTCTGCTTTCTATTAATACTGCCCCTTAGCTGAGAATATTTATTACGCTTAGTTTAGATTGCAACCCGCCTGGCACACCTGCTCCACAGGGCACTGTGGCTCAGCGTGTTGTCTCCCTGTGAGAGAGAAACGCTCCGGGGCCTGCGTTTGCCTTGGTCTTAGGTGCATGTCCTCCTGGGGTATCTGCAGTCCTGTTTGGGGACAGGTAATGGGAAGGTGCTGAGGCTCATGCCCAGAGCAGGGTTTCTGTGGCCCTCCTGGAGGGGGTTCTGACATGGGGGATGAATCCTGAGACCACAGGGTTGCTTCTGTTGCCAGAATTTTCCCTAACTCAAAGATGTAGGTGGTTCTGATAAGAGGTGGGATTTTCAGGTTGCAGCTCACCAGCCCTGGAGAACAGAGGGGATCGGCGAGGAGGGTGCCCGAGGAAGGCTGATGGAGTGTACCCAGCCTCTACACAGGCAGGCCTGGGACTGGACCCTCACCAACACAAGGCAGCTGGGCTGGGAATGCTGCTGTCCCAGAGGAACAGAATAAAGTGGGGTGGACACAGGAACAGGACTTCTAAGCTCTCCCCACCACTGTTCCATGCCCTGGCCCTGGGGCTGCTCCCACCACATCCCTCACGGGTCCCAGTGGCCCCAGGCTTCCCTGTCCCCAAACAGGACTGCAGATACCCCGTGAGGACATGGCTCCCTCTTTCCAAGCTATCTCCAGGGTCGAGCCAGGCGGGGGTGCAGCCCACGCTTTCACTGAAGCTGTGGCTCTTCCTGAAACCTTCACTGAGTCTGACCCGATTCCAAGCCCAACGTGGATGCTGACGGGATCCCTATGGACCACCTGTATTTTCTGTTCATTCAAATGTTTGTGGAAGGAAGGAAGGAAGTAAAGGAGGAAGGAAGGAAGGAGGGAAGAAAGGGAGGGAGGGAAGAAAGGAGGGAGGGAGGGGGTAAGGACTCCCCGTTGAGCCCACCTCGAGCACTCCTGGAGGGCCTTCCATGCACTGGGCCTCTTCATCCCCTCATTCCTGGCTCTGTCCTCTTCTGAACACTTATTTTGTGCATCATTTCCCCCTACCTGGCCAGGCAAAGGACAGCTGGACCTGGGTAAAGTCACCTAACGTGAGTCTGCTTAAATAGAGAACGAATTTCACAGCCAATAGTGAAAAACAACAAAACAAAACAGCCCACAAAACACAGGGTTTGACTGGAACCTCCAAAACATTAGAGCAATTTGTGAAAATTTATAAAAATATATCCATTTTATCCTCCTTTTAAATAAATTCCTGATACGCAGCCCTGAGCCAGTTCTTAGGATGAAAGGGGAAAGGAAGCTACTGTCGCGCATCCGTCCATGCACAGAGGCGACATGTCTCCTATCCGTGTGCTACTGCAGAGTGCGGTCTGGGTCACTCGGAGGAATAAGCCTGCGCATTAGAAGTGCAAACACACGTGGAGAATGTTAACACCAAAGTCGGGGCTGCCACCGTCACCTCGGGGCCTCTGGGAGGGGGCGTGCATCGTCAGATCTCATTTCTGAAGAGGGATGGTGGAACTAGGATGTCTGTGAGGCCAGCAAGCTGCTCGTCTTTTTAGTCTGATCAACTTCATAAAAACGGTTTTAAAAATGCCCACACACCCCTCAGAAAAAAAATGAAGTGATTGTTAATTAGTTTTCTGGCATAATTTTATACCCTCATACAAAATTATTAGCAAATAATACCACTTCCCATGTGCCGGGCACCAGATACGTTTCCATGCTCACCCAATACAACACTCACACAAGACAAATTCCATTTCTATTTCCATTTTACCAACGAGAAAGCCGAAGCACGGGGGGCTGGGCACGGTGGCTCACGCCTGTAATCCCAAGACTTTGGGAGGCCAAGGCGGGTGGATCACCAGGTCAAGAGATCAAGACCATCCTGGCCAATATAGTGAAACCTCGTCTCTACTAAAAATACAAAAATTAGCCGGGCATGGTGGTGCATACCTGTAGTCCCAGCTACTTGAGAGGCTGAGGCAGGAGAATTGCTTGAACCCAGGAGGGGGAGGTTGCAGTGAGCCGAGATTATGCCACTACACTCCAGCCTGATGACAGAGCAAGACACACACACACACACACAGAGAGAGAGAGATAGAGATAGAGAGAGAGAGAGAGAGAGAGAGAGAGAGAAGAAAAACGAAGCTGAAGTACAGAGCACTTTCATTCCTTGCCACATCAGTGTTAGGAGGGCTGGAGTCTGAGCACTCACCCCTCTGGGGTCTACTGTGTCCTTTAAGTTTCTGACTTCGGCTTCCCCATCATGAATAGGGTCGTCTCACAAAACCCTAAGGGCTTCGTGGGTTCTCCCCAGTCCCTCCCTCTCTAAATGCTGTGTCTTGGAAGCTGTTCTCTTTTGAAGTGCTCATGGGGTCAGACACCATCTTTGTCACTTCTCTCCCGTTTGGATGACCTGCCTCCTGGACTTGCTTTTTGGGTGTAACCCCAGCAGCTCCGCCCACTTTGCACCTTGGTTTTCAGTGGATTCACCCAGGTTGCACTGCGTTCTTCCATGCATGCGATCCAAGAGTCGTCTGCTGCAGATGGACTCTGATGCCGAGTGCTGGGCAGCACGAGGGCCCAGAGATGCTGCAGCGGGACTGACTTTATAGGTCATTCGCTTCCTCACTGAGCCGGCTTTGCGTCTGCTCTGACCGGGGACCGGGGGAGGCAGCAATAGACAAGACAGCCACAGCCCCCACGGTTTCCACGGAGAGGACATTCTGTTACATTTGAACACAGACACACACACACACACACACACACACACACACACACACACGGAGATAAGAAGGGAAATGAAGCAGGTAAAGAGGATGGGAAGTGTATGGGGTGGGCTGGGGGGCTGCAACTGAAATATCTGGGCCAGAGAAGACATCTCCGAGATGGAGAAATCCGAGTAAATGCTGAAGAAACCCAGGAAGGGGACCCCAAGAGAACAGCCAGGCCCTGGAGTGGGGGCGGGGGGAAGTACCAAAGCCAGGAGCAGAGAAGCCAAAGGCGAGGGCACAGGGTGACAGGGCGGGGTCTGCACCTTGCTGGCCAGCATACCCACTTGGCCTTTGTCTCACAGGAAACAGGGAGTTGGCGGAGGGTGGGGCCTTCAAACAGCAAAGGGACATGTGGCTTGTATGTGAAAGGGCCACCCTTTCCATGTGTTGAGGCAGACTGCAGGGGCAGGCGTGCATGCAGGGAGGCGGGGCCGGGCCACTTGCTGTGTTCCAGGCAAGAGGTGGTGACCACAGGGCCCAGGGTGGTGGCAAATCATGGAGGCAATGGTGGTCCCGTGGAGGGCACATTCCATATTCTACATATTCTAGAGAAATGGTGTGGAAGGAGGGGAGGCAAGAGGACTCAAATGCATGGCCCGTGTGACAGAATTGCCATTCCCGGGGGCAGGCGAGACAAGGAGGAGCAGGGGCTGGAGACCCGAGAGGCCAGTGGGAGGCACGTGTGGGGTTGTTCGCACTGATGATATTTCAGGCCAGGAGAACCCTGGGCTCATGGGCAGAGGGAGTGTTGATTATAAGGGAAGTGGCTCCCACGGAGCCCCGGGTGTTCTCTGGGGAGAGGAGGAGGGAGAGACCAGCAGCCAGTGGAGCCCAAGGCATGCAGAGACCAGGATGAGGACCCGGAGGGTGCTGGGTGGAGCAGCTTCGGGGAGAGGGCTGGCCTTGTGAGAGCCACTGGGAGGCACGCAGGGGGTGAGAGCCAGGCGGCCCTGTACAGAGGAAGGAAGAGGACTCCAAACAGCAGGATAGACAGCTTATCAAGGAATTTTCTGGAAAGGGAAAGAGAGAGAGGGCAGTAACTGGCGGGGTGGGGGAGTGAGTGACTCAAGGGAGGATTTCTTGTTTGATGCTCATCTTTAAGACATGAAAAAAGAGAAAGAGCCCTGTGTTTCTAGCCGGTGGCTGCGGTCCAGGGGAAGGCCAGGAGTTGCTGGGTCTGTGCAGGGCTGTCCTCCAGAGTCAGGATCAGGGGCCAGGACGAGGCACCGGCCTCCGTGGTGGGTGGATGGCATGACCCGGACACGGAGGGAAGGGCAGACTTTGGGGCCCACAGGCAGCACAGGGGGTGTGGGGACTTCTCCCACAGCCTCTGCTTTCCTGGCTCATCAGCAAAGAGAGAGGATGAAGCAGGAGGGGACACATCTCAAATCCCAAACAGCTTGCTCCGTCCATGGCGTGTGTTGTGACTGCCATGCTTTCTTTCCACAAGAAGGTGTCCCAGTGGACCCTACACCAGGCGTGCTGGGTGGAAGTCACTGGAGGACCCACGCGATGACCCTGGAGAAGGAGCGGCCTGGAGTCCACCACCTCCCCTGGCACTGGGAGGTCCCAAGGAGCAGTCTCTTGTAGGTGGGCCTGAGGCTTGAGGCCAGCACAGAGCAGTGGGAGCACTGTGGGGACAGAACCTGGGAAGGTGGTGGAGAAAGAGCCTCCATCAGGTGGTGAGTGGTCCCCAGCTCGTCGCTGTCCTGGGGCCAGTGATTCAGCCTTCAGGCCCCAGCCTCGTGGTCTGAACCTGCCAGGCAGCAGCAAGTTCTATGAGTTAACTGGAGTAGAATGCCTGCCATTTCTCACCTCCCTGAGGTGAATCAGTTTCTCCAACTCCCTGACCTAACAGAGCAGAAATGGTGACTCGAGGCCACACTGGGGACTCTTGATTCTCCTGCAGCTCTGTCCACCTGCGGCGGCCTACCATGGAATCTTCTAGAGCCGTGCGGTAATGGGGCAAAAGGCCCTGGGGGTCCTGTGAGCAGATCTCTCCTGTGCTGAGCCAAGGATGAGGCAGCAGGTGTGCTCAAGGTAATGAGTCCCTTCCGGGAGGCACCTTTGGGGTTTGGCAGAGGAGAGGCGTGCAGTGACCGCCCAGCACCCCCTAAAGTATGCAGGCACCCCGGAGCGACAATGGCTGCACGGCCAGGCAGAAGCCCAGAAGCACCTGGTGAGCCAGCTGGCCCCATCTCTGGATCCCAAAGCGTTCCCTTCTGCTGTTATTCCCAGCTGAGGAAGGCCACTGGGATCAGTCGGTCACTTGTGTTCCTAAAAGGTGCTGCCTGCGGATGCCTTTCTGACAAATCCGCAGGGGCCACAGTGAACCTCTGCAGGCTTGCTTCTGTCTCTGGGGGTGGCATGCTCATCCCATCCTGGAGTAACTGCCCGGGCTTCCCTCTCATGCTGGCCCCACGGGTGTCCCAAACACAGCACCCCGACACGGTCCTCTCCCTTGCCATCCAGCAGCTGGATGATCAGGAGGGAGCTTCCAAGGGCTGCCTTTCCTTGCCATTTACTGGGGAAGGGGCTTTCTCGGCACTTTCTCTTGCTTTGCATTTATCATGTTCTTTCCATGTACACAATGTGTTCTCCACTCTCGGATCGCTTCTGTTCTTATTTAAACCTTTTAAAAAAGCGATTCAAACGCAACATACAAACGAGGAATGCAGCCGAAACTGGGAGACGTGAGGAGAAGCTTTTTTTTTCAAGTCAGTGCAAATATTTTTGGAATTTAATTTTCCTTAGAAAAAACGCCTTGCAGACAGAGCGTCTGCATCCTGTGTTTGAGCACCAGTGGCCTCTGGTGTCTTTATTTGTAAACCCAACATGATGATATATGACTCCACAAACCCTGACTTCCCCCTAGCAGAATTAGAACAGTGGCTCCTGTCTTCTTCCTGCCAGCACTTCCCCTCCCCTGCCCCTCTCTTCATGCCTCTACCCTTTCCTCCCTTTCATCTTAGTTTGGTTGTGGGCAAATGCGATGACACCCTTATAGGAAACACTTAGAACTATGGGACGAGGAGAGTCTATAAAGCTAGCCCGTGTCACTTAATTGCAAAGTACATTTCAGCACGGGCATTCTGAAGGGACAAAGACAGGTGGGAAACGCCATCCACTCAGAGAAAGGGGAGATACAGGAGAGCAGTATGAAAGGCAGGCCACCATGCTACCACATATGTTCAGCCTCTGGGACATGGTCTTCCTACTGGATGGATGGTTAAAATGATGGCAGATAGGCCAGGTGCAGTGGCTCACACCTGTAACTACAGCACTTCGGGAGGCTGAGGTGGGCAGATCACAAGGTCAGGAGTTCAAGACCAGCCTGGCCAACATACTGAAACCCTGTCTCTACTAAAAATACAAAAATTAGCTGGGCATAATTGCACACACCTGTAATCCCAGACACTCAGGAGAATTGCTTAAACCCAGGAGGCGGAGGTTGCAGTGAGCTGAGATCATGCCACTGTATTCCAGCCTGGGCAACAGAGTGAGATTCCATCTCAAAAGAAAAAAAAAAAGAAAGAAAGAAAAGAAAAAAAAAAAGATGGCAGACAAATAAATCTCCCTGAGTCATTCAGGCCATCCCCAGGAGGATCAAGCCATATGCCTTACGGGAGGCCATCTTCCTTTGTGACCAGTGCTGTCTGGCCAGCAGCTGGCCCCATGACTGTCCCTAGGAAGCCCACGGTTGGGAGTGAAGGCAGCCAACGTAGGGCTGCCTTGTGAGGTGGGTCAGGGTGATAGGCCCCTTAGGCAGAGCCATGGTATATAACCATTTGATTTTCCCTCATGGATGTTGTAAAACCCCTAAAGTCCCAACTACAAGTTATTGGTTAAATAAATGATGATATTTCCGTACATCTGTGAACCATACAGTTATTCAAAGTGAGTCCTGGCATAGTTAACCATTAATAATGCATTTGGGAAAAACACATGCTAGAAAAGTCATCTTTAGTGATAAAAGTCAGAGAGTGTGCAAGAGTGGGGAAGAGTGTGAGTATTGGCTAGCAAGGGCACAGGGAACCCTCCAGATGCCAGAAGCGTTCTGCCTTGACGGGTCGGGGGATACAAAGGATTATAGAGTTATCAAATCATGCTGTATCCTTGAGATTCAAGCCCCGCGCTGTGTGAATGTTATACCTCAATAAAAGAGAAGCTGTATGAACATATTATGAAATTTTAGCATGGCAGATTGTATTTTCCCAAAATGGCCATAGCAATATTTCCGGTCCTGAATGCACTTCCAGAACTTTGCCACTCTCTGTCTGAGGTGGAATGTCTCTTCCCTTCCCTTGAGCCTGACAGGTCTTTGTGTCTGCTTCAGCTAATATGAAAAAGAGATGCCCATTACTCCTGAAATTAGTCAGAAAAGCTGGTTTTGCCTGGCTGTATCTCTCAGGACACTTGCCCTCAGAACCCAGCCACCATGTTGAGAGGAAGCCCTGACCACCTGAAGAGGCCAACAGCAGAGACTGACCACCAACACCCACCAGTGGCCCGAACATGGCTTCGGATGACTCTGAGCCTTCAAGTGTTTCTGCTGAGACCCCAGACATTACTGGGCAGAGAATAACCATCCCCTTGCACACATCCAAATTCCTCTCATAGGATAATAAATGGTTGTTTTACGCCACTCTGTTTTGGGGGCAATTTGTTACACAGCTATTGTAACAGGAAGTGTGTGTGTGCGCATGTATGCCTGCTTATGCCCACCCATGGGAAAATTTTCGAGTATCTGAACAGAGGAAGTGGAGTTGCTATTCATTTGCTTTCTCCTGTTCTCTAATGTTTCTCCAATAGGCTGGTACTATTCATGTAATAAAAATAAAACTTAAAGAAGGTAAATGAATTTCTCAAAAGAAACAGGACTGCAGTGGGGATTCAAGCATACTGTGCCAGGCCAGCCTGCACCCTCCTGCCCTCCAGGTGCTGGGGCAAGTCCATGGAAGTGTTGAGAAGGACCGGGTGAGCTCTGGCCAAGAGGACGCTGCTGCAACCCTGCTTCCAGCTGGAGTGGCATCTGCACCTATGTTTGTTGAACAGTGAGCAGCCTTTGGGGAGGGGATTAGAGTGCATGTGTCTGTGCCTGCAGAGGTGGAAGGGGGCCCCTGCTGGGCCAATCCCTGGTAAAACTTTTCCTCTCCAAACAGATTCCAAAAATCAAGTTAATTAAGGGGTCGCCTCGAATGCTACCTCTAAGAACAGTATTAAAATATTCATATAAACGCCCACATTTTGAGGTTTAGGAATGCAAATCGCAAGGTAATGTTTCAAAGAGACTTCAACACAAAAATACAGTGGGTTCAACATGCCCTGGCCATGGAGCAGTAACGGTCAGGTCCCAGACCTGCCTTTCAGTATCTGGAGAAGCAACTGGCCCTCGCCACTGACTCCCGAAACCAGGGTAGTGTCTTGTAGTCAGCCTTTTTTATACCTGTCCCTGCCTCCCACTTCCTAAAGCTTCCTCTGACATCCCACCGTCTTCAGTATTCAAGGGTCGGATAGTCACTGAAAGCTTATGAACCGAGAAAGCCTCTGCTTCGGATCCACACTTCAGTAGGAAAAGAGGATCCTGAACTTGAGCCCCCCACTTGTCTTTGCATCCTCCTTTGCCCTTCATCATTTACCTAGGCTGGAATCTCCAAACAATCTAACCACTCGAGGCGGGTTTGCCTGACCTAAGCCCTTGGGGCGAGGCACGGAGCCTGGGAGAATCACGTACTTTGGTTTCGAAGTACTTGGGTTCTTTTGCTTTGTTTTTGTTTTGCAGAGAGGAGGGTCTCTCTATGTTGTCCAGGCTGGTCTTGACCTGTCCTCAAGTGGTCCTCCTGCCTCGGCCTCCCTGAATTCTGGGATTAGACATAAGCCACCATGCCCAGCCTATTTAAAAAGTGGGTGTCCACCTGGGGTTCCCAATGTAGATTGCAGGGAATGATGTGGGGGTGCTGGGGACAGCCCATCTGCAGGTCCACCTCCAGCCAGATGCTAGGAGTGCTGTTCCCCAGAGGCCCCCAGAGGGTAACAGTGCAGAGGGCCCAGGGTCACAGCTCTCGAACTGGGAGGACGAGCGCTGCCGCATGGGAGGTCTGGAGCCAGCCCTGGAATTCTGACCTGGAGACGGGTGGGATCACATTCCACTGGTTGTGGCTGGTCTGAGAGTGGAGTACGGGTGTCTGAGGTACATCAGGGATCAGGGATCCCACAGAGGAGCAGAAGAGCTGGAGCTCACTGTGGGCCCAGGGCCAGGGCAGGGACTAAGGATGCCAGTATGAGCAGTCAGCGTCTGGGGAGGTGACACTCCCGGGGCAGGAACTAGAATGCCAGAGTGAACCCAAACTGTCCTGGGCTGCTGGGGCCATGGGGGACACATGGAGAGAGGAGGGGTCCAGGGACAGCTGCAGGAGTCGACTGAGGACACTTGTCCCCACGCCCACCATGCACCCTGTGCACCACACGAGTCCAGTGCCTGCAAAAAGCAGAGCTTCCAAGGCAGTCCAGGGTCTCTGAGGACAGACAGGAAGAGAACCCAAGAATCCAGGCCACTCTTTGTAAGGTGAAGAACCTTGTGAAAAGGGCATAGCCCATGGCACAAAGAGACCACCAGGATCCCAGGAACCTGGAGGCTGACAGCAGGGTTGGGGGTCTCTGAGATAAGACCATCCAGATGCTCCTGGGCCCTTCTGGATGGGAGACCCAGGCGAGGTCTCCATGCCAGTGCAGTCACCTGTGCCATTTGGTGTCCCCTCCAGTGGGCAGGGCCCAGGATTCCCAAGGTTCCTGGTGGGGCTGGCATCTCATTCCTGCAGTCTCTCCTCCCCGTCAGGCACAGATCAGGGTCTCAGGGAAGTCAGGCCGGGCCCCTGTCTCCTTTTCTACCTTGCCCGGCACTGGGACTCTGATGAGGGGTTGAGGCCTGAGGAACTTCCCACATCTGCGGACTCCCTGGGCTCGGTGAGCTCTGAGATGGTTTCTCCAGGATGCGAGCATCCTACCCTCACTTAATCCCCTCCTGGGAGCACCTCTGTTTGGGACGTGCTTTGATTGGGATATCTCTTGGTGGCAGAGAAGGGGGCCTGGCAGGCGCCGGGAGGCAGGGGCTGGCACGAAGACGGTGTGGCCCCTGCAAGTGCACCCAGGCCCTGAGACCCACAGTCCTCTCCCAGTGCTGCCTGTTGCTGTCAGCTTCACCTGACTGGCTTATTGAAAGCTGTCTCTGTCATCTCTTCATGCCAGCCTTAGCTCAGATGCCACCTCCCCGGGGAGGCTGTATCTGGCCACCCAGGCCCAGTCTCTTGCCCAGCACCCTAGCGTTCTGAAATCCCCGGTCCTGCGGTTTGCTCGTCCATCATCCATCTTTCCCCTTGGATGTCAGCTTGGTGACGATGGGGACTTGTGGGCCAGGGCTGCTGCCTGTCTGTCTCAGCTCATTGCCCACAAGCCTGGCAGGGTCACACCATCTTTGTGGGGGGTCAGTGAGCCAGTGGGTGGTCCAGGCTCTGGGGTGGGTGCAGGGCATTTGGCAATGAATAAAACACAGCCACCGATGTCCTAAAGGGCTCAGGAGGATGCGCACATCACCCCGTCACCTTCGATAGACGGCAGATCCGGGCAGGAGGAGGAGTTCCTGGCAGGGGTATGATGGGGCCGCACATGAACTCTGGGTAAGGTTTTGATGGACAGAATAAAGGAAGGAACACTTACTTTGGGCTGCAGGGTGGAAATGGCATGGAGGTGGGAGAGCACGGGCCTTACCTGGGCCAGCGTGGGGTAGGCTGAGACCTGCCGACCCGGGTTTATCTAAGCCTCCAGGCCTCCAACGCTGTTTCCCCTGCACCCTCAGACCCCCTTCCATCCTACTTCTCCTCCCAGGCCCCCTTGCTGTCCTGTCTGCCCCTCCTCCTGCTGGACACTAGATCCTCACTGGAATCCCCAGGACCACACTTTTCCCAGAACTGAGGGAATCCTAGTAGCCCCCTGGAGAGCCCCCACAACCCACAGTCCCAGGTTTGCAGGAGGGAGCCCAGCTCTGCAGCTGTCAGCCCCTGGGTTCTGGCCATAGTCTCTGTCCCCACACACGTCAGAGGGCCTTCATTTTGCCTTTTTCCCTGCCAGAGGCTCAAGACTTCCCCCAACCCCAACACTGCTCTCCCAGCCTTCCCCTGCCGTCTTGGGGGTGGGGAGACCCACGTGGGCAGGCTCTAGTTCAGTGGTTGCTGTCTGCAGCCATGAGGGAGGAGGGGGCGCAGGAGCCTGGCGGGGTTCTGGGGGCTGTAGTCATCATCTGACCTCAGCAATGCGCTGCCTGTTGTCTGCTGGGGTACAATTTTCCCTGTAATGAGGCCCGCCCCAGGGAACATCTACATTTGGCGTGTGTCTGGGACTGGAGGGTATTCAGAGGGGGTGGGGCTGGTGTCAGTGTGGACTTCCCAGGTGCCGCCTTCCTCCCAAAGCCTCACACACAGCAGCAGGACTGGGGTCCTTGCCTGGCACAGGAGGCCTCACCTGAGTCTGCAGCCAGAGCCAAGAGGCAAGTGTCTGCCAGGCCCCCTGAGCTGGGTGCAGCGGAGGGGGGAACTCTGTCCACAGGAGTGAAGGGCATGGGGGGCAATCCCCATCCTTTCTCCTTCTGCTTCTTTGTTCTCCTGCCTTCGGTACCTTTACCCAACCACGTGGTATGTTTCTTATTCTTATCCTAGAAAGTGAAGTCTGAGCAATGGCAGCATCTACATTAATTGCTGCATACCCTCTGCTGGGCACGTCTGGTGTCCCAGGCCCTTTTCCTAACGTTGACGCACTCCCACAGGGAGGCTCCACTATCCTAGTCCTCCTGTAGCCGAGGTGGCGGAGGTACAGGCAGGGCAGGTGAGCGGCTCAGCCAGCAGGTGGGACAGGGGGGATCTGAGCCAGGCAGTTCAGCTGCAGAGCCCACGCACCAAACCCAGACCCCAGACTGCCTCGGGTTCAGTGCGCGGTATTTCTTATTTTACTCGAAAGGAAAACATCAAGAGGGCATGGCAAACCACCTTCTATTGCATGGGGTCCTGAATGGGCTCCTGTCCCTGAGGCCCCCCACAGCTGAGCCAATATAGTCCATATTCCACAGCAACGGAGGATTACAACAGTGCCCCAGAACCTGAGAGACTCAGGCTTCAGAGAAGCTCACGTTCCCGCCCCTGGACTGATGAAAACGGGGAAGGCTTCCCTTTAGAAAGCATTGTTCACAGCAGCGCCTGCAGCCAGTAGGATTTCCCAAGGTGGTTCTCAGTCAACACAGAACTGGCACTGCCGGGAGTCACCCCGCCTCACTCATGCAGGGTCTCACCAGTTCTGTCCCCACACCACCTCCTCCAGCTCTGCTCCTGCTCCCAGTGGCAACAGGTGACCCAGAGCCCTCCGCTGCCTGGCAAGAGGGTGGGAGAGCTTCATTTCCCATCCCAGCCTCCCAGGGTCTGATGGCCTCCAGCCCACCCCACCTCCCACCCATATGTGTGACCTCAGCCTATGGCTCCTTGCCTCTCTGCTGCTCACCACGCAGTGGCCACTGTGGCCAGAAGCCAGTTCCCCAGTGTCATGGACCCACCCTGCCCACGGAGACCATCTGGATGGCCAGTTCTGAGCGGCCATCTGCGTGGGTGGAAAGGAGTCTGCAGGCAAAGCTAGTCTCCAAATAACAATATGGAAAAAATGTTAAAGGGACAAGCACTAGCCTGGGATCACTGCAAGCCTCATTCATTAGAGTAAGAAGGAAGGAAAATTGGCATGGGAATAAGGAAAATTACAGGGTATTTCCTGCAAGGAAAACGGGATATCCTTGGAAATTTCTTGAGGCATAATAAGTCTACTGTTCCTCTTCTTAAAAAAAAAAAAAAGTTGTGTGGCTCACCTGTCCCTCCTTCCCCCCAAAACGCAGTTATTTGTGAATGTAAAATGCTCCCTGTTTCAAGCAACTTAAGAGAACAAAGGCTGCTGTGAGAGACTCCCCAGCACTGAGGAATTTGGCACACAGTCAGGATCTGAGGTTTGGCTATTTGCTTTTAACCATTAATTGCTGTATAAAGCCTTAGAAAAAAGCCCTGTATCTGGGAGTCTCCGCTATAAAAGACCATTTAGAACCAGGGGGAAGCTGGTCTTTAAGTTCTTGTCGACAGAGATTCCAGTCTCCAAGCAGGAACTCCCAATTACACATTTACTGGATAAAGATACAGGGACTACCTGGGGGGTAATTAAATGTGAAAATCCCTCTTTGAACCTGTCATTGTGGGATGGGCCCAAATCTGGCCCTAGAACTGCTGCCTTTGTGACCACAAGGGAGCTCAAAGAGAATTGCCGTGGGACTGAGGGGAACAGAAAGGTTTCTTTCTCCCCCTCCTTCACTAAGAATGCTTTGACCTGCTCTCTTATTTTAAAAATTATTAATTCAATGCCCAAATGCAGCCACTTTGGCACAGGGAACTATTTAGAGAGCAAACACCTAAGTTAAGCCCAAACACAAGCTCGTTCTGCTGCAGAAGATGCTGCTGATGCACCTTTCACATGAGACAGACAGTGAGGGAACGGGTTTCTGAGACCGTCTGTGCACGTTGCTTGGCAGAGGATGTAGTCAGGGTTAAGACAATCCTCTTGCGAAAGCAACACTCCTTTTGCCCACTGTGGTGAGGGTCCTTGAGAGGGAAGGAAGAGTGGGGATGCCTGTCCACTCAGAGCCTGATTCACGTCTCTTCTCCACAGGATTTGGGGGGTTGATTCTGTTTCTTCCCTTATCACTGCATTTATTAGAGTCCTGAAGCTGGCACCCACCTCGCGTCAGCACCCAGACTCTGTGGTCTAGATTGCAACACCCTGAGCCCATATTGAGACCCACAGGCTTAACTATGAAGTGGCTCCCATCAGTAGGGGAACTGATGTTGGAGTCCTTATTAAGGAATGAACCCTGAAGTCTGGGAATATTTCAGTTGCGCAGGTCACTGGATGAACCTATAACCAAGAGACTGCTGTCCAAAAACTCATCAACAGCATGTGTTTTCCAGTTTCCATCTATCATATCGATTGGGCAATGTTCAATACATAAGGTCCCAGTGAAGGTTTGCACTAAAACCGTTCTGTTGTG
This sequence comes from Saguinus oedipus, assembly GCA_031835075.1. Taxonomy (NCBI): domain Eukaryota; kingdom Metazoa; phylum Chordata; class Mammalia; order Primates; family Cebidae; genus Saguinus; species Saguinus oedipus. Next base: position 15,089,485 of record CM063174.1, read on the forward strand.
TAAATACAAAAGGCCATTAAACACACGAAATAAAGCCCCACCTCACTAGGGGTCAGGGAAAGGTAACGATTAAAGCTTCACCCATTCTGAAGCTAGCAAGTGGTAAAGATTTAAAGATAAAGTGTCTTTGCTATAGCTGTGACACCCAGTGTTGGTGAGATGTGGAGAAATGCTTGCCCACAACTAAGAGCAAATGTGGCTGCCACGTTTCCGGAGGGCATTTTGACACTGTTTTCTTTCTTTCTTTTTTTCAGAGACAGAGTTTCACTCTTGTTACCCAGGCTGGAGTGCAGTGACGCAATCTCGGCTCACTACAACCTCTGCCTCCTGGATTCAAGTGATTCTCCTTCCTCAGCCTCCTGAGTAGCTGGGACTACAGACACGCGCCACCACACCCGGCTAATTTTGTATTTTTAGTAGGGACGGGGTTTCTCCATGTTGGTCAGGCTGGTGTCAAACTCCTGACCTCAGATGATCCGCTTGCCTCAGCCTCCCAAAGTGCTGGGACTACAGGTGTGAGCCACCATACCCGGTCTGGCGCTGTTTTCAAAAGCATTAAAAATATGCAAACCAATGTGTACTTCTAACAATATTGAACTAGCTCATTTCAGATCAAGAACAACCAGAAAAACTGTACACAAACACATAAATCACCTGCTTGAGGCTGTGGGAGTAACCCCAGAGCAGTGAGCACATGAAAGGTCCAGGTCCCGGAGAGAGGAGAAACAGCAGGATAAGCTTGAAGCCTGGTGCCCAGTTCTCTCTCAGCTGAACAACAAGCCGTGATAGAGAGGCCGAAAAAGTGAGTGGAACTGCTGACAGTCTCATAAGACAAGGGAATAAAAACTGGCATCGAGGGTATGCCAAGGGGGAGCCAAAGGTAGATACCCCAGCCTTCATTTCAGAGGCCCAAAGAGCTTCCCAGAGTGACCAACCACCTTAGTTCGTCTGTGACCATCCTGGTTTTAGCACTGAAAGTCCCCTGTCCCAGGAATCCCCTCCGTCCAAGGCAATCCAGGGTTCTTGCTAAGTGCTGTGGTTCCAGCTTTCCCTCCAAAACTCATGCTGGAATTGAAATGCTCTTGTGAGGGGATGCCAGGCGAGACCTTTAAGAGGTGATTAGGTCACGGATCTCTGCCCTTCTGAATGGATGAATGGACTATGGCTTGTCATAGGAGTTGGTTCGTTATTTTGAGAGTGGGACTGTTATAAAAGCCAGTTTGACTCTCTCTTTGCACCTCACTTACCCTGTGGTGCCTTCTTCCATGGTACAAGACAGAAAAGAAAGGTCCTCAGCAGATGCAGCCCCTTGACCTTAGAATTTCCAGCCTCCACACAGTAAGAAATAAATTTATTCTTATCACAAATCACCCACTCTGTGTATTCTATTATAGCAACAGAGAACAGATGAAGATGGTCACCCTAAACACACCCTGGGACTAATGCTGACCCCAGGGTCAAATCCTCTCAGGCCCTAATAAAGTTAGGTGATCCGCCCTTCCTTGGTGATGAGCAGAAGCAAAGGACATATTCTCTGGGGAAAGACACTACCCCGGGTCTTGAGTCTTTGCTACAATCTTCATACACAACAGCTAATATTCCATCAAAACTAACCAGGTATAAAAAATGGTGAGATTGGAGCAAGAGGGAAAAAATAAACAATAGAAAACTCCTCTGGATATTCTGATATTGATGTTATCAGGCTTTTAAAAATAAAAATAACTGAGATTAGCATATTCCACAAATTAGATATGTTCAGTAGCATCCTGGAAGCAATAAATGGAAATTTCAGAACTTAAAAATATGATACTAAACTTAATAGTTAACTACAGATTAGACATAGCTGAAGAAAATAACTAATTGTGAAGATAGTTAGAAAAATATACCTAGACTAAAGCACAAGGAGAAGAAAATGAGAAATAAAGAAAAGAATTTAAGAGAAAATATGTAAGTAGAGCCCGAGAAGGAGAGAGAAGTAATATTTGAAGAGAAAATGGCTGAGAGGTGACAAAAAATGATGAAAAACAGAAAACCCAGATTTCAGAAGAGCTACAAAACATAAACAGTACGAACAAAGAAAGGACACCTGGACGCAGGGGAGTAAAAGTCCTGGAAACCAAAGCGAACTCCAAAGGCAGCCGTAGAAAAAAAGCCGTATTTCCTTCAGAGAAAACGATGAAAGCTAATGGACAATGGAACCATCTGTTCAAAACACCGAAAGTAAATTGTTGCCAACATATAATTATGTACACAGCAAGAAGATCCTTCAACAATGACGGTGATGTGAAGACATTTTCAGACAAGTGAAAACTAAAAGAATTCTTCACCAGAGCACCTGCACGAAAGAAAGCAGTGAAAGAGTTCCTAGTTCCTTAGGCAGAGGAAAATGATCCCAGATGGGAGCATGGAGATGCAGGGAAGAAGGAAGAGAAATCTAATATATGCAGGTCAATCTAAATCAAGACCGGCTGACTATACAAAACAATAATAATAATGTTTTGGGAATACTATATGACATTTTGTAACGATGAAAGATCAATTTGCCACCAAGACATAGTAATTCTACATGAGCTTGAACATTGTGAAGTAAAAATTGAGAAAACTAAAATGAAAAATAGATACATCCACCATTATCCTGGGAGATTTTTAACACAACCCTCCTGGTAACTAAAAAAAAAATAGACAAAAAAAAGTCAGCAAGGATACAGAAAATTCAAACAACACATTTAACAGACTTGACTAAATAGATGTATGCAGAACTCTGCACCCACAAATTGCAGAATGTGCCTTCTTTTTAATTGCACATGGAACATTAGCTAAATTGGACCATATTCTGGGAAATGAGGCAAACCTCAATACATTTCTAATGACTGAGATCATGCAGACTGTGTTCTTCTGAAACATTAAAGTTAAGCCACCAATCAAAACCGGGAATCCCCAAATGTTTTTAACTTAAGTGACATTCTGCTAAATAACCCCTGGGTCAAGAAGAAACTCAAAAATTCAAAAAGATTTTGAACTGAATGAGAAATATATGATACAAAACCTTGAGGTGAAACTAAGCTAGACTGAAATGGATATGTGAGAGAGGTAAACAGGCTACATGTAATGAGCGAGGATAAATACGAAGTGATTCTACTTGTACGAGGTACATAGAGTGGTCAAATTCATAGAGATGGACAGTAGAATGGTGACTGTCAGGGGCTGGCGGGGGCCAAGGAGTTAGTATTTCGTGGGTACAGAGTTGCAGTTTTGCAAGATAAAAAGAGTTCTGGAAATGGATGGTACAGATGATTGTACAACACCATGATTGTGCCTAATGTTACTGAACCTTACACTGAAAAATGATTAAGATGGGCTAGACATGTTGGCTCACGCCTGTAATCCCAGCACTTTGGGAGGCCGAGACGGGTGGATCATGATGTCAGGAGTTCAAGACCAGCCTGGCCAAGATGGTGAAACCCCATCTATACTAAAAATACAAAAATTAGCTGGGTGTGGTGGCGTGCACCTATAATCCCAGCTACTCAGGAGGCTGAGGCAGGAGAATCGCTTGAACCCGGGAGGTGGAGGTTGCAGCAAGCCGAGATCAGACCATTGCATTCCAGCTGGGCGAGAGTGAGATTCCATCTCAAAAAAAAAAAAAAAAATAGGTAAGATGATACATTTTATGTGTATTTGACAATTAAAATTGTCTAAATTAATGAGCTGAGCATCCATCTCAAGGAACTGGGAAAATAACAAATTAAACCTAAAGAAAATAAAAGGAAGGGTGTGAAAAATACAATAGTAGAAGTTAATGAACTAGAAAACAAATATGCAAATAGAGGTGTTCAGTAACGTTAAAGTTTCGTTTTGAAATGAGTAATATAGTTGGTAGTAAGTTGAGTTTCCTGGGCAGCAGATTCTGAGACGAAGAGCACAATGCTGAAAGGTTATGAGGGAGTGTTCTTGGAATCCAAAATAGGGAAGGGAAGAGAAAAGAAAGGGGAGAAAGCAGGATGGGTAGAGGAAGAGGCTGAGCTGTAACTCAGTCTCAAAGGATGCCTCAGCCAGCCACCCAGCAAGATGGAAGCGGACACGGCGCTTGAGACAGCCACCCAGCGAGGATGGAAACGGACATGGCCGTTGAGACAGCTACCCAGCGAGGATGGAAGCTGACACGGCCCTTGAGACAGCTACCCAGCGAGGATGGAAGCGGACATGGCGCTTGAGACAGCCACCCAGCGAGGATGGAAGCTGACACGGCGCTTGAGAGTCATCCCAAGTTCGGGTCAGAGGCAAACCTTTATATCCCCTATCGACCAATCATCCTGTAGGCTGCCCTGAAAAGGGTGCGTGACGTTGGGGGTCGCCAGCGCTCTCAGCAGCTGGGGCAATGAGTACCTCATTTCTGAAGTGGGATTCTGGTAGCTCTTCACCTTGCCAGCAAAGCATGAAGAAAGAAGTTGCAGATTGCCAACATCAGGAAAGCGATGAGGAGCAGTGAAACGTCTTACAAACGTATATAAAAAAATGCTCATCATCACTGGTCATTAGAGAAATGCAAATCAAAACCACAGTGAGATACAATCTCACGCCAGTTAGAATGGCGATCATTAAAAAGTCAGGAAACAACAGATGCTGGAGAGGATGTGGAGAAATAGGAACGCTTTTACACTGCTGGTGGGAGTGTAAATTAGTTCAACCATTGTGGAAGACAGTGTGGTGATTCCTCAAGGATCTAGAACTCAAAATACCATTTGACCCAGCAATCCCATTACTGGGTATATACCCAAGGATTATAAATCATTCTACTATAAAGACACATGCATGTGTATGTATATTGCAGTGCTGTTCACAATAGCAAAGACTTGGAACTAACCCAAATGCCCATCAATGATGGACTGGACAAAGAAAATGTGGCACATAGACACCATGGAATACTATGCAGCCATAAAAAAGGATGACTTCTTGTCCTTTGCAGGGGCATGGATGAAGTTGGAAACCGTCATTCTCAGTAAGCTAACACAGGCACAGAAAACCAAACACCGTGTGTTCTCACTCATAAGTGGGAGTTGAACAATGAGAACACATGGACACAGGGAGGGGAACATCACACACCTGGGCCTGTCCGGGGGTGGGGAGGTTAGGGGAGGGAGAGCATTAGGAGAAATACCCAATGTAGATGACAGGTTGATGGGTGCAGCAAACCACCATGGCACGTGTAAACCTGTGTAACTAACATGCACATTCTGCACATGTATCCCAGAACTTAAAGTATAATAACAAAATAATAAAAATAAAGGTCTTAACAGATCACTGAAAAGAAAGCAAGACGATTTTGTGGATATATTCAGGCCTATCTGCTTGAAAATTTAGATGAAATAAACAAATCCCCTCACCAAAGCAACTTTTAAAAATGAACATGAGAATAGAAAATCTGAATAATTTTGTATGATTAAATGTATAATTAGGAAACCCTATAAGGAAAACTCCAGGCCCAGATGACTTTCGTGCATTATTCTAAATATTTAAGGTAGAAATCATACCGATCTTATAAAAGCTCTTCCAGAGAACAGAAAACAAGGAAACTCTGCCCAACTGATGAGGCAAGCATCACTTTGATACCAAAATCTGATAAGATCATTACAAAAAACTACAATTGCAGGTCGGTCATTCTCACAAACATAGGTGTAAATATCTGCCACCAAATATTAGTTAAGCAAACCCAAGATATAGAAAAAGTTATTCCAGGAATCTGAAGTTGGTTTAATGTTCAGAAAGCAATGGAATTCGCCACATTCCCAGAATAAAGAAGGAAGTCCTATAGTAAATATTTCACGGGATGAAAGAAAAAGGGTTTGGTAAAATCCAACACCTGTTCACAATAGGAACTACAGAAGCTGGGAATGGAAGGGGATTCCTTAATCACAGAGGCATGAAAGGAAAATAAATCTCCCCAAAATCACTAAGCCAAAGGAAAAGTCAAGGTAGGAACGGCCTCCTGTTTCAGTACTAAATAAGATTTGGCTACAAAGATTAATAAAAAGCTACCCCTCCCTCACCCTTTGCCCACAAGGAAATTCCTTGTGGAAGATGGACAGGCAGAACTCAAGTCGTCCTTCTGCTCAAGTGAGATGAATGCACATCCGATCGCTTCTTCTGCCCTGCGGTTTCACTAAGCCAGACTAAGGCATAAGTGACTATTCCTGTACATTGCACATTCAGTGAAAGGCTAATCAGAGACTCAAAAGAATGCAACCGTTTGCCTCCTATCTACCGATGACCTGGAAGCCCCCTCCCTGTTTCGAGTTGTCCCTCCTTTCCAGAACGAACCAATGTACATCTTACACTTAATGATTGATGTCTCACGTGTCTCTAAAATGTATGAAACCACACTGTGCCCCAACCACCTTGAGCACATGTTATCAGGACCCCTGAGCTGGGTCACGGGTGCGTCCTTAACCTTGGCAAAATGAACTTTCTAAATTGATTGAGACCTTTCTCAGATACCTTTTGGGTTACAAAGGGTATCTACACAAAAACCCCCACAGCAAGCATCATACTTAACCATGAAATACTGAATGTTTCTCCCTTGAGATCTGAAAACACAATCCAGACTAGAAAGAGAAGAACCCACGGGCGACCTCCCGGCCTCAAAGGAGGGAGATTCTTCTGGCCTTTGGAAGGGCACCTGGACACATGAGTGGTGGAGGTAAGTCCTCTAGCCTCAGGGGGTGTGCAGAGGGTCTTTGAAAGGTGGTCAGGTGGTGTCATCACAGCTGAAGCACAGGGAATGAGCTCCAGGCAGACTTGGATGACTCCCTCCTTTTCCAGCATGGCTGGCCTTGGATGAATCCCAGGATGTTGATGGAGCTCCGTGCCTGGGACACAAGAGGTTCTCAGGAGGGTGCCTTGTGAAAATGGTGACCCTGAGGTAGCACAGCTGCCCAGGCTGAGCGGGGGCCATAGGGCCTGAGCTCCAGGCAAGTCTCCGTGACCGAGTTCAGCGCCAGGCAGCGTTGCCACTTAGGTGTGGCTGCAGGGCCAGGCAGGTGGTGGCAGACCAATACCCTACCACAGCGTGGCATGGCCTCACAGAGCAACCCCATGCGGGCCTGAGCAGCTCCTGGGGCATGCCTACAAACCTCTATGTCTCCTGTTGAACCCTGAGGTAGGGGCAGGCATCCAGAGTGATCTGCACCCCATGCCCACGTGGGCAGCACTGGTGGGGGCAAGGCAACTCAGAGGCGGTCAAGCATTATGTGTCTTTAATTAGAATCAAGAGAGATCGGATTTTGTGCTGCTAAATTCTGCCAGCGGGGTAACTGTAAAACCCCATGGCTGCCCACGGACCCTCTGACACCAGGAGAGGAGCAAAGCTAGTGCTGGAGCAGTCTCTGCCTTGAGACTTGAGGTCCCCCCTCCTTTTTTTTGAGACAGAGTCTCACTCTGTCACCCAGGCTGTAGTGCAATGGCACAATCTCGGCTCACCGCAACCTCTGCCTCCAGGGTTCAAGTGAGTCTCCTGCCATCCAGAGTAGCTGGGATTACAGGTGCATGCCATCATGCCAGGCTAACTTTTTACATTTTAGTAGAGACAGAGTTTCACCATGTTAGCCAGGATGGTCTCGATCTCCTGACCTCGTGATCTGCCTTCCTCGGCCTCCCAAAGTGCTGGGATTACAGGTGTGAGCCAGAGTCCAATCTCTCCCGTGACATTTCTAGAAATTCTCTCATTATGAACACTCTGATTAGTTCACTATTTTGCTTGTACCATGCACCCACCTCCACCTCCCAGGTTCAAGCGATTCTCGCACCTCAGCCTCCCAAGTAGCTGGAATTACAGGTGTGTGCCAGCACATCCAGCTAATTTTTGTATTTTTCATAGAGACGAGGTTTTGCCATGTTGGCCAGGCTGGTTTTGAACTCCTGACCTCATGTGATCCTCCTGCCTCGGCCTCCCAAAGTGCTGGGATTACAGGTACGAGTCACGGCCCCCGGCCAACAGCACAGATTTATTATTTTGCACTGCTGCAGGTCAAAAGACATGGGCCTCAGGGGAATAAAGTCAAGGCCTTGGCAGGCTGCACTGTCCCTGGTGGTTCTGGAGGAGAAGCCATGCCCTTGTATTTTCTAGTTTCTACAGGCTGCCCTCATTCCTTGGCTCCTAATCCCTTCCTCCACCTTCCAAGTCTCTCTGCGCCTCTCCTCCACAGTCCCATCTTCTGAGCACAACCGGGAAAGGATCTCCAAGTTTAAGGATTGAGTGATTGGATTATTTTCGTCTGAAAAATCCAGGTTCATCTCCCCATTTCAAGCTCCTTAACTTCAATCATGTCTGCAAAGTCCACTTTGCCCAATGGCATGACTTAGTCACTGACTCTAGGGATAAGGATGGGGACAGCATCTTTAGGGAACCACGATTCCACTTCCCACAATGCTAATAACTCCCATTTATTGAGCAGCTGCTATTGTTAGTGTTGAACTGGGCATTTTACAGGGGTTATCTCATTTTACCGGAGTCCCAAATCCATAAGCCAAATACTATGGTTATCCTCACTTGGCAGATGAAGAAACTGAGGCAGAGAGTGGTAGTTTAGCAGCCAAGGCTTGTCCACGTGCGTAACACCACTCAGCAAAAAACTACGAGCCTTCTTGGTTTGTGTATTTAAAGACAACATTGAAACCTTAATATAGACCTGGGCTTTTCTGAGGAATTGCTGTTTGTAAATGCTGAGATGGCCAAGTCTGTTTTTACTCGTCAGTGTTTGCTAAATGTCATGAAATCCTGAGGTGGAAGCTGTGAGGCTGGTCCCACGTAGCTGCCTCCCACAGCCAAGGCAGGGGCTCCGGCTGCCCTTTGCCAAGGATGGCCCATTTCTCCTGGAACCCGACGTGGCTCTGGGTGACTTTTTTGCAGGTAGCAGCGGTACTCGTGAAAGCTGTTAGGTTGTGTACTTGGGCTCTCGTAAAAAACTTCTTCATAAAAGAATTTTTAAATGTTTTTTTAAAAGTCCTGAGCGACTCCACTCCCACTTTGCTGGCATGAGGCCATCACAGACTGAGAGGAGGCTTCATCTGTGGAGTGGAAGTAAAGCACATGGCAGTGGCCACAGCACCACAGAGCCTGGGACTCAGCCCCGGGGAAGGACCACTTTCTGTCAAGTCACCATCCAGCAGGGCAGCCAAGGAGAAACAGAAGGGTTAAGTCCTTCAGGGGCCTCCGGGGCAGGTGGAATTTCTCTTTCCCAGAGGAGCCACGGTGGGGTCACTTTGGCACCCCTGAGAGGAGGGTTGTCAGATTTGAGTGGGATAAAAACAGGACTCCTAGTTTTTTTTTTTTTTTTTGAGAAGGTGTTTTGCTCTTGTTGCCCAGGCTGGAGTGCAATGGTGCAATCTCGGCTCATTGCAACCTCTGCCTCCTGGGTTCAAGCAATTCTCCTGTCTCACCCTCCCAAGTAGCTGGGGTTACAGTGTCCGCCACTACAGCAGGCTAATTGTTTTTGTATTTTTAGTACAAACAGGGTTTCGCTTGTTGGCCAGGCTGGTCTCGAACTCCTGACCTCAGGTGATCTGCCCGCCTCAGCCTCCCAAAGTGCTGGATTACAGACGTGAGCTGGCGCGCTTGGCTAAATTTGATGTAGATTGTATTTCAGAGAAACAATGAATAATTTTTTAGTGTATGTTGCCAAAAATGCATGGCTTCATAGTTACACACAAAAAATTATTTGTTGTTTGTCTGAAATGTAAATTTAACCAGGCAGCTTGTATTTTATCTGGCAGGCACACTCAGAGGGAAGACACACGTTCTAATTCAGGCCCCAAGTTCAGTGAATCCAAGTCTTGTGGTTTGGCCTCCCTGACTCAAGGGAAAATAGTTTCATGCCCTCTGTGTCTCACAACATTCTTTCGCCTCTCCCTCTTTGCTGCCAATCTAAAGTTTTTAAGGCCTAATTCACATCTCGTCTTGCCTCCTCCTCGAGGAAGTCTCTCCTGATTGCACTTCACCCTTCTAGCTCAAGGCTGAGGGAGGTCTCTGGTGTTCCCAGGACTGTGCACTATTATTAGAGTCTGGTGAAAGAGGCAGATATAAACAGAAATATTCAGAGAATGTGAAAATGCATTAAAAGATGTAGCAGGAAATTTAGGTGGGGAAGGAAATGATGATTTTTATTTATTTATTTATTTATTTATTTATTTATTTATTTATTGAGACAGTTTCACCCTGTCGTCCAGGCTGGAGTGCAATGGCGCAATCTCAGCTCACTGCAGCCTCTGCCTCCCAGGTTCAAGCAATTCTCCCACCTCAGCCTGCCAAGTAGCTGGGATTACAGGTGCCCACCACCAGGCCCGCCTAATTTTTTTGTATTTTTGGTAGAGACGGGGTTCTGTCATGTTGGCCAGGCTGGTCTTGAACTCCTGGCCTAACATGATCTGCCCGCTTCAGCCTCCCAAAGTGCTGGGATTACAAGCATGAGCCACCTCACCCAGCTGGAACTAATTATCTGAAAACCCCTGTCCACTTCCACTTTGATACAGTGTCATCCTTTCTGTGAGCCAAATCTCTACCTGTGTTTCAGGGACAGTAGGAGGTAGAGAGAAGGAACAAGGGATTCCGCAGAGCTTCTGACATAACCCCAGCTCCTCTAGAAGCTGTTTCTACTTTAGCTGAGCACCCACTGGTGAGTATTTAGATACATGAGGGTAGGTGCGGTGGGTAGCCGGGGTGAAATTTCTCTGCTTAACCAACCCAGGGGACCTACAGGTGTGGGGAGGCTGGAGAGCGGTGAGGAAATTTGTGGAGTTCAAAGGTGGTTAGCAGAGTCACAGGCTGGGTAGCCAAGAAAGGTTCCAGGAAGCATAGCCGCCAGGGCCTTGGGGCAAAGAGGGGTCTGTGTTCCAGGTTCCAGCTATCTTGGTCCACAGCATCATCCGTTTTCTGCTCACAGCTTCAGCAAAACCTGCTCTAGCGCGTGGGTCTCCAGTGCGTGAGGTACAGCCAATCAAGAAGGGAGGATTGCACTGCCAGGGCCACACAGCAGGTCCTGCCAGTGACAGGAGGAGTCACTGAACCCAGACTAAGAATCGGAGCCCTTGGAAGAAATCAGGCACTGACAGCCATCTTGTCAGCAGCCCTGGAGAAAATGTGTTCGTTTTTACCCCGGTCTTAACTTCCCAGGTTTGGAAACATGAAGGAGTAGAAACTGAACAAGACTAAAATGCCCAGAGGTTTAAATATCTGACTTGACATGACTTTTTTTTTCTCCTGGCTAGGAAGTATTTACATTTGAAAGAGAGAATTCGGTCTGATAGCCCAGTTACTAGTCAATCGAAGAGGTTGCCAGAAACCAGTGAACTAGCAAATGTGTCGACTGGACAAGCCCAGGACTTAACTCAGAGGACAGAGCTGGAATTCTGAGGCCAACCAACAATGACCTCGCTCTTTATGTGCCCAAAGGAAGGGCCCAAGTGCTCGCCTGGTGACGGGCCTGGCCAAAGAGGACGGGTGATTTGGGGTCATTAAGAGCTCCTCATTGATCCTGGACACATGAAATGCAGTGTTTTTTGTTTTCTGTTTTTTTTTTTTTTTTTTTTGAGATGGAGTTTCGCTCTTGTTGCCCAGGCTGGAGTGCAGTGGTGCAATCTTGGCTCACTGCAACCTCTGCCTCCCAGGTTCAAGTGATGCTCCTGTCTCAGTCTCCTGAGTAGCTGGGATTACAAGCATGCGCCACCACACCCAGCTAATTTTGTATTTTCAGTAGTAGAGACAAGGTTTCTCCATGTTGGACAGGCTGGTCTCAAAACTCCTGACCTCAGGTGATCCGCCCACCTTGGCCTCCCAACATGTTGGGCTTACAGGCATGAGCCACTGCACCAGCAGATGCAGTGTGTTTTTAAGTGGATTGGTTTACAAGTGAATGTTAAAAGTGTTTGAGGATGCTGCACACACCTGATGAACGATCATGCCCATGCCGTGAAGAAGAAAGGCAGAAACTTCCACTCAGCTGTGTCTGGTGCTCAGAGCAGGCAGGACGGTCATGTGTAGCTGAAGCAGCCCCTTGGTGGGAATCCCACCGGCACCTTGGTATGTGTGTGTCACTCATTTTGAGGCCCCTAGGGTTCCCCAGAAAGGTAAGTGCCCCTGCATGTGTGTCCATCTGGGAAAAACTGTTTCTGCTTCTTGAGCGGTTCACGCCCCTAACTCTGTCATCTGGGTTTGGAGTGGACGCCTCTCGGAGTGATCACTCCTGTTCTTAGCCTTTCCCGGACTCTGCCACTCTTTGGGCTCATGAGTAGAAGCCAAGCCTCACAACGACATGAGAGAACGTGTAAGTCCTGGCCAGACAGCAGGGGTCCTATCAGATTTTAAGTGGCAAAGTCCCAGTTATTGACAGATTCTCTTTGTGCGGCTATGCATTAAAAAGCCACTTTCATGGAGAAACCGATGGCCAGATGTCTTCAGCTTTAAAAATATTCCTCCTCGGCCAGGCGCGGTGGCTCAAGCCTGTAATCCCAGCACTTTGGGAGGCCAAGGCGGGTGGATCACGAGATCAAGAGATCGAGACCATCCTGGTCAACATGGTGAAACCCCGTCTCTACTAAAAATACAAAAAATCAGCTGGGCATGGTGGCATGTGCCTGTAATCCCAGCTACTCAGGAGGCTGAGGCAGGAGAATTGCCTGAACCCAGGAGGTGGAGTTGCGGTGAGCCGAGATCGTGCCATTGCACTCTAGTCTGGGTAACAAGAGCGAAACTCCGTCTTAAAAAAAAAAAAAAATTCTTCCTCTCTGAATGTGGCAATGTCACAAAAAGCCAGCTTCAGGGATTATCCTCTTGTGACCGCCACAGGCAAACATTCTCAGGAGAGCATTTCCTGCCTGAATCTCAGTCCCTCTTTCGGGGCGTATTAGGGATGTTGCAAACACAAATCCTCGAATCCGTGCAGAGTCCCGAAGCTGGCCAGAAAATGGTTAGAATTTACTTCAGGTTCACTGCGGTTATTATTTATGTACTGCAAACCTCCAGAAAAAGTTGTCTGGCCTCATTCAACCAACCGACCAGCTATTTTTGAAAATTGCATAGCAACGGATGATTGTGTCGCACAAGTTTCTGTGGACACACCAACAGGTGGGAGCAAACCAGGCCACGCTCCCGTCAGCCATTGTTGAAACCTTTCCCGGAGCGTTTGGATGTTGGCTAAGGCCCCAAAGCCAAGGATAACAGGAACGAAGTACCTCCCACATTTTCAAAAGAGCACAGAGCCGCTAGCCACCAGAAACCCACTCTCAGGCTTACTGAGAAGGCTAAACCAGTTTCTAGACTTCAAAGTCTAAACCAGTTTAGACTTCTCAGTAAGCCTGAGAAGTAACTCTTACCCAGTGGCCCAGCCAATCACTGTAAAGCGTGTGTGAGAAATTGGCTGGGCGTGGTGGCTCACACCTGTAATCCCAGCACTTTGGGAGTCTGAGGTGGGTGGATCACGAGGTCAAGAGATCAAGACCATCCTGGCCATCCTGGTGAAACCTCATCTCTACTAAAAATACAAAAATTAGCCCGGCATGGTGACATGCACCTCTGGTCCCAGCTACTCGGGAGGCTGAGGCAGGAGAATTGCTTGATCCCAGGAGGCAGAGGTTGCAGTGAGCCAAGATCGCACCACTGTCCACCAGCCTGGCGACAGAGTGAGATTGCATCTTAAAAAAAGTAAAAAAAGAGTGTCTGAGGAATTGAGACTAGTAGAAGCGGTCTTGAGGGGAGCAGGGGGGGCATTACACAGTGGGAGTGCGGAAAGGCGTCCCTCAAACCAGGTGACGTCGTGATGCCAAGAGATCCCCTTGGAAATCAGCGTGCTGTCAGAGGGGAGACGGCCATGGCACTTCCTGGCTGCCGATTTGCCCACTCTGTGCAACTAGCTGAACAGTCCCTGGTGACAATTTTCCTGAGAGATAGTTGGTGAGTGTTTGAAAGTAGAATGGGCAGAGAGAATGATGCCTGCTTCTCTCCTAGAAACCTCTGAGGATGGGAGACTGGCTGGAGCAGCCAGGGTCGCAGAGCGAGGGCAGAGGGCTTGGTGGGGTCGGCCTTCAGTCAGCCGCAGGTGTGGCAGGGTGCCATGAGCAGCCACAGATGGTGGCCGGCTGAAGCTGCATTGAAGGTGCCCTGTCCTGGAAGGTGGCTTGCAAGATAAGGGGACTTCTGCAGGCACTCCGGGGACCTACCACGTGCAGAAGGTAGAGGAAGTTGTCAGTCAAGTTCCCAGTGGAAATTTGCCCTAGATGGTTAAAATAAAGAGATTTCTAAACATTGAGCTTATTGAGATAAAATCTGTATAAAATGAAATACATTCTTTTAAAGTGTTCCATTTAATGAGTTTTGCCACATATTTGCAGTCATGTGGCCACTACCACAAACAAGATCTACAACATTTACGTCACCCCGAAAAAGTTCCCTCGTGCTCTTCTGCAACCCCCTGCTCCCTCCATCCCAGCACCACTGATGGGCTCTGTATAGCTTTGTCTTTCCTGGAAAGTCATCGTCATGCACATGGAAGGACAGAGTACATATCCTTTTTCTTTTCTGAGATGGAGTCTTGCTCTGTCACCCAGGCTGGAGTGCAGTGGTGCAATTTCAGCTCACTGCAACCTCCACCTCCCAGGTTCAAGCAATTCTCCTGCCTCAGCCTCCCAAGTAGCTGGGATTACAGGCACATGCCACTATGTCTGGCTAATTTTTGTATTCTTAGTAGAAATGGAGTTTCAACATATTGGCCAGGCTTGTCTCGAACTTTTGACCTCATAATCTGCCCACCTTGGCCTCCCAAAGTGCTGGGATTACAGGCATGAGCCACCACGTCTGACCGCATCCTTTTATAGCCGGCTTCCTTCATTTGGCAAAATGGTTTTGAAATTCACTCGCGTTGCTGTGTGTGACTGCAGCTTGTTCCTGTGTATTGCTGGGGAGTGTGTCACTGCATGGATGTGCCGGTATCTGTTTATCTATTCACCTGTTGAATGCCATGTTGCTTGTTTCTATTTTTTGGCACTACGAGCAAAGCTGCTATAAATATTCATGTAGAGGTCTTAATGTGTATATATGTTTTTGTTTCTCTTGGAGAAATATCTAGGAGCAAAAACGCTGGGTCATATATTAAGTGTATGTTTAACTTTGTAAGAAACTGGCCATTTTTTTCCAAAATATGGCGGTTGCAGCATTTTGTATTCTCACCAGCAGCATGGGAAAGTTCCAGTTCCTCCGCAGTCTTATCAGCACTTACTATGCTCAGTCTTTGGAACTGTGGCCGTTCTAATGGGTATGTGGTTATATTTCACGAGGTTCAGCTTTGCATTTCCCTAATAACTTGAGGATTCTTTCATGTGCTTATTTGCCATCTGTAGATCTTCTTTGGTGAAGTGGCTATTCAAATATTTTGCCAAGTTGTAATTGTTTATCTTCTTATTGAGTTGTAAGAATTCTTTACGTAATCTGAATAATACAAGTTCTTCGTCAGATACTTTGCAAACATGTTATCCCAGTCTGTGGTTTATCTTTTTATTTTTTAACAGTGTCTTTTGGGGAGCTGAGGTTTTAAAATTTTGATGATTTCCCATTTATCCATTATTTTCCTTTATACTTTTGCTTTTCGTGTTGTAGCTAATAAATCTTCACGTAGATATTCTCATACCTTTCCTTCTCAAAGTGTCATAGTTTTCGCTCTTAAATTTAGGTCTATGATCCCCTTCAAGTCAATTCTGAAACCACGTGAAGTGAAAGCTGAGATTCATTCTATATGGACATCTGATTGTGATAGCATCGTTTTTGAAAAGAGCAAAGAGATCTTTTTTTTACCAAAGTAAAAAGAAGGGTACAACAGAAAATTCCCAGAAAAGAAGAGCTGCAAGAGATTATCCAAATAACATGTCTCCTGGGTTAAGAAGCTACAATGGGGCATATCCCATGGGGCTTCTGAAGAAGCCACAAAACGTGGTCCCTGTGAGAGCCAGCATTTGGGTGGTTGCCACATGAGAGCTACAGCTGCAGAGCTAGTTAAGTTAAATGCATACATAAAAGCAATGTATCATTAGTGTATAGCTCAATGAACTTTCGCGAACTGAACACACCTGTGTTTCTGCTCCAGATCAGGAAACAGACCATCTCCAGCTCCCTAGAAACCCCTCATCTTTCCTTCCAGTCACCACTCACCCGCCCCACCCTGCCCTGCACAAGCACTACAGTGACTTCTCACAGCTAAGGTTTTGCCTGTTTTGAAACTTTATGTGAGTGAAATCACACAGCATGTCTTCTTTTAGGTCTGAATTCTTTCACTCAACATCACATTGGTAAGATCCTTACATTGTCATTGCCTGTTGCTGTATTGATTCTCATTGCTAGTTAAGTTAAATGCATACATAAAAGCATATTCCACTTAACTGTATCACAATGCACTTATCCATTCTATTATGAATATGCATGCGCTTTTGTCCAGTTGGGGGGCTACTCTGAATGGTGCTGCTGTGGACAGTCTAGTACACACCACTGGGTGAACATAGGCACACATTTCTTTGGACGTATTCCAAGGAGCGGAATTGCTGGGTCACAGATTTGTGTCTGTTCATCTCTAGTAGACACAGTGAATATTTCTCCAAAATGTCCACACCATGCTACTCTGCACGAGCAGTGCAGGGAAGTTTTGGCTGCTCCACATCCTCGCCAATGCTTGGAATGGCCATCATGTTTATTTTAGCCATTCCAATGAGTGTGCAACCATCTCTCACAGATCTTCACTTGTATTTTCTTGATGGCTAACAAAGTTAAACTCTTCTGCATGTATCTATGAGTCATATGCAGGAAAATATTCTGATATGTTCTTTTGGGAGGTGTCTCTTCAAGTCTTCAGTTCCTTGTACATTGGGTTATCTTTTCCTTATTGATATGCAGGAGTTACATAAATATTCTGAATCCAAATCCTTTGTCCAATGTATATATTGCCAATAGATAGTGCCAACGTCCCACTCCATGTGTTGTCTTTTGAAGAATAATCCTGAAGTCACTGCTTCAGATGGAGTGTTGAGGGACCCAGGGACCAGCATTAGCAGGGAGCCATTTCCACTCACAGATGACGGGGAAACAGGATGCACTGTTGTCACGTGAGCCCAATGAGGACTGGCGGTGGGGAGCGGGGGCAGCCCAGGCAGGGCTGTGGATGTGGGGGCCACACTATGGCCAGATACAGCCCTGCAGCAGAGACAGGAGGCAAAGAAGGCCTCAGATTCCTTTGCCCTGCTGGGACCTCCATTGGCCAAACCCAGAAGTCATCCAGGAAGGAAGCTCAAAGATGCAGTCAGCCTCCCGGGACAGAGAAAGACAAAGACAGGAAGGCATGGATTGGGAGACGGGCACAGTGGAGAATCCCCAGCAAAGAAGGGCTGCAAGAGATGGTCCAAATAACATGTCTCCTGGGTTAAGACCACACAGTGTGCATATCCCATGGGGCCTCTGGAGAAGCCACAAAATGTGGTCCTTGCAGGAGCCAGTGTTTGAGTGGTTGCCACGTGAGAACTATAGCTGCAGAACTAGTTAAGTTAAAAGGAAAAAGATTTCTTGCTTACTTCCTCCCATCCCCATCCCCGTGTCCTACCCGCATGCAAGCCAGAAGAGGGAGGGAAAGAGAGAACTAGAAAAAGAACACATGTTGCCCCTTCCCTACCACTGGTCCAGACATCAGCCCAGCCTATGCTGGGGCCTGCGGGAGGGGGAGTTTGACATGAATGTCAGGTTCAGATTGACTCTTCAATACATAAAAGTGAGTCATTCTCACAAGAAGCCGCCTTTTTCTTAACTAGAAATGCCTGCAAACAGGTGAGCTGGCTGGCTGAGATGTCAAGGGTCAGGGAAGGCCGATAGGAGTGGTCTTGCCTGAAGCCGGGATGGGAGGAAGATCAAGCCGTTTCAGTGCCTCTCACTGAGTTCAGACTTTCCCACAAAGCAGTTTTAAATCATAACTCAAATCCCTCTTCCTTCTACAAGCACAAGGCTACGTATTGTTCATGCATTGTCTTAGTAACCCTCATGACCACTCAACAGTTCTGTAAAATAATAATTATTTTTTTTTTTAGACGGAGTTTCACAGTGTCGCCCAGGCCAGAGTGCAGTGGCAACCTGCGTCTTCCAGGTTCAAGTGATTCTCCTGCCTCAGCCTCCTGAGTAGCTAGGATTACAGGTATCTGCCACCATGCTTGACTAATTTTTTGTATTTCTAGTAGAGAGATGGAGTTTCACCATGTTGGCCAGGCTGGTCTCAAACGCCTGACCTGGTGAGGTTGCCTTGGCTGCCCAAAGTGCTGGGATTACAGGTGTGAGCCACCATGCCTGGCCAGTCCAGTACTATTACTATCCCCACTTTATAGATAAGGAAATTAAGACAGAGAGAGGTTGAGTGATTTGTCCAAGTCCACACCAACCTGCCGTCAAGTCCAGCAAACCTGACTCTAGAGCCTAAGCTAAAGGCTCCTTGCGCACTCTCCATGCCTCACACAGCAGCTGAGAGGTGTAGGGTTATGATGCTGTCTATCTGGTTAGGAACCTTGGAGGCTGGGCTGGTCCCCAGTCTATTCAGGCTGGTGGGAAGCTAAGAAGTGGGGCTTACAGTGTATCAACCACAGCTGATTGAGGGTTGTGGGGGTACCTCACATTCCCAGAAGGATTGGAAGAAGACCAGGGCCTCCTCATGCAACCCACACTATGACAGCAAAACCCCTCCAGCAGTTCATGACGCCACCTCTGCCTTCCAGGTGGAACAGGACTAGTCCAGTGAACCCTCCCAGCCCCTCCCTGTGGGGTACACAGTCACACCCCATGAACTCCAGTCTGGAGGGCTCTGCATGTGGCTTACCAGGTATCAGGGACTTCTGGGTTCAAGGCTGGGAAGAGTTGCGGTGCAGCTCCCAGTGGCCAGTGCTCAGGGAAGTCACACAGAGCAGTCCTGGGAGCCTGGGAGCCTCATGGAGAAGCTGCATGGGCGAGCAGGGGACAGGTGCACGACGCTTGGGGCCTGGGAGAGAGAGGGAGGAATCATTACCATGTGGTCAGACTGCAGAGGCTCCACAGCAGAAGAACAGGGAGATACAACCAGAAACAGAGGCAGAAGCCAGAAAGGTACCAGGTGGAAGCTGGGGGACAAAGGAGCAGGCAGGTGACATGGGCGATGTCACGGGAGGCAAGAGGCAGGGGAGGTTCGTGTTGCCCCCCGCCCATGATGGGCTGCCTGGTGGGCTTCGCTGCCCTGGAGGTCCGTGCAGGGGCCAGCGCCATATCCTGAGAGTGTGGGCGGCTCACAGCACAGAGGACGTCCACGGCACTGACCACGCCCCAGCAGTGGTCACGCGTGAATGGCTTCATTTCTTAGATTAGCTCCCAAGACGGCCTCACTTCCTCCACCCACAGAGGCCAGAGCTCAGCTAAATCAGGAAGGTTTCTTACCCCACTGCTGTCATTCACCCAGAGAGCCCCGTTTTGGACACGTGTCATCTGTGTTTGAATGCAGCCCAGAACCCAGTCCCAACTCAGCCTCACCTCTGCAGGCAGTCAGCTTGCTCCAGGAAGCCCAGGCCTCCCTGAACGTCCCTGAGCACTGGCTGCTGGGTGCTGCACCACGACTCTTCCCACTTTTTGCCCCAGAAGTCCCTGATGCCAGCAAGCCACACACAGAGGCCTCCGGACCAGCGCTTGTC
Source organism: Saguinus oedipus (assembly GCA_031835075.1). Classification (NCBI taxonomy): domain Eukaryota; kingdom Metazoa; phylum Chordata; class Mammalia; order Primates; family Cebidae; genus Saguinus; species Saguinus oedipus. Next base: position 15,109,198 of record CM063174.1, read on the forward strand.
TTGGGGTGTGATTGTGCGCCCCACAGGGAGCCCACAAGGCATGACACATAACAGGTCCCTGTCCTGTTCACAAAGATGTGTAACTTGGTAAAACACCATGTGGAAGTAAAAGTGCACTACTGCCGTGACATGGCCATGTGGCCAGTAGGGAAACCGTTTCCCATGCTCTTCCTCTGTGGACACCATCTTGTTACTCATCCTCCTCAGATGTGACTGGGGATTGGAGGCTACAGCTTCTGGAGTCCACGTGTCTTTCTTTTTTGCTTGTGAATTCAGACAACATCTACTCTGCTACAGGCTTCAGCCTATCTCCTATTTGCCAGAATTCATCTCAAGAAATCAAGAGCCAAGTGTCATCTCTCACTTCAAAAAGTTCTTAGAGGCACATGGTTTCTGGGCCAATGGCCCGCGGAGCAACAAGCCCAAGTTTGATTGTGACTGTGGTCACTATGGTGCAGACCTCACCCATGACCGTCCATCAGCAAGAGACACAAGGCAGCCGCGGGAAACACCAGGAGGATGTGAACGACTTCCACCAGGAATGGACAGAAGAGCAGGCTCCAAGTGTGATGGACAGAACGACGACTCCATTTCAACAAGGAAAGACACCTCCCACCCATTCTCTACTCCTCCTCCTGCAGGGGCAGGGATTCCACCCCCACAGTGTCCAGGTCCTCCTCGCAGCCCTGGCGTGATGCCAGCATCTTCTATGGGGGGGGGGTCCTCCTATGATGCCAATGACAGGCCCACCTCCTTCTGGGGATGCCAGAGCACCTGCTCCTGGAATGAGGCCATTCATGGGATGTCACATGCCAGTACTCCCCCGGCCCCCAGGATGGGACCTCCCACCCACCGCATGGTAGAGCCCACACAGCCCAGATGAAGCAGACAGATTAGAAGAGTGGAGAGACCTCTTCACATCAGAGTTTCGGGATTTGTTCTTCTCCCGAAGACCATGATGCTGATAGGCTGGGTGTTTCCTTAGCAGCATGAAGAAGACCTGCTCCCCCTCCCTATCAAAGACAGAGTAGTTTTGAAGGGGAGACACGAGACCAGAAAAGTACAGTTTTCATTTGTATTGTGAAATGTGAACATAAAATTGCCAACTCTTCAGTTTAAAAAAAAAAAGTCCTTGGAAAAGCAAATAAAAACCACGATGAGATACCACTTCACATCCACTAGGATGGCTATGATTTTAAAAATGGAAAGTTAAGTGTTGACGAGGTTGTGGAGAAATTGGAACCCTCAGACATTGCTGGCAGAAATGTGGAATGGCTCAGCCACTGTGGAAAATAGTATGGCGGTTCCTCAAAAAGTTAAATATAGAGTTTCCATATGTCACAGCAATTCCACTCCTAGGGGTATACTCTGAAGAATTGAAAACAGATACTCACATATGTACCCCATGCTCATAGCAGCACTGATCCCAACACCCAACATGTGGAGTCGACCCAAATGTCTATCAGCTCATGAATGGATAAGTAAATGCACTTTATCCATGTGGTGGAATATTACTCGGCCTTAAAAAGAAGTGAAGCATTAATACATGCTCCAGCACGCAGGGACCTTGGAAACTTGAAGCTAAGTGAGAGAAGACAGGCACGAATGGCTACATACTGCATGATTCCACTTACAGGAAATGCTCAAAACAGGCAAATCCACAGACACAACACCTTAGTCTTTTCCCAGGACGGAGGGAAAGGGGAATGAGAAGCAATAGCTTACCTGGTAGAGAGTTTCCTTTTGGGTGATAAAAAATCTTCTAGAGTTAGATAGAGGTAACGGTTGCACAACATTGTGCATGTGCCAAACGCTGCTCAATTGTCCACATTAACATGGTTAATTTTATGTTCTGTGAATTTCAAGTTTTCAGTAGTGGGGTTGGGTCTGGAGACATAAGGTCACCTGGAATCTCTAAGTATTATTTTGTTAGCCTCTCCTCACTCTCTCTCTCTTTTTTTTTTGAGACAGAAGTTCGCTCTTATCACTCAGGCTGGAGTGCAATGGTGCGATCTCAGCTCACTGCAACCTCAGCCTCCCGGGTGGTTCTCCTGCCTCAGCCTCTGGAGTAGCTGGGATTATAGATGCACACCACCATGCCCAGCTAATTTTTGTATTCTTGATAGAGACAGGGTGTCACCATGTTGGCCAGTCTGATCTCAAACTCCTGACCTCAGGGGATCCACCCGCCTCAACCTCCCAAAGTGCTGGGATTACAGGCATGAGCCACTGCACCTGGCCAGCCTTTCCTCTCTTGAGATACAAACTGGGCACTGGATTGGAGTCAATCATTGCTGTTTTTCCAGTGGGTTGTTGTATACAAATAATCTGGGATCTTTTATTTAAAATTCAGGGTTATAAAACTTGCATAGAAGGAGTCTATAATTATCAGGCCTGGAACAAAAAAAGAGGCTTGGGGTCCCAGTGGAATGCTGAGTGGCCAAGAGGGCACTACTAGTGACTACAGAGAGGCCAGCATCAGTCCTGTCTGACTGCAGGTGCTGAGGGTGTGGGACCGGCAGAAAGGAGGTTCCTGTAGCAGACACCAGTGTCCACAGGAGGTTCTGGAGGATCTGAAGGAGCACGCTGGTATGTTTGCTCTTGCGGGATGCTGCAGAGAAGGATCTCTGTATCTCATGTATAGTTCCTTGATCTCTAGAAGGGCCATTGCAAGCCCATTTTACAGACAGGGAAGCCAGGAGTGAGGGGGCTTGCCCAGGGCCACTTGGCTGGATACTCACCCAGGCCAAGCTTGCTCAGCCCTGCCGACTCACTGTCACCAGGCTTTACCCCTGATGACCACAGCCTGGAAGGACAGAGACTGTGTAACATGCCAAGAAAATCGTGCCGCCATGCAGGCAGAGCCAGACCTAGACTCCGTCAATAGGAGCTGACGGGGGAAGTTGCTTCAAAAGAATTTTGCCTTCGTATTATTTCGTTTGCCCAAAGACTCCACACCCCACTTCTACCCTCTGCTACTCTCCTGTTCAGAATGCTGATTTCCTCTGTTTCCAGTGATTATCGTATGGTTGGCTATGTGGTAAGTCCCAGTTCCAAACCATCACTCTCCAGGGAGGTTGGAACTGCCATTGTTACTGATCTGTGCTCAAATGATCAACAAAATGTAAGGGTATAATAAAGACATTTGCAAATATTTATGCCCCCAAAATGCTCTATCACGCATCCTTTCTCATAAAGCAACTGGAGGATATGGCTTATCAAAATTAATGAGTAGTATAAGCCCAAGAGCACTGAAAACACATGTCCACATGAAAAGTTCCACACATTTTGTAACAGCATTATGCATAATAGCCCAAAAGAGGAAACAGCCCAAATGTCTATCAACTGATAAATGGGTAAATGAGATGTGATCTATTGATACAATGGAACAAAGTACTGACACATGCCACAACATAAAAAAAAACTCAAAAACGGCACGCTACGTGAAAGAAGCCAGCCACAAAAGGCCATGTTTGTATGGTTTCATTTATTTGAAATATCCAAAATAAGCAAGTCCATAGGGACACTGGTTTCCAGTGTCTGGGGAGAGGGAGAGTGGAAAGTGACTGTTCATGGGTGCAGGATTTCTATCTGGGAAAATAAAAATGTTATGGTGTTACATGGTGGCACAACTCTGTGAATATAATAAAACTACTGAATTATGCACTTTGAAGGGATAAATTTCATAATGTATAACTTATGCTTCAATTAAATGAATTTTCTATTTCAATTTTAAAAATATATAAGTTGAGAACGTTGAATTTTGGAGATCTGGAGAACAGGGACTTCAACCTAAGAGACAGGCAAAGGGAATGCCCAGGACAATATGAGCATCCCAGGACAGCTGTGCAGCAGTCGTGGAAAGTAACACTTCAAGATTAGAACAGAAGATAGAGGATTCTGAGAAAGATAGCTCCAAGTCAAAAATGCGTTGGTGTTGATGAGTTCGAACATGTTCAAAATAATTTTATAATACAATCAGTTTGGTAATAAATGAGTGATTAGTACACAGAAAACTAAATAGAAGGAAAATGAGAAAAATGCTTAAATCTAGAAAAGACAAAAAGCTAAGCAAGAAAGAAATCATAACTAGAGTACACCATATGACTCACTGTGGTTAATGGCTGCACAGTCATAATCTAAACACAAATACGTACAGAACTAAAAACTGATATAACGATGTTGGCAAGAGAGGAAGTCTGTGGGTGTTTGTGGACAGGAAGTAAAAGGGATTATCAGTAGATAATATCTAAAATCAAAAACTATCGGTATAGTCAAACACAGTATGTGGAAATATGGATATAAAATTCAGAAAATAAAAAACAGATAAAGTGGTTAAAAGCATTCAGCTCAGAGGGGTAAGTATTAGAAGTTTCATGGATGAGGCAGGAAAAGACTGTTTTTATTATTAGCCTAAGGAAACTCCTTGATTTTTAGAAATAGATAGATGATGTTACTAGAAATTTGAATTTTATTTCATGTCATAGGCGGGTGGATCACGAGGTCAAGAGATCGAGATTATCCTGGTCAACATGGTGAAACCCCGTCTCTACTAAAAATACAAAAAATTAGCTGGGCATGGTGGTGCGTGCCTGTAATCCTAGGTACTCGGGAGGCTGAGGCAGGAGAATTGCCTGAACCCAGGAGGCGGAGGTTGCGGTGAGCCGAGATAGCACCATTGCATTCCAGCCTGGGTAACAAGAGAGTGAAACTCCGTCTCAAAAAAAAAAAAGAATCAAAGACTCTCTTTCTCTCTCATACTTTCTCTCTACCTGTCTTTAACCAAGTTCATGCACAGCAGGTTCTCGATGTCATGGCTAGGTTCTTGGAAATGTCTAATAAAAATGAGTTTCCCATAGGCTGATTGATATATACAAGAGTTAGGTCTCTATGTACATCTCTGGCCACAAAAAAAAAAAAACATTACAAACTTCTAAATAAAGACCAAAACACTTCTACTGTTAAACATTGAAATAAAAGTAAGCTACACATTCATTTAAGATAGATTAATAAAAACAAGCAATCATTATTTACCCCATTATTCCAGGTCAGGGTGGTGGGTGACTGGAGTGTGTCCTGGCAGCTCAGGGCCAAGGAGGAAACCAGCCACAGATGGGACACAATTCCATCATGGGATGCACCCACACAAACTCACTCACACTTTAGACGTGAAGATCACCTCACATGCATGACTTTGGGATGTGGGAGGAAACCAGAGCGCCCAGAGAAAGCCACGCAGAGCTGGGGAGAACATGCAAACTCCACACAGACAAGGGTCCTCCCTACCCTGGCTGGAAAGCGACATTTTTACCCACCAATATCATAAGGAAACAACATTAGGCTGGGCGCAGTGGCTCACGCCTGTAATCCCAGCACTTTGGGAGGCTGAGGCCGGTGGATCACGAGGTCAGGAGTTTGAGACGAGCCTGGCCAACATGGTGAAACCCCGTCTCTACCAAAAATACAAAAATTAGCCGGGTGTGGTGGTGCACGCTTGTAGTCCCAGCTATTTGGGAGGCTGAGGTGGGAGAATCGCTTGAGGCTGCAATGAACCAAGATCACACCACTGCACTCCAGCCTGGGCAACCGTGAGACTCTGTCTCAAAAAAAAAAAAAAAGGAACAACATTTAACAAAACATTACTCAAGGACCTGCTGTAGGATACTTTTCAAAAAATGATACAACAAAATTTCTTAGAGTTAAAGAAGACAATTATTTAGGTTGAAATGTACTACTATAGCCCTCAATTTTACACAGCTGACTATTATCACATATATCTTTAAAGCCCAGCTCAGCAAAACTAAATTAAAAGGCCTAAGGGTGTTTTCTTTTTCCATCTTGAAGAGTCTGCCAAAATTTTCACACTAAAGCAGTAGCCCGTGTTCCAAGCTACTGAGGAGGTGGAGGTGGGAGAACAGCTTGAACCTGGGAGGCAGAGGTTGCAGCAAGCTGAGATTACGCCTGTGCACTCCACCCTGGGTGACAGGAGGAGACTCCATCTCAAAAAGAAAAAAAAAATACTAGCAATGAGACAAAAAAACACTAGCAGTGTGCTGATCAGGGATCATAGATAGTTAAGAGTTGTGGATGTGAAGCAGAAATGTATTTTCTCCATAGTTTGAAAACAGAAAACTTTACCTATTGGGCAAATGCCATACTCATTTCCCATTAAGAGGACAGAGGGTAGATTGGAAGAATACTGACACACTTTCTAACGCATTGGTTCTTGCTCTCTAATATCTACCTACCTACCTATTATCTATCTACCTACTTACCTGTCTGTTTCTCTATATACATACACTCACTCCCAAGGAAACCAAGATATATCTCTTGATGACACCATTGTTTAAAGAAACAAAACTCAAGGGAAATGCTTGTAAACATTTTGAATTGCTTTGCATAGTCTTGAAATGATTGGTGTCAGAATTTTGATGTTCTATATTTGAAAGCATGAAATAAAAATTGAAAAAAATATTAAAAAGCAGAAATGGCCTGCTACTCAACAGCCATTCCTCCCGCCTCCTTTACAACAGAACCTGATGGTTTTATGTCTTCATGTTCCTCTGTGCTGCCCCAGCCCCGGAGCCTGGACACGTGTTGGTCTACATCCACCGTGATCATTCTAATCACAAACATAGGAAGAGACATGTAACCCCGTTCTGGATGATTAAATATTAGAAAAGTCTCCCAGGAGGGAGTCTGTGATGGATTTCTTGGTTCTTGAAATACAAGACAAAGAAAAGATAGTTCCCTCTTCTGTTGTGGACGTCGCATGGCAAAAATATGTTACCTGAACTCACTGCAGCCCTCTGTGGCTGACATGTCAAGACTGGCACAAAGAGAAGATAGGGAAAAGATAAGCCTTGATGGCAAGGCTGAGGCAACCCTGGGGCTGCGCTAACTTTGGGAATTCTTATTATATGAACCAATAAACCTCCATATTATTTAAGTTGCCATGAATTGGCTGTTTAATTACTTGCAGCTGAAAGTATCCTGAATGACACAGAGATCCACATCTAAACTTACATGATGAATTTTTAGAATAGTCAGGATAAATAAAAAAAAAAAATCCTAAAAGGTATCCAGAGGGGAAAAAGACAGACGGTCCTCAAAGGAATGAGGATGGGATAAGCCAGAGGCTGACAGCATCACTGGATACTCAAATATTCTGGAACAGAGCTTTCAGAGACTGAAGGAAAATGGCTTTAACCAAACGGTCCTCCCAAACTGACCTTCCAGTGTGAGGACTCACTACAGAAGTTTTTGGATCTGAGGGAATTTTAAAAGTTAACTGCTCATGCATTTTTTGGGAGGAAGTAACTAAAGAGCATAGTCCAGCAAAGCAAGGAAATGAACCAAGAAAAGGGACAAGAAAGACTCTAGAAAACAATAGTTCTGAAACCCTAAGAGCCATGGGAAGACCCAGGACTACAGCTGAATGGCAAGCCTGGAAATTAACCCTTTCACACTGGAATGGGAGGTCAGAAGGCTCTGGAAGGAAGGACTTGTGAAAAACTGGGCTCCTCAGAGTACAGCACGCTCGAGACACTGCAGGAACCTGAAGTTATGACAAAGGCAAGCAACGTAAGAGGAAGCAGAAAGACCCCAAGATATGCCATGAGAAACAGAGGGATGCAGAGTCGTGTATGATGCACCTGGTCCAAATCAGTCCAGGATTTGGATAGGAATCAAGAATAAGAATGAAATGGACCCTGAGCAATTAGAATCTTAAGAAGCAGGAGCCAGGCGCGGTGGCTCACACCTGTAATCCCAGCACATTCAGAGGCCAAGGCCAGTACATCACGAGGTCAGGAGTTGGTGACCAGCCTGACCAACATGGTGAAACCCCATCTCTACTAAAAATACAAACATTAGCTGGGCATGGTGGTACATGCCCGTAATCCCAGCTACTTAGGAGGCTGAGGCAGGAGAATTGCTCTTGAACCTGGGAGGCGGAGGTTGCAGTGAGCTGAGATCGCGCCACTGCACTCCAGCCTGGGTGACAGAGTGAGACTCTGTCTCAAAAAAAAAAAAAAACTCAGGAAGCAGGAAACTGGAGGCATTTGTTGGATTAGGTGAACATTTCTTCTCTCCAAAAGACAAAAAGGTAAGCATACAAGATATTATCCAGATTTGCAGAAAATCAATATGTATCATGATTTTGAGCAATCAACAGTGTGAAACATTCAATTGGAAATGTTTCCTTTAGTGACTCACGGACACTGACAGTAGAACCACACAAAAGGGTGTGTCATTCTAGAGCGCGGCTTCTGAGCGGTGAACAGAATTTACAGCTACAGTCGTGTCAATGTGATATTGCTTATCTCTTGGCTTCGGAGAATCAACCTACAAATAAATTTAATGTCAATATTCAATAAGTTGATAAATGTTATCAATCTTAACAACACAGAAATGTGCTGACAGAAACTGGGAAGCAGAACTGGGGTGAGCAGAGGCAATAATGTCCTCATTCCACCAAGCAAGGAAACCAGAAACACAGACAGCAGTGGCTGCAGCGAGAATGAGCACAGACAAGACGTTTACGCCATTTAAATGTCTCCTGATTTCAGTGGGAATGGTTACAAATCTTCACCAGTAAATATCATGTTTCCTATAGCTTGTTTGTTTTAGGCAGAGTCTCACTCTGTCGTCCAGGCTGGAACACAGTGGCACTGTCTGGGCTCACTGCAACTTCCGCCTCCCAGTTCAAGAGATTCTCCTGCCTCAGCCTCCTGAGTAGCTGGGACTACAGGTGTCTGCCACCATGCCTGGCTAGTTTTTATATTTTTCTGTAGAGATGGGGTTTCTCCATGTTGGCCAGGCTGGTCTCCAATTCCTATCCTCAAGAGCTCTGCCTACCTCAGTCTCCCAAAGTGCTGGGATTACAGGCATGAGCCACTGCACCCAGCCCCTCTGGCTTGATTTTTTAAAAACTTTAATTTCTGGGAAGTTTTAGTTCTACAGGAAACAGTATGCAAAAAGAGAGAGTTCCCACCCCTCACTAATTTCCCCAATTTTTAACACCTTGCATTAATGAAGGTATTTTTTACAATGTATGAGCCATATTGACACTGTGGTTTGTTTCTTTAGGTTGAGAAAGTTTCCATATATTATTAGCTTTTTGAGTATTTTGATTAGGTTGGGGGTCAGGTTTTTAAACTTAAGAAATATATCAAGATAAAAATATTTCCCCTTAATATGCTAGCAAATTACGTTAGTTGTTTTCAATATTGAATAATAGTAAAAAACTGGATTCATCAGTAAACAGTGTTCATCTGTTTTGGAGGAAAAAAATAACTTCAATGTATACCTCACCCAAAAGTAAATTCAAGACAGATTAAACATCTACATGTAAAAATCCAAACCATGAAAGAGTCAGAGGAAAATGTAAAAGAATGTTTTTATAGTCTTGGGAGGGGAAGGCCTTCCTAACCAAGATAAAAGGAAAAGATGAAGAAATTTAATTACATAAAAACGTAACTGTTTCCTGCACTCCACCCCAAAAGCTGCCACTAACAAAAAGGAAAAAGATAAAAAGATCAGTGGCTGCCAGGGGCTGGGGGAGGGAGGGATAAACAGGTAGGGCACGGAGGAGTTTGAGGACAGCCAGACTGTTCTCTATGATACTATAATGCTGGACACGTGTCGATGCCATGTTCACCCACACCCACAGAATGTACAACACTGGCCAGGTGCAGTGGCTCATGCCTAAAATCCCAGCACTTTGGGAGGCTGAGGCAGGTAGATCGCTTGAGGTCAGGAGTTCAAGACCAGCCTGGCCAACATGGGGAAACCCTGTCTCTACTGCAAATACAAAAATTAGCAGGGCATCATGACACATGCTGGTAATCCCAGCTACTCTGGAGGCTGAGGCAGGAGAATCACTTGAACTCAGGAGGTGGAGGTTGCAGTGAGCTGAGATCACGCCATTGCATTCCAGCCTAAGGGACAGAGCAAGCAAGACTCTGTCTCAAAAAAAAAAGAATGTACAACGCCAAGGGTGAACTCCAGTGTAAATGACAAACTCGGGGTGTTAATGCTGTGTCAGTGCAGGTTCATCCATTGTTACAAATGGACCGCTTTGCTGGCGGTCGTTGGTAATGGGGGAGGCTATGCCTGTAGTGGGAGAGGGTGTATGAGAAATCTCTGTACCTTCTGCTCAATTTTTGCTGTGAACCTAAAACTGCTCCAAAAAATAGTTTATTTTTAAAAAGCTAAAGGACAGGCTGAGATAAAATATTCACCATATATAGCAGACTTAGGATTAGCATGCATAATATATAAAGAGGCTCTGCATATTGGCAAAAGAAGAAACAACTTATTAGAAAATGGATGAAGGATAGAAAACAGGCAATTCACCAAAGAATTCCAACTGCTTGTAAATACGTGAAAAGATGCTCAACATCAAAATGTAAGCACAACACTGAAAGACCTGCCTGAATGCTAAAAATTAAATAGGTGGTGTGTCCAGAAGGCAACAGAAGAGGCTGAATAGTCAGGGAGAGACTGCCTCGGGAAACGAGGGGGGCTGCAGGGCTTGCCTTACTGCTCCTTGAGGTCAGTGCTGGCTGTGAAGGATGAGGAGCAGGTCTGTGGTTCTGAGTCTTCCCAGTAAGGAAGACAGGCGGGAAGCTCCAGGTGGTAGGACCACAGATGAGCCCACAGTGACAGCTGCAGGTGGCCCAGCATTGGTCAGGGAGGGATGGCGTCCATCCATCAGGGTGGATGACAAGGGTTGGTTAGGACATTGGGGCCCAGCCCTTCTGAGCAGCCTCCTCTCACAATCTGGCTTTCTCCCTCTCATCCCCCACTCCATAGCCCTTGCCACCCCTTCTGGAGGCAGGGAACCCCACGCTCCCGCTGTGTCCTGGCTCTCTGCCTCCCTGGCCATCCTATCCTCAGCCTCCACCAGAGCAGCACCAAAGGAGGAAAAGAAAAGGGGCAAGAGGAAAGAGGGATGGGAAAGGAATCCAATATCATTGCTTTCCTCCACATGTTTTCCTGCTAAAGACAGTTTTACAAAAATAATTAAATCCGCCAGTATAAGTTCATTGGAAAAAAATTAAGGACAAATGGAAAACGATGGACGAATTTAATAATCTATGATTAATCATAGGAGCCCAGCAAATGAAACAATCTTGATTTCATTTTATTTTGAGGGCTTTGGATTGGAAATATGGGTGGTTGGGCTTATCCCCAGCCCCAGAACTAACTTTATTTATTTATTATTATTGTTTTTGAGAGGGAGTCTTGCTCTGTCGCCCAGGCTGGAGTGCAATGGGAGATCTTGACTCACTGTAACCTTCACCTCCTGGTTTCAAGAGATTCTCCTGTCTCAGCCTCCTGAGTAGCTGGGATTACAGATACTCACCACCATGCTCACCACTTTTTGTATTTTAGTAGAGACAGGGTTTCACTATATTGGCCAGGCTGGTCTGGAACTCTTGACCTCAGGTGATCCACCTGCCTTGGCCTCCCAAAATACTGCAATTATAGGCGAGAGTCATCACGCTTGGCCCAGAACTAATTTTTAATCCAGCAATGAGGAGGGACAGATAAGGATCACCCCAAGGACAGAGGATGTCACTTGTCTTCATTCTCCGGCTCCTGGCTTTAGCTGCATCCTCAGCGGGCCCGGACCCACTCTTCTCACTCTGCCCCTCTGCAGGTGTCTCCATGGGCCCTTTCTCTTGGCCTGAACATGGCCTGTTGGATGATAAATAATCTCCCTTCCATCTTGAACCTTTTCTCCTGTCTTTTTCTACTTGTTGGTCTAAACCCACCTGATGTCTCCCAGGATACCGGTGCTGGGCAGCCTTCTCGGATGGATATGCTGCCTCCCTGAGTCCCAGGGGCAAGTGGGAGAGTCCACGAGTCCTAGGTTTAGAATAGTTTCACAGCCATCTGTCCGCCATGGAAGTCTACCCCATCCACTGGTCTGCCCTCTCCCCATCAGCATCATGGAGCCGCCTCTAGACCCAGGCTGGTTCTTCCTCACAACACCCTTCAGGGTCCCAATTCTCCCTCAAGTTAGGTGACCTGTCCTGCATCATCCTCACGTGCCCCCGTGATGGTCTGAGCTCATGTGCAGTCCCAGAAGCCACCCTCAGAGGTGTATGCAGAAACGAGGTAACTGAGGCTGAGGTATGCTCAAAGTCACCTGGGCTGGAGGTGGCTTTGGAACTGGTCCTCACACTGTAGACAGAATGGCAGCTGCATCTCTGACATGATCAAGAAGCGGGGAGGGGGACGGGGGATCAGTGGCTGGCTCCCCATGCACTGCCCCTTTGCGGAGGAAGCTCAACTGCTCAACTGCTCAGCTGCTGTGGCCCACACCAGCCACACAGACGCCTCTGCCTGCCTCTCACAAGCATGAGACTGTTGCCTCCACTGCTGCAGAAAACCAAATTCCTCCTACACCACCTCTGTTGTCAGAGCAGAATGAAAGCTATAGACAGGAGGCTTCAGCCTCACCTCCCTGTCCAGGTGACATGCATCCAATTGTCAGGCCCTTGCTGACAGCCCAGAGGCAAGTCAGTCTGAGAAATGCAGGCTTGAACTCTCCACCCACCGGAGGACATCCCCAAGGATGCTGGAATGGAGGGACAGTGGCCGAACATCTGCCACACTCACCGCAGTGCCCGCCCCCACCAGGACTCACTCCTTTGAATCCATAAATAATTTTGCTCATGCCTCCCAGAAATGTGTATATGTATATATACGTATATGTGTGTGTGTGTGTGTGTGTGTGTGTGTGTGTGTGTGTGTGTCCCCTTGTATATGAGGGGTTTGTGTGATTGTGTCAGGGGGTGAAGAGGAGAGAGACACACACACATAGTGATAGAGACAGAGAGAAAGAGAAGAGAACCCATAAAGGGGCATTGCATGGGGAGCCAGCAGCTGAGCCCCCACCCCCTCCCCACTTCTTGATCATGCGTAGAACCTCCTTGAAGACAGGAGACAGGGATGGCCTCAGTCCCCCAACAGAGCAGGAGGCTCAGTTCCTTTGGCTGAGTGGTGCAGCTGGAAGTGCTCTAGGGGAAGGAACCCAGAATGTAAGGAGACCCAGTGAGGAAGGGAGCTGACTTTCACAGGCAGCTGCACGGCTGTTCATGTAGATGGGGTCAGGTTTTGGCCATCAGAAAAGCTCGGAAAAAAACCTACCTTTCTGCTCTTTGAAGTTTTGAATTACAGATAAGGGACGGTCAGACATTGCTGTTTTGGTGATTTCTGGTTCCCCACAGGTGGGCAACTCATTTCATAGGAGAGAAAACTGAGGCTGGGCCAGAAGGATTGTCCTGGCATGGTCGTGGCAGATGTGGGCTGAACGGAGTGGCTAACCTCTTCCGTGGCAGGTGTGGGCTGAACGGAGTGGCTAACCTCTTCCGTGGCAGGTGTGGGCTGAACGGAGTGGCTAACCTCTTCTGTGGCAGGTGTGGGCTGAATGGAGTGGCTAACCTCCTCCGTGGCAGGTGTGGGCTGAACGGAGTGGCTAACCTCCTCCGTGGCAGGTGTGGGCTGAACAGAGTGGCTAACCTCTTCTGTGGCAGGTGTGGGCTGAATGGAGTGGCTAACCTCCTCCGTGGCAGGTGTGGGCTGAACAGAGTGGCTCACCTCTTCTGTGGCAGGTGTGGGCTGAATGGAGTGGCTAACCTCCTCCGTGGCAGGTGTGGGCTGAATGGAGTGGCTAACCTCCTCCGTGGCAGGTGTGGGCTGAAAGGAGTGGCTAACCTCCTCCGTGGCAGGTGTGGGCTGAATGGAGTGGCTAACCTCTTCCAACACTATTCCTACACCTCTCGTGGAGGAAGAACTGGGAGTGGGGGCCAGTGCTGCTGTCCCGAGGAACTCCTAACACACACCCCGGGTTTAGCATTCAAAAGACTCATCTATTACTCATGACTCATTTGCAAGTGACAGAATTCCAACTCACAAGAGCTTATAAGTTTAGGGGCAGGTGGGAGACTTACTGGCTTGAGTAATGGGGACTTCCAGGGAAGCTCAGGGCTTCAGGCATACCTGGACCCAGGGGTTGGGCAGGCTGTTGCCCAGCAGGTACAATGAGGGCAATGACTGGCCCAGCTTCACTGGTCTCTCCCCATCCGAAGGGGGGTTAAATTGTCTGACTTGCTCGATCTGAATCATGTCTCAGATCACGTCTGTCACCAGAGGGTGGGGTCAGTGCCAACTAGAAGGAAGGAGGGGCCTCCTAAAGACAGCCGGCCAGACAAAACAGACATACCTGCAAGACCACACCACGCACTCATTAACTTACGCCCCAACTTGGCCTGACACCCACAAAGGAGAGAGAGATTCTTTCTGAGGCCAAAAACCCTTTCACCGGGGGGAGCGCTCCTCTCTAGCACCCATTTCTGTCTTTAACCCGAACATCACACTCGGCACGTCTGCAGGGGCGTATTAAAGTATAAAAGCCACAAAAACAAAATTGAAAAGAAAATTTATGACCCTTTTCAAGCCAATATCCTAAAGCTGACCAAGACAGCCAACCAGACGTGGTCCCGTAAATTGCGGAAGTGTAACGGGCACTTCTATGAAAGCACACGCATACAGGGGGACTCTGCTCATTTTCCAGGTCCCCGGGGAATGGATGAAGAATGTCTCAAAGATCTTGCTTCAGACAGAGCGATGAGCTGCGCTTGCCAACAACCGCTCATCTCTTCCTCGTTTCTGCTAAAGTCGTCAAAGCTCATTTGTTTCAGCTCCTCGGGCCCCTCAGCAGGACCGTTACTGCTGCAGAAGAGTTCTGGTGCAGCCTGAGAACTTGTTTCTCCAGCTTAGAGCTGCAGGTGGAGGGGCAAATACCTGGGTCCGATTCTGGTCAAGGACGTGCCATTCTTTTTCTCCCTTTTTCAGTCTTTTCTTTGCATCCATTTTATGCTGAACTTCTTCCCATGCCATAAATGTTTTTCAGATTCTTCTGGGATATCATTTCTTCTGTGCAACCTCCTTTTCTGGCTCAGAGACAATGTTTGTTTTCAGCAAGGATCACCTCCCGGGAGTTCACAAATGGGTAAATCCTGCTGACCGCTCTATATACATGGTGGGGCCAGTATCTTGGGTGCTTTATTCACCTAGACATTCTCATTGACCGGAGAATTTACATCTAAACCCTTAAGTTCAGCATTACCCTCTGCATTTTTAAGCAGCTGTGGCAAAACGTCCACGTTCTTTTGGAGTCACTGACTGTGTCCAGCCCCACTGTTGGCCTGGGCATGCCTCCCACCTCCACCATCGTAAGACAGAATGGCACACATTGCTTCTGTTAAGTTATGCCTTTCAGAAGCTTGGTGGCTTTTCACATATGCACACCTGTGGTGACCTCGCAGTGCTCTTAAAGTGAACACAAAGATCTAAACTTCTTGATGTGCATGATTTTGTAGGAGTTTTCTGCATCAAGTGAATAGTAAACCATTTTCACAGGTCACCTAAACCACTTATGGGCAGAGCTCCCTGTCTCTTTAAATGTAACCTTCTCCTCTGGCTGGATGGAACAGAGGCTGTGGTAAAAGCCGCCCACAAGACCCAGAAATGTGTGTGTGAGCACGCGCACACACACACACACACACACACACACCCATGGAGAGCCCTCTCCAACACAGCAGAGGGAGGACAGGACAGACTCTTCACACAGCAGGCTCAGAACATTCCATAGGGCAGGGGCTACCTTTTTGCTACAGCAGGCCTGTTGCGTGTCCAGCTAACACCTCTTTTATTGTTTCTTGCTAAGAGAATAGTGTCTGATGACAATGTGCCCAGGAACAAGGAAGGAAGGAATTATGAGTCCCTCCACCAGTGACTTGGAGCGCAAGGGTACAGGTGAGCATGTGACCAGTTCTGGCCAATGAAACACAAGGATAAGTCTTCTAGGAAATGATGGACTTATTTTCTATCCTGATTAGAGAGGGGCAAGGAGGGAAATGTTCCCCTTCTTGCTGTCTCCTTTTCTCCAGCTTTCTGTATGTGGTGTCAGGCAGTGCTGCTTCAAGCTGTTGCAACTAGCAGACCAGAGAATCCCAAAAAGGCCAACTGAGAGCCAGGGATCCACCGTGAAACTGCCCACCCCCCTGCCTCCTGATAGGTTAGGTAATAGTACTTGGTTCGTATGAGATGGTGTTATATTCTGTTACTTGCTATTCAGAGCTCTCAACAGCTATACTCATGGTTGCTTGTCTGACTTTAGACAGGAATGGGATAGGATGTCACGCCAGTGCCCATCCTAATTACTTTGAATTCCACGTTTGAAGGTTTTCCACACCTGTTTGAAGCATGCACCATGTAACTGACACATACTTGCCTTGGGGTTACATCTCCGCTTCCATCCAAACGTACCAGGGATAATTCCTGCAGCAGTCACCATGACCTGTGTCCAACACCATCTAGCACTACTAGATAATTCTGCGTTTCTTTTTTTTTTTTTTTTTTTTAGTTGAATTTTTCAGTTCTAAATAATCGTGGGTTCCTCTGCAGTTGTAAGGAATAATACAGAAAGGTACAGCGAACCCTTTACCGGGTTCCCCCCAGTGGTAGCATCTTGTAAAACTATAGTACAACATCACAACCAGGAAATTGCTATCAGTAAAGTCAAGATACAGAACATTTCCATCTACACAGGAGTCCCTCGTGTTTTACTTCTACAGCCACACATACTTCCCTCCAGCCCCCACCCCACACTCAGTCCTTAACCCCTGACAACCACCAATCCATTGTATGTTCTCCATTCATAAAATTTTATCATTTCAAGGCTGTTACATAGATGGACTCATCCACTAGGTAACCTTTTTGGGTTCTTTTCAGTCAGCATAATATTCATCCTGGATATTCATCCTGGTTTTTAACATGTGTCAAGAGTTCACTCCTTTTTATTTCTTAGTATTGCATGGCATGGCTGTACCACACTTTGTCTAACCATTCACTCACTGAAGAACATCTCGGTAGTTTCCAGTTGAGGCTATTATGAACAATGTAGGTAGGAACATTCATGTACAAATTACTGTGTCAAACAGGCCTTGATTTCTCCAGGATAAATGCCCAGGAACACAGTTGCTGGGTTGTATGGTAGCTGCACATTTATTTTCTTAAGAAACTGCCAAACTGTTTTCCAGAGTGACTGTACCAGTTTATCCTTTCACCATCAAGGTATAAGTGATCCAGTTTCCCTGCATCCTTACCAACACTGGGTACTGTCTCTATTTTTTATTCTAGCCATTCTGATAGGTATGCAATGATATCTCATTTTGGTTTCAGTGTGCATTTCCCTGATGCCTAATGATGTTGAGCATCTTTTTGTATGCCTACTTGCCATCTGTATATCTTCTTTGGTGAAATATCTGTTCATGTCTTTAGCTCATTTCCTAATTAGGGCTTTTTTTCTTCTTTTTCTTTTCTTTTTTTTTTTTTAACTGTTGAGCTTCAAAAGTTCTTTATATATAATAAGTACTAGTCCTTTGTTACTTATGTGGTTAGCAATATTTCTCCTGGCCTATAGAAGGTTTTCACCTCTTAACAGGGCCTTTGTAAGGCAAAAGGTTTTATCTTTTTTTGTTGTTGTTTAAGTTCTGGGATACATGTGCTGAACATACAGGTTTGTTACATAGGTATACATTTGCCATGGTGGTTTGCTGTACCAATCAACTGGTCATCTAGGTTTTAAGCCCCACATGTACTAGTTATTTGTCCTAATGCTCTCCCTCCCTCTTGCCCCTCACCCTCTGACAGGCCCCAGTGTGTGTTATTCTCCTCCCTGTGTTCATGTGTTCTCATTGCTCAATTCCCATTTATGAGTGAGAACATGTGTTTGGTTTTCTGTTCCTGTGTTAGTTTGCTGAGAATGATGGTTTCTAGCTTCATCCATGTCCCTGCAAAGGACATGAACTGATTCTTTTTTATGGCTGCATAATATTCCATGGTGTATATGTTCTACATTTAGGTTTTACCTCTTTATTAAGTCTAATTTATCAAATTTTCTTTTATGGTTTGTATCTTTGATGTTAAGCTGAAGAACTCCTTGCCTGACTCTACATCCTGAGCCAGGCAGAGTAGATAGATCCTGTAGTCCTGACTATCAGGAGGTTGAGACAAGAGGATTGCAAGAGCCAGAAGACCAAGGCTGCAGCAAGCCATGATCAAACCACCACGCTCCAGCCTGGATGACAGAGTGAGACTTTGTCTAAAAAAAAAAACAATGCACCCCCAAGATGTTCTAAAAGTTTTAGTTTTCTTGTATAAATGAGAAGTTTAAGTCAAGATTCCATGTTTTTTTAAATGGGTGCCTACTTTATGCAGCACCATTTATCAAAAAGGCTATCCTCCCTCCATTGAATTTTTTTTTGGAGCTCAAGCAGTCCTCCCGTCTCAGCCTCCCAAGTTGCCGAGATTATAGGTATGGGTCACTGAGCCCAGCCCTCTACTGAATTCCTTTGCATTTTTATCCAAAATCAGCTGGGCATGCTTTTGTTGGTCTGTTTCTGGATTTCTCGATTTGGTCCAATTGAACTATGTGTGTATCTGTCCATCAATAACATAGAGTTTGGGGGGAGTGGTGTTTTTTTTTGTTACTTTGTTGCCCAGGCTAGAGTACAGTGGCGTGATCTCGGCTCACTGCAACCTCCACCTCCCAGGTTCAAGCGATTCTCCTGCCTCAGCCTCCTGAGTAGCTGGAACTACAGGTGTGCACCACCACACCTAACTAATTCATTTGTATTTTTAGTAGAGATGGACTTTCATCATGTTAGCCAGGATGGTCTCAATCTCCTGATCTCATTATCTGCCTCCCTCAGCCTCCCACCTACCACAGAGTTTTGTTACTGTATGTCTCGAAATTGAATAGACTGATTTCTCCAATTCATTCATCCTTCTCAAAATTGTTTCAGCTCTTC
The DNA here is from genome assembly GCA_031835075.1 of Saguinus oedipus. Classification (NCBI taxonomy): domain Eukaryota; kingdom Metazoa; phylum Chordata; class Mammalia; order Primates; family Cebidae; genus Saguinus; species Saguinus oedipus. The sequence continues at coordinate 15,128,091 of CM063174.1, forward strand.
TAGTTTTTTGCCTTTCATTATAAATTTTAGAATATTTATATCTATATATATATATATATTTTTTTTTTCAAAAACTTTGCCGAGATTTTGATAGAAATTACATTTAGCCAATAAATCAATTTGGAGAGAAGAGGCATCTTTACTACATTGAGTTTTCCAATCCAGGAACTTAGTACGTCTCTTGATTTAATTAGAGTTTCTCTGAATTCTATCATCAGTGTTTTGCAGTTTTCAGCATACAAGTCCTGTACATGTTTCAGAACACTTATGACTAACTTTTTCTTTTGTAGTGATTATAAATAACACTATATTTTAAGTTTCTGCATTCACATTTATTAATAGTATAAATAAAATTGATTTTTGTATGTCGTTCACCTTTCTGTGTTCTTGATAAATGCACTTATTAGTTCTAGATTTTTTGTATATTTCTTGGGATTTTCTGTATAGAAAATCATATGTGCAAATAGAAATATTTTTAGCTCCTTTTTGATTTGTATATATTTTACTTCTTTTTATTACCTTATTGTCATGGCTAGGACTTCCCTACTATGTTGAATAAAAGTAAGAATAGATATTCTTAACTTATTCCCAAACTTAAAGGGAAAGTATTCAGTGATTCAATTAAACATTAAGGATAATGTTAGCTGTAAGAGGTTTTCTTTGGTACATCATTTTCTTCAATATTTACTTCTATTCTTAGTTTTCTGTAAGTTTTTTTTAATCATGAAAAGGTGTTGATTTTTGTCAAATGCTGTTTCTGTACCAGTTAATATGATCATGGAGAAAGGACAGTCTTTTCAACAAATTATGCTGTAAAAAAAACTGGACACACACACAAAATAAATCTAGACAGAGATCTTACACTGTCTAACACACTGTTTTAGCTTAAACAAAAGCTAACTCAAATGGATGAGCAAAACTACACAATTTTTAGAATAAACATAGTAGAAAATCTAGGGGGTTTGGATTTGGCAATGACTTTTCAGATATAACACCAAAAGCACAATCCATGAAAGAAAAGATTGATAAAATTGATTTCATCAAAACTTCAAACTTTTGCTCTGCAAACGACACTGTGAAGAAAATGAAAATACAAACCATAGACAGTGAAAAAAAACATTTACAAAACATATAGCTGATAAAGGACATGCAGCCAAAATACACACCAAAAAAAAAAAAAAAAAAACTCTTAAAATTCAACAGCAAGGGAACAAACAACCCATTCAAAAAGTGGGCAAAAACTCCCAAACAGATACCTCAGCAAACATGATGTACAAATGGCAAATACGCATATGAAAACATACTCAATATCATATATCACTAGGGAATCGCAAATTCAAAAACAATGGGACACCAGTAATCATTTATTAGAATGGCCAGAATCCAAAATACTGACACCACCAAATACTGGCAAGGCTATGGAGCAATGGGAACTCTTACTCGTTGCCAATGGAAACAAAAAAGCACAAATTCGGAAGACAATATGGCAGTTTCTTACAAAGCTAAACGTAGTCTTACTATACAATCCAATAGTCATGCTCTTTGGTATTTACCCAAATGAATTAAACGTTTTGTCTATACAAAACCCTGCCCACAGCTGTTTATATCAGCTTTATTCATAATTGTCAAAATTTGGAAACAGAGCTGTCCTTCAGTAGGTGAACGGGTAAGTAAACTGTGGTACATCTATACAATGTAATACTATTCAGCATTAAAAAGAAATGAGCCATCAAGCCATGAAAAGATATGAAGAAAACAAAATGATGCATATTACCAAGTGAAAGATGCCAATCTGAAAAGACTACATACTGTATGACTCCAATTACATAGCATTCTGGAAAAGGCAAAACAGTGGAGAGAGTTATTACCAGGAGACCAAAAAAGAAAAAGTTCAATAGGTGGAGCACAAAATTTTTAGAGCAGTAAAACTATTTTCTATGGTAATGGAAAGGTGCATATATGTCATTACACATTTGTCAAAATCCATATATGTACAATACCAAGAGTGAATTTTAATATGAAGTATGGACTTTGATAATTATGTCTCAATGTAGGTTCACTGATTGTAACAAATTTACCACCTTGCTGGGTGAGGAGAGGAGATGATGATAGTAGGGGAGGCTGTGCGTGTGTTATGGGACAGAATATATAAACTCTCTTTACTAGCTGCTCAATTTTGGTATGAACATAAACCTGCTCTAAAAAATGAAGTCTATTAATTTTTTTAAAAAGTCAGTTTCTTAATAGTTACAGAGCTATTCAAATGATCTCATTAAGATTGAGTGAATCACTGTAGCTGGTGCATTTCAAAGAATTGGTCTATTTCATCTTAGTTGTCAGGTTTATGTGTGTAGGGCTGCTTGCAAATTCTTTTATTTTTATTTTGATATCTGCAGTCTGTAGTGATATCCACTCTTTGACTGGTATTGATTGATTTGTTATAGATTGGTATTGATTGATATTGGTAATTTGCCTCCTCTCTTTTTAGTCTTGCTAGAGATGTATCAATTTTATTGATCTTTAGTTGATCTTTTTGGATCAATTTTATTGATTATTCAATTGTTTATTTGAAAAAATCTATTTATTGTTTTTTTTTCAAAGAACCAGCTTTTGGTTTAATTGATTTTCCTCTATCCTTTTCCGTCCTGACCTTTCTTGATTTCTGCTCTCATCTTTATTATTTCCTTGCTTTCACATGCTTTGGCTCTATTTTGCTCTTTTTTTTTTATCTTGCTTCTGAAGTGAGAGCTTAGATTATTATGAGACATCTCCTCATTTCTAAAGGAAGCATTTTGTGTTTATATATTTGCCTGTTAAGTTATTTAGCTCCATTCCACAATTTTTAATATGTTCTATTTTCATTTGATTCAGTTCAATGTTTTTGAGTTTTGTTTAAATTTTCCGTGGTAGCTTCCTCTTTGATCAAGGATTATTTAAAAGTATTTTGTTCAATTTCTGAGTATTTAGACATTTTCACACTATCTTTCTGTTACTGATTTCTAGTTTTATTCCATTGTGCTTGGAAAAAAACACCCTGTATTATTTCAATCTTTTATTTACTAAATTTTTATTTTAATAAGCCAGAATATGATCTATGTGGCTATATGTTCTGTGGGCAGATACTTGGTCGGTGAATTCTTCTTTTATAACTGTAATTTCCCTCTCTGTCTTCAGTAATTCTATTTTCTCAAAAGTCTACTTCATTTGCTTTGAATATAGTGACTCCTGTTCTCTTTTGTTAATATTGCATGTAAATTTTTTTTTCACTCTTATACTTTCAACCTACCTGTATCATCAATTTGAGGTGAATTTCTTTTTGACAACATATTATTGAGTCATGTTTTCTCATACTTGCCAATTTGTTTCTTAATCATCGCATCATTTACACTTAATTATTGATATGTTGGGGCTTTTTATTTTTTGTTTTCTGTTACCTCTGTTTTTAGTTTCTCTGTTTTTTAAACAAAACAATTATCAACCAAGAATTTTGTCTCCAGTGTAACTAAGCTTCATAAATGAAGAAAAGATACAGTCTTTTTCAGACAAACAAATGCTAAAACAATTCACCACTACCAAGCCAGCACTACAAGAACTGCTAAAAGGAGCTCTAAATCTTGAAACAAGTCCTGGAAATATAGAATCAAAATAGAACCAGAATAGAATCTCCTCAAAGCATAAATCTCACAGAACCTATAAAATGACAACACAATGGAAAAAACAAAACAAGGTATTCAGGCAACAAATAGCATGATGAATAGAAGAGTACCTCACATCTCAATACCAATGTTGAATGTAAATGGCCTAAACGCTCCATTTAAAGATACAGAATAGCAGAATGGATAAGAATTCACCAACCAAGTATCTGCTGTCCTTAAGAGACTCACCTGACACATAAGAACTCACATAAAACAACAATCCCAGCAAAAAGTGGGCTAAGGACATGAATAGACAATTTTCAAAAGACGATATACAAATGGCCAAACATATGAAGAAATGTTCAACGTTACTAATTATCAGGGAAATGAAAATCAAAACCACAATGCGATACCGCCTTAATCCTATAAAAATGGCCAAATCACAAAAGAAGACATACATGAGGCCAACAAACATATGAAAAAATGCTCATCATCACTGGTCATTAGAGAGATGCAAATCAAAACCACATTGAGATACCATCTCACGCCAGTTAGAATGGCGATCATTAAAAAATCTGGAGACAGCAGATGCTGGAGAGGATGTGGAGAAATAGGAACACTCTTACACTGTTGGTGGGAGTGTAAATTAGTTCAACCATTGTGGAAGACAGTGTGGCGATTCCTCAGGGACCTAGAAATAGAAATTCCATTTGACCCAGCAATCCCATTACTGGGTATATATCCAAAGGACTATAAATCGTTCTACTCTAAGGACACATGCACATGAATGTTCATTGCAGCACTGTTTACAATAGCAAAGAACTGGAACCAACCCAAATGCCCAACGATGATAGACTGGACTGGGAAAATGTGGCACATATACACCATGGAATATTATGCAGCAATCAAAAATGATGAGTTTGTGTCCTTTGTAAGGACATGGATGAATCTGGAGAACATCATTCTCAGCAAACTGACACAAGAACAGAAAAAGAAATACTGCATATACTCACTCATAGGTGGGTGAGAAAAATGAGAACATGTGGACACAGAGAGGCGGTCTACTATACACTGGGGTCTATTGAGGGGAATGGGGGAGGGACAGTGGGGGGGGGCTGGGGAGGGATAGCCTGGGGATGAATGCCAAGTGTGGGTGAAGGGGAGGAAGGCAGCAAAACACACTGCCATGTGTGTACCTATGCAACTATCTTGCACGTTCTGCACATGTACCCCAAAACCTATAATGCAATAAAAATTTAAAAAAAAATGGCCAAATCAAAAAATCAAAAATAATAGATTTGGCATGGATGTGGTGGAAAGGGAACATTTTTACGCTGTTGGTAAGAATGTAAACCAGTACAACCACTATGGAAAACTGTGGAGATTCCTTAAATAACTAAAGTAGATCTACCATTTGATCCAGCAATTCCACTCCTGGGTATCTACCCAGACGAAAAGAATTCACACGAAAAAGATACTTGCATATGCATGTCCCATCTATTCATCTTTGTTTTTGTCATGTTTGCTTTTGGGTTCTAGGTCATGATGTCTTTGCCTAAGCTGATGTCTAGAAAGGTTTTTCTAATGTTATCTTCTCGAATTTTTATGGTTTCAGGTCTTAGACTTAAGTCTTCAATTTGTCTTGAGTTGATCTTTGTATAAGGTAAGAGATGAGGATCCAGTTTCACTCTTCTACATGTGGCTTGGCAATTATCCCAGCACCATCTGTTGAATAAGGTGTTCTTTCCCCACTTTATGTTTTTGTTTGTTTTATCAAAAATTAGATGACTGTAAGTATTTGGCTCTCTCTGGGTTCTCTATTCTGTTCCATTGATCTACATGCTTGCTTTTATACCAGTGCCATGCTGTTTTGGTGACTCTGGCCTTACAGTATAGTTTGAAGTTAGGTAATGTGATGCCTCCAGATTTGTTCTTTTTGCCTAGTCTTACTTTGGCTATGCAGGCTCCTTTTTTGGCTCCATGTGAATTTTAGGATTTTGTTTTCCCTAATTAAAAAAAAAGTGAAGAATGCTGGTGGTATTTTGATGGGAATTGGGTTGATTTTGTAGATTGCTTTTGGCCATATGGTTATTTTCATAATATTGATTCTACCACCCACGAGCATAGAATGTTTTCATTTGTTTGCGTCATGATTTCTTTCAGCAATATTTTGTAGTTTTCCTGTAGAGATCTTTCACCTCCTTCAATAAGTATATTCCCAAGTTTGTTTGTTTGTTTTTTGCAGCTACTGTAAAAGGGGGTTGAGTTGTTTGATTCTCAGCTTGGTTGCTGTTGGTGTACAGCAGGGCTACTGATTTGTGTACATTAATTTTGTGTCCTGAAACTTTGCTGAATTCATTACCAGTTCTAGGAGTTTTTTGGATGAGTCTTTAGGGTTTTCTAGGTATACAATTCTGTCATCAACACCAGCAACAATTTGACTTCCTCTTTACTGATTTGGATGCCATTTTTGCTCTTGTGTGATTGCTCTGGCTAGGACTTCCAGTAGTATGTTGAATAGAAGTGATGAAAGTGGACATCCTTGTCTTGTTCCAGTTCTCATGGGGAATGCTTTCAATTTTTCCCCCTTCAATATATTGTTGGCTGTGGGTTTATTGTAGATGGCTTTTATTACCTTTAGGGTATTTCCCTTCTATGCTGATTTTGCTGAGGGTTTTAACCATAAAGGGATGTTGGATTTTGTCAAATGCATTTTCTGGTTTCTTGAGTGACTGTGTAATTTTTGTTTTTAATTCTGTTTATGTGGTGTACCACATTTATTGACTTGCGGATGTTAAACCATCTCTGTATCCCTGCTATGAAACCCACTTGATCGTGGTGGATTATCTTTTCGAAATGCTGTTGAATTCAATTAACTGGCATTTTCTTGAGGATTTTCACATCTATGTTCTATGTTCATCAGGGATTTTGGTCTGTAGCTTTTTGTTATCGTTGTTTGTTTCTTATGTCTTTTCCTGATTTTAGTGTTAGGGTGGCACTGGCTTCATAGAATGATTTAGGGAGGATTCCCTCTTTATCTTTGGAATACTCTCAATAGAACTGGAAGCAATTCTGCTTTGAATGTCTGATAGAATTCAGTTGTGAATCTGTCTGGTTCTGGACTTTTTTTTTTGTTAGAAACTTTTTTTTTTTTTTTTTTTTTTTAGGTAGAGTTTCACTCTTGTTGCCCAGGCTGGCATGCCATCTTGGCTCACTGCAACCTCCATCTCCCAGGTTCAAGTGATTCTCTTGCCTCAGCCTCCCGAATAGCTGGTATTACAGGCATGTACCACCATGCCCAGCTAATTTTGTATTTTTAGTAGAGATGAGGTTTCTCCACGTAGGTCAGGCTGGTCTCAAACTCCTGACCTCAGGTGATCCGCTCACCTTGACCTTTCAAAGTGCTGGGATTACAGGCGTGAGTCCCTGCACCCGGCCTGTTGGCAACTTTTTACCTCCCACTTCAGTCTCACTGCTTGTTATTTGTCTGTTCAGAGTTTCTGTTTCTTCTGGGTTCATCTTCTCTAGGTTTTCTAGTTTATGCATGTAAAGGTGTTTGCAGTAGACTTGACTGATCTTTTGCATTTCTGTGGTGTCAGTTGTAGTATCTCTTATATTTCTAATTGAACTTATTTGGAATATAAGCCTCCTTCTCTCATCTTTTCTTGGTTAATGTCACTAATGGTATATCAATTATATCTACCTTGTCAAAGAACCGACTTTTTGTTTGAATAAGTATATTAATCGTACCTTTTCTTATATCCCTCTGTCCGGTACCATTTATAGTATAGTTAACTATTTCTTCTACAGTACATTTAAAACTTCATTGACGATGTTATAATTTTTATTTCAACTCTCAAACATAATTTAGAAAACTAAAGATATGAAGGAAAATGTATGATATTTAATCTAATTCTCCACTCATTCTGTTGTTCTTTTTTCTTTCCTGGTGTTCTAAGATTTTGTCTTTTACCACTTTATTTGTTTGAGATTTTTCTTCAGCCACTCTTTAATGGTAGGTCTGCTGGCAACACATTTTCTTGGTTTTCATTTATTTGACAATGACTTGATTTGCCCCTAATTCCTGAAGGATATTTTCTCTGGATATAGAATTTTGGGTTGGGATCTAAGAGATCAAAATAAAGGCCCCTTATCGACTAAGATGGCTCCAAGGTCAAGTTGTGTTACCTACAGGTTGAGGGTAAAAGGCTCAGCTGGCGTGGCAACTTTCCAAATTCATACAACCACAAAAAAAAATCACACCTTTGCTAAACTTCCTAGGAACAGGAGCTACGAGGCAAGTTGTCAGGCCCTTCCTAACTTTGATTCACAATCCAGACCACTACAGCTTTGAATGGACAGCGGCCTGGCCTTACGGACACTGTTTCCTGCTAAGCAGCTACAGACATCAGGCCAGTTTCAGCACCTTACAGAAACTGCACAGAAATGGTGTTTGCCCCTATATTTCACCTTTTGATGTAAAGAGACAAATTCCACCTTATTTTAATGCTAAAACCTGCCCCAACCTGAACATGGGATATATATTACATATACGTTTACCCATTACACATGTGATCAACTTCCCTCAGAAATACGAACAGTTTTTCCCCTAAATCTACTGAATATATTTGACTCTATTGCGTGATACAGGCCCTGTAAGAGATAAAACCCAACCTTCCCTTTTTCTCTTCAAAGAGAGAGGACCTTCACTCCACACCGGAGACTGTCTCTTCCCAGGTTACAAATTGATATCTCCAAGAAAGCTCCCCTCTCTTCTGTGCAGTCCTCCTGGGTGGTCTTTGGATGACAGCGCTGACCGTTCTTTCCCTTCAGCACTTGTTAAATGTGTGCCACTTCCTTCTAGCCTCCATGGTTTCTAATGAGAAATGTTCTCTTTTAGATTTTTCTCTCTCTATAGATAAGATGTTTTTCTCTTGCTGCTTTCAAGCCTCTTTTCTTTGTTTTTAGTTTTCACAAGTTTGATTATGACGCATCTTGGCATGGATTTCCTCTAATTTATTCTTTTTGGCGCTCCCTCAGCTTTTTGAATCGGTATTTTGCCAAGTTTCTGTCTTTTGCCAAGTTTGGGTTTTTTGGGTCTTTTTCAGCTGTTATTTCCTTAAGTACTTATTAAGCTATATTCTCCCTTTCTTTCTGGGATTTTGATGACACAGATGTTAGATCTTCTATTGTACAGTCCTCCAGATCACTGAAAAGACGCTTTCTTTTCCAGTCTACTGTGTCCCTGTAGTTTAGATGGGGTAATTTGCATTGTTCTGTCTTCAAGTTCACTGTTTTCTTTTTCTAGCCCCTCCATTCTGCTGCTGACCCCATCCACTGAACCTTTTATTCCCGATGCCATTTTCTCAGTTTTTTTCTTCCATGTTTTCATCATATCTTTTTTTTGTTGAGATTTTTCCATTTCTTACTGAGCCTCAGTTTTCATTCATTTCAAATGTGTTTGTAATTGCTCATTGAAGCATTTTTATCATGCCTGCTTTAAAATCTTTGTCAGATAATTCTGACATCTCTGTCATCTGTTAGTGTCTATTGTTTTCTTTTTCATTTGAGATTTTCCAGGTATAAGATTTCTTGGTATAAGAAGCGATTTTCAGTTGAAACCCAGACACTGTGAGCATTACGTTATGAAAGCTTCAATCTTATTTAAACCTTCTGTTTTAGCTGAGTTTCTCTGACACTACACCTGCAAATGAAGGGAAGTCACTGCCTTGTTACTGTCAAGCCCAGATTCCCTTCTGGCCTCCATTGACACCAAGAAGGGAAAGGACTCCTCACTGCTGAGCGGTGGTGGGAATTCCAGCTACCCACTAGCCCTGGCTGGGTGGGGCAGCAGTGCTTCACCGCTGTTTTCCACATGGCCTCTGCTGACACTGCAGGTGGGAGGGGGTGTCTCACAATTGCTTAGCATAGATGAAAGCCCAGCTTCCTGCACAGCCATCTCTGACACCTCCGCATCTTGGGAGCTAGAGCAGCTTGCTCTACAGCCTGATGAGGGTGGAAGTCTAGGCTCACCCACTTGGCATGGGTGGAAGGTGCCCAGGTTTTTCTGTAGAGTTTGGCTGGAGAAGAGTCACTGACTGAATGTTTTCTGTCCTTCTAGGCTTCCCCTTGCCTGGTTCTTTGACTAAAGAGAGAAAGCTTTTGTTGTTTTTCACTGTTGCTGTTGTTGTTGTCTGCGGCCATTGGTGTTTCTAGGTTGCCTGCTTCTTGAAGCTCCATGTCTGAGATATGTGATGCAGAAGGAGAGCCCAGGGAACTCATCACGGTCATTCCTGGGTCCTGAGGTCCCTGGTCAGTTGTCTTCTTCTCTCAATCTTCCGGGGTCTTCTCATACTGCGTTTATTTATAAGGACCCATGTTTCCCATTGCACTTAGTCAGAGGAGTAGGGTTAGTAATGTCTATGCCATCGTCCTGGACAGTTTGTGTTTTTAGGTGTGAATGTTCTTGTGTCTACCCAGGATTGGGCACTTAAGTTGGTTTATCACAGTACAAAGAGGCTGCTCTTTAAATATATTGCAGATCTCCATGACCACATGACATTGCTTTGCTCCTGAGGAGAAACTGCAGGGCAGAAACTATCCAAATTTTACTTTAGAGCTGGGATATAGCACCATGACGTAAAACCCAGGAAAACATAAGACAACTTCCTGAGAATCTTAGGAAACTAATCAACTCTTTGATCCCTACACAAGTCTCAGAGCAAACAGCTATATAAAGTATTATTATCATGCTTATTTTGGAGACAGAGGAAGAATTAGAGTGAGGCTGAGCATGTTTCAGAACCCTACTTTCATGAGCCTTTCTGAATCCCTAAGAGGGACCCCAGTGGTGTTCACATGGTTACACATTTTATACAATCGACAAGAATAAGGGATTTTATTTGTATTGGTTATGACTGCTTTTTGTTGCCATTCAGACTTCCTCTCTATTAGAGTCCCCTCTGTTGGGTAATTTTTGAAGTGGCTGTGAACGGTTTGGGGTTCTGTTAAGGGGAAGGGAATGGGGAATATATTTAATTCAGGTTTAATGAGATGTATTTATGTGATTCATACTCGCTTCCATCTATAGTTAAATTATTGGAAGTTATCTGGCATAAAATTGTTTCAAAAATCTCCTTACTGTTGCTCACCGTGTTGACTTGCTGGGCAATATAACAAGAAAATATTAATGGCTAACTGGATAGCAAATGTTATCAATTCAAGGTATATTTCAAGCTGGGTGAGGTAGCTCACACCTGTAATCCCAGCACTTTGGGAGTCTGAGGCGGACCGACTGCCTGAGCTTAGGAGTTTGAGACCACACTGGGCAACACGGTGAAACCTTGCCTCTAACTAAAATACAGAAAGGTAGCTGGGGAGGGGGGTGCACATCTGCAATCCCAGCTACTCGGGAGGCTGAGGCGGGAGAATCACTTGAGCCTAGGAGGCGGAGGTTGCAGCCAGCAGAAACTGTGACACTGTACTCCACCCTGGGTGACAGAGTGAGACTCCATCTCAAAAAAGAAAACAAATAGGCAACGACAACAACAAAAACCTGTATTTCAGATTAGCCATTGCTCAAGAAAACTTGAAATGTCCTGAAATCTCACAGCTCATGTATCTCAGAAACTTGATAAGGATTTCTCTCAATTTGAAATAATCCGAAACTTTACATGACATTTTGTTAATGACAAGGTGTGAAGCTGAAAACTTTTCTAAACTATCAATTTAAAAAATCAAATTTTAGGCCGGGAACAGTGGCTCACACCTGTAACCCCAGCACTTTGGGAGGCAGAGGCAGGCAGATCACCTGAGGTCAGGAGTCAGACCAGCCTGGCAAACAAGATGAAACTCCGTTTCTACTAAAATTACAAAAAAATTAGCTGGCGCCTGTAATCCCAGCTACTCGGGAGGCTGAGGCAGGAGAATCGCTTGAACCCAGGAGGCAGGGGTTGCAGTGAGCTGAGATCGTGCCACTGCACTCCAGTGTGGGCAAAAAGAGAGAAACCTGGTCTCAAAAAAAATCAAATTTGAATCAATAGCCTTAAAGGAAAGCCTCATTAATCTTTTAATTGTCTCTGAAGAATATGCCATTGCAAAATATTGTCAAAAGCATAAGAAAGAAGTGTCCTAGAGCTATGTTAAAGTAGAAAATCAATTTTAAAAATTTTGTATTTTGGGGCTGGGCATGGTGGCTCATGCCTGTAATCCCAGCACTTTGGGAGGCTGAGGTGGGTGGATCACCAGAGGTCAAGAGTTTGAGACCAGTCTGACTAACATGGCAAAACCCCATCTCTACTAAAAATATAAAATCAGCCGGTGTGGTGGCAGACACCTGTAATCCCAGCTACTCAGGAAGCTGAGGCAGGAGAATTGTTTGAAGCCGACAGGCGGAGGTTACAGCGAGCCAAGATGGCGTCATTGCGCTCCGGCCTGGGCAACAAAAGCAAAACTCCGTCTCAAAAAAAAAATGTATTTTTAAGATATTGTGATGTTTGAGGTTTAAAATTAATAATTCCTTATGATTTATTTTCTCATTAAATATTCTCCTTTGTATATAGTTTTGTCTGTAAAACTTTACATTATTTTACTTTGTAGGATCTTCCAATGATAGAAGCGTTGGGCCTTACCCAGCTGGACCTGCTAATCTGGAGGCCTTTCTTGGGGCCAGTCTGTAGCCTGGCTGGGGCCTGGTGGCAGTCAACAGAAGCCAGTCAATTTGGTTTCAGCAGGAGGGGATATATTGATTAGTTTGACAAATCTCAGAGTTTTGTTGGGGAAGATTGAAGGACTCAGCTCTGGGCTGTGCCTCCAGAACCACAGAACTGGATCAAAGCCAGCCTGACTGACCTCAAGGCCACCCTGCCTCCACCACACCATTCCTGCATTCTCCACACAGATGTCCACCCTGCATTGTGCTTCCTGGACCCCATTCTGAGCCACAAACTCACACGGTGTCTGATGGGCAGGCACCAAGTCAGGCTGGGAAAAGACGTCAGTGTGAAAGGCAAGATTCACAAAGTAGGGAGTTATGAAAATGTCTAGAACACTCGTAGAAAGATGATGGGCTTCCCTGATGACCAATGTCCGCCACACCTGCCACATGAAAGAATCCTCTGGGTTCCAGGCACAGACAGGTAAATAAGGCAGAGTCCCAACTGCCAGAACTCCCAGGAGCATGGGGTTAGACAGAGTGGTACCCAGATACCCCAAAGGAGAGCATAAGGGCTCCATCCACAGTCACCATAAGCAATGCTGAGACTGAGGACCACGACAATTCTCCAGCTGGTTGCTCCTGAGAGAGGAGAGTCAAGGGCTGGCCTCACCGGCCCCAGGCTAGACCATGCCCAGCTTAGGGTTACTGTTGCTGCCCTGGCCACTGCCTCAGAAATTCTCAGTTTCTGGTAAATGTTACATTCCATCACATTTGCAAAAAAGAAGAGAGATTTTAAAACCTAAAAATATAATATATACCAAACAGGCTCTTCTTCCCTCACCCACATAGGCACAGAATATAAATTAAGGTGTTTTTTTCAGAGTTTCTAAATGTGTATATATCTACAGGATCAAAAAATGAAAGGATAACTAAAATTTTATTTCAAAAATACAATCTCCCAGCAGATGAAACATAAAACATTTGTTAGGAACGTTCCTTCTGTAATGGAGGATGGGGAAAGAACGCATAAAATAATGACAATTTCAAATATGAAGACCACGAGAACAGAAATAGGGAGAAAGATGCTGCTGACCCAGCTCGATATTGAAACTGTTTTCCTTTGTGTTGTGATATCATCTGCTTTGGAAAAGGGACAAAGAAAGTGGCATGAGGTTTCGTACTCTCCGTGACAGTCCCTAGATGCCTATCATGTCTGCTGTTTGGAAATTAAAAGTCTAGGTGTTTCTGAGACATTGTGATTCTCCAATCAGTCATGCCCCTTGGCCCCTGCAGTCCACCGGCTGGATCCCAGGTTCAGATATTTGGCCTGGAAAATGTAATCACTATAACGTAGAGGTAAGCAAGAGGACGATGGATTTACTGAGTCATTACTCTGCACCAGACCCCAAGCATTGCTTTCCACGAGGCATCTCACTCCCTCCTCTTCGCCCCGCTGGGAGGTGGCTACAATTACAACCTGGCTTCCCATTTCAGTGAAAAGACAGACGCAGTCAGAAAGTGCTTCTGCAAGTCCTCAACCACCCCCTTCTGTGCCCGCTCATCTTCCCAGCCATCCTTCCCGCCTAAAGCCAGCCCTCCGCCCACACGCCAGACATTGGCTCTGCCTGTTCAAGGATTTGTCCAGCAGCGCTGGCTTCTCGCTCCTGTGTTGTTCATTTCCCCTTTGCAGGATCCTTCCCATCACACACACAGATGAAGCTTAGACATCCCTTCCCCCCGTCTGGGGTAGCTTCTCCAGCTACCATTTCTCACTCCCCTTTACAGCATAACTGAGAAAGGCAAAGGAGCATTATACTCCTAGTCCTCTCCTCCAGCATAAACTGAGCCCACGCTGGTCAGCTTCCCTCGCCTCACTCATCCCATAGAAATGCCTCTAGTCAAAGTGACTAGATGCCCCTCCACTGCCACTCCTAATGTCAACTCTCAGTCCTTATCTCACATGACTCATTGGCAACATGGGAAGCCGTTGTTCTCTGCCTCCTACTTAAAGCACTTTCCTCAGGGGGCTCCCAGGACTATGTACTCTTCCAGCTCTCTCCAGACCCACACTCATTCCTCAGGCTCCTTGGTATTTCCTCCTCAGCTGCCAGACCTCCTGATATCTTTGTGCCCTGGCTCAAGTTGGCCATCTTCTCCCCACAACTGCAGTACCCCTGAGGCCTTCCATCCACCATGGCAGTGAGCTGGGAAGTGTGTTTTCCCCAGGTGAGCCTTCAGATGAGACTGTAGCCCTGCTGACATTCTACTGCAGCCTTGACAGGTGAGAGACCTTGAGTCAGAAGCAGCAAGCAAAGCCAAACCCAGATTCTGACCCAGAAAAAACTGTGAGATAATAAATGTTTGTGTTTTTCAAGCTTTAATTTGTTGCATAGCAATAGCTAATACATTCTTCTATGACCTAAGTTTTGCCCTATTTAAGCTTCGAGGCTTTCCCCCTAATTCTAGCCTTCTGGTTTCTAGAGGATAAATCTGTGCCCTCTTTAGTAAGTTTCCAAAATATAAGAGAAGTTTGATTTTAGAAAGACGATAATTTCTTCTGGCTGAGTATGGTGGTTTATGCCTGTAATCCCAGAACTTTGGGAGGCTGAGGCAGAAGAACTGCTTGAGACCAGAAGTTCAAGACGAGCCTGGGCAACACAGCAAGACCCTATCTCAAAAAAACTAAAAAATTAGGCAAGGTAACGTCCACCTGTAGTCCCGGCTCTTCAGGAGACAGAGGCAGGGGATCGCTTGAGCCTGTCACAGCTGCAATAAGCCATGATCAAGCCACTGCACTCCAGCCTGGGCGATACAGCAAGATCCGATCTCTATGCTTTTTTTAAAAAAATAAATGTGATCATTTTATATAAGCAGTTTTCTCCATATGTTATGTTACTAGAGATTTAAGCTGGACTCAGAGTTCAGCAGCGGTGAGGAATCTGTGTCCACTAATGTCCTGTTTTCTCTTCCTGCATGATTGGCAGCAACTCTGAAAATTCTTTTCCTTTGTGTGCCAAAAAGTCTGGCTTCTCGGCTTCATTCCCAAGGGGTCTTGTCTGGGTTATGGAAGGACTCGACTTGCTGCCGAAGGAATTTTCACACAAAGACGTCTACCTTCTCACAAATCTTGTAGGACCGTGGCATGAGAGAGAGCCCTGGCCAAGTACTCCACGAACCAGATCCAGCTGAAGTAATTATTGCATTCCAAGATCCAAAGTGTATCCAGCCATGACAACAGGAGCTTCATCTTTCGTTCCGGTGGGACTGGCTGCTTGGAGTGCTCTGTGGAGAAGGATGTGAAGGCCAAGTTCACACTCCATGGGGAAGAATGCCACGGTCAGCGATCAGCTAGTGATGTCTGCCGTGATCGCAGGGATAGGAAGTGGAGAAAGGCTTTCCGCTGATGATGCTCCCCCATACCTTACAACGTCTCTTCCCCTTGTTCCGAAGGCCTTTTGAATGAGGTCTGCAGCCAGGTGAGTCTAGGTGCTTTTTAAAACAGAAAGGCCACAGCTGGAAATGGCAGCCCAAGGCCCGCCCAGCCCCAGGTTAGATTCCATTGATCTTGTCAACTGTTCATTCAAGAAAGGAAAGGCAGCTGCGTGCAGTGGCTCACGCCTGTAATCCAAGCACTTTGGGAGGCCGAGGCAGGAGGTTCATCTGAGGTCAGGAGTTTGAGACCAGCCTGGCCAACATGGTGAAACCCTGTCTCTATGAGGTTTTTATATCTATATCTATAGTTTTTGTATATATGTATTTGTAAAATACATGTAGCCGGGCATGGTAGTGTGCACCTGTAATCCCAGCTACTCAGGAAGCTGAGGCAGGAGAATTTTTTTGAACCTGGGAGGTGGAGGTTGCAGTGAGCCAAGATCCTGCCACTGTACTCCACCCTGGGCAACAGAGTAAGACTCCATCTCAAAAAAAAAAAAAAAAAAAGAAGGAAAGGCAGGCCAGATGGGAGGTCCAGGAAGTCAGGCAGGGAGCTGCATGCCTGTGCTGGGTGGGAACATAGGGGTGATAGTGACCTGGCCCCCCACAGGCAGTGGAGACAGAGAGAGCAACATTATCCTGGATTACCTGGGTGGATCCCAAATGCAATCACAAATGTCCTTATAAGAGAGGGGCAGAGGGAGATCTGATGTAGAGGAGAAGGCCATGAGAAGACAAGGTAGAGAGAGATTTGAAGATGCTAAGCCACTGCCTTTGAAAGCAGAGGAAGGGGCCATGAGCCAAGGAATGCAGTTCTAGAAGCTGGAAAAGGCAAAGAAACAGATGCTCCTGGAGACTCTGGAGGCAGTGGTCCCTGCGGCAGCCTGGTTCCATCCTAGTGAAACTGATTTGGGATTTCCGACCTCCAGGACTGTAGGAGAACAAACGTGCCTTGTTGTAAGCACCAAGTTTGTGGTGGTTTGTTAGAGCAGCCACAGGAGACTCACACAGTCAGTTTTCAATTCATTGCATCTCAGTTCCAAATGTACCTTTCCAAATGTGCTTTAGGACAAAGAATGGAACCTTTGAACCATTTTGCCTTTAAAGTGAGCGGAGTGTGAAGCTTTCTCAGTAGATGGTGCTGGAAGGACTTTGGTGCAATTTCCAGGGGGCAGGGGAAGGGTCGGCCACGCGGAGACTCTATCCTGTGGAGTCTGCTCGAGCCTCAGTCTGTGACCATGCTTGAGCCTCAGTCTGTGACCATGCTTGGTGATGACTGTCTACACCACTAACAACACAGCAGCTGGCCACCAACCTCACCACATAGCCTGCCACTTCCCCTGCAACCTCCCACCCGCTGCAGCCTCAGCACCCTGAAGGCTTTCTGTCCTGGGGGCACTTGGGTTCCGACTGCAGTGCATGCCTTTGGTTACTAATCACTTGTTCCCTGCCTGCCCTCCAGAGGGTGGCCTATTGTGTGTCCACCAACCCCAAACCAGCTGCAGCTGTGCTCTGGCTAAACTTCATTGCTGTCCAGTGGCTGAGCCACCTCCTCTCCAACTGAGCCTGAACCGCTAACAACTTCATTTTCACTTTGGTAGCTCCCTCAGCCCTAGGATACCGTTTAGAGCTTCTTTTTATCTTACTCTTTTATAACAGTAACTTTATCTTAAATTTCCCCTGTTTAAGCTACTGTGTGATTTCTGTCTCCCGATTAGACCCAGACTGCTACCAATGGCTCCAGACACGACTCACTGGTAACTTGAATCTGTGTTATTAACAATTTTTCATGATTTCTTAAGTCCAGAAAATCAACAAAACAATAACACAAGCTCTGATTTGCAGTGTTTGCCAATTTCCATGGTGTAAATACTCCTATCATGTCCAATGTCAAGCTCCCAATGTGACATCCCAGACTGCGGGCTTGGGAAGAGATGCCCAGTAGCCACTATTAATACTCTTCACACTGTATTGAGACCATGGATGCAAGTCGCTCTCAAAGCATAGAAAACAGCAAAAGTAGTAAAACTCATTAGGAAGAGATGTGTGTCACTTATTCGACTGTAAGTCCATATAATTGTGAATAATGCCAACTAGCTCACAAAATGTGAGAACATTTAATGCTTGGCTCTGTTCGATGCTACAAGCCAGCTCCAGTGCAGCACTGGATTAAGGGCCCCCAGCAACAAACCAGGGGGAGCTCAGCATTCTTTGCGCAAGGCTTCGGTTCAGCCTGTGGCATTGGGATGGGGGGTGAAGTGGGGACAGGGGAGACGGCGCAAGTTTCTCTGCTGCAGGCTTCCCTCAGCACATCCCATTGCTCCTGTTTTCTGCCCTGACATTGACGCCCCTTCATGTCCTGCCCTGAGCATGGAGGCAGCAGCCTTCCCCTGGGCCCCTTCCAGCATGGCCAGACCTGTCATTTGCATCTGAGAGTCCTCGTGGTCGTGGCTGCTGCTATTTTGAGCCCAGCTGACGTCACTGAAGGAAGAATTGAGGGAGTGGCTGTAGGCGTGGTGGTCACAGAGTCCGGAATCGAGTCCAGACCTTACTCCTGGCTAGTGGAAACACTGCGGGCCAGTCACGCTCCCAGGCCTGAGGCCCCACCTGTGCAGTGAGGGTGGGCCTGATGTGACCCTGAGGCTTTCTTCCAGCCCCAGGATGAAGTCCTGCTTCAGGTCCACCTTGATGACAGGCACAGCGATGCCACCTCCCAGGATCTGGCAGCTACAGGGGCATCAGTGGGTGCCACAGTCCTGCTGGGAAAGCCTATCCCTGGGAACCAGCCCCAGACCCTGATCTCAGGACCAGCCATCAGATAGCTCAGCCTTCGCCAAGAGAAAACAAAACACAGGCGGGTCATCTGATCTTCCTCTTCCACTTTCCCAGCGTCCAACCAGCCTCTATAATAAAACCCAGAGGAGACGGTCCCTTTCCAGAGATAAAACCCTTCCCAAGCCCTCCCCGCTACTAGGGCAACGCTGGGCAGGGGGTGGCTGGCAGGGAGCCCCAAGAGCTCTGCGCCAAGGGGGCTGGGCTGGTGGGGTCAACGTCCCAGCAGCTGCCTGCCCAGAGCCTATGCTAATGAGGGAGGAAAGTTACACTCTTCTTTGGTGCATATCATGACAGAGGGGACACCTCAGGGTCAGGGGTCAGCATGAGGGACATCTTCACAGTTCAGTGTGCAGACAGGACCAATGTCTCCCAGAAGCAAGATACTAAGTGAAGACCCCAGAAGTAGCAAGTCCAGAACACGTGACTATGGGAGTGATTCGGAGAGCCTCAAAATACCCTGGGGCAGGAAAGACCTCAGATAGAGACTGGCCTTGCTCAGCCTGATTCAGACCAAATTAGAGAGGATCGTTGTGTTCCATGGGACTCCACCAGAGCCCAGTGAGCCAGGAGTCTGCCCAGGCCTGGGAGGCAGCCTGGAGACTGTGGGGCCAGTGACAGTCCTCTCCTCCCAGGCGCAGTCCTTCCCTTCCTTCGTCACCCTCTGCACACCCGTCTCCATTCCTGCTGTCACGCCAGGGCCAAACTAGTGAAGCCTTTGCAAGCTCCACGCTGCGTTCTCAGAGAGATCCTACTCAAAAGGAGTGCTCGGAGTGGACTTTCTTGGAAGAGACTCTTTTCTCTGATGCCCTTCATCAGTGCCCTGCCCCCGGCCAGCCCCACCTTGTCCCCAACTTGCCCATTTTATCACCTGTCCCTCCTCCCCACTGTTCCTCCAGGCCTCAACCACAGGCCCTCCTTTGGGTCATCCTTTCTTCCTTAAAAGAGTCTGATGTCTGACCTAGTTCAAGAAAGTGGTGGCTCAGTGTCCAAGGAGCCAGTCTGCAGTCTGCCCTGGGCACCTCTAGCTGTATCTGCCTGTGCTTAAGCAAAGTGTAACTAATGATGACTTCATGGGCCTGTTAGTGCCCTGGCTTCCACATCCCCCTTCATGGTCTCATTAGTGAAAGGCAGATGAAAGAAGAAGGCTAAAGTCTAACTTGCTAGGTTATTCAGGAGGGAGAGAAGACAGAGATTACGAATAAACATAAATGGCCAGGCGCGGTGGCTCACGCCTGTAATCCTAGCAATTTGGGAAGCCGAGGCAGGTGGATCACCTGAGGTCAGGAGTTTGAGACCAGCCTGACCAACACAGAGAAACCCCATCCCTACTAAAAATACAAAATTAGCCAGGCATGGTGGCGCATGCCTGCAATCCCAGCTACTCAAGAGGCTGAGGCAGGAGACTCGCTTCGACCCAGGAGGCAGAGGTTGTGATGAGCCAAGATCGTGCCATTGCACTCCAGCCCGGGCAACAAGAGCGAAACTCTGTCTCAAAACAAACAAAAAACACCTGTGGATGACCCTTGTGGCTGGGACTGCTGGGACTGTGGATTGACACCCCACAGCCCCATGAGGTACATCTCCCAGGCATGGCGGCACCTTCCTGGGGCTGTCCCTTGTGCACACACTGTTACTCCAGCAGGCCTGGCCCCTCTACCTTTCTCCAGTGAGAAACTGTGAGAGTGAAACCCTCGGGCTGAGAAACCATGAGAGTGTGTCCCAAGCAGGTGCCGGCCTCAAAGAAAGCCAGCCCACCTCCTCCCCACCTGGTGTCCAAAAGAGCTGCATGTTGGGCTCAGGGGTCCATGCAGCCCTCCCCTCTCCCCTGGCACCCCCCAGCGTGGGGGCAGATTGGCCTGGGCAGGTCTGCATGGGGAAGGGGTCTGCTCGCTGGACCACCAGTCAGCGGTGCAGACCCGAAGCCCTGACATCCCCTGTTCCTAATTGACACGAAGTTGCCTGCTGTGTAATGGTGGCTCCGCCTACTTGCATAAGGACTGAGGCATCTGCCAGGAAAAGACATCAGGCTTGGCCAGCTCCATCTAGCGAGACATCCCAAGTCACCGGGGGAAGGGCTTTTCACTAAAGCCTCCAGGGAGGTGTTGGGACAGGAGCAGCACGGCTCAGAGACAAGCCATCAGAGCATGTGACAGCAAGGAGAGAGCCAAGCACACTGTCACCAAGCCCCAGGCCACACAGTCCCACGGGAGAGACTCTCCTGCAGCAGTGGGTGTTGGGGCAGGGGAGGAGAGCAAACTTGTTCCTGGCTCTTGAAATACCCTAGCTTGGCTGTGATGAATACATGTTAAACAATCCTGCTCACTCCATTTTGCCCACTGAGAGCTACGCAGGGCATTCTGCTCTGAGAGCCTGTGGTCTGAAACACCTGGCATCTTCGTAACCAGTTGTCTGAGAAACGGCCCACTGGCCTATACATCCCACACGTGCAAAACGGTGCAACTGCCTACCCCACATCCTGAGTGAAAAACGACTTTAAGTACAAGTTTTTTGTTAGGCACCCCCAACCTGCTCCTACTTCTGTAGCAATCTGCTTACCGCCCGCTGACCCTAAACTGGTATAAAAATGTTGACCACCCTTTGTTCGTGGCCGAGAGGTCCGAGCTCTAGCGACTCTCGAACGCCAGCCAATTAAAGGTGAACCCTCCACAAACTCAGCGCGTGGCGCTTCTATTTAAACTCGCTCGGGTATAACACCCATGGGAAGCCCTGAGGGGCCCCACAGACGTCAGTGCACGACAGGCAGCAGGAAGGGTCCTGGTGTCAGCGCGGAGCCGGGATTTCCGCCATTGCCTTCCTTCCCACAGCCCGGCCTCCTGGTCCCGCGCGCCTCACCTGTTGTTCCAGCCTCTGCGCCTGTTCGCATCTCTGGGGAGTCACCCGGTGGGGCTCCCCAGTCCCCGCAGCAGCGTCTTCCTCTGACTCCCGGGGCCCAGCTTGCCCTTCCGCGCTCAGGAGGCCATTTCCACACTCACACAAGGCTGCAAGAGGAGGCTGAGGAGAAACAGCGCACCCCACTGCAAGGCGACACGTTCCTAGTCCTTGGGCCCTTCCGCCTTCCCCGGGAGCAGGACTCCTGGCTGCTTCCGCCTAGCACCAGCAACAGCTGCGGATAATCAGCCTTCAAATTCGTACCCGAATCACGTGCTTCCAACTGCTCAGACAGACTGGCCTCGCTCAGCCCGATTAAGAACAAATTATCAGGCCGGGCGCGGTGGTTCACGCCTGTAATCCCAGCACTTTGGGAGGCCGAGGCGGGTGGATCACGAGGTCAAGAGATCGAGACCATCCTGGTCAACATGGTGAAACCCCGTCTCTACTAAAAATACAAAAAATTAGCTGGGCATGGTGGCACGTGCCTGTAATCCCAGCTACTCGGGAGGCGGAGGCAGGAGAATTGCCTGAACCCAGGAGGTGGAGGTTGCGGTGAGCCGAGATCGCGCCACTGCACTCCAGCCTGGGTAACAAGAGGGAAACTACGTCTCAAAAGAAAAAAAAAAAAAGAACAAATTAGAGAGGCTCCTTGTGCTCCATGGGACTCCACCAGAGCCCCGGGAGCCAGGCAGAGGGCAGGAGGATCAGGCCACCAAAGGTCACCTACTTACAAGCCTGGACTGGCAATGTCATCATGGAGGAGGTGGACAGGCATTTTTTTAAGGCCACCCCATGCTCGGGACACACTCTAGTCATTTCTAAGCCTTTGGGCCACTGGGGAGAGCTGGAAGGAGCCAGGGACAGCCATAGGGAGGTGCCACCATGCCTTGGAAACACCTCATGGGTCTGTGCTGCAGGTGACCATCCACAGTCCCAGCCCCTGCACAGGGATTGCTCATGGTCCTTATGGGGTCCCGACGGTCGGGCTCCGGGACAGGCTGCTCCATGGAGGCGGGTAAGATAGAAACCACCCTCAGGTCTCTCTTACAGGTCTCTTCATGCCTGTATTCAAAGGAATCAGCAAAAGATCTCCTCCCAGCCTGATGTGACGGCAAAATTCCTTACCCAAGACCAGGGCTGCTTAAATAATACAAGCTCTGCAATGGAAACCTACAAGGTCACTAAAAGAAGCAGGGCACGCTGGTGAGCAGCCGTGAATGGTCACTGAGATCCATTATAGTTCTGCAGTAGGACTCGAGAAAGTGCTTCCCTGTGTGCAGCGGGCTGTGATGAGGCATGTGGTCCCAGCTGAGGCCCCCACCCTGAGAGCAATACTGTCCCACATCCTACAGATGCTGGGCATGAAATCCCTCTTCTGCACAAGAGTGGATTGTCTGTGAGATCTTAACAGGAGCTATCCCATCCAGGCAGACTTGCCAAGAGGTTCCCTAAGCCACTTGGAGCCCTTCTAGAAGGGTGAGTTTGATCAGAGAGCTGGCAAGGGAGGAGACCTTGTCGAAGAACTTTGGGGACAGTTTGACAGGAGCTTTGGGGTGTCAGCCTTACTCCTACCATGGGGAGTGCAGAAGGGAGCTTCCCGCCCACCTCTCCTCACTCCTCCCCCACCTCAAGCCAGAGCAGAGGCAGAGAGGAGAGCCTCGAGGAGCCTGCCCTGGAGTTGGGTGCAAGGTGTAGACCTCGCCCTGAGTGGAAGAGGCAGGCTGGCCTGGAGGGGCTGCGGGAGAACAGCAGAGTTGCTCAGCAGGACAAAGGAGACACTGCAGAAGGGGTCTGAGTTCAGGTCATCTTGACCAGCGCCCTCTGCATGGCCCATAGTGAGGCAAAACCCTAAACACTGCATCAAAGTCTGGGAAGGGAACAGGCGGTTTGGTCCTTGGCTAGAGCCCTGCCAGCTGTCTCCTGCCCTCTAAGTATAGCCTACACTGTGGACGTAGTGTTCCCTCTGCCTGGCCCTCCTATGTGAAATCCCCTTCCCAGCCAGCCAGCCAGCCCTCCCACCTGCACTCCTGGCCCCACCCTTGAAACCCTGTCTGAGGTGGCTCAGCTCTTCTGTAAGACCTGTGCCTGGGCTTCCTTCCACCCCTGCTCAGACCCTCCCCGAGGCCCATGTCCATGTCAGTAGAATGCGTAAGGGATGCCTAAGCCCATTGTGTCCCAAGCACCTCCTTTGCAAGTGGGTAAAGCCATGCCCTGAGCCCTGGAAGGCTCCAAAAGGGGCGTGGTCACAGCCTTCAGTGCCGTCAGGGGCAGGAACGCAGAGGAAGAACAGGCCATGTGCAGACTCTGCAGGAAGGAATGGACGGAGTTGGGAGGGGAGGGGAGTTTCTGGGAGGTAATAAACTCCCCCTGACATGGAGATAACTGGTTGAGGGTCCCACCCACAGAGGGCAGGAGGCCAGAGGGTGCGGACTCAGAGGAAACCTGCTCAAGCTCACGTGGGACTCCACTGTTCAGGGAGCAAGCGGCCTGACTTGTTCAGCCTGGAATCTTGGCTGGGCCCACCAGACAAGTTATTTGTACCAGGCGCTCAGGAACTAAAGGTTTTAACAGAGATCCATAATGATGTCAATTAATGTGCTCACATTCTTTGAAAATTGGGTGTCTACAGATGTTAACCAGGACACACCACTCACCAGAAGCCCCTGATGATAACGTTCTGACTTCAGGGCAGGCAACACAGGCAGAAGGCATTGCATTGGGAAACCAGGTGCTTTTTTTTTTTTTTGAGACAGAGTCTCACAGTGTCAGCCAGCTGGAGCGCAATGGCACGATCTCGGCTCCCCGCAACCTCTTCCTCCCGGGTTCAAGCAATTCTCATGACTCAGCCTCCTAAGTGCTGGGATTACAGGCACATGCCACCACACCTGGCTAATTTTTTGTATTTTTTGGTAGAGACAGGGTTTTGCCATGTTGGCCAGGATGGTCTTGATCTCCTGGCCTCATGATCTGCCCACCTCTACTTCCCAAAGTGCTGGGATTACAGGCATGAGCCACAGAGCCCAGCCGGGAAACCGGATTTTAAACAGACACATAGCAAATTTTCCATATCATTTAGCATTTTGAAGTAGGGCAAAGCAGCCCTGGGAGAAGTCCCATATAATATCAGACTATCAGGATCCTAAATCGCATGTGTGACATTGAGCTCATTGTGTAGAATCTACAAGTAAAGGCCACTCAGGGAAAAAATGACAGAGCCTGATTCCCATAAGGAACTGGCCTCATTTGAAGGCTTTCCGTCCCACCTCTCTCCTCACTTCCCCCACACTCCTTTCCTGCTTCGTAAACTTTCACCACTGCCATTGACCAAAAAGCAAACAGAGACTTGGAAACCACGTGTGCAACATGGACACTGAGATCTGATTGATCGCTATTAGGTAAACCAAAATGTGGCTTAACCACCCAGGGGAGGCGTGATGCGTGTGTGTATGCACGTGTGAGCGTGACTGTGGGTGAGCGTGTGTGTGTGTATGCACGTGTGAGCGTGACTGGGTGACTGGGTGAGAGTGTGTATGCACGTGTGAGCATGACTGGGTGAGTGTGTGTGTACGCACGTGTGAGCGTGACTGGGTGAGCGTGCGTGTGTGTATGCACGTGTGAGCGTGAGTGTGGGTGAGTGTGCATGTGTGTATGCATGTGTAAGCATGACTGGGTGAGCGTGCATGTGTGTGTATGCACTGAGTGTGACTGGGTGAGCGTGCATGAGTGTGTATGCACCTGTGAGCGTGACTGTGGGTGAGCGTGTGTGTGTGTGTTGGTGATGACACAGAATAAGGCATGGTGTCTTATCCTGTATCTGAGAAGATGTGTGGTTTGTAGAAACAGACCCGTCTGTTAATTGCAGGATGAATGGCTCCGGCCACTGTAAGCCCATCACCCCCTGATCACCCTCTGATCATACATCACAAAGGAGATCTTGAGGAAAGAGTGAGTTTACTGACTGACATCTCATTAATTCAGCTCCAGCAGGAAACAATGAAATCTAACTTTTCTAGATATCATGGGTTCTCCCTGTAATCACTCAAACTTACAAATGAGCTTTTTATTAGAAACATTTTTATCCTTAACTAAAGTATTCAAAGCACAATTTAATTTTCCTTTGGACTCTGGGTCCTCGCTGTGGAAGATGGGTCATTGCTTGGGGTTGCAATGAGGATGACACCAGCAGGGCGCCCAGTTGGCCCCTACAGAAAAATGGCTGTAGGTCACCACATCTTGCAGCCTCACATGCGCTCGTAATGGTCTGTTGTAACGGTGTGGACGAAGCGATTCACAGCGGCACGCGGGGATCAATTACAGTGAAATAGCCGAGGTGAACATCGTCCTAATCAGCTGAACTGCTCCAGCTCAGCTGACACATAATCGATCGTGTCATAATCCATCTAGTCAAAAGTTTGCAGAAGCGAGGAGAGAGGGCTGGAGCCACATCCAGGAGGGCAGGGGTTTGTACCCGTCTCTTAACCCTGGGCAGCTGCAGATCTAGGTCAGGGGGCCAATGTTACTATATCTGCAAGCTCTGGCTGAGTGTACAGACCACAGCCCTCTTGGAGTTACGGGCTGGCTCCCACCCCACCATATTCCACGTGGGACTTGAAGTGGCAGTTACTTGTTGCCATGTGCCTGGGGCCCTTACCCACCAGGCAGCCCTTTGAGCTCCACTGGCTGCACTGGAAAACCAGATTTTAAACAGACAGCTGTGTGTAAGTGTTTGCAGCTGGCAGGCCGTGCTTATCTGCGGAAATGCTGGCATTGGCACTGTTCTGTTTCTGCGGCTGCCTCCGGGACCTGGAGAGTTGACTCAGTCCTCCCCGGCTGCTGATGCCCCTTTAGAGATCGAGACTAAACCCAGAGCCAGGAGCTGCAAAGCTGAGGCCCAAACCCTGGCTCTTGGTGACTGTCACCCTGGAGGGCCCAGTAAGCCGTGACAATAAGACAGGACATTGCTACTAATAACAGTAAAAGCACAAAAGGTGGCGACCTTCCTGTGTTTGTGAATTAGAGTGGATTATAAATATCACATGAGGAGAACTTGAGTTGTGTTTTCACATAGATCGAGTCATTTGCGATCCCATGAGGCAGCTTCTGATAATCCCTCCATTTTACAGATGAAGATACTGAGGCCTTGGGTGGCTACAGACCACGCTGATGTATCCGAGCACTCTGCGGCCTCGGCTTCCCACCAAGCTGCCGCCTGCCTCCCTGTGAGCCGCCTCTCCCGGCCTCCTTCCACCCCGCAGCTGCCGTGTCTGTGCTTGCTCGCTTGCATCCTTCTGCCCGCCAGGACTGTCACCTGCAGCTTCACTCATCAGGGTTGCCCACCAGAAAAGACCTTCTGGTGTCTGATTTCGTTATCTGCTTACAAAATGCCTTCATGACGATGACATCAAAAATAATCTGACTTAATTTTCCTCCAAGAATTTCCTTTCTTACACAGCCCAACATTAGCTGCCCCCATATCCATCACACGCTGGGGCCGATCCCAAAGGGCCGGGCCAGTTAGGAATGGCATTTGGCTGTCAGGAGCAGACTGCAGCTTACACAAGACAGAATTTTATTTCCCTCCAGTGGGAAGGAAGGCAGAGCTGGGGTGGAAGCTCCCCATATCCTTGGGGACAGTAGATCTTTCTCATCTGCCTTTCTGTGACAAACACGTCCCTACTCCAGCCCGAAAGAAGGGGGAGAACAGAAACAGGCGGAAGGACACATGCTGCTTCCAAAGGAGTGGTGTGTGCTGGTCCCATCTAACAAAGCAAAACGAAACCAAAACCAGAAACTACACACGGCCTCTCTTGCTGATGGATGTCCCGGTGGTCTTGGATTGGTGGGCTTCAACAGGCTGGGGTTCCAGCACGATTCAGCCAAAACCTCCAGTCCTAGGCCTATGGAGCAAAAGGAGGTGAAGATGAGTAATTGGGAGACTGAGAGGAAAAGGAGCAAATGTGGCTGCTGTGGTGATCCTGATACTGGTGACTGCAGGAAGCAGCTGTGACCCCTGGAGCCAGGGGAGCTCGGAGGAGGGGCTGGCGCTGTACCTCTGAACCCAGCATGCTGAGGCCGGGAGGCAGAGGCCTTGGCATGGCCAGGGCCGTGGTGGTGGCCATGCCCATCCTCTGCTGCCAGAGCAGTCAGGCTCTCCAGGGCACCTCTTTGTGCACCCACAGCCAACAGCTCTGGGCAGTTAGTGGGAAATTAAAGCAACCGGGAAAGTCAGAAGCACTGAGGCATCAGACACACACACGGGCAGTACCCCCCGGTGGCTAGCTAGAGACACTGACCTTTTTTGGTGATGGATGTTCTGGTGGGCTTGGGTTGGTGGGCTTCAACAAGTCGTGTTTGGAGCTTAGCACAATTCAGCCAAGATCTCCAGTCCTGCAGCCTGGGACCTTGACTTGGTAAACACGAACACATCTGAGACCCCTTGAGGGACTGGGCATAACTGTGAGTCTGAGTTCCAAATATTTTATTAAGCCTGTCAGCGAAGTGAGTGCTGTCTGTCTGTAGGAGGTCGTCTATGGGAGCGGGAAGAGCTGAGTCCAGTGGGTCTCTCCTGGAGCCAGCTCCAGGTCCACCGTCTCCCCATAGATGTCCTCTTGCGAAGGAAAATCACTCAAGACAGATGACAGGAGGGTCCTCAGCCTGGAGTGATGACAGCTGGCTCCGGGCCAGGTTCTAGACACAGGTTTGCGGGTGCGCGGTTCTGACACCACCGCCATTCTTACAGGATGGTCTGGTCCGAATGGGAGCCCCTCCCAGCCCAAACGCGCGCGGTTCTGACATCACCGCCATTCTTACAGGGTGGTCTGGGTCCAAATGGGAGCCCCTCCCAGCCCAAACACCTGCTTACTCCATGTTTTCACATAATAATTCTAATTCACATAAATGATGTTATTTCGTCAAGGGCAATTGAAATGTACTTTTAGTAGAGACAGGGTTTCCCCATGTTGGCCAGGCTGGTCTTGAACTCCTAACCCTAGGCGATCCACCCACCTTGGCCTCCCCAAGTGTTGAGATTACAGGTGTAAGCCACCACACCCAGCCACTTTGGGTGACTTTTAACATAGACAAAATAGTTATTTTGAGAGGCATCCTAAAACACATAGAAAAAAAAATCCTGACTATCCATGGCCTGCATTCTTTAGTTGACTTCTAAACTCAGTTCAGATTCTAAAATGATCTGCCTAAGTTATACTACCCAGGTCAGAAAAAGGTTTCCGTGATAAACTCAGACTTGTGCCGGGGATTTACACACCAGGTTCTTCTGACCTCCTTCGACTAATCATTTGCCGGGAGAGCCAGAGCCTTGCTGGGTGCGTGGCACGACCCTAAAAAGGACACAGGTTAACACATCCTTGAAAACACAAACAGCAAAAGAAACTCTTTCCACAGCAACACTTGTCAATATTGCCAACAAAGGAATAACTGAAAGTTAATATCCCATACTAACTTCAGAAAAAAAGAGCTAGTGAGGTCTGAGGGATGCTGAAGGGGGCTCCAAGGAGGACTGTAGCCGGCCCCGTCTCACCTTCTTTCCCCCTTCTTTTCCTCTAGCTCTGGAAAGACTCTGGAGGTTAATTATAGCAAACGGTATTTTCTAAAAATGGCCTCCATGCGATTTCTACTTTCGTTGCTTTTTCTGAACCTTCCTGCCCTCCCACCCTCCAATCAGAGGGGGAGTTTATGTCTGTACCCCTTGGCTTCGTGTGGGCCTGTGTAGCTCACTCAGTTAATGGGCTGTGGTAGAAGCAACGTGGCCTGGCTTCTGGAACTGGGTTAGAACAGGCAACACCGCGTCCACGTGGCCAACCAGCACGCTGGAAGGCAGCCCAAACCAGACCCGTGCAGAGAGACCACACAGAGAAGGATCCCCAGGCAGCTGACGGATGAGCCTTTGGATGAGTCCAGTCCCCATCCTCTGAGTCTCCCAGGTGCGGCCCCAGGCATCACAGAACAGAGATAAACCATTTTGCTGTGCCTGTCCACATGTCTGATCCACAATATCTGTGAAAATATGCGCTGTTTTACACCACCAAGCTTTGAGGTAATTTGTTACACTACCATAAAAATCAGAACATTAAGTAATGACAAAAATGTTCCATTATTATGTGCATACTCTAGAACTAACTAGCCCAGATAAACAAATCTCCCACAAAAGAAAAACAATACGTATTACAAGGTCTGTTAAAAGCCATGGGAGATGCTGTCCTAATTGGTTACAGAGGCCTTATATAAATGTAAAATAAGATAATGCCAAGAGTTTCCAGAGGATGGAGAAAAATATTAACCTTCTTGTTATATGTTGATTCTTTTTTTCCAAAGGAAAGAAGTTTCACTATGACTTTCATTAATGACTTTGGTTACTAGGTTACCAAAAATTAGACTATTCACAGCTTTTAAACATGGCTGGAAAATGCTTTAAAAATCATTCTATAAATATAGAAGAATATATTTTTTAAAAGTCCATTCAATGTTCTTGATAGATGGCTTTGCAGGCAAACTAGAGTGAGATGGTGATTTTGAAACATCTCATTTTCAGACATTTTATTTCTGCTTCCATGTGGGATGTAGAAAGCTGCAAAGCATAATAAAAAAAATGTGGCTAGTGTACCAAAGTTATCATTTTTCTTGAGTCTATCAAAGATCTAAGGTTTCAAGGCAATCAAACCAGCAGAATTCCAAAGAGGGAGCAGGCCCTCCAGGGCACATGAGACATCTGACGTTTCTCATTTTTGGCTAAGCACAGGAAAAACATGTGGCCACCATTAGGGATGAAGCTATCAGATAAAATGTTAGTAAATCGGCCGGGTGCAGTGCCTCACGCCTGTAATTCCAGCACTTAGGGAGGCCGAGGCGGGCAGATCACCTGAGGTCGGAAGTTCGAGACCAGTCTGACCAACACGGAGAAACCCCGTCTCTATAAAAATTAAATTAAATTAAATTAAATTAAATTTTAAAATGTTAGTAAATCACTGAAGGTCAAAGTGTGGCCTAGGATGTAAGTTTGGAATAGCTGGGAAGCCCAGGGAGTCACACTCACTCACAAGATCACTGAGGGCTCTCAAAAGACATATTAGAAGTGGGCGGGAAACTGGGACTGCTCCTTCCGTGGCACAGGTACATGGGGGTGCAGGACAAGGTCAGCTGCCGTTGGAGGTTGAACAAAGCCCCACCCACGTCCCCCTAGATCCTTCCTTTCCAGGCAGTAAAAGCCTTCCGACATTGAGGGCAGGGGACCACCTTCTCCCACACACAGGGCACAGGAAAAATCCATGCTTTTATAGAAAGAGCAGAAGCAAAGCCAGAAGAGGGGTAGGGAAACTCTAGCCCCAAGGACACAGGAGAAAATCCTCTGCTGCTGTGGGAAGGGTACATGCAAACGCTTCCTAGTTCTGGGATAAAATGAAAAAGTTATTCCAGGCCCAGGATCCTCTACCAATACCAACCGGAAGTCTGCTACTAGTGAGGGAGGGCAGGGCAGGGAACTCCTGTCCAGGCCCAGTCACAGATACGAGGTGGAATTTAATTGCCATAGGAAGGAAGAGCAGAATTGCTGAGACAGCCCCACCCTGAGGTCTGGCTAAGAACGAGGCTGCATCAAGACAAGAAAGAGTCGCTTGAACCCGTGAAGCAGAGGTTGCAGTGAGCTGAGATTGCGCCATTGCACTCTAGCTTTGGCAAAGAAGCGAGACTCCTCAAAACTCAAAAACAAAGTGGAAGATGAAGAGAAAAGCTCAAAGACAGCAGAGAAAACAGGGAACATTACATGCAGAACAGCAAAAATAAGAATTACAGGACACTTCTGATCAGAAACTAGGCAAACCAAAGACAACGGAGTGACATCTTTAAAATGCTGAAAGAAAGCGGGAAAAACATCTCTCAACCCAGAATTCTATATTAAGTTAAAATACCATTTAAAATTAAGGTAAAATAAAAATGTTCTCAAATAAAGGTTGAGACACTTAATTTTTCAATTTGTTTAAAGAAATTTCTTCAGGCAGAAGGAGTGTTTTATGATCACCTGGAGGGGCAGGGGATTGGGCCGCCTCTCAATGGAATAGTTTAAATGTCAAGAATGATAAGGCCACATGCACCAAGAAGATATGAAATGTTTCTTGCTCATGCCACAGGACTTTCTGAAGAGAAAGGGTCAGGTGCAAGTCAGTACAAACGGCAGGAGTGAAGCAGAGTTTGTGGACCTGGCTTGTATTATGACCACGGGGCGAGACTGAGGAAAAGGTTCGAGCATAAAGGGTGGGACTCGGGTGGTTTGAACTTCCGGCTGGCACCAAGGGAAGATATGCAGGTCCCTGCACTTGGAGGAGGAAGGAGGTTTGAAAGCTATCCAAGGTCAATCATGAAGGTCTTACTGATTATTACCCGGAATGTAACAGCAGACAGAAGTTCGAGTCTATACCAGGGGTGTCCAGTCTTTTGGCTTCCCTGGGCCGCGTTGGAAGTAGAACTGTCTTGGGCCACACATAAAATATGCTAACACTAAGGATAGCTAATGAGCTAAAAAAAACCTCATACTGTTTCAGGAAAATTTATGAATTTGTGTTGGGCCACATTCAAAGTCATCTTGGACCTCATGTGGCCCATGGGCCACGGCCAGAAAAATTGGCTTTACACAAAGAAATGAAGAGCATGAGAAATAGTAAAAAACTGAAGTAGGTATGAAAGACTCCTCTCACTTTTACTGGAGTAACCGCATTCCATATTATATGTCCACTATTTATAAGCACCTGGATGAAATCTGTAAAGCAACCATCAGAAGACTCAGAGGCAGGGAACAGAAGGTGAATTAGCCAGGGATTTTGAGACATGAAGAACAACCAGGTGGTGAGTTCCTGGTAATGATTTCCTTCCCGTATATCTTCATCTGAGTACCAGAGATGCCCACACTCAGAAACATCAACAGGCACGAAAAGCAAGGCTCCAAGGAAGGCTTGCTTTCTGTAGCCAACAGTATTGATAAAGAGCAGCCCTGAAAGACAGAACACATTCTACTCCAGATGAACACCTCAGAAAAAGCTACACCTTCCTCCATCCCCACCCAACACTACAGCTGCGGGGACTGAGGGCACGGTGGCTCATGCCTGTAATCCCAGCACTTTGGGAGGCCGAGGCAGGTGGATCACGAGGTCAAGAGATCGAGACCATCCTGGTCAACATGGTGAAAACCCATCTCACTAAAAATACAAAAAATTAGCTGGGCACGGTGGCTCATGCCTGTAATCCCAGCACTTTGGGAGGCCGAGGCAAGTGGATCATGAGGTCAAGAGATCAAGACCATCCTGGTCAACACGGTGAACCTAGGAGGCGGAGGTTGCGGTGAGCCAAGATCGTTCCATTGCACTCCAGCCTGGGTAACAAGAGTGAAACTCTGTCTCAAAAAAACCATAGTATCCAAATTCTCCAGTATACAATAAAAAGTAAAGCATCACTGCCCTTCCTTAATGATCAGGTACGCTTCCTTATCCCCACTTGGAGTATGGTCATGGAGACTGTATTCGTCTGTTCTCACTCTGCTAATAAAGACATACCTGAGACTGGGTAGTTTATAAAGGAAAGAGATTTAACTGACTCACAGTTTGGCATGGCTGGGGAGGCCTCAGGAAACTTACAGTCATTGCAAAAGAGGAAGCAAACATGTCCTTCTTCACATGGTGGCATCAAGGCTCCAAGGAAAGCTTGCTTTCTGTAGCCAAAAGTATTGATAAAGAGCAGCCCTGAAAGACAGAACACATTCTACTCCAGATGAACACCTCAGAAAAAGCTACACGTTCCTCCATCCCCACCCAACACTACAGCTGCGGGGACTGAGTGCCGAGAAAAAGGTGAAAAAGCCCCTTATAAAGCCATTCTCTCGTGAGAACTCACTCAGTATCATGGGAACAGTAGCATAAGGTAATTGCCCTTATGATTCAATTACCTCCCACTGGGTCCCTCCCGTGACATGTGGGGATGATGAGAGCTACAATTCAAGATGAGATTTGGGTGGGGACACAGCCAGACCATATCAGAGACTGTGGGTAGAGACCCGTTTGCGCATTTCTGTCCTGCACTGAGGAGAAAGAATGCTTCCTGCATAGCAGTACTTGGAGCAAACTTCAGGGTGAAGCCCTTTCAACTCTTCTGATCCTACACTAACATGGGTAGAAGTGGCATCCCTCCCCCCATACCTATCACCGTGGAGACTGTAGAGTGACTCCTGTCTACCATCCCTCCACTGCACTAAGCAAATGTCAGCAAAGAGGCATTGCTCCTCTCCCACTCCACTGGTGCATAGACTGTGACCGTCCCCACCAGGCACAGGGCAAACAGCAGCAAAGAGGCAGCACCCCCTCCCTCCCAGTGAGAGCAGGGGTGAGCAGGATTACAGGGAGGAGAAAATCTGTGCATTAATTCTTGGGCAGACCCCCAAGCAGCCTATGCATGACTAATAAGAATCAACACGTTAAAAGATTGAAGAACTGAGCCACACTGTCAAATAGTGCCATCATTTCACATTGGCCTCTGGGCAACACATCAGCTGGGAAGACTGGGGTAGCATTTGAATCCTAGCCCACAAACATGGACCAGAACACGCATTCTTAGCCTCAACAGGCTGACTGCCTGCTCAAAGAAGATTTAAATAGGAGCCAGAACTTCATAACACAACACTTGAAATGTCCGAGCTACAATCCACACTTACTCATCACACTATGACCAGGGACGTCTCAATTTGAATGCAAAAAGGCAAACAACAGACACCAACACCAGATAATACAGATGCTATAATTATCCAACGAGGGTTTAAGGAGCCAACAGAAAAATGCTCCAAAAAGTAAATAGTAGAACTTTGGGGGGTGGGGGAAGAAAAAAGAGAAACTCTAAACAAAGGAAAAGAAAACTTACCGCAAAACTTACAACTGAAAAATAAAATATGCGAATAAAAAGAAACTCACTGAATGGGTTGCACAGCAGATGGAGATGAAATCAGAATTAATTAATCTGAAGCTAGATCAATACAAATTATCCAGTCTAAATAAGAAGAAAATAAGACTTTAAAGTGAATAAAACCTCAAAAATTGTGGGACAGTAACAAAAAAAATTTTTAATTAATGTGATTAGAGCCTCAATGGGAAAAGAGAAAGAGTGTGGGACCCTAAAATATTTGAAGAAAAAATATTGAAAATTTCCCAAATTGGGCAAAATGCATAAGCTGACAAATTCAAGAGATTAAGCAAACTCCAAGCAGGATAAATCCAAAGAAACCCATGCTCAAATACATAATAATCAAATATCTGAAAACTAAAGACAAATTTAAAAATTTGGGGAACAACCAGAAAACAATGATTATTTCCTACAGCATTAACACTACTCACATGAGTAGTGTCAATAAAATTTTATTTATTTATTTATTTATTTTTGAGACGGAGTTTCACTGTTGTTACCCAGGCTGGAGTTCAATGGCACAATCTCGGCTCACTGCAACCTCTGCCTCCTGGGTTCAAGCAATTCTCCTGCCTCAGCCTCCCGAGTAGCTGGGACTACAGGTGCGCACCACCATGCCCAGCTAATTTTTGTATTTTTAGTAGAGACGGGGTTTCACCATGTTGACCAGGATGGTCTCGATCTCTTGATCTCATGATCCACCCGCCTCGGCCTCCCAAAGTGCTGGGATTATAGGCGTGAGCCACCACGTATTTCCAGCATATTTTCCAGCAGATATCATGAAGGCCAGAAGGACGTGTCATAATGTTTTTCAAGTGCCGAAAGAGAAAGAAAAATTGTCACCCAGAATTCTATATTCGCCAAAACTGACTTTCAAGTATGAGGGTAAAATAAAGGTATTCTCAGATGAAGAAAATCTAAAAAAATTTGCTGCCAGCAGAACTGCCTTAAAGTGTTTTTTTTTGCTAAAGGAAGTTCTTCAGACAGAAAAGAAATGATAACAGAAGGAAATGTGGAACGTTTGGAATGAAGACGAGACAAAGAAAGGGTATCTTACTTTTCTATTGCTTTGTAACCATTACTAGAAACTTGGAAGCTTAAAACAGCACATTGTGGATGAGTATTCTGGGTATGGACAGCACATTGCGGGTGAGTATTCTGGGTGTGGACAGCGCATTGCGGGTGAGTATTCTGGGTGTGGACAGCACATTGCGGGTGAGTATTCTGGGTATGAACAGCGCATTGCGGGTGAGTGTTTGGGTATGGACAGAGCATTGCGGGTGAGTATTCTGGGTGTGGACAGCACATTGCGGGTGAGTATTCTGGGTATGGACAGCACATTGCGGGTGAGTATTTGGGTATGGACAGCACATTGCGGGTGAGTATTCTGGGTATAAACAGCACATTGCAGGTGAGTATTCTGGGTATGGACAGCGCATTGCGGGTGAGTATTCTGGGTGTGGACAGTGCATTGCGGGTGAGTATTCTGGGTATGGACAGCACATTGCGGGTGAGTATTCTGGGTGTGGACAGCGCATTGCGGGTGAGTATTCTGGGTGTGGACAGCGCATTGCGGGTGAGTATTCTGGGTGTGGACAGCGCATTGCGGGTGAGTATTCTGGGTGTGGACAGCGCATTGCGGGTGAGTATTCTGGGTGTGGACAGCGCATTGCGGGTGAGTATTCTGGGTGTGGACAGCGCATTGCGGGTGAGTATTCTGGGTGTGGACAGCGCATTGCGGGTGAGTATTCTGGTGTGGACAGCGCATTGCGGGTGAGTATTCTGGGTGTGGACAGCGCATTGCGGGTGAGTATTCTGGTGTGGACAGCGCATTGCGGGTGAGTATTCTGGGTGTGGACAGCGCATTGCGGGTGAGTATTTGGGTGTAAACAGCGCATTGCGGGTGAGTATTCTGGGTGTGGACAGCACATTGCGGGTGAGTATTCTGGGTATGGACAGCGCAATGCGGGTGAGTATTTGGGTGTAAACAGCGCATTGCGGGTGAGTATTCTGGGTATGGACAGAGCATTGTGGGTGAGTATTCTGGGTGTGGACAGCACATTGCGGGTGAGTATTCTGGGTGTGGACAGCGCAATGCAGGTGAGTATTCTGGGTATGGACAGAGCATTGCGGGGGAGTATTTGGGTATGAACAGCACATTGTGGGTGAGTATTCTGGGTATGGACAGAGCATTGCGGGTGAGTATTCTGGGTATGGACAGAGCATTGCGGGTGAGTATTCTGGGTATGGACAGCACAATGCGGGTGAGTATTCTGGGTGTGGCGTAGCTGGCTTCGCTGTTTTGGGGTCTCACCAGGTTGAAGCACAGGTCCTGGTGGGACTGTTTCTTTCTGGATCTTGGGGTCTTCTTCCAACCTCATCTGGTTGTTAGAAAAATTCAATTTCTTGTAGTTGTAGGAGCGAGGCCCTCTGATCCCACAGGACACCCACAGATTTTGCAGCGTGTTCCTCAATAAGGAGTTCCTAGCAGACGATCTCGCTTCTTCAAGGTCTGCTGTGGTTAGGCCACACCCATCTGCAACAAAGAGGTGTAATTCAGCACTGCACAGTGAGCTGAACATGTGCCCCACCCAGACCTGCAGACTGTACCCCAAAAGAATAAGAGCTTGAAAGAAAAAGCAATCAGTTCTTACAACATAGTATCCAGGCTGGGCACAGTGGCTCATGCCTGTAATCCCAGCACTTTGGGAGGCCGAGGCAAGTGGATCATGAGGTCAAGAGATCGAGACCATCCTGGTCAACACGGTGAAACCCCGTCTCTACTAAAAATACAAAAATCAGCTGGGCATGGTGGCGCATGCCTGTAATCCCAGCTACTCAGGAGGCTGAGGCAACAGAATTGCCTGAACCCAGGAGGCAGAGGTTGCGGTGAGCCGAGATTGTTCCATTGCACTCCA
Organism: Saguinus oedipus; assembly: GCA_031835075.1. Classification (NCBI taxonomy): domain Eukaryota; kingdom Metazoa; phylum Chordata; class Mammalia; order Primates; family Cebidae; genus Saguinus; species Saguinus oedipus. The sequence continues at coordinate 15,165,410 of CM063174.1, forward strand.
GCCTGGGTAACAAGAGTGAAACTCCATCTCAAAAAAAACCATGGTATCCAAATTCTCCAGTCTACAATAAAAAGTTCTTATACCAAGAACCAGGACATTCACAAGTTGATTGAGAAAAGGTGATCAAAAGGTGCCAACATTGAGATGACTCAGATGTTGGGATTATCTGATAAGAATTTTAAAGCAACTATCACGAAAATGTTTCACTGAGCAATTATTAACACACTTAATATAAATAGAAAATAAATAGAAGATATAAAAATATACCAAGGGAAATTATGTAATAAAAATTTAATAATTGAAATTAAAAACTCACTGGATAGGATGACTCAGTAGTAGACAGGAGATAATAGAGGAAAGAAAAAGCAGTGAACTCAAAAACAGATCAATAGAAATTTCCAGTTGGGGTTGGGCACAGTGTCTCACGCCTGTAATCCCAGCACTTTGGGAGGCCAAGGTGGGTGGATCACCAGAGGTCAGGATCTGACACCAGCCTGGCCAACATGATGAAACCCCGTCTCTACTAATAACACAAACATTAGCCAGGCATTTCTTATAAATAAAGCCACTCCCTGTAGTCCCAGCTACTTGGGAGGCTGAGGCATGAGAATTGCTTGAACCCAGGAGGCAGAGGTCGCAGTGAGCTGAGATCGCACCACTGCATTCCAGCCTGACGACACAGTCTCAACAACAACAGAAAATGGACAAAAACAAGCTAAATAAACAGCGCTTCAGTGAGACAATAACAAAACAAATCTACCATTTGTATCATCGGAGTCTCAGAAGAAGAGGAAAAAGTTTAAAATTGAAAAATATTTTCAAAAATTGGCTGGAAATCATTTTTTAAAATTTCTATTAGTCCAAAAGTAGGCCAAGAAAGGAGAAAAATGAGGGCAAGAAACAGATGAAACGAATAAAAAACAATTAATAAAATGGTAGATTTAAATTCAATCATATTACTAGTGACATTAAACAAAGGATCTAAAATCTTCAATTAAAAGTCAGCGATAACAGGGAGTGATGGCTCACACCTGTAATCTCAGCACTTTGGGAGGCCACGGTGGGCACATTGTTTGAGCACAGGAGTTTGAGACCAGCCTGGGTGGCATGACAAAACCCCATTTCTACAAAAACTAGGAAAATCAGCCAGGCATGGCAGTGCATGCATGTGGTCCCAACTACTCAGGAGGCTGAAGTGGGAGAATCATGTCAGCCCAGGAAGTCAAGGCTGTGGTGAGCCATGATCATGCCACTGCCCCCCAACCTGGACTACAGAGTGAGACCCTGTCTCAGAAAAAAAAAAAGCCAGAGATTGTCAGATTAGTTGAAAAACCAAGACCCGATATATGCGGTCTAAAAGAAATTTGGTTTAAGTATAAAGACATAGATAGGTTACAAAAGTAAAAGAATGGAAAAAGATGTATTAAGCAAAAATTAATAAAAGTGGGAGTGGTTATGCTAATATCAGAAGAAAATAGATTTCAGAACGAAGAATAATACTAGAGATAAAGAGAGACATTACCTCATAATAAAGGAGTAAATTCATCAAGAAGACATCACAGGTTCTTCAAAAAATTAAACATAATTACCATATGATCCAGCAATTCCACTTCAGGGTATATACCCAAAATAATTGAAAACTTGAAAGCAGGAACTCCAGTAGATATTTGCATATCAGTGTTCATAGGAACATTATTCACAATCGCCAAAAAAAGAAGCAACTCAAATGTCCATCAGCAGATGAACAGAAAAGCAAAATGTGGTGTCTACGTACAACAGAACATTATTCAGCTTTAAAAAGGAGTGAAATCTGACACATGCTACCATATAGATGAACCTTGAAGACATTATGCTAAGTGACATAAAAGGACAAATATTGTATGATTCCACTTATATGAGGTACCTAGAGGAGTCACCTTCATAGAGAAAGAAAATAGGATGTTGGTTGCTAAGGGTAGGAGGTGAGTGTTGGGAGTTGTTATTTAATGGAGACAGAGCTGCATGCTGGGAAAACGAAAAAGTTCTGGAGATGGATCGTGGAGAGAGTCGCACAATAATGCAAATGTGCTGAATTCCACTGGACTGCACACCTAAAAATGGCTAAAATAATAAATTTCATGTTATGTATATTTTGTCATAATAAAAAAGGAAGACATCACAATCCTAATTGTGTATGCCTAAAATAGAGTTTCAAAATACGTAAGCAAAAATTGATAGAACTGAAAAGAGAGGCCAGGCACAGTGGTTCACTCCTGTAATCCCAGCACTCTGGGAAGCTGAGGTGGGTGGACATGGCGAAACCTTGTCTCTACTAAAAATACAAAAATTAGCTGGGCGTGGTGGTGCATGCCTGTAATCCCAGCTACTCGGGAGACTGAGGCAGGAGAATTGCTTGGGCCCAGGGGGCAAAGGTTGCAGTGAGCTGAGATCGTGCCACTGCACTCCAGCATGGGCAACGCAGCAAGACTCCATCTCAAACAAATAAACAAAAAATTGAAAAGAGAAATACAAAAAGCTACCACTAGACTTGGAGACTGCAACATTCCTCCATCAGTAACTGAAAGAATAAGTACACAGAATATTGACAAGGATACAGAAATCCTGAAAAATATTATCAAGCAACTTGATCTAATCAGCACTTATAAAGCACATACCTGAACCAGCAGAATACACAGTATTTTCAAGTGTTCATATAACATTCAACATGATAGACCATATTTGAGCCACGAAGCAAATCAACAAATTTAAAATAACTAAAATAATACAAATTTTATTCTGTTACCACAGTGAAATCCAACTACAAACTAATTATAAAACTATATCTTGAAAATATATTTAAGGATATTTTAAAACAAAAAGTTTAAATAAATCATTTAAACAATTATCTTTAAATGATTTATTTAAAAACTATCCTTTGGGCCAGGTGCAGTGGCTCATGCCTCTAATCCCAGCACTTTGGGAGGCCGAGGTGGCAGGATCACTTGAGTCCAAGAGTTTCAGACCAGCCTGGGCAACATAGTGGGACACCACCTCTACAAAAAAAATTTAAAATTAGCCCATTGTGGTATCACACACCTGTGGTCCCAGCTACTCAGGAGACAGAGGTGGGAGAATCTCTTGAGCCTGGGAGGTGGAGACTGCAGTGAACCAAGATCGTGCCACTGCACGCCAGCCTGGGTGACAGAACAAGATCCTGTCTCAATAATAATAATAAAAATAATATTTTGACCAAAAGAAATTCAAAAGTGAAATTATAAAACATGTTTATATACAACAGAATATGTGAGATGTACTCAAAGTTCGGAGGGAAATTTATAGCATTAGATACTTATACTAGAAAGGGAGAAATGTCTCATGACCCAAGCTACTACCTTAAGAAACTAGGGTTAAAAAAGGAATACTGCTTGCAATCTGTGAGCATTTTTTATATTTAGTGATTAAAATCACAACCTGGCTACTATCAGAGCCATTTTCCATTTTCTCAGCGTGAACTCACTCTTGGTGCCACATTTCTTCTGCTGTGAAATAAATTCTTTGATCAGAAGCAATCTTGTTTGAAACAGTGAATAAAGCTAGAGAAGGCAAATCCATGCTCAAAGTGTCTATTCCAGTGTGGACAAATCAACGACCCCTGCCTGATGGGAGGGGTTCAGTGGAATCACCTCTTTGGGCTTATATTTTTGTGCACAAGAATATGACATGCTTCATGAAACGAAGAACTCACTCCCTTAGCGCTAAATCCCTGGGGCTCAGGAGGGTGCTGCCACATAGGGGCTCAGTACTTTTGCTGAATTAAGAAATAAACTTAAGTGTTCTATAGCACAAAGATTCCACCGGGGCTTTTCTTCTGTTCCTTGGATTATGTTTTCCTCAAGATGAACTCTTCATCTTTCTTTTGCAGACTGTGTTTCTTCCTGCCTTTCCTTTCATCTGTGTTCTCTCCTCCCCTTTGCTATCATATGTATATGCGGTTGCTGAGCCATTTCTTTCTTTGAAGACAGTTTTACTGAGAAGTAATTTATAAGCTGTTAAGGTCACCAGCTTAAAGTGTAACTGGCTTTCTTACCTTAGCACGGTGTTTTTGAGGTTTACTATGTTACGGTGTCTATCAGTACTTCATTCTTTGGAGGATGGAATAGTATTCCATTATATGAATGAACTACATTTTTTTTTTTTTTTTTGAGACGGAGTTTCGCTGTTGTTATCCAGGCTGGAGTGCAATGGCGTGATCTTGGCTCACCGCAACCTCTGCCTCCTGGGTTCAGGCAATTCTCCTGCCTCAGCCTCCTGAGTAGCTGGGATTACAGGCACACGCCACCATGCCCAGCTAATTTTTGTATCTTTAGTAGAGACGGGGTTTCACCATGTTGACCAGGATGGTCTCGATCTCTTGACCTCGTGATCCGCCTGCCTCGGCCTCCCAAAGTGCTGGGATTACAGGCTTGAGCCTCCGCGCCCAGCCTGAACTACATTTTGTTTATGCATTATTCATCAGTGGGACATTTGGGTTATTTCCACTTTTTTACTACGAATAATGGTGCTATAAACAAGTTTTTTAATGTAAGTTATAAAATCTAAAACAACAATAGACCAGCTCTTCAAGGAAGGGGTTTATCTGGGATTAGCAGGAGATTGCAATCCAAGATACCCATGCCACAGTGTACCAAGAAACACCGAAGAGGCTGGGGTCAAGAGAAACTTTTATAAAGACAAAAAGGAGAAAGTCATGTAAGCTGCTTTGAAACAAAAAACTATTGACTGTTGAAGCTCAGAGCTGCTCAGTGGGCACACTGGCGGTTGCTGGGGAGATGTCTTCACAAAAGCAACTTAACATGGAATTTTTATGGTTTCCAGAGAATCTTTGTAATAGTTCTTATCACAGGTACATTACATTATGTATTAGGAGTACTCCTCCTTCAGGGCCTCCTGGCTCCATTTTGCTAGGGTTTGACCTAAGTGACTCCATTTTGGTACTGACAACTTTCACAACATATCTTCACTTCTCTTGGGCATATATCTAGAAGATTTGCCAAGTCATATGGTAACTCTATGTCACACATGTTTACAAACTGCCAGACTGTTTTCCCTGGCAGCTGCATCACTTTACAGCCCCACCAGCAACACGTGAAGGTTCTGTTTCTCCACCTCCTCACCAATACTGTCTATTATGTTTTCTTTTTCTTTTTTCTTTTATTTTTTAGAGACAGGATCTTGCTCTGTCGCTCAGGCTGGAGTGCAGTGACATGGTCAGTGTTGAAGAGACTTACTCTGAACCAAATATAAGTGAGCCACAGTATCACGAGGTCCTAAAAACATGTGCTCAAGGTGGACCGGCTACAGCTCGGACTTACACACTTTAGGGCGACGTAAGACACCAATCGATACATGTAAGATGTAGGTTGGTTCCATCTGGAAAGGCAGGACAGCCAGAAACAGGGGCTTCCAGGTCATGGGTAGATTCAAGGATTTTTGAATTGGCAATTGGTTGAAAGCATTATTGTCTAAAGACCTCTAATCAACAGAAGGGAGTGTCTGAGTATGATAAGGGGGTGTGGACACCAAGGTTCTTACCGAGCAGAGGAAGTCTCCAGGTAGCAAGCTTCAGAGAGAATAGATTGGAAATGTTTTCTTATCAGACTGAAAAAGGTGCCAGATTTGTGACTGATTCTCTGCTAGGTCAGGGGAAAGATCTGGAAAGGAAGGGAGATTCATTGCAGAATGTAGGTTTTCCAGAGAGACAGCTATGCAGGGCCATTTATTTCAAGATATGGCAAAGAAACATATATGGGGTTAAAATATTTTGATTGCCTTATCTGTCATGTGATGTTATGCCAGAGTCAGATTGAAAAGAAAGGCACACCATATAGGGTTAAATAAAACTGCTCTGCGCTGGGCGAGATGGCTCACACCTGTATTCCCAGCCCTTCAGGGAGGCTGAGGCGGGCAGATCACAATGTCAGGAGTTCAAGACTTGCCTGGCCAACATGGTGAAACCCCATCTCTACTAAAAATACAAAAATTAGCCGGGCATGGTGGCAGATGCCTGTAGTACCAGCTACTAGGGAGGCTGAGGCAGGGGAATCGCTTGAACCTGGGAGGTGGAGGTTACAGTGAGCCAAGATTGTGCCACTGCACTCCAGCTTAGGTGACAGAGTGAGACCCCGTCTCAACAACAACAACAACTACAACAACAAAAATTGCTCCAAGAGTTTATGGTTTGTAGGGAGCACCTCCCGCCCCTTAGGAATTATTTGGCCAAAAGAGAAAAAAGGTCATAGTTTAGTCCTCAGTAGTAGGACTCACTGTAACTCCACCTCCTGGGCTCAGATTGCTCCCACCTCAGCCTCCCAAGTAGTTGGAATTATAGGCACACACCTGGCTATTTTTTTTTTTAAGAGATGAGGTTTGGCTATGTTGCTGAGGCTGCCAGGCTGGGTAAAAATGCCTTTTGTTATAGTCATTCCAATGGATAGTGAGTCATTTCATTTTGTTCCTGTGTAAAAGAACAACTTCATGATTATATGTGAACAAATTCCCTTGGTTTTCTCTTTGGGCGTTTTGAAAGTTGCATTTTGTGTTCTAGTCGACATTCTGTAGCCTGATAGCTAGGGGTGAGGCAGGAAAGAGCTCAGTGGAGACCTTCTCTTTGCTAGAATATGTGGCCTCTGGTTTCTCAGCTAAGATTTTTCTAGATGTCCTGAACTAAAGTTTCCTTCCCAGGGAATGATGCAATGACCCGTGGGGGTCACCTCGCACTTTGGATCCCTGTCTGGTTCAGCAGGGAACCCCTGAACCCACCAGAGTCCCTCCCGGTTGTTCATGAGCCCTCTCTCACTGGTCTCTTCCCAGCAGGCTTTTCACTTCCCCCAGCAGTAACAGGAGGAAGATGTCGATACCTCTCTTCTCCCAATTAACCTGTTTTTCTCACCAGTAAGACCTCTTTGTTTTTTGAGACGGAGTTTCACTTGCTGCCCAGGCTGGAGTGCAGTGGTGTGATCTCAGCTCACTGTAGCCTCTGCCTCCCAGGTTCAAGCAATTCTCCTGCCTCACCGTCCCAAGTAGCTAGGATTACTGGTGTGTGCCACCATGCCCAGCTAATTGTTTTGTATTTTTAGTAGAGATGGAGTTTTGCCATGTTGGCCAGGCTGGTCTCAAAACTCCTGACCTCAGGTGATCTGCCCACCTTGGCCTCCCAAAGTGCTGGGATTGCAGGCGTGAGCCACCACGCCCGGCCGCCAGTGAGACTTCCTGAGTTTTGCAGGGCCACCAGGGCCATTCGTGGGATTAATCTTACACACCTGAGCAATACTTTTTTCTCCCTGTACTCACCATTTTTTGACATTTTTGGCATTTGGCTGTATCCTTTTGCTTGTCTGCTGTGGAGTTTTCGTTTGTTTGCTGGTTTGGAGCAGGAAGGAGGGGCTGGCTTTTACTATACCATGTTTGCCATTTTAAGTATTTGAGAAGGGAGATGCTGTAATCCAGCTGCACTCTACCACTTTAAACATTCTTAGCGATACTTTTAGGTGATTAGCTTACTCCAAGCAATTCCTCCTTCCTCATTCATCAAACTCCTAGTCACGGTGCACCTGCTGTATGGCAGGCGGGGCTATCAACACTGAGCTACAGCAGAGAACCAGAGCCCTGCTTTCGTGGAGCCTCAGTAAATTATGTCAGTGTCTCCATCAAAGCTTCCTTATTTTGCATAAAAATGTTGTGTTGGCCAGACTTGGTAGCTCACACCTGTAATAGGAGCACTTTGGGAGGCCAAGGCAGGGGGATCACCTGAGGTTGGGAGTTTGATATCAGCCTGACCAACATGGAGAAACGTGGTCTCTACTGAAAATACAAAATTAGCTGGGCATGGTGGCGCGTGCCTGTAATCCCAGCTACTAGGGAGGCTGAGGCAGGAGAATTGCTTGAACAGAGGAGTCGGAGGTTGTGGTGAGCCAAGATCATGCCATTGCACTCCAGCCTGGGCAACAAGAGCAAAAGTCTGTCTCAAAAAAAAAAAAAAAAAAAAAAAAGTTGTGTTTATGGAATACAATTTCAATCCTTTACATCTAAGAATTTTGATCAAATTTGCCTAGGTTACAAAATTAACCAGTTGGTCTAATGTACAGCATAAGGACTATAGTTATCACATTACAAATTTGCTAAGAGTAGATTTTGTGTTCTTACCAGGAAAAAAAGGCATATAATGTAAATACAGTAAGTTAAAAAAATGTATATGCCCTCTAATATTCATGTGACACTTCATACTCTATCTAAAGTACAGAATAGAGGGGAAGCTTTAGAGCAGGAGTGGAGGAATCTGCCTTCATTTTTCCTGTTTTTTCCCCCTTTTTATGCATATTCTGCTTATGTAGTGTCTTCATTTTTAGGCTTTTTCAATGTTGTATTTGAGAAGCTGCATCAGGTACAGCTCATTTTCCACTCATTGCTTACAGATGAATTAAAATCATTTGCATATTCCCCAGCTGATGATGTGCCCAAAATAAATGCAAGTCTGGCATAAGGCATTAAAAAAAAAAAAAAGCACAGAGAAACAAACTTGTGTGGCATAGAGAAGATATTTTTACATTTTAAAATCTTGAAGCACAAGATCTTTAAAAAAATCTTTTTCTAAGCGCCATAAACCAGAGTTGTTCCTCATTCCTCAGCAATTTGCAGAAATCAGATCAACACGGTGTTACAAATATTTACTTGAGGCCAATTTCTGTATATTATCTCCCCGCAGCCACCTCCACTGCCAATCCCTGGAACTGTACACAGTCCTTTCAAAACCTTCAAGACACCTGTGGCATTAACTCAGCAAATAAATGAAAGCCTGTGTGCAAGGCACTGTTCTAGGGACAATAAAGGTGACAGAAATAACCCAGCACCTTCCCAGGAGGCATTGCTCGGGTAAATGGAAGAGTGCTGACAGAGCAAGGTAGATTCTTAAGGGGAAATCATGACAGATGGCATGCTGCAGTGATCAATTCTGAGTATCCAGAGAACCTTCAACAGAGGATGGTTGCCTGATACGGTTCCCAACCTGTGTGAACAGAATGTCTATCTAATATCCCCTGGTCAGAGCCCACAGCTCACATATGATGGACATGTGTGTCCTTTCCACCCCAAATTCACATGTGGAAATCCTCACCACCGTGGTGATGATATCAGGAGGTAGGACCTTTGAGAGGTGATTAGGTCATGAGGGTGGCACTCTCAAGATTCAGATTAGTGCCCTTATGAGGCCCCAGAGAGATCTTCCTTGCCTCTACCATGTGAGGATGCAAGATGCTATGAGGAAGAGGGCCTTCACCAGACATCAAACCAGCACCTTCATCTTGGACTTTTCAGCCTCCAAACTCTAAGAAATAAAGTCCTGTTGTTAAGCCACCCCGTCTATGGTATTGTTATAGCAGCCCCAACAATCTAAGACAACAGAGGACTAGAACGTGAAGGTCAGACTCCAACATGGCATTTTGCTGCCAGCAGAGGCCCATGGGATTTGCTACAAGAGATCGCACCCATTCGCTAGGGCCCTTTGAAAGTATAGTTTTTTTTTTTTTTTTTTTTTTTTTTGAGACGGAGTTTCGCTCATTACCCAGGCTGGAATGCAATGGCGCGATCTCGGCTCACCGCAACCTCCGCCTCCTGGGTTCAGGCAATTCTCCTGCCTCAGCCTCCCGAGTAGCTGGGATTACAGGCACACGCCACCATGCCCAGCTAATTTTTTGTCTCTTTAGTAGAGACGGGGTTTCACCATGTTGACCAGGATGGTCTCGATATCTTGACCTTGTGATCCACCCGCCTCGGCCTCCCAAAGTGCTGGGATTACAGGCTTGAGCCACCGTGCCCGGCCGGAAAGTATAGTTTTATTCTGCAGTTACTTTTAGGGGATGTATATGAGTTCATGTTCATAAATCTGTTTGTACTATATTTGAAAATCCCTTCACATTTCCTGCTAGTTCTGTCCCAGGCCATCAGCTCTATCAATTCCTTGATATGAAGCATTCCTGACTGGCTTACATCCTTTAGGTTCCAGGGACTATGCCCTCATGCAAACTTTTTTAGGATTTAGGAACAAGTTCATTCATGTCTCCTTTCACGGATTCTGAATCTTTTGAGCTTTCACCTTTCAAACACTGCAGCTTCATTATCTACCTCAGGCCCCCGAGCTGCAAAGATGGTTGATGAAGGATGCTGTTATCTATTTCCACCAATGGCCATGCACACTTCCTACTAACTTCCCAGTGGCTCCTGGGCTCCACCTTGCATGGCTGCTCAACAGGGAAGTATTAGATTCTCTTCTACATGGAGCTACATAAGGAGACTCAGGAGACATTTTTAATATGGTTGGCAAAGGGGCAGCTTCTTGCAGAACAGACCCTCTTCTAAAGAAACACACCGGTTCCATCAACAGTCTCATGGATACAAAAAAGTGTGTATTTGCTCTGAGAAAGAAAGGTCCACATAAACCAGGTCACTCCCATCCTGAAGCGCTGCTCATGCACTGTGACAAGTTCCTCGTAAAAGAACAATTTAAGATTGGCTGTTTCTGGAAACAGAATGGGGAAGCAAATGCAGTAGAGATGCGCCACGTAGTGACCAGAGATGGAACTGTCACTCAACTAAGAAAAGGCTGCGCTTGAACAACTGATCACCGACGTGATTTAATTCACCTTTCAGGTAAACTGAAATTAACAAATCATCTAATGAGTAAGATATGAAGATATTACCAAAAGATATTTTAGAGATGCTATATGATACAGTTAACAGTCTTCTGGCTAATACGTACAAGTGTTTAAAAAGCAGTAACTCAGATATTCACATTTAAAAGAAAAAATGCTAAATATTTTTAAATGTTTGAAAAGCAACCTTGAGTAAAAATCTTTTTATATTAATAACTGGCTTTTTTTTCCCAATAAAGGGTCTATAACAGATCTATACTTAAAAACATTTATGTATTTCCACTGTGTCAATAAACCAGCCAATTATAACTCTGAATAGAGTAATGGCCTGAAAAATCAAAATGTTATTCTTAACAATAAAAGTAAGTTATAATGATTATTCAAGATTATATTTAATATAGAAAACAGGCCCACAATATTTCTTAACTTGCAATTTTATTCATTTTTCAGCACTCTTATCTTTTATAGACTACTAGGAAAATTTAAACCATAACTAGACAAACATTCAATTCAAATTTTCATATATACAGACCAGACTACATACATATTACACTGAAACACTTACGACTGGAGTTGAGCCAAATAACTTCAATCAGCTGACAATAAAAACACATCCCACTTCCTGCAATCACAGCTGAAAGATTTTCAAGGCAGATTACATTTGGGCTGGAGATACAAGTGATACAGTTTGACTTGAGCAATACAAAACTAAAGTCATGGAATTAAATCGATTTCCAACCACTATAGAAGTCATTCTCCCAGCTTAAATAAGTTTCCATTTTTTTCACAGAAAAAAAATATTTCAGGCAAATAAAAACAAATTTCAGATTAGCATAGTTCAGTGTTTCATTTCTTTATTTTACCTTTATCAAGGCAAACAAAGTACAGATGCTGTACATTAAAAACAGAAATGTATCACTCACACCACGTCAATTCCTACAGACAAAGGGCTTTTTCTAAGCACTGCTCCTTTCTGAAGCACATACCACACCTAAATGTACAAAGAGCCATCTGCTGGTCCAACGTAGCCAACTCCAATTAGCAGGACGTCTATCAGCGTCCATATGCCCAGGCCACCGAAGCTGAAGAGCTTGCCGAGGCCTTCTCGCCACTGGCCCAGGTAGAAACGGTCTGCTCCAAACCCACCAAGGGTGATGCTGTGATGGCAAACAGACAGGATTCCATGAGACCACCTCCACCCCAACTGCAGCCACTTAGGGTTCCAACACTGCTTTAAGTCAGATTTGAGAGAGGGCTTCCAATGATCACAGCCCTTAACTGGAACACAAGTGACTATTTCACAAATTGATGCCAGCAAGTAATTACGGACAGAAAGACTGTTTAAATGTCAGAAGAAAACATACCATTTTTAGCTAAAACTAACCTACAAATTTTAGCTGTAAATACAGGGAATCCCGGGTTAGGGGTATACAGGAACTCTATTATCTTTTCAACTTTTCTGTAAATTAAAATTATTCCAAGTTTCAAAAGTTGTTTTTTGTTTGTTTGTTTTTTAAAGCCAGTTGTTAACTTTAACTTGAACAACTGTCAGCCATGGTTACCAATCTTTTTTTTTTGAGACAGAATCTGAGGCTGGAGTGCAGTGGTGCAGTGCCAGCTCACTGCAGCCTCCTCCTCCTGGGATCAAGTGATCAGACACGCACCACAATGGCCGGCTTTTGTATTGTTTGGTAGAGATGGGGGTTTCAACATGTTGGCCAGGCTGGTCTCGAACCCCTGACCTCAAGCAATCCACCCACCTCGGCCTCCCAAAGTGCTGGGATTACAGGTGTGAGCCATCGTGCCTGGCCTATCTTATTTTTGTTAGTCTCATTTTCTCTCCTGGCCTCCTCTTTTGCTTTCCAGTTACACCTTTCCTGCCAGGCAAGATCCTTCTTTCCCCAGCCCAAATTCTAATGCAGTGGCTCTCAGCAAGGGGCAATTCTGTCCCCTATGGGACACCTGGCAACATCTGGAGACATACTGACTGTCGCAACTGCAGGGGATGGAAGGTTTGCTACTGACAAGTAGTAGGTCGAAGCCAGCGACGCTGGAAACATCCTGCTATGCACAGGACAACACCAAGAAGAAAGATCACCCAGCCCAAAACGCCAGCAGTGATGAGGCTGCAAAATCCTGCCCTGTGTCTGTAATGCTGCAGGCCTCAGGGTTTCAGACACCAACTCAAAACTTCAGCTGCGGGCAGCATAACCTTTTCACTAGCTAATCCGTTAACCAGGGTCCTACCTGCCTGCCCTTCCCTTTGCTGGGAAGAATTACTACAATTTCTTAAAATGCTGTTGCAAAGTTTAACAAACAGCACATTTCTATGTAAGAAATATAAGCCTATAATTCTCTCCAGATGGTGAAACTATAGGCAATTTTTAATATGTTTGTTATTTTCATTTTTCCAGTTTTCAGTATTCAGCATGTATTACTTTTTATTCTGAGTTAAACTAAACATACACATCATAAAACTGCCTATTTTAGATAGTCCACAGCATTTTACTGATTCGTGGTACATTCAGAATGGGAAAGCCACTGTGCAGGCACCTTGGGAGAAAATCTAACACGCCTGCCGGGAAACTCCACGAGGACTGGGCTCATCACCTGACACTCTTCAGCTGTTTCCTAGAGTCTAACACACACGGTAGCATCTGAGTGAAGAATGAAGTGGCCTGAGCTCGATGTCTGGAAGATTCCACTGATCCCAAAGAAATCCTAACAGCCGTTTAAACTCACTAGTAACAAAGCTTACCTCAGTGCCAGAGCCGTAGACCACTTATAGCCTCCAGTCCAATTGCAATACAGCATTTTGGGAAAAGTACGGTTACCTTAAAAAAAAAAAAGAAAAGAAAAATACATGGTATTTTTTTGACTTTTACCCAAAACAACAGAAAAATAAAAATACTCTCAGAAAGACTTAATTGTAATAAATGGCATCAAAATTTAAAATTTGAAAAGTAAACTCTCTTTAAAATAGTGTATGTTTAAGTGAATAGTGCAAAACCCTTACCATCTCCAAGTATATATGTAATAATGAAATCAGCTAAGTTAGGACTACAGCTTAAAGAACACAAAATGCTCAACCAGATATCAAGACTTAGGGGAAGGTTCAAGTATGTGAGGCAGTGTGGTCCCGAGGCATCGAAATTATCCAACAGGAAAAGATGAGAAAGTCTAGAACCAGAAACATACAATCACTTCAAGCATGACAGAGGCTACACACGGGTCAGCAGGGAAGAGTTGAGACAAGCTGCCATCCATGTGGGGGGAGCCATTAAAGTTGCATCCACCTCACACCATCTACCAAGAGCAATTCCAGGTGGATTCTAAACCAAAATGTGAAAGGCTAAACTTAAAACTTTCAAAAGACATTGTAGCAAATTGTCTTTATAAACCTGGGGTAGAAAAAGATTTCTTAAAACCACAACAAAAAAGGACTAACTCTAATAACTTAAACCAATTATATTTTTAAAGTTCTGTTCATGAAAATATACCATAATGTTAAAAAAACAAAAAAGTCAAAATCTGGGAGAGCGTTTCGGGGACAGTACAGATACTATCCAAAATATAAAAGAGTCTAGACAACTTCAAGACTTTAAGAATTCTTGGAGACGATATGGATCATCCTCATGTAAGCTAAAATAGCCATTTAAAGAGTAACACGCCTGGAAAGTACAGGCTAAAGAAGCTCTTACACATGTGTAATCAGGAGACTGGCAAAGAAATTTTAACAGAGTCACAGGAGCAAAAAACAGCACATAATCAGAATACATTGGCGAGTAGATAAAACTGTGATACAAGCGTACAATAGATGACTACAGAGAGGTTAAAAAAAAAGAAATGAGAAGTCACATGGATGAATCGTAGAGCCATAATGTTAAGAGGAAATTAGAAAGTCCCAGAAGACCGCCAGCCTGATGTCATCTTATACAGCCCTAAAACAGGCATTATCGAATATATGGTGCTGTATTTTATTACATACATACAATAAAACTATGGAAAAATTTTAAAAGGAAGTGAAGTGATAAGAAAATTCAAAAGGGTGGTTACCTTGGGAGAGGAGGCAGAGCGACCAGTGAAGGCAGGCAGTCGGGTGGCTGCAATGGTACCGGTGCTGTTTTCACTGTTGTTTTGGGTAAAAGTCAACTGCTGTGTATTACGCTTTATACTTCCCCTAGCTTTCTTATTTTATGAAATATTACATTTAAAAAGATAACGGAAATGCAATTTTCTGGATGCTTTATTTTAGTATGTTGAGTTTATTAATGAGGGTTGGCACATCTAAAAAGCTGCTGACACCTGTTTCTAATTAAGTAATTTGACTCTCAAATTTCTGGTTAAAGTCCCTTCAATAAATGTAGAGAAAAACATTTTGCTGTCAAACATCCCTGAGCTCCGACTTACCCAAGCAGTGGACGTGGTCCCGCACGGTGCAGTTGGCAGTATAGCGCTGCCGAGGACAGGACACCGTCATGCAGCTGGTGGAATTGGAACACTCGTAATCTGTTTCAGGAAGCTGCCAGCAAAATCTGCAAGTCATGTTAATGATGAAGTTCTTTTGGGATTTGAAGTCTTGATCCTATGTAGCAAACGACACAAAACTCATCAATTGCAATGGAGTGGTCTGTTAAGATGTCAGTTAGACTACACAGTCACACGGCAGAACATTCCTAAAACGCTTGTATTTAGGACCTAGGAATAAGTGCCAGAAAAACAGTTACCCAAACAGTACGTATGCAAAACAAATGTATATGGTATGACCCCATAATCATAAAAATACACACCCAAATAAATGTACCCAAGGGGAAAAAAAGTAGATAAATTCACATCAAAATAGCAAAAGTTATTTCAGGGTGATATAATTATTTCATCACTTTGGCTTAGCTAAATTTTTCACAGTAAACATGCACTTTTGTAACACAGCAAAGAGGAAAATGTATTTTAGAAAGTCAATCACAAATGGATAGAAGGAACTAATGAATGCATTTGTCGAAGGTCACCGAGCTTCAAGCTTCAAGGGAGGAGTGGAATCCAGGTCTCTCAACCCCAGCCTGACGCTTCTGCAGTGGTTAACCCACCGCTTTGCTTCTGAGTTGCCAGCCTTCCCTAACATCTCCTACCGTGCACAGCCCGGCAACTCAGGGCTGTTACAGCTGCTCCGACCTCCAGAGCATGTGGCATGCTTTATCCAGAGGCAGCCCAACTCAGAAGCACTAACTGAGGTGTGGAGGCTCAGTGAGTGTTCCCTAGTGGCCAGAGATCTTGTTTCATTTCAATTTCAAAATTGTTTTCTGCTTACAAAAGTACATGTTCTTTGTATGTTACACAGTTGAAGATTACAGACAAAAACCTATAGGTATTCAGAGCTAACTACTTTTAATCTTTCCGTTTCTTTTACATGTATATTTACAAATGTGCTAAAATGGAATTATACTGAAAGCACTCCGTAGTCTTTTTACTCCACCTGACAATACACTGTGATGCATATTTTTCAAATCATTTTTATGTGGTCACACAATCGTCTCTGGAAGCATCATATATATATATATGTTATATATATATGTGTGTGTGTGTGTGTGTGTGTGTGTGTGTGTGTATATACACACACACACACAAACTCATTCTTTTTTTCTTTTTCTTGAAATGGAGTCTCACTCTGTTGTCCAGGCTGGAGTGCAGTGGTGCAATCTCAGCTCACTGCAACCTCCACCTGCCAGGTTCGAGCAATTCTCCTGGCTCAGCCTCCCAAGTAACTGGGATTTCAGAGGCACAACACCATGCCCAGCTAATCTTTGTATTTTTAGTAGAGACGGGGTTTCACCATATTGGCCAGGCTGGTCTCAACCTCCTGACCTCAGGTGATCCACCGGCCTTGGCCTCCCAAAGTGCTGGGATTAACACGTGTTAGCCACCACGTCCAGCTCATATTTGTTTTTTTTTTAACATTTCACAAATTTGCATGTCATTTCTGCACAAGAGCCATTCTCATTTTCTCTGTATTGTTCCAATTTTGGCATATGTGCTGATGAAGCAAGTAATATTAATTTTTGTATCAATGCAAAACCACTTTTCATGGAAAGCATTCAAATGTAAATAAGGCATCACCTGATTCAGTTTGACCTGTTAGAAAATACATTTACATCGGCCTATTTTCAGTAATGTGCTTGAAATACAAGTTTTTTAAAAAATAAGTAATCATTTTATTATTTGTTAAATGATATTATTTTCATGGGTCTGATTGAATAAAACATGCATTTTTAGGCCACCAGCAGAGAACCCACGTTCAGCTATCAGACCACATAATTTTATATCCTGGAATACCACCTGTTAATGTGGCTCCAAGAGGAGACTGGAAACTTTCTTTAACTGTATTTCCATATCTCACAGTAGGAATATCAAAAGTGCATTTTTCGATACTAGGATGCTAGTGTTCAGATGGAAGTAACTATAACCAAAACATATGTGCTCGTCTAACCCACACCATTAACAATCATTACTTTATTTGCAGAATGACAGGAATTACATAGCATCCAATGGACCTCTGTTCAAAGATGGCAAAACTGATTACATCCTGATTTATAGAAAGACGAATACACAATATGACAAAAGAAATGTATTTGAAAAGAACCTCGGAGCCAAAGGCTTGATGTTGGAGAAGGAGGTAGGTGCTTTACTATTGTAGATATGTAATAAAATGAAAACACAAGTTTTTTTTTTAATGGTCTTTTAAAAAGTAGGTAACACGCCTATAATCCCAGCACTTTGGAAGGCCAAGGCGGGTGGATCACGAGGTCAAGAGATCGAGACCATCCTGGTCAACATGGTGAAACCCCGTCTCTACTAAAAACACAAAAATTAGCCGGGCATGGTGGCGCCTGCCTGAAGTCCCAGTTACTTGGGAGGCTGAGGCAGAATTGCTTGAACCCAGGAGGCGGAGGTTGCGGTGAATCAAGATTGCACCATTGCACTCCAGCCTGGATAATAAGAGCGAAATTCCATCTCAAAAAAAAAAAAAGTAGGTAACACATGTACAAGGTACACATTTCAAGACACAGCAGGAGAGTGAGCAGTGAGTCGGTCTTGTCTCACCCAGCCTCTGGAACCACTGCCCTCCCCCGGCCAAGTACCCTCTGCACTTCCAGGGAGAGCTTATTCTACACACAGACACATTTATGTCATCTATATCTAACCTTTCCCAATACTTCCACTTAATTCTGTACACATGTCAGTTCATTATCTCCGAGCTTCCTAGTTCTTTTTAATGGCTAAAGGTTTATTCTATTACACGTGTACCATAAATTAAACAGTTCTCTCTTGGACATTTCACTTCTTTAGAATCTTTTGCTTTAATGAGCAATGCAGCTAAAAAATAAGCATACTTATTTGCATCCATGTATAATAATATACATAACATAAATTTCTAGAGGTAGAACTGCTAGGTCGATGATTATGTGCATTTATAAGTTTAACAGATATGACAAATCGCCTTTAAGAGGTTGACCAATTTGACCATATCCGTTAATAAGATATGAGTATCTGACCCTTATACTCTCACAAACTCAGAGTTAAGTCAAATTTAAAAAAAACTTTTGCCCATCTGAGGGTTAAAAATGTATTAGTTTGTTTTTAATTATGAAAAACCTTATACATGTTTTTCATGTAATAATACAAATAAGTCTGTTTGTATTTCCTCTCCTATGAACCATCCGCTCATGTCCTGACACGGTTTTTCTATAAGACTGTCATCTTTTCCATGTGGGTTTTTAGGAAGTGTTTATATATCATCGATATTAGTGTATTAATTGTCACATATGTCAGAAACGCTTTTTCCTAGTTTGCCATGTCTTTTGCCTTTATGCTTTTTTTAAGATCATGCAGAAATCTCTGATTTTTAGTAGTCAAATGTATCAATTCTTTCTTTTATGGCTTCTAAACTTTATTTTGTACTTAGAAAAATATTCCCCATTTTGGGATAACAACTATCTCGTCTCTGCTACTTCAGGATTTCATTTTTCACATCACATCTCTGGACTATCTGGAATTCATTCTGGACAAGACAGGGGTTCCACTTAATTTTGTTCCAGAGAGCTCCCTAGGCATTCTGGCATTTACTGAATCAAGCTCCTCTATGGCAGAAAGATACTGCCACCGCTCTGTACACTAGACGTCACTACCAAGAACACAGAACCCATCTGAACGAATCAGACTTGCTTTAGATATGCTAGCAGACTAAGATCTTCTGCAGTCCTACAAAGCAACGTTTCTGTCCAGAGCATTTCCAGCAGACATCAACTGGCCTGACAGTTATCATTATAACTAAAACAGTAGTGAGCTGACATGAAAAGGTCTACTGGGTTTTTACAATTTATTTCTACTTACTCAACAGGGCAAACATAAAAGAATATAAAGATTATTCAGAATGTATTCTCAATAGTCACATCTGAACTGCTCTTCTAACTTGACGTTTACAGTGAAAGTAGATAGAATAAGTAAGCTATAGTACTTACAACACAGGTAACAGATGGTTTCACTGCACAGTCAAAAGTCACAGGCTTCCCATAGATACAGGAGAAATTTGTTGTGCAGTCTATACAGTCCGCAGGAAGTCTGCTACACAAACCATTGCTCGGACACTTCATCACATAAGGTGGGATTTCAGTACTTTCTGTGAGAGGTAAGAGAGAAGCTTATTCTCCCACAATACTGATTGGAATCACAGAGGAGAACAATCTTCTAAGGTTAAGGACATGATCACTAGCACTTAGACACTGCACTGGAATGGAAAAAGCATGGGACTGGAGCCAGAGCCACTGCAATTAAAGCAGAGTTCTGCAAATAACCAGCTGTGTGACCTGGTGGGCACCATACTTGTATTTCTGCCTTCATTTCTGCCTCCCAAGTGGCTGTGAAAACTAAAGGTGCTCACATACAAATAATGCACAGAAAATTCTGGGTATACATTAAGAGCTTTAAAAAAAACCAACTATATTTTCGTAAGTTGAAAAACTAAAACTTACAGTAGGGTTTGTGCAAAATCACAGAGGAAGTCTGTGGCAAAACTGGAACTAGAACCCAAATCTCTCCATTTCCAATCCAATGTTCTCTTCAAAAATCTGAATTCACTAGTTTAGAAATGAAGCCACTGACATCCTCAGGACATCAACTCTAGAAAATGTCATGATTTCACAGTGGTACTTCAATAAGCCATATTTGCTAATACAACATTTACAGCTTTATGCTACCAAAGTTCAAAATAGTTCTCTATTTTAATAACTTCTTTAGTGAGCTGCAACCTTTTTTTTTTTTTTTTTTTTTGAGACGGAGTTTCACTCTTGTTGCCCAGGCTAGAGTGCAATGGCATGATCTCAAAGCAACCTCTGCCTCCCGGGTTCAAGTGATTCTCCTGCCCCAGCCTCCTGAGTAGCTGGAATTACAGGCATGCGCCACCACACCTGGCTAATTTTGTATTTTTAGTAGAGACAGGGTTTCTCCATGTTAGTCAGGCTGGTCTTGAACTCCCAACTTCAGGTGATCTGCCCACCTCAGCCTCCCAAAGTGCTGGGATTACAGGCATGAGCCACCGTGCCCGGCCTCAGCTACAATTTATTTCCAACCAACATAATCAGGTGTGTAATGTATTTTTACCAACTGAGAAGATCAAAATTGCAAGTATTCCTGAAAAGGGCTTTCAAAAGCCTGCAAGTCAAGAACTCTTGTGCTTTCTCTACAAAGTAATCTGCATTTAAAATTCAAGTGCACTACTATTTTTTACATCCAAATAATCAGTAAAATACCTCTGCCAGTTTCAATTCACTGAAGTAATGTCACTCTAAAGTGATGAAATTAGAGTCAAAGCCTCTACTTAGCAAAACACACTAATGCTTACTTAAAACTGGTCCTACTTTATTCACTGTATTAAGTGAACAATTCTACAAAATACTCTTTTCTGTGATCCCAGGACTATGTGGCTGGAAGGTGGACATTTAGAATCACAAAGCAGAAATGCCTTTAGGCCATCAGACCAACCCCAGCACTTTAAAGATGAGAACCAAGGTCCGAAGGGCATAATTTGTTCAAGATGCAAGTAGCAAAACCAGATCTAGATTCCAGGTCTCCATCAGCCCCTCTGTGATCCTTCCATTTCACACAGTCCTGGGGGAGCCTTTGATATATTATATAACACCAGGAACAGGATTCTAGAAGTAGAGGAAATTTGCTGAAGGGAAAGAAGCACTGACTGAAGGTTACTTTGATGCATGAAGTGGAAAAATAGAAATAAGGAGACAAATGAGCGTGGGACTGGAAAAAGAGATGAGGTAGAAACGTCAAAAGGTATCCAAATGCCAAGACCATCTACTGAAAATGGCTGTGTATCAGCCCTTAATTCACATGATCTAAAGTACAAAAAATATTCAAAAATGGAAAGTGACTTCGTATACTAAAGGAAATTTTTATCAAAAACAAAGAGAAATTACTAGATAGAAATACACACATTTACCAGAATAGAAAATGTCTAGTACCTGCTGCCCTGGGAACTACTGTGAATGTACGTGTTGGGCCCGGATCCTTTATTGACTGAGCCAGCGCCTGCGATTGCTCTAAATTTAAGGATCGTACAATTAGACAAACATGTTATCCCGGGACGAGAATACCTCGTTTTGTGTGGTTAACACGGCGCGTCTACACCAGGCCAATAAGCTGCTCATGAAAACCTCACGGCTTGGCATCAAGAAAACACAAAACTTAGGGACAAAACGTCAACGGGTGGACACCAGTTCAGACCTGCCGGCAACGAGGAACCGAAAGGTGGCATCGCGCTCCAGTTCCGCCTCCCCGGCCGAGCCCCCAAGCGCTCCACCTCCATTCCAGGGCTCCGCAGCCGCGATGGGCAGCTCGGTGTCGTCGTAACGGAGGGGCTGCCTCGGGCCGGGCGGCCAGGGCGCCAGACTCCAGATGCAGCGACTTGCCGCCCGGAGCCGGGCACTCGGCCTCCTCCCCACGTCAGCCTCCGCCCGTGGGCCCAGCCTCCTAGCAGCTCCCGGGGCCCCGCTGCCACTCAGCTCCACCCCGCGCTGATCCCGGCCTTTGACTCACCACCGCCTGACAGAATGCAGAACTGCGAGAGAAAGAGCAGCACGCGACACAGGGCGCTGAGGCCCCGCAGCGGGCGCACCCCAGCGGCCATCTTGCTGGCATGTGCACACTTCCGGGCCGGCGACGGGCCCTGCGGGTCGGGTCGGGGCGCGGGCACGCGCGTGGGGGGGGGCGGGGCGAGGCGGGAGCGGCTCGGAGCGGGAGTGGGCAATGGGCGCAGGCGCGCTGCGTCTTCGGGCGGCTGGCTTCTGCGCTTGCGCTTTCCGCGCGCGTGTAACGGGGGGGTTTTCTTCCGGTTGCGCGCTCTGGGAGGTCCACGAGGAGGATGGGAGCCTGGGAAGTGGCTCGGTTCCCATGCGTCCCTAACGCCTTTGAATGAGGGGCTCACTAATCTTTCTACCGTGGGAGACCTGAGAAAGGTCATCCATGGACCGAAATGCACACCCGAAGCCACCCAGAACAGAGGCGGGCAAATGTTGGAGGACGGCCGCCCCGGGTGTGGTTGGATGTTGTGTGCTGGGTCCTGTACGAAGGTTCCGAGGACAGTATCGCGTGGCGTTTCATCCTAAAGACAGTTATTTACAGTCGGGGAAGCGGTCCCTCGGGCCCTTGTCGCCCCTGGGGCCGGTACTCAAGTTTGCTGTGGTTTTCACTTTTGGCCAGCTCGTGGAAGATACGCAGCACTTCTAAAAAGTGCCTCTCAGACCTGGAGGAGCAGGATGGCCCGAGGCGCTGCGAAGTGAGGGGAGGGTCCAGAGCACAGCCCTGCCTGGGGAAGGTGGGCCATCGGGGGAGCAGCGCTCAGGCCCCAGCTCCCTGTGACCCTCGCCAGTTTCTATCACAAAACACCTGGAAGGAACCGTGCTGGTGACCTGCACTCTCCTCCCACCCACCTGCTGCGAGATCATTCATTCCGGGGTCTTCTGACTGCCATCCCTCACATGCATGATTGATGAATTTTTTTTTTAAATACATGGAAAAGTGCCTGCACATAAGCCCTGGATGTTAGCTTTAAAAATCGTTATCGCGGCCGGGCACGGTGGCTCACGCCTGTAATCCCAGCACTTTGGGAGGCCGAGGTGGGAGGATCATGAGGTCAGGAGATCGAGAGCATCCTGGCTAACAGTGAAACCCCATCTCTACTAAAAATACAAATAATTAGCCAGGCACGGTGGCACAGGCCTGTGGTCCCAGCTATTCGGGAGACTGAGGCGGGAGAATCGCTTGAACCCGGGAGGCGGAGGTTGCGCGAGCTGATACCGCGCCATTGCACTCCAGCCTGGCAACAGGGCAAGACTTGGTCTTTAAAAAAAAAATCTTGGCTGGGTGTGGTGGCTCACGCCTGTAATCCCAGTTCTTTGGGAGGCCGAGGCAGGTGGATCACGAGGTCAAGAGATCGAGACGATTCTGGTCAACATGGTGAAACCCCATCTCTACTAAAAATACAAAAAATTAGCTGGGCATGGTGGCGCGTGCCTGTAATCCCAGCTACTCAGGAGGTTGAGGCAGGAGAATTGCCTGAACCCAGGAGGCGGAGGTTGCAGTGAGCCGAGATCGTGCCATTGCACTCCAGCCTGGGTAACAAGAGCGAAATTAAGTCTCAAAAAAAAAAAAAAACAACTTATCACGTAATCTGTACCATATACTGCTACATAGGTCTGATAGATACTATTTTGTTTTGCCACCTGTTTCACTGTCCACGTCCTCAGGAAGTTAACCAAATGATCAGTATATTGAACAGAGAAAATTTCTGACATTTCCTTTGAATTCCACAGCACCTTAACAAATAAACAATACTTCTTGTTTGGTAGCTGAATTCTCTATTGACATAATGCCATTTTAATTCAGTTCTGAGCAAGTAACGCATTCCCATTTCAGTATATAAATCAATGGAATGTCATCCCATCAAAAAAGTAATTTAACTCTAGGTGAGCAGCTTAACTGAAACACTGGAAACACTGATGCACTTCATTTGGGAATTTATTTTCTCTAAAGCTGAACAAACCCCAATTATGAATTACAAACATTTAAAAGGCAACTCTTAACCTACAGTGCAAACACCAGATTCCACAAAACTGAATTCCTCTGTCAGTAATCCAATATTTAGTAGTAGCTGCTGCTTTTGTGGTAATTGGCTGAAAAAGAATTAAGTAATGATTCCAATTTTGAAAATAAAGTTTGTGTGAATTTTAGTAAAACAGTCATAAAAATACCTGAGACATATTGGAAAATAAGATTTTCCCTCATATTAAAAAAACTGCAGACTTTTATTTGAAGCCCATCTTTTGAAAATCACAAATCATAGCACTAACATTTCATAATCATTTCCTAGTGTTTTGTTTCCCTTTTTCAATAAATAATATTTCCCCATTTAAGTTTCTCAAGGGATTGATTGCTGGAAAATTTCCCACATGTGCTCTCTGACTGTCCCCCGTGGACATTAGTGATTTAAACTTTGTACGTGTCAGCTACACATTCACTGTCTCCTTCCTCGGCTTAGTCCATGAGTGGACCCATCAGTGGCTCCAAAGTCTTAGAAGTACTAACATGTTAAGAAAAATAACATTTTTAAGGGTCAAAACAAAGTTACACAGAAGCAAATACCAGGGAAGGACTTCAAAAGTCCTCCTCAGCAGTGAGTGTCCGTGACTTCTTGAGATTCTTCAGTTTATCAATGGCAGAAGTTACTAAAATCTCTCCATGAATTCTGTTGTCTCTTGTTCGCACGTTTACAGCATTATTGATCTTTTCCTTTTCTCCAACCACTGCAGAAAGGAAAGGTAAAGAAATGTATTTTAAATCAGCAGTTTACCAAACATTAAGTCAGCAGCCACATATGTTTTTATCGAGTTTTTCTTCATTATTAATACATATCATCTAATGAGCATTAGGTTCATACTCTGATAAGTTTCTTGAGGGAAAGAATGACTTCTGATCCCATCTCTCTATTGTCCACTTGAGAGAACAGCTCTTGTGGTCCTAGGTTGCAAATGAGAGTGGGGAGCTCTTACAGACTCACTCACTCCACCTGGCATACCTGATAAGCCAACAGGTGGACACCAGACCCATGCCATCCCACCAGAATTTTCTGGAATGTGGGTAAGAACTGTTCTCTCTAGTGACCCATATTGTGAAATGATGCAGGAATCTACAGCCATGCTTCTTGTCATACAGAAGGAAGAAACTGGTCTGCAGATAAGTTGAATAAAGTAAATACTTAAGCATAAAGAACCTGAGCGAGACAGGAGCCAGAAATGGGAGAAACAGTCCTAGTGAGGGCTGACCTCTGACTGCTCTTCTAGAGGTTTGGTATTTAATTCTACCTTTCAAGTCATGGGAAACTCCAAAACCCTTCCATTAAATGCTGTCTTTGTCTAAACTAAGTTGAGATTTCTGCCACCATAAGAAGCCTGATTGAAGGCCGGGCACGGTGGCTCACGCCTGTAATCCCAGCACTTTGGGAGGCCAAGGCGGGTGGATCACGAGGTCAAGAGATCGAGACCATCCTGGTCAACATGGTGAAACCCCGTCTCTACTAAAAATACAAAAAATTAGCTAGGCATGGTGGCACGTGCCTGTAGTCCCAGCTACTCAGGAGGCTGAGGCAGGAGAATCGCCTGAACCCAGGAGGCGGAGATGGCGGTGAGCCGAGATCGCGCCATTGCACTCCAGCCTGGGTAACGAAAGCGAAACTCCGTCTCCAAGAAAAAAAAAAGAAGCCTGATTGAACAACCACAATACCTACTATGACGTCAAACATGATCAGTGAAACACTGTCAATAGAGCAACTCTATGCATATTTATTTGGCCTTCTGTAGACTCTCAACTTACAGGAAATAGCAATACTATGCCTGCAGTTATGTCAATGTTAGTTTCTCTTAATTCTGGAGTTATTTTTAAAGCCTACATTTTAGATTCTGCATCTAATTAGTCATGTGCTAAGTCTTTTCCTTTGGATCATTTTAAATTCAGAATCTTTCCTTTTGTTAGTTTAATCCCAAAGATTCCTCATAAGCCAGAAAAGTGAGGGAAAGTATCTCAGGCCAATGAGGCTGAACTATAAAGAATATAATTCTACTGATGGGATCATTTTCACAGTTCTTTTCATTGTTGGCAGGCAATACTAACTATTGCTAGGAAAACTATCCCAGGGGATTCAGGTGAAACTTTATAACTCTTCTTCCAGCAAACAACAAGAGCACCTAGGAACAGCTAAGCCAGGAACACTATGGACTCTTCTTTTTGTGTAAGTATTAAATAGACAAATCATGATAGTCAACTAGTTGAACCATAGTTCTTATTTGGTCTTTTGGAACTGCAGTGAAAAAAAAAGCATTTGGAAAAATATATACAAACTTAAATTACCCAAAATAAAATTGTACTGAGCCAGCTGTGCATTTCGTATTTTCTTATTTAGTGTACAACTATGATCTAAGTCAACATCAGCCATAAATCCTTCTTCAAAAAATTCACTGGATACCTAGAAGAAAATGAAACACTTTTATTGTTGCATTATGGTACCTAGTCTCCAAGAAGAGCCCCAATGTTCCCCACTCTTGGTATTCACACACTTGTAGAGTTCCCTGCTCACTATACCAGAGCAGGTCCATGTGACCGTAGTGTAGAAGCGTTGCTGTATCATTTCTGAGACTAGTTCATAAAAGACTGCAGCTCCCATCTCTCGCTGATCACTAACTGGGGGACCAACCGCCATGTGAGGACATTCAGGCAACCTACAAAGAAGCCCAGGTGATGAGGAGCTGTGTCCACCATCTGTGAGTGAGCCCTGAGGCCTACAGCCCTGGCCCACAGCATGACTACAGCCTCAGGAGATGCTCTGCACCAGAATCTACCAACTGAGCTGCTCCCAGACCCTGACTCATAGGAACTGTGAGATAATAAATGTTTGTTGTTTAAAGCTGCTAAGTTTTGGGGTCACTTGTGACACAGCAACAGATAATATTCTTCCCTAATAGAGCCATGTGGAAATGAATAATTATGAGATGTTTTAAAAACATTAAGAAATAAAATAGTTCTGATACAGTCACAGAGACATGATACATTAAGAAATAAAATAGTTATGATACAGCTACAGAGACATGATACATGTGTTATTCCCAACTACTGAAAACACGGATTGTTAACATGTGAGTTCTGCAATATTTTAAAACATGAAGGACATTCCAAATCAATGACCTACATAGAACTGCATGCAAGATTATTATGTACTTTAAACGACTCTGATTTTACCTGAAGTGCATACTTTTCACAAGTTGGCCCCACAGGAATGACCATTACCTGACGAGGAGATAGCCAGAAAGGCCTGAAAAATACATAAAATATGTATTTTCAAAGACTAATAATGGCTACTTATTACATGATTTTCAAATAACCAAAGATTCTTTTAAAGACTTCAGAAGAGGGCAGTTTCAGTAGAGTGGCATGGAAGAAAACCAAATTATATTAAAGTCTGAAGGCAGCAAAGTAAAAGAAGAATTTTGGAATTTTGATAGCACAAGTGTGGGGAGAATCACATCCTTGTAGAGTTCCCTGCTCACTATACCAGAGCAGGTCTATGTGACCATAAATTAGTGCGGAAGTGTTCGCACATCATTTCTGAGACTAGTTCATAAAAGACTGCAGCTCCCATCTCTGCAAAGGGCTGACCATGCACTTACCATATGACCCAGCAATTGCACTCCTGGACACTTGTTCCAGAGAAATGAAAGTGTATGTTCACACATAATCCTGCACACTAATGTCCAGAGCAGCTTTATTTATAATAGCCCCAAACTGGAACAGAAAAAAAAAAAAAAAGGAAACAACTAATTGATCTCAACATGGATGATGGATGGCTCTCAAGGGAATTCCACTGAGTGAAAAAAAAGCCTACCTCAAAAGTTTGTGTACTGTGTAAATGTTTATGTAATATTCTTTACATGACAAAATGATGGAGCTGGAGAACAGGTCCATGGTTGTCAGATAAGGACGGGAATGGATGGTTTGAGTGTGGGGAAAGGGGGGTAGGAGGGAGCCTTACAAGTGATAGAACTGTCCTGTGCCTTGACTGGTGGTCTTACACCATCTGTCCATGTGACACAATTTTATACAGCTAAATATACATACCCACAAATGAGTGCATGTGAGGCTGGTGAAATCTGAACAAGTTTGGTGGACAGTCTCGGTGTCTAGCTCTTGGTTGTGATACTGTATCTAGTTTTGCAAGATGTTACCACTGGGGAAAACTGGGTAAAGAGTGTGCTGGACCTCTCTATATAACTTTTTTTTTTTTTTTTGAGGCGGAGTCTCACTCTGTCACCCAGTCTGGAGTGCAATGGTGCGATCTCGGCTCACTGCAACCTCCACCTCCCAGGTTCAAGTGATTCTCCTGCCTCAGCCTCCCGAGTAGCTGGGATTACAGCCACCGCCACCACACCCACCTAAGTTTTGTATTTTCAGTAGAGACGGGGTTTCACCATGTTGGCCAGACTGGTCTCAAACTCCTGACCTCAGGTGATCCACCTGCCTCAGCCTTCCTAAGTGCTGGGATTACAGGCATGAGCCACCACGCCTGGCCTCTGTATAGCTTCTTATAACAAGTAAACCTACAATTATTTCAAAATACAATTTTTCTAAAAAAAATGGCACAGTAGGTATAAGCAATGTCTGATGTGGGACATGTTTGCCTTTTCCCTTAATCTGAAGGGGAAAGGACATACAGTGAGGGCTATTTCAGATAGCACTTTATAAATGTGCATATATATATACTTGTTTTCAAATTACAAACACAAAATAATACATGATAAATGGTAAAACACACAAATACAGGGTATATAATGGAAAACACATGTTTCCTTCTGAGCTCTGTCCTCACCCCATCCCTAGCCCTACTTCTCCAAAGGGACCACATTTTAGCCATCTTTATTTTTGGCTCTGGGGAGATTTCCCCACAAGCCTGACTGCTGTCTGAAGTGTGGATGTATGAGGTACAGGGATTATACCTCAGTCTCTGTGACAAAGGAAGGCACACTCAGTGCACTGGCCCCAACCACCTCCTGTCTGCATCTTCATCTCCTATTTCACTAGTTCTCTTTTTTTTAAAAAACCACTTTCACTGTTACCATTCTAATGCAAGACACCATCATCTCTCACCTATGGTAAATGATTTAAAACCAACTGGAAAGAAAGAAAAACAAGCTAACTCATACTTAGGTGGCATACACATACTCATATCCATACTTTTGGCTTATCTGTAACTTCAATAGCTTAGAAACTCCATGACATCTAAGTGTATTTCTCCATGATCACAAAATATCAGGAATATACAAAGACTCTCTAGCTACCCAGGACTTCTGGAAGATACTTTGTTTAGGAAACTTCCTACCTTATGTTTTCTGCTAAAAAATGTGCTTCCCCAGCCTCCATGGACATGAATGCTAGTATGCATGGGTGTGATCTAGGTTCTGCTAATGTATAAACAGAGCACTCTGACTTAAGACAGAGTGGAGAAGGAGGCACCACATGGAATCCATTCTGGCAAGGAAGGGTAATGCAGAGACATGGAGCTTTTGGAGGAGCTGGTTGTCTACAGTGGGAGCTGCAGGGACTGTGCCCAGCAATAGCAGCAGTGGGGGCAGTAGTTTCTGAAAAGAGAACTAAACTGCATGAGCAGATCCTCAGCCAATTTCTAAAAATGGAATGGAAGGTAGAAATGTCACAAGTGGTTGCTGGTTGGCAGCATTTCCACAGGCTAGGACACGTCACCACAAGATGTTGTCTGCCAGCTGGTGCCATAACTGCTAGTAAAGTCACTTGCTTCTGAGTGTGTGGTGATAGTAGTGAATCCCATAATGTCAGTGCAATGCTTTATTTATTTGCTATAAAATCTTTTTCATAGTCAGAAGCACTACTGTGTTTCTGGCAGCACATAAGTACATATTTAGTGCTGCTGGCAGAAGCATGGCAGCAAAGAAGAGCAAAGCAAAATCCATAGTGGGTCTCTCTTCAGTGAAAACAAGGTATTGGTCCTTACGTGACGAAAGGGATCCAATGTAATCAATCTGCTACAAGACCACTGGCTGTTCCCCCAGGTTATGGTACCAGAGTGGGGGATCATGATTAATCACTACTGATGGCAAACTGAATCCTCAGAAGAGATGTAGCCAGATGGAACTTAGCGAAGCAAGGTCCATGTTGTTGAGCCCATGCATATCCACCAGTGGCCACTTTGCCCATGAGCCACTGACCAACTTCCAGGGGAAAAAAAGAAGCTGATTTTAATGGAATGGGTCCTCTTGTATTGGAATATTGAAAAATTCCTCAACAGTGGGGGCCTTTTGGTGGCAATACCGCCTCTGTTGGCCCATTCTGAGTGATCTTCCACATTTCTGTTTCCCAAATCTATGTAATTTATTTTTCAATCTAACTATTTCTAAATCTCTGACCTTGTGGCCAAAGCAGTAACTAGAGCACATGCATCCATGTAACCACACCACTGCCATTCTTCCTTCCAAGCTTTTGGACAAGATGCACCACTCAAAATTCTGCCCTTTAGGACGCTTCCCTTCCCCACTGTCATCCTAAATGGGCTGTGCTGCTGAGCCTTCTTCTTTGAGTTTGTGCCATTTATCAATCAGGTTTATCCATTCTCCTCCTTGGTGCTTATAGGGAACCCCAAAGGCAAACAATATGGGTTGAAGGAGGGAT
The DNA here is from genome assembly GCA_031835075.1 of Saguinus oedipus. Lineage (NCBI taxonomy): Eukaryota > Metazoa > Chordata > Mammalia > Primates > Cebidae > Saguinus > Saguinus oedipus. The sequence goes on from CM063174.1 coordinate 15,195,898, forward strand.
GGCTGGAGGGGAGAGGCAGTACCTAGGAATGTGAGTAACATGTTTTTGAGACAGCAACTAGATCTCTGAAGGGCTTGAAAATAGGTAAAAAGATCACTTTAATTCTACTGAGTCCCGCAAAAGGTAAATGGTACAGTTTTATGCCACTCTGACTTAGTTTTTTGTTTTCTCATCTGGCAGATGGAACAAGAACTCTTTATTTGCTGTTTGGATACTTGCTAACTGTAAGGCAGGAAATGCCCTTTCTTTTGTTACTACTTTTATCTTTTACACATGATTTTTTAAGAATAGAAATATTTTTAAAAAGGAATAAAAAATAAAAATTAAAAAGAATTATAGGCATATAGCTTTTCTTTTCCATATCACTTACCATTTTCCCCCATAGTTTTCTGAAAGAATGGCTATCATTCTTTCCACTGATCCCAAAATGGCTCGATGAATGATCACAGGTCTCTTCTTATCATCCCCATCCTTACTAAAAAATGAAAATTATACATTTAAGTCTTTTCCTAATAATAATAACGATCTTCTAGCCTTATATTTAATTTTGAGAATAGATTTAGATTAGTGGTTTTGGATACCTCTCCATTAACCTTATTTATTCGGTGACTGTCTTGTTTTCTCTTTCTTTGCTAATCTTTTTTATTTTTAAAACTTTTTATTAAAGAACACTGAGATAGACAGAAGTAGAGAGGACAGTATAATGAACTTCCACATACCCTCTCTCAGCTTCACAAAATGTCAATTTACAGCCAATCTCATCTGATCCAAATGTACCCCCATTCTTGCCACTATCTCCCACATTATAATCTTCATTTTTAAACTGTTTCTGATATGTGTTCTCAAAGTCCACTGATCACATTCCCTAAAACCGTCATGAGGTATACCTTACATTTAATTATTCCCTCTTCCCCTTAGGGAAAAAAAAGAAAAAAGCAAACAATGACTTAATTGTAAGCCACTTGAAGATCTCTGCACAAGTTTCTCTGAAAGATAAATTTCACATTATTGCAACAAATATAACACGTGACACTTACAAAGTTCTTTTGAGAAATTTTTATCTAAAAATTATGCCAGCTAGCTACTACCAAAATAAATTTAACAAATTAATAAAACAAACAAATACAAACAGAGAAACTCATTAATTAAACCTATTTCAAATGAGTTACAACTGGATATCATCACTGCCAACCATGTCTGCCAAGAGCCATTATAGAATAACTGCAGGCAAAACCCTCTGTCTAGACCCTACAGGAGACTGTGGGGTGGGGTTGGCGGCTTGAGTCCATTCCTATGCAGGTATATGAAGAAATTCATCCCACAAACTGAAACCGGTATGAAATATTCCTGAATGTTACATCATGTTGTTTTTGTGTGGGGAAGGAAGAGAAGCAGGCTGATCCTTTCACAGAGGCTGGGTATCCAAAATTTGTGTCCTATCATTTGTTTTAATCATGTCTTCTAGACTTAAGAAGAGCATATAGTGACATAAACTATGCTTACACATCTATGCTATCAGAAACATTGGGATGAATGCCAAATTCCCCCACAATAACTCCACTGGACTTGGTTATATTAGATTAACAGATAAATCTGAGAACTAATAACTTCACAATGTCGATTCTTCTCATTCCAAAGTGTGGTATGAATCTTCATTCAAATAACTTTTTTATGATCTCTGAGAAAATTTTATAGTGTATGCTTATAAATAACATCTGTAGTCATGTTTCGCCTAATGACATTTCTGTCAACAATGGACTGCATATACGATGGTGGTGCCATGAATTATAAAGAAGCTGAAAAATTCTTATCATCTAGTGATTTGTGTTACAAGCACCTACAGTATTCAGTACAGTACATTCTGTACACATTTGTAGCTAGGAGCAGTACGCTATCCCATATAGCCTAAGTGTGTAGTAGCCTGTATCATCTACATTTGTGTAAGTACACTCTGTGATGTTCAAACAATGAAACTAACGACACACTTCTCAAAACACATCCCTGTCGTAACTATATTTATGGATATGCATGACTATAATTACATTTATTAAGTTTATTCCTATTTTCTATTTTGTTGTTGCTGTTGCTTCTGAAATGTTTTCTTCCATTGCATTTCCCAGCAGTTTATTGCTAATATTTCCCATTTTCTCCATTTGATTCTGTTGGATTTCTCTACATTTTAACATCTATGAATAATAATTTAATCTTTCTTTCATATATTTGTAATCCCAGAATCATTTTGAGTAACAATACAAATAGTAGTCATATTCATCTTCTTCCAACTATGTTGAGATGGTATTGCTGTTTTCTGATAAAGGCTCTTTATCATGATAAGGAAATTTCTGTTCATTACACAGGAATGAATGGTGACTTTTATCTGATGCCTTTCTGCATGCTGAATGTAATGAATGACAAGAGCACACTCTCATCCACCCTTGCTTTCTTAGGGAAAAGCCCTTAATCATGGTGATGACTTTGATGCTTCTCTCTTTCCTCTCATACATAAGCCTGAGCAATTCACATCAGTTCTTCCTCCGAAATACAATCCTAGTATCCCTACTTTGTTCACCTTTATGCCACCTGGCTCCAACTGTCATGGTTACTTACCTGGTCTGCAATCCACTCCTTCCATCTTTGCTTGCTGACTCACCATTTGCCAGACAACACCTATGATGGCTGGCTGGGCTGATTTGTTTCTCCTGTGCGTCCTTCTTAAATGAAAAGTTTCACTTGCATTCTGATGGCCGGCCCTAAGCAACTTTGTTGTAGGACTGATCCTGAAGGTTTGACTTTCTTACTAACAGTTCTGACCCTTGCTCCTCCAAAAGGGAGAGATTAGACTTTTCAGTCATACTAACTCCACTGTACCAATCAGGCAAAAAGTTAGGGGTCAACTCCCAGAAGCTTTTCCATTTTGGTGCACGGTATGACCTATGGGACTTGGCCACTGGGTGGCAAACACATAGAACATATCTGAATATCACTACAGTAAGGCTTCGATAACTGAACTGACGCTGAAGTTCAGCCCATAAAAGTGGGTTGGGAATTTCCACCTGAACCTAACCAGGCAGATTCACTCAGGATTTAAACAAGACACAGCATCTCATAATATTCAAAATGTTCAGGATACAATCCTAAATTATTTAGCATATGAATCATTAGGAAAATTCTCAATTTGGGAGAAAAAAAGACAAGAGTCCAACAGCAAGAAAACACAAATGATGGAATTACCAAAGGCTAGAAAGCAGCCATTATAACTGCACCCCAAGAAGCAGGGCGAGCACACCTAGAGTGACCAGAAAGACTAAAGTCTCAGTAAGAAATATAAATATGAACTATAGAGATTGTGGAACTGAAAACTACAATCACAGAAATTTCTAGAAGGTCATTAGATGGATTCAGTAGCAATGGAGATGGTAAAGAGTTGGTCAACTTGAAGATGAGTAAATAGAATGCATCCAATCTGAAAGATATACAAAGAAAGACTGAAGGAAGCATAAACAGCCTCGGAAACTGGAAAAACATCCAAAGGTCTAATATTCAGGTCACCTGAGTCCCAGAATGAGGGGAGATAGAGTACAAAAGAAATATGGAAAAACAATGGCTGAACACTATCTAACTTCCGCAAGCCAATAACTTACAGATTCAAGAAGTTCAAACCCTCACAACATAAACTTGAATTGGTCAACAGTCAGACACATCTCAATCATGGAACACAAAAAGGAAAAGTGACTCAAATTACTGCATACTTCTCATTAGAAATCATAAAAACCAAAAGGATGTGTAACAATATTTTTTATGTTTTTACTTTGCAAGAAAATAAATTATACAACTTAAATAAAATCCTAAAACTAAGCAGTTCATCAAAATATTTCAGCCTACAGCCTACAGAAACTGCTACCATTTAAAACTGCACAGCATTATCATCTCAGTGTGTAGTGGCACACATGCAAATAAAATAGACCACATGAGGACAGATTCACAACTTAGAAACTCAAATCTGTTCAACTCATGTTATGTTTATTTACAAACATGACCTTGAAAGAATCAATAAAATAGTATCTCAGTCATTTACATTAAAACAGAAAAATCGGCTTAAGATAACAAATCTTTCTGTAAAACTAGCATATCTTCCACCCAGATTGAAGTTTTCATTCAGCAATGTTCTTAAAACATTCAGTAAGCCATGCTGTAAACAGATATGCTGTCATCTAGGCTTTGTGGTTCTACTTCCAGAACACAGGCAGGGTAGATTTAGCATAATCCGTGAGGGTTCTAAGATTTTCTGAATGGTAAATGAGCATTGGCTTCAACTTAAAGTTACCAGCTGCATTAGCTCCTAACAAGAGAGTGAGCCTGTCCTTTGAAGTTTTGAAGCCAGTAGCTGACTTGTCCTCTCTAGCTACGAAAGTCCTAGATGGCATCTTCTTCCAACAGAAGGCTGCTTCATGTATACTGAAAATCCATTGTTTAGTGTAGCCATCTTCATCACTGATGTTAGCTAGATCTTCTGGATAACTTGCTGCAGCTTCCACGTCAGCACTTGTCGCTTCACCTCGCACTTTTATGTTATGGAGATGGCATTCATTCATTCATTGAGACGGAGTTTCACGCTTGTTGCCCAGGCTGGAGTACAATGGCGTGATCTTGACTCACTGCAACCTCTGCCTCCCAGGCTCACCAGATTCTCCTGTCTCAGCCACCCACATAGCTGGGATTACAGACATCCACCACCATGCCCAACTAATTTTTTTTTTCATATTTTTGAATTTTTAGTAGAGATGGTTTCACCAACCATATGGGGTTGGCCAGGCTGGTCTCAAACTCCTGACCTCAGGTGGTCCACCTGCCTTGGCCTCCCAAAGTGTTGGGATTGCCGTCATGAGCCACCGTACCTGGCCCTGGAGATGGCTCTTTTAACTTCATGAACCAACCTTTGCTAGTTTCAAACTTTGCTTCTGCACCTTCTTTACCTCTCTCAGTCTTCATAGATTTGAAAAGTTAGGGCTTTGCTTTGAATTAGTCTTTGGCTTCAGGGAAGCTTTCCCCACATCAACAAGAAGGCGATTTCACTTCCTTATCATGTGTGTTCACTAGAGTAGCACTTTTTTTTTCTTGAGACTAAGTCTCACTCTGTCGCCCAGGCTGGAGTACAGTGGCGCGATCTCGGCTCATTGCAACCTCCACCTCCCGGGTTCAAGAGATTCTCTGCCTCAGTTTCCCAAGTAGTTGGGATTACAGGTGCCTGCCACCACACCCGGCTAATTTTTGTGTGTGCATTTTTAGTAGAGATGGGGTTTCACCATCTTGGCCAGGCTGGTCTTGAACTCCTGACCTCATGATCCACCCCCCTCAGCCTCTCAAAGTGCTGGGATTATAGGTGTGAACCACAGCACCCAGCCTGGAGTAGCACTTTTAATGTCCTTCAAGAGCTTTTCCTTTGCATTCACAAATTGGGTAACTGGTGCAAGAGGCTGAGCTTTTGGCCTGTCTGGGCTTTCAACAGTCCTTCCTCACTAAGCTTAATCATTTCTAGTTTTTAAGGTGAGAGGCTTATGACTCTTCTTTACACTTGAATATTTACAGCCTATTATAGGGTTATTAATTGGCCTAATTTCAATGTTATTGTGTCTCAGGGAATAGGGAAGGCTGAGAAGAGGGAGAGAAATTGGGGAGTGGCCAGTGGAACAGTCAGAACACACAACATTTATCAAGAATAGGCACAGTTCACGGTGCCCCACAACAATTCCATCGCTGATCACTGTAGCAGATACAGTAACAATGAAGAAGCCTGAAATACTGCAAGAAGGACCTAATGTGACACAAAGACTGAAGTAAGCCCATGCTTTTGGAAAAATGGCACTGACAGACTTGCTCGACACAGAGTTGACACAAAGCTTCAGCTTATAAAAAAATGCAACATCTGCCAAGTGCTATACAGTGAAGCGCAATAAAACAAGGTGTGCTTATGTATATACAGTCGTGCACTGCAAACAGTGTTCTGGCCAACAGAGAGCACATATATGACAGTGCTCTAAGAAGAGTATAATGGAGCTGCTGGGCGCAGTGGCTCACACCTGTAATCTCAGCACTTTGGGAGGCCGAGGCAGGTGGATCACGAGATCAGGCGTTTAAGACCAGCCTGGTCAACATGGTGAAACCCCATCTCTACTAAAAATAAAAAAAATTAGCCAGGTGTGGTGGTACACACCTGTAGTCCCAGCTACTCAGGAGGCGGAGGCAGAGATTGAACCTGGGAGGCAGAGGTTGCAGTGAGCCAAGACCATGCCATTGCACTCCCGCTTGGGTGACAGACTGAGACTCCATCTCAAAAAACAAAAAAAGAGTATAATGAAGCTAAAAAATTCCCCATTATTCAGGTGGCATGACTGTCTACATAGAAAATCCCAAGAATTCTAACAAAGAAAAAAAATTCCCAGAACCAGAAAGTAACTTCAGTAAAGTCTCAGGATACGATTATAGGATCAACATTTTAAAATCTGCTGTATTTCCTGATACTGGCAATGAACACATGGATGTAAGATTAAGAATATGAAACCACTTACAATCATTCATATCACCCCAAAGTGAAATATCTGAACATTCTAACACCTACATCTATTTCTGCATCTAACAAGATAGGCATAGGGCTTCTATGCTGAAAGAAGGTCATAAATTAAAATACTTAACGTAGTTAAGATGTCAATTCTATCCAAACTGATCTCTAGATTTAACACAATTCCAATAAAAATTCCCACCAGAATTTTTTGTAGACTCTATTAACAGCCAAACAATTAGAATACCCAGCCAAAGCATTTCTGAAATGAAAGAATATAGGATCCACATTACCTAATTTTAAGACTCCCTATAAAGTTACAGTATTCAAGACAGCACAGTACTGACAGAGGGATAATCAGTGGTCTCACAGAACAGAACTGATAATCTAGAAACAGACCCACATACATATGTCCAACTAATTACTGACAAAGATACAAAGGCAAGTCAATGGTGAAAGAACGGCCTTTTCAATAGCTGATGTGAGAACAATTAGACATTTGGATGCACACAATGAATCCTGACCTAAACATCACATCTTACACACAAACAACTCAAATCAGATCTTAGAACTAGAAAACTTTTAATATAAAACATAGAAGAAAATCTTCATAACCTGTGCTTAAGCAGAGTTTATAGATGTGATGCTAAAGCACAATCTATAAAAGAAAAAAAATTGAGAAATTAAACTTTATTGAAATTAAGAACACAGAATGAATGGGAAAATAAAAAATAAAAAAGCAAGCTATAGACCAGGGTAAAATATGTGCAAATCATATATCCCTCCAAGGGCTTATACTAGAATATATAAAGAACTCTTAAAACTTAACAGTAAGAAAACAAATCACTCAATTAAAAATGAGCAAAAAGACTTTGCCAGACATTTAAACAAAGAAGATAAATGAACAGCAAATAAGCACATGAAAAGATGTTAACATCATTAGCTGCTAAAGAAATACAAAATCAAAACATAATGAAATGCTACTACACACCTATTAGAATGGCTTAACAAACAGAACTTGACAACACGGAGTACTGGCAAGGACGTGGAACATCTGGAACTCTTTACACATTGCAGGTAAGAATGCAAAATGGTGCAGCTATTCTGGAAAACAGTTTGGCAATTTCTACAAAGTTAAATATCCAGTTATCATATGACCCATTCCCAGGTTACCCTAAAGAAATGAAAACTTCCATTCACACAAAAACCTACCACTAATACCTACAGCAGCTCTGTTCATAATCCTCAAAAACGGGAAGCAACCCAAATATGCTTAAATGAGAGACTGGATCCACAATGGCGCACTAGTCAGTGATAAAAAGGAACAAACTATCAATACATGCAAAAGCATGCATGTATCTCCACAACACTGTGCTACAGGAAAGAAGCCAGTCTCAGAAGGTTCTATACTGTATGACTCCATTTACATGACATTCTGGTAAGGGCAAAACTATGCTGATGGGGAACGCATTCATGGTAGCCAGGGGTTAGGGGGAGGAGGAGTGTGTGACTACAAAGGAGCAGCAAAAGAGAATGACTGAATCATAACCATCACACTGTACACACACAGACAGTTAATTTTACTGCATGTTCTTTTTTTTTTAAGAAGTTGTTGGCTTACAGTAATAAAATTGCCTTTTTTCCTCTGCTTTTTCAAGAAAACATCTCGTCCTTAAGACACAGACCCAATGCCAGCATTTTGTGAAGTCTTCCCCTCTAATTCGGGAGAGTCGGCAGCCTGGATCATGTTTTCATGGGACTCTGTTCATACCTCTACTCTCACGTCTACTTATCTTCCTCCTCCTACCAGACCAGAAAATTCAAGTTGATTCCCAACTGGATTATGAGCGGTAAACAAATATATGTTGAGCTTATAGCACATATACTAGACATTCATTAATGTTTATTTTTGTATTGCTAATACTCAAATGACAAAAAATTAGAATATTAGTACTATAGTATTTATCACATTCAGTCACTTACCTAACATATGTGAGATTAAATCTAATAGGCAGTTGGAAGTCCAGCTGAATTGTAGCACATTGATGGTATCTGCCAATAGCATCCTTGATTTTTATGTCAATCTACAAATTAAATAATATTTGCTTAGAGAGAGTATTCCTCTTTTAAATTTTACTTTTTTGAAGCATATGGTCTACTTACTTTAGGACCATAAAATGCTCCATCTCCTGGGTTCATTTTCCATGGTTCTCCAAATTCCATCAAGCTATTCTGCAGTTGCTTTTTTAAAAGAAGAAAAAAGATACAATTATATATTGCATCTTTCTTTGACATACAGCTCACAAAAGTTACTATAACTCTCAATTATCTATGTTAGTTCAACACATATTTATTGAGCATCTTTTACATTCAATAAACTATTGAGCAGAGACTATACAGAGATGATTAGGGTGGTACCAGCTCTCAAGAAAAATCAACATTTCAACTGGGAAGAAAAGATCATTTATAATTGGTTCCAGTGAATTCCAGGTAATCATTAGGTAGGGGATGCTTTGGCCCTCCTCCCAACACAACCCTGTGCCCTACAAACCAACCAGCTTCTGCCTCCTGGTGACGGTTCTGAGACCCATTCTCCTTGTAGGTGGGGCCTCCACACATGAAAAAGCAGGAAAGCCTTGATCTCACTCCCTCTTCCACTCCTAAGTGTGGGGGTAAGAAGGCCAAGACGGCAGGCCTTGCCACTTCTTTTTTGCTTTTCCTTCACCTGTGCACATGTCTGGGAGGGTTAGAATTTATAGGGGTGTGGATGCATCAGTCTCCACTTTTGTCTTCAGCCTAAGCCACTACATGCTTTCAACTTAGCTTGCAGTGAAGATGTTCCACACTGAAGGTGAGGGTGCAAGTGTGTATTAATGAAAAATTTCCCCGAGTCTTCCACAATTCCCGTGAATCCAGCTTCCCTGAGAAGCACCTGGGCATTCCTAAGTCCTTGGCCAAAGTACTGGCAAAACACCAGCTAAACTCCCGTTATCACCCCCACATACTGGTGCCCATGAGAGGCCAGACTTTTGGGAGCAACATGCCTCATGGGGAAATCAAAGCAGTGGCAGTCTTAGGGCCAAAGCTGCCATCATGAAGAAGGCTGATTCCTGGAGTCCTGAGAGCCCTTCCCAGAACCTCAGTCAGGATGTGATCTTGAGAGAGACAGAGATTTAATTCCTGGGATCCCAAGAGTGTCCTGCATAGGCCTGACCCTAAGAAGCAGCTTCTTTTCTACTTAGGACCAGAGAAAGCCACCCCCATGGAGACACTTCCTGAGCCTGGAGGCCATAATCCCCTGTTTCACTCTGTTTCTGAGAGGAGAAGGAACACAGTTACTTGTTTCCAAGACAAATGAGGCCCTCCTACAGCAGATACCAAGTGATGGGAAGAATTCTGGGGACTGCAAGGAGCTAAAAAGCCAAGGAAAGGCCAAGTTTTGGAGAAGAGCATAAAGCAAGGGTCACTGTTGCTCCCAGGGCCTTGGAGGACATGGAATAGGAGGGCACAGCAGGAGCTCCAGGGCTGAGAGAGCACTGGATTAATGCGAGGTCTGTCTCTTTCAAACCATTTCAGACACTTCTGAAGACAAAATATTTGAATGCTCATCTCAGTGATTTCCAGGCCAGGGGTAGTTATTTGAGGCAAGTGTTCCAAAAGTGGAAGCAGGCCCATCCCTTAGTGGGACAGCTACACCCCTGGGTTGACCTCAGGCTTGGCTGCTAAACTATTTACCCCCATCAGTTAAAAAAAAAGAGCAAAAATGCTGGGACTTCCAGTGCATCCTCCCCATGCCAGGCCCACACCTGGTCCATCCCTTTTTCAGCTCTCTACACCCCACCAAGTTTCAAATGAATGGAGTAATGATAATGATGCAACACCTGACATCTACTGGGCACTTACATGTACCTGGCACTATGCCTAACACTCCATGTGAATTACTTCACTGTAGTTCCCCATACCCTCAGGACGTAGGTGTTATCACTACGTCACCACCACCACCACTGTCATCATCATCATCATCATCATCACCATGTCATGCTTGATCCTGATGCTTAGAGAGCATTCTATAATTTACTCATGGAGATGAAGTTCTTTCAGACTTTAAAGTCTGGAGCAAAATGGCTCCAGAGCTGAGTTCTGTGTCCTCATTTCCTCTTCCTGCTTCCATGTGGCTGGCAGGTAAACTGAGTCTGCATCCTTCCCGGGGTAGATAGGCTATCTCATTTGTCCTTCTTCCTCCATGCAGTGGACGTGGAAGAAGAGCTTAGGATGGGCATGGGGCAGTGGGGAGGAGAAGGCCCTATTTAGAGGTGAAGGCTAAACTGCTTCTGTGCAGCCTCTGCTCGGCTTCTGTTTCTATTAATCATGTAAAAATAATTGCTACACTGTTAGTCCAGTGCTTCTCTGATTCGTATTTCTTGTAATGTGTGTTCAGCTCCCATGAGTATAGCAATCCCCCTTATCTGTGGTTTCATTTTTCTCAGTTTCAGTTACCCCAGTCAACTGTGGTCTAAAAATATTAAATGGAAATTCCAGAAATAAATAACTCATATGTTTTAAGTCATGCATGGCTCTGAGTGGCAGATTAAAGCACCATCCTACTCCATCCTACCTGGGATGGGAATTGTCCTTTTGTCCAGAGTCTCCACACTGGATGCACTGCCCCCTGCAGTTAGTCACTTAGACGCTGTCATGCTTATCAAATAAGCAGTATCACAGTGCTTATGTTCAAGTAACCCTTATTTTCCTTAACCATGGCCTCAAAGCACAAGAGTTGTGATGCTAGCAATTTGGATATGCCAGAGTGGAGCCACAAAAAGCTTCCTTTAAGTGAAAAGGAGAAAGTTACCCATTTAATAAGGAAAAAAAATCCTATGCTGAAGTTGCTAAGAGCTATGGTTAAAAAAAAATCTTCTATCCATTGGGTAAGTTGTGAATTAGTGAAGAAGGAAAAAGCAAATCATGCTAGTTTTGCTGTTGCACCTCACAATGCAAAAGTTCCAGCCACAGTACATGAAAAGTGCTTAGTTAAGAAACGGCATTAAATTTGTAAGTTGAAGGCATGAACAGAAACATGTCCTGTTTACCATCTATTTGGTACCATCCAGGGTTTCAGGAATCCACTTGGAATTTGATTCCCCATGGGTAAGTGGGGACTATTGTATTCCAAGAAGAGAACTAACAGGCAGAGCTGGGTGTCTGGCCATGTCACCATCCTCATTTTTAATAAAAGCGAACACAGGAAACACACTATATCCTTTGCGCTTCATCAGAAAAAAAGAGAGCAAAATGATGAGCTCCTTATCTTGGTTTTGCAAAGCTTAGCCGTAACGTCTGAGTGTGGGTGTCTCCAGACAGACATAGGGCAGGGCACAACAGGACGTGGCTGTGAAAGGGACTCCAGCATCAAGTATGCACATCTCCGTCTAGACCATGTAGCCCCCGGGCCCCACAGTCAGACTAAGATGACTCTACAGGCAATGGTTTAAAATAAACCACACAAACCAAGCGTCACAGCAAATAAGAGGATTTCTTTAAAAACCTGGGCCAGCTGTTAGTGACCAGCACTGAAAGAGTATAAATAAAAGCCAGATATAAACTTTAAGTGTGAAACAAATGTAAGGTATTATTATCACTTTTACAAAGAAAATGGGATAACCACATTCTACAACCTATAAATTTATCCCATGATTTCCAATTTCAAAATTTCTGTTACCAATTATCCCATCCTCCTGCAAAGGTGTTTTCCACATGACTAAAATGAAGAGGAAGCACAAAGTGCATCTCTTACCTTCTCAGCCTCATTCCACATCTCAATCTCTCCTAGGAAGTTTTCAGGCCTTGTTGACAGGTTTAATTGAAAGGAGAAGCCAAATGTTGAGTAAACAGATTGTAAAAACTGCAAACATCCCTTTATTTCTTCTTCAATCTGAAATCAAAGCAAATGAAACATTCAAATAGAACACCAAATTAAATTCATTTATGTTTTAAAAACTAAATGAGTAAAGTGTGTTTTTAATGGAGAGCAGTTGATGACCGTTTTGGTTGTTAACCAATCCTGAGTTGAACCTTCATTTGAGTGGTAGGCAGGTGGGGACTGGCAGTGGCTCCAGGCCAGTGCAGGGAATGGAGCAGGAGTAGGTGAGGGAACTGTACTGTGAAAAGGCAACAGCATGCAGAGGAGAGCAGCAAGGAGGGGCCACCCAGAGAAAGTGAGACCCAGCTAGAGCAGGGGATAAGCAAGCGCTCTGCATGGAGGTAGCTCAGGAGCTCCGTGGGCAGAGGACACACTAGTTGAAGTCTCAGCGGAAAGATAAGCAGACTAAGTCAGGGGGCTGCATATGATGGGATAAAGGGCAGAGGGGCAGTGTGGTAGGTGAGCAGGCTAGAGGCAGGCAGGCGCCAGAAAAAATTAAGTGCTTCCAAAACCAGGAGAATGTATGGACTTTTTAGCCTGAGACCAACAGGGAAGCAATGAAGGGTTTTTGTTTTGTTTAAGCAGGGAACTAACATGACCCAATGTGTTCTTTCACAGTACGAGGAATAAATTTGTAAGATTAGAAGAGAGCCCCAACAAGAAGCTGGATGAGTCATTTAGAAGCAAGATGACAGTGGCTTAAACCTGAGAGTAGCAGCTGAAATGCAGGCAATTTGATGGATTTGAGACATCAAGTCTTTCATTCATTAAATGTGATGGCTATTGTTTTGTTTTGTTTTGTTTTTTGAGACCTTCTTGCTCTGTCTCCCAGGCTGGAATGCAGTGGTACAATCTCAGCTCACTCCAACCTTTGCCTCCTGGGTTCAAGCAATTCTCATGCCTCAGCCTCCCGAGTAGCTGGAACTACAGGTGCTTGCCACCGTGCTTGGCTAATTTTTGTATTTTTTTAGTAGAGATGGGGTTTCACTATGTTGGCCAGGCTGGTCTCGAACTCTTGGCCTCAAGTGACCCACCTGCATCAGCCTCCCAAAGTGCTGGGCTTATAGGTGTGAGCCACCATACCTGGCCTTGTTTTATTATTAAGTTCCTGGGTACATGTGCAGGATGTGCAGGTTTGTTACACAGGTATTCGTGTGCCATGGTGGTTTGCTGCACCTATCAACCCATCACCCGGGTATTTAAGGCCAGCATGCATTAGTTATTTATCCTGACCCTCTCCATCCCCGCGCTTTCCTCTGACAGGCCCCCGTGTGTATTGTTCCCCTCCCTGTGTCCATGTGTTCTCATTGTTCAGCTCCCACTTATAAGTGAGAACATACAAATTTGGTTATCTGTTCCTGTGTAAGTTTGCTGAGGATAATGCCTTGTGATGGCTACTTTAAGTGTCAACTCAACTGAGCTAGGAGATGCTAGACAGCTGGCCGCCCTTAAACATGTATTTCTGGGAATGTCTGTGAGGGTATTTGTGGAAGAGATGAGCCTCTGCACATGTACGCCAAAACCTATAATGCAATAAAAATTTTAAAAATTAAAAAAAAAAAAAAAGAAGTTCTACCCTCACCAATGTGCGTGGACCTCATCCAATCTGTTGAGGGTAGGAATAGAACTCACAAGCAGGAAGGGCAAAATCTCTTTTTTTGAATTGGGACCGTTATTTTCTCCTGTTCTCAGACATTGAGCTCCTGGTTCTCAGGCCCACCAACTCTGGGACTTACACCAGCTCCTGCCCCTGCTCACCCCACTGCGGCTTTCAGCCTCAGAGGGAGTTACAACAACAGCGTTCCTAGTTCTCCAGCTTGTAACTGGCGTATCACGGGACTTCTCAGCCTCCAAAATCAAGTGAGTCAATTCCTGTAATAAATTTCCTCATATATCTATATATCCTACTATCTCTATTTCTCTGGGGAATACTTATCCGAAAGTATTATCATATGTTTCTTATTTGCAATTTCCAAGGGTTCACTGTTATGAAATGCATATACAATTGATTTTTATATACTGATATTCCATACAATTTTCTAAATTCATCTTACTTCTATTAGCTTTTTGTAGAGTCCATCTAATCTCTACATAGATGATCATGTCATTTAGAAGAGTTAATTCTTTCCAATCTAGATGGTTTTTCATTTTCTCTTTCTTAACTTACTGCATCAGAATGAACTTCCAGTACAATGATCAGAGAAGTAATGAGAGAGTCCTTACCTAGTTCCTGATCTTAAGGGTAAAGCATTGAGACTTTCACTATTAAGTATGATGTTAGCTGTAGGTTTTTCATAGAGGCCTTTTTATCAGGTTAAGAAAGTTCCCTCCCTTCCTAGTTTTGAGAGTTTTTATGAGATATGGATGTAGAATTTTGCCAAATACTTTTTCTTCCATCTACTAAGAAGATCAAATGTTTTTTTTCTTTTTGTTTGTTTTCTTTTTTAGTTTGTGAAAGTGGGAAATTACAATGATTCACTTTCTAATGTTAAATTAACTTTTCATTCCTGGGATTTAGTCCATTTCATTAAGATCTATGATCCTTCTTTAAAAAATTACTAGATTTGACTTACCAAAATGTTTAAATTTTTTTACTTTATGTTCACAGAGATGTTGTTCACTAGCTTTAATTTCTTTGTCTTATTTTTCTGCCAGAGCAATACTTTGCTTCATTAGCTTCACAAGGTGATAAGGATTTCCTCCTTTGCTTCATTAGCTTCACAAGGTGATAAGGATTTCCTCCTCTTCAATGTTCTGGATGAGTATCTCTAGATTGGTATTTCTTCTTCAATGTTTGGTAGAATTCACCAGTAAAGCTTGGCCTGGAGTTTTCTGTATGGGAAGGTTTTTAACTATCAATTTGATTTATGTGGTAGACACAGGGCTATTCGGATTATCTACTTCTTCTTGAGTAAAGTTTAATAGCTTGTGTCTTTCAACGATTTATCCATTTTATCTAAGCTGTCAAATGTATTAGCATACAGTTATTCAGAAAACTGCCTTATCCTTTTAATAGCTGCAGAATCTGTAATAATGACATCTGTCTCATTCCTGACATTTTTTATTTGTGTCTTCTCTTTTTTCCTCATCAGTCTGACTAAAGGTTTATCAGTTTTATCAATCTTCTCAGAGGACCAGCTTTAGCTTCATTTCTATTCTCTATTTTTTCTATTTCAATGATTTCTGCTCTGTTCTTTCTTGTTTTCTTTCCTTTGCTCATACTACATTGGGTGTAATTTGTTCTTTTTCTCTCTGAAGTAAAAGCTAAGTCACTGATTTTCCTTTCTAATGAAGGCACTCAGTGCAAAAACACCCCTCCGAATACCACTTAAATGGCATCCCACAAACTTTAATCCATGTGTTTTTATTTTCATTTGTTATATAAATATTTTTTAATTTCCTTTGGATTTTGTGTTATTGATTTCTATTTTAATTCTATTGTGGTCAGTTAGGTTTAGGGTTAAACATTAGGGTTAAGTTAAAACATTAAGGTTACGCCTGTAATCCCAGCACTTTGGGAGACCGAGGTGGGCGGATCATGAGGTCAAGAGATCGAGACCATCCTGGCCATGGTGAAACCCCTTCTCTACTAAAAATGCAAAAATTAGCTAGGTGTGGTGGCGCGTGCCTGTGGTCCCAGCTACTCAGGAGGCTGAGGCGGAAGAATCACTTGAACCCAGGCAGAGGTTGCAGTGAGCCGAGATTGCACCACTGCACTCCAGCCTGGCGACAGAGTAAGACTCCGTCTCAAAAAAAAAAAAAAATTAGGGTTAATTAAAACATTTTTTAAATTAAATTCCTTTTAATTTATTGAGACTTGTTTTATGGCACAGAATATGGTCTATCCTAGCAAATATTCTACATGCATCTTCAAAGAACAAATATTCTGACCCTTTGGTAGTTCATAAGCATGATGACTGGGTGTACACACATGTGTAAGATGTGCACTCTCATACCTTTGTACA
Source organism: Saguinus oedipus (assembly GCA_031835075.1). Lineage (NCBI taxonomy): Eukaryota > Metazoa > Chordata > Mammalia > Primates > Cebidae > Saguinus > Saguinus oedipus. The sequence continues at coordinate 15,212,339 of CM063174.1, forward strand.
ACATTGGCACATTACCCATTCAACATAAAGCCAAAAAAAGAAAAACCATAATGTATATTCTGCTGTTTTTCTATAAACAACAATTATGTCAAATTGTTTGACAGTAACCCTTTGCATGGCAATTTTAACTTGAATTAACAGAAAAACTTGAAAAAGTAAATTTTAAGTTCTAGGCAATACTGAAAAACAAAACATCCAGAATTCCAGAATTCCACCAAATCCCTTAAAATAATATACTTAATGGAATTTAGGTTAAAAAAGTTATTGAAGGAAGCCAAAGAAAAAGTAATACATTTCATGTCAAGAGATTATTAATCTAGTGACCTAATTTAGAGAATCACAGCAGGCTAGAGCTGAATGAGATCTCAGAGACTAGACCAAACATCTATGTTTCAGTAACTCTGAAAGAATACAAGATGAGTTCGGGGCATCACACTGAATTTGTGACCACCATGCTTCACTCTGTGTTATTGTTTACCTGCTCCACTGTGCAAAAGATGTGAGCATCATCCTGCTGGAAGCGCCTCACTCTGGTCAAGCCGCTGAGAGTCCCTGACAGTTCATTTCTATGCAGAACTCCAAAATCAGCAAATCTAATAGGCATTTCTCTCCAAGATCGTGGACGATGGGCAAACATTAGACTAGAAAAGACGTAGTAGCACACAGCTTTTACATAGCACAGAAAAGATTAAATAATTATCTGAATATAAAGAAATTACAATTAAGCCTCAAGATCCGTAAACTCCTTATTCTAGTTCTTAGATCACCAGGTTAAAAAAAAATTTCTTCCACGAATTAGTGAACCTTGCATTTACATCACTGCAGCACTCTGGGAAAGAAGCTTGTCTATTATCTCCTTCCAGAAATGCTGTTCCCTGCCCTCAACCACACAGTGAATCACCATTTACTGCTTAAGATTCATTTCAAAGGATACTTCTTGAATGAAGCCCTCCCAGACATTTCCCTACACAGAGCTAGGCAGTTTCTCCTCAGGCTCCTAGAACACCTTGAACATGCCACCATTACAGGACTGGCCTTTTTCTGATTGCCTACATGCATGGCCCTGCCCACTCTGCTCATGAGCTCTATGAGGGAATGGATGGTGTCTTGTTACCTCCGAGCTTCTAGCTCCAAGTGCACGAAGCACTCAACTAATGCTCCCTATTGAATGGAAGACTTCTCTCCTGCTGAAAGCACTCCTGGCTCCCATAACCCATTACCTCTAAGCCACAGTGGTCTTGCTTCCTTATTCTGAGGTGTGAAAAGACAAACTTAAATTCTCTACTTTCATTATAGCTGAAGTCTGAAGCCATAATTTTAAAAAAATGGCTTTGATAAAAAAGAGTTAAGAAATTATTACTACTTTATTTTTATTTATTTTGTTTTTTTGAGACAGAGTTTCGCTCTTGTTACCCAGGCTGGAGTGCAATGGCGCAATCTCGGCTCACCGCAACCTCCGCCTCCTGGGTTCAGGCAATTCTCCTGCCTCAGCCTCCCGAGTAGCTGGGATTACAGGCACGTGCCACCATGCCCAGCTAATTTTTTGTATTTTTAAGTAGAGACGGGGTTTCACCATGTTGACCAGGAAGGTCTCGATCTCTTGACCTCTTGATCCACCCGCCTCAGCCTCCCAAAGTGCTGGGATTACAGGTGTGAGCCACCGCGCCCGGCCTACTACTTTATTTTTAAAGATGGGGTTTCACCATGATGGCCAGGCTGGTCTTGAACTCCTGACCTCGGGTGATCCACCCACCTCGGCCTCCCAAAGTGCTGGGATTACAGGCGTGAGCCACCACACCCGCCCAAGAAATTATTAACAGAAGTGTTTTACAATGCAAAACAATAACGTAGCTTCTACCTTCTATTTAAAAAGTGATGGTATAGAATGTTTATATACCAGTATTCCTAAAATTAAAGTTACATATATTTTTTACATGACATCATCATAAAGTTAAATTTCTTCTCATCTTCACTTAAAAGGGCAAAGAGCTTTCTTCAGTATTCAGATATTGGTTTTATTACCTTCTACATAAATTTACTTGAAACCATGTATGTTGATAATACAAAAACTACGATTGTTGGGATTTTTTTTTGGTGGACAATTTATGCCTATTCAGTTTCAATTGTAAAATATGTTTGTCTTTCAAGGTTGAATTTGCATACCAACTTTATGATAATTACAGTCTTTCACAGAATCAAAGACAGCATTGATTATTAAATGTACCTTTATTTTATGTTCTAAGAAAGAAAATCACCTATTAATTAAATTATGATATAATGCTACAATGCCATCAACTGTAATATGCATTTCAACTTCAGAAATGTTGAAATGTGGAAGAAAAATGGTATCTTGGAATCAATGAAATCCAAAAAGCCATTGATTATAACCTTATTGATCTTGTTACAATCCACCCAAACAGTATGAAAGAACTAAATATTCTGCAAATTGAACAGCTGAAGTGCATTACTATTAGAAAGACAAATATTATAAAACTTACGAAATTGACACATAACATTATCCTTTAATCAGCACAAAAAATGCAGTGGTTACCAGCTAACATTCCATACCTGCCAAAGATCAAATATATTTTCAAAAGTAAGTTCATTCTCCAAAATGAAACAACTTAGTACAAATTAGTAATCACCACTCTTAAGATTAAAGGGATTCTTTTATTCCACAAAGCAAAATAATATTAAAAGCTAATTGTGATGAAGTATGCTATGTGCTCTCATGAAAAGATCTGCTTCACTTTTAATACTCACCAGTGCCCTGGACAATTCATGGGTTTGAGGGCAAAAGTGTCCTTTTCAATCTCAAAGGTAAACATGTTCTCGCTGTAATGCTGCCAGTGGCCTGAGGCTTCCCAGAGTTTACTGTTGTACATATTGGGAGACAGCACCTCCGTGAAGTCACGTTTGTGATATTCCTCCTTCAAGATACACACATTTAATGTTAAAATCTGCTAGGGCAGATCACAATTTCATGCAAAGTAACACTATGAGAAAATATTTTAAACTTGAGCTCACGTTCTGTTTAATTCATGATTAATGTACCCTCAGTTTTAGGTGTGGTGGTTTTTGGATCTCAGTATAATTTCTATTAAGTATATTTATTTTATAGCCTATAATATTATATAGTATATAATGTTTTAGTTCTTTGAAAATTAGTAATTGAAATACAAAATATATAGAAACTCACTGTAACTACAAACTCCAAGTCCTTCTAGATAAAATGCTTTTTCCTATTAAGAGGCAGAAAAAAATTTATAATTTAATAAGCCTGAATACCATGTTCCATGTTATAATTTTGATTTATTTAATTTTAGTTTGAAACAGAAAGAAGAATTTTACTGTATAACACCTTGAGTAGTTGATATCTATTAAGTCATGAGCTGGCTTCTCTCCCTCCCTACCTATTAACAGCTTCCTTAATTGAATCACTGAAGACAGAAGCAGAGAGTTTTTACCAACCAAAGTTTTAATTTTATTTAAACTTCTTAAAAACAAATTAGGTGATCGTTGTTGAGTAAATATTTTATGTGCACTTTCCCAAAATGCATATTCTGCTGTTGTTTTATAAATGTCAATTAGGTCAAATTGTTTTGACAGTAATTAATAGGGACCCTTTGCATGACAATTTTAGTTTGGATGAACACAAAAACCTCCATAAGTAAGAATTCTAAGAATCCTTAGATTCTGAACATTTGTAAATCACTTACTGGACATCTGGCACAAATCTACAATGCCATACTTTCAGCAAGTTTTAAAACTTGTTTTCATAACATTTTAAGATGACCATAACTGAAAGGTTTTCTGTAACGGAAAGGAATGTTATCTGACACTCTTCAGCAGGGCATCTTGGCAGTCCATGGTAGACAGCTTGGGTCTCAGCCATTCAGTGAGCTGCTTTACCCACCCTTCGTTTTTACTAAATTAGAAAACGTTAACAGGTCCGGTGTGGTGGCTTATGCTTGTAATCCCAGCACTCTGGGAGGCCAAAGTGGGCAGATCACCTGAGGTCAGGAGTTTGAGACCAGCCTGGTCAACATGGTGAAACTCCGTCTCTACTAAAAATACAAAGATTAGCCAGGTGTCGTGGTGTACACATGTAATCCCAGCTACTCGGGAGGCTGAAGCAGGAGAATCGCTTGAACCCAAAAGGTGGAGGTTGCAGTGAGCCAAGATCACGCCATTGCACTCCAGCCTGGTCAAGAGAGCTAGACCCCATCTCAAAAAAAGAAAAAGAAAACGTTTTACAAAATGATGTCATTAAGAAATGATGTTCTTAAGAACAACAGTGATTACTGGCTATTTCAGATGGTTCCATATATTCAGATCAACAAGGTCCTAGAAATTCAGGGTGAGTGTGTGGGTGGGGGTGGAGGCAAGGTGTGTGTTTGCTTTTACTAAAGACTACTTTTAAAGGCTAGCTCAGGAGATACTGCTGAATGCATTTTTAATTCACTCTGAATACAATCATTTTAGGAATGTATGTTTCGTTGAGATATTTAGAAATGATTTTAAACTATCCCTGAAATGGACTGAATGTTTGTCTCCCCCAAAATTGTGATATTGATACCTTAACCCCAAGGTGATGGTATTAGGAAGTAGGGCATAAGGGTAGAGCCCTCACGAATGGGATTAGTGACCTTATAAAAGGATTCCCAGAAAGCTTTGTGGGCCTTTCTGCAATCTGAGGTTACAAAAAGTCAGCAGTCTGCAACCTGGAAGAGGGCCCTGACCAGAACGCAACCATGCTGGGACCCTAATCTTAGACTTCCTGCTTCTCGAACTGTGAGAAACACCCTTCTGTTGTTTATAGGCTACCCAGTCTATGGGACTTTGTTACAGCAGTCCAAACTAATACAATCCCTATGAGATAAAGTGTCAAGAACTACTACATTTTTACATATATGTATAGGAGATATCTACATATAGAGCATTATGCTGCTGTAGCTTTCCATATTATAATATACATATTGTTTTGTCTTTCTCTCACATAGAGAGAAAAAAACTGGCAAAATGTTACCAATTGATGAATCCAGATGAAGGAAATATGGATGTTCACTGTACTGTATTTTAGTTTTTCTGTATATTTGAACTTTTCAAGAAAAAGTTGGGGAGTAAAATATGTCTAATGCCATTTCATTAATTTCTTTCTCTAAAGAGTAAAGAAAGCCAAGGCTGGGAAAGAGTAAACTCTCAGTGACTGAGCAGTTCACAGCTCAGTCCAGTCTCCTGAAGAAATCCAGAAAGCTTATTTGGAACATTAAAAATCATATTTCATCCCTGAAGTAATAGTTTAGGTTATTGAAGGAGCTGAATCCCTACCCACACCTAGTGATCTAGCCACTTAAAAACATCTAAATAGCATCTCAGAATCAGTGTCATAAAATTGTTTTCAAGAAATTTGTCCTCTTAAAAAATAAAGTAATTCCACATAAACAGCTCCTTTCCAAACCCCCATTAAAATAAGAGTAAAGAAAGTTTTTGAAAGAACATAAATCTACCAGAACAAAGAGAAAAGGAGAGAATATGAATGCTATAATAATTTAGAATCTGGCAAGTAGGTAAACAAGTATTAATTGCCTCAGAAGACCTAGGAAAGCCAAAACTAAGTTGGCAGTAGGAGAAACCCAGAAGCAAGCTACTTTAGCTGGGTATAGATTTCTAGGCTTCACATTTCTAAGGCATTGTTTCTGTCTTCTGTTTTTCAGTGTTTCCACTGAAAATCTCAATGCTGTTCTGATACCCAGTCCTATGTCTACGCCTTTTTTCTCTCTGGAAACATTTAGGATAGTTTCTTTATCCCTGGAGTTTTGAATTCTTTCAATAATGTGTTTTGGTGCCCAAAGGATATTTTCACTAAAAACCAAGACATGCTTGGGAGTTGAGATTGTCCCTTGCCCATTATGGCCTCCCTTTGCTATAGAAATGATGGGCAGAAAAGGACTAACTACTCTTGATCCCAATTACTGGGAGAAGGACTTACTACCCTTGATCCCAATTACTGGGAGAAGTTGTACTGCTTACAGCCGAGTAAGGAGGACTATGTCTGAAACTCAATGGGAAGTCTTAGATATCCACATCTTGCAATAATAGTCAGTGGGAAACCCTGAAACCCAATAAAGAAAGCATTACTAAAAACTTGGATTCTTAGGACAGATTTGGGCCATTCACTGTTACTGGTTTAATTGTATTCTCCAAATAAGATATTCTGAAGTCCTAACTCCTAATACTTCAGAATGTGTCCTTATTTGAAGTAGGGTCTTTATAATCATATTAAAATGAGATTATTAGCGTAAATCCTAATACAATATGGCTGGTCTCTTTATAAAAAGGAGAAATCTGGATGCAGAGACAGATGCATACAGGGGAAGACAATGTGAAGACACACAAGGAGAACACAGAGGCTGGGAATGATGCTTCAATGAGCCAAGGAACAAAGATGATTGGCAACCACCAATAGCTAGGAGAAGGCAAGGAAGGATTCTCCCACAGGTTTTAGAGGGAACATGGCCTCAACACCTTGATTTCACACTTTTGGTCTCCAAAACTGGGAGATAATAAATTTCTCTTGTTTTAAGTCACCTAGTTTATGGTATTTTATTATAATACCCTAGGAAACTAATGCACCCACCAAATAAAACACTGCCCATCTGGGGTGCCAGCAGGATAAGGGGAACATGGAATGAGTGATGGAAAAAACAAGGCTCTGTTGTATCACCTTGGCCCTAGTGTCCATCTACAGAGTCTGGGGGTGAAACAACTACATTTAGTTATGTCTTTTCCTTGCATTCTTACATGAAGGGCACTCATGGTGGCCAAAGTCACAATTTAGATTTAGGTGAAATTGAAATGACATCACCACATGATGATACATTGGCTGATGGAACTTTGTGCAAAGAAACCAATGTCCTCATCCAAGCAAAAGGCAAGAATGTGCTGAGAGGCACAAGGGATGAGCCGGGCTGGTTATTTTTCATCTGCCACTTCCTGTCTCACCCCATCCTAGCCCATTTTCCTTCCTTCTCTGACCTGCTCTAGGTCTCCCAAAGCTGGCTTCTATGGGCTCCATAGAAGGCTCACTTGCTGTGATTATTGTTTTTTTATTTTGTAAAATATATACTTTAATTTTAAACACAACAGTATAACATGCTTAAATTATGTTTCATGTGGGAAAAAAAATACACAATTTATAAAGAAAACCTTAACATCTCTCTCTCATTCCACCCTTTACTGCCCTGAGATAACGCTAATGGCCTGGTGTTACTGTATTTCAACCCTCTTCTGCATGACCATGCAAACACAATACACACATACAGGATTTTGTTGTTTTCTGCTTTTATCTACTTTAAAAAAGGACACACTATACATTTACTGTGTAACTTCCAGTTTCCAACGGTAAGATATATTGACTCCCCTTGGAGTTAGTATGTATCTACATATTTTCGTAATAACTGCATAGTGTTCTATTGTGTGGACGTATCATAAAGCATTTAACTCTTCCACTATTGAAAAACATTAGAGCTTTTTTTTTTTTTGACTACTACAAACTATTCTGCAGTCAACTTTTTTTCTATGTGATTTTAATTGTATATTTTAGATTCCTCTCTAATATTTACTACCAGATTAGTAGCAATTTAAACTTTCTTGAGAGGTGTAAGACACCTGTTTCCTCACATTTCCTTTAGCAATGAAAGTTTAATGGGTACAAATCTTTTAAGTAGAAATACTTCAGTATTTATAGTTTTTGTTGTTGTTGTTTTGAGACAGTGTGTTGCTCTGTCACCCAGGCTGGAGTGCACTGGCACAATCTCAGCTCACTGCAACCTCCACCTCCTGGGTTCAAGCAATTCTCCTGCCTCAGCCTCCTGAGTAGCTGCGATCACAGATGTGCACCATCATGCCTGGCTAATTTTTCTATTTTCAGTAGAAACAAGGTTTCACCATGTTGGCCAGGCTGGTCTCAAACTCCTGACTTCAAGCGATCCATCCACCTCAGCCTCCCAAAGTGCTAGAATTAGAGTGAGCCACTGTGCTCAGCCTTTAAAATTTTTTTAAATAAATTTTATTACATATATTTGAGATTTACATGATGTTATAGGATACAAACAAATAGTAAAACGATTAGAGAGGCAGAACTAACATATTTATCATCTCACCTTTTCTGTATCACAAGAACAGTTAAAATCTAATTATTTAACAAAACTCTCTGATAAAATATAATTTTGTTAATTTTAGTCCTCATGTTCTACAATTAGATCTCTAACTTTGTTCTTCCTCCGTAGCTGTTATTCTGTATCCTTTGATTTACATCTCCCCATTTCTTCTCCCCAACCAAAGGTGTGTTCAAGACTGCTGATAGCTCTAAACTGGAAATAATCTAAAAGTACAACTACGAGATAATGAAAAACAGGTTGTACCATATCCATAGTACACGAAATACCTCAAAATAATACAAAAAGACCTATCGTAGCTATCACAACTTGGATGAATCTCAGATGTTAAGCTCGACAAAAGAAACACAGCAGAAAATATTGTATGATTCCATTTATATGAAATTTAAGACAAGGCTAAATTAGTCTATGGTAACAGAATCAACATAGAGATTACCTCAGGTAAGAGAAGGGAGGCAAGAATCCACTAGGAAGTGACCCAAGAAGAACTTATGGGGGAATGGAAGTGATCTTTGTCTTGATTTGGATGGTGGTTGTGTAGATGTTCACATGTGTGAAAACTGATTGAACTGCATGCTTCAGATCTGGGTATTTTAATCAATGTAACTTGCACATCAATCAATAACCCCGGCATGAGACTCTACCTGAATAGTCATGTAAGGGACCCAATCCAAGAACCAGCCAGATGAGCCTAAAATCTGGAACTATGAAAGACAGTAATGATGAAATGGCAGTTTCAAACTATTGATTCCTAAGATGCTTGGCTATGCTGCAATAGCCATCCAGAACAGAATTTCAAACTGGATGTAGGTACTGCTATAACTAAGAAATAAAAATAAAATCTTGAGCTCCCCAACTGACTGAACAGACACCCTCTTGGCCAAGGGGACCCCAGAGAAACCTTAAAAACTGAGTTACTGGCAGTGACAGGAGGTTGGGCACACCTAATGATACCCACTCCCTCACTAACCACTATTAGGCTTTCTTTCCTAAGAGTTAAACAGAAACAAGCCCTTTCAAAAGACTTGCTCCACCACTGATTTACACAACTGACTAGCATTCCTTCCTGATAAGAGACCACTAACCATGTACTGGTTCTGGTTGGTTTATAAAAGCCAGCGCGGGTGGGATGCATCTGTGTCCTCCATTTGACCTTTTGGTTATACAGCCCAATTTTAATGCATTAAGTCTCTACCCCAAAGTGAACAAATGACGCATGTAACATGCATGTTTGCTTACTATGTATGTACATGTCCCCTCTTTGTGAATATTCATAACTTACAACCTGTTAAATATTTATACCTGGCCAACTTCATCAGCATAAATTCCTGTCTTACTTTTCCCTCCCTCGAAATGCCTGCTTCTGGTTTCTGCCAGAAGCTATGCTTCCCAGCCTGCAGGATACCAGGCTGCAATCTCCCAAAAGAAATGAAACTCTCCTTTCCAATTTGATGACCTCATGATTCTTCAGTTGACCTAACAATAACCTAGAAGATGTAACTTTGGGTCCAGGTAGTGGACAGACCCTAAAAGGGATTCTTATTACAAAGTGCCAGAAACGGATGGTGGGTAACACTGTCACTAGAGGTAACACGGAAAACAGAAAGAGTACCAAAGAACCATGAACTCAGCTGGGGAGAAGTCCTGGCAGAATGTAGAAAGTGACAACCAATTTCTGGCTGCCTACAGTAAAATATAAGAAGAGAAGTATAAACCAAAGGTGAAACTAATTAACTTTTTGAGCCAAATTTAGAGGAAATATAGTCACCGGGACCTGCTAGGTTCAAAAATAAAACCTTCTTTTCCTTAGACTGTCCCAAAAAAAGACTCACAAGTCTTCGGGACAAAGATCAAATTCGGATTATAATCATCAAAGCACAGCCTTAGGGTAAAGGTCTGAAGGGTGGGGCTGTGAGACTCTGTGAAGACCTCAAAATGAGCTTCTTTAAGTGCACCTAGTAAAGCTTCTCAAAGTCTTAGGAGTGTGCTTTGTAGACCCTCTCGGTTAAACACAAAGGCTTTGAAGACTGCAGTGTACTGCTGTCTCACAGTAGCCTCTTAGGTAAAGAAGGATCTGTGTCAGAAAGATGTGGATGTGGGTTTTATCTAACCATGTTGATGATAAATTTATATAAAAGGCTTCACAAAGTTTTTAAAGGAATTGTACTAGCTTAGAATTGAAAGACAGCACAAAATGAAATGAGGGCTTTGGACTACCACCAGCATTTTACAGGAAGGTATCAGCTTCAGAATACTAAGAAAGCTACCCTAAAATACACATGGGCCATTTCTTATGGAAGAGAAAGGATTTCTCAGAGGGCAGAATCACAGCCAGGCAGAACAAAACTGGATCTTGATCAAAGAGTATTTTTTGACCCTGGGGCAGTGATAACTGGTAAATGCCAGAATTTCTACAGATGGTGACTACTGTGTGCCTCCTACTCTCCCCTACTCCTTTTTGAATGAGACTATCTACTGCATTCTTTTCCTCTAGCACCATTTTATAATGTGGGGGAGATGGGAGGATAAGGTGGCTGGGAGATAATTCGTGTCTTTAGTTCACAGGTCTTTAAGATGTAGAGGAAATGTACTTGATGATGCATTCCCAAGAAACTGCACCTGAGGAGCCTCATATGCATCTAGGCCTGATTCAGATAACATCTTACTGGACTTTTTTTTAATGTGTGAATCTGATCCTGCCATTTTGATGCCAGCTGGTTGTTTTGCCTGTTAGTTGATGCAGTTTCCTTACTCGATTTTTGAGCCAATGCAGTAATTAGATGAGACTTGCAATTATTTGTTACTCAAGAACAGAATACATTGGAGAGCAGAATGGACTTCCCTACAGTCCTATGGGGCTGAAAAGACACAGATCTGCCAGCCTGTCAATTGGAAACCCAAGAGGGTCATGGCCTAGAAACAGGAATCAAAAGTTGGTTGAATTTTATTAAAATGGAAGCCATCCCTAACCTAGTGCAATCTCTGATTGAACTGAGTGATCAGTCTTTAATACTGGCAGGGGTGAATGGTCCAGTGGGAGATAACATCATCTAGAGACTCTATACTTATATTAAATACAGTATCTTGCATATAATAAAATATTACTAGATATGGGAAGAGACATGACCATATAACAAAAAACCAATGGAAAAAAACAGCTGAGTTCCATAACAGGTTTTAATTCTTGGTAAGGCCAATTCCTTCAGACAAGGGTACCTAGAAATTCAAAGTCCTCAGCATTGTCTGTGTCTGTCAAATATTCCCATTCCAAGCCTCAGGAACCCATGCCTTCCCAACCAGTACCCTTACCTTAGAATAAGGGATCACTGGGTTTGTATATTTAAATGCCTTTACAATTTGGTGACCCACACAATCAAGCCCTGGTCCTGATCATCAGCCACGTCTGTCTTGCATCTATAAAAAAGAAGAGATCCCCTTAATGCCACCGTAAAGGCCTTCTGTTCATTCTTCATCTATTGTACTCCCAATTTGAGAGTACAGGGTGCCAGGGGCCATGTTGATTTTCCAGAAAAGACAGCACATCCAAATCAGCAGCTATGGTGGTCATCACCATCTGCCTAAATCTAAATCTCTGATAATTTTCAGTGATTCTTCAAGTCTCTCCCCCTGCCCTCTGATCTCCTACCACTGCCTCACACTGGCCAGGCCCTACTGAAAGATATGTACCCAAGTGATAGAATCCATAGAGGTCAGCCTCCGGGGCACAGCACAAGAAGGAAAGAAAGGAGAACAAGACTAGTGAAGCAAACGGAGAATGACCAGCACAGGCCACATGCCATATACTCTCTTCTCAGAAAGTTACTCAAGAAAGTGATCCCCAAATGAGAACTAAAGATAAACAAAGAAGAGACAGGCAGGGACCAGGAAACGGGACTCAGCATAGCAAGAGACAGGAGGAAAGGGGCCAAGATGATGAAAATAAGTCCTAAGACATCCGTTTCCAAGAATCTTAATAGCAAGTTAATTCTGGAGTGAGAGGACCAAATTTGAAAAAAAATTTCCTGAGCAATTACCTGAATCATTGCAGAATACATTGCAAGGAGATTTGTAGTTTTCTGAGAGAAATCTGAGGATGAATTAGTGGTAGGCACATAAAAGACTAAGTAAATGAAAAATTTAGGTAATGATTATAGTCAAGACAAAACGGTGCAAGAATGGAAATGTAATCCTAGTAGCCAACCTGGATCACCTCTGAACAGTATCTACAGTCCCCTCCATGTAAACACTAATGACTTTCCCATTTATGAACTTGTATTACAAGTAGATATTTACACTATTGGTTTTTTCCTCTTTCTTCTGGAGCTGCCAAATCACCTGGGAGTCAGGCTTTAGGCAAAGGAAAGCACCAGTGGCCCATGGACCACATTTGGAGAAGCAATGCTTCACGGTTCAACACTCTGTGCCAGAGAAGACACTTTCTCCTTTCTTCTTTTTCACAGGGAGCGCCACACCTAGTCTAATGCTTGCCTTTACATCTACATGCTTTAGAAACTTATATGGACAAAAACTGAATTTTATGAAATCCAGGAATGTATTCAGGGAAAACAGAAATGATCTCCATGTTGTTATTAGAAGGTACAATCTGTTATCTCACCTTTTTTTTTTTTTTTTTGAGACAGAGTCTTGCTCTATCACCCAGGCTGGAGTGCAGTGGCATGATCCAAACTCACTGCAACCTCTGCCTCCCAGGTTCAAGCAATTCTCTTGCCTCACCCTCCTGAGTAGCTGGATTTACAGGCGTGCACCATTACACTCAGCTAATTTTTATATTTTTAGTAGAAACGGGATTTCACCATGTTGGCCGGGCTGGTCTGGAACTCCTGACCTCAGGTGATCTGCCCACCTCAGCCTCCCAAAGTGCTGGAATAACAGGCGTGAGCCACTGCACCCAGCCAGTATCTCACTTTTAACCTCGAACTTCTTATTAACATTACCAAAGTAAAATTAGTGGAGATGTTTGACCATTTTATTACGAGAGAAAATAGTAAAATGTAAACTGGAATTGAGTAAGAATAAAATATTTTAAAGTCAACTTACTCGTATGAAATCCACAAGTGTATTATAAATGAAGGCTCCTCTGGGAAGGAAAAAACAGCTTCCAGGACTCAAATCATGGAAAAAGAAAAGTTCCTGTTCCTAGATTGAAACAATTACATTTCAAATGTCATCTGTTGTTGCTTAATATTTACTGCACGCACATGAGATGCTGGGAATAAAATACGTAATACTCAGTTACTTCCATCTTCTCTAGTAAGAGACATTCCAAGGCCATTCAATACTTATATCTAAATATATGTACGAGCATAGTAAAATTTCCATTCATATTTATGGCAAGTTAGCTTTGAACTTAGCTTTATGTCACTGTCTGCTATTTTCTGGTAATTTTTTTACTTGGCACACTTGGAGTATGGCACTCATGGGGAAACAACATGTAAAAAAAGACCAGAAAGTTCACTGCAGGAGGCGGGCTTTAGGTGATGATCATCACCATCATGGCTGTTACTTACTGAGAACCTGCCCCGTACCATGCACCATCATCAGGTATCTGTCTTCACATCTACCCTGCAAGGCTACCCACCAAGGAAGATGAGGACATGAAGCTTCATAGGTGAACACCTCGCCCATCGTCTAACACAGCTAGTGAGTGCAAGAAGGACTGGGCCTAAAGCTCAGGCCTAGCTGCTTTCCAATCTCACTTTTTCCTTCTACATGCTGCTCTGTTTCACAGATACAACGGATGTGTCAAGTGCACGGAATATAAAAAAAAAACACTTTATTTTTATATCATGACAAAAATAAGAGAAGGGTGCACTTTTTAAAATTTAATATAAGATACAGGACAAAGAGGTTAGAAGACATCTGGGGTATTAGAATGAAAGAATTCTGCAGCAGACTGTGAGTGCCAGCAAAACAGATAGGAGAGAAGAAGAAGAAATCTTATTTCTAAAGCAACTGAGTTTTGTGAGACAGAAACATTCCTATGTTGGCTTGCGATTACATCTCCCTAGTGGTAAAGATGTGGGGCATACCTTCCCAATCTTCCTGTGATCTCTGTTCTTTGCTTCCTCTTGGAATTTTTCCCAGTTTCTCATCATCTTGTTATCAGGGAAGGATATTCCATAGATCCTCTGCAATGTTTCCATTTCAGGATTGCCCTCCCAATATGTTGAAGAATTCTAAATATCAAACAATTTTGGCAAATATATCAAACATTCTATTGTAAGTAAAACTGTTCTTAAATACGAATGCAATTTTCCATTATAACATCAACAAAACAGCCCAGCACAGTGGCTCATGCCTATAATCCCAACACTTTGGGAGGCCAAGGTAGTAAGATCATTTGAGCTCAGGAGTTTGAGACCAGCCTGGACAAGATGGCAAAACCATCTCTACAGAAAATACAAAAATTACCCAGGCACAATGGCACATGCCTACAGTCCCAGCTACTTGGGGGACTGAGGCAAGAGGACTGCTTGAGCACAGAAGGTTGAGGCTGTAGTGAGCAGTGTACGTGCCACTGCACTCCAGCCTGGGTGACAAAGCAAGACCTTGTCTCAAAATCAAACAAACAAACAAAATCAACAAAGCTTACTTACAGAAGACGTTTTGTAGTGCTGGGAACAACATTAAAATGGATTCTAACTAAACCTTCCCAGCCCAAATTATATGTTAATCAGTAAATTATGTACAGTCTGCTATGGATTCTAGGAATGACAGTGAGAGCGCATGGAAAGGAGGGAAGGCTAAGCAGCAATCATGATCCCCAAGGACAGGGCAGAATACAAGGCAGGTGCAGGGAAGTAGAGGTTGGTCTTGCTGACCTACGGTCAATGACTAAGAACAGTGCCACTAGCCAGCTCCCCATTTTACCTGCAAGAAAACCAAAGCCCAAAAAGGCTGGGACTGCCAAGTCAGTCCTGGGCCTCCTAAATCCCAGAGCAACGTTTTCTCCATTACACTATCATATCCCCTTCTGCTGTTTTCTTTTTTTGGAAGTATATTACTTTCACATGCAGACAAGCATTCTTGCTCACTTCAGGGCAATTCAAGAAAACCACAGTATACAGAACGATGTTTTTAGAAAAGCATATGAAAAAGGCCAGGTGCAGTGGTTTATACCTACAATCCCAGCACATCGGAAGGCCGAGGCAGGCAGATCACCTGAGGTCAAAAGTTCGAGACCAGCCTGACCAACGTGGCGAAACCCCATCTCAACTAAAAATAGAAAAATTAGCCAGGTGTGGTGACTGTAATCCCAGCTACTCGGGAAGCTGAGGCAGGAGAATCACTTGGATCTGGGAGGCAGAGGTTGCAGTCAGCCAAGATCACACCACTACACTCCAGCCTGGGCAACAGAGCAAGACTCCATCTCACAAAAATAAATAAATAAATAAATAGAATAGAATACTGTATGAAAAAGAAATGTTATAACACTTGCAATAAGGTAAAATGATAAACAAAACCTACCTATAGTGTTCTAATTATCAAAATTCTAAATGATTTCATTAGTTTTAGTCAAATAAAAATGAAGTATTTTAAAATATGATGTTCAGACTACAAAAGATATGACTGAAATCCCTTAATATCTAGTGCACCTTAAGTTTGCTATATTAAAAAAAAAAATCAATCCTTACCTTAAAAATTTTGATGGTTTTAATTTTTCCAGTGTGTCTTACGTGTGGACCTTTGCAAAGGTCAATTAATGGACCACACCTATAACAAAATATTTAAGACATGCTCAGGCACAGTTACAGTTTTTTGGACTATTCATGATAAGCCATAATATCCTATATTTTAGGTAGAGTTTCACTTATTTATATGTGGCAAGGCCATTTTAAATTTAGGGTGAAGGAGAGAGGCAACTCATCTAGCCTCAGAGTCCACTCTGCCCTCTAGATTCAAAAACCACAGAACATCTTCTGAAAGAAACTGTGCAATTCACTGATTAGAAACTTAAAAATTACAACAAATATAAAAAGGGACTGGCGTATAGCCTGGCAAACACAAAAATGTCATCTCTTTCAATGGCCAGTCTTTGTGTATTGTTCTCTGGGGAGAGAGCTTCTAAGTAAAACTCAGATAAAAGGAAAGAATGCCGAATTAGCACGAAAGACTTCAATACTCTAACCAACGTTTTTTCAAAAATTAAATACAAGTCATTCAAATTGGAAAACTACAAAAAGTGTCAATGTTGACCTAAGTAAGGTTCTAAACCCCAACAACTCAAGCATTAGAAGCCAGAAATTTAAAACTTAGCCTGTTTCCTATGTTTTCATTTATTTTTAAATTTTAAAATGGTTATACTAACATTTATTTGAATTATAAACAACAAATAATAAAACTTATGAGGTCATTGGATAATACCAAAAAGATAAACATGGCATTCCACATCAATATCAAATGGCATTGAGTGCATATTATAATTTAAGGAATGCACTGTGCATAGCTTTGCACAAAGGTGATACGATTTTACTTACAGTACAATTAAACCAGAGAACCATAAGTCCTTGACTGTGGAAAATAAGTACCCCGAGGGAGAATATCTGTGGTTGTAATTAAATAAATACCAGGTTTTCTAAGCCAGTACTGTGAGGGTCCCAGCAGCACCCAGATGGCCGGAACACACAGAAAGGGGAATAGCACTTACATATAAGGCGTATAAACAAGGATAAATAAAAAGGAGTTCGGGAACCTGAGGTTAAACGAACAGAACTAGTGATTCTGGTATAAATTTCACTTGTCTCCTCTTACATTTGATTCAGACTTTGTTTCCCAGTATTTTCTTTTGGTCTTATCATGAATATGCTGCTAACGCATGAAGGTTGCTACACTTGGACTCTGGACAATGGGGCAGACTTTTCTACATCTGGACACTGGAGAGTAAGTACGAAGCAGAGAATCACTGGTTAAGGACATGCCCTGGAATGGCCCCCGTTCTGATTAACGTGGAAGGATGGAATGGAAACTCCTTTCCCAACAGTATCACCCACATGGAGAAAAATCCTTATAGGACACCCAGAAAATAAAATATGGGTCTCAGTACCATCCTGATTACTAAAACAAAGAAAATAATTTCTCTTTAGTGAAAACACTTTGAAGATCCTAACTAAAGTATAATATAAACTACAAAGCTTGAAACATAGAACTCCAACCAGAGAACAAACTCTGCCTCTACTGCTACCACCTTCAAGGTTACTAAAGAGCAGCATTTAACATGTGGGGACACAAACCTGTACACGGTGGTAGTTGCAGTGCTAACCTTCTCATTCAGAATGCGGCATTTAAATTTATTGTACTACAAAGAAAAACATATTTACACATTACACAAAATGTTTAAATGAAGAAAACAACACTACTTTTTTCAAGAAACATTGAAAGGGCATCTACTGATGTTCTAGGTCCTAAGACATGAGGTATACAAACAGCTCACAGCCTTGAGTTACACCGTCCAGCAAGGACACAAGTCACGTGGCTACTGGGCATTTCAAATGCCACTAATTTGTTTTTTGGGTTTTTTTTTTTTTTTTTTTTTTTTTTGAGGTAGTCTCACTCCCTCACCCAGGCTGGAATACAGTAGTGCCATCTCGGCTTACTGCCTTGAACCCCTCCCGGGTTCAAGCGGTTCTGCCTCAGTCTCCCACGTAGTTGGGATTACAGGTGCATACCATCACACCTGGCTCATTTTTTTAGTAGAGACAGGATTTCACTATGTTGGCCGGGCTGGTCTCAAACTCCTGACCTCAAGTAATCCGCCTGCCTCAGCCTCCCAAAGTGCTGGGATTACAGATGCAAGCCACAGCACCTGGCCTCAAATGCCATTAATTTGAAAGAAGGTGTGCAGAGAGTAAAAAACACACTGGGCTTTGGAAGTATAATATTGTGAAAAGAAGAATAAAATCATTCATTAATCATTCTTTATACTGGCTACAGTTGAAACGATACTTTTTATATATTGGGTTAAAAATTTTGTTAAAATCAATTGCAACTTTCTTTTACTTTGAAAATGTAGCTGCCATAAAATTTAAGGTTACACACATGGCTCAGATTTGTGGATTCCATTATGTTCCTATTGGAACTGTTCTAGTACTATTCTAGAAGATCTGATTTTAACTACATTAAATAAATCAATAAAATTCTGATAAGGACACAGCTATATTGTTAATTTGTATAAAAACAAAAGCAAAGTTTATAGTAATGATGATACATTTATAAAACCAAGGTTTTTTTTTCCTTTTCCTTTCTTTTCTGCTTTCATCACTATTATCATAATATCCAAGGCACTTTATATTAAATAACTGCTTAAAGGAGGTAGTTGTTAGGAGAAAAACCCATATCTATATGATTTAACTGTTTTATATCTACATATTCACATCAAATCATTTTCTTTAACAAAGATTGTGTTTTGTTCTTAAAAGTAGCTGCAAAAAAGGCAACCCACAGAATTTTTTAAAACTTTGCAAATCACGTATCTGTTAAGAAATGGATATTCAGAATATATCAAGAACTCTTATAACTCAAATATAAAAAACCTGATTCAAAAATGGGCAAAAGGCTGGGCACAGTGGCTCACGACTATAATCTCAGCACTGTGGAAGGACGAAGCAGATGGATGACAAGGTCAGGAGTTTGAGACCAGCCTTACCAACATGGTGGTATCTTGTTTCTACTAAAAATACAAAAATTAGCCAGGCATGGTGGTGTGCGCCTGTAATCCCAGCTACTCAGGAGGCTGAGGCAGGAGAAGTGCTCGAATCCAGGAGGCAGAGGTTGCAGTGAGCCAAGATCGCACCACTGCACTCCAGCCTGGGCAAAGAATGAGACTCCATCTAAAAATAATAATAATGATAAAATAACAGGCAAAAGACCTGAATAGACATTTCTCCAAAGATACTTCAAGAAAATACCCAAATGGCCAATAAGCACGTAAGATGCTCAGCATTACTAAGTCATTAGAGAAATGCAAATCAAACCAAAACCCCAGTGAGATACCACTTCACAACCATTAGGATGTCTATGAAAAACATAAATCAAACAAACGTTGGCAAGGATGTGGAAAACCTGGAACCCTGTGGATCCCTGGTAGAACTGTCAAATGGTACAGCCACTGCATCAAATGGCATGGCAAGTTCTCAAAAACTGAAAAGCAGCACTGCCATAGGATCCAGCAATTCCACTTCTAAGTATATTCCCAAAAGAAGTAAAGCAGAGACTCAAACAGAACTTTACACACCCAGGTTCACAGAGGCATTGTTCACAATAGTAGCCAAAGGCAGAAGCAACCCAAGTGTCTATAGATGGATGAATAAATAAGCTAAATGTGGTCTATCCGTACAATGGAATGTTACGCAGCCTTATAAAGGAAGGAGATTCTGACCATGCTAAAACCTGGATGAATCTTGAGGACATTTTGCTGAGTGAAAGAAGCCAGTCACAAAAGGACAAATATTGTCTTGATTCCACTGATATGAAGTGCCTAGAGGTTTGACAACATTGATGGTGCTGCTTTGACAACATTGTAAATGTACTTAATGCCACAGAACTGTATAGTTAAAAATGATTAAATGGTAAATTTTACATGTTATATATTTTACTGCACAAAAAAGAGTAACAACAACTTTTTACCAAAACCAACTCTATTTTTTTTTTCAAGCCCACAAAAATAATAATACTGTGTTTTAAAAATGTATGTTTTTGGCTGGGCATGATGGTTCACACCTGTAATCCCAGCACTTAGGGAGGCTGAGGCAGGTAGATCGCTTGAGGTCAGGAATTCAAGACCAGCTTGGCCAACATGGCAAAACTTCATTTCTTCTAAAAAGACACAAAAATTGGCCGGGCATGGTGGTGCATGCCTATAGTCCCAGCTGAGGGACTGAGGCAAGAGAATCGCTTGAACCCCAGAGGTAGAAGGTGCAATGAGTTGAGACAGTGCCACTGCACTCCAGCCTGGGAGACAGAGTGAGACTCCATCTAAAAAACACACACACACACAAAATGTATGTTTTCTCCAATATGTGTGTTTTAAAAAAGAAAATCAGGAATATATTTTAGTACATTGGTCAAAAAAGTAGAGAGAGAAAGTTACTGTTTTACACAGGTTACTCTAAGTTAAAATTTGAAAAAAAAAGTTAACAGAAAACTCTCAAAGAGAAAAAAAGCAGCATTTTATATGGGATTATATATATTATGGAATTTAGGAACCAGATATCACAGTACTCAGAATTAATTAATCAGATTTATAAATAAACACATGAAAATTATTTGCCTGGCCCTTTACCTGCCTAGTTTGTCCTCAAATTTCAGGAAATAGGGAGGGAAATGTCACATCAAGCAACTGGTAACAACCTCACAGTAGCTTAACAGAATTAGAACAATTTGCTGAGCAACAGCTAACTATTTGGGGGAAGGTGGTGAAGCTAGTCTACACTTATTTTTAATATTCCTAGCAAGCAGTTTGAGAGTTTCCCAAAGTTACCTTAAACATTTCCAGAAGGATTTCCTTGCTGACTTCTAGTCTTTCAAAAGGTTGCTTTTCTTTTATGATGGCTTTACAGATGTTCTCCAGGGGTGACAATTCTGTGCTGGACACTGCTCTAAAAGGAAGAGCACAGAATCGACATCGACCTTCCGGACACGATGCATTCCCTCTTTCCTTTGTCCTGACGCTTCATCAGTGACGCATTTTCTAACTTGAATCTGGTGTCTTATTGTTCCTGGACTTCAGAAAGTCAAACTTCATACAGTTGCTACTCCTGGGTCTCAAAGAGGGAGACTGGGGCATCAACAGCTGCCACAACCTGCCTCATTTCTCCTCCACTGCAAGGTGAGCAGGAAACCCTGCTAGAAGACACCAGGTGAACTATGAGCTCCTTGAAGGCCTGTTCTTCTGTGCTGTCTTCCTTATCCTTCACACATTCTGGTTTTGCTCAGGAGCCAGAAGGAGTGCTCATCATGTCTCTGCCCTCACTGGCCATGGAACCAAGGCTGGGAAAGGCGTATACTGCAGAGTTGTGGTGCTCCAGCAGTACTCAGCGTCCACTATGCATGGACTGACTTCCTTTCAGTCTCCCCCTAGTCAGTGTTCACTCCCTCCTGCCACACTGGCTTCCTTGCTACTCCTCAAAGAAGCCACACATATCCCCACACCAGGACAGTCCCTCAGAGGCCTGGA
The DNA here is from genome assembly GCA_031835075.1 of Saguinus oedipus. Classification (NCBI taxonomy): domain Eukaryota; kingdom Metazoa; phylum Chordata; class Mammalia; order Primates; family Cebidae; genus Saguinus; species Saguinus oedipus. Next base: position 15,233,711 of record CM063174.1, read on the forward strand.
ACCTTCTCCCTGCAGATGTCATAAGTACCCCCATCCTCAGGGCTTGCACCACCTCTCCACTCCACTGTCTGCATCAATGGCACTTGCCCCTTCCCGCCCACCTGCCTGTCATGGCACACACCTCCCACACCTGGCTGACATTCCTATGCTCATCACCACCTGGCAGCAGATGGCTGCTCATGCATTTGCTATCTTCCCCCAACCAGACTGTTAGTGCCATAAGGACAGACTGATTCCTTCACTGCTGAATCACCAACATGAAGCACAGAGCACACAGCAGGTAGTGAAAACATCTTGTTGAACGAAAACTGCTAACAAGAGATGAGCTGGATGTGATACTGTGACACACTTAGAAACATATATTTGGTCTTCGTCCAAGTTTCTGGTACAGGGTTTTGAAGATCCTAAAATCTCTGGAGTGATACAAGTGTCTTTTGTGTGCTAATGAAATGACTGACAGCTAGGTCCCCTAGGTAGCTTCAGAATGGGAAGTGGTCACCAGAAAGACCAAGGCATGATTAAGGGGTTGGGACTTTCAGTGCCCCCACCTGCCTCCTTCAGGGAGAGAAGAGGGGCTAGAGACAGGATTATCACCAATGGTCAATGATTTAATCAATTGTGCCTCTATAATGAAACCTCCATAAAAATCCCTAAACAACAAGATTCAGAGAGCTTCCAGGTTGTTAAACACATCCAGGTGTTTGGGGCATGGCACCCAGAGATGCATGAAATCTCTGAGCCCCCTCCCACATACCTCACCATAAGCATCTCTTTCTTCCATCAGGCTGTTCATCTCTATCCTTTGTAACATCCATTATAGTAAACCGGTAAGGTAAGTAAACTGCCTCGAGTTCTGTGAGCCATTCTAGCAACTTACTGAACCCAATGATGGGGTCATGGGAACTCCCAATTTGCAGCCTGTAGGTCAAAAGTATGGAAGGCCCAGACTTCCAGCTGGTATCTGAATTGGGGGCAGTCTTGTGGGACTGAGCCCTTGCCCTGGGTGACCAGCACTAACTCAGGGTAGGGTCAGAACTGAGTTGAATCATTAGACACCGAGTTGGTATCCAGACAGTTGGAGCCTGGCTGTTGGTGTAGAAAAAAAACCCACACCTTTGAGATCAGAAGTGCTGTAGGTAAACACAGTTCATGGTTGTGAGTAACAGTGGTTCAGTCTGTAAGTAGCAGCTACAGTGCGTTGGGTGCTTGGTTGGGGTCATTAAGCATCTTGCAGGAGAAGGTAAAGACAAAATGCACCACAGTTATCCAGGCCAGGCAGAAGAGAGAAGGAGAGGGGGGCAAGAACTATTTAGGAGATAAAATTGGCAGAATTGGACTAAACAGCTGGATGGCGGGTTGGTGGTAAGGAGTAGGGAGGAAGTAGAAGGATCAGAGGTTTCGGTTTTGGCAGCTGGAGGTACCCTTAAGAGCTGTGAGGAATTCACAGCAGGAGGTGGACGGGGCAGACTGTTTGCTAATGAGTCAAGCACAGGTCTATGGAATGTGAGGCTCTGTGAACCATCCCTGTCTGGCATTCAACTGTGTGAGATGTTTGGCTGAGGTTAATGGTGCCCTTGATTATCGTGGTGTGAATTAAACTAACTTCTCTCTAGGAATTAAGCTTTCGATTCTGGTCTTAATTAATACCATGCTCTAGCAAGTCCCAGATTAGATAAAGAGGATATCATATTCTTCTGGGGACAAAAAAGAAAACAATTTTAAAGGTGTCTCTTGAATCTAAACTAGAGATAACTAAAACTAATTTTTATCTTAAAATTAAAATGGTTTAGACCATTTCTAAACTAAAAAATAATTTTCAAAATTGGTCAACCAATCTATAATCATATCATGCAATACAGTTGACCCTTGAACAACAAAGGCTAGAACTGCATGGGTCCACTTACATGTGGATTTTCTTCTGCCTCTGCCACCCCTGAGACAGCAAGACCAACCCCTCTACTTCCCCACCAGCCTACTCAACATGAAGATGAAGAGCTTTATGATGATCCACTTCCAGCAAATGAATGGTAAATATATTTCCTCTTCCTTATGATTTTCTTAAAATCTCTGTTCTCTAGCTTATTTTAAGAATATAGTATATAATACACATAACATACAAAGTATGTGGTACTCAACTGTTTGTTGTCATTAAGGCTTTTAGTTAACAACAGGCTATTAGTAGTTAAGTTTAGGGGGGAAGTCACAAGTTGCACTTGGATTTTCAACTGCATGGGTGCCAGTGCCCATAAACCCACATTATGTAAGGCCCAACAGTATATAGTTACTAAGCTAGTATCTAACCATTACAAAACAGTAAAATGGAAACACATGCATTCAGAGGCCGTGTTCAGTGTGTTACCTGTCTTCAATGAACATGTCATAATAAAATCCATTTTCAATGGGCGGACCATAGCACAGGTGGCCTCCATAGTAAAGCTCCATGGCCTCCCCGAGAATGTGAGCACTGGAGTGCCAGTACACCTGCATGGCATGAACGGAGAGGCCATTAGCTACCAAAAGTATGGCATAGAAAATTAGTAGTAAAATGGTATAAACAAGTAGAAAATTTTAAGGAGATAAATGGCAAGACCAAGGGCAGCAACAATCAATTTGAAAGGAAAATCTTCAATGCCCACTTAGAAGAGAATGCTCTCTGAGCCCTCCCTTAAATTCCACCAGAGCCACTTGCTCAGTGCCAGTGTAAAGCTGCTCTGCTGAGAGCAGCGGCTAAAGCTCAGCTACAACCCCATTTCCTCTGTGCATGTCAGCCACGGAGGATGAATGCCGAGCGAAGCAGCTGCGCGTGAACCTGATTGAAGCCGAGTGGGAGGAGGACTGAGGAGTGCCAGATGCTAGCTGTCTTCCTTTTTCTCCAGGAGCACCCTCTCTGAGCTGGACACAGAGCACTGAAGTGTTCATGACACCACTAGAGTTAACAAGATTTTGCATCTCCACAGCAGTCTTCATGTGCTGAAGAGCATGTGACTGCAGAAGGGTGAAAGATGGCTCAGGAAGAAAAAAGTGTTGCCAGGGAACGTCTGCTGGCTGCCTGAGACCCCTGAGAAGTGTGTATGCATGGGTAAACTAACCACAGTCCAAAGCCTGGTTGTCAGTCCTCCAAGTTCAAAAAGTTGATACGGTTTTGAGTTCCCAAGGAATTCATTTCAGTTTATGGATAGAATGAAACTAACCAAAGTCCCCAAAGAAACATAGGTACCAAAGGAGTAAGATAATCAAGTCATCTGTCAGCAATTTCCTTCCTTTTATTAAATAGAAAGGAAATTATAATTAAAAAGCTGTTTGATAAAATGAATTAGAGCAGACGTAGTTAGATGATGGAGCAGTTATACGCAATCCCAGCCCACAGCAATAGGCTGGGGTATGATTTGCAGACAGACCCAGAGAGTCAGTGCTTAGGGCACAGCACTTCTCCTCTGGATGCTGCTAGGATGGCAGGCTGACTGCTAGCATCAGCCCGAATCTCCCACTGTGTTATGTGCCGAGGATGTAATAGTGAAACAAGCAGACACAGTCACGGCCCACATACAGTTACAGCCTATTGAGGAAGACACGGGCAATGAACAAACCTGGAAGTGCATAATTATAAGATGTGAAGAGTATTTAAAAGGAAGTGAAAAGGGCTCTATAATAAAGAAAAATGGTGAGCATCCTACATTCACGGGGATTCGGGAAGGCTTGTGTGCCTAACCGAAGGTGATGGGACAAAGCCTAGTTTGAGAAAGGAAGGGCCCGAGACCACGCACGCCTTGGGGAGGAGTTCGCATTTTACTCCAAATGCAGTGGGATGCATTCAAGGGTTTTAAGCAAAAAATGATTAAATTTACATTTGCACACATCATTTGATAGCTCAATGGGAATGGATTTTGAGGGCCAAAACGGCAAGTAGGCAGTTTCTTGGGTAGTGTTCTGACAAGGTGAGTGCAGATTCTCAGGCAGTGGCAATGGAGAGAGAGAGAAGTGGACGGATTCTAGATATGTCAGGAAGTAAAAGCTACTGGGCTTTTACTAATACCCCTCACTGGAGATTAGAGCTGAGGAATGGGAGTAACCACACATAACCTCCAAGGTTCTAGGTTGAGAAACTGGAGATGTGGTGGAGTAGTGCACCGACTTAGGCAAAGAGGGAAGAAATACATTTTGGGGTTAAAATCAAAAATTTCATGTTGAATGTACTGAAAATTCTTGTACAATATCTAAGTGCAGATATCACAGAGGCAGTAGTGCATAAAAACTGAGGCATGGCTAGCTATAGCTGGAGAGTTGTGAATTCAGTCTACAGTACTGAACTTTCTGAAAATCACTTTTAAACATGGTTTTATTAATAGTGTACTGTTTAGATATTTAATGGTAATCATGTTTTAAACAAAATTATAATATGGTTCTTATAGTTTAGATTAAGAAATTTAGCATAAGACTTGCAATTACTGTAACCTAAGCTAATCATAAGTTAGGTTTTATGGAGATAATGGAGCTTGAAGGGTGAGTGCAATGTTAAGGGGACAATGTACGTCAGAAATCATATCACATGGATATGTGAAAATGTGATATCTGTTTTATAGAAAATTATATTAAGCATTTAAGGATATCTGAGTCTTGTAATTTCTTCCAATTCTCCTGTACATGTTAAATTATAAAGCAGTCTCATTTTTAACAGCCTATTAAAACACACATTGATTTAATAACCAAAGCATTCTAACTTAAGGAAACGATTATTATAAGAAATGATAAGGCTTGGCACAGTGGCTCACACCTGTAATCCTAGCATTTTGGGAGGCCGAGGCAGGTATATTGCTTGCACCCAGGGGTTTGAGACCAGCCCAGGCAACATGGCAAAACCCTGTCTCTACAGAAAATAAAAAAAATTAGCTGAGTATGGTGGAGCACACCTGTAGACCCAGATAGCTGGGACAGTGAGGTGGGATCACCTGGGCCAGGGGAGGTCAAGGCTGCAGTGAGCCATGATTGCACCACTGCACTCCAGCCTGGGCAGCAGAGTAAGACAGGGAGGGGAGGGGAGGAGAGGGGAGGAAAAAGAAAGAAGGAAAAATATAGGCTACTTTAAAAACTGTTATGTATTTGTATCTATTCACGCCACAAACATTAAACATCAAAATTCAAATTTTAAATCTCAGAAAGCCCAAGAAAACGCAGCATTCTTGACTTCAATATGTGGCTCCTTATATAGTGCAGTTTATAGCCTAAGTACCCAAAGTTTGGCCATCGGATTTTTAAATACTCACAGCTTGAGCTTCCTCATTATCAAATGGAAGCAACTCAAGAGAAGAGTCCCCTTCCAGTGGGCGGTCCAGGTCCCACAATTCACCGTTTACTTTGGCTACTACTGTGTTTTCCGCCAGTTCCTGACTAGAAAAGAAAAACAGCTTGGGAGTTAACCTTATCATTGCCACAGTGACTCCTTAAAATTAGAAGAATTTCTAGGGTGTTTTTTTTTAAGTGGATAGAAAGTACAAATGTAAGCTAACAGAACAGATACTTTTTGTTTTGTAACATTTATTTTATGTAGAAAAGTAATATACATTCACTGTAAAAAAAAAAAAAAAACCATGGAAAACTGAGAAAGCACACAAGATAAAATAAAAATCGCATATAAATATCAGAAATCACTACTCATAACATTTTGGTACATTTCTATCCAGTGGTTCTTCCACCTCCATCCACCCCACCCACACATATGTGGTGTCTTTAAAAGCAGTTGCCAACATAATCGTATAGCTTGCGTTCTCTCTGCCATGCCTCAGAGAGCCTTCCAAAGCAGTCTAGAAGTATCGTATTTATTAATGGAGCCTCCACTGCCGCACACTGAGGTAGCCTTACATTTGCTCTCATAGAGTATGCCCCACAGGCATCTGTACACAGGCATCTTGTGACTTCTGTGACTGATTTCTGGGAATACGACCACAGAGTTGAAATTACTAGATCAAAGGGGATGTGCCTTTGAAAGATTTCTGATGTCATTTGAATGCATCACTTCCATGGACCCTGATTTTTGAAATCTTTGTCACTGTGACATTGAAAATTGTTGTTTTGATTTAATTATTAAGTTTGCTTCAGACTTACAAGCTATTTTTACTTTCATAAACTATCTACTTTCTTTGACTATTTTTTTTTTTTTTTTGAGACGGAGTGTCATTCTGTCGCCCAGGCTGGAGTGCAGTGCGCAATCTCAGCTCACTGCAACCTCCATCTCCCAAGTTTAAGCCATTCTCCTGCCTCAGCCTCCCCACTAGCTGAGATTACAGGTGTGCGCCACCATGCCCAGCTAATTTGTGTATTTTTAGTAGAGATGGGTTTTCACCATGTTGGCCAGGAAGGTCTTCTAGTGAGGTGCTGATCTCTTTCTTTCTCTTATTTTGTGTATCTTTTAAATAACATTTATGTTTTGAAAATTATTTAAAAAAATTTAAAATTTACTACTTTAAAAATAAAGTAGACCAATTTTTAACAACCTATTAACAATTTATTTCAAACACACGTTAATTTAGTAACTAAAGCATTCTAAATTAAGGAAAATATTATTGTAAGAAATTATAAGGCAGGGCACAGTGGCTCACACCTGTAGTCCTAACACTCTGGGAGGCCGAAAGTTAAGAAAGGAAACCTGGAAAGCACAGAAAACACAAAGGAAAAAAAAATCACCTATAATTCCAGCACCAAGGAATTACCATTGATGTTTTGTTTCTATCTTTCCATGTTATTTAATACATAGGAATAAAAATGTTTGGTGAAGGGGAGGAAGGCAGCAAAACACACTGTCATGTGTGTACCTATGCAACTATCTTGCACGTTCTGCACATGTACCCCAAAACCTAAAATGCAATTAAAAAACATAAATTAAAAAAATAGTATCATAATTGTTATTTTATAACCTACTTCTTAAACTTAACAATAAATCACAGCACTTTCCCTAAAAGGAGACAGAATCCTAAAACATGGTATTTAACAGTCATGGAGGAACCAATATTTGCTAGGCATTTTAATTATTTTTATGGGTACTTTGGAGGGTGAGTAGCAATGAAAAATAATGCTGCAATGAACATTCTCAAACATATATTTTACTCAATTACTTCCTTGGGAAAAATTCTGGAAGTAAAACTGCTAAATTCTGGATGTAAAAGGAAATGCATTTTTAGTCATTTCTGTCAGAATATATTGCGAAATTTTCCTACCAGCAGAATTACAAGAGTATCTTGTCTTTGAGTTCTCATAATGTTAGGTACTATTAAACTGTACCAACTCTACAATGTATTTTGGTTTTTTGAGACAGAGCCTCGCTCTGTCACCCAGGCTGGAGTACAAGGGCACGATGTTGGCTCACTGCAACCTCTGCCTCCCAGGTTCAAGTGATTCTTCTGACTCAACCTCCCAAGTAGCTGGGATTACAGGCACATGCCACCATGTCAAGCTACTTTTTGTATCTGTAGTAGAGACAGGGTTTTACCATATTGGCCAGGCTGGTCTCAAACTCCTGACCCCAAGTGATCTGCCCACCTCCACCTCCCTCCCAAAGTGCTGGGATTACCGGTGTGAGCCACCACACCCAGCCTACAATGTTATCTTTTAATTTACATTTCTGTGATTAACTTGAGCAGCAATACAGCATTGTCAGAAGGACACAGGTGAAAGGCCAACCAGGGTTTAAATACTGGATAATTTACTCAGCTTCTCTTAAGCCTCAGTTTTCTTATCTATAAAATGGGGATTATAGGACCTTCCTCATACATTTATACTCAGGATTCTGTCATGTGTACATATGATAACAGGAACTTTATATGTTAGATGTTATTAATCAAGTAAAACTTTACTTTCATTGTTACTGGCTGTCATAGATGGCTACATGTTCCACAAACCCATTCTGCCCTTCTTCCACAGAAAGAGTTTTCCAGCCTTCCTTGCAGTTAGATGTGGCCACGTAGCCAAGTTTGGAGCCAATGGATAGAAGCAGAAGCATGTGTGACACTTCTGTGTCTCATCATTAAGACAGTAGAGACCACTTCTCCAACCTCTCTTCACCTTCTGGAGATGGGAACCCATGTGCTGTTCTTTCGGGATCATGTAGACAAGTACCAGACAGCTCAGCAACCAGATGGGAGAAATCTGGGTCCCCAAATGACTGTATGGAGAAGTGTCAGCCAGTCAACCGGGACCACCCACATCTAGACTGCTATATGAAAAAGGGACTTTGACCATGTTCAAGCCACTGAGATTTTTGTGATGTCTTTGTTGCAGCAGCTTAGTATTTGTCTCAGGTAATATAGAAATAAGGACCCGGAAGTGAAAAACCAAACCCTGTGGCACTGGCTCAGCAGACTGATATGGAAAGCCAATAACCTGTCATAGTGGAACAAAATATCTGATAAAACCTGCAGGCAGACCATGTGTCACAGTGCTTGTAGCACACAAGAAGCAGACATAAAAGGGGAGAGTGTTGGTATACGCTGGGTAACTCTTGTTGCTTTCAGCATGAAGCTACCAGAATGAGCTATCTCAGATGAAAACAATCTAGTTTGCAAGTAGAGATGGAAGGGATAGGGAGGCTCCCTCTGCCTGTGTCCTGTAATTCAACTGACTAAAAGTTCAGAAATGTGGGACTATGCAAGGTTTTGGAAAGACAATATTCTTTCCCAAACAGCAAGAGGGACAGGCATTGACAGCCTTTCTCAAAGGCCACACATAAATACAGACAATAGAGGCCAGTGGAACTGCAAGGGTAAGAGAGCAAGAATGCCTCCCTCCCACAAGCCTGTTGCTTCGTATGACCTCAGTCCATTAAACAAGGAGAGAGGAATGAGCCAAATACAAAAGCCATGAAACAACAGGGTTAGAGGTCTCTGTCTAGAAGATTCTTTAAGTGAGATTTCTTTCACGTGGAACTGATTAGCTGCAAACAGACCAGAAGCCTACTACGGTTAACTAATCATGGAAATTATATTGCCAAATTATAAGCCCAGCTCACAAATATCTGTGACTATGTGATCCCTAAAGGAACCCTCAGGTCCCAAGTGTGCACCATAGAACTGAGCTGTGCAAATGGCACAGACCCCAAGAGGACAAACTGTCGTGCACTTTAGATGTGACAAATGAGGGTAATTGATAACCCTGAACTTCCCAAAGAGCAAAATCGGGGCCCATGGAGGACCATGTATAAGACAGCTGCTTCCAGAGAACCAAGTATGAATAGATTGGCTGACACAAGCACTAACCGCTGCCATGCTGTGGGGCCTCAGTCGCTTCAAGCAGAATCTGATGACTTCTCTAAAACACTGTCTGCCACATTTCTCCTTTTTTTTCCAAACATACACTTTGTGATTTTCTTTTGTACACTGTATACATGTGTAGTGTTAGCAGACTTGTCTATTAGTTTGTTGCTAGAATACAAGTGGTCAGCCTGATGGGAGGTGTTCTGTACATCACTTGGAAATCCCAGGCTTTGAGCTATGGCACTTAAGAGTTGATTCACTTGGGGAGTGAGTGTGTCAGATGTTGAAGAAGAGTTCCCACAGATATCTGGATATCAGAGGGGCAGACTGTGGCAGACTCCCTATTGTTCCATAAACCATTCCTCTCTTCCATGGTGTGAAGTTTTTAGCTGAACATGTGGCTGGGTGGCCAACAGAGCTATATTCCCATTCTCTCTTACAGCCAGGCATGGCCATGTGACTAAATGTGAGCTAACAGGATGGAAGTGGAAATTGAAGCGAGCCACTATGGGGTCTTGGCCTTAAAGCATCATTGTTCTGCAGCTTCTCTTCCTCATGACTGCAGGCAGGCCCATGCAGGGACCCGGGTTCCACCACTAGACACAAACAAACCCTACCTAAGGAACAGCAGATCAACAAGATGGAAGGAAGCTGGGTCCATAAATAACTGCATGGACCAGAAATGTCCACCAAGATGGACTGGTCACTTCTAGACCATTAGCTTGCATCAGAAGCCCCTGGAGGGCTCATAAAAACAGACAGCTGATCAATTCAGGGGGTTTAAGGTAGGGCCCCCAAATTTGTTTTGTTTTTTTTTTTTTGTTTTTGACAGTCTCCCTCTGTCACCCAGGCTGGAGTGCAATGGTGCAATCCTGCCTCACTGCAAGCTCTACCTCCTGGGTTCAAGCGATTCTCCTGCCTCAGCCTTCCAAGTACCTGGAATTATAGGCACCCACCACCACGCCCAGCTAATTTTTTGTATTTTTAGTAGTGATGGGGTTTCACCATGTTGGTCAGGCTGGACTCGAACTCCGGACCTCAGGTGATTCACCGGCCTTGGCTGCCCAAATTGCTGGGATTACAGGCGTGAGCCACAATGCCTTGCCAAATGTGCTTTTCTAAGAAGTTTCCAGATGCCCATGCTGCTGGTCTGGGGACTACACTTTGAGAAATACTGTCCTAACACATTTAACATGCAACCTGACTCTCCATGAGAAAACAAACTTATTCATGCCTCAAAACCTATCTTTTCCTAGCACATCATTTCTCCTGGAAAACATGAAAACAGGTTGGGAGAGCATTTAACAATATAATAATGAGTCAGAAATACAATCCTAACCATCGTTTTCAACGAAAATCTGAGAATTTCAATTGTTGAAGCAGTTTGCTTTTTAAATGATAAACATTTATTTACATGGCATTAAATATGATTGTATAGAAGCTATGTAACTGTATTTATATAATAGCTTCTATACAATTGAATTTAACACTAGGAATTAACATCAGTCAAAACAACATAACTTCATTAATGTATCTAATTTCTAGAAAGGTCAAAGGACTTTTCCAGGATTGATAATAACTCAAACACATGTACCTTCGGTCTATAATTAAAAGACCTGTAAAAACTCATGGAAATTATTTGATTGATGAATAAAGTCAGTGTAAAATGGCCTGTCAAGAATTAAAGATTTTTTTTTCTCTCCTATATATTTTTATTAGAACAGGAAAGCACTGTGTTCTGATATTCAACTACTTATTTAAATGGCCTCTGGAGAAGCCAGAGGAAAAAAAAATAATTACATTTAATTTATTCAACTGAAGAAAAATATATACATTTTAACTGATACAGTTTGGCTGTGTGCCTACCCAAACCTCACTTTGAACTGTACTTCCCCAAATCCCCACAGGTTGTAGGCGGGACCTGGTGGGAGGTAACTGAATCATGGGGGCAGTAACCTCCATGCTGTTCTTTGACAGTGAGTACATTCTCATGAGATCTGATGGTTTCATAAAGGGTTTTCCCCCCACTTTGCTCTGCACTTCTCCTTGCTACTGCCATGTGAAGAAGGACAAACTTCTTTCCCCATCTGCCATGACTGGAAGTTTCCTGAGGCCTCCCAGCCCTGCTGAACTGTGAGTCAATTAAATCTTTTTCCTTTATAAATTACTCAGTCTCAGGTATGTCCTTGCAGCAGCATGAGAATGGACCAATGTTAGCGGTCCCTAAGAAAACATTTTCACCAGGCTCCAGTATACTGATTTAATATTGAATATCTTTCCACACTATGGTTTACCTGATTTCAGCGGCCACTTGGTAAGGCGTCGTCTTCCAGACTTCCCCTTCCACTGTTTGCCCATGGGCCACTCTTACTGTGATCACATTACTTCTTTCTCCCTTTTTTCCATAAATGGCAAGTAAGAGCTGATGGTCTTTCTTCAATATTTCAAAAAGATTCAATCTTTCTTTTATGAAACTTGGTTGCTGTTTCACCTGAAAATTATTAGAACACAATGAGATTAATATATACAGCCCATTATTTTCTAGCTGCTCAGCTCTGAATCAGCTCTCCACCCTCACTGCTTTCCCAGCATACCACAGGTCTAGCCTCTATCGCTCTACAGATGATCCCAAACTTACCACAGTTTGAATTACGGTTTTCCTTTTCTTTCTTTTCTTCTCTTTTCTTTGAGAAGGAGTCTCACTCTCTCACCGAGGCTGGAGTGCAGTGGCGAGATCTCAGCTCACTGCAAACTCCACCTTCCAGATTCAAGTGATTCTCCTGCCTCAGCCTCCCAAGTAGCTGGGACTACAGGCGCACCCCACCACACCCAGCTAATTTTTTTTTTTTTTTTTTTTTTAGTAAAGACGGAGTTTCACCATGTTGGCCAGGATGGTCTCAATCTCTTGACCTGGTGATCTACCAGCCTCGGCCTCCCAAAGTGTTGGGATTACAGGCGTGAGCTACCGCGCCCGGCCATGACTTTTCAACTTCAATGATATTGTAAAAGTAATATTCATACAACCACTCTGTTTTTCACTCAGTAGAGATATTCAACACTTCCTAATAAAATAGGCTTTGTATTAGAGGATTTTGCCCAACTGTAAGCTAATGTAAGTGTTCTGAGCACTTTTAAGGTAGGCTAGGCTAAGCTATGATGATCACTAGCTTAGATGTATTACATATATTTTTAATTCACGTTGGGTTTATTGGGACTTAACCAAACTGTAAGAGTAGGAGCATATGTACTTCCCAACTCCAAAAAACTCCTCTCTGCTTATCTAATTTCTCCTTAGCTCTAAATGTCCACCTCAAAGCCTGCCTCTTCTACCTACTTCACCCACTGGCACCTCCCTTTTCCACTGTTTACACAACATGTACAGTCACACATTACAGCATTTACTTGTACACTATCGTACTGTTCCCTAGTTGATGTCCTGAGTCTCCCTGAACTCCTCAACCAGACTGGTACCTTTGGGCCCAGGTATTCCTCCTTCACTCCTAGCAAATGTTGATGCCAGATAAATATTTCCTCATTGTTTTAATGATTTATACACAAAAGCAAAGTAGCTAGTTTCCTGAATACAAGGAAAAAAAAGAGTTCTGCTTGTATAAATTAAATAGATTAAATACAGGTGTTTATTAAATATGGGCAGCTCATTTCTGGAGACATCTCAAATTTAAGGCTTGAAAAGTTTTAAATACACCAATATAACCCAAATAATAATTTGATCAGTATTTTTTGTTGGAAATCCTGGGTAATTAACTATACACACATATTTGAAATTACAGGTAGTATTCTGTATTATTTCCACAGCAACAACTTACCTCCTGGTCAGGCTCGCTTTCCTTCATTTTCTTCTTTTTCATGTCCTTTTCTGGGCTTTGACTAGAAGGACGCTGAAAGATAAATTATAAATGACTACATCAATAACAAAAAGAAAAGCAACACATCTTAAGAAGAAGAGAGCTATGCCAGCAGGCTGCAAGTGCCCATGTTTAGACACTCATAGCTGGCTCTCCTGACCACCACCTACAACTCTCAATGGGCAAGTCATTTTCCAGGGTTCAGTCCTTCCTTTCTGTGCATTTCTTTCACACTGTTGCTAAGCATATTTAATAAATTTGCTCTTGAAAAATTTCTGTCCTGAACTTTAAACAATGTGGCTGGAAAATGTGTGGTTGCTGCCTGCCACTTTAAATGCACTATTTCATGAAGATGTTGCTAGTTTACCACAGCTGTCTCTCCTAAAGGACTACTGAACATCTCACAGCCCGAGAAGCTTCAGGACTCAGAAAGTTTATGATGTTAAAAGAAGATAATTTATCCTTTCTAAAAATCATAAAAATACTGTATTAAATAACAATGTTAGCCGGCTGTGGTGGGTCACACCTGTAATCCCAGCACTTTGGGAGGCCGAGGCAGGCGGATCATGAGGTCAGGAGTTCGAGACCAAACTGGCCAACATGGTGAAACCCTGTCTCTACGAAAAATACAAAAATTAGCCGGGCATGATGGCGGGTGCCTGTAATCCCAGCTACTCGGGAAGCTGAGATAAGAGAATTGTTTGAACCCGAAAGGTGGAGGCTACAGTGAGCAGAGATCGCGCCACTGCACTCCATCCTGGGTGACAGGCAGAGACTCTGTCTCAAAAAAATCAAAACAAAACAAAAACAATGTTAAATATACAGTTATCCTCTCAAGATAGGCCACCAAAACAAGGGCACAAAAAGCTAAAACTTCCCGTCCAAAAAAAACTACCACCAACAAAAAAGAACCAGAGGGAATGAAAGAGTTTACATATGCAGCTGTCTTTCTGCCCAAGGCAAGAATAATGAGTTTTAAACACTTCAGCATTTTTTCAAACAAGTGAAAACACCATTTCTGCTACTGAAAAAGATGTGTGGCAGGCTCTCTAATGGACGAGTTGAGAAATCAACAGCATTTAATAAATTGGGCGACTGTTGGAAATCCAGCGGCTCCCCAGGCCGCACAGGAGCACAGGCAGGGCAGGGCAGCCGCAGGGCGCTGGGCGGACACTCCCTCGGGGCGCCCCCGCACCTGTCCCCCGAGCCGCAAACCGCTCTGTGCGCACCATCTCGGCCCGCCCCGCCCGCGTCCTCTCCCGCGTCCTCTCCTGCGTCCCCGACGCCGTGTTACCTGCGCGCCGGCCCCCGTGCGCCCGGCCTCCTCCTGCGCCGCCGCCCGCACCGCGCTCCCCAGCGTGGCCTGGCGGCTCAGCTCCTCGGCCAGGCACAGCCGCAGGCGGCCCAGGCGGTGGCGCAGGTCGCGGTTCTCGGCCCGGAGCTGCGCCACCTCCCGCGTGAGGCACGGCCGCTCCGCCTGGCCGCGGTCGGGCGCGTTCAGCTGCTCGTCCCTCAGGCGCTGGACCTCCGCCCACAGCCAGCGGATGTCCTCCTCCTGCCGCTCCAGGCGCGACGCCACGGCCTCCGTCGTCAGGGCCTCGGCCGCCATCGCGCGCGCTCCCTCAGGCACCGACGCCAAGCGGAGTGCCCGCGACTGCGACGAGGGCTGCGAGGGCGACGAGGGCGACCCGGCGACTCGGCGCAGGACAGAAGACTGCGCGCCCGGGAAGGGCGGACGGTGGGGCGGGGGCGGGGCGATGGGATGGGGCGGAGCCGAGGCCGTATACGTGCAGGGGCGGGGAGCTGGGCGGGGAGGGGGAGGACGCTGGATGAGGAGGGGAGGGACCTAAGCTAGACACCCAGCCCGGCGGGGCGGGGCCTGAGGCCAGGCCCACGGTAGGGTTGGGGGCGATGATTTCCGCCTGGGCAGTAGGGGAATGGGGTCTGAAGGGCCTCCCTTACCTTTCGAGGCCTGTCTAGGGGCTACTGGCAGTAACTTTAGTCCGTTGAAACGAAAATCTTCCAAAAACTTGCAAAAAGGCCATCATCTGCGTTCTCCAAAAAGGCTTCACCATTTCTCCCTCTTGAATTCTGGCAGTCACCGTTCTATCACCTTGCAAACAGGTTCCAAAAAGTGGCCATTAAAAATGGACCTTCTGGCCTTTCATGCCAAAATTGCCCATGTGCAGAGGCCGCTCGGCCAGGGCACATAGGAAATCGCTATGAAATCTAAATCTGACCAGCACGAAATTGCTAGCTCCACGAGTGTGTCATTGTATCCCTCATAACAGTGAACGTGAAACTTCCTGGAGCAGGAACACAATTTTTTTTTTTTTTTTTTGAGACGGAGTTTCTCTCTTGTTACCCAGGCTGGAGTGCAATGGCGCGATCTCGGCTCACCGCAACCTCCGCCTCCTGGGTTCAGGCAATTCTCCTGCCTCAGCCTCCTGAGTAGCTGGGATTACAGGCACGCGCCACCGTGCCCAGCTAATTTTTTGTATCTTTAGTAGAGACGGGTTTCACCATGTTGACCAGGATGGTCTCGATCTGTTGACCTCGTGATCCACCCGCCTCGGCCTCCCAAAGTGCTGGGATCACAGGCGTAAGCCACCACGCCAGGCCCACAAATTGATTTTTATCACTCTTCTTAGGCTTAGGATGTGACAAACACTGTTCCGATCTCTTTGTAATAGTCGTAACTCCTTTAATCCTCGTAACAAGAGATACTGCCATATCCGCTTATAGCTGGAGAAATGGAAGCACAAAGGGACTGTTACTTGACTAACGTCACACAGCCACTACATGACAAAGGTGGAATTCAAACTCAGATAGTCTACTGCCAGTTTCTATGCACTTAACACTATGGTGCTTTTCAACTTTGGCGGAATTTAATCTAACATGTCATATAGTGTGATACAGGTAAAAATGGCCAAAGAGTCCTGAAATGAGAGAGCTTAGCTTGAATTGGTGTAGTTTGAAAAAGGAAGAAATTGCTCTGGAAAATAAAGGTTAAGATGTGTTAGCAAGGAGGAAAGGCAGGTAAATTCCACCCTAGGAGCAGAATCAGTGCAGGAGAAGGAGCGGAGAAGGACAAGCTCATTGGATTAAGCCAGGTGGAATCCCAAACAGCACTCCGTGAAGTTTGGTGCTGACCAGTACCACTGTGTCTTTCTTAGTCCTTCCTCGGGAAGCGTCTGCACACTCACACAGGACCCACTGGCTCCTCATAACTCCTCATCATTCACCATTTCTCAACCCAGTGCCATTGAGTTTCTGCTTCTGCCATTCTACCATGACCAACACATCATCAAATGTCATGGACCCACTTAAGCCACCCCAGAATTTCCTTAGGACTTTTTGGAATTTGTCTCTCTTGGGCCTCCTCTCCCAATCCCTAGGGGACCATCAGTCTGCTTCCTGTCACTATAGGTCAGTTTGCATTTTCTAGATTTTCTATAAATGGAAGCACACAGTATGACCTCCTTTTGTTTAGCTACTTTCACTCAGCACAATAATTTTAATATTTACCTGTGTTTGTGGGTGTCTATCGTTATTTCTGGGTTTTTTTTCTGAGTAGTATTCCATTGTATGGATATACTTTAATTTGTTTATTCATTTACTGATGGAACATTTGAGTTATTTCCAGTTTTGGGCTAGGATCACACAATACCCAGTGAGCCATTGGGTTTCCAAACTCACACTGCAGTTATTTTCTCGTTTCAGAATGCAGAGTTTGAATAGACATACTCCAAACTGGCAGAACCCCTACAATGTTTCCCTGACCCTCAAACATAAGGCTATTCTGATAGGAAAGGCCTAGCAGAAACCACTAGAACTTTCTCAACATACAAAAATAGTAAATCAAAAGCAACACTGCATTTCTGAAGGAATTGCAGATATTACTGCTGCCCTCAAGAACCTGAAAGATGAAAGGGTGGTGATTCTCCTCACGTCCCATTTAGCTTACCTTACCATCCCATTCACATTTAGCCTGTGTAGAAGACAAATGGATATTAGGGAATTATAGTAGATTAATATAAATTTAATTGGGTGGTGATTCCAGTTGCAACTGCTCTTCCAGATATGATTTCAATGGTGGAGTAAATCAGCATAACCTCTGGCACCTGATATGCACCTATTGAGCTAGCTGATGCTTCTTTCTTTATACCTGTTAGTTAAGGGCTATCAAGCCCATTTTATTTCATCTGACAAGGCTGGCAATACATCTTCACAGGGTATCACCTCAAAACAATGTAAACTCTGTAGTTTTATGTAATAATCTAGTCCACAAGGACTTTGATTGCTGCTGTATCCATAGGACACCATGCTGGTGTCCTATCATTGATGATAGCATGTTGATTTTCCTTAACGAGCAGGAAATAACAAGTACTGTAGTCACCTTGATGAGGCACATGGAGGTCACAGAGAAGGAGATATATCCTCAAATGTGAAAATTCAGAGGGCTGTCACCTCAATGAAATTTCGAGGCATTCAGTAGTTTGGAGCGTTTAGAGATGTCATTTCCAAGGTTGAGGAAAAATTACTTTTTACTAAAAGGCATAATGCCTAATGGGCCTCTTTGGAGGCAACATACACCTTATTTGGACATATTTTTCTAAACCAATTAATATGTAACTCAAAAGACTACCAGTGCTAAGTAAGACAGAACCTAAGAAGATTCTGAAATAGGTAATGCTGCTATGCAAGCAAGTTTTCTATGTGGGCCACATGAACAACAGATCTGAAGGTGCTTGAAATGTCTGCAGCAGATAAGAGTCATCCAACCTAGAGTGCAGTGATAAGATCTTGGCTCATTGCAACCTCAACCTGCTGGGCTCAAGCAATCGTCCTACCTCAGCCTTCTGAGTAGCTGGGACTACAGATCCATACCACCATGCCCAGCTAGTTTTAAAAAATTTTGTAGTGATGGGGTCTCGCTATGCTGCCTGGGCTGGTCTTGAACTCCTGGCCTCAAGTGATCTTTCCACCTTGACCTCCCAAAGTGTTGGGACTACAGGCATGAGCCACCAGGGCTGGCCTATACAGAACTTTTAGTGGGTCCTTATGGGTGAATCACAGCATAATCCTTTGGACCAGGGAGAAAAGTATGCCATTCTCTGCAGATAACTATTCTGCTTTTGAGAAGCAACTTCTGGTTTGCCATTGGGCCGTATTAGAGGTTGAATGCTTCATCAGAGACCAACAAATTACCATGCCACCCAAGTTTCCCTCCATGAATTGAAGGTTATTTGACCTATCAAGCCATAAGGTTGGGTATATACAGCAGCATTCTATCATTAAATAAAAGAGTTGTATGCCAGATCAGGCTCAAACAGATTATGTCCATGTTTCTGGCATAAAGAAGTCACACATATGACCACAACTCCTGTGGCCTCATGAAAAGTTTTATAAGACCAGTTGGTTGAGGAAGGTAAAATTTGGCCATGATTTACAGATACTACTGCACTCTCGCAGAGTAGAAGCTTCTTCAGGTTCATTCCTGAGACATTTAATTGTTTCCTTGCTTTTTGGTACAATAAAATGTTCCAGGTTCATCTTATACTCAAGGAATCTATCATTTCTCCGAGGTGGCCTAGTTCCTTTTAAAGGGAATTAGTATTTAAATCACACAATGTGAGTCCTGGCAGTAGTCCTTGTTTCTAGGACTTTTCCGTATTTAAGATTGCCAGATAAAATATACAGTGCACATTTACATTTGAACTTCAGATAAACAAAAAATAATGTTTATATAAATATGTCCCATACAATATTTAGGACATATGCTAAAAAACTATTCAAGCAAAAAAGCATTAAATGAGACAAAGAAGGACACTTGGTAATATTAAGTGCCACATTCCACAATGAAAATATAGCAATTGTGAATATCTATACACCAAATTACACACCTGTAATTTGAAAAAAACTATAGAAAACTAGAGGAGAAATGCAAACGCACTAATAAAAGGAAAATAGCAAACCTCTCTGAGGACATTCAAGTGCACACACAAAAAAGTAAGGATGTAAAAGACCCGGTCAATATAATCAAAAAGTAGATATTTCGAATATATTCACATTATGAATATGTATATATAAATATGCATCTCTATATAAACTATACCCTGAAAATGGAAGATGCGCCTAAACAAACGTGTAGATTCTTCATATAAATTGATCACACAGTAGGGCTCAAGAAAGACCTCAGCAGGTTTCATAAAGTAGAAATGTCAAATACAACACTCTTGACCCCAATGCACTAAAGTTAGAAATTAAAAATAAAGCAAAAATCAATAAAAAGGCTTTTCACATGGAAATTTCAAAACTCTTAAGCATCTCTTCGTTGAAAACGGAAATACTAAAGGAAAGCATAGACTTTCTTTAAAATAATGATAACGAAAATACTACAAATCTATGCCACACATAGATCAGTAGTCAGGAAAAAATTCATAATTCTAACACCTATATTGGTAAAAACAAAAGAATGAAAATAAATTCTCAATTGAAAAATTGAGAAAACAGCAAATAAACCAATGACAGCATTCTAATAACACTAAATATACATTTCTTCAACCCAGCGATCCCACTTCTAGAAATTTATTCTGAAGATTCAAGAATGCAAAAATGCATGTGCACAAAAATTCAGTGTAAGAGTATTTGTAACTGTAAAGTACCTCGTAGGAGATTGGTTCAATAAGCTATAGTACACAAACATAATGGAGCATTATTTTCTTTTTTTGAGACAGAGTTTCGCTCTTTGTTACCCAGGCTGGAGTGCAGTAGCGTGATCTTGGCTCAACACAACCTCCGCCTCCTGGGTTCAAGCAATTCTCCTGCCTCAGCCTCCCGAGTAGCTGGGACTACAGGCATGCACCACCATGCCCAGCTAATTTTTGTATTTTTAGTAGAGACGGGGTTTCACCTTGTTGACCAGGATGGTCTTGATCTCTTGACCTCGTGATCCACCCATCTTGGCCTCCCAAAATGCTGGGATTATAGGCATGAGCCACCATGCCCGGCATGAGGCAGCATTATGCAGCTGATATGGAACAATTTCCAGGAGACATTATGAAGCAAAAAAAGCAGTGTTCGAAAGAGCACGTGTAGTATGTTACATGTTTTATCAGAAAAAAAGAAGATAGAAAATATGCATATATCTGCTTACCAGCCCAAAACGAAACAGAATATAAAGTAGAAAACAGTGAATTTGCTTATCTACAAGGAGAAAACCAAGAGATAAAAGTACAGATCTCTAACACCTTTCCCCATGAAAGAGCTCCTGACAGAAGGGCCTGCTCCAGAGCTGGGACACTGTCTTAGTCCATTTGTGTTGCTATAAAGAAATGCCTGAGGCTGGATAATTTGTAAAGAAAAGAGGTGTATTTGGCTCACAGTTCTGCAGGCTATACAAGAAGCATGACATCAGCATCTGCATCTGGTGAGGGTTTCAGGAATCTTCCACTCATGACAGAAGGCAAAGGGGAGCCCACATGTGCAAAGGTCATAGAACAGGAGAGCAGAAGCAAGAAAGAAGGCATGGAGATGCCAGTCTCTTTTCAACAATTAGTTCTTACAGATGCTAAGAGTCAGAACTCAATCACTAACATGGGGACGGCACCAAGCTGTTCCTGAGGGATCTGTCTCATGACACAAACACCTCCCACTAGGCCCTACCTGCAACACTGGGGTGAAATTTCAACACGAGATTTGGAGGGGACACATACCCAAACAATATCAGACATGTAGGTTCAAGATAAGCCTGGAGCATCCTGTTTTGCTGGAAATTGAGGAAGCAATTCCACTGCTCCCCACAAAAATGAGGGAACATGATACACAGATATAGGAACCAGCTGGAAGGAATCCCACTGGCCAAACCATTTGAACTTCAAAAATAATTGGTCAGGTGTGAACTTCAAAAGTAATTGGCTCACGCCTGTAATCCAAGCACTTTGGGAGACCAAGGTGGGTGGACAATGAGGTCAGGAGATCGAGACCATCTTGGCTAACACAGTGAAATCCCATCTCTACTAAAAACACAAAAATTTAGCTTGGCTTGGTGGTGCGTGCCTATAGTCCCAGCTACTCAGGAGGCTGAAGCAGGAGAATCACTTGAACCTGGGAAGCAGAGGTTGCAGTGAGCCAAGATCACGCGACTGCACTACAGCCTGGGCGACAGAGTGAGACTCCATCGCAAAATAATAAGAATAATTAAGTACAGTAATGAATTGTAAACCGATAAAAAATACAGGAACTCACGAGTCCATAGCAATAATAGAAAAAAATGGGAGAAAAGCCAGAGCTCAGTTTATAGTTTAACGCCAAGAACTAAATGGCAAACACAGAGGTAAATGTGCAATTGGAAAACCAAAGCTTTGCCATCTTCAGAGTAAAGACAGGATCAGACAGGAATCATCATGCTCAATCTAGGGGACAGTGCTGAAAAGCAGCAGGATACTGGCATGGACGTCAAATGTTAACTAGTTGGGGGGAAACCCTGCAAGAGCAGAGGCCAGGGTCTGAAGCCTCAGCCTGTTCCCACACAAATATAGAATTAGAAAATTAGAAATAGAGTTACATGGCTATTCCTATATATAATCATATAGCTTTTCATATGTAATCATAAATATATACATGTATATAATCATATAATCTTTAATCTTACTAATAAGTCTCAGGTCAAGAAGTATGGGACTGAAGTAGCATTGGAAAAGAGGTGACCCTAAGGCAAGATGTTCTAAGTCCTCTGTCACACCCACATAAGGGCTGCTGGAGGACGCCTTGGCTGGGTGGCAGAGCCAGCGCTGTGAAAGCACCGGCTGTTTAGCCAGCTAGGGAAGGAGTCGTCCAAGATGGCCGAGATGTCTCCTTCCTGGGGGAGCGAGGAGAAAACTCTGCTCTTCCAAGCTCTTGTGGTCGGCCTGACGGCTGTCAGGGACACCCAGAGACATCTGGGGCCTTAATGCCTCCCTGTGGTGCTGTGCTTCAGTGGTCACGCTCCAAGTCTACTTTCAAGTTCTGCTTCTGTACCTGGTTCCTCTTTTTCTTAGAAGATAAGAATTAGTAATAGTAACTTAAATCTTAGTTACCTTGTTATTTCTTGACAAGCATGAAAAAGGTGCTGACGCCTTAGGTTTCCTCCTCACCTCAGCTTCTTCAAAGTCTTGGGCCCCCTGTCTCCAAGAAACAATATTTACCTGACCCCGTCACTGACCACCATTACATCCTACCTGCCCTTCCCCTTGCTTTGTTCTCAGTAAAAGTCAGAGTGTCCAGGCACTCGGGGCCACTGCTGATCTCTGCGATTTGGTAGCAGTGGACCCCTGGGCCCAAACTCTCTTTTCTCTGTCTCTGTGTCTTTTGTCTTTTATTTACAGTTTCTCATCTCCACACCAGCAGGGAGGGACTCACTGGACCCTATAGGACTGGACCCTATATTAACTAGTTGCAAGGGAGGCTGTTAACTAGTTGCAAGGGAGAAAACAAGAAGTAATTCCACAGTGGAGAAATCAGGCAATACCCTGAGCAGGTGATCAAAATGAACATCACCTGTGAGGAACAGGTGGACTTGATGTGCCTCCAGATGTGATATTCTAAAGAAGGTATGACATCGCTGTACAGAATTCTTACCAAGAATACATAACCCCAATCTAATCACAAGGAAGCAGCACAAAAATACAGAACGAGGAACATTTGTTTTCAACGGTGGAGGGCAGAAACTATATTCTTCAAAAATGTTTGTATAATGAGAGACAAAATCTGGAATGCTCCAGATTAAATGACACTAAAGACCACGATGGTTAAGTACAATACCTCACTCCAGAATGGATCCTGGCTGGGGTGAAAATGCTGTAAAGAACCTATTGACAAACTGACAAAATTGGAATACAGATGGTATATTAGATAACAGTACTGTGTTCATGTAACTTTATGAAGTTGATAATTGTTCTAAGGCTATACGAGATCTCCATTCTTAGTAAAAATCAGCTGAAGTATTTAGTTATGATGTATGTAGCTTATGTCCAAATGGTTGAGGAAAAAGCTATAGATGGAGAGAGAGCAAATGTTAAAGCAAAGGGTGAAATGTTTGCCTCAAACATAAGCTTCTTAAAACATCTGTAAGATTACCTTTACTCCCCTGGCTAAAGCCGTCAGGAGCTTTCTACTGCAAATAAAGTAAATTCCAAATTCCTTATCAGGACCTACCAGGCCAGCAAGATTGAGTCCCTGATGGCCTCTTAGATTCTACCATGACCCCCACACCCTGCGAGCCCCCGTGCTGGTTCGTGGAGCTCGCCGACCCTCAGAAACATCCCTCTCTCCTACCCCTGGGATCTTGGCTTGTTAATATCTCAGTCCACTCTCAATGTCTGTCTTCTTTTCATCCTGGCAGTTTTAGCTTAGTGCCGCCTCCCCAATCTATTTAAGGCCTGCCCCATTCTCTCAGTATCCTTTTCTACTATAGTGTAATAGTTACTTTATTTATCTATTCATTCATTTATTTTTTGAGATGGAGTTTCACTCTTGTTGCCCAGGCTGGAGTGCAATGGTGCAACCTCCATCTCCCAGCTTCAAGCCATTCTCCTGCCTCAGCTTCATGAGCAGCTGGGATTACCGGTGCCTGCCACCACGCTCGGCTAATTTTTGTATTTTTAGTAGAGATGGGGGTTTCTCCACATTGGTCAGGCTGGTCTCGAACTCCTGACCTCAGGTGATCCACCCGCCTCAGCCTCCCAAAGTGCTGGGATTACAGGAGTGAGCCACTGCGCCCGGCCTAATTCTTTTTACTTGTCTACTTGACTTCTTTGTTTTTTCTATCCCTACCTGCACCTCCTTCCTGGGGTAGGAAAATACAGGAATTCAAGAGATTCTTCTGTCTCAGCCTGGAGTCATCCCAATATGGACTTTGAGATGCTCTCTCACTCATCGTGATTCTATATTATACACCGAACACAAAGTAGGCAGCCAAATAAAGAAAATCCTAGAGGAAAAACGGCCTGCAACGAAACTGTGAAGACAGTGAAAAGATCAGTCATTGCCAGGGCTTGAAGGGAGGGAGGAATGAATAGGCAGAGCATTAGAGGATTTGCGGGCAGTGAAACTACTCTGTATAGACACATATTATTATACTTTTGACCAAATCCATAAAATCTCCAACACACCAAGAGCGAATCTTGTTGTTAACAGTGGACTTTGGGCCATAATGGTGTATCAATGTAGGTTCACTTATTGTAACAAATGGACCTTTCTGCTGCCCATGTTGGTAGTGGGGAAGGCTATGGATGTGTAGAGGCAGGAGCTACGTGCTAACTCTGTACGTTCTGCTCAACTTTGCTGTGAACCTAAAACTGCTCTAAAAATGATCTGTTTAAAAGAGAGAGGAGGCCAGGCACGGTGGCTCAGGCCTGTTATCCCAGCACTTTGGAAGGTCAAGGCGGTCAAATCACGAGGTCAGGAGTTTGAGACCAGCCTGACCAACACAATGAAACCCTGTCTCTACTAAAAATACAAAAATTAGCCAGGCATGGTAGTGTACACCTGTAATCCCAGCTACTCAGGAGGCTGAGGCAGGAGAATTGCCTGAACCCAGGAGGCGGAGGTCGCAGTGAGGCGAGTTCGTGCCACTGCACTCCAGCCTGAGCAAAAGAGCGAGACTCCGACTCAAAAAAAAAAAAGAGAGAAAATAAATGGCTTAAGATATTACAAAATACCACAAGATGGCACTCTTTCTCTGAGAAGTTTCAATGATGGCTGCATTTACAGCAATTGCTGCTGACGAAGAGCGTAGCAGGGATTGACTGCTCCTGGCCCAGTTATTCATGAAGCTCAAAGAGCGTCACAACGTTGTCACAGCCCAGCCCCAGGTTTTTGTACTTTCCATGGGTGTTATTAAATACAGGTTTTATTATTCAGGTGTGGTGAGGCCAACAGATCAGGATATGACTGCCACTGGAAAGATGGTTTTTTACTGTTCCCAAGAGGAAGGGGCACCAGGTAGGTCAGAAGATAGAGCGGGTGGAAAAGGAGGGCAAGAGCCTTTCTTGTGGTTTCCATGGGAAGGAACAGGTGAGGCCGGGTAAGCAGGCTTAAGCTTGGCTGGTCTGAATAATTTCCCAGCTCTGAGGCATAGGGCTGTCCCTGGTATTCTGGTACTGGCCCTAGGGTGATTTGGGCAGGTAGATCCTGGCCCAGAGTATAAGGGCCTGAGAAAGGAGGGGGCTGGGGTATGAGCACTGGATTGGTTGATTTTTTAATTTAATTTAATTTTTTTCCTGAGACAGAGTCTCGCTGTGTTGCCCAGGCTGGAGTGCAATGGCACAATCTCAGTTCACTGCAACCTCTGCCTCCCAGGTTTAAGAGATCCTCCTGTCTCAGCCTCCCCGTTAGCTGGGACTACAGGCATGCACCACCATGCCCCACTAATTTTTTGCATTTTTTAGTAGAGACGGGGTTTTGCCATGTTGGCCAGGGGGGTCTGGAATGGATTGGTTGACTTGTGTATGAGAGGCAGGCTTTCAGGCAAGTTCTTTGCCATCTCTAGGAACTGGCTAACCCTGGGAAAGGTGGTCTCTCTAGGTCACCAAGGCTCCAAAATGTCAAAGCACCTGAACCACATGGTTAATACAATGGAGTAGAGTGACGCAAAGCTATACACTCCAGGCCACAGACGAGGTCAGAAGCAATTCCAGAAAAAGTTTTTTTCTTTTCTTTTCTTTTTTTTTTTTCTTTGAGACGGAGTTTCTCTCTTGTTGCCCAGGCTGGATTGCAATGGCAGAATCTCGGCTCACCGAAACCTCTGCCTCCCGGGTTCAAGTGATTCTCCTGCCTCAGCCTCTCAAGTAGCTGGGATTATGGCATGTGCCACCACACCCGGCTAACTTTGTATTTTTCGTAGAGATGGGGTTTCATCATGTTAGTCCGGTTGTGGTCTCAAACTCCTGACCTCAGGTGATCCACCCGCTTCGGCCTCCCAAAGTGCTGGGATTACAGGCGTGAACCCCTATGTCCGGTCAGGAAAAGTCTTTTCTTATGGTTACTCTTACCAGGCCACTCAAAGGAGTTTCAATTTTCTTAAAAGGAAATCTTCCGGCCGGGCGCGGTGACGCATGCTTGTAATCCCAGCACTCTGGGAGGCCAAGGTGTGTGGATCACGAGGTCAAGAGTTCAAGACCAGCCTCTCCAATATGATGAAATCTCATTTCTACTAAATAATACAAAAAAAATTAGCTGGATGTGGTGCTGTACGCCTGTAGTCCCAGCTACTCGGGAGGCTGAGGCAGGAGAATTGCTTGAACCCTGGAGGAGGACAGTGCAGTGAGCTGAGATCACACCACTGCACTCCAGCCTGGGCAGCAGAGTGAGACTCTGTCTCATAAAAAAATAAAATAAGAGGAAATCTCCCACACAGATGCTATAGAAAAAGATCTAATTGGTTCTATAAACTGGCAAGAATATTACCATACCACAGATTATTTTGCCAATTTCCTAACTGGAAAAACGTAGGACATATTGGAGCTCCTTTAAGTCACTCCTCAAGGTGACTTTTAGAGAGAGGACACAGACCACGTGAGTGGGAGAAGGGCCCAGGTGCCACACCTCACCGTTACCAGCAGATGGAGAGGAACAGCACAGAAGAACTGATCACCGGCAGACAGGACCAGGAGTGTCCTGAGGTTACTCTGGGGCCTGAGAGCTTCCAGGCAGGAGTAAAGATGAAGGCTGGCTGGGAGCAATCGTATTACAGCTGCACAATCCGAAGTGAGGCATTGTCTGTGGCAGCAGCCTCCCTGAGCTGGCAATAATCCCTTTTTCTAATCTGGTTTCATTAAGTGGACACCAGGCATGGATCAGAAGAGAGGGGTTCTGTATGGGATTCCATTGTTTAACCAGGTGATCCCTTAGAAGGTTTTGAGTTTCTAAAACAGAAAGAGACTGTGCTACTAAGAACTGGCATGCAGTAGACAGTTTAGTAAAACTGAAACGCTGGATGGGCACGGTGGCTCACGCTTGTAATCACAGCACTTTGGGAGGCCGAGGTGGATGGATCACCTGAGGTCAGGAGTTTGAGACCTACCTGGCCAACATGGTGAAACCCCGTCTCTACGAGGTGTAATGGCAGGCACCTGTAGTCCCTGCTACTCAGGAAGCTGAGGCAGGATAATCACTTGAACCCAGGAGGCAGAGGTTGCAGTGAGCCGAGATCATGCCACTGCACTGCAGCTTGGGTGACAGAGCAAGACTCCAACTCAAAAATATATATAATAATAATATTGGCTGGGCATAGTGGCTCATGCCTGTAATCCCAGGATTTTGGGAGGCCGAGGCGGGCGGGTCACTTCAGATCACAAGTTCGAGACCAGCCTCAACAACATGGCAAAACCCTGTCTCTACTAAAAACACAAAAATTAGCAGAGTGTGGTGGTGTATGTTTGCAATCCTAGCTACTTAGGAGACTGAGGCAGGAGAATGGCTTGAACCTGGAAGGCAAAGGTTGTGACCTGAGATTGCGCCACTGCATTCCAGCCTGGGCAACAGAGCAAAACTCCATCTCAAAAAAAAAAAACAAACCTGAAATGCCACTGCACAGTGACTTTCCTTTCCCGTCTAGAGCTTTACTGCAATTCCCTGTCTAACCACGAACTATGTGGCGGGAAGTCCAGGGCCAGGTGAGCAGCATGGTTCCTGATGGAGCCCTACCTTATCATGAGACCAGTGAATGTAGACTGTGAGCCTCTTACATTCATAATATCGAAAATAACCATTTGAGGGTGTGGGAGGCTTGGGAAATGATTATTCAGGGATAAAAGGAGGAATTTAAATGGGTTGAGGGGTAGCCAGACGGCTTCTCTTTTTTTCTTGTGAAGTTAACTGCAGCAAGGGGTTGATGGGTGTAGCACAATTCTCTTGGGACAGGATGGGCAGCACTGTGTGACTCCTGGCTTTAATCTGAAGCCTTCCTTCCTCCTGCAGATCTATAATAATCCCAGGTGGCAGTATGGTTTTGCTTACAGGTGTGGACATTGCCCACGGTGGGGCCAGTGGGAAGCTATTTCCCCAGCTCTCCACACACCAGGATGTTTGAGAGATGAGCCAAGTCTTGGTTTTCTGACAGTGAGACGAGAACACAGAGAGAAAAGGAGAAGAAGAAGTGGCTGTCAGAAATACTGATGAAGTATAAAGAGAAGACGCTGAAGGAATTCAGTGTGAGTCAGGTACTCCTGCCCTTGGCATTTGATGGCGTGTTCTCCTTAAAGGAGTATGCAGAGATCCTCCCTCGGGATTGCTATCCCAAGAGAGTGGAGGCTTTTCTCCTGAAGCTCTTTTTTTCAAAGGTGTAAGTGCCTTCTGTGCTTTCTGCTCTCATCTGGAGGAATTCTGTCCTTACCTACTCACCTGCTTTTTTCTTTATTGCCAAGGTAAGGACATAGTTTTCTGTGGAAAGTAGTGAGCTTCATCATGGTCTAACCAAAATATCACACGCCCCAGCCACAGTAAGTAATGATGAGTTCCAACCTAGCGTTGATTTTTACTTTAATAAAAATACCCAATGCTTCTCTCTAAAATCTCGTGATAGAGAAATAAGCATCTGTGATGCCCAATAAAACCTTGCACAGCTTCTGATACAATCTGAGGGATGATTTCTAATAATGTAATAGATATATTTATATATTTCTTGTTTTAATAAGGATTTTTTTTTTTTGAGACGGAGTTTCGCTCTTGTTACCAAGGCTGGAGTGCAATGGCGCGATCTCGGCTCACCGCAACCTCCACCTCCTGGGTTCAGGCAATTCTCCTGCCTCAGCCTCCTAAGTAGCTGGGATTACAGGCACACGCCACCATGCCCAGCTGATTTTTTGTATCTTTAGTAGAGACGGGGTTTCACCATGTTGACCAGGAAGGTCTCGATATCTTGACCTTGTGATCCACCCGCCTCGGCCTCCCAAAGTGCTGGGATTACAGGCTTGAGCCACCGCGCCCGGCTTTAAGGATTTTTAAGTGCAAGACATAAAATATTAATAGATTAAAGAAGCTGGACTTAGCTTTCATTCAGCACATAGAGGCACAAAATGATCATGTTTCCTCAAGCATTAGAATTGCCGTATGACCTGCCATTTCCACTCTTAGTTATAAATTCAAGCTCCATGAAAACGTGTCCACGGAAACCCAGTCTAAGAAGGTTCATAGCAGCATTATTTATAAGAGCCAAAAAGTAGGAACAACCCAATTGCCCATAAACCAGATGGATAAATAAAATACAGTCTCTCTACACAACAGAATATTATTTTGCCATAAAAAGAAATGAATTACTGATGCATGCTCCAACACAAATGAACTTTTACAGCTTTATGCTAAGAGAAAGAAGCCAGTCACAAAATTTCCATCTGTAGGTTTCCATTCCTATGAAATGTCCAGAATAGGGAAATCCACAGAGACAAAGTAGATTCGTGGTTGCCAGGACCGGAATTAGTGGGAAAATGCGAAGTGACGGCTAATGGGTGCAGTATTTCTTTTTGAGATAATGAAAATGTTCTGAGATTAGGTTATGATGATTGCACACATCTGTGAATATGCTAAAAACTACCGAACTATATACATTAAAAGGGTGATTTCTGTGGTATGCGCATTATATCTCAATAAAGCTATCATTTAAAAAAATTGGCATGAGGTGCAGCACAGTGGCTCACGCCTGTAATTCCAGCACTTTGGGAGGCCAAGTCAGGTGGATCATTTGAGGTCAGGAGTTCAAGACCAGCCTGACCCACATGGTGAAATACTGACTCTACTAAAAATACAAAAAAATTAGCTAAGCGTGGTGGCGCATGCCGATGGTCCCAGCTGTCGGGAGGCTGAGGCAGGAGAATGGCTTGAGCTCAGGAGGTGGAGGTAGCAGTTAGCCGGGATCATGTCACTGCACTCCAGCCTGGGCGACAGAGTGAGACTCCATCTCAAAAAAAAAAAAAAAAATTTGGCATGGAAGTCTTCTCAACTGTTTCTCTTCTCCAGCCTTCCAAAGAGAGACCTATAAGTGCCTGTTCCAATTTCTCAACCTCCTTCCTTCTCAAGAGAAAGAATTCTTTCTTGCTCGGAGAGAGTTTGGGTTGGTCAATGTCATAAAGAAATGAAGAGTGGGGGAGGGAAAGAAGAGTGTGATAGAGAAAAGCCGAACAGAGCTAGTCAGAACAGAAGGGTCTGGGGAAGGCCGCTGTGGCAGATGTTCTGGGCAGTCGCAGGAGTAACAGGGACAGAAGCAAGAGCAGGGCATTCCTATTTTGTGACACCATGGCTTCTGTGTGTGTGGACCCATTCCGGTTTTCGAAAACGGCAAGGAAAGGCTTTGAACTATTTTGAAACAGCACTTGGTTGCTGGTCTTCATTTGCCTACATTCCTCCAAGACAGAACCATAAGGGCCCAAGCTTACATTTTAAGCTTTTTTAATACAGTTATGCTTTTATATTTTACAATATTTTTAAATCATGTATTTTAAGGTTTGTCTCTGGAAAAATGGCCGTTGGCTTTTAGGATAGTTGTGGCAAATTATAGGTTAATTATAAACCCTTCCAGTCTACAGCCCCCATAACATTGAGTAAAATGATCAATCCCCTGAAGAAGTCAAGTCGGTGAAAATGAATATTTAGGAATGGCTTCTTATGTTACTTTAGGCTGTTACATAATACAGATTCTTTTCTGAAAAGTATTCATTCATCCATTCATTTGTTAATTCAGCACAACTTTATAGAGTATCTACTGTGCATCACGCATTGTGGTAAAGAAGACAAATGCAATTTTTAATTTTTTATTGTCTTTTAGTGTTATTAAATACTATCATATATTTTTAAAACTTAGATAAATAAATAAATGTATACTTTTTTGTTGTTGTTGTTGTTGTTGAGACAGAGTCTTATTCTGTCGCCCAGATTAGAGTTCAATGGCATGATCTCGGGTAACTGCAACCTCTGCCTCCCAGGGTCAAGCAATTTCTCCTGCCTCAGCCTCCTGAGTAGCTGGAATTACAGGCATGCACCACCACCCCAGCTAATTTTCATATTTTTAGCAGAGACAGAGTTTCACCATGTTGGCTAGGCTGGTCTTGAACTCCTGACCTCAAGTCATCCTCCTACCACGGCCTCCCAAAGTGCTAGGACTACAGGAGTGAGCCACAGCTGCTGGCCTACACTTGGATAAATATTTTTTATAATATAGCTTAAAACACTGATCAGTAAAAAAGAAAACCATGAATCTATTGTCATTTAATTTTTTAAGTGAAGGACAATCACAGAGTGACTTTTGTTTGTTTGCCAGCTTCATTTTGCTTTATAAAAAATAACAGCTGAGGAGGAAGAGGGAGACAGAAAGGGGTTTGATAGGGTTTTAGCAATTTCTTCAATATTTTAATTATTTTTAAAATTCTGAAGCCTATGTCAAAATGTTAACATTTGTTAAATCTGGAATTGGAAACATGGATATACATTATATTATTTTCTATGCTTTTCTGCATATTTGAAAATGTTTCTAAGTAAAAATAAAGATATTTTATTTGAAGTAGGAAGATTGCTTGAGGCCAGGAGTTCAAGACCAGTGTGGGCAACATAGTGAGACCTCATCTCTACAATTTTTTTTAAAATTAGCTGGGCATGGTGGCGCAAGCCTGTAGTCTCACCTACTCAGGAGGCTGAGGTAGGAGGATCGCTTGCACCCAGAAGTTGGAGGCTGTAGTGAGCTGTGATCATGCCACTGCATTCCAGCCTGGGTGACAGAATGAGACCCTGTCTCTAAAAAAATAAAAATTGTTTTAAAAATTGATTTGGAAAATAAATAATCTGATTGTGGTACTGGTTACACAAATCTATACATCAGATAAGATTTTATAGAACTGGTCAGGCACGGTGGCTCAAGCCTGTAATCCCAGCACTTTGGGAGGCCGAGGCGGGTGGATCATGAGGACAAGAGATCGAGACCATCCTGGTCAACATGGTGAAACCCCGTCTCTACTACAAATACAAAAAATTAGCTGGGCATGGTGGCGCGTGCCTGTAATCCCAGCTACTCAGGAGGCTGAGGCAGGAGAATTGCCTGAACCCAGAAGGCAGAGGTTGTGGTGAGCTGAGATTGTGCCATTGCACTCCAGCCTGGGTAACAAGAGCGAAACTCCATCTCAAAAAAAAAAAATGATTTTATAGAAATGAACCACCATAAAAAATGAATACATATAAAACTAGTTAAATCTAAACAATGCCTGCAGTTTCATATTGTGGCAATGTCAATTTCCCGGTTTTGATAATTAGAGGAGGTAAAATGTAATCACTGGGGGAAGCTGAATGAAAGCTACATGGAAATTTAGTGTACTATTGTTGCAACTTCCATGAGAATCTAAAATTACTTAAAAGCTGTATTTTTAAAAAGATATAGCAATTATATTATCAGAGTTTAACTGAAGAGATGGTTTTGAAATTTTTTTTTTTTTTGAAAAATAAAAATTCTAAGCTGGGGCGCAATGGCTAACACCTGTAATCCCAGCACTTTGGGAGGCCAAGGCGGGCGGACAACCTGGGATCAGCAGTTCAAGACCAGCCAGGCAATATGGTGAAACCTTGTCTCTACTAAAAACACAAAAATTATCCGGGCATGGTGATGTACACCTGTAATTCCACCCACTTGGGAGGCTGAGACAGAAGAATCGCTTGAACCTGGGAGGTGGAGGTTGCGGTGAGCCGAGATGGCGTCATTGCATTCCAGCCTGGGCGTCAAGAGTGAAACTCTGACTCAAAAAAAAAAAGAAAGAAAAAAATTTAAAATGTTCAAGTTATTTTGCTACCTAAATGTCATACTAGTGGTCAGAATTTAGACCTTTAGACTCATGTTTGTAAGTGATTCCCTGGGTAATAATCCCAGGCTGTAAAGCAAGTTCTTTGCAACGGCTCTACTCCCTCCTAGCACTGGATGATCCATCTGTGCTCAAGGGGCTCCCACTCCGTGGGTGCCCCCAAAGAGGCTGATTTATGATCAGCTATAATGATATCCAGCTTCAGAAGGAAATCCATTTCCTCTCACTGTAGGGGGTAGACTCAGCTCATATAAATGCTGAGGAAGCCTTGTAGTTCTTGTGAAACAAAAACAGGCAGCTGCCATCATTAGAAACACAGACCATTAAGTAACTGCATG
Source organism: Saguinus oedipus (assembly GCA_031835075.1). Taxonomy (NCBI): domain Eukaryota; kingdom Metazoa; phylum Chordata; class Mammalia; order Primates; family Cebidae; genus Saguinus; species Saguinus oedipus. The sequence goes on from CM063174.1 coordinate 15,266,968, forward strand.
GAACCACAGCAAGAAAATTCCAAGTTCACGGTGCTGCTGCAGAGTGCTCTGCAGAAGGAAGGCAGGATTATCAATTCAGCACAAAGCTGAAGGCAAGAACTCATGGTATTTCACCATCATGGCTAGTGATATTCATGGGACCTGGAAGTCCTATACTGTCTCTGCAATGTTTTACATGCACATTTTAATGTTGTCTGTGGACAATACTGGCTGTTGTGACAGGTCACTTGTGCCGTAAAAAGAATGGCTGGCACCACCTCTAATTACAGGGGAAGAGCCAGCTCGCAGGGGCGGGGATGGGGAGCATGAGGCTCATCCCTGCAGCACTGCCACCGCATTTCTTTTGTTCCTGACTTTCTCCCATTGGGAAGATGAGCAAGAGCGAGAGCCTGAAGGACAACCAAAGTGTGAGCATACAAGGAAAGCTCACGGAAAGCGGTTCCCAAACCATCCTTCCCATACTTGTCTCTTGGGGCGAGCTTTTCCGCAGTGACGTGATTCAATGTGACTGCATGATTATGTGTTTACAGCAAGCAGGCCCAGGGCTGGCGCTGACTACCTGAGGATGGGAGGATGGGCGCTGCCTTTGGGAGCTGGAGGAGCAGAAGACATGAACAGAGGTGACGGGTGGTGCGGGCAAGAGTGCGTGAAGAGGTGCATGGAGTGGGCACTGAGTGTTACAGAGGACCCACAGGTTTTGATCCATGTGCTATCAGCTCTTTGCTGGGGACCACTGCCTCTTGTGCCTGATGGAAAGCGGGGTGGGAAGGCCTACGAGGGAACTAAGTCACAGAAGTGTTAAACCAGTGTGGTGGAGGTGCCATCCAGGCAGAGGCAGAAATCACGGTCAGATCCTGAGGAAGAGCAAGATGCATGGTGAGTCTTGGAAGTCAGCCAGAACCTCCCTGTGACTCTGGTTCCCAAGCTCAAGAGGGCCCAAGTCCAAGATTGGGAAGTCGTGCACATCATCAGTCAGGAAGAAGCCATATTTGGAAGGGATTGTGGTGCCTCCTTTTCTTTCTTCCCCTGATTCCATGAAGCCCGTTTTTAAAAATATTGCAAAGAAAGTGGGTATTTCCTCCCAAAGCCCCATGTTCAGAAAAATACCAGCATGCACTTTTGAAAAAGGGCTACACTATTCCCAGCCAAGACAAGCGCTTATTTATTTATTCATTTTGAACAACTGGTAATGACTTATTTTTCAATGAATGAATGGATTCGTGAATAAACAATTCAATGAATGAATTGTTTAGAGAAACGTAAATGGAATAATGTTTGTTCTTTCACATACAATTTGGCATAGCTAAATCTCCAGCCATATATTGTTATAACTTAAAGAAAGAAAAGCAACAAATGAGTGAGCTTTGCCGAAAATGTGATACACATTTTTTTGTTATAACGTGGGACAAACCCATAGGGTCTTACCAGATGCATCTGCTGCAGAGGAAAACGCAAGGATTTGAACTCAACCGATCCTTGAGTTCAACTCAATCAACCCCTGACATTGAAGATCAAGAACAAAGTCTCCAATTATGCAACAAGTACGTGAACATTCTCAGTGTGTTTGCAATCTTTACAAAGGGCTTTCACGATTATGTGTTTGAGACTATGTCTCAAAAAAACTGAAAAGGCCCATCCTTTTACTTTTCGTTTTCCTCCTCTCTCATGGTTCTTGTTCCACCGTGTCCTTGGCTACTTACAAATAGTTCTTCCGATGCTAATATTTTCTAGGACATACTTAGGCCACTGTATGATTTTTTGGTTGTTCCACAGTATGAGAAGATGGTATTTGGAGGCTTCCATCTGACTGTGGGCACTTGATGCTGCTCAAGTATGTGCCTGATGACTGCTCTCAGTTTTCGTTCTTTGTTGGAGCCTAAAACAAGATGATGCCACTCATTCCAAACATTCAGTTGCTCCAACATAAATGGCTCCAGCTTCTCTTTTAGCTCATCAATTACATGTTTTGTGGACTGCAGTAAAACTTGAACTGCAGTAAGCCTTCATGGCTACTCATTGCAGGTGCAGACCGTCTGATAGGAAGAATTTGCATAAAATGAGAACTCAAAGCAACGATCAAAATGGTCCCCGCTCCGTGCAATGTCCTTCCCATGTCCAAAGGCATGAATGGAGGCCAGGCGCGGTGGCTCATGCCTGTAATCCCAGCACTCTGGGAGGCCGAGGTGGGTGGATTTCTTGAGGTCAGGAGTTTGACCAATATGGTGAAACCCCATCTCTACTAAAAATACAAAAATTAGCCTGTAATCTCAGCTACTTGGGAGGCTGAGGCAGGAGAACCGCTTGAACCCAGGAGGCGGAGGTTGCAGTGAGCTGAGATTGCACCAGTGCACTGCAGCCTGGGCAACACAGCAAGACTCCATCTCAATAAGTAAATAAATAAATAAAAGCATAAATGGAATGTCAATAGTTGGTGTGTAAGCCGTCTGCTTTCTTTAACTTGCTTATGGCTTATAAGCATCCGAAATACAACCATCGGTAAGTATTGTAGAAAAATATAATACACAAGTCAACATTTATTATGTTTAAATAGCATATATAATTAATTTTACCTTTAATCAGGCTTGTTATTGGAAACATGTACTTGGGGCCCCCATTACCACAGTGTGTTCATTTAGAAAGCACACAGACTGCTTTCCAGCCTTTCTTTTGCTGGGTAGAGACCCATGTAATCTCAGGACAAAGCTCTCCAAGGTCCCTGAGCCTGACCTGGGTGGACATGGGTTCCCTGTGATGACAGGCTCCTGAGGAGCCAGGAGGCTTTTGCTGGCTGGGGCTGAGCTGGTGGTTCTGGGGTGGGCCCCCTCCATGGAGACATGAAGTTAGACACTCCCATCCAGGAGATAAGGCCTGGCCCCATCACTCACTGCCCTTCCTCATACAAGATTCTGGACTGCAGGTGCCTCTGGGATTTGACAAAGATGTGAATTCTGTTTCTTTTCCCCTTCTACTTCCTGCTTTCAATATGGAGAAAGAGGCAGAGCCTCATTTACACGTAACTATAATATGCACACATGCAGAGAGAAAGAGATTTATTTTAAGGAATTGGCTCACACAACTATGGGGACTGGTAAGTCCAGAATCTGTAGGGAAAGCTGGCAGGCTGAAAATTCAGGTAAGAGTCAATGTTGTAGTCGGCTTGAATCTGAATTCCATGGGGCAGGAGACTAGAAACTCAGGCAGAGTTTCCATGGGACAATTTCATTTTATTTTTTTATTATTTATTTATTTTTTTGAGACGGAGTTTTACTCTTATTACCCAGGCTGGAGTGCAATGGCGTGATCTCGGCTCACCACAACCTCCGCCTTCTGGGTTCAGGCAATTCTCTTGCATCAGCCTCCTGAGTAGCTGGGATTACAGGCACACGCCACCATGCCCAGCTAATTTTTGTATTTTTAGTAGAGACGGGGTTTCACCATGTTGACCAGGATGGTCTCGATTTCTTGACCTCGTGATCCACCCGCCTCGGCCTCCCAAAGTGCTGGGATTACAGATGTGAGCCACTGCGCCCAGCCCCCGTGTGACAATTTTAAAGAGAATTCCTTTTCTCTCAAGAAACTTCAGTCTTTGCTCTTAAGGCCTTCTACTGATTGGATGAGGCCCACGCACATTATGAAGGGAAATGTGCTTTACTCAAAGTCTACTGATTTCAATGTTTTTCACATCTGGCCAGGTGCAATGGCTCACACCTGTAATCCCAGCACTTTGGAAGGCTGCGGCGAGTGGATCATCTGAGGTCATGAGTTCGAGAGCAGCCTGAACAACATGGTGGAACCCCATCTGTACTACAAATACAAAAAAATCAGCACGTGTGGTGGTGGGCACCTATAATCCTAGCTACTTGGGGGACTGAGGCAGGAGAATCACTTGAACCTGGGAAACGGAGGTTGCAGTGAGCTGAAATTGTACCATTACACTCCAGCCTGGGCAATAAGAACAAAATTCCATCTCAAAAAAAAAAAAAAAAAGGAGAAAAATGAGGGCTGAGCACAGTGGCTCACATCTGTAATCCCAGCCCTCTCAGAGGCTAAGGCAGGTAGATCATCTGAGATTGGGAGATCAAGACCAGCCTGAGAAACACGAAGAAACCCCGACTCTACTAAAAATACAAAATATTACTCAGGTGTGGTGGCACATGCCTGTAATCCCAGCTACTGGGGAGGCTGAGGCAGGAGAATCGCTTGAGCCTGGGAGGCAGCGGTTGCAGTGAGCAGAGATCACACCATTGCACTCCAGCCTGGGCAACAAGAACGAAACTCCATCTCAAAAAAAAAAAAAAGTTCACCACATCTAAAAAAATACTTTCATAGTAATATGTAGGCTGATGTTTAACCAAACAACTGGGAACCACAGCGTGGCTACGTTAACACAAAATTAAGCATCACAAGTATTGTGCAGCCTTGCTAAACCTTTCTACGCCTTAAATTCTCATTTGGAAAATGAGGATGACGAACAGCACCTGCCTCATAAAGCTGTGGCAAGGATTAAATGTTCAGAAACATGTAACCTGCTCTGATCCGGTTTTCTGTGCCCCAGACTACTCTGTGTCTGGCATGTCTTTGGCACTCAGGTCGTACTAAGTGGTGACTGACTCAGCAGCTTCTACGCTGCATTTTTCTGCTCACCTCCTCTTTATTCTGAAGACAACCACCAGGTCCAAGGCTTCCAGTACTTTCTCTATGCAACAGTCCGTGCACAGCAGACCTGCTGACGAAGCTAATTTCACCACTACTTTCACACCTTCAGTGTGCCTGGGCCTGGCCCCACACCAGCCCCTAGAAATAACTGAGGCACATGCAGTGAATTTAAAAGTGCAGCAGTAACCTCCGCCTCCCAGGTTCAAGCGATTCTCCTGCCTCAGCCTCCCAAGTAGCTGGGATAACAGATGTGTACCATCCCGCCCAGCTAATTTTGTATTTTTAGTTGAGACGGGGTTTCTTCATATTGGTCAGGCTGGTCTCGAACTCCTGACCTCAGGTGATCTGCCCACCCCAGCCTCCCAAGGTGCTGGGATTATAGGCGTGATCCACTGTGCCTTGACAGTATGGTATTTTTAAACACCTAGAGTGTCAGCTCTTAAATATGCCTCATGAGAAGAGCAAGAATATGGATATGCCAAAAAAAAACAATTTATACTTGGGTTGTGAGTCAACAAATATTTTTCTCTTTAATGGGTTTTGCCATAGTAACCTGAAAATCAACTGTGACTCCACCGGCTGTCAAGGACGTGTGAACTGCACACACATCTGCTGTGGTGAAGCCCTCCTTGTGACCTCGGGGTGGGACCACACGCTTTTCCAAATCCTTGAGCTCAGCATTGGAGGATGAGGCAGGATGGAATACCACATGACATGTCACAAGTGCCAGGCTGGAAGGAAATCCCTGAGTGGCGCGTTCCCGCTCAGCAGCTGAGACCGATTTCAGAAAATTCACGGTGATCGCTTTGTGATTTTTCTGTCTCCATGTCATGAATGGCTAGAGAGAACAGAGGAAACTGGAAAACTGGGACACAGCAAACGTTTGCTTTTGAAACCTCCTTTTTCTGTTGTTCATTCAGCTGTCAAAACAGACAACCTCACTCGCTCACAGAAGCGTACATTGAGAAACACGAGAGGAGATAGAAAAGCATAACCGATTCTGAGCTTCCTCAGGGGATAAACTCAATCTTTGAGAGCAGAGAGTAAGTCGGAGAAGCTGCTGCACCAACCCACAGGCATCGCTGTGCGTTCACCAAGGAGACGGTATCCAGGAGCTTGGAGCCGCCAATGAGAAGCCCGCAGCAGCGGCCCTGAGGACAGCTGGTGGCTGCTGGAGACACAGGTGACACGCCACGTCCAGATGAGGCTGCAGCCTGCAGGGAGAAGTCAAGCCCACATTGTGCTTTGGCTCACAAACATTTAATGCATTGAAAAGGGAATCATAGCTCAAGCCTGTAATCCCAGCACTTTGGGAGGCCGAGGTGGGTGGATCACGAGGTCAAGAGATCAAGACCATCCTGGTCAACATGGTGAAACCCTGTCTCTACTAAAAATACAAAAAAATAGCTGGGCATGGTGGCGCGTGCCTGTAATCCCAGCTACTCAGGAAGCTGAGGCAGCAGAATTGCCTGAACCCAGGAGGCAGAGGTTGCAGTGAGCCGAGATCGTGCCATTGCACTCCAGCCTGGGTAGCAAGAGCGAATCTCAGTCTCAAAAAAAAAAAAAGAAAAAGAAAAGGGAATCACGTGGGAGAAGTTAAAAGAAATGCTGGTCATATGTTTATTACACCTAGAATTTTTCACTCCCTGGTATCATGAAGCCCATCTCCCCAAAATGGCAGGCTTGGAAACTGAGGCTCTGAGCCGAAATGACTTGCTCCAGGTCCCATATTCTGTGCCTTTTCCAGAGCCCATGGCCTCCGATGACCTGGTGCCTCTCACCCACAGAGTGCGTGTCCCTAGACACAAACCTGAGATGGGCGGGCCTGGTTTTTAAGCTTAAGGATGAAAACACGGGCCTCCCACCTACCCCTACCCACTGGTTCTTCCACCTTGGATAGGAAATGGCCAAACCACCACCAAGCTGACTCAGCCCACACCGGCACGGTCATCACGGCAGCAACGTATGTAGGATCCAGGCTCTTTGGTTGATTACATCCTTGGGAATCTTATTTTCAAGCTCCCCTTGTCCTCCATCAAACAGACCTGGGCAAATGGGATGGGAGCCTCCTCTGTTTCCGCAAACCCTTCCACTGGCTCCTGTTTTCATGCTTATCAGAAAGTATTGGTCATTTTTGTTTCATTCCTCACCTTCTTTTGGCAGCCCTCACCCTCCACCCCTTCCTGCCCCCACATACACACAAAAGAAGAAGGAATCTTTTCAATCCACGTTAAACTCCAGAGCCCAGCACAGCCTGGCATGGAGCTCTCTGGCTGTCCTGCAGTGAGCAGAGGTGAAAGTCACACTGGCCTCAGACCATGCTTTGCAGGGATCAAGCCTCTGTACCAGACCTGGGGCCTCCAAGCACTGGGCTGGACTTCCTCGCTTCGCATTCCTTCTTGAACCTATTCTGTACCCCACTCTCTCTCGTTAGGTTGCCAGTGAGAACCTTCTTGGTTCTTTCATTAATATTTGGGCTTTCATTAATATTTCTCCTGAGTTCCGAGGCCCACACTTTCCTGTGTCCCTCCTTGCTCTCCTGCCCAGCTTTTCCTCTCCTTCTCTGAATCCTGCATCCTGTATCCTCATGCTGTTCCAGCACCCCAGGCCTTGGACATTGCGTGCTCTCTATATGCTTTCCGGATGATATCATGGCCCTCTACCCTATAAGTACCATATTTGCATCTCCAGCCAGTCCCTCCCTGAACCCCTGACCCTCCAACTCACTGCTTATTCACAGAAGCCTCTTGCAGTCTAATAGACAGCCACAACAACACATGCAAAACCAATGCCTATAATCCCAGCCCTTTGGGAGGTGGGTGGATCCCCTGAGGTCAGGAGTTCAAGACCAGCCTGGCCAACATGGCGAAACCTGGTCTCTACTAAAAATAGAAAAAATCAGCTGGACATGGTGGCAGGCGCCTGTAATTCCAGCTACTCAGAAGGCCGAGGCAGGAGAATCGCTTGAACCAGGGAAGCAGAGGTTGCAGTGAGCAGAGATCACGCCATTACACTCCATCCTGGGCAGCAAGAATCAGACACCATCTCAAAAACAAAAACAAAAACAAAAACTTAGAACTACCTACCGCCCTGCCAAACCCACTACTTGCTTAGGTCTTAGCAAATGGTCATTCTGTTCAAAGACTCGAATCATTCTCCACTCTTCCCTTTCCCTCACGCCACATACCAGCCACCAGTATTCCCGCCAGCTCCACCTTCAAACCGTGTTCAGGATCTTACCACTCCTCATCACATTGTCTTCCTCTGAGTCACTGCCCGGACCCTAGATTCCCTCTAATCCCTGCACCACCAGCACCCCATCACCCCTGCCCCCCCAGGCCCCTGTAGACACATCAGCCTTCTCTTGGTCTGGCTGCACGCTCTCTTTCTGATGGTCACATATTGTTCAGATAAATTTTTCTTACCACCCTTTCTAAAACTGTGCCAACCCCACTCCAGTGCCCTCTATCTCTTAGCCCACTTTGTTTTCTTTATGGCATTTATCACTCTTGAACATGGTTTTTTGTTGTTGTTGTTTTTGTTCTTAATGTGCTCTTTGTCTATTTTCTCAGAGTAAAATGCAACCTCTATGATGAAAGTGACTGTGTTATTCACTGGTATGTTGCTAGTACTCCTAGTCCCCAGCAGTGCCTAGGACATAAAGGTCTTTAGTAAATATTTCTAGATAAATGAATAAAATATTGGACTGAGGTTTAATAAAATACATCAAAATACCAATTTTCTTACTGATAGAGAGATCAGATTTAGCAAAGTATGGCAGTGGACCAAATCCAGCCTGCAGCCTGAAATAAAATCTTAATAGAACACAGCCGCCTCCATTCATTTACATACAGTCCACGATTGCTTCCACGCTAGCCACCATGGATGAATAGCTGTGACACACTGCATGGTCCCCAAAGACTAAAATATTTTCTATCTTGCTCTCTACAGAAAAAAATTTGCCAGCCTCTTATATAGACATACTTTCTACCTCTTCTTATGGTTTAACAATTAATAAAACAGGGCGTGGTGGCTCATGCCTGTAATCCCAGCACTTTGGGAGGCCGAGGTGGGCGGATCATGAGGTCAGGAGATTAAGACCATCCTGGCTAACATGGTAAAACCCCATCTCTACTAAAAATAGAAAAAATTAGTTGGGCGTGGTGGCACGTGCCTGTAATCCCAGCTACTTGGGAGACTGAGGCAGGAGAATCGCTTGAACCCAGGAGGTAGAGATTGCAGTGAGCCAAGATTGTGCCACTGTCCTCCAGCCTGGGAAACAGAGCGAGACTCTGTCTCAAAAAAAAAAAAAGTAGTAAAATAATGAACGTATTAAACAATTATCGCATAGTTAATCCATTAATACATACTCATGGGAAAAAAATAAAATTGTGCAGAAGTGTGTAGTGTACAAAGTGAAAGCCCTCTTTCCACAGCCACTGTCCCAGCCCTCTCGAGGAGATAGCTTGCTAGCATCTGGATTACCTCCAGGCCTTTTAGAAGCAATTCCACACAAACCTCTGTACCTCTTGAGTGCGAATTAGTTTTGTTTTTGTTTATTTTTTAAATTGGCAAATAAAAATTGTATATATTTGTGGTGTACAACATGATGTTTTGATATATGTAGACACTGTGGAATGGCTGAATCAGGTTAATTAACATATGCATCGCTTCATATACTTATCGTTCAAATGAGTTTCGTTATCAACATTTTGCTAGACTTGGAAGGAGAAGGAAAACTTTCCATCTGTTCCTGTGCTCTGACAGTTTGAATAACGGGAATCACATGTTCCTTGAAGGTTCACTAGCATACCCCATAACACTACCACCACCTGAATCTGGCGCCTGTGCCAGGCTGGATTGCTGACTACCTTCTCGATTTCTTCAACAGAACCAGCAGGAATCTGGGTCTTCTGACTCTTTCGTTAATTGTAGTAATTTACATTTTTATAAAAATATTACTTTCAAATTTATTTCTATATAGTTGATTACAAGTATTAAATCTCATCCCTATTTGTAGTTACATTTCTTTTCTAATTCTTCCTTTTTTTTTTTTTTTCTGGGTCAGGTCTGCCAGTGGTTTGTCAGTTGTATTAGCTGTTTTCAAAGAACTCAATTTGGGGCTTATCACATTTTATTGTTTGCCCTGTTTGTTTGTTTCATTAATTTCTTAAAATTTCTACTTTCTATACTTTGACAACATTTAGAGTTCACTTATTACTTATTTTGCCTTTTTTTTTTTTTTTTTTTTTTGAGACCGAGTCTCGCTCTGTTGCCGGGCTGGAGCGCAATGGTGCGATCTCGGCTCACCGCAACCCCCGCCTCCTGGGTTCAAGTAATTCTCCTGCCTCAGCCTCCCGAGTAGCTGGGACTACAGGCGCACACCATCATGCCCAGCTAATTTTTTTGTATTTTTAGTAGAGACGGGGTTTCACCATGTTGGCCAGGATGGGCTCGATCACATGACCTCATGATCTGCCCGCCTTGGCGTCCCAAAGTGCTGGGATTGCAGGAGTGAGCCACCGCGCCCGGCCTTTGCCTTGTCTTCTTACGCACTTTGGCCACGCCCCGCTGGCTTTACCACACTGAGCCCTTGTCCCCATATGAACTGCAGGCAATGGCAACCATGATTTCCTGCTTTACGCATAAATAACAGAATGTCTCTCTGTTTTGTTGTGTTTTGATCTCCAAATACATAACTTTTTTCTTCCTTTTTTTTGATTGTGGATATTCTTTTCTTTGTTTCTAATTTCTGTTTTTATTGCATGGCAGTTAGGAAATTGGCCTGAATGTTTTCCACTTTTTGAAATTCACTGAGACATTCTGGTTTATTACCATGTTAATTTTTGTAGATAGTATATGTGTACTTAAAAAGTGTGTGGATTCTACACTGAGTTCAAAATTCTGTATATTACTATTGAATCAAGATCCAAATATCTAAAATTGCTTTTGTCTATTGAATCCGTTCTTTTCTGAGAAAGCTACTAAATCTCTCATTTTGACTGTTAACTTTTCAATTCATTTTTCTTTATGTTTTGATAGCACATTGTTCAAGCATAAAGATTCATTGCTGCTCTAGTGTCTTCATATTCTTATGTGTAAATATAAAAATCTGTCCTATATAGTATTTTTGGGCTCGGCACGGTGGCTTATGCCTGTAATCCCAGCACTTTGGGAGGCCGAGGCGGGTGGATCACGAGGTCAAGAGACGGAGACCATCTTGGCCAACATGGTGAAACCCTAAATACAAAATACAAAATACTAAAAATACTAAAAATTAGCTGGGTGTGGTGGTGCGTGCCTGTAGTCCCAGCTACTCCAGAGGCTGAGGCAGGAGAATCGCTTCAACCCAGGAGGCGGAGATTGCAGTGAGCCAAGATAGTGCCACTGCACTCCAGTCTGGTGGCAGAGAGAGACTGCGCCTCAAAAAAAACTTTTTTTAGCTTTAAATTCCATTCTGTTTCACGTTTCTCATCTCTCACTGATTTTGTAAACATGTGACCACCTTTGTCATTTAATTTTCAACCTTCCTGCATAATTTTTTTTAGAATACTTTTGTGTTAATGTAGTTACATGCTTTATTTACTTATTTACTTACGTTTTTAGTGACAGGGTCTCCACTCCATTGTATGTATTTATTTTTGGCATGTCTGATGGCCATTAGGAATATTAACAGTGATAGAAACATAGTTAAGTGGCATTGAATCCTACTCCATGAAGGGACTCTCCTGAGCACTTTGCCTGTGTTATTTTACACAGTGCTCAGACCTATCCTGCAGAGAGTTCTTCTCATTGTCCCTAGTTAACAGCTGAATAAACTAAGGATTTGAGTGGTTTTGTGACCTACCCAAGATCAGAAAGCCAATAAAGGAGTGGGCAGGATTTGAACCCAAGTACTCTGTGAGCCACTACACATTGATCATGTTAATTATAATTGCTGGCCGGGCGCGGTGGCTCAAGCCTGTAATCCCAGCACTTTGGGAGGCCGAGGCGGGTGGATCACCAGGTCAAGAGATCGAGACCATCCTGGTCAACATGGTGAAACCCCGTCTCTACTAAAAATACAAAAAATTAGCTGGGCATGGTGGCGAGTGCCTGTAATCCCAGCTACTCAGGAGGCTGAGGCAGGAGAATTGCCTGAATCCAGGAGGCGGAGGTTGCGGTGAGCCGAGATTGCGCCATTGCACTCCAGCCTGGGTAACAAGCGGGAAACTCCGTCTCAAAAAAAAAAAAAAAAAAAAAAAAAAAACATAAGGGTAGAGATATATCACCACTAGATGGTACTACAAAGTAATTATTAAATTCCACATTATTTCAAGTTAGCATTGACAGTGATATTTTTTCTGAAAGGAATAAATCACTCTTAATGTCTTACCATTCCCATTAGCACCATCTACTGCTAACTTTAATTTCCTAAATCACCCCAGTAGGAAGAAATGACAGCCTTTGATGCATAACAAAATCTTTCACATAAAGTTTTTGCAGTTAAATAAAATGTGGCTTCTGGGAAATGATATTAATTCCCCGGTTCCTTTCACAATTACTTTGAAGCTCAATGATATGTAAAGGAATGTAAATAATAATTTTCTTTTTCTTTTTCTTTTTTTTTTTTTTTTGAGACGGAGTTTCACTCTTGTTACCCAGGCTGGAGTGCAATGGCACGATCTCGGCTCACCACAACCTCCGCCTCCTGGGTTCAAGCAATTCTCCTGCCTCAGCCTCCCGAGAAGCTGTGACTACATGCGTGCGCCACCATGCCCAGCTAATTTTTGTATTTTTAGTAGAGATGGGGTTTCGCCATGTTGACTAGGATGGTCTCGATCTCTTGACCTTGTGATCCACCCGCCTCGGCCTCCCAAAGTGCTGGGATTATAGATTTCATAGCCAAGTGAGCAATTAAAAGACAAAATAGCAGGAACAAAAACCAATGTTGCCATTCTTCATGATATACATAGTTGACAGCATAACTTTTTTTTATTTTTGTTAATTCTCACACGGAAAGAATGTTTTTATAGATAGGGTGAATTTTGTCTTTATTGGTGTAGTTGAAGCAACCAGCTGTGGTTAATACTCTGTTTAATCAAAGCATCGCAGTTCCCAGCAGCTTCTCGGATGGGCTTTAGTGCTAGTCTGAGTCATCCAGGAAAACACAATGGTTTCACTTCAGAGAGTATTTGAAGCCAACTGCACTCTGTGCTGCTAAATCTTGCCACTTTTCACTGGAAAGAATCCACGCTAATCATGTGTGAAGGTCATTTTGATTCTGGTTTGTAGTATGTAGATACTGTTCCTATATGCTTTTGTGGTCAATTGGTAAGAATGGTAATTCTGCCGGGTGCGGTGGCACGTGCCTGTCGTCCCAGCTACTCGGGAGGCTGAGGTGGGAGGATCGCTTGAGCCCAGGAGTTCTGGGCTGTGATGCGCTATCCTGATCAGATGTCTGCACTAAGTTCAGCATCAATATGGTGATCTCCCGGGAGCGGGGCACCACCAGGTTGCCTAAGGAGGGGTGAACTGGCCCAGATTGGAAATGGAGTAGGTGAAAACTCCCATGATGATCAGTAGTGGGACCGTACCTGTGAATAGCCACCGCACTCCAGCCTGGGCAACATAGCGAGACCCTGTCTCTAAATTGTGTGTGTGTGTGTGTGTGTGTGTGTGTGTGTGTGTGTGTGTAAAATAAAAATAGATAAATAAATAAAAGAATGGTAATTCTCCAAGGCCTAAGTCAGTTCAGCTCACAGTAACTCCATTAGAAAAACTGTTTCTCCTTCAACCAACCCAGCATCTGAAAGATTCGTATCAGGTCAGAGAGCAAAAACAATATAGAGAAAAATCTGTGAAATAGGAAATACATTGACTTGAAAAACCCCCAAATTAAATAACTGAAATGTTTTGTTTAAGTTTATGGATCTTTTAATATTTCTGTTATGAAAGAACATGTTCCAGTCATGATTGATCGTTTAGTTCAGTACTCTGAGACTTAAAGAACGCAGCCAATGTATCATAAGGAAATATTTCATTGTTGTCTAAATAAAAATATGAAACTTTGATGCTTACTGACCATCATAGTGCAAAGGGTTGTGGGGAATGCAAAATGTAAAAGGTAATTCTAACCCTCAGGAACACATGACCACACATCCTCATTAAAGAAGCCAAGCATGAATTGTTTAAAACAGTACAAGCCCCCATATGCCTAGATATCAGACTCAGTCAGCAATGGTTAGGGGGTTGGAGAAAAGAAGGCTCTTTGTGAGCAAGCATAAAGACAGACTTTCTGGAAACGATGTGACTTGAGCAGCTCACAGGTCTCTGGCTCTGGCTCTGGCTGAGTGTTGGAATTGCAGCTGGAACATCAAAATTCACTGATGCCTCAGCCCTGCCACAAGGGATTCTGATTTCGTTTATCTGGGTGCTCCCAGGTGAGTCTAATGAACCATTGCCTTAGTGTTGGTCACATGTCTGGCTGATGGTCCAAGAATAGAGCTTGAGCCAGAACGCAAATCAACCACAGCACTTAACCCAGTGTTTAGTTCTGCTGCCAATGGTCTCACGACATGTCGTTAGCCATGAAAGAAGCAGCTGGATGACTTCCGTTCCAGTACCGCGTTCTCCTCTCCTTGGGACCACACTTTGGGGCTGGCATGACTTTCCAATCATTCTACATTTCCCCCTTTTCAATGCAGTTTATGTTTGTAAGTAAAAAAAAATCAGTCTTCAGGCTGGGCACAGTGAATCATGCTGTAATTCCAGTAACTCGGGAGGCTGAGGCAGGAGGATCGCTTGAGCCCAAGAGCTCAAGAGCTGCTTGAACAACATAGCAAGACCCCATCTCTAAAAATAAATGTAAAAAAAAATTCCATCTTGAGTTTCATTTTCTGTATTTTGCAGGCTTCTCTGCCTGTGTGTGCCCTTTAGCATAGGAACTGGTGCAGAATATGTGCTCCATAAAATTTTTTTGGCTCTTTATTGTGGAAATTTTCAAATATAAACAAAATAAACAGAATAGGGTAATGAGCCCCTGTGTGCAAAATACCCAGCTTCGGCATTATCAGCATTCTACCATTCCAGGGTCTTCTGTAGCTCCCCCAACTCCCCTGCCGTCATTCAACCATTAATATTTTTACATTTGTACTGGAGGTAAAATTGACTTGAGCAGCTCACAGATCTCTGGTTCTTGCCATGGCATATATGGCATATGCCATATCAAACTGCCATAATGACAAAGTAACAAAAATTAACAGTATAATTTTTTTAGATGGAGTCTCCCTGCGATGCCCAGGCTGGAGTGCAGTGGTGCCACCTCAGCTCACCGCAACCTCCACTTCCCGGGTTCAAGCAACTCTCCTGCCTTAGCCCCCTGAGTAGCTGGGATTACAGACATGCACCACCAAGCCTGGCTAATTTCTGTACTTTTAGTAGAGATGGAGTTTTACCATATTGGCCAGGCTGGTCTCAAACTCCTGACCTCAAGTAATCTGCCCACCTCGGCCTCCCAAAGTGCTGGGATTGCAGGTGTGAGCTACTGTATCTGGCCTTATTTTAACAAACGCACACACCTCTGTAACTCACATCCCTATCACGATATAGTAGATTTCCTTCACTCCAGAAGGTTCTTCATGTCCCTTTCCAGGTAACCAATCAGGGGCAACTAGTATGACCTTTCTTTTTCCACTTAGATGAATTTTGCCTATTCTCAAATGTCATCTAAGTGGAGCACATAGTCTTTACTCTTTTTTGTCCAGATTCTTTTGCTCCACATAGTATCTATGAGGTTTATCCATTTATTAATAATAAATATCTTTAGTTGGGTGCAGTGGCTTATAAACCCAGCATTTTGGGAGGCTGAGGTGGGTAGGTCACTTAAGGCCAGGAGTTCAAGACCAGCATGTAGAAACCCCGTCTTTACTAAAAATACTAAAATTAGCCAGGCATGGTGGCAAACACCTGTAGTCCCAGTTACTCAGGAGGCTGAGGCACGAGAATTACTTGAATCTGGGAGGCAGAAGTTGCAGTGAGCCGAGACGACACCACTGCACTCCATCCTGGGCGATGGAGTGAGATCCTGTCTCAAAAAAAAAAAAAAAAAAGGGAGAGGAAGTGGAATATGAGAAAGAAGAGGAAGAAGAACAAGAACAAGAGGAAGAGGAGGAGGAGGAGGAGAAGGAAAGCAGCAGCAGCGGTGGAAGAAGAAATATTTTTTAAAGTAAAGACTTCTAGACTAGAAAGTGGCAGTGGGAGCAGAGGGCTCACAGTAAAGAACAGATTGGGCGAGCAGGTTGGCATCAGTCTGTAGAAGCCCTTGGAAGTCAGGAAAAGTGACCTTTACTCTATTTTCCTGGCACCAAGTTAACGAACTCCTTCGTAATTGCTGAGCAGGGCCTGGGAACTGATTCTCTGCCACCATGTCCCACTCCCCACTGCCTCCATGAGTCACCACTGTGCCACTGAGTGGCGGTGCCTGTTGCCAACTCTACTTGGAGCTGCTGCATGCACATCCCTTCTGAATAGCTGGCATATCTGCAAGTGCCATCCCACGCCCCCTGGAAGAATGGGAAGAAGCAGCTCAGAACTTGGCACACCCCTTTGAAAGATTGTTCACGCCTACTTGAGGTGGTGGAGGCAAAGATCAGGAAGATCAGTCAGGGAGCCATGGGCCAGGGCTGGGTGCCAGGAGCAGTCAGGGACCTGATTCGGTAACTTTGGACCTGGCCCTGTATTGCTGGGGAATGGAATCAAGTCATCTTACAGGGCTGCCAAGGCTGTTTTGATTTGTGCGAGTACAATGCAAGGTCAGGAATGCCACTAACCAACTATCAAATGCAGCAGCGATAAGAAATTTGCTGACCAGGTCAGTTTAGACATGCAGCAGTTAGATTCTGGAATAGAAATCCAGGTCAGGGACACAGAAGAATACAGTCTGGACCCAAGCCAAGTTGGGGAACACAGGAAGTCCAAGGCGAAAGAGTGACGGGAGTATTATTTTCCAGCAAAAAGCTAGAGCAGGATTAGACTGGAGAAGCAGGTGTCCAACTGGGGAGAGGGTGCCTGAAGCGATGCAGTGACCAATAGCTTCCTCCCTAAGTGGCCCATTACCTTCTCTCAAACTCCAGAAAAGCATATATATTTAAGGCCTTAGAAGGGTGGGAGAACTTTTTGGTGCCATATGGTAACTGACAAGATCAGAGTTGGAAACTGGGTTTATTAATTATCTGTTGCTGCATAACAAATCACACAAAACCTTAGTGGCTTAAAAAGCACATTTATCATCTCACAGTTTCTGTGGGTCAGGCATCCACACACAGTTGAGTTGGGTCATCCAGGTCCAGGCCACTTCTAGTAAAGAATCAAGAACCTCATCCTCGTATCTTGCAAATAACCGTATCCTGCCAACAACTATGTGAGTGAGGTTGGCAGTAAATCCTTTTCCCGTTGAACCTTCTGATGGGACCACAGCCCTGTCTGACACCTTGATTGTAGCAGACTCACTTGTTTTGCAGACATGTGTGACAAAGCTAAGCATCCATGTCCTGCACATGGTCAAAATAGGATGCTTCCTAATCTATGTCCATAGGTTGCCTTCTTTCTAGAACTCTCCGATGGCTCACATGGATTCTGGTTCTGATGCCACGTCATTAGCTCATATACCATGACTACAACTGAGTTCATCATCTGGGTCCTAAATGATTTCCATCCTCCTGCCGTATTTTGGTCGAGAGTATTTCTACTTCTCCAGTCCCCTAGCATGGGAGGCAGCTTCCAACATGGCTCCCAGCAATCCCCATCTCCTTGTCTTCATGCCCTGTGTCATTCCTTCTCTTTGTGTATGTGCGCTGGACTCAGTGACTTGGTTTTAATGAATAAAATACAGCACAGGTGATGGATACCACTTTGGAAATTAGCTTATGAAAGACATTGACTCCAATTTTTTTCAGACTCTTCTCACATGCTTGCTCTGACAAGACAAGCTAGAGAGATTCACATGGCAAGAAACTGAGTCCAGGAACCAATACCCCTCAGACGCCAAGGGACGACTGTTTTGTTATTGTCATTATTGTTGCTTTAAACAATTGTTCATCAGAAGATGTCAAAGCTTCAGAGACCATTTTGGCTCTTTCCACTCCTTCTGTTTCCAGTAGAGATAATCCCTATATCCTCTTCCTTGGGACTGTGAGAGTCTCATCTTCATCTCACTCTCTATATCCCCAGGCCTTGGGGGTGTAGTCCTTGCTACACCCAGGGTTCAGGCCTTGCTGTCCTCAGCCCAGGGGCACATCCAGCCCTCATGCTTGTCTCCACGTGCCCCTTCGTTTGCCAGATCTCCCCTCCAAAACACTTCTTGTCGCCTCTGTATAAGGCACAGTGTAAGGCCACTCTCTGTGTAAGGCACAGAGCTCTCAGCCCACCCTTGGGGCCTCCTACTGCCACCCCTTTGTCTTTTCTGACCAATCCTCACCCCACCAGCCCCATAGTCCCTCTACCAGGCCCACTGCCCTGCTGATCTCTGCCTCTGTGTCCTTCTCCCCTTGTGTGTGTGGAAGCTGTGCCCAGCTCCCCTGTTTCTGAGACCTCACATCCAACAGGAGCATTGACTATTGACTTTCCTCAGCACTTTTGTACTTGATATTTCCATCCTCTCTGTCTCAAATATTGACTTGAAATCATTACCTAGTTATTTTTTAAATCATAGATAATACTTACTGAAGATACAATTAATCTTCACAACTTCTGTGCAAAGTAGATGTGATGATCTCAATTTTATGACTGGGGAAGCTGAAGTTCAAGGCCACATGGCTAATAAAAGTCACTGCCAATATCCAAACCCAGCCCCATATACTCCTTCCTACCCAGGGCTCCACTGACCTCTCCCCTATTTGATTGAAAAACACGTTGTTCTCCAAGTCTTCTGAATCCCCACAGTGATTGGAGATTTTACTGCAGGGTGGAAAACAAAGTAATACGTGCAGATTTCTGACAGACAGTACATTTCAGCCACAATTTATTAAATATTGACCAAGTTAAATGGATAGCAAGGTAAATTTATATTTTGTAAAAAAAAAAAGTAATGAAATTGTTTTATTTTTGGTAATGCTGCATGTCCACATCAAATATAAAGGTTGAAAATTTTCCATTTCTGGTCAGTTAAGTCTGACTCTGTTCCATTAAATATCTACATTACATGAGGTACCATACTGTCTTAAGATTTATGCATTTACATGAATAGACTCCAGGGTGTAACACTTTAATCTATAAAAAGTACTAACTAAAAGTAACCGTTGCCATGGCAACACACTGCATGCATTAGTAGCCTTCAAAGGCAAAGCACTTTTGGAAATGAGCATTTACTGGTGCCCCAGACTAACCGAAACTCGATGGAATGGATTTTAAATCACCATTAACACTTGGAGCTTCATTCCTAGCTTTAAAGTAGATCACAGTGCTTCCCTAACATATACTATTTTTCACTTCAAGGAGAGTATTTCATTAGTGGGCGACTGCTGATTTTCCATACACATTTTGAGAAACTAAAAAAGATGGATTTTAAAGTGCATCGAGATGAGCAAGGTCCTAGAAGAGTTATGAACATTTGGCAATACAAGGGTGAGGGAGAATAGAGCACTTTTCCTGCATGAAGTCATTACACAAAGTCAGAGTGATAAGACAATTTGGTCCTGGCAGAGGAAACATAAAAAGATGGATGCAGCCTGCAAAAACCCAAAATTGCCTTCATGGACCTTGGACAGGCACAGGAAAGCAGGGGCATGCAAGACCTGTGGGGAGAAGATGGATGTGTAGATGAATGTGTTAGCAGCAATGATGGGGAAACCCCCTCACTAGATGGAGAGCATAGCATTGGATCCCTACCTCACACCGTGTAACAAAGGCAAAGTCCTATTGGATTCATTACCCAAATATGAAAAGTAAATACATGACCCAGATACCTAAAGGTGAGCCAAAATGTCTCTGAGACCTCAGGGAAGAGATTTCTTAAACAAGACCCGAAGTGCACATGTTACAGGGCAAAGTATGGTGGACACATCCATATAAAAACTAAATATTTATGGTGTATTAGTCCATTCTCGCACTGTTATAAAGAACTAACTGATGGTAGGTAATTTATAAAGAAAAGAGATATAATTGACTCATAGTCTTACAGGCTGTACAGAAAGCATGGCTCGGAGGCCTCAGGAAACTTACAATCATGGTAGAAAGTGAAGGGAAAGCAAGCACATCTTACCATATAGACTGCTAGTATATACCCAAAAGAAAGGAAATCAGTATATCAAAGAGCTATCTGCACTCCCATTTATTGAAGCATTATTCACAATAGCCAAGATTTGGAAGCAACCTAAGTGTTGGTTGCTTCAACAGGCAAATGGATAAAGAAAATAGTACACATACACAAAGGAGTACTATTTAGCCATAAAAAAGAATGAGATCCTGTTATTTACAACAACATGGATGGAACTGGGGGTCATTATGTTAAATGAAACAAGCCAGGCACAGAAAGACAAACTTCACATGTTCTCATTCATTTGTGAGAGCTAAAAATTAAGACAATTGGCCGGGTGAGGTGGCTCACACGTATAATCTCAGCACTTTGGGAGGCTGAGGTGGGTGGATCAAGAGGTCAAGTGTTCGGGACCAGCCTGACCAATATGGTGAAACACTGTCTTTATTAAAAATACAAAAATTAGCCAGGCATGGTGGCACATGCCTGTAATACCAGCTACTCAGAAGGCTGAGGCAGGAGAATCACTTGAACCCAGGAGGTGGAGGTTGCAGTGAGCCAAGATGGCGCCACGGCACTCCAGCCTGAGTGACAGAGAGAGTCTATCTTGGAAAAAAAAAAAAATAAGACAATTAAATTCATGGAGACAGTAGAATGATGATTACCAGAGGCTGGGAAGGATAGTGGGTGGAGGAGACGGAGGATGGTTAATACCTACAAAAATATAGTTCGATAGAATGAGTAAGATCTAGTATTTAATAGCACAACAGGGTGACTACAGTTAACAATCATTTATTGTACATATAAAAATATCCAAAGTATGGCAAGTACTAGAGCCCAGATCTTGCTTTAAAAAAGGAAGAAAAAAATATCTAGTGTAGTGTAATTGGAATTTTTGTACCAGAAAGAAATGATAAATGCTTGAGATGATGGATATGCCATGTCCCTGATGTGATTATTATGGATTGCATGCCTGTATCAGTATATCTCATGCACACAGTAAATATATACACCTACTATGTACCAACAAAAATTATACAGTAAAAATACGTGAGGCCAGGTGTGGTGACTCAACCTGTCATCCCAGCACTTCGGAAGGCCAAGGCAGGTGGATCACTCTAGCTCAGGAGTTCACAACCAGCCTGGGCAACATGGCAAAACTTCATCTCTACAAAAAATACAAAAATTAGTTGGGCGTGGTGGTGCACCCCTACGGGGGTTTCAGCTACTCGGAAGGCTGAGGTGGGAGGATGGCTTGAGCCCTGGAGGCGGAGGTTTTAGCGAGCCATGATCATGCCATTGCATTCCAGCCTGGGCAATAGAGCAAGACTCCTGTCTAAAATTTTAAAAAAGATTTGGATTAGAATAAAATTCAAACCAGCTTCAGCCACCAAATTGTGGCCTTCAGCAAGTCCCTTCACTTCTGTAAATCTCAGTTTCCTCATCTGTAGCGCGGAGAGCTTTGAAAATTGTGTGAAAACATGAATGTCTGTTTTCTTCTTGCATCAGATTTTCTTCCACTTTCCATTCCCTTTCTTTCTTTTTTTTTTTTATTTTTTTGAGATGGAGTTTCATTCTTGTTACCCAGGCTGGAGTGCAATGGCGCGATCTCAGCTCACCGCAACCTCCGCCTCCTGGGTTCAAGCAATTCTCCTGCCTCAGCCTCCTGAGTAGCTGGGATTACAGGCACGCACCACCATGCCCAGCTAATTTTTGTATTTTTAGTAGAGACGGGGTTTCACCATGTTGACCAGGATGGTCTCGATCTCTTGACCTCGTGATCCACCCGCCTCGGCCTCCCAAAGTGCTGGGATTATAGGCGTGAGCCACCGTGCCCGGCCTCCATTCCCTTTCTTATGCTGGTTCAGGATATTGAGTTCGATGACGCAATCCCAAAATACAGAGGAAGAAGTCAGAGTCTTCATCACAGGCCCATTCCTGGGCACAAAGCAATTCTGATAGAATCTTCTAGGGAAGAAGCAAGGAAGTGAGGCCAAGAGCAGGCAGGTGGGGCGGCAACCCCAGGGCCTTCCCTGGCCTTGCAGGCCACCGTGACCCCAGTCAGCTACTTCCGCTGGGCTCTGTTCAAGGTCCTCCACCTTCCTCCGGATCTGGGTTCTGGTAGTAATTATGGCAACCTTCATTTTCAAAGCCTGAGTTCCAAGGCCCTGGAGGTCATCAGGAGGTGAGAAAGGGAGAATCTTGCCCCTCTTTCCAGGGCTTTCCTTAAATTCAAGGGGAAAATTATGCTTTAAAGTTACCATAGAGCAGTAGTTTCAATGTGCTTAGTCTTTGACTATGGGAAGAAAATTTCTGCTAAGAACTCTTGAAATATTTTTGCTCATCTTGTATCTTTGGATACAATTAGTTTCTTTTGTTTTGTTTTGGTTTTTGAGACGGAGTCTCGCTCTGTCACCCAGCCTGAAGTGCTGTGAGCATGATCTCAGCTCACTGGAGCCTCCACCTCCCTGGTTCAAGTGAGTCTCTTGCCTCAGCCTTCCAAGTAGCTGGGATTACAGGCATGCACCATCACGCCTGGCTAATTTTTATATATATTTTTTTAGTAGCGACAGGGTTTTACCCTGTTGGCCAGACTGGTCTCAAACTCCTGACCTCAGGTGATCTACCTGCTTTGGCCTCCCAAAGTGCTGGGATTACAGACATGAGCCACTGTGCCCAACCTGGATACAATGATTTTCTGATTTTCTTTTCTTTTTTTTTTTTTTGAGACGGAAGTTTCGCACTTGTTACCCAGGCTGGAATGCAATGGGGAGATCTCGGCTCACCACAACCTCCACCTCCTGGGTTCAAGCAATTCTCCTGCCTCAGCCTCCCGAGTAGCTGGGATTACAGGCACGCGCCACCATGCCCAGCTAATTTTTTGTATTTTTAGTAGAGACGGGGTTTCACCATGTTGACCAGGATGGTCTCGATCTCTTGACCTCGTGATCCACCTGCCTTGGCCTCCGAAAGTGCTGGGATTACAGGCTTGAGCCACCGCGCCCGGCCAATTTTCTGATTTTCTTTAGCATTAATGCAATGTAATGACACAGAGGTTGTTGATGCTCAGAGATTCAATAACCCACTCATAGTGTCGTAACTTTCCCCAGCCACCTATTATTTCTCTGGACACAAAAATAGGTAGAGGTTTCAAAGTCAGAGCAGAGAGCCGCTTCCTGTATCTATTTAGTGTGTTCTAATTAAAACTGCTGTGAATTCTGCAGCTTCATTTTGCAGAGGTTGAGAAAACCTTTTCTCAGTTTGGTTCGAGTAAATTTATACTTCCCAAATCCCATTTTGTGTTTTAGGATCTAAAAATGAACCTAAGATTAAAAACACAATGCACCACCGCCACCGTGGTATGCCTGGCCCTGCGCAGAAACTGAAGGGGTACGTGCGAAGCCCAGCAAATATCCAAATGACACATTCAGAAGCTCAGCTGAAGGTTCATAAGTAAATTCTACACCAAGGTTGTTGTTATTCACACATGCTTTTCTTCTCCACTTTTGATTGAGGTCAGCTCCCTGACCCCATCATCAACTCTACTCTCACCTTGGAGATTGAGGGTTTTTTTTTTTTGATCAATTGAAGTATTTTAAGAAAAAAGAAAAAAAAAGCATTGCTAGTGAGAGCAGGTCACTAAAGGGGATTCTGTCTATTTACCACCCAGAGTGTTTGGAGCTGGCTGGAGCCTTAGAGACAGTGGGGACATTTACCCTTGGGGTACCCTAGAATTGCAGCTCAAACTCCATCTTGAGAAATCTTCCATTGGGTAAGAGGGAGTGCCTCCTTTTCTCTCTGCCCCAGTGTAGTCGGCCTGTTGGCTCCGAGGCACCGACTCTTGAAGACATGCTACAAGGATCTGGGCACAGTCGGAGGTTGGACTGTGGCAGTCACAGCCACCACCGTGGACCCTGCAGGGGCTCTCTCCTGTGTCCTTACCTCCCAGTGCTTTCTGCTCCTGAGGGTAGAGTCGACACTTGGCATGCATCTGTGGGTATGAATGCCCCCAGCCAGAGTGTCCAGCGGTTTGGGAGAAAATAACCTTGATATGTAAATAAACTGACCCAAATTGTCCCATAGACATTTTTTTTTTCTTTTGATAAACATAGAATTCACCCTTCTAGTCTTAAAGCTTGAAACTTGTATTTGTTTTATTTGAGTTCCTTTCTCTGGAAAGTACCTTCAGGCCTCTCGAAAAAAGTACTAAAGAACTGAAATTCACCAGACCATCACATAAGTTGTGGGACCTCTCATTCATTACGATGGCTTCCTCGCCCGTTCCTGGTTCCCGTTTTATTACATGTGGTTACATTTCTCCCCTGCTATAGAAACCTGCAGTTTTAGTCAGTCAGGGAGACGGGTTAGAGGCTGAACTCCCATCTCCTCTGCTGCAGAACCTGATGAAATCCTTCTTCCTCGGCAACACTCATCTCAGCCATTGGCTTTTTGTACCACAAGCTGAGGACCGAGAACAAACCCCCAGCGTTTCAGTAACAGAAACAAACCTGGGGTTGGATTCCAGTTCTGCCTCTTACAGGACATGTGTCCTTAAACAAGACTTTCCCCTCCATGTCTTCTTTTCCTCACTGGAGCAGTGGGCACATAGGCCCGGCCTGGCATAGTCACTCTCAATGAAACCTGAATGTGGGAGCACTGTTTGTACTGTAAAATGCTATCCATCAGAGAAGTGGTTATACTGTTGTAAACCAAAAGCCTTCAAGCCACACCGGACTTGGGTTTGAAATGGCTTCGCTGACTTGTGACCTCACCCTAAATTGCTAAAAAGTGACATCATCCCTCCTTCCTCTGCCTGAAAGGACAGCAGTCGAGCAGGCTTCAGAGTTGGCTTCATCCAGGCACTCCAGTTTTTTCCAGGCCATCCCTCAAGTATCTGCCTCATTTTCAGTCCCCACGTAGTGGTGTCCAAAGGAGGCAAAAGAGGATTCTTCCACAGCTCTCTCAGGAGAGAAAAGAACCTTTCCTGGAAAGCCCAGCAGACTCCTCAGCATGTCCACTGGCCCGAGTTGTATTTCATGCCCCTTTCTCAACTGATCTCTGGCAAAAAGATCATTCTTTAACCAACCACTCCCAGATCTGGGGGTGGAATCCATTTCCCCTGAGGGACATGGATTCCATGAAGTGTGTTTGTGGGTAGGTAGGTCGGGGGACGGGGAGTCATGCTAAAGAACTGTACAAAATCGGAGTTCTCTTAGAAAGGAAGCAGTGGTGAAGGGATAACATGTACACAGAAGAGTCTGGGTGAAAACACGTATGTTCAGTGTATGACATGTTTGTGTTAAAAAACAAGGGGGGTGATAAAGGGAAATATATGAATATACAAGGGAAATATACATATATTTCATAAATACAAATATACATATTTGTGTACACATAAAATATATTTGGAAGGATAAACAAAGGAACTGTTGATGTGGCTGTCTCGTGGACAGGACCCAGATATCTGGAGACAGGATGGGAGAGAAACTTTTCAGTCTACACTCATTTATGCTGCTTAAAATTTGAACCATGTGAATATATTCCTAATTCAAAAATAATTAATGAGTCAATTTTTAAAGTGGAATTCAGAAGCATGAAAGTGTGATGGAACACAGGCACTACACATCTGGCCCCCGTCAAGGACTTTATTGAGAATGAGGTGAATACGCTTTCTTATTCATCCTAGGGCCCAGTGGATAACTGTTAGCTCAAATATTCACACATGCACCCCAAACATTAATTTTCAAAGGCAATGCAGTCTGAATTCATGCTTAGGAAGGGAAATCATCTCTTACCTGGTTCATAATCTGAACTACAGTTTCTGCTTCCAATTGGAGAATCTTTTTTTTTTTTTTTCCCATTCCAAACCTCTAAAACCCAATGATCCTCAACCAAGGGTAATTTCGCCCCAAGGGGCATTTGACAATGTCTGAAAACACTTTTGGCTGTCAGAACTTGGGGGCATTTAGTGGATCAAGGCCAGGAATGCTGCTAAACATCCTACAGTGGACAACACAGTGCCCCCAAAATGAATTATCCAGCCCAAAATGTCAGTAGTGCCACCGTTGAGAAATCCTGCTCTAAGACAAAAGGTACCAGAAAAGAGCACAGGAATCAGGACTTCAGTGGCCACCACTCAGTAAAACCCCTGCCTTTGAAATGGTCATTTGCCTTACTCTCAGCTGGCTAAAATTCTTACACGTGAAAAAGGAAGCAACCATATCTCAACAAAGTTGGAAAAACAACAAGTAACCTTCAAAACAGTAAGCACCAAACCCCAGTTTTGTTAGTGAATTTTATCAAACATTTAAGGAATAAATATACCAATTCTTTACAACCTCCTCTAGAAAATGGAAACAGAGGGAATAGTTCCTAAATCATTCCGTGTGGCCAGCATAACCCTAGTACAAAAACCAGACACAGGCATTACGAGGTATGAAAATCACAAACCAGTGTTTTTCGCAGACATATACACAACAGTTCGGATATGGTGGCTCACACCTGTCATCCCAGAATTCTGGGAGACCGAAGCAGGCAGACTGCTTGAGCCCAGAAGTTTGAGACCAATCTGGACAACATGGCAACACCTCATCTCTACAAAAAATACTAAAGTTATCCAGGCATGGTGGCACATGCCTACAGTCCCAGCTATCTGGGAGACTGAAGTGGGAGGATCAGTTGAGCCCAGAAGGTTGAGGCTGCAGCAAGCTCCGATCACACCACTGCGCACTAGCCTAGGCAACAGTGCAAAACCCTGTCTCCAAATTAAAAAAAAAAGAAAGAAAATTCTCAACAAAGTGTTAGCAAATCAACTCCAACAATGTATTAAAAAATTATACACCAAAATCAAGTGACATTTATTCTAAGTGTGCAAGTTTGGTTTAGCCTTCAAATATCAATGATTGTAATCTATCACATCAATGCTAAAGAAGAAAAACCATATGATCATCTAAATGGGATAAATGGGTGCAGAAAATGCACTGAACAAATTCTAACATCCATTCATGATATTTTAAAAATCCTAGCAAACTAAGAACAGAGAAAAACTTCCTCAATTTGATTAAAGGATATCTATGAATAACCTGCAACTGACATTACACTCAATAGAGATAAAATGGATGCATTCCCCTAAAATTGAGAATAAGACAAGGATATCACTTCACTAGTTATATTCATCATCCTATTAGAAGTTCCAGCTAATGCAATAAGAAAAGAAAATAAAAGGTATGAAGATTAAGAAGAAAGAAATAAAACTCTTCTCAGATCACGTGATTGTCTATGTGGAAAATTCATAGAATTGAAACACACACAGACTTCTGGAACTAGTAAGCAATTGTAACAAGGTTGCAGGAAACAAAGACAATATATAAAACCTATACACTAGCAGTAAATAAATAGAATTTGAAATTAGAAACACAATACCATTAGTTAGCACTCCTCAAAATGAAATATTTAGCTACACATCTTTAAATATGTTAGATCTATGTGAGATAAACTAAAATACTCTAAAGAAAGAAATCAAAAATGAAACAAAGAGATACTTCATTTCTACAGATAGAAGACTCAATAGAGCCAAGTGTAAGTGCTTCCCAACTTAACATACAGATTCAATGCAATCCCAATTAAAATTTCAGCAAGTTATTTTTTGGATATTGACAAACTAATTTGACAGTTTCTATACAGAGGCAAGACAGAATAGCCAACACAATATTAAAGAAGAATAAAGTTGGAGGACTATTACCTGACTTCAAGACTTACTATAATGCTACAGTAATCAAGACAGTGTAGTATTGGTGAAAGAGAAAATAAATCAATAATGGAACAGAATAGAGAGCCCAGCAATAGTAGACCCACATATATACAATCAACTGATCTTTGACAAAGAAGCGAAGGGAATTCAATGGAGAAGAAATCATCTTTTTTTTTTTTTTTTTTTTGAGATGGAGTCTTGCTCTGTTGCCCAGGCTGGGGTGCCATGGCACAATCTTGGCTCATGGCAACCTCCACCTCCTGGGTTCAAGCCATTCTCCTGTCTCATCTCCCCAGTAGCTAGGATTACAGGCATGCACCACCACGCCCAGCTAATTTTTGCATTTTTAGTAGATGGTTTCACCATGTCGTCCAGACTGGTCTCGAACTCCCGACCTCGTGATCTGCCTGCCTTGGCCTCCCAAAGTCCTGGCATTACGGGTGTGAGCCACCATGCCCAGACATCTTTTTAACAAACTATACATCCAATGAAACAAAAAAGTACATCTAGACACAGATATTATATTCTTCACAAAAATCACCTCAAAGCGAATCACAGGCCTATATGTAAAATGTAAAACTATAAAATCTCTAGGAAATAATGTAGGAGCAAACCTAGGTGACCTTGGGTATGGTATTTAGAACACAAAGGCATGATCCATGAAGGAACAAATTAATAAGCTGGACTTCACTAAAATTACAAATTTCTACTCTGTGAAAGACACTGCCAAGGGAATGAGAAACTGGGATGGAATATTTGCAAAAGATATATTGAATAGGGACTGCATCTAAAATATACAAACAACTCTTAAAACTCAACAGTGAGAAAATGAACAACTTAATTTGTTTTAAAGTTAAAACAAATTTTCTTTTTTTTTTTTTAACTTTTTTTTATTGCATTTTAGGTTTTGGGGTACTACATGTGCAGAACATGCAAGATAGTTGCATAGTTACACACGTGGCAGTGTGATTTGCTGCCTTCCTCCCCTTCACCCACATCTGGCATTTCTCCCCATGCTATCCCTCCCCAACTCCCCCCGCCGCTGTCCCTTCCCTATTCTGCCCAATAGACCCCAGTGTGTAGTGCTCCCCTCCCTGTGTCCATGTGTTCTCATTGTTCATCACAACCTAATTTTTTAAACAGACAAAAGACCTAAATAGACGCCTCACCTAAGAAGACATACAGACAGCAAATAAGCAATGAAAAATGCTCAACATAATATGTCATAGAGAACCTCAAATTAAAACAACAATGAGCTACCACTACATACCTATTAAAATGGCCAAAATCCAAAACACCAGCAGCATCAAATGACACCAAGTATGTGGAACAATGGGAACGCTCTCTCATTGCTGGTGGGAATGTAAAATAGTATAGATATTTTAGAAGACAGTTTGACAGTTTCTTACAAAATTTAACATACTCTTGCCATATGATCCAGCAATCATGCTACTTGGTATTTACCCGAATGAATTGAAAACATATGCATACACCAAAACCTGCACACAAATGTTTACAGCAGCTTTATTCATAATTGCCAAAACTTGGAAACAACCAAGATGTCCTTCAACAAGTGAAGGGATAAAAACTGTGGTATATTCGTCTAATGGAATATTATTCAGTGATAAAGATAAATGAGCTGTCAATAGCTATTACAAAAGCATGAAGGAAACTTAAATGTATATTGCTAAGTAAAAGAAGTCAATCTGAAGAGGCAACAGTACTGTTTGACATTCTGGAAAATGCAAAATCATACACAGTAAAAAAAAAAGAGCAGTAGTTACCAGAAGCTCAGGGAGTGGGAAGGGGAAGAAGGAACATTTGTACAGAAGGCATATGGGGTGGTAAAATGACTGTGTATAGTACTGTAATGGTGAATTCATGACAATATGCACTTACCAAAACCCATAGGACTGCACAACACAAAGACTGATTTCCTGACATAAACTATGCACTGACATTTTTTAAACTAAGTATTCCTTTGTGTTTAACTACAATGTCTTAACGTTTATTTTCTCTGATCTTAGTACAGCCACTTCAGCACTTGCAAAGTTATTGCTTGCATGAGATATCTTTACCATCCTTTTGTCTCTAACGCTTTGAATCAAAGGCATGTCTCTTGTAAAGAACAAAAGGTCAGTCTTGTTTTAAAAAATCCAGTCTTACAATCTCTGTCATTTGATTGTGGTATCTAGTCCATTCACATTTAATGTTATTATTTGTATGGTTGAAACTATATCTGCCATTTCAGTATTTGTTTTTTATCCGTCTCATGACTTTTCATTTTGTTAGGGTCATGACTGTTCCTTTTTATTGCTTTTCTTTTAATAAGTAGATACTTTCTAGTGTATGATTTTTTTTTTTTTTTGAGATGGAGTTTCACGCTTGTTACCCAGGCTGGAGTGCAATGGTGCTATCTCGGCTTACCGCAACCTCCGCCTCCTGGGTTCTGGCAATTCTCCTGCCTCAGCCTCCCGAGTAGCTGGGACTACAGGCACGCGCCACCATGCCCAGCTAATTTTTGTATTTTTAGTAGAGACGGGGTTTCACCATGTTGACCAGGATGGTCTCGATCTCTTGACCTCGTGATCCACCCGCCTCGGCCTCCCGAAGTGCTGGGATTACAGGCATGAGCCACCGCGCCCAGCGATTTTAATTCTTTTAATTTTGGGTAGTTTTAATTTTAGTTTTTTTCTTAGGAGTTGCTTCATACCTGAAGCACTTAGGGAGGCAGAGCTGGTATCAAAGCAGTCGGTTACCTTGCAGATGAAAACTGCTGTCTGCTTTCTCTTGCCTGCTGGAGCCACTGGCTTCTGCTCCAATCTTCCTTTCCAGGGACTGATTTTGCCTAGAGGACCTCCTAAGTCCCAATTTGGCCTGTTGCTCAGGTTCCTACTTTCAAACTGAGCCTAATGGGCTTAGACTTCTCGACCTGGGGTCCTTTATGCATCACTAGCTAGGACCCCAAGGCCTCCTGATCTTTAAGAATTCTTTCTGATCTGCCAGAAGCCAATGACTAAGCTTTTTAAATATAGAAAGCAGGGGCCTGAATCAAATAGATTGGAAAGGTTCTTTCAAATGCTATTATTCTCTTATTGTTTCAAAATAGTACTGGAAAAAAAGTCTCATCCCTTACTGTTCCTATTCATCATCTCATTAAATCTCTACAAAGTATTAGTTGTGTGCTTTAAATACCCATGTGCCTGATTTAAGAGAAATTATTACTGAAATTGTAACCCTGTTATGATGTGATTATTTAGTGTTCGATTTTTGTGCTATAGAACTACATAATATCTTAAATATGTTTTCTGATAGATCTAGGACAGCAAATCCCTTCTGGATATTTTTCTCTGAAATTACACTGAAAGAAATAAACAGCTGTCAGGAGTAGGAAGACTAAACCGTTAGACTGCTGACTCAGTGCTCTGGAAGTTACAATACGTCCTAGAAAGCAAGTCACATGCCCTGACATTCAGGTACTCATTTTCTTTTGTGAGGGTCAACATAAATTAGCTGTGTGAGGTTGAAAGGAGAAAGATACACAACTGGCAAATATAAATGCATGTACAATCACCAGCATTCCAGCTGTCCAGGCAGAGTCAAACACACAGTTAACATTCAAAACACGGTTAATGCTTCATTTTGTAATTGAGAAAGCCAATGCTCTTCACCGTTCTCTTTATCCACTGAACTACTGAATTATGTAATTATTTGTTGCTTTCTCTTGTTTTCTCCTCAAGACTCTATAAAACAGTGGTAATGGAGAGAATCGTTTACAAATATTTAACCAGTGCCTTTTGTCCTCATGCCACATTTCCTTCCAGCCTCTTTCATCTCAGAGTCAAGTCAAGGGGTTTATTGCCTGGGGCCAGCAGCAGATATGTTCTCTCTTTGGCAAGAGGCTAGGCTCGAAATCCGTGCTTTGTGAATTTGGTGGATTCTTTCAGCTGCTATTGGAATATCCAGGTATTCCTTGTACTTAAACCATCTCTTACCATGGAGAGGAAGGGAGTCCTTCCATGCACCTGCTGGACCTGCTTGGCCTCAGGGCTTTCTCTGATGTGGTAGGAGGAAGATGTCACAGAGGAAAGGAAAGCAAAGTCTACCTCGGCGTCTACAAGAAAAGCAGGAAGAGTGGTGTAGTGATCAGGCTGATGTAGGTGCTGAGTGTCCCTCAGGAAGCTCCAACACAAAAGGGGTGACAGAGCCACTGGGCGGGCCCCAAGTCCATGGTGCTAGAGTGAAGCCAGGCTGAGCCAGGGCTGGAGGTGGTTGCATGTGTTAGATATAGTGAACCCCAAGTTTCTCTTCAAAGAATCAGCGTGTCAGTATGTTCAGCTCTTATTCTTTAATTCTCCATTTTAAAGTTTAGTTTCCTTGTAGTTTCAGTAAACAACCTTTTCCACCAGTTCTAATCAGTAGTTCACATCTGTTCCCCTGTCCCCTGCTCCGTCCTGACTCATCCCGGTCACCTGCTCCCGTCACCTGCTTTGGTCACCTACTTTGAGCCCTGGCTCCCTGCTCTGACCTGCCCATAACCGTCCTTCCTGCCAAACTACCCACTCCACCACTCCGGCTCATACCCCTGCTCCCTTTAAAATAGCCGATCGGGATTAGACCACACTGTGCGGTCTAAGCCTACACAGCAATAGGGGTGACCTCCGTCAGGCATAAGGACCCCTTCCCCTCCTTGTCCAGGCATGCGCTCACCATTGTTCCACCTGTGGGCTGCACCCTTCTATAGAAGTAAATTGCCTTGCTGAGGAAATTTATATTCAAGTGCCGCTTCTTTTGCTACACCGAAAATTTTACTTACAACACATTGGCAGTAGCACAGGCACTTACAGGGGTCTAACTGGCCATGCCCCACTAGAGTGGTTCCTGTGCTCACAGGTCCCACCATGAACCCTTCAGCCCCAGGCCTGAGCTCATAAGCAAGCAGGAAGCCCAGAAGCCGAGCAGCCAAGGGCATCCCTGACACCCAAAGCAATACCACCACATAGAAGGACACCCAGACACATCCAGGCTGGGGCTGCACAGTACCCGTGGAACCGTTTAAATTTTTGTGTATGTCTTTTCTTTCCTCGTTTTTAATTTCCTTTGACACTTTGGTACAATAAGGTATTGTGTATGTGTAAAGTTTAAATCAGACACGCCATTTCGTTGGGTTCCGTTGGTTTGTGTGCTTTGTTTTTCTGCTAGTAATAGGAAGTACCAGGAAGGCAAGGAAGGATATAAAGGAAATAAGAAACGACACTTTCTCTGCACATCCAAATTGTGCAAGGATGATCACAGGTAAGTTCCAGGTGGACGGAAGGGACGTTCACACACACACACGTGCACACATCCATCTTCTGGGAGCCTCTGATTTGTGTAGTCGAGGTACAGAACTTAACAGAAGTGAGTGTCAATGTAGGGCAAGAGGCCGGGCGCGGTGGCTCACACCTGTAATCCCAGCACTGTGGGAGGCCAAGGCAGGTGGATCACAAGGTCAGGATTCAAGTCCATCCTGGCCAACATAGTGAAACCCCATCTATACTAAAAATACAAAAAATTACCCAGGTAGTGGCACATGCCTGTAATTCTAGCTACTCGGGAGGCAGAGGAAGGAAAATCGCTTGAACCTGGGAGGTGGAGGTTGCAGTGAGCCAAGATCACACCACTGGACTCCAGCCTGGGTGACAGACCGAGACTCCATCTCAAATAAATAAATATGTACAATTATTATGTGTTAAGAAAAATTGAAAAGATAATGGTGAGATAAGTCAGATAAAAAAAAAGACAAATGTGTGATTCCACTTATAGGAAGTACCTAGAATAGCTGAATTCTTAGAGAAAGAAAATATAATAATGATTACCAGATGTTGGGGCAAGGAAGGCATGGAGGGTTACTGTTAATGAATACAGAGTATTAGTGTGGGACGATGGAAAGTTCTAGACATGAGAGTAATGATAGTTGTACAACAATGTAAATGTACTTAATGCCACTTACTTATACACTTAAAAGGGTTAAAATGGTAAATTTAATGTTATCTATCAATGCTATATATATTTTATCAAAATTTTTAAAAAATTACAGCTTTTGGGCCGGGCGCAGTGGCTCACGCCTGTAATCCCAGCACCTTGGGAGGCCGAGGCGGGTGGATCATGAGGTCAAGAGATTGAGACCATCCTGGTCAACATGGTGATACCCTACAAAAAATTAGCTGGGCATGGTGGCACGTGCCTGTAATCCCAGCTACTCAGGAGGCTGAGGCAGGAGAGTTGCCTGAACCCAGGAGGCGGAGGTTGCGGTGAGCCGAGATTGCGCCATTGCACTACAGCCTGGGTAACAAGAGCGAAACTCCATCTCAAAAAAAAAAAAAAAAACAAAGTAGGGCAAGAGAACATTCACAAACGTCCGACCAGCTCCTGATTCATGAACCAACTTAGGCATCGGCACAGCTGATTCTCATTCAGGAGAAGACAGTGCTGCTGTGCCCAGGGGCCCCTGAGCCATTACCCAGCTTTCTAGCTTTCTAGGAAGTCTGCACTAGAGAAGCATTCAACCTCCTCTGAGCTAACATTTTTATGTGCACATGTGATTATGATGCAGACGTTATTTTACTTGTGTAACTAATTTTTTAATCAGACTAATAAAAAAAAGTTATCAGACTAAAGTTTTGCCTTTGGGACTGTTGGAATGCAGTGAGACAACGGGATCAGCGACAGAACATCTCCTATGGGGCACTGCATTGTGGTGAGGGGGCACTTGAAGTCTTGGCACAGAGCAATTGCTCTCCTGGGGTGCCAGAGACATTTCCCATCTCCCATCTTCCTAGCAACCACCAAGACCAAGCACAAACAGACCCTTTCCAGAATGAATCGCTACAACCCTGACAAACCCTCTTCAGAATTTCCTAACTCTTTGACTTAATGGAGTCTCGATGAAGCTAAACAATATTTTCTGGGCCAGGCACCGTGGCTCACGTCTGTAATCCCAGCACTTTGGGAGGCCAAGTCAGGCAAATCACGAGGTCAGGAGCTCGAGACCATCTGTCTAACATGGTGAAACCCTGTCTCTACCACCATGCCACAATTTAGCCAGGCGTGGTGGCAGGTGCCTGTAATCCCAGCTACTTTGGAGGCTGAGGCGGGAGAATTGCTTGAACCCAGGAGGGGGAGGTTGCAGTGAGTGGAGATTGCACCATTGCACTCCAGCCTGGGTGATGAAGCAAGACTCTGTCTCAAAAACAAACAAACAAATAATAATGGGTCTTGTTTTTTAAAATAAAAAAAGAAATATGCATTTTTAGATACCAGCAGGTATCAACAAAAAACAAAAAAACGTTTTTCTTATATTATATTGAATATATTTACCACAATATCCATTATTTTGTCTTTTACTCACAAGTTTCTCAAACAACAATGATGAAGGCCCTTTTTCTGTAACATTAGGTTAATGTGGGTTTTCCTTACCCTCAGGTCTCTTACTGCATCATCCTTTCTTCCCTATTTTAACTCATTCCTTTCTTCCCTATTTTATTTCTCAGATCTGTATCTTTGTTTTTAGAAACATGGTCTTGCTGTGTTGCCCAAGCTGGAGGGCAGTGGCATGATCACAGCTCATGGCAGTCTCCAACTTCCGGGACCAAGCAATCCTCCTGTCTCAGCCTCCCAAGTAGCTGGGTTTACAGGCATGTAGCAACATACCCAGCTAATTAAAAAAATTTTTTTTGCATAGAGACAGGGTCTTGCTATGTTGCCCAGGCTGGTCTTGAATTCCTGGCCTCAAGCAATCCTTCCATCTCAGCCTCCCAGCACGCTGGGATTTCAGGTGTGAGCCATCATGCCCAGCCCCTGTATCTATTTTTATCTCCACTCAGTTTCCAGAAGAATTTCTAATGTGCTGATTGTAACATTCAACACTCTGTGTTGTGATCAGGGGTCAGAGTTCGTTTGACATGATGGTCAGTTAATCTAGGGCTGTGGGATCCTTCCTTTTGCGGAAAAGAATCCAGTGGAAGTTTGACAGGCCCACATGCCTTGGAGCTGTTGTCTTTGGCACTGGGTCAGCTCGTCATAGCCCGGTTTAGGGTTTAGGAGGTAAGCACCAGCAGCACTTGAGGGGATCATCTCAAGGGGAACATTGGATGTTCCCTTTTATGATTTTTATTTCAAAATGTTGATGCATTCAAATTCTGTAGGGCTTCTTGAAGTCTTTTCTGTTGGGCTCATCCTTTGCTGAGAGATTTCATCAAGCTATGGAACTGCATGTGGTACACTAGACAGAATCCACTCTTCCCACTGGAAGATTCTAGGGGCAGCCAAAATTCTAAAGAGATGGGCTAAAATGCATGGGCAGGATCTGCTATTCCAGATGATTCACTCAGAGATGGTCAAAGAACCGATTGGCTTAGGTCTCAGGTACAGGTGCAGCATCCATCTCCACTGGTGTAGCTTGGGTATCTGAGTGGGGCGGGGCAGGGATCGCTCTTGGCATTTTGGGTGGGACAATTCTTTGTGTAGAACTCTCCGACACATTACCAGACATTGAGATACCAGTATCCACTCTCTGCGTTTCTAAATGACCCACTGGAGATGGTGCCTTCTCCTCCAGTTGAGACACATTAGCTCTGGCTACCAAATATAAATGACCAATTTCACATCACTTTGTTGAGTTACAGTTTCCTGTTTGTTTCTGTACAGGAAAAGCTACATTTTAAAACTTTCAGTGAATCGGTAGCAATGCTAGACCTAACTGGAATGATGCCAGTTTCCCCCTAGCTAGCTCTCAGCTCCTGACAGCCTTGCAACTTGAAGTGTGGCCCTCAGGCCGGCAGCATCGGTACTTCCTGCAACCTTGTTAGAAATGCAAAATCTTCAAAATCAGAAACTGTATTTTGACAAGATCCCCATTTGAATCCACATGCACATTAAAGTTTCAGATGCAGGGGCTGGGCGCGGTGGCTCACACCTGTAATCCCAACACTTTGGGAAGCCAAGACCAGCAGATCACTTGAGGTCAGGAGTTTGAGACCAGCCTGGCCAACAGGGTGAATCCCATTCTCTAATAAAAATACAAAACATTAGGCCAGGTGCGGTGGCTCACACCTGTAATCCCAGCACTTTGGGAGGCCGAGGCTGGTGGATCACGAGGCCAAGAGATCGAGACCATCCTGGTCAACAAGGTGAAACCCCGTCTCTACTAAAAATACAAAAATTAGTTGGGCATGATGGTGCGCACCTGTAGTCCCAGCTACTCGGGAGGCCGAGGCAGGAGAATTGCTTGAACCCAGAAGGCGGAGGTTGTGGTGAGCCGGGATCGTGCCATTGCACTCCAGTCTGGGTAACAACAGTGAAACTCCATCTCAAAAAATAAAATACAAAACATTAGCCAGGTGTGGTGGTGCGCACCTGTAATCTCAGCTGCTCAGGAGGCTGCGGCATGGGAATCACCTGAACCTAGGAGAGGGAGGTTGCAATGAGCCGAGATCACGCCACTGCACTCCAGCCTGGGCAGTAGAATGAGACTCTGTCTCCAAAAAAGGAAGTTTCAGGTGCAAAGGCTTTAGAGAACACCCTGGACAATATCAAGACAACTGGTAGTTGGTACAAACCCTTCTGATTTGCACTTTCCTTTTGTAATGAAAGTATAGACTTTTCTATCAAAGCACCATCATGTTCCAACAACATCAACTGGGCTGCATTCTAACCACAAAAAGGCAAGAATATCAGGTGATCTTAATAGTTCCCAGCAGTTATTCCTATCAGCCTGTCACAGTCCAGGCTTGGAGCTGTACCCCGCTGCTTTCATTTAGGGCAAAGGCTGGAAGCACTGGCTCAGGAGCTGTACTGCCTGGGGCTGCCCAACTTTCCCATGTGTCACTGTTGCTATTTTATTTTTAACCAGTTGTTCTTCCTAAAGAAAACCCTGCTTGTAACACCCACCCACACCCATTTCCTGTTATCGGCATCAACAAAAGTCCCAAAGGCACAGGAATACAAACGTGCAAAGGGAAGAAATAAAGGGGGGATTGTGTCTCAGCGCTGCTGGCAGGACTCACCCAGCATAAAGGGCTGCTGTGCCAGCTGTGCTGACGGTCAGCTGACTGCTGGACTCCGAGCATCAGAAGCTCTTGAACCTGCCTGCTCCTGTTTGCAACTGGAGCAACAGTGAACTCAGACCAATTAAAGGCTCAAAAGCTCCTTGCACTAAGCCTGCCTGGGCCCTAGTAAAAGTCACTTCTTTGTTGATTGTGCTGACTGAACTCACATGTGCCCAGCAGTTAGCAAACAGTTTGCAGGTTGTCAGCAAAGAAAAGGTGGGCAACCTTGGCCAGGTGCAGTGGCTGACACCTGTAATCCCAGCACTTTGGGAGTCCAAGGCAGGTGGATCACCTGAGGTCGGGAGTTGGAGACCAGCCTGACAAACATGGAGAAACCCCATCTCTACTAAAAATACAAAATTAGCCGACCAGCTACTTGGGAGGCTGAGGCAGGAGAATCACTTGAACCTGGGAGGCGGAGGTTGCGGTGAGGAGCCAAGATCACGCCGTTGCACTTCATCCTGGGCAACAAGAGCGAAACTCCATCTCAAAAAAAAAAGGAAAAGAAAAGAAAGAAAAGGTGGACAATCTTAATAAATTCAACATGGGGTTATCCTTTTTTTACTTCAAATCCCAGATTTCAAGTTCCTGGCAAAGTAGATTTTCAGGCATATTTAGGTGACCTATGGGCCGGGGATGGTGAGTCATGCCTATAATCCCAGCACTTTGGGAGGCTGAGGCAGGCAGATCACAAGATCAGGAGATCGAGACCAGCCTGGACAACATGGTGAAACCCTATCTCCACTGAAAACATACAAAAATTAGCCAGGCATGGTGGTGTGCACCTGTAGTCTCAGCTACTCGGGGGGCTGAGGCAGGAGAAGCACTTGAACCCGGGAGGTGGAGGTTGCAGTGAGCCAAGATCGTGCCACTGCACGCCAGCCTGGGTGACAGAGCAAGTCTTCGTCTCAAAAAAAAAGGCTTTTTTTTCATTGTGGTAAAATATGCATAACATAAATTTACCATTTTAACCATTTTAAGTGTACAATTCAGAGACGTTTAGTACATGCATATTGTTGTACCACCCCCACTATCCAGTTTCAGAATCAATTCTGAAAAAGATTTCTGCAATTCCCACAATCTTGTATCCTTCATTATAAATTTACGAAAATTATGTTTTCTTTTTCACCTTTTGTATCCAACCAGAATACATTTGATTTATCTAATTTTGAAGGTCTTGTAATACCATTTGCTCACTAAAGATGAAAAGTCAATGCAGGGAAATATCTGGAACTATCTTCAAGTGAAATACAGGCAAAAAACTATTGTGTTAGGCCATTTTCATTGCTATAAAGGAATACCTGAGACTGGGTCACTTCTAAAAAAAAAAAGGAGGGGTTTTTTGTTCAGGTTCTGCAGGCTGTACAAGCACAGCACCAGCATCTGCTCAGTTTCCGGTGAGGCCTCAGGAAGCTTCACATCAGGCCAGAAGGCAAAGGGAGAGCAGGTGGGGGCTACACAGTGAGAGAGGGAATGAGAGAGAGAAGCGGGAGGTCCCAGACTCTTTTAAACAACCAGATCTCATGTCAACCAACTGAACCGGAACTCGCTCATCATCAAGGGGGCAGCACTAAGCCATTTGTGATGGATCTGCTCCCATGATCCAACACATCCCACCAGGTCCCACCTCCACTATTGGGGATTACATTTCAACATGAGATTTAGAGGGGACGAATATCCAAAACATCTCAACTACTTTATTTCTTTCTTTATGTTTGAGACAGGATTTCACGCCGTTGCCCAGGCTGGAGTGCAGTGATACAATCAAAGCTTACTACAGCCTTAACCTCCTGGGCTCAAGGGATCCTCCCACTTCAGCCTCCCACATATCAGGGAGCACAGGTGTGCACCACCACGCCCAGC
This sequence comes from Saguinus oedipus, assembly GCA_031835075.1. Lineage (NCBI taxonomy): Eukaryota > Metazoa > Chordata > Mammalia > Primates > Cebidae > Saguinus > Saguinus oedipus. The sequence continues at coordinate 15,306,557 of CM063174.1, forward strand.
TAATTTTTTTATTTTAATTTTGTGTAGAGACAGGGTATCACTATGTTACCCAGACTGGTCTTGAATTACTGGACTCAAGTGATCCTCCTGCCTTGACCTTCTGCAGTATTGGGATTACAGGCACGAATCACCACACCTGGCCAAAAGGACTACTTCCTATTCAGTAATAATCCACATTATTTCTTTATTATCACATATACACATTATTTTCTACTATCAATAGCTTTCTTACTAAGCCTGAACCATCTAAGCGAGTATAGTACAAATAGAAAAGTCATTAATTACGTATGTGCTGTTCTTCATAAATTCAAAGCAATTGTACCACTTATTTTAATGTTTTAAAAACCACTATCCAACAATAAATATTTTTAAAGTTCTTCACTGTGTGGCGAAATAAATACTTTGCTCCTTTCATATGTCCTCAAATGTATTTCTATTTATAAAACTTAAACACACACATTTTAAAGCTGTCTGACTTTATCAAAAGGTTAGTCTTTGGAAGGAAAAGACCAAAATATTGGCACCAAAAAATTGCTTCCCAGAAAATTTTGGGTTGTTATCTTAATAACATAAGTCATAATTAAGGCTATTTGTGGACCCCTGGTTGCGCGTCGATAAGGCTGTGATTAAGTTCTCATTTTTTTTAATTGGTTGGAGCTTTTTGTTATTCTTATCTTTTTATAGCCACCTTCCCCAACCAGCAAAAGCCTCACTCTAGTTCTGGGTCTGAGGCACCCTGTTCCATAAGCACCACCCACCCACAGGAGAAACGGTCCTCCAACCAGTTATAGTTGCTTTAACACCTTGCTCCGATCAGACATAGTTGAAGGACCACTTCTCCTTGTGGATGATGCTTATGGAAGAAGGTACCTCTGGATGCAAAGGCCTAAGAATAATACAGTGGACTTTGGGGATTCAGGGAGAAAAAGTGGGAAGGGGGCGAGAGACAAAAGACTACACATCGGGTGCAATATATACTCTTCGGATGACGGGTGCACCGAAAGGTCACAAATTACCACTAAAGGCTGGGTGTGGTGGCTCACTCCTGTAATTCCAGCACTTCGGGAGGCCGAGGCAGGTGGATCACCTGAGGTCAGGAGTTCAAGACCAGCCTGGCCAACGTGGTGAAATCTCATCTCTATTAAAACTACAAAAACTCAGCTGGGTGTGGTGACAGGTGCCTGTAATCACAGCTACTTGGGAGGCTGAGGCAGGAGAATCGCATGAACCTGAGGGGGGGAGCATTGCTGTGATGCAGTGAGCCAAGATCATGCCACTGCACTCCAGCCCTGGCAACAGTGTGAGACTCTATCACATACACACGAAAAAAACCCATGAAAACACTGACTCTTACTCATGTAATCAAATACTACTTGTTCCCCCCAAAACCTATGCAAATAAATTTTTTTTTTTTTTTAAAAAAGGAAGGTGCCTTGGACCGACAGTTTTCATTTTAGTACAGAAAAATCAAACAAAGAGCCTGTTGTAGCTGGGCATTTTTTGTCATGTATAAGAATAAACTTTGCTTTCAGCTTTTCTCAGAATTTGTATATTACTTTTCCCCATCACCCAGTAAATACTAACCATAGAGGACATGACATTTGGACAAATATTTAGGTAAACAGTGACTATGTTATGAAAAGAGTTTGGACAACATAAGTTCCAAGCACTGGGTTTCCACAAGATCAAACCAAATGGTTAAGCCAGAGGAATGTTTCACTCACTCATTTGTACCATCAGATATTTTTAAACTTTCAATAATCTGGGAGGCCGAGGCAGGTGGATCACGAGGTCAAGAGATCGAGACCATCCTGGTCAACATGGTGAAACCCCGTCTCTACTAAAAATACAAAAAATTAGCTGGGCACGGTGGCACGTGCCTGTAATCCCAGCTACTCAGGAGGCTGAGGCAGGAGAATTGCCTGAACCCAGGAGGTGGAGGTTGCAGTGAGTCGAGATCGCGCCATTGCACTCCAGCCTGGGTAACGAGAGCAAAACTCCGTCTCAAAAAAAAAAACTAAAACACTAAAAAAAAAAAAAAAACCTTTCAATAATCTATTAGACACTTTTCTTTCTTCTTAAACAACCTCTTCTGGGCAAAATTTATTCTATGGATTATATATGTTATACATAAACACATTTCTGGGAAATCATGACTTTACCTGACTGATAGACAAGTAAAGAAGTTGGAAAGTGTTGAGGTTTTTTTTTTTTGGAGACGGAGTTTCACTCTTGTTACCCAGTCTGGAGTGCAATGGCGCGATCTCGGCTCACCGCAACCTCCGCCTCCTGGATTCAGGCAATTCTCCTGCCTCAGCCTCCCGAGTAGCTGGGACCACAGGCACGCGCCACCATGCCCAGCTAATTTTTTTTTTTTTTGTATTTTTAGTAGAGACGGGGTTTCACCATGTTGACCAGTATGGTCTCGATCTCTTGACCTCGTGATCCACCCGCCTCGGCCTCCCAAAGTGCTGGGATAAGTGTTGAGTCTTGAATCAAGAAGAGTATCTGAAAATATTTAAATCTAAATGAATGCCATATTCAGAAGGGAGTAGCTTTCTTTCAGTGGCCTCAGAGGGCAGATGCCTGACCACGGGAGGAGTTACAGAAAGACAGCACTGAACTGCACAAACGGAATGTTGTCCTAGACTTTAGAGTTAGTTCACTGTGGAACAGGTCTCCTTAGGAGGCAATTTGTCTCTCAAAGTGCACAAGCAAAGACCAAACCACTATAGATGAGAATCCTGTAAAAGCAGGCTTGTATCAGTTGGTTGTTGCTCTAACTCCCTCTGTCCTCAGTTGCTTACACAGCCAGGAGCTGAAGGCATAGCTTGAACTTCAGGTTTGCTGCCAGACTATGAAACAGGGACGGCCTCATAGAGTATTTCAGTTCATGCATGTTTGCCTCTTGCTGAGAGGTGGGTCTTTTCTAAAACTGGCCACCCCAATCCATCCTATACTGCACACTCTTTTGTGATGTATTATTCCCAACAAGAAATGAATTACCTTTCCCCTCCCCTTGAATATAGATTGGCTTCACCACTTCCTTTGACACAAAGCACTGGTAGTGGCATTGTGACTTTTGGGTCTAGGCCATAAGAGGCCCAGCAGCTTCTGTTTCTGCCCTCTTGGAAGCCAACTGGTGTGTAAAGAAGTTCAGGATGTCCTGTTGGAGACGCTGCATGGAAAGAAATAGGGCCTGGATGATGTGAGGCCACAGACAGGAGAATCAAGGTGCCCGAGCCAGCTGACAGCTTGGCTCTTCCCCAGTGAGCCCCGCTGGAGCTGAGATGAGCTGTTGTCATCAGCCTTCACCCAAATTCCTGATCCACAGAATTGTGAGCAATAAAATGAATATTGATTTAAGCCACTACATGCTGGGCTGGTTTATGACACAGCAGTAGAAGTTGCTGCCCTGAAGCAGAAGTTGCTATCTGGAAGCGGGAAGCGGCCATAACCAAACCCGAAAGCATTTGTCATTGGCTCTGAAACTGGGAGGGAGCAGAGGCTGGAAGGGCCGTGAGGAAACTGTTAGGAAGCCTGCAGTAGCAGGGAGAACATTGCTATTGGAAGCTCAACAAAAGATGTCCCGTGTTACATAGTAGTGACATTTTTGGCCACGTTGTCACCTGTAACACCATGAAAGACAGAAATAAAAAGCGGCGAATGAACTTGATCTGAATAAGGAGATTTCTAGGTAAAATATTGAAAGTACAATTGGCTTCTTTTACCTGCATTGATAAAGTGCAGGAAGAAAAAAATGAATGAAAAGAAATAACAGTTTACTTTTTAGGCAGCAGTAAGAAGAAAAGGAGGGCCCAGGACAGCATCTCTGGCCTGCAAAACATTCTCAAACTAAGAAATGGCCAAGGTAAGTAAACATTAAACCAAATATTTGCCTATAAAGTCCCATATTATTATTTTTTTAATATGACAAAATGTCTATTTTTTTTTTTTTTTTTTTGGAGACGCAGTCTTGCTCTTTCACCCAGGCTAGAGTGCAATGGTGCTATCTCGGCTCACTGCAACCTCCGCCTCCTGGGTTCAAGCGATTCTCCTGCCTCAGCCTCCAGAGTAGCTGGGATTACAGGTGCCCATCACCACGCCTGGCTAGTTTTTGTGTTTTTTAGTAGAGATGGTGTTTCACCATGTTGATTAGACTGGTCTCGAACTCCTGACCCCGTGATTCACCCACCACGGCCTCCCAAAGTGTTAGGATTACAGGTGTGAGCCACTGTGCCTGGCAGAACGTTGTTTTTATTTTTAAAATGTATATACATTTATGTGGTACAATTTTGTTACACTAATACATTGTGCAGTGGTGAAGTTGGGGCTTTTAGGATATGCATCACCCAAATAACATATGTTGTACCCATTATGTGATTCATCATCCTCACCCCCTACCTCACCACCCTTCCTAGTTTCCACCGTCTACCATCCGATACCGGATATCCATGTTTACTCACTGGTTAGCTCCCACTTATGAATGAAAACAAGCAGGTGACTTTCTGTTTCTGAATCGTTTCACTTAAGATAATGGATTCCAGTTCCATCGACGTTGCTGTAAAAGACTGACTCACTTCAATTTTTTATGGCTGCATAGCATTCCATCGTGTGGATAGACAAATAATATTTTCTATTTCCAATCATTTGTTGATGGACACTTGGGCTGATGTCTTTGCTATTGTGAAGAGAGCTGTGAAAAACATGGGTCAGGTATCTTCTTCAATAAAATGATTTATTTTAGAGGTGTAGATACCCAGTAGCGAAACTGCTGGATCGAACTGTTGTTTTATTTTTACTTCTTTTTTTTTGAGATGGAGTGTTTCTCTTGTTGCCCAGACTGGAGTGCAGTGGCATGGTCTCAGCTCACTGCAACCTCTGCCTCCCGGGCTCAAGCGATTCTCCTGCCTCAGCCTCCCAAGTGGCTGGGTTACAGGTATGCACCACCACGCCTGGCCATTTTTTGTGTTTTTAGTAGTGACGGGGTTCACCATGTTGACCAGACTGGTCTCAAACTCCTGACCTCATGATCTGCCCGCCTCGGCCTCTCAAAGTACTGGGATTACAGGCATGAGCCACTGCGCCCAGCCTATTTTTACTTCTTTGAGAAATCTCCATATTGTTTTCCATAGAGATTGTACTAATTAACATTTTGGCCAACAATGTATAAGCCATTCCCTTTGCTCCACATCCTTGCCAACATCTGTCACTTTTTTTTCTTTTAGTAATAGCCATTCTGATTGGTGTAAGATGATATCTCATTGTGGTTTTAATTTACATTTCTCTGATTAGTGATGTTAAGCACGTTTTCATATGCTTGTTGATTATTTGTATGTCTTCTTTTGAAAAATGTGTATTTGGCCAGCCATGGTTGCTTACACCTATAATCCCAACACTTTGGGAGGCCAAGGGGTATGACCACTCGAGGCTAGGAGTTTGAGATCAGCCTGGCCAGTACATTGAAAGCCCATCTGTAAGAAAAAGATACAAAAATTAGCTGAGCACGGTGGCACACACCACTGATCCCAGCTACTCGGGAGGCTGAGGCAAGAGAATTGCTTGAGTCTGGGAGGCAGAGGTTGCAGTGAGCCAAGATCGCCCCACTGCACTCCAGCCTGGGTGACAGAGCGAGACTCTGTCTCAAAACCAAAACAAAACAAAAAAGTAAAAACGTCTTTTCACGTTCTTTGCCCACTTTTTAATGAAATTATTGGTTTGTTCTTGTTGTTGAGTCATTTGAATTCCTTCTAAATTCTGGGTATTAATCCTCTGCTGCATACTTGCTGAAGTACCACCAGCTCCAACTAAATGGAGCAGAGACATTTCAAAATGAACTCTCTGGGCCCTCAGTTTTTTAAGGGCAAGAAGCAGACTGTGAAAGCTACTTCTAGTGAAAATTAGGGACAACTTGGAGCGCAGAGCCAAGAGCAGAGAGAATGAATTAAAAAGCCTCAAGAAAAGAATGGATCAGGGAATTACTTCCAGCGAGCAGTGCTAGCCCTAAGGAACATTTTCTATCTCGGGTAAATATGTGCCTGGCCAGACTTGAGAACTGAAATGACCAGTGGCTGCTGTGTGCTTCCCATTCTTTGTCTTAGTTTGTATAACTCTGACTTCAGGAGGTCCAAATAAAATTTCCTGAGCCCTTTGCCGTGGGTGGTAGAAGACACACTCCTTGAAGTCCTTGAGGAGCATGAAGCAGTCCAGTTCCTGTTTGCTCTGATCCCCTTCACTGCTGAGTCAGATCAGGGGAAGGAATTTCTCATGCCCCTACCTGTGCTGCTCCAATTGCACCCTGAATGGCATACAACAGGTTTCTTTTTCGCGAAAGCGTCTTTCACACAAGGCATGTGTTTATGAAGCACACTGTAAGAAAGATCTGAAGTCAGAGTGAAGATGGAGCCCCCTCAAGTTTCCCGTCTTCGTTCTTTTTTTTTTTTTTTTTGAAACGGAGTTTCGCTCTTGTTCCCCAGGCTGGAGTGCAATGGCACGATCTCGGCTCACCGCAACCTCCGCCTCCTGGGTTCAGGCAATTCTCCTGCCTCAGCCTCCTGAGTAGCTGGGATTACAGGCACGCACCACCATGCCCAGCTAATTTTTTGTATTTTTAGTAGAGACGGGGTTTCACCATGTTGACCAGGATGGTCTCGCTCTCTTGACCTCGTGATCAACCCTCCACGGCCTCCCAAAGTGCTGGGATTACAGGCTTGAGCCACTGCACACGGCCCCATCTTCGTTCTTAAAACACTGGCCGGCCCGGCGTGGTGGCTCACGCCTGTAATCCCAGCGCTTTGGGAGGACGAGGTGGGCAGATAATGAGGTCCAAAGATCAAGACCATCCTGGCCAACATGGCGAAACCCCATGTACTAAAAATACAAAATAATTAGCCAGGCGTGGTGGCATGTGCCTGTAATCCTAGCTACTTGGGAGGCTGAGGCATATGAGAATCACTTGAACCTTGGAGGCTGAGGTTGCAGTGAGCCGAGATCGCACCATTGCACTTCAGCCTGGTGACCAAGCGAGACTCCGTCTCAAAAAAAAAAAAAAAAAAAGCTTCTGGCCGGGCGCGGAGGCTCATACCTGTAATGCCAGTGCTTTGGGAGGCCAAGGCGGGCTGATCACGACGTCAGGAGTTTAGGACCTGCCTGGCCAACACGGTGAAACCCCGTTTCTAGTGAAAATACAAAACAGTAGCCGGGCGTGGTGGCAGTCTCCTGTAATCCCAGCTCCTCGGGAGGCTGAGGCAGGAGAATCACTTGGCTTAAGCCACCTCCGGGAGGCGGCTTCCAGCCTCCTGCCAAACTATTTAGCCCTCTCTCTCCCCTCTTCTTTCCTCTTTGTCCCCCCCCCCCCACCTCCAAATCCCTGTTCATTCCTTTGGAGAATTCAGCCCTGGGTCATAATTTGAATATCCAAAGGCTCTGCTAGAGGGGAATCTCAAGCCCTTCTCTCTCTCCCACCAATCTCTCTGTTAGGGGTAGAAAAAAAAAAAAGCCATAGAGAGTTTTTTCTTCTCCACTGATAGGAATTATGTTGCCTTCCTAAGAAAGCAGAGGCAGTTACAGATAATTTGAACTCTATTTTTTCCCTTTTCCATTAGCACTAAATGAAAACAACAATTGAGATTAAGAGTTTACCTAATAACATTGAGGGCTATATTAGAAATCACTAAGAAAGATAAGATGCTGAGAATCTGAAATTTCATTCCACATGAAATTTAGTACTATTTTAAACTTTTAAAATTTCAGTTATAAAGAAAATAATAAAATTTAAAATGAGATAAATATCTGCTACTAAGGACAAAAATAGGCTGGAATGAAAGAAGAGGCTGAGCTTCTGCTAGGTGACCACCCACAAGCATCAGACAGTTGCTTCACAGGCTGGCCTTTAATTTCAAAAGCTCAAGAGCTAAGTAACAAACTGCAGTGAAACTACTTTTTAAACTTTTGGCTTGCGTGCTTAGTGTAATTACACAATTTTAATTATAATATTTAACGCTAGTTACAGCTGTGTAATTTAAGCATATTTATAATTTTGACATTTGTATATGTACATATGAAATGCATTGTACCATATAGGCTAAGCTGTTGAAAAATTAGTAAAAGGTACTTGATATTTCAAAAACTAAGCACAAACTATAACGGAGTAGACTAATAAATTGAGCTAGATTAAAATACAAAGCTTCTACTGATCAAAGAACACACTAGAAAAAAAAGTGAAAAATCTCCATAAACTAGGAGAAACCATTGTAACACATATAACTCTCCTAAGGGACGAATCCAGAATATGCGTATAAGAAAAAGACAACAGAAAAATTGTCATAAAAGACAAATGCAAATTTTACTAATAATCAGAAAAAGTCAAGCTAAAATCACCATGAGATATCATTTTATTTTCTTTTCATTTTTTTGCGATGGTGTATCACTCTGTTGCCCAGGCTAGAGTGCAGTGGCTCGATCTTAGCTCACAGCAACCTCCACCTTCTGGGTTCAAGCAATTCTCCTGCCTCAGCACTGCCTCCCCCTCACACCCATTAGCTGGGATTACAGGCATGCACCACCATGCCTGACTAATTTTTGTATTTTTAGTAGAGACAGGGTTTTACCATCTTGGCCAGGCTGGTCTCAAACTCCTGACCTCAGGTGATCCACCCACGTCGGCCTTCCAAAGTGCTGGGATTACAGGCATGAGCCACCGTGCCTGGCTGAGATATCATTTTATAGTCATGGGGTTGGCAACAAGTAGAGAGCCTCACACCATCAAGTGCTGGCAGACTGTGGAACAATGTAAGGTGGGGTTCTGGTGGAAGTGTGTGGAGAACAATTCGGAACTTTCCATCCAAGTTGGAGACGTGCACATATGACCCAGCAATTATGCTCTTAAATCTAGAGCTAAGGGTCTTTTTAACTTGATAAAATTCTTACTTTATTGAAAGAAAAAAGTATAATTATTAGCATGTTTTTTTTTTGAGACAGAGTTTCTCTCTTGTTGCCCAGGCTGGAGTGCAGTGGCATGATCTCAGCTCACCACAACCTCCGCCTCCTGGGTTCAAGCGATCCTCCTGCCTCAGCCTCTGGAGTAGCTGTGACTACTGGAATGTGCCACCATGCCTCGCTAATTTTTGTATTTATAGTAGAGATGGAGTTTCACCATGTTGGTCAGGCTGGTCTTGAACACCTGACCTCACGTGATCCACCCACCTCGGCCTCCCAAAGTGCTGGGATTACAGACGTCAGTCTCCATGCCCAGCCACCATTTTTTAAAATTTGGAAATGTGAAAAAATCACCCATAATCTGAGAACTCTATCTACTCCTAATAGGGTTCATCTATCCTCAGATGTATGCCTACAATAAATAAGCACTTCCTTTTGAAATATTTTAATCCAAAATTCCACTTTCTTCTGCCAATCTCCATTTCCACAAGAAGAGGTCTTTGGGCTTCTCTGAGTAGTACTGAGTACTGAGTACTGCAGTATTTTTTTTTTTTTTTTTTGAGACACAGTCTTGCATTGTTGCCCAGCAATCTCAGCTCACTGAAACCTCTGCCTCCAGGGTAGCTGGGATTACAGGCATCTGCCACCATGCCCAGCTAATTTTTTGTATTTTTAGTAGAGACAGGGTTTCACCATGTTGGCCAGCCTGGTCTCGAACTCCTGAGCTCATGATTTGCCTGCCTCGGTCTCCCGAAGTGCTGGGATTACAGGCATGAGCCATGGCGCCCAGCCAGTCCTGCAGTCTTAAGAGAAGTCTGGGTTCTGTGGTGTTTGTCACTGTGGCAGGGCCTCCAGTCGGCACTCTAACCGTATGATTACCAATGAATGGGGATCTTGACCTTGAGTTTCCTTTTCAGCCTTTCCACCAGTGAGAACCTGGGTCTCATGAGGATCAATGTTTTTTTTTTCCCTTTGGGAACAGCGTAGTCAACAGTTGCAAGCTCAGCTACTTACAGAAACCAGACAGGTAATGTTAGAGCATAAAGCCAAGCAAGCGTTTCAAAATAGGAGGTGATGACCACGGTGGAAACCTGAGCATGCAGGTCCCGTCTAAGAAGAAAACTACCCAGCTCCAAATGCTGATATGAAGAAATGATCTGTTTGCTCAAGAGGTGCCGTGTTTTTATATGAACTTTCTTAATTTTTAAAATACTGTGCAGGCCAAAGATGACTTCTGTGACCTAATATAGGTCTCAGGCCACAACTGGAAGAAAATAGGTTTTCTCTGTTCACAAAGCTCTATCCCTGTTCTCAAACACGACAAGCCTCTGCTTCCTGCCTCAGGGTTTTCAGTTCTTCCTCGCCTCCTAGGAAGCTGCAGGCATCACAGGATCACTGATGAGTGTTTAGTAACCGAAACCAAGCATCCTTGTGTATTTTAATGTTATTGTTATTTCTTTGTTGCATAATTTGTCTCATTGACATTCAGTTCTTCTCAACCAACATGTAGTGTATGGTATTTTTTACACTGACCGTTTTTTTTTTTGAGACGCAGTTTTGCTCTTGTTACCCAGGTTGGAGTACAACGGCGTGATCTTGGCTCACTGTAACCTCTGCCTCCTGGGTTCAGGCAATTCTCCTTCCTCAGCCTCCTGAGTAGCTGGGATTACAGGCACGTGCCATGCCCAGCTAATTTTTTGTATTTTTAGCAGAGACGGGGTTTCACCATGTTGACCAGGATGGTCTCGATCTCTTGACCTTGTGATCCACCCGCCTCGGCCTCCAAAAGTGTTGGGATTACAGACACTGACCATTATTACATATTTTTCTGATTATCATCATGTTGTAATACAACACTAATCCTCCGAGTAGACCAATGGCTCAGAGCTATGCACTAAAGCTTAAATGTAGTCTTAATTCAAAAACAAAACAAAACTGAAAATATATAAGGTTAAATGGTGGACAGGATTCTAGTGCAAATGTAGGATGCAAATTTGCATGCGTCCAGACTAGATATCTGCTGGGGTAGTGAATTAAAATAGGTAGTGAATCCAAAAAATAAATAAATGAATAAATAATCTAATAGGAAGTACAACAATGAATTTCTGAAAATTTGGGGATTTTTAGACTGGCAATCTATTTCTCCAATAATTCACAGTTAAAAAATTTTGACCAATAATAGCACAATCTATCAATATTTTCATGTCATTTTCAAGCAGATTACAGCAAGCTGCTATCTGGTAAAGCAATGGAAGTTTCACACAACGAACAATGCCTCCATCACAAATTTGATTAATTCTTTCTCTGAAAGAGAAGAAGCAAAACTAAAGATCATCACTGTAGTCTTTAAAAACAGGTACAGGTAACTGCATTTCCAAGAGACTTATAAAAATAGCCTCAAAGTTAATGCCAACTATTATATTCTGAAAGAAAACAAAACAAACCTGGGGAAATCCACTACCAAATGACTCCATCGCTAGACGTCATGTACTATTAATATTACATGTATGGAAGAATAGAACCTCCTTACTGTCTGGTTGATCTTTTTTCATAACAACCAAAATCTTCTTTTTTTAGAGACAGGGTCTCACTCTTCACTCTTACTTCAAAATACTGAGCTCAAGGGACTCTCCAACCTCAGCCTCCCAAACTGCTGGAATTATAGATGTAAACCGCCACACCCAGCCAACCTTATTTTTCTGGGTGCAATATCCTAGCTAATTTTTCTAAAGATTCTAATTAGAATTTTTTAAGTTCTCATCTCTTCTCTTCCAAATTATTTTTCTACTGAGCTCCACTGTTTCATTTATTCACTTTTGTCTTTCTTGAAAATAATTTTTTAAACTTCAGTAAAATATATACAACATAGAAGGTACCATTTCAACCACTTCTAAGTATACAATTCAGCGGTGTTAAGTACATTTGCAACCATTCATGTCCAGAACATTTTCATCTTCCCCAACCGAAGCTCTGCTCCCATTAAAGAGTAATTCTCACTTTCCCTCTCCTCAGCCCCTGGTAACCCCTGTTCTACTTTCTGTCTCTGAATCTGACTGTTCTAGGTCTCACATTTAAATGGAATAGCATATTATCAGTCCATTTGTGCTTGGCTGGGTTCCCATAGGGCTATGTCTCCATCCCCTTGGTCTTTCCAGTGCTGCTGACTTTACTCCAGTGTCCAATGATTCTTGAGTCAGTTCACCTTTATAAATGAAGAATCAGGACATGCTAAAGGGAGCTGCAATTTCTCCAAAAGCCTCCTTATCAGCAGGAGCCCTGAGTGTGGCCTCTGCACCTGTGAATAGGGGTATTATTTATTACCTAGGAGGTTTGAGCATGGCGGGTGTGGGACAGTGGGCAGGAAGAGGACTCCACACTGGGCAACCTCGAGAGGTTTCTCTTCTGGAGATGGTGTACTTTGGTGGCCTCGTTTCTTTTTGCCCACCATGGTGTGTGACGTGAATGTTTTGGGAGACATCCTAACCCCTGCTTGGCTTTTTGCTCAAACCCCAGCCCTCACACCCAGGTCCTGTCTCTAAGCAGATTGTCTTTCTAGAGTGTTTGATGCTTACGCAAGCTTGGAATGCTGTGTATAAACAGGGAGGTGGGAGGGCACCAGCCCCACCAATTGCACCGCTAGAAATACAGACCTTTTGCTATTGATTGACTTTGACCTTGGGGATTTCCTTGGGGCTTTTCCTGTCCTGTTTGGGTTTTTGCACATAGAAAGGAATTCTTAAATTACTCCTTTTAATCCACATTAAATTATTATAATTACTTACGTACAACTCGTTTTCCTTAAATACTAAAGCTTGACCAACAGCTCTTAGTTTACTTACAAAGTTTATAATTTGAATCAAAGTTCTTTTTCAGTTAATTCAAACTCTTCTTTCCTTTTTTTTTGAGATGGAGTCTCACTCAAGTGTCTAGGCAGGAGTGCTGGAGTGCAGTGGTGATCTTGGTTCACTGCAACCTCCTCCTCCTGGTTCAAGCGATTCTCCCGTCTGTCTCCTGAGTTGCTGACATTACAAACACACCACCAGGTCCAGCTAATTTTTATATTTTTAGTAAAGACAGGATTTCACCAGGCTGGTCTTGAACTCCTCAAGTGATCGATCTCAAGTGATCCACCTGCCTTGGCCTCCCAAAGTGCTGGGATTACATGTGTGATATTTCATGTTAAATATCATTTGCAAATTTAACCAATCAAATACCCTTGGCTGTTTCAAAATACAATTTTAATGCAACTCTCCCTCTCAAACATTTCAAATACACAAAAGGAGAGTTACAAATGTAAGAAATCTTCCTCATATCAATCCACTAAATCAGCATTATACATTTTGTAGAGAAAAATCCTTTTAAGCCTTTCAAAAATCATTTAAAACATTAACAGAGTATGCACAGGACATCATAATGGTTATATTTAAACACAAATTACATAAGAGTACATTGGGTTTTTTTATAGTTTCCAGAGATTATAAATTATTCATCCAGCTAAAGGGAAGAAAACAAGCATGTCAGACCAACTAACAAGGTCAAAAGCACAGGACAGTGATACGGTCTCCAAATGAAAGACAGTGGAGACCCTGGGACACAGGGCCCAGCATCTCTGAGTTGGGCATCTTCTTCAGAGCAAACTTTGTCTGTCATGGCATCCGCAGTTGCCAAATCCATGACTATCAATTACATCAAATAGTCCATTGAAATTAACCAATTTCAATTTCAATTTCACAATCCAGTGATTCTCCTGCCCCACCCAACCCCTGCAAAATGACCTGCCCTTAAATTAGTGAGTGCCTTTCCGGTATTGGTTTTAAATTTCATTTTCTCTAACTCTTGTGTAAATTCCTACACTAACGCTTAAATTATTCTAATGGAATTTTGAGCCGCTTAGCTGTAATTGCGTTGCCTTTCTTATCTTATTCAGAATAGGTGTCTATCCAGGATGCCTTATTTTAATATTATGCCATGTAAGTGACTTGTTCTATTTCTTTTCTTTTCTTTATTCATGAAGATTGTCTAGTTAATACATGTCAAAATCCCATATTAACAGTTCCTGCTTGAGACTTCTCAAAATTTCTAATTTAATTTTGTATGGCTAAAAGAGAATTGCAAAATATCCAAGCTTAGTTTCTGCTATTAATTTTCTGGCAGGCTTTCTGGGATTATTGGTCTATGCAAGCCGATTTCAGATTATTATCTCAGTTTCCTGCTGTTCATTTTAGCCTTTCAATATATTTTTAACTCAGAAATGTCTCCATTTAAAAAAACTCTCATTTATAGCTCTAGCAGCTAGCACAATGCCTGGCAAATAGTATATACTCAGCAATTATTAATTAATGGAATGGATGATTAAATCAATTAATTATTATCTTTATAATCACTTTGTACATCAGTAATCCAAATACTTTCTAAGAGAAATTTAACATATATGAAAAGGTAAGCTAAGAATGACCACACTGTTTCTATAACTGCCTCCCTTATGGTCTTTTTGAAATTTAATTCTTCCTATCAGACACACATCAATCTGATAATTAGACTCACATTCTGAGCTTCTAATTGCTGATGATTAATAGAGCAGAATTTTATAAAATCCTTCAATGGATATTTTGTTGTGCAAGGAGAGAAATGTTATAACCAAGGGGTTTTTAATTACCAAGTGATTTGTGTCACTCACTCATGCCTGACCCTGTCTCTTCCCACCTCTTGATTAGTCTGATGATGCCAGACATGGCTCTGGGTCAAAAGCAGAAAACACCAGATGGTGTCATACCACTTAGAGATAAAAGAAAAACAAACAAAGCTCATTTGAGGGGGTAGAAGGAGGGGTAGCATTGAGTACATCACAGAACACCAAAATCTTTGGAAGTGAAGGCTGGAGTCTGGGTAAATTCCAGTGATTTATCCATAGACTTTGAAGAGAAATAAAAAATCTTTAAGAAACGATTTACAGTTTTACATTTGTTAAAAAAAAAGAAAGATCATACTTACCAATGAATGATTAAGATCCTATATGGCAAAGACCACAGGCTGCTTACCCAATGTCCTCTCTCCCTCTCTCCCTTAGAAACATAACTCAGATTTTGCTCAGGGGGAACGTGTCCCAAGCTAAAAAGCTTTACTTCCCATCCTCCCTTGCAGTTAGGGGCTGGTCAATGAAATTTACATAGAAGTCTTTGATTGGTGTTTCCTGCAACTCTCTTTAAAGAGAGTTTTTCACACCAATGAGAGAAGAGATTGTTCTGTTCTCCTAAAATGCAGACCTACTGACTGGAGCTCTGGCAGACATTCTGTGACCTCAAAGATGTAAGCAACATGCTGAGGAACGCAGAGTGAAAGGAAGTGCTTGGGTCCCTCATGACTTGGTGAAGCTACCTTATCCATCCTGGACTGGCAAGACTAATAATTTTTTTCTTACATCAGAGGAAAAAAAAAGGCTTTAACTTATTTAAGCCACTATATTAGGTTCTCAGTCACTAGCACCAACATAATTTCTAGCTGGTACAGCCTAGAATTTTAAAGATTGGTTCACTCATAAGACAAACATTTATTCAGTACCAAATGTGTGCAAGAAACTGGGAAAGGCACTATGGAGAACTCGAAAACGGATCAGACAAGGACTTGTTTTCCAAGTAGTCACTGTCTACTGAAGGAGAGGAGGCATGTACACCTACAATGGTAACACAAGATACAAAGTAGAAAGAATCACAGAACAGCTGACAGTAGGCTCTCAACCTAGGAGATTTCCTGAAGAAAGTGAGCCGTGCAGATTGTGAACTGAGCAAACTTGAAAAAAAAAAAAATGCCATCACAGTGTATATAAAAGAAGAGGGGGGCCAGGCGCGGTGGCTCAAGCCTGTAATCCCAGCACTTTGGGAGGCCAAGGCGGGTGGATCATGAGGTCAAGAGATCGAGACCATCCTGGTCAACATGGTGAAACCCCGTCTCTACTAAAAATACAAAAAATTAGCTGGGAATGGTGGCGCATGCCTGTAGTCCCAGCTACTCGGGAGGCTGAGGCAGGAGAACCCAGGAGGCGGAGGTTACGGTGAGCCGAGATCACGCCATTGCACTCCGGCCTGAGTAACAAGAGCAAAACTCTGTCTCAAAAAAAAAAAGGGGGAAAGGGTACATTTTCTTTAGCAGAAGAGATACATATGATTGATAATTCCTCCTGTCTGTTTCCTACACAATTCATCCGCATTTAAGAGCCACCAGAGACCAAAAGTGAAAGATACCACTAGGAGCTTTGCCAACTCTTGTCATGCTTGAACCAAGCACTCCGTGGAAGCAATTCCTCATCTCATATTAATGGAAGGAAACAATTAAAGTGATGTAAGAGCTGTTACCTCCACCAAGTGGGAGCTGAACAGTTTAGCCCAGGCACTGACAAGTGTCAGAATTAACTGTCCTGCTTCTCACTCAAATCCACCCTCGCAATTAAGTATGTATTCCAGCATTCCCCAGAGTCTCCGAGTGACTCTACTCCATTAAATTCCCATTTTTATAATATACAGACTATTTCCTGTTATTATATACAAAAATAATCTCCCAGCCTTTTGAGGTATGAGATAGCCTCCTTCCTTTCTCCTTTACCAGCTTTTCACTGCAGCAAGTGTTATCAAACTTCCCTGATCTTTCTCTCACCAGGTGCCTGTGTCTATGGATAGGGGAATATGACCAACCTGAAAAGGCTCTTAACAGGTATCGGAACATCTGAGCTGTAGATGGGACTTTACTGTTACCTGTGACTTGGTTTACATCTTCAGGCTATGATTTTCATATCTTTCACCAAAGGGAGTGTCACTAGTAAATCTACAAGGCTGCTCTCACCTCTAAATATGTCACTAAATCTACAATTGCTTGTAAAATTATCACTCACCTGACATTACACCTCCAGTCAGCTCCAATTTCCTGTAAAGTCTCCTTTGAGGCCAATCCCTTCTGATCTATTATACAAGAAGATATATTTCATTTCAATGACCACATATTTCATTTCTGGAAGTTCGGTCTGGTTCTTTTTCAAATAATTTTTTTCTGAATACTAAGATGTTATTGTGTTATTTGACTCCTTGTTTTATAATCTTGATCTTTTACTAATATTTATTTATTATATTTTCTGAAGTTCTGAGAGTCTAATCTTGCTGACTATTGTATCTGTTGACTCTTGGTCAGGATGAATTGTTTCCTCATGTTATTGTAATTTAGGTTTATGAGTTTCCATTTGGTGGTCTTTCCATGTGGTCCAAGTTCAGGTATATTTCTCTAAAGATGTTTTGGGTTCTTTCCACCAGGTGTCCAGCAGTAGTATCATCCTAGGATCACTAATTCTTATGTTAATATATCTACCTAGGGGTTACTGGCTCACATGGGTAATGTAATTTAGAATACCAGACCAACACTGGGAACATTTTTCCCTCATTTTATTCTTTTCTTTCTTCTTTTATTTTATTTTATTTTTTTGAGACGGAGTCTCACTCTGGAGTGCAGTGGTGCAATCTCGGCTCACTGCAACCTCTGTCTCCTGGGTTCAAGCAATTCTTCTGCCTCCACCTCCCAAGTAGCTGGGATTACAGTCACACACCACCATGCCCAGCTGACTTTTTTGTACTTTTATTAGAGATGGGGTTTCACCATGTTTGCCAGGCTGGTCTGGAACTCCTGACCTCAGGTGATCTGCCTGCCTCAGTCTCCCAAAGTGCTGGGATTACATCCCTGATTTTATTCTAACTGGAGTGCAAACCAAAACACGAAAGCTTTCTTTTATCTTCCTGTGTCTGTAATTCTTTTTATAGTCTAACATGTCTCCATAGTATAGCTCTATCCAGGGTCTCAGTTCACCTTCCAATTTCCTTTAGGACAGCAGGTCCTATCCTGGACAGCAGGTGACCATTAAAATCCAAGCTGCCTCGCTACTGAGACCAGTACATCATTTTTGCCCCTAAGGCAACTGCAGCGTCAGCTCACCATATCTCTGCTTGTTGATTATCTCTTTGTTGTCCACCCTGGGAATTCGCCATAATTTCTTGCCAGCTGGACAATGCATTTTTAAAATATTTGTCATATTTCATTGTTCCAAGGTCTATTCCACCAGGTTGCAGTCCAAAGATATTTGTTTAAAAAAATGAATTGTAGGCCATGCACAGTGGCTCATGCCTGTAATCTCAGCACTTCAGGAGGCTGAGGCAGGTGGATCCCTTGAGCCCAGGAGTTTGAGACCAGCCTGGGCAACATGGCAAAAAACCCATCTCTACAAAAATTAGCCAGGTTTGGTGGTACACCCCTGTAGTCCCAGCTACTCAGGAGGCTGAGGTGGGAGCATCATTTGAGCCCAGGAGGTCAAAGATGCAGTGAGCCATGATTGTGTTGTTGTACTCCAGCCAGGGTGGCAGAGCAAGACCTTGTCTCAAAAAAGAAGGAAGGAAGGAATTGTAATCCTGCTCTCTCCGTCTTCACTTATGTTGATTCCCCATTTTCTGTTTTGTTCTTTCTCCCCACAAGTTTCATAAAGGCAGGAACTGTGTCTTTCTTCATGTTGTGGTTATTAATTTTAAAAATTACAAAGACTTTAATAGAATGTGCAGAACATATAGGCATGAGTTAAAGAGGACTTGTAATTCAAATACCTATGTAACCACATCCAGAAGACAAAGACAGCACCCCAAAAGTAAAAGGTAGCCATTATTTCAACGTTTAAAATATTTATTTCCTTGCTTTTCTTTATAGTTTTACCATCTGTGTGTGTGTGTGTGTGTGTGTGTGTGTGTGTATACCCAAACAATGTGGTTTACTTTCACATAAAGTTGAACTTTAAATGGAATCAATGGGATTATTTAGCAAACACCAACTTGTAACTTGCGTCTTTCACTGAACATTGAGTCTGTGACATTCATCCATTTTGTTCTGTGTAGCTGTAGTTCACTGATTTTCATTTCCCTGTAGGACTGTAACACAATTTAATTATCTGTTCTCTCTTTATGAACGTTTGAGTTATTTTCAGAATTTGGCTTTTATGCAAATTGCTGCTGTAAACGTTTTGGTTCCTGTAAATTAATGCACGTGTGCAAAAAGCTCCTCTAGAAAAGATAATTAGAAGTGGAATTGCTGTGGAATTGTATGACACGTCCTCAATACTTAGCAGAGTGGATCCAATCAGAATGAAGAAACCACACAATTATTTTAAACACAACGGGTTTAATTTAATATAAACTCCTCCCGCAAGGGGGGAGTTTAATATAAAGAATTATTAAGTTGGCATAAAGGAGTAACTATAGAAAATAAGAAAACTTGCATAGTGCCCTAGGGCCAAGAAAGCGTTACCCAAGGAAGAATAAACTTGCAAGGGGCTCCCTCTCCAAAACTGTCAGAAATTTGTTGGTTTGCAGTGGTGGAAAAGAACAGGAAACAACCCTCCAAAGTGCAGGCTGCTGGCCTGTGCGTGAGTGTACAGCACGCCTGAGGGCACCTGAAACACAGTGACCCTGTTGAGCTGACACGGGGGCTGTGAGGTCGCTGAGGGACTTTGCACCCTGGGCATGAGGAAGGGCCCGTTCCCACCTGCACTGTTGACCCGCTGAGCCCCCTCCAGAAACTGCAGAAGCACCCCTCCCTCCTGCAGCTCCTGCCTAGCGCCCTCTACTGAGAAAGCTCAACATCGTGCTCACTTAAGGAGAAATGATTAAAGAAATTTCGTCATCTCAAACTTGTATTGAAAAGTGAATTTGCGCTGAAAAGCAATACATTGACAACCGTGCCATAATGTCATACTGTTTTCTAAAGTTGTCGTACCAACTTGTGCTCACTCACATTAGCAATGCATTCGAGTTCCCAAACTTATTTTAGATTTCATAATTTTAGCCAACCTGATGGGGTTTAGGGTACCTCGCTGTTGTTTCAAGGTGCATTTCCATGAATGCAAATGAAGACAACACCTTTCACATGTTTATCAGACATCTGGAATGTCTCTTTATTGAGTTGCCTATCCAAATCCTATGTGCATGTTTCTACTGAGCCGTCTGCCTTATTCTCACTGATTAGTAGGCATCTTTAAAACTATATTAACAAATATATATATATATATATTCTTGAGATGAATCCTTCATCGGTTATATTTATTGCAAATATATTCTCCCAATCTTGTGTCTTTCGATGATGAGAAGCTCTAAGTTTTAATGTTGTCTTATTTATTAATCTTTTACTTTATGGCTAGATGGTTTACTGTAATATTTAAGAGATACTTCCATATTCCCAAGTCTTAAAGATAGCGGCTATCTTATCTTCTAAACCCATTATAGGTTTGCTTTTGACATATAATTTACCTATAAATGATTTTTGAGTATAATGTAAGGTATAGGACCATTTTTGATTTTATTCTTTTATAAGAAATCCCAATTGTTTCAGCATCCTTTCATTAAAAAAGCCATTCTTTCATCATTTATTGGCAATGCCAACTCTGTTGTATATCAAGTGTCCGTATGTGTCCAGGTGTGTTTTGGGGCTCTCTCTCTGTACCACTTGTCTGTTTGTCTATTCCTGGGCCAAACCTATACCTTCTTAACCCTTCTAGTGATGTATTAAGTCATCAACATCATACAGGGCAAATATTTTCACCCTGCTTTTCTTCTTTAAGAATGTCTCAGCTGGCTGGGCATGGTGGCTCATGCCTGTAATCCCAGCACTTTGGGAGGCCGAGGTGGGAGAATCACCTGAGGTCAGGAATTCGACACCAGGCTGGAAAACATGGTGAAACTCTATCTCTACTAAAAATACAAAAATCAGCTAGGGGTGGTGGTGTGCACCTGTAGTCCCAGCTAGTCGGGAGGCTGAGGCAGAATTGCTTGAACCCAAGAGGTGGACGTTGCAGTGAGCCGAGATCATGCCACTGCACTCCAGCCTGGGCAACAGAGCAAGGCTCTGTCTCAGAAAAAAAGAAAGTCTCAGCTATTAGTCCACATTAATGTCAGAATCAGTTTGCCAAGCTCAACAACGTAAACCATTTTGTATTTGTTGTGTTTGCACTAAATCTATGGATTGATTTGGGAAATTCTGATAAGGTTATGATACTGAATCTTCCAATCCGGAAACTTGTTACAGTAGTCACCCCTTATCCGCTGTTCTGCTTTCCACAGTTTCTGTTATTTCTGTTCAGCCACAGTCCTAAAATATTAAATGGAAAATTCCAGAGATAAACAATTCATAGGTTTTAAATCTGCACCATTCTGAGTTGGGGGGATGAAATCTCATACTGTCCTGCTCTGTATAGCCCAGAATATGAGTCATCCCTTTGTCCAGAGGATCCATGCTGTACCCGCCCCCCACCCGTCAGTCATTTAGCGGCCATCTCAGTTATCAATGCCAACTGTTGCAGTAGTGCAGTGCTTGTGTTCAAAGAACCTTTGTTTTATTTAATAATGGCCCTAAAGCGCAAGGGTAATAATGCTGACATATTGTCGTAATTGTTTTATTTTATTATTTGTTGTTTTTAATCTCTTGCTGTGCCTAAATTATAAATTAAACTTTATTATAGGTTTGTGTGTATAGGAGAAAACAATATACATAGGGTTCAGTGCTATTCGCAGTTTCAGGCATCCATTGGGGATCTTGGAACGTGCCCACTCTGGGCGAGGGGGCACTACTACGTCTTTCTCCATTATATTTTCTTTGATCTCTCTCAATAAAGATTTATTGTTTTCTCCACAACATTTTTGTTAGATTTTCTTCCTAGATACGTTATATGTTTTGATGCTATCATAAATTTATCTTTTCATCCCCATTTTCCAATGCTTGGATGCTGGTGGAAAGAAATGTAATTCTGATTTTTTCATATCCAGAAAAATTGCTCATCTCTCATTAATTCTAATAATAACATATGCAGTTTTAATTAAAAATATCTATTATATAAGCATATCAGTCACCAATAATGATGGTTTTGTTCCTTCCTTTCTAGTTCTTATACAATTCATTTCTTTCTCTTTCGTTACTTTGTTGGCTGGGACCACCATCACAATGTCAAATCCAGGCGATGATAGTAGGAAGCTTGTATTGCCCTGATCTCCACCTAACGTCACCATGAAGAATAATATGTGTACGATTTTGGAAGATGACTATCAAGGAAGTTCCTTTTTATTCCCACTCCGATAAGATGTTTTAAATCATGAATGTATGCTGAATTTTATCAAATGCTTTTTTCCATTTCTATTGAGAAGATGTTATGATTTTCTTCTCTAGTGTGGTAATGTGGTAACATGGCGGATTATTTTAGTTGATTTTTTTTTTGAGACAAGTTCTCACTCTGTTGCCCAAGCTGGAGTGCAGTGGTACAATCATAGCTGACTGCAGCCTCGAACTCCTGGGCTCTAGTAATCCTCTCACCTCAGTCTCCTCTCACCTATACTCCCTAGGAGTATAGGCACACACCATCGCATCCAGCTTTTAAAATTATTATTCTTATTGTAGAGAGGAAGTCTTGCTGTGTCGTCCAAGTTGGTCTCAAACTCCTGGCTTCAAGTGGTCCTCCCACCTCAGCCTCCCAAAGCATTGGGATTACAGGTGTAAGCCACCAGGCCCAGCTATCTTAGTTATGTCTAATGTAAAACAACTTTGGGCTCCTGGGATATTGCCAACTTGGTCATAATGTATTATGCCTTTAGAAACTGCTAAATTCAGTTTGCAAATATTTGGATTACGAGTTTTGTGTCTGCATTCATGAGTGAGATTGCCTGTAATCTTCTTTCCATGTATTGTCTTTGCCACATCTTAGTAATAAGGTTATGCTAGTCTTAAGAGTTGGGAAGTAGTTCTTCTTTTTCTATTTTGTGAAAGAGTTTGGCTAAGATTGAAATTATTTTCTCCATGAAGGTTTGGTAGAACTGGTTGGTAAATCTAGGCCTGGAATTCTTTTAGGAGGAATATTCGAGGAACATTTTGGACTATGGATTTGGTTACTCTAATTATTATAAATAGGCAGGATGGACATATGGCTTTTCCTCCAAACTGGAGCACTTTTGAGAATTAAAGGGGTTATGAAAATAATTAATGGACATTAATCTATAATAAATATAAACTGGGATTGTCCCGGGCAAAATGGGATGTATGGTCACCATAATTGAAAGATTTCCTATTTCTTATTATAGATTTTCTATTTCTTCCTGAATAAACTTTGGTAGGTTATATATTTCTTAGAAGATTATCTTGTTTTGTCTACATTTTTCAAGTTCCTGTTAATCTTGCACTATCTTTTAAATATCTACAATATACCTAAGTGTGTCTCCTTTCTGTTTCTAAATATTCATTATTTGTGCTTTCTCAGTTTTTTAAAATCATTCTTGACAGATATTTTAATTTTGTTAAAATCGATGAAGCAGCTTTTCACTTTGTCAAATCTATTATATATTTGCCTTCTATTTCAAAGACTTCTTTTATCTTCATTGTTTTTTTCTTGCTCAAGCATATCCAACTTCTTGAGATGAATGTTTACTTAATTAATTTCCAGATTCTCTGAATATACTTATTTTGAAATTGTCATAATTTTTATATGTGATACTTTGTTATGATTCTGTTCAAAATATGTTCTAATATTTGTATGATTTTGTTTTGAAGCATGATTGTCTTTTAATCCCTAACATATTAATTTTTCTCATTCAAATTTTTGCTGATTTCTAACATAATTGTCTTATAATCTAAGAACACACTATGTATGATTTTAAACCTTTGAAATGTATTGAGACTTGCTTTTATTTGTTCATTTGTATATAATAAATGTTCTGCATATTTGAAATATATAATATTCTGCAGTAGTTAGGTGGAGATCTCACTATGTCAGTAGTATTATCTTATTCAAACCTTTTATGTCTTCACTGATTTTTTTATTGTAATTTTATTTTCTTTAAAACTGTATTTTTCTTAATATAGTTACACTAGTTTTCTTTGGCTTAGACTTTTTTGGTATATGTTATATAACCCTTCAACTTTTAACTTTTCTGTATCCTTATATTTCTAAAACGTGTTTCTTTTATTTTTTTTTTGAGACGGAGTCTTGCTCTGTTGCCAGGCTGGAACACAGTGGTGCAGCCTCAGCTCACTGCAACCTTCGGCTCACTGCAACCTCCGACTCCCAGGATCAAGCGATTCTTCCGCCTCAGCCTCCCAAGAACCTGGGACTACAGGTGCGTGCCAAACGCCCGGCTAATTTTTGTATTTTTGATAGAGACGGGGTTTCACCATGTTGACCAGGATGGTCTCGATCTCTTGACCTCGTGATCCACCCGCCTCGGCCTCCCAAAGTGCTGGGATTACAGGCGTGAGCCACCGCGCCCGGCCTAAAACATGTTTCTTATAAATAACATAGAGATAGAACTTGTCTTTATCAAGTCTGAAAATCTTTTAATTGGAGCATTTAATTTATTTACATGAAATGTAATTAACACTACATTGTTAAGGCCATGACATTGCACTATTCCTAAAGACACAACTCACATTTTATATGTATTTGAGTTTAAATCTGCAAATATATGTTGTGCTTTCTATTTGATACACCCATTCCGTGTTTTTTTTCTTTTTTATCTTATTTTGGATATACCAAGTATCTTAATCATTCCAATTTTTCTTCTTTAAATAATCTAAAAGCAATGCATTCTGTTCATTTATTTTAGTAGTTGCCTTAGAAATTGTAATATACTCGCTTAATAAAGTCTATAAAGTTAACAGATTCCTTAACTTTCTCCTCATGATAAAAGAACACTGAGGCAAGCATGGCAGATCATGCCTGTAATCCCAGCACTTTGAGAGGCTGAGGCAGGTGGATCATCTGAGGTCAGGAGTTCAAGACAAGCCTTGCTAACATGGTGAACCCCCATCCCTATGAAAAATACAAAATATTAGCTGGGTATGGTGGTGGTTGCCTGTAATCCCAGCTACTTGGGAGGCTGAGGCAGGAGAATCACTTGAACCCAGGAGACAGAGGTTGCAGTGAGCCAAGATCATGCCATTGCACTCCAGCCTGGGCAACAAGAGCAAAAATCTATTAAAGAAAGAAAGAAAGAACACTTTAATTCTTTTTACTTAATTCCCAACTTACAAATTATTATTCTATGTATTGTAATTATTCTTTTTAACCCATTAAGACTTTGTTATTATTATTTTATTAATCAGTATTTGCTTAGATGCATCAATATATTTACCACTTTCTTTCCTCTTCATTCCTTGTTTTTCAAATCTACATGGGGGGGGTCAGACATTATTCTGAATGTTTCTGTGAAGGCAAATTTTAGATGTAATTAACATTTAATTGGTGAATTTCGAGTAAAGCAGATTTCCATCCATAATGGGAGTGAGCCTTATCCAATCAGTTGAAGGCCTTAATAGCATAAAAACCAACCTTTCCTGAGCAAAAAGAATTTCTGACCCTCACTGACTGTCTTTGGACTCAAACTACAACTCTTCTCTGGGTCTCCAGCCTGCCAGCTACCCTGCATGTTTTGTATTTAGCAAGTCTCCATAATCACGTGACAGTTCCTTAAAATAAACAGCTCTCTCTCTCTCTCTCTCTCTCTCTCTCTCTCTCTCTCTCTCTCTCTCTCTTTTTCTTTCTCTCCATCACTCTGTCTCTGTTCTCTCTCTCTCTCTCTCTGAACTGGGCACAAGCATGGAGAGCACATCTGTACAGAGAGGAACAGCAGGATGGGGGGCTTCCGAGGGGGCTAAGTCCAAGAAAAACTGAAATCGATAGACTGGTTTGAGTGTGTGGAAAACTGTATTGCAGGCATTTGACATTACTGTTGTGAATGTGGGAACATTTAGTCATGGGTTTCAGGAAAACAGCAAGTTGAAAACAAGGCAATTATTAACTCCAGGTAAAATAAGAAATTGTATAAGGCAGGAAAATATAATCACAGCACAATACTAAACAACGTTTAAATAGACACAACAATGAAATGTATTTAACAAAAGATTGTGATGGTCCACATGGGGAGTTATGTAAATCTTTGCCTGAGGTTGCTAGCATTCTAGATCTGGGTGACAGAAAGGAGTTTAGCATCTCATCACTCCATATACAACTTTCCTGTAACCTTCTCCTTTTCAGTCTAGTAGCCCACCCTATTGTACCTAATGCCATTCTCTACTTTTTCTCCTGAGAATATAATTCCATTTTCACTGAAGTGAGAGAGGATACTGTCGGAAATAAGAGCTCAGAGTCGCAAAGAAAATGAGCACTCAAATAAAGGATTTCTCAGCAAGATAAATTTGCTTCTGCAGAAGGGTGCTGCTTGTTTTTCGGGTCACTGTGAGAGCATACTGAACAAAGTGGGGAAGGGGTTTTTATCCATAATGCAGTCAGTCCCTGCTGCTGTGTCCAGTCCCCATTGGCTGGGGTCAGACAGCACAATCTAAGCTGACCCTGATTGGCTACTTCAAATGGAGCCAGGGTGGGGGCTACAGCAGCAGGAAGAGCAGTAAGCCCAATGCCTGGGCTTACTCAGTAATGGTTTCTATTAACTGCTTTTTCCTGCATATAGGCCAAAATTTTGTTTTTTAGCATGTGGTGAATTTTTTTGTTGAGGTTTAGTCATTTTGAACAATGTAATGTGGCAACTCTAGAAATCGTATCCCCTCCTCTCCACTGAGCTTTGTTATTGGTTTAGTGACTTTGCTGGACTAATCTATAAAGTCTGTAGCCTTTGTTGTGTGCAGCCATTAAAGTCTCTACTTGGATAGTTTAGTGCTTAGCTAATGATTGAACAGATATTTTCTTACATGCTTTGAACTGATATATCCCCTAGCCTTTGCTGAGAGGCTGTGTGTATGCTGGTAGGTAGTTTACAATTCTTCCTTAGCCTTTATTTTCTGCTTGCACTGAAACTCAGGGTCAGATAGAAGTGAGAGATTAGAGTCTCTCAGGTGTTTTCTGAGTGTGTTCACAGTCCTGCATATACATGCATGTCTTACATGACATTTTGGATCCATAGGTCTGTGTCAAAGATTTTCAAAGAACTATATGGACTCTGACTTCCCATGTTTTCTTCCAACTTTTACAGTTAGCCTCTTGTTAGTACCAAACTGTTTCACCACCTCAGGTAACTGTGACATTAAACAGTTGCTAATGATTGTTTTCAACAAACGCACTAGGGATAGGGCTGTTTGCACACAGCAAGTTCTGAGCTAGGTCAAATAAAGACAAGCCCTGAGAATGGAACTTTTCAAGGTGCCTCCAGATGGGTCAAATAATGACATTTTACTTAGCATGGGGCTTTTGAGATGATCTAAACCCATTCTGCCCTGTCCAGTGGCTGCTGGATGGTTTTCAAAGCTATTGTAGTTGTGAGACTGCTGGCTTACTAGGCTACTGTAGTGCTGGAGAGAAGGAGATGGGAATTGGGCAGATTAAAATGCCATAAAGCTCACTGTACTCACCAAGATTCAGTAATTTTTCTTGAATAAACACTCCTTGGATTGTTGTAAGTGTTTGGTGAATTTCTGGAGTTGGTTTTAACCATTTTTGCCAGTGTGCTCCCTTTTACGGAGAAGCAGGTTTTCTATCACTCTAGAAGTGCTTCTCCCAGATTTATTTTTATTGCTCATTATCCTGAATAGGCCCCTCAGCCTCCAGGTGTCTAAATCTTTGAGCACAGTGTAGCATTTTTATCAGATATCTTACAAGTATTATGACAAGGTAAGGCAAAAGGCCAAACATACATTTGAAATGGTGAATATATAAGAACAGGCTCTGATATTCTTAAAAGTTCTGCTCCAAGGAAGTCTTCTCCCAGGGGTGGATATACATCTGAAGTGTCTAAAACCTGCCAATTCCTCATTTTATGTGAGAGCTAAATCTTCTGGATAAATGAAAGTGAAATATTTAGACCTGCTTTCCTACCTAAGTGACTGTGAAATCATGTTGGGAACCCAAACCCCAAGGAGATTGTGTTGTTTTAATTTTATATGATAATTAATTTGAAGCTGAAGTGTTTAAATAGAGGTATAGGAGGGATGAACTGTGGAGGGAGGGGGGTAACATTTCTGCCTAGTGGATGCATAGGTGCTTATTACTGATATTCTTCATATATACTATATATACACACTTATATATAGTATGCCTATATGCAAATAGGCATCCCTTGCTTTGCAGGTTCACCTATGACAATGTCAGCCATTTAGTTAAAGAAGACCTATACCTCAAAATATGGTTAAGATTTTAGTTCCTGGATGGGGCACGGTGGCTCATGCCTATAATTACAGCACTTTGAGAGGGTGGGAGGACTGACTGGCTTTCCAGTCCTCCAGGTGGGAGGACTGCTTGAGCTCAGGAGTTTGAGACAGCCTGGGCAACAGAGTGAGATCCTGTCTCTTCAAAAATAAAAATTCAAAAATTAGCCAGGCTTAGTGGTGTGCACCTGTAGTTCCAGCTACTTGGGAGGCCCAGGTGGAAAGATCACTTGAGCCTGGGAAGGAGAGGCTCTAGTGAGCCATGATTGTGCTACTGCACTCCAGTCTGGGCAGCAGAGTGAGAGACTGTCTCAAGGTGACTACTATCTAGGTGATAAAACAAAATAAAAACAAAAAACAAATTTCAGTTATCATGGCATATTAGCTGTGAACAAGCACATATAGCACAATCTTTGCTTCTAGCTCTTTAGTCCATAAATCCCTTTGTAAACAATAGACAGCCTCAACAACCAGTGACCAATCACAGCAGTTCTTTCAAAATCTGTCAGTGAGGGGTCATTGCACATGTTAGCTTAGGCACTGACAGCAAAGTGTGCCATTGTGTTGCTTCCTTTTCTCCAAGTGTTAAACTCATACAGCATTGTATTACAATGGATAATTGAAAGGGAATTGGTCAACAAAGATGAAAGTGCAGGAAAGAAATAAAAAAATGATAAAGATAGAATTGAAGTGAAATTCGAATTGAATGCAAATAAAGTACTATAGAAGAAATAGACAACTGTGGGAGTGCTGACTTTCCAGAGACTCTAGATATGCAATCAGTGAAACTTACTAAAAGCATGCTGAAATAAGGAAAGCGGCTGTGACCAAAGGGATGAGGACGTCCAGGAGGAAGTGAGGTCCACAAAAAATGTTACATTAAAGGAACTCTCTGAGACATTGCACGGCATTGGAAGTGCAAAGGATGAAATACTGCATGTAATCCAAATGTGATGTTTTGCCAAGGCACAGAAAAGGTGTTCTCCTGGTGAATAAGAGTTATACTAGAAGAAGACAAGCACTGTTCAAGTCATCCTTGACAAGTTTTATTTTTGCAAAGACATAAAATAATTCTCAATGTTTGAATGTTTTAAACTGGTAATTTTTTAAAATTTTCATATAAGTGTATTTGTAACCATTAGTTAAGTGAGTTTTGAATGGTTCTTTTGTTGTTGCTATTTCTTGCCAAGACAGACTTGGTTTGTCACCCAGGCTGGAGTGCTGCGATGCGACGTAGGCTCACTGCAACCTCGGCTTCCCGGGCTCAAGTGATCCTCCCACCTCAGCCTCCTGAGTAGCTGGGACTACAGGTGCACACCATCACACCTGGCTAATTTTTTATTTTGTAGAGACGGGGTCTCAGTGTGTTGCCCAGAGCTGGTCTGGGAACTCCTGGGTTTGCACCATCCTCCCTCCTGGGCCTCCCAAACTGCTGGGATTACAGACGTGAGCCACCGCGCCTGGACTGCTTTGAATGTTTTGAGAAAAACTGTTTAAAGTCGTGGAACAATCTTAATTTTTCCCATTGATTATTAAGGTAGTTTTTCACGGTTCAGTCATTTCCAGCGTCCGGAAGAATTACCGTATCCGCAATATGCATTATATGTCAATGTGAAATTGTCAACAACCACTTTGGGGTAGAACACGTAAATTGATGGTAACAAAGAAATAGGTTTTTGTTTTGTTTTTGTTATTTTAATCCGCGCTGTAAGCGTGTTGGGATTCTCTTTGGGTGCTAACGGTTGAAAAGGAGCTCCTGCCAGCGCCTGAAAACACCGCAGCACGCGGGGGCGCAGGGCCTGGGCAGGGCGGCGGGTGCGCAGGTGGCCCCGCCTCGCCCCACCAGACTCCGGAGCCCGGGCCACGCCAGCACGGCCGCCCGCGACACCCGCACCCGCCCGCCGGAGCGCGCCGGGGGGCCACGGCCTGCAGGGGTGGAAGGGGCGGTGGCGGCGGGAGCTGCGGGCCACGCACAGCGGCGGCGGGAGCGGCCAGGCACGCACGGCGACGGCGGCGGCGGCGGGAGCGGGAGCCCGGGCCACGCACGGCCGCAGCGGCGGGCGCGGCGGGCGCGGGAACGGCGGGAGCTGTGGCGGCCGCGGATGGCCCAGAGCTGATCTATGCGGCGCCTGGAGGGGCTGTGTCTGCGGCGGCGGCGGCGGCGGCGGCGGGGCCCTGCCCGCGAGCGGAGCGGGGACAAGATGAAGTACCAGAAATACCTGACGGTGCTGCAGATGGCCATCGGCGTCACCCCCTCCAACCGCGGCAGCCTCCTGCCGCTCAAGAGGAAGCTGTGGTGAGGCGGCCGCGCGGACGCGGAGCCCCAGCCGGGCGGGGCGCGGGCCGGGGCGGCCGGGGCGGGGGCCGGAGAGGGAGCGGGAGCGGGAGCGGGGGCCGGGGGGCGAGGTCGCGGCTGCCGGGCCCGACGGGGCGCGGGGCGCACGGGGCGCAGCAGCCATGGCCGAGCCCGCGGCCGAGCGCCGCCTTGTGCTGCGCGCCGGCGGGCGGGTTCCGCCGAGACCCTCGCTGTGCCTGCGGCGGGGAGCGGCCGGGACCCCGGCACCCGCACGCGGGCGTCGGCCTCCCGCCTCTGTCTGTCGTTTCTGCTCCATTCCGAAGGCTTCTGACTCAGAATTTCCAGCCAGGCTCTCGCGGAGACAGCAGAGAATTCATTAGTATCACTGTGTGCGTTGTCAGTTATTTTTCAAAAATTAATCTGCTGCTCAGTGCACAGTAGAGGACGAGCAAGGCAAGGGGAGTAAGTTCCGAGATGATTGCATTATCAGGGACTGTGTTCTTAACTGCATGCGTTCCAGTTCCTCCGACCTGGAAACTGTTACTGAGGTAATGGGGAGAGAACACCCTTAAAGAAAAACGTCTGGATCTTACTGGTTTACGCTGCTGATCATCTACAGGATTGTGTATTGCATTTTATTCATAATATTCCGTAATCCATGCGGAATCCCAGGGGCCACCTAGGTATCCCCCTGGCTTGCGATTTAGGATTAAGGTTCTTTTGCAAAAGAAATAAGTAAAGGGAAGATGACTACAGAAAAAAGATGCCAGTTATCATGATAGTCAGTGGTTATTTTAATTTTAAAATTGGTGGTCAGTGTAGTTCATAAAGGTTTTATTCCATTCAATTGAATGCAGTCTAATTTAACCCTACGGTTATAGAGAAAGGAGATGAGGCTGCTTTTAGGTAACCGAGGGAAGTAATTCCTGCCGTCTAAGACAGTATGAAAGAATGATCCTTAGTGATAAGCCAAGAAAAAGATGGGTTAAGAAAAAGAATCCCAAAAGTGGAGAATTTTGAAGGTAAGACAAATACGGGCAGCAAAGTTCAGATTTCAGCTGTGCTACTTACTGTGTGACCTTAAGCAAGTTCCTGGAGTGTCCATTTCTTCCTCTGTAAAATGAGAATCTTGTTATCTCCCTTATGGGGATATATACACATCAACTCTGATAATGAATACAAAGCTGTCTACCACTGGCCTGGCTTGTTAATAGGTGCTTAGTAAATGTTAGTGTCTTTCCGCCCCCACCAATTTGTCTTTTTAAAAAAGAAATTTATTCCCCAAAAGATGTTTTAATGTGCCATGTACGATGGTTCACACCTGTTATCCCAGCACTTTGAGAGACAGAGGTGGGCGGATCACCTGAGCTCTGGAGTTCAAGACCAGCCTGACCAACATGGTGAAACTCCATCTCTACTAAAATAAATAAATACATAAGAATAAAAATAAATAATAAATTAGCCAGGCGTGGTGCCTATAATCCCAGCTACTCAGGAGGCCAAGTCGGGAGAGTTGCTTGAATCCAGAAGGGGGAGGTTGCAATGAGTCAAGATCATGCCACTGCACTCCAGCTGGGGTGAGAGTGAGACTCCGTTTCAAAAAAAAAAAAGAAAGATATTTTAATGTGATGAGCAGCACGTGACAACACTTAGAAGACAAGGCTAGCAGCAGTTGAATTAAGACATGTCTGTGGGAGATGTTAGCAAATAAAGGAAGACTCACTACAGTGAAGGGAGAAGGGTAACACTTGAAGATTGTTGCTCAGATTGATGGTATATGGGTGTATGGGAGATATCACACCAAGTCTTATCTCCCATTTTGCTTTTCTCCTGTGCACTTATCAATTACTAACACACTGTTTATTGGATTTATTTTTCATATGTATTCCCCCTCTCCTCCCTAATATGTAAGTTGCATGAGGAAGGGTTTTTTTCTGTTTCATCCATTGCCATAAAGCCCCTGCAACTAATGTCTGGTACAAAATAGCTTCTCAATAAATATTTGTTGAATAAATGGATTCTTAATTATTTGTGACTGGGAAATAGTATGGTAGGGAAATCTGTTTTCTTGATGTTCAGTAAAAAATTTTATTACTTACTTTGTTCTTATTGCCCAGGCTGGAGTGCAATGGCTAGTCTCAGCTCACTGCACCTTCCACCTCTGGGCTTCGAATGATTCTCCTGCTTCAGCCTCCTGAGTAGCTGGGATTGCAGGTGCATGCCACCATGCCCAGAGAATTTTTTGAGTATAGATAGAGTTGTACCATGTTGGCAAGGCTGGTCTCCAACTCCTGATGTCAGGTGATCCACCTGCCTTGGCCTCCCAAATTGCTGGGATTACAAGTGTGAACCACTGCGCCCAGCCCAGTTTAAAAATTAAGAGGTGGGAATAATATTTGAGGAACTATTAGACATCAATATGAGCAGCATTTTGTCACAAAGTTAGGAAAATAGGTTTATTCTTTTTCATCAGTGGGGTGCTGCTTCTGAAAACACATTCTCCAAACACAGAATTTCTGAAGAGAGGACACAATGAAATAAAATCCGGGAAACTTTTATATCCAAGAAATTCATGTTTGAGGTAGGCAATGAGTTAAGGCCAGGGATAAAAACCATCTTACTAAGAGGTGGCCGGGAAAAGGCAGGCAGCTTTTGTTGAGCTTTTCCGTGATCTTAGATAATCATTTCATAATTTCCACTCAATGTTAACTTGCAAACATATGTTCATCTAATTTTACAGTGGCAAAGGGAAGAGAATGCTCTATGAATACTCTGGAGTGAGTGGCTCTTTTAAACAGAGATGTAGAATACTTTATATTCTTAAGTTGGAGAACATTGTGTTGCCAGATTCATTTTTCTCTTATACCCTTTGGATTTATTTTCTAGATAATGTTTCATTTTGCTAGTTTCATAGCAACTACACATGGAGCATTTGAGACATAAGGTGTCATCATATGTCTAGAAGATAGTGGGATGTATGTCCTGACTCTAGAGTGGTGGGCGGAAACCAATAGCAGACATCAACAATGCCTGTCAGACCTTGGAATGCACCAGCTTGTGCCTGTTTGCAAATGGGGCCAGGCGCGATGGCTTATGCCTGTAATCCCAGCACTGTGGGAGGCCAAGACTGGTGGATCACTTGAAGTTAGGAGTTCAAGACCAGCCTGGCCAACATGGTGAAACCCCTTCTCTACTAAAAATATAAATATTAACCAGGCTTGGTGGTGTGTGTCTATAATCCTAGCTACTGAGGAGGCTGAGGCAGGAGAATCTCTTGAACCCAGGAGGCGGAGGTTGCAGTGAGCCAAAATTGTGCCATTGCACTCCAGCCTGGGTGACAGAGCAAGACTCCATCTCTGAATAAATAAGTAAACGCGAGGATATATTATCAAAAGTGATCAAGGCATATGTGAAGATTTATATGAAGATATTTATGTATCTGTGTGTCTCTGTTTTTATGGCAGTTTGTATGAAAAGGCTTCTGCCAGTGTAAAGGGCAGGGTTGCATGCCTTATTCTCACACTCTCATCTCGCTTGGGCATATGTGCCCATCAGTTTTTCTTTGTGCAGTATCTTCTGCCTTTCTGATTGATTCTGCAAATCTCATAAGGAGTATTATATTTGCAAACCAACTTAGGTGGAAACTGAAGCAGTCAGACCCACATCAGTGGAGCCTGTGGGAACGTTCTTCTTCTCATCCTTTTCTCCAAGAAATTTAGGAAGCAGGAGTGTTTGCAGTGTTTGGTTCTGAATCATTACTTAGGAACCCAGAACAAAGCCTGGTTACCTCTACCTGAGGTAGGTATAAGTTTGTATAGCCTGCTGCCTTCCTTTGGGAGACCTCCTGGAGTTGCCAGTGATGAAAAGAAGCAGTGGGGCTTTGTGTTTTCAGGGGCTGCTGTAACAGATCATGTAAACTTGGTGACTGAAAACAACAGAAATTTATTCTCTCAATTCTGGAGGCTAGAAGTCCAAAGTCGAGGTGTTGGCAGGGCCACGCTCCCTCAAATGCTCTCAGGGAGGGTCCTTCCTTGCCTCTTCCGAACATTCTTTGTGGCTGCATGGATCCACACTCTGCTTCTGCCTTCACATGGATTTCTCTGTGTCTCTGTGTCTTTTCCTCTGACTCTTTTTTTTTTTTTTTTGGAAAACTAAAACTTTTAATTTTTAATTTATTTCAAATTATAAACTAGAAGCTCATAAAATAAATGCTCCATTGTGTAATATGATGTATGGATAGGCATACAGGTTCTTCTGCAGGCCGTATTAGAATCTCCACCTCAGCTAAAACACAGCCCTTCTGTGACATCCCTGAGACTTACTTCCTCACTCAACTCTGTCTCTTATAAGGACATTTGTCATTGGATTTAGGGCCCACCTGGATGATCCAGGATGATCTCATCTGGAGATCTTTAACTTAATTACATCAGCAAAGCCTCTGTTTCTAAACATGGCAACATTCTGAGTAAGGTGACATTCACACTGCTGTTCTGTAGGTGTAAGCCACAAATAATAGTTACTCCTTTCTATTTTATGTGAAATGCAAAAAATATTTTCATAATACCGTTACTGCTGTCAGCAGTCTTGAGTTTTGCACTGAGTGCTTTAAGAGTATTTACAGTGATCTCAGGGAGGAAAGGGGGTGTCATTTCATTTTCTTTAAACTCTAAAAACGTTTCCCCAGTTATTTGATTGAGTGGTTATTTAAGACCATGCACTATCAATATATTTATTCGAGTAGTCATCTAATAATCAGGTTCTAAAAACAGAAAGAGTTGCTATTCAATGAGCTATTACTTGCGAGACTCTGTATTAGTGCTTTCCAAGTATCCTGTCATTATTTAACTTATAGCACCCTTATGAGGTAGGTGCTATATTTTCCCAGTTCTATAAATGAGGTCATTGACTTGCCCAGAGTCATACAATTGATCAGAGTTTAAAAGACAATTGATCAGGGAGATAACAGTCTAGAAAGACAGAATAACTGGAAACAGATAATAAAATGACTGGAATTTCCCCATAGAAGGTTGTTTCTCCAAGGGTGGTCCCCTGGCCCACTCATGGGTCACTGAGGTCCTCCTGTTGGGACATGAAGGGCTCCAATACCTAAGTCCTTTCAGAATTTTTTTTTATGAGATGAAGTTTCACTCTTGTTGCCCAGGCTGGAGTGTGATGGCACAATCTCAGCTAACTGCAACCTCTGCCTCCTGGGTTCAAGTGATTCTCCTGCCTCAGCCTTCTAAGTAGCTGGGATTTCAGGTACCCACCACCACACCTGGCTTCTTTTTTCTATTTTTAGTAGATATGGGGTTTCACCATGTTGGCTATGCTAGTCTCAAACTCCTTACCTTTGGGTGATCTACCCACCTCAGCCTCCCAAAGTACTGGGATTACAGGCAGGAGCCACTGCACCCAGCCCATAATTTTTTAAATGAGCTAATTATTGGCAGTTGCACATTATTTTTTATAAGTTCATCAAATGACTATTTACCATTAACCTATTACATGAGTTATTAAGCTTTCTGAAATCCAATGCTTATAAGCAAAAATTAGCATTTTACTAGCTTTTCCTAAAGTATCCTTCAGAAGGATTTAGCATCCTTTTAGAGCCAGCTGCCCTCCTGTACTTAGCAGTGTCTCATGCTCCTCGGCTCACACTGTTGTTTGGAATTCTCCTCAAATGGAGGAAGGATGCTTTACTGTCACTCATTAGCATTCTCTTGAGTTGGCTGTGGCTGTCAGTTGCTGATATCTTAAAACTAATATCTTATAGAAGGATTATTAGATGTTACTTTGTTGACAGTTTTGTCCTTGTGTAGTTGCTTTGTTTTTACTGTCTTGATTGTTTTTGCCCAATTCTGTGTTATTATTGAGTTCTTTTCAACTGGAAATTAGAAATTGGTGGTTAGATGAGCTTGGGAGTTGTTTGTCCTAGGGTGGTCGGAAGTACTTCTAACCAAAGCTCCTGAGTTGGAAACAAAAGGAATGAATACAGAATGTCAAGGACTTGTGCTGCACTGTGGTGTATATATTTTGGACCAGTGAAAATTTGTATCCCTGTTGGATTTAAATGACTTTGCTAAGGACCATGTCCCATGTCAAAGGTATAGCAGTCCACATTTGGCTTGTAGCCATCAGAGAACCCAATAGAGCTTCTAGATGTGACATAATGGGTGGGGTTGGACTGGTGTGTACCTTTCTCCTGCATGTCCCTGATCAGGGAAGATACATTCAAAGAACGAGAACTGAATGTTAAGTTTTCTGGATTGTTAATAATATCAGGGCAGGTGTCGGCTTTACCCAAATGAGAGCCTGTCTAGGAAGTTGTGCTGGAGGAGGCCATGCTGGCCTGCAAGCCTCTAAGGGATGCCTCCTCCCTCACCTCAGGAGCTACGATGGTGGAGCCTGTAGTGCAGACCAGGCCTGTTCTAGCACTGTCAGGTGAACAGAAGGGAAATGGGCAGAGCAAGTCGGGGACTGCCTCTGTGGTATGTATTCATCCAGTGAGGGTAGGAAGTGGAAGGAGAGGGTGGGCCTTGGGCTTCTACCTTTGATGCCTATCAGCCATGCCTACAAGTAAAGCATGCTTTCATGAGGATAGTTACAAAGTGGGTGGAGAGAGGCAGAAATTTTCTCTCCAGCTTCCTTCTAGGGAGGTTAAAATGGAATTAGGAATAAGTAAAAGTAAAACTTCATTGCAAGCTAAATATTGATTTCCCTGTAGGTCAAGGGGAAATATGCAGTGTGCTTATACATCAGTTTCTAACTTTATTTCCCTGTCATCAAAGGCCATTCCCCTAAATATGTGGGGAATAATCCCCAAAGTCTGAGTTACTCAGTTCAGATCTGCACCATCGCGGTTGCGGAAGAGTAGTACCAGAGGAGTAAAAGAATTTATATTCCGTGTCCTTGGTGGGCTCTTTGTATAGCTCTTCTCATCTGAGTTATAGATGTGCAGCTGTGTTCTTGAAAATATCCAGAAAAAAATAAACACACACATACCCCTCCCCAGGACAAATATTCTTAAAGACAGTAATAACAAAAGAGAAGCAACATCTGAAATTCACCTATTTCTACAGGAACACTTCTACTTACACCAGAGTTAATATTCTGCATTATTATCTACATCTGTGTTTTTTTTCTTTATTCCACACCAAACAAAGTGGGGGGGGGGGGTCATTATTCGAGCCATATGCATTTTACTGATTTACCTCAGCTTCCCAAAGATCTGGTCAAAGCTTTAAAGTTACTGAAGTTACTCTGTAGAAGTCTAGGTAAATTCTTAGACAAGGTACCATTTTCCTGCAGAATCTGTGGGCAGGGTGGGTCCAGAGCTGATACTCACTTGGTATGTACCAGTTTAGCTCTACTGATTATTACATGTTTTTGTTTTTTTTTTTTTTTTTTTGATCCATGGTCTCACTCCATTGCCCAGGCAGGAGTGCAGGGGTCTGATCACCGTTCACTACAGCTCCAACCTTAAGTGATCTTCCCACCTGAGCCTCCCAGATAGCTAGGGTCACAGGTACGTGCCCTCCCGCCCGGTGAATTTTTTGTATTTTTTTGTAGAAGCAGAGTCTCTTTATGTTGCCCAAATTGGTCTCAAACTTCTGGGCTCAGGAGATCCTCCTGCCTCGAACTCTCAAAGTACTGGGATTACAGGCATGTTTTTATTATGCTCCTGGTAGGGAGGCAGTGGAGCTATTCTTCTACTTCTATTTATGGTATTTTTTGTTTTACTTTGCCACTGGATTTAGTATTACATTGAGTTAACCCTGATACATTTCTTGGCCATCTGCCATTTATAAAATTTGGTAGATAGAAATTCTTATTACAGGCTCTTTTAGGCATCTAGGTTTGGCATGAAGGAAGAATAGTGATACCTTTCTAAGTCAAATGAGAGAAAAACTTATGAAAAACACTAGACAGATTTCTTTATATTAAATGTTTGTATTAACTTTCTAAAATATGATCACACCTACCAGCACTATCAAAATAAAGTGAGGGAGAAGAAATGAAAGGTTGATTTGTGTATTGTTTTGTAACTCTATTTTTCTTTCCCATATGTCCTCTTTTGAATAAAGTTCATTGTTTTCATGGAAGCTTTTACCCTGCACAGAAGAGAACAAAGCTGTACAATGTTTCTTTTTATGGTGAGAATCATGAAAGTGGCATCATTACAATTTTACTTTGGGAGGCCAGTTGAAAGGAAGACTCACTGGAAATTCAATGAAAGAAGAAAATCAATTTTTAAAGCCACAGCAAAATTCATAATAGTCTGAGTAAACAATAAAGAATGTCATCAGTGGACCGGGATTTTTGATGACTCTCTGAAATGTAATTAGTGGATAGGGATAGATCTGTTGAGAGATAAACCTTGGAGTTGTCTAGATCATGTGAGCACTGGAGTTAGAGAGGCAGGGCTGTCCTAGGGTAGCTACTGACTTGCAGGAGAAGTCTGCCTCACAGAGCTGGCAGCGAATCCCATCTCTCTGCCAGAGTTACTGAAGGCAAGCCACAGTAATCGCGGTGGAGAAATGGGTGTTTTCCAATATAAATGAAAGTAGACATTAAAAATCACCAAACAGTACAAGAAAGCCAGTACCCAGAGAATTACCAAATTCAAACACAGAATGAATCCCTGAGAAAGTAGAAAAACATTAGATGGTTATTTTCAGAAAAAAATAGTTATTTTCGGAAAGATGCCTGAGAATATTGCATGAATTAAAAAATACTAGATACTTTAGAAGTTTAAATTTGCTCATTCATAGAAAAGAGAATGATGGAATTCACAAAACTGAAAAGCAAGTTAGCAGTCTGGAGCAGTAAGTTAAAGAATCACAAAAGAGCAAAGGGATCAGAAGCATGAACGAGCAACTAGGAAACCTGGGCACTATTTCTAAGAGGGATTGAGGATTTTTGTAGGGATGTGGAGTTGCTGAGAAACTCCACATGGTGGGAAGAAACGTGTGCTAATGCCACTTCTTGTTTTGGAGTAGGTGAGGATACTGATGAGCCCTAGGTGTTGACAGGAAAATACGAGTCTAAATGTATATGTCTGTGTATGTATATGTGTGCAATAGATACATCTATAAAGATGTTCATGTGCATGTATGCATATAGTTAAGTAGAGTTAGAGTTTCCCTAATAAGATGTATAACCTTCAAACTACCGACTGGAAAGGGAAAAGGGTCTCAGGGTGGTTGAGGATAAAGTCAACTCAATCATTTTAATAAGACAGAATCTTAAGAAGAAAGTATTTTAAAATACACAAAACAAGATGGCAGGAATAGATATAAACATATGTGCCGACACAATAAATTTGAATGGATTGAATTTCTTTTAAAAGACATTAACCCTCAGATTGGGTAAAGAAAGAAAATAATCCAGCTACATGTTACTTACCAAGAGTTATAGGTAAAACTAAAAATAAAAACAAACTCAAAAGAGAGACTTGGAACACGTACAAACACAGGTAAATCAGGACAGGGTTAATATAAAAATGTAGATGGGGAAAATTATCATCAGACAAATTAGCACTTAAGGTAAAATCTTTAATTGGCATAGTCTTTTTATATGATAAAAGATTAAATCCCTAGAAGATATGTGTCATAAACATCAAGACATCTAATAAAGAAGAATTGAAATATAAAAAGCAAAAACTAAAAGACATAGAAACACCAATTGACAAATCCGGGTTCATGGTGGGAAATTCTATAATAATCCTTTATACAGAATTAGCAGTTCAACAGACAAAAGTATAATGAAGGACATGGAGAAGTTGAGCATAAAATAATAAAGTGGTAAAACTGCCCCTGTATTTAAGGATTCCCCCAGATGGGCATTCTCATATGCTATTGACGGAAGTGTAAATTCGTAAAGCTTTTTGGAAAGGTATTACCTATCAGAATTTAGAAAGCTCCCATTTCGACTGCATTTCCACTTGGAGACATCTTTCCTAACTAAATAAAGCATTTGTACTATACCCTAAGATGTTACCAAGGATGTTCATTGCTGTATGGTTTGATCACAAGCATATGAAGACAAACGAGTTGCCCTATTGAAGGGAATTGGCTGAACAAATTATGTTACATCTATATTATGGGATACCGTTTAGCCATTAAAAAGAGAGAAATAGTTCTGTATGGATTATTATGGGCAGATCGTTAAGGTATATTAAGTGAAAAATACAAGATGCAGGACAACACACACAGTTTGGTCACCTCTCTAAAAAATTTCAAAAGGAAATAAACACATCTATAAATAAGCATGAGCATTTGTCTGGGAGATTATACAATGCAAAGAACTGTTAATAATGGTTGATTTTTCCCAATGCTGGTCAGTGCTAAAAATAAATAAATAATGGTTGATTTTGGGACCTGGCGCTGTGGCTCACGCCTGTAATCTTGGCACTTTGGGAGGCCAAGGCAGGTGGATCCCAAGGTCAAGAGATAGAGACTATCCTGCCCAACACGGTGAAACCCGGTCTCTACTAAAACTGCAAAAGTTAGCCGGGCATGGTGGTGCGTGCCTGTAATCCCAGCGACTCGGGAGGCTGAGGCAGGAGAATCGCCTGAACCCAGGAGGCGGAGGTTGCAGTGAGCCGAGATTGCGCCATGCACTCCAGCCTGGTGACAGAGTGAGACTACGTCTCAAAAAAAAAAAGGTTGATTTTGGAAAAGAGATAGGGGTTTGGAATGAGGGGGAAAAAGGCAGCTTTTGCTTTCCATCTTTTTATACTGTAAATGTTTTAACTGTATATATTACTTTTATTCTAAACTGTGGACATGCCTAGTCTATTTTATGATATTTCCTGTGTCTATACAAACGTGTATTCCAGTGTACACTCTATGGATGGCTTAGATTATTTGCTACTTCTTGTTTGTGTTTTCGTGATTCTGTAATTATGCTGAATTAAGTGTTGGCTATTATGTTTAGATTTATTTTATTTTCATACTTAACAAAAGCATACTGAACAGTATCTGTGATGGACACAAAGATAGCTCATTTGTACTGGGTGTGCCAGGCACCAGACCGAGTGCTGGATAAATAACAGCCCAGAAGGAAGCAGATGCCTCCAAGTTACCTAGGAAACTTCAGTCTCATCTTGATGGCTTCAGTGGTTGTAATAGTGATATTTAATGAATCTTTAAAAAACAACAACAACAGCAATGAAAAAACCTTATTAATGAGACCAGGTCTTACTGTTGTCTCTCAGGCTGAAGTGCAGTGGTGGCTCACTGCAGCCTTGACATCCCAGGCTCAAGCAATCCTCCCACTTCAGCCTCCCAAGCAGCTGGGACCACAGGCATACACCACCAGGCCAGGCTAATTTTTTCATTTGCATGTGTATACGTAGAGGTAGGGTCTCCCTATATTGCCCAGGCTGGTCTCAAACTCCTGGGCTCAAGTGATCCTCCTGCCTTGGCCACTCAAAGTGCTGGGATTACAAGGTGTGAGCCACCACCCCAAGCCTGATAAATCTTAATGTAGTACTATTTGAACTCCGTCGAGATGTCCAAACTAGCTAAGAAATACTTAGAAAGGGAATCTGATAGAATGTAACCCTGCTGTAGTTCTTAGTTTTTTGGGTGAAAAAAGGAGCGTGACTTTCCAAAGCTACCTTTGAATAAATGCTTCCCTTAAACTTGAGAAATGTGTTCACCTGCAAGCCTGTCTTTTTAAAGTTTTTTTCTTTATTGCAGGGTAACGCCATCCTCTGAAAATCCTAACGGTGCTACTTCTAGTGTCAGCCAAGGAAAGCCCTCTTTAAGAAGAATTAAAGGGAGATTACACAGAAGCAAAAGCCTTGATAGCATCGATTTCTGTGAGCTCACTGTAAGTGGACTGATCAATGCTTTTCTGTTTTCAAAGAGTATGAAAGTTTGTATTTTATTATTTTCATAAGATGCAACAGGCTTATTTTGTGGCAAGCATTTTTAAATTTTAGAAATGGTTTACCCAACAGGTTACCAACTAGAATGCTTTCTTAACTAGCATGCATATGATATATTTACAATAATGATTCATAATGATGATTCTGATACAAAGATGAAGATAGAAAAATGCTTCCTAATGCTACAAGAAAAATTGATTTAAGTTCAATAGAGTATTAATGTGAATATCTCATAAAATCACAAATCTACATGTTAACGAGACAGGTATCTGATTAACCCCAGACACCCAGCTTCCTGATAGTACCAGACAATAGTTATTCTAGTATTATTAGCACAGATCCCAATTCAGTCAGTTAATGATGGTGCTTTCTTTCTATTCTTTTTTTTTTAAGAGGCAGGGTCTCCCTCTGTTGCCCTGACCACAGTGCTGTGGTGCAGTTGTGGTTCACTGCAGCCTTGAACCCTGTGCTCAAGTGACCCTCTCACATCAGCCTCCCAAGTAGCTGGGACTATAGGCATGTGCCACTACGCCTGGCCAATTTTTTAATATTTTGTAGAGATGGGGGTCTCACTATGTTGCCTAGGGCTGGTTTTGAACTCCTGGCACTTCCTTTTTATTCTAAGTAATTAACATTAATGGCCATATTTTTTTTTTGAGGCCAAGCAACAGGTTCTTATTTCTCATATGGGAATGTGGTAAATTCATGCATGTTTTCAGAGGAACACTGGCACTTAATGCCATAAAGCAAATACTAGAATTTTCTTTGCTGTAAAAGGTTTTATTTCAATTGATGTATCATAAGTTTCAATGGCAAATTAATGAATGTTTCGGTTATTTAGTAGACCTGATATATTCACTTTTGTCCTTTGAGTTTTGAAAATTTTTGAATGAGAAAGGTACCATTGGCCAGTGTTTGAAAAAACGGTGTCAAAGTATGAGACTAAATTCTGTCTTTTTCATCT
This sequence comes from Saguinus oedipus, assembly GCA_031835075.1. Classification (NCBI taxonomy): domain Eukaryota; kingdom Metazoa; phylum Chordata; class Mammalia; order Primates; family Cebidae; genus Saguinus; species Saguinus oedipus. Next base: position 15,349,850 of record CM063174.1, read on the forward strand.
CTTACCTATAACTACTGAAAATGAAGCTCAGCAAATGTGAATACTCTATTATTTTACTTTTTACATTTATTTTTTTATTTTTACTAAAATAATTTTATTCAAGCATTTTACTTTAAAATGTTCCTAAAGACTTTTTATGACACAAGACATAGAGGTAAAATGTGGCCTATCAGAAGACATTTAACGAAGAGCACAAGAAGGCTAAAAAGACAGTAAATTCTTGTTGAATAGGCCTAACAGTTAAGTGACTAAAGAAAATGTAAATGTACTTCAGAATGAAGTGACTTGCTTTTCGAAAGTGAAACATTGAATTCATCAAGAAGCAAGTTTAAATTATTTGCTGGAATATAAACATGGAAATTTAAATTTTATCAGCTTTTTTTCTATTGTGCAAAACATTGTCATTACTCAAGCATAATCACATAACTAATTTTTCATGTCACAAAATATGCTTATTTGCATACACAGAATCATTCTGGTTGGAGAAGAGGTTATAATGTTTCTAGAATGTAATAGACAAAAAGCTTTACAGAGAAAAAGATTGCCTTCAGTTTTCCACAAATAGAAATGACAAATAGAGTTATCTTTTTATCATAATAATTATGTTCCAAAATTATTGAGAGTTTATTTCTGCCTTGTTTCATGAAAGAATTGATCTGGTTGAAGATAGTATGAGGAAAAGATACTACTACCTAGGTGCAGAATTAATTTCTTTCTTTCGATGGTTTTTCCTATTTGACCGTATCTCAAAAGTGAAATGTCTTAGTATCCCTGAAGGGAAGGCATTTCGACATTGATGTTAAAAGAGACGAAAAGTTGACGTTCATAGAAGGCTTATTCCAGGGAGGAGCTGTATATTCTGATGTAATGGTTCACTTGGATTCATGGACTCTGTTGTTTTAAATTTTGGTTTTCTATTGCTGAAGAGTGCATTGAAAGGCCAAGGTCTTTGGTATGCTGACATTTCATCCCTCAGCAATGAGAATGTTTTAATGAAATTTAATTTCTGCAATTAATTTGAGTTTTCTTCAACTGGCGTTCATTTTCTCTCTCAGGTTTTGTGGTCATGGGTGGTGGAACAACAATTTATATTTACTGTATCTTACTCTGCATGTTTTTAGCTTGTTAGAAATTTTTACAATGAGCATATTTCATTTTTAGAAAAGCAATAAACTGATTTTCCAAACAATAGAAAAATAAAAAAGCTTAACAGCTCTTGGCTACTCCCACTTTCTACCATAAGATACAGCAATTAATACTGTAATATCCAAAATATGTAGGGGCATATAGCATCTCTGCCATGGGACTAAAAACAGTTTTTTCCTATGCTTTAAAAATTCTATCTTTTTGGCCAGGCACGGTAGCTCATGCCTGCAATCCCAGCACTTTGGGAGGCCGAGGTGGGCAGATCACCTGAGGTCAGGAGTTAGAGACCAGCTTGGCCAACATGGCAAAACACTCAAAAAACAAAAATTAGCCAGGCGAGGTGGCAGGCACCTGTAATCCAAGCTACTCGGGAGGAAGAGGCAGGAGAATCACTTGAACTCAGGAGGTGGAGGTTGCAGTGAGCCAAGATTATACCACTGCACTCCAGCCTGAGTGAGAAAAACAGACTCTGTCTCAAAAAAAAAAATTGTCTTTTTTTTGAAAGAAGGAAGGGCTACACTTTTGAAAAAACATGGATTAGAGAAGGTTTCATGGAAGATGAAAGGTGTTCAGAATTGTTTTTCTAAGGAAGTTGACTTTGTAATACCTTGTAGAACCAATTTAAAACCTTAGCCACAGAAGTCTAAAGGGAAGAAAGATGTTTGGTAAAGGATCTGTAATGACTTCTAATTACATAGGAATAGAAATCTTTGTTTCCTTTAGAAACTATTAGCCACTATAGATACTTCTTTGTAAATGTTCTTATGGCTCAAACAACTCTGAAAACTTTATGTACTATTTTAAATTTTTATTTTAAAATTCTGTTTAAATGTATGTCTCCCTACGATTGCTGAAGTAAATAGAGAGCCTTAAAATAGGAAAACTTAGACTTACTTAATTATCTCCTGTCATAGATACATACCAAATTTGTATAACCAACAGAATATATTTCTATTTTTATTTTTATGTTTTAATTTTAATTTTTCCAAATTTGTCTAAGAAAAAATACAACTTTTATTGATTTTGGAAAAACATAACAAATGGAGCAAGAGGTCCACTTGCTGTAGTTTCCTGGTTTCAGTTTCTGGCCAAGAGGCCTCAGGTTCCAGCTGAGTCTGTTGGCTTTGGTCCCGGGCATCATCAGAATGATGCCATTTCACTCCTGGGGAGGAGTGATTGTTCCAGCTTTCTCTGTGGGGATTAAATGGGATGGGCATTCCAGTTCATTTTGTAACCCCATAGGATAATTGATTGGCATCCTAGTTTACTGACGGGGACTGGAATCCATCCAGTCTCCCTGGTTTCTTGAGGCAGTATCCCAGAGATGCTTGGTAAAATTCTCTTACACAAAGGCTGGACTCGAAAAGTCTGTTCTGTATATGTGTTTTGCCTAGAAAACCTGAGCCCTTCTTCAGTGTTTTAATGGGTAAAATGGTGTATAAACCAGATGACAGGTTCTTTTTTTTATCCCCCTTGAGGTGATAGACATATTAACAATCAATATGAAAAAGAAAGTGACCTTTTGTCTTTAGATTTAGTGAATGATGTTTATGTTCTTAGCTGTTCCTTTTCACTGTGGTGTTATTGCCTGTTTGGGTTGCAAATCAGGTTTCATTTTTCACTTCTGCCCCTTCCTTTCTCTTGGATTCTAAGTGTATAGTCAAAGAAGTTTAAGTGATAATTTAAAAAGTTAGGAAAGAAACAAAACAAAACAAGTTTGCTTGAAATTTTGCAGGTTCTCTTATCAAACCTCCTCCCTAAAATAGGGGAATGAAGCCTGTTGGGTAAAGTTCATTCTGTTTGGGAGGAAGGTATTCTAGAACATAAACTTAGGCAATTTATTTCCTGATTTGTGTGTGTAAATCTAGATTGCTGCTTATCTCTCTGCCGACAAAAAATACTACAAAAAGTTCTGTGCACAGTGAATAGAAACAATAATCCAATTAAGTTTATGGTGATGTTCCCTTAACCTTGAGTGACAGAGAATTCAGTTATCACTGATAATCATTAGGCAAAAGGGATACATGTTTCAAAAGCTTTAGAGGAGTTTTTGTCATTAGAGGGGAAAATATGTGATAAGACATTATTTGGAGTGTTACATTTGAGTACATTTTTGAGTTAATAAATCACATGTCACTGCTTCCTGAATAATAATTCTGTTTTTAATATCAGTGATTTTTTTTTTCATTCGAAAAGGTACTTCTTTCTCCTGATATAAAAGAGTATCTAGCTGGGCGTGGTGGCTCACACCTTAATCCCAGCACTTTGGGAGGCCAAGGAGGGTGTGGATCACCTGAGGTCAGGAGTTTGAGACCAGCCTGGACAACCTGGTGAAACCCTGTCTTTACTAAAAATACAAAACTTAGCTAGGTGTGGTGGCAGGTGCCTGTAATCTCAGCTACTCAGGATTACAGGATTGAGACTCTATCTCAAAAAAGAAAAAAAAATCCATGCAAACCAACAGGAAATATCTATAACCCTGTGAAGATTTCAGTGATAAAAATTTCTCTTCCTCACTCTACCCCTCAAGACTTTCTATTCTGAGACTGGTGAAACCCTCAGAGGCCTTGGGGACCTGTATTGACACAAAACTGCCTTTTGACTTTGAACACATCCTAAGTTTTTTTCCACGTTGGGCACCTGGTTGGTGAGAGAGGAGCTGGACGTGAAATGGTGAGAACGCGGTGGAAGGAGAGCCCATGGAGGGACATGGACACCACTTCTGGACTTCCCGGTTCCATGGGAGAATATGGCCTGTTCCCCTTTTCTCACTCCCACTCTTACCACCAGTGGTTTCCTTACCAGTGCGAGAGCCTGGAAGAAACTGCAGGGAGCATCATGGGCTCCTCTGCTCTGGGCGAAGAGTGATGATCGAGTGGTTATGGTGGTAGAAGTAGTGGTGGTGGAGGTGGAGAGGGTGTTGGTAGTGGTGCTGGAGGTGGAGGTGGTGTTGGAGGTGGAGGGAGTGATGGCGGAGGTGGAGGGGGTGATGAAAGAGGAGGTGGTGGTGATGATGGAGTGGTTATGGTGGTAGAATTGGTAGTGGTGATGGTGGTGGAGGTGGATGTGGTGGCAGTAGTAGTAATGGAGGTGGAGGTGGTGGAAGAGTAGGTGATGAAGGAGGAGGTGGTGGTGGTAGAAGTGGAGGTGGTGGTTGTAGAGGTGGAAGTGGTAGAGGTGGTGGTAAAGGAGTAGGTTGTGGTGGTAGAGGTGGTGGAGGTGGTAGAGATGGAGGTGGAGGTGGTGGAGATGGAGGTGGAGGTGGTGGAGATGGAGGTGGAGGTGGAGGTGGAGGTGGTGGAGGTGGGGTTGGTGGTGGTGGAGGTGGAGGTGGGGGTTGTAGAGGTGGAAGTGGTAGAGGTGGTGGAGGTGGGGGAGATGGAGGTGGAGGTGGAGGTGGTGGAGGTGGAGGTGGTATGGAGGTGGAGGTGGTGGAGGTGGAGGTGGTATGGAGGTGGAGGTGGTGGAGGTGGAGGTGGTTTGGAGGTGGTGGAGGTGGTGGAGGTGGTGGAGGTGGAGGTGGTGAAGGTGGTGGAGGTGGAGGTGGTGAAGGTGGTGGAGGTGGAGGTGGTGAAGGTGGTGGAGGTGGAGGTGGTGAAGGTGGAGGTGGAGGTGGTGGAGGTAGAGGTGGAGATGGTGGTGGTGGAGGTGGAGGTGGTGGAAGTGGAGGTGGTGAAGGTGGTGGAGGTGGAGGTGGTGAAGGTGGTGGAGGTGGTGGAGGTGGAGGTGGTGGAGGTGGAGGTGGAGGTGGTGGTGGTGGAGGTGGAGGTGGAGGTGGTGGAGGTGGTAGAGGTGCTGGTGGTGGAGGTGGAGGTGGAGGTGGTGGTGGTGGAGGTGGAGGTGGAGGTGGTGGAGGTGGTGGTGGAGGTGGTGGAGGTGGTAGAGGTGGTGGTGGAGGTGGTGGAGGTGGAGGTGGAGGTGGTGGAGGTGGAGGTGGAGGAGGTGGAGGTGGAGGTGGAGGTGGTGGTTGTAGAGGTGGAAATGGTAGAGGTGGTGGAGGGGTGGTGGTGGAGGTGGAAGAGGAGGAGGTAGTGGTGGAGGTGTTATTAGTAATAGGTGTGGACTGGGCCTTCTTTTCTTACAGTGGGTGTGGTCTTTCATGTTTTGAGGTTGTTGAAATGTTCCTGTTTGTAAATAACAGAACACTGACTCAAACTGGTTTAAATAATAAAGATATTAAGTCATATACTAGAAGTTCAGCAGTAGGATGTTCTTTAGGGTTAATTGCATCCTGTGGGTCTAGTTCCATTTTCCTGGGATGCTTTGCATCTCCCTCCTCTGCGTTGACTTCATCGGTAGGCTTGTGCCATGCTGTGGGCAGCAGTTCAGGCCTCACGTCCACAGGGATAAAGGCAGGAAGGGGCAGTGTCTCTTTCTGTGGCTCTCTTTCAAGCATGGGAAACTTCCCCTAAAGTTCTCCTTCCTTTCTCATTTCTGTCTCACTGGGCCTTATGCTGGACCAGGCTCGGACCTGGCAATCGTCCTCAATCAGCTTTTGGCTGATTGAGTGATTGTCATTTAAAGTAAAGTAACAGGAGCTTTTTTCTCTTGTAGCAAGGAGGGTGGGAGCAGGCAGCCCAGGGTTGGCACAGCTGCGCTGTGATGTTCCCAGAGACCCGCCTTCCCCACTGTTCCAGGCTGCCCTTGTTTTATAGGCCTCAACCCTCATTCGTTCAGTCTCTAGGTGGCTGCTGTGTCTCTGCCCTCACATCTTGTATTTCCCACAAAAATAAATGGGACAGGGTAAAGGGACAGAAAACTCTTCTAGTGAAGCTCTGCTCTTTCGTTCCAGAGGAGATGCCCTCCCCAGGGACATCTTCCTGCATCTCCTTGGCAAGAATTGTATCACATCGCCATTTCCTGTTCTAAGGGAGAGTGCAAAGTGGGGAGTTTTGGTGGCACAGGCTCCTAGGGATGATAATGGGGTTCCGCTAGTAAGGAAGAAGGAGGGAATGATACTTGGTAGGTAACTAGCAGGGTCTGCTCCACAGACACCTCCCAGCAAGTCTTAACTCACCACAGTACCAACCAGAAAATTAATGCTCCAGTAAAAGCCAACTCGTAAGTAAGTTAAATTATAATTGATATCATGGCATTACGGGAGAGATGTATCTGAGGTGTCTGCATAATTCAAAATTCCTGTTCAAAAAGAGACTATTTTTCCCATAGGCCTCACAGTAAGCTACGAGTATGGTGGCTTATTTCTGTTTTCAGATAAATCGGTTTGCCATGGACCAGTAGTAGACACACAGGTTAATTCACCCAGTGTGCCAGTTTAAAATTATGTTATTTAGGTGCTTATTTTTAATTTGGGGCATTTGCATAATTTCAGATGTGTTTATGAAATGAGACTTTATTAATGTTTTATGTTATATGATTTAGATTTATACAACTAAAACTGGCATAAAATAATGACCAAATTGTTCAGTTTAAGAAGGCAGGAAAGTGAGTTAAATATACATATATATATATATGATATAAATATGTATCATGTATATGATGCAACTATATATAATATATGATATAAATATAGATGATATAAACATAATGTATATGATATAAATATATATTATATATGGTATACATATATTATATATTATATATATGTATATGTGTGTGTGTGTGTGTGTGTGTATATATATATATATACACACTTTTATTTTGAGATGGAGTCGTGCTCTGTTGCCAGGCTGGAGTGCAGGGGTGCAATCTCAGCTCGCTACAACCTCCACCTCCTAGGTTCAAGCAATTTCCCAGCCTCAGCCTCCTGAGTAGCCGGGACTATAGGTGCGTGCCACCATGCCTGGCTAGTTTTTTGTATTTTAGTAGAGACGGGGTTTCACTATGTTGGCCAGGATGGTCTCGATCTCCTGACCTCATGATCCACCCTCCTCGGCCTCCCAAAGTGCTGGGATTACAGGCATGAGCCAGCCTGCTCAGCCGAAAGTGAGCAACATGTTTTACAGCAATAACAAAATGCAGCCAAATGGCTAAAATACAGAAAGATTTAGTGTCTGAAGTAGTATTTTTAGTTAGACCTGTGCAAACTTGTCTATCTAGGATAAATTGTTCCCTGAATTATCCCTCATTCAGGAAGTCTTTGTTTTACTGTGCAACTTTACAGGATCCCTCATGTTAGAATTTGTGTGTTCATGTTGCTTCCCCAATTTCAGACAGCTTATGTGCCATAAAACTAGACTGCTTCATAATACCTGGCATAATGTTAAGGGTTTAGTGGAGCTCAGTATAAATATTTGTTGAATGAATGAATAAATATGATGACGTGAATAAATGGCCTTGCTGGCAGCTAGGCCACGAGAGAGGCCCTGAAAATGGAAACAGATATCAGCCTTTCCCTGTCCTTCACGGCCTTGACAAATTTAAAGAATCTTCAGTCTGGGTTCATCGAGTGTTTCTTCATGAGCAGATTCAGGTACCATGGAAATGATGCTGTGTTTCTCAGAGCCTCGCGTCGGGAACATGCCGTGAGGTTAACCTCACTGGCCTTTGCATGTTGTGGCCGCCAGATTCTTTCATACTTAATTCACCATGTGGTCCTCTTGGTAATTTATTAGTATTTTGTGGTGAGATGTTTCAATATTACACTGGTGTCTCATCAGACTCTCATCCACTAGCCCTACCCTCCATGGATGAATCCTGCCCAAATCAGCCACTTCTATGCTGGTTGCCAAATAGTGATTTTATATTTTTTTCATTCATTCTACGTTTATTAGTTGGCATTTCACTGTAGAAAAAAGCTTTCCCTTGTCTATTTATTTGTATTGTCATTCATTTCTTTATAACAATGTTGACTCATGGATTCCTGTGATTTAGACAGTGGGGGCTCCTTCAGGCTGGCTCCCCTGATGTTGTGACATGTCTCTTTCAATCTTTGAACACTTCTTGTTTTCTGCATATTGTGTTCCAGGTTTAGTTTATGCTTTTGTTGCACCAGTCCTGGAACAAGCCATTTCTTCAAGGAGGCTTTAGTTTCCTTTGATGGAGGATGGTATTTAGAAACCATGATGTAGGGGGTTCAGTGTGCTCATTTCTTTGATGTCTGTACATTTCTTCTCAGCCCTCTCAGCAGACAGCAGAAGAGATACAATGAATATAAATGAACTTGCAAGCACATACACATACACACAGTCCTCTGTAATCTGTATCCTTCTCTGTGTGTGTGTGTGTGTGTGTGTGTGTGTGTGTGTAATAGCCTTAAGTTCTCACTGATACTCTAATTTCAGTTCCTTGCCTTATGGTTCTTTCTAGCTTTTCTCCCTTTCTGTGTTCCAGTAGTGAGATACCTTGCTTTCACTGTCCTCATCCCTTTATTTGTTGCTCTCAGGCTTACTCTTGGCTCAGTGTAAGCAGTCTCCCAAGCACGCTGATCCCCTTCTGCCCACCAGTGCCCAGTACAGTGTCCTGGGCATTGGGTTTCATGCTGCCCATGGGCCTCCATGTGGCTCAGGGGGAATACTTGGCAAGTGAGATTTTTGTGTAGAGAGAGAAGTAGAGGAAGCTCTTATCTCAAATGGAGTGGTTTGAATTAATAAAGTTTGTAGGGTAGTTTCAGCTTCTCACTGAGTACATGCTGAAATCTTACCAACTGACTTGGCTGTGTCTTCCTGTTTGGAAATTAGTAAAAAGAATATCAGTTGGTGATTCTTAGAATAAAAGCTCTTACTTTTTCCAGATTCTCCTAGCTAACATAATTCCTACTTAGCCCCATACTCGTATTACATGCATTGTCTATACATGCACTGGACATTTGGCTCCAGTGCTAGGCCCTAGACCTTTTGGTCTTGGGGACATTTTGGCTTAGTCCTTGTCTCTGTGATCATATTGCTTACCAGTGAGGAAGGTTAGTATGAGATCCCAAGTGATCACAAGTGTATAAGTATGTGGGAGGGTTGGATGTATGTTAAAGTAGACCAATCCTGCAGAATATTTCATAATGACGATTCTGGTAGAAATAGTCAACATAAAACAAGATGGACACTGGGTTAAGTGGTATAGTCCAACTTGATACAGTTGAAAAGCTGACAGAAGAAATAAAATTAAAATCGATATTTGCTGATATTTAATACAGTAACATTTGTTTTTTAATTCAGATCAACAAAAGAATAAAATATTTGTGACAGCTTGAAAATCTTCAGACTTTGATCCAGGATATTGGACTTTATAAAATAAGCAAAAAGCAGTAGCCAGTAGAGAGAATTCATAATGACTGAAGCTATAATTGGTACATATTTGATGTAGGTAAAATCTGATTGATTTAAAATTTACCTAGAAAATCCTTTATCTCAGTGAAAATAATTGCAGAAGAAGATCAGTTGAAGAAGGAAAAAATTAGCCATTTCATATACATTAGAGAAAACTGAACAAGGGATTAGATTGGCTTTATGAAATTAAAGTATTTTGTCAATAAGATGTTATCAGTGTTGATATAATTCCAATTCACATATTTGTATTTATAAACATAGGGTCAAAAATTCCTTGGTGCCCCCCCTCACCTCCAAAAACAGTTGGTCACAGTATTCACTAGGTCAAAAATGTGATATTAAAAGGTCAAGTACCTGTTTTCTAATAATTTCTAATTTTTACATACAAAATATTTCCTTTAAGTAGCTTACCAGGTAGAAAATTTTTGTTTAGTGTTATTTAGTTTTGTGTTTTTAATAAATATCAAAAGAAGCCAGAACTCTAACTTGTAAAGTAGTCATTAGATTTTCCCTAATTGTACAATTAGGGAAAGGAGGATTAGCTAAATTCATGGATCTGACTGTAAATTCATTTTTTTCTTTCTTTTTTTGAAATGGAGTCTCACTCTGTCGTCCAGGTTGGAGTGCAATGGCGTGATCTCAGCTCACTGCAACCTTCACCTCCCATGTTCAAGCAATTCTCCTGCCTCAGCCTTCCGAGTAGCTGGGTCTACAGGCGTGCGCCACCACGCCTGGCTAATTTTAGTAGAGATGGGGTTTCATCATATTGACCAGGCTGGTCTCAAACTCCTGACCTTGTGATCTGCCCACCTCGGCCTCCCAAAGTGCTGGGATTACAGGCATGAGCCACTGCACCTGGCCATAAATTCATTTTTTAAAATAGACCTTTTCCATCATATTTTATGTCAAAAGAGGATACCGCCTGCTGTCTCTCTCACACACATAAAGTCCCTTATGGCTATCATCTAGAGTTACTTGGTCTCACCACTGTTTTATCATGGATTGCAGTTATCTTACTTATTCTTTCATCTGTCTCAATGAGAAAGTGCGCTCCATCAGGGCACAGGCCAGGGTAGTTTTGTTCTTTCTTGTATCCTCAGTGTGTATGCACCATATTGTTTTATCCATAATGGGTGCTAAAGATTGTTGATTTGCCAAAATACAGATAGTATTGACTTAAAAGGAAGAAAAGATAAATGACTTGGGAGTTGATTCTTACAGGCGCTCATGAACAAGTCCCCTCCCTAGCAGGTCCCCCTGGACCTGCCCTCGCCAGTCCCAGTTCAGTGAGCATCCGGCCTGTGTTGCTGACTTAGGTGTCAGCAAACTGCACAGGACATCAGAGTGTGCTGTGGCCCGCCCCCAGCCCTCTGTGGAGGTATGCACTGCTGTGGTAAAGGAGTCTTCCAGAATTATCACCCTTAGTAATTTTCCAAATGGAGAGGAGCCAGAGAGATCTGAGGCTTTTTTGCAGAAAAAGGAATCCAGCTATTTTTATAACTTTGGGAGTTCCAGAGACCAGTCTGAAAGCAGTTTGCCAAGTGACAACTAATTAGTAGAAGACTTTTGCCCTTAATAGATACTTTCTTCATTAAACTGTAAATGTCCAGATATTTCCAAAGGACTCTTCCAGACAGCCTTGCAAGAACTCTTGTTTTAAAAAATGGTTCTAAGTACAAAGGCTGCAAACACTCCATTCTTGTGAGTGGTATCGGCCTTCTTCTCCACCAAACGGGCTTTCTGGATTGGTTTTGCAGCTCAGTGTTCTGTCTCCGTTCCAGTGGACCTGTGCCATCATTTCTCATCTCTTTAGAGTTTCTTTTCATCAGCAGCTGCTAGTTAGGGAGCTTATTACTCTGACTTTAGGCAGAATTTTATTCATCAGAAATGAGTAGAAAATATAGGCCTTTTAGAAATGTGGTTCTTAATGAAAAGAATAGAGAAAACGTTATTTCAAAGAAGAGAATATGACGTGTTCAGTATTCTGCTTTAAGAAGTATTTCATGAGGTTTCTCATGAAAGCGGTTCCTGGATTTTGCTTGACCCTCTCTCTCAACGCAGCTCTGGTTGGCTGGGATGGAGACTGCAGCCACCTCTACTCCCCATTTCTCCAGTTGCTTCCCTCCCCACAGCCTCTTCATGCAGACCAACACAGCAGCCTCACAACCAGAACAGTTTGAGCCTCACTTTAGGTTCAGCTGGGACTCCCCTGTCACATCACGTGCAAACACATACATGCACACATGCACGCAGACCACTGTCATCATCTTGTCTCTTTAAAATGGTCACAGTCTAGTGGAGCAGGCAAAAATGTAAACAAACGCATGATACATGTACAATGGTGGAGGCTGTACAGAGTGCCTTGGGGGATGGCTAAGTGCTCAAAGCTGCTTTGTACAAAAGGAATCACAAAGAAGGTGGCTGTGAAACTGGATCTGGAAGGACACATATTACTTTTTGGGCAAAAAGTGGGGAGGTGTTGAGGGAGCAAAGCAGGGATCAGAGATGGAGCTCCCACCACCTGGTGGAAGGAAACTGCCAGTGGCTCCCAACCCTAGAACTCTCTAGAGATGCCCCATGAGGGTGGCCTCAAGCTCCCATGCCCTTTTCCAGCCAGAGTAGCTCTGCTTTTATCTGTTCTACTGGAGGGTGAGGAGCACAGACCATTTTATTTGGGAAAAAAAAAATTTACAGCTAGGATGGTTTTGTGAACAGAGAGGACTAAGGCAGAGCCAGGGAACCTCACCAGTGCACAGGCAGTCAGAAGGGGAGGGGCCAGCAAAGGAAACTCCTGGGTAGAGGCTAAAGAAGCAGAACACGGGAGTTTCTGGAAAGGAGGAGCAATCCAGAGAGACGTGTGTGGCCTCCAACAGGTGGGGAGGGCAAAGGCAGCGTGGGCCTGCCAGCAGTCAGAGGAGGTCATTTGAGGAGGCAGAAGTAGAGTTCATCTTTTATTTTTGCTAATCTTGAAAGGAGGGATAATGTAATTTTTTAAATACACTCACAGAGCAGAGAGCCATCAGCGCTTCAAAATCTCCAGGGCTGATGGCATGAATTTTTGACAGTTTTCATGTATTTCCCACAGTTACAGCTCCCTCCATCCCCATCTATGAAAGTGGTACAATGCAGTGGACTCATCTCTGGGCATTGTGCTCATGGTGGTCATTGGCGCAGCGGGGAGGGTGGGGGTCACTTGGAGGTGATTGGTGATATAGGCCGAGGGCAGTGGGGTGGCAGGCAGGCCAGAGGAGGTTGAAAATACAGAAATATAAAGATAGAATGTTTTCATGTGTGTTGAATGAAATTCAGTGATATGGAAATCATTCTTTTTTATCTAATGTTAATCTGTTTCAGCTTTTCAGAGATGATCTTAGATGATTTCATTACTTTTCAGTCCATGAATGGAGTAATTTGATCTCCGTGTTTGTTATGGAACAGTAAATCATCTCTGAGGAACATAATAAATAACACGGCATATCTCTCTGTGTGCACATACACATAATTTCAAGTACAGGTAGAAAACTGGTTGAATTTATCTTGAAACAGATGCCATTCTGTTCCCTCTAGTCTAAATGAAAGTAGCTTAGCTTACCTGGTTATTATGTGACTGCTGAGCATTAGAATGAAAAATGGACATTTTAGAATATGTTGTTTTCTATCTCTGCACATGTTCTCTTTTCGGTGAGTCCCACATTTTGTAGTAGTTTTGTGAGGCCTCTGTACCTGATGCAGAGGGGGAGGGCCACCTGCGACATGGGCACATGCTCTGTATGCTGGCTCTGGCAAGCTTGATAAACCAAGACGAAAGGAATCACTTTGTCTCCTCAGTGATTTACTCTTTTCTTTCCTATGACAAGTGTGGAAATCAATGTTACAGTTAAGTTCTCTTTAGTTACATCTTTGTAGGTTACAGGAAGGCCCATTTCTCAGAACCTGATTTGGATGCTGTCACAAGCCCCGCACAGTCTTCCCCAGAATATCTTGTGGCCTGCTTGTTCTGGAAGTCTCACAATGAGAGTCACTAACAGGCTTGACAATGGCTCTGTTTCCAGAGTTTGTATTCAAATGTGTGGTGTCTTCATCCTTTTTGGCTGCTGTAGTGTAATATCATAAACTAGGGGGCTAGGGCGTTATAAACAACAGAAGTCTATTTCTTACAGTTCTGTAGTCTGGGATGACCAGGATCAGGGCATCCTAGATTTGGTGTCTGGTGAGGGCCCGCTTCCTTGTAGACAGACATCACCTCATTGTGTCCTCGCATGGTGAAAGGACGAACAAGCTCCCTTGGGCCTTTTTTGTAAGGGCACTGATTCCGTTCATGAGGGCTCCACCCTCAGGACCTAATCGCCTCCCAAAGGCCCCACCTCCTAATAACATCATTTTTGGGGTTAGGATTTCAACAAATGAATTTTGGAGGATGCAGACATTCTAACATGGTGTATAGATGAGTGGTGCTTTTCCTTGCCTTCTCTTATGACTCACCAGCATTCCAGCTGGCTTTCACCTTCAGAGGCACTAAGAGCCTGCACTAGGGATTGGGGGACAGAGTGCAGGCTTGGGAAATGGCTAGTGGTGGGTAGAACAGGTGTAGGCTCTGGTTTGGGTTGAGAACCAAAGGGAACTGAAGCATTCCCAGAGAGACTTCAGGCAGGTGGGGGTGGAAATGGAGGGTCACAGACTGCAGAGTGTGTACCAGGCAGAGAGAGAAGACCAAAAGCCCCCAGTGCCAAGATGCATCCTTTGCCCTGAGTACCTACAGGGCACTGTTATTTAGGAATAGTAACTAAAAGAGCGTATGTCATGGAGCATTACCAGCAAAGTAGAGTTGTGAACAGGAAATGTGTTTAACTTGAGCCTCAACATCATCTCAGAACTTGAGTCTTCCATGTTGGCTGCATCCGTGGGAGGGAACCTTACATAAGGCATTGTGCAGATACAAGCTGTTGTCTCCATACTCCAGCAGTTATTATTGTGTGTTCACATTGTCCAAGACACTGAGCCTGGGAAAAAGGTATCCTTTCTGCTTAGTAGACGGTACCTTAAATCTTCCAACAGCCAGAAATGGGCATTTAACATGACAATTTTAGAGATGAACCTGCTTCCTTATGCCCCAGGGCAAGCTGGCCAGCTGTGCAAGCTTTTCAGCCACATGGGGGCAGGGCTTTCTAGCGTGTACAGTCAGGAAGCTTTGGCGAAGTCGTCCTGTTTGTGGTTAAAACACTTTACTTCATTCTTGCTACCTATTGCCCACCATAACTCTACTTAAATTTATAATGGATGGACTTTAATGTGGAAATGAAAGTGGGATAATCTTTTCAGTTTTAAGTTATTTTTGTTGTTTGAATTGCTGGAAGTGATTGATATTTTGAATGGTGCTGCTTAGGGCAGAGTGGGAATTTCAGCCACCCTGTGCTTACTCGAAGGTGATTTATATACCAAGAACTGTGATAAATGGGGGGTGGCAGTGGAGTGACCTAGTGCTCCGTTTTGTTCTCTGGAGTGAAAATGAAAGTGCTTCTGCCCTTTCTTAAGGAATTCTGTGCTGTCAGAAAGAAGTCAAGCTTTTCTTCTTGTTTACTTTCTAAAAGTATATTGGTCAAAATTCTTTATTTAAAACTAGCTGTATATTGGTACTCTTAAGTTTTTGACCACTTTAAAATCATGGTTTGATATTCATTTTCATGTTTAATATAACATAAGCCATCTTTGTAAGCATTTGTTAACTTTGTTTCTCTATTTTCTATTGTGTATTAAATTTTGAGATATTTATTATAGAGAATTAAAACCATAAATTAATTTTAAAAATGTTTTTGTCTTTTTCCTTTTGCTCTAAGTATATACTTTGACTTACTGCATTTTATTTAGGTAACTCAGTCACTGACCTTCCCATACCATTTTTGCATGAAAATTTTACAGTGTTTTGGAACTTTCATAATTCAGTATATTCATGTTACTGCTGTTTCCTTTTTAAAAACCTGTTTTAACCTTAGGCTTCCACATAAATGTGATTCTTTTTATATGCCAAATAGAACAAGCACGTTACAGGCCCTGTATTCACAGCAGAATGTTGGAGATGGACTACTTAATTTTAAATGCTTCAATTTCTTTTCTTCTTGAATATGTTAAGTGAGATACAATAAGATTGACAAGACATACTCTTGCTTTGAGGCAGGCCACATTTTAGTTTTTGGGTTTTTTTTAAGTGTAACCAAGATTTAGCATCTGATAATTTAATTTCTTTTCTAGTGGATGGGAAATGCTTGCCTTTGTACTTTTCCATATGTAGATATATTTTGAACCAGGACAAAAGAACACCCCAGCTGCCTCCTCAGTTATCAGGGGTGTCACTTAGGAAAAACCTGGAGGGTCATGCTGCTGCCCTTCTTGACTCATTCTCCAAATGAGGATTGTGTTAAGTACGACTCTTCGTGTCATTGCGTATCTTTGACTGGGTCTGTGTTGTTTGCTGTAGGTTGGATGGTTGTTTTGTCCTTGGCATCTGATGTTCAAATGGGTGTTTTATAACTGCTTTCTAAAGCTATTAGGTACTGCTGTGTAGAACGTTAATGAAGTTACTTTAGAGCCAGTTGCTTTTTCAGTATTCCTTTTTCCCCTTAGTTTGCATTTCGGAAGAGGCAATACATAAATTTACTGCTACTTTTTTCTCAGTCTTTTCTCAGATTAGTTTTAGATGATGGTTTTTATTTTAAAATATAATTTTCAGTTTCTTTGTTTGAATGATATAAAATGAGAAAGCTAAGAATTTACCCAATAAAAACCAATACATTTGTAAGCCTGGGGATCCCCAAATTTTTGTTCAAGTTTTGGTTTTCTAGTATATTACTATCTGATGCTAGTCTTTATTTATTTATTTAAATTTGCCAGATTAATAGTTTTACAAATACCATAGGTGAGACTCTTAAACAGAGATCTTCTCTAAGCATAAATCTTATAGTACTCATGTTATGTATAATATGTAGTTATGAAATGTAATAGTCTATAATAGTAGTATGGTTTGCTAACCACTGAAAGAGTTGTATACATTTCAGAACTTATAAATTTCATAATACTTATAAATGTTAGGTTATAACACATACCATAACTTATAATAAGTAGTTAATGAGTTGTTTGTTGTAACATGGGTGTTTGCCCATAGGTATGGTGGGAAATTGGCTGGAGAAGGAAATGAAAGGAAACCAGAAACAAGGGATCCCAGGGTAAAGGCGATGAGCTGTGTAGCTGGACTCCACTGGGCTGCCAGCATTCGGAGTACATTTTCTAAGGAAACTTGATAAACCCAAAGTGAATCTTGTCAACCCAGTAGAGTAGTCTGTAAGCAATAACAGTACTTTTATTCCACTAGTTAGTGGTAGTGACATGAATTTGGGAGCACAGGGATCCCTAAAAATTTGTAAGATTGAGATACGGTTAGCATCCCCAGGGAAAAGGAGCTGGTCTTCTGCAGGACACTGGAGATGTGTGCAGTAAGCTGGGGTCTAGTCAGACTGCAGTACCTGGAGTACCAATCTGAAACTAAGCCAGGAGTCGAGCAATGAGAGCTGCAGATGTGGGAAACAAAGCCTGAGTTTGGAGAGCCAGCGGGTGGCCCTCTAGATCCAGACACAGGAAGCCTGAAGGCTTAGTCAGGGTGGCTTAGGAAGGTGCTAGGGCTGAAGCAACAAGGAATGAGCCACAATGTCTGCAACAGGCTGGACAGGGGAAGGCAGTCACTGACAGGTGCTGACAACATAGAGCCGATAGAAGGTGAAGACTGAGTGGACCACTCTGTTCAGTATTTAGTGGCCTGTTACTGTTCTCTATAGAAGTGTTTAATTTTTAACATGTGTCTTTTTTTTAAAGTGAGAGAGTGTTGAGTATCTTTAAATGCCTATGGAGAGCCTTTGAAGACACCAGAGGGAAAAGGAGAATGGAGGGCCCTGGTGCTGTAGGGAAGAGACCGATGGATGGAGTCTAGTGCATAGGAGTGGGGAGAACACCCAGCGAGGAGGAGGGAACTCATATAGAGATGAATTTGGGATTGGGAGGTAGTTTCATTCCCTAAGTGGGCATTGAGATTGCCAATTGAAGAAGAGGGAGAAGGTGGGGATGCTACAGGGAGGTGATGATGTAGGATTGCTGCTGAGGAGCAGCGGAAGGAGACAGAACACTGGCTAGGAACATGTTGAGGACTGTACCAGGACCAATCTGTGTCACTGTCTCCAGCAAAGCACATTTGCCTGGGGGTGGCAGTGGAGAGCTGACATTGCTGGTTTTGAAGGTTGTATGTGGAGAAAGGCAAAAGAAGGAAATAGCTGTGATTAAACCTGAGAGGGTGATTGAAGTGATCACCCTCACTCAGGGGACCAGATTGATGATGCAAGGAGGTGAAGTCAACAGGGACTGGGATGGAGGGGACCTCTTGAGCAACACAGGAGCTTTGGCCTAAGCATTAGATGTGAGCATTTAAAAGGTTGGCAGGGGAACTGTGGTGAGAAAGACCATGCATGGTTTTGGGATTGTGCTGTAGGAATAGAGCAGAGATCAGGTTCATTTGAGGACTGGGAAAGCCAGGAGTTTTGAAATCCTTTGTAATGACCATAGGTGGTGTGATGCAGGCATTAGAGTCTTCAGCAATTCCTGGCTCTCTGTCCTAGTCATGGCTAGTTTTGTGCTGCTCTGGCGACATTTCCAAAGCTACCAGCACCTCAAGGGAGATATAAGAATTTTAAGAAAATGCCTGGCAATAATTACTACAAGACACAGGCTTAGAGAGTTGTTATTTTTTATTGGAACAGAAGAGGTGAATATAAAGTTTAGAAGGTAAATGTAAGAAATTTAAATTTGGTTGAAATTCAAGGAAAACTTTGAGAATAAGAAACGCTTGAAAGAAGAAAAAGATGTTCTGTGGAGGCAGTTTGAACTGATTAAAAAGTTGAACGCTAAATGTTCAGATGACCTAGGAGAGCTACAAGTGTGGCTGGTGAGTGTGAAAACAACCGGAAAAGAGCTCATGTGAGCAAGAGAAGAAATATCTGTGGAATGTGGAATAATGTGAGTACAGTAATTTCTTTGTGACTTGATTTCTAACAGTCACTCTCTAGATATTTCAGAGAGAAATAATTCTGTTTCTCTCTGATGGCCTTGCTTTGTTATCACCTTAAAGACTTCCAGGATGGGCGTGGTAGTGGCTCACACCTGTAATCCCAGCACTTTGGGAGGCTGAGGCGGGCTGATCACAAGGTCAGGAGTTCGAGACCAGCCTGGACAATATGGTGAAACCCTGTCTCAACTAAAAATACAAAAATTAGCTGGGCATGGTGGCAGTATGTGTAGTCTCAGCTACTTGGGAGGCTGAGGCAGGAGAATCATTTGAACCCAGGAAGTGGAGGTTGCAGTGAGCCAAGATCATGCCACTACACTTTAGCCTGGGTGACAGAGCGAGACTCCGTCTCAAAAAAAAAAAAAAAAGACTTCCGAGACTCTACTTTCTCTTCCTGTTCTCCATCATGGCGCAGGATCAAGGTGAAAAGGAGAGGAACTTCGCATCCGCAAGCTCTGTCTCAACATCTGTGTTGGGGAGAGTGGAGACAGACTGACCCGAGCTGCCAAGGTGTTGGAACAGCTCACAGGGCAGACCCCTGTGTTTTCCAAAGCTAGATACACTGTCATATCCTTTGGCATCCGGAGAAATGAAAAGATTGCTGTCCACTGCACAGTTCGAGGGGCCAAGGCAGAAGAAATCTTGGAGAAGGGTTTAAAGGTGCGGGAGTATGAGCTAAGAAAAAACAACTTCTCCGATACTGGAAACTTTGGTTTTGGGATTCAGGAACACATTGATCTCGGTATCAAATATGACCCAAGCATTGGTATCTACGGCCTGGACTTCTGTGTGGTGCTGGGTAGGCCAGGTTTCAGCATCGCAGACAAGAAGCGCAGGACAGCCTGCATTGGGGCCAAACATAGAATCAGCAAAGAGGAGGCCATGCGCTGGTTCCAGCAGAAGTATGATGGGATCATCCTTCCTGGCAAATAAATTCCCGTTTCTATCCAAAAGGCCAATCAATAAAAAGTTTTCAGTGAAATGTAAAAATAAATAAGTAAATAAATAAAGACTCCCACATTTAACTTACTAATTTATTTTAAACTACATGAAGATCACAACTATTTCAGGAGCTGAAATTGTTAAACATTTTGTAAATCTGCAGTCAAATGAAAATCTTTGCAAACTGTGCTTCCTCAAGTCACATCAACTCTTCACACTACTCATAACAAAGCTAATTGGCTTTTGTTTCTAATGTAGGTTTGTATTTGTTTGAAGTTGAAAACTACTTTAGAAGTTCCAAGTATTTCAGTTGTAGGCTTTAGTTATGTATATACATAGAAGGTGAGTGCTCTTTTTAGGATTTTATTACTCATAAATTTTAGATCCCTTTTTAAGAAGTGGTTAAGGAAGGAGCTCAATAAGCTTTCTTGTTTCTCTGGTTTGTTGGCTTTATGACAGTGGATGTGTCTATTAGTGTTTTAAGTTGGTGTCATTAAAAGTAGGGCTGAGAAGGGAAGTGAGGGTTTGGGTATGGAAGGGATTGGAAAGATCACAGTGACAACCCAGCCCTACCTCTTAGTTACAAAAGAGCAACGTCAATATAAACTTAATGCGAATACTGTGAATCATTATATTCCTTGTTGAATCACAGATGTGTAGGAAAACATGGGTTGGGTGTTTCTCCTTGAATTGTTTTGCTCTTAATGCTGTACCTTAAACTAGTAATTATGCAATTGACCACGTAGCACAGAAACATTCAGTACGTGTAGCATGCACCAATATTTATTGACTGCCTACTACAGATGAATACTTGTGTTATCAAAAAATAATATTAAAATAAATGAATATTTTGCTGATTTTAAGGAAACCAGTTTCTCAGTCATTTGTGTCAGTGTTTAATTAGCTTTAAACGTTCCCCAGAGTTTCAATTGTTTTGAAGTTTCACCCAAATACCATTCTTGGTCCTTATGTCATGGGTGAGTTGAAGCAAAGACATAATGAGAGATTTTTTTTTTCTGTCTCTTGTAAGCCCTCAGATATAGTTTCGTGTGGACGCTTCTCGATTTAAGTTGAGTTTTGTCCCATGATGCACCTTGGTGCTAAAATTACTGTTTACCTAGCCAGAGGTTTCTCCTCTCCTCTTCAGCTTGAGCTATGTCTGTTGTGACCCAGTTCTTTTCTCCTGTGTCAGACGACAAGTCGTGATCCAGAACTCTTTTAAAGTCCATCCTCTCCCTCTGCTTCCAGGCCTTCGTGTTTCTTTTTACTTCTCTCTTCCCAGCATCTTCAGTCTTTCAGCATACTGGGCTTCTCGCCCAGAGAAGACAGACGAAAACAGATCTCTACTATCTCGAAAAAAAACTTGATTTGCCCTTTTGTTCTGGCTAGATTTGTTGACTGCATGGTGTAAATATGCACGTATCTCTATATCTTCAGTCTGTTTTCTTTGCACTTCTGTAATCAGACATTTTCACCCCAACCCTCCTATTGCTAAATATATTGGCCTTTTCTTAGCCTTCACCCTCCTTAACCTCTGTGCAGGACTGACAGTTGATTAAACCTTCTTGACATTCTTCCACAATATCCTGATTCTCCTCCTACCTATCTGATTGTGCCTTCTCTTTTTTCAAGTTATTTTCCCCAACATATTATTCTGCTCCTTATTCTAATGTTGTGTCCTCACTTTTATTTTCTTCCTGCAATCTCTTCCTCCAAGACTGAGCCTTAACTTTTATTGCTCCAAGAGTGACCTCCCAAGTCAACATCCCCAGACCTCACCTCTTTCCTAAGTGTTAGCTGCATCATCTGTTGACTGATGGATGTCATTGCTTGAATAAGCCACCTTCACTTTGGACCTAGCTTGTTGTGCATATATGCATATGTATTTACTAATAGAAACAAAGTGTAGAAAAAAATCCAAAATATTGACAAAGATGTGTGCCTGCAATGCATGAGGGATTTTAAATGATTTTTATTTTTTTACATTTGTTACTTTTTAATGTTAACATTTTAATTATTTCAAATATATATTTTGATATCTTTACAAAATTCATAGTTTGTATATTCTATTATTAATACTTTGATGGTAATAAACATTGAAAATGTCTTCTTGTCAGTAGTTTTATCTTTCACTTTCTGTTTCTTGGTCTTAATTTTAATGTAGTCATATTTATAAATATTCATTAGTCTTTTTTTTTTCTTAAGACAGAGTCTTGCTCTGTTGCCAGGCTGGAGTGCAGTGGTGCTATCTTGGCTCACTGCAACCTCTCCCTTCTGAGTTCAAGGATTCCCCTGCCTCAGCCTCCCAAATAGCTGGGACTACAGGCACGTACCACCACACCTGGCTAATTTTTTGTATTTTAGTAGAGATGGGTTTCACCATGTTGGCCAGATGGTCTCAATCAATCTCCTGACCTTGTAATCTGCCGGCTGTGGCCTCCCAAAGTGTTGGGATTACAGGCGTAAGTCACCATGCCCAGCCACTTTTTTTTTTTTTTTTTTTTTGGTAATATGGATGAGAGGTTTCTGTGCTGCCCAGGCTAGCCTCAAACACCTAGCCTTGCCTCCTTATGCACCAGGACAATAGGCCTGAGCCACCGCAGCTCCCATATTTATGAGTCTTTTATGATTTATTTTCTTTTAAAGTTTTGTTTAAAAAAAAACCCTTTTATTCTCTAGGTCATAAAGATGTTCTACCATGTATTTTTTTTTAAAAAGTTTAAAAGTTTGCTTTTTACATTTGAGTCTTTTATTCTGAAATTTAGTTTTTGGGTGTGGCAAGAAGTAGAGATTGCTTTGTTATTTTCCATATGGATTGCCAGTTGTCTCAGCACTATATGTTGAGTGTTTCATCCTTTCCATAATCTGTAATACCATGTCTATCAAATGCCAGGTTTCCATATATGTGTGGCTTTGTTTCTCTCTAACTTTCCCTTGGTCTGTTTACCTATCCCTGTGTAGAAACCACACTTTCTCAGTTACTATAACTGTAACAAATCTTGAAAGCTGGTAGTGTCAGAGGCATGTGAACCAGAGCAACTCCATCTTGAATAAGGGCTGGGCAAAATGAGGTTGAGACCTACTGGGCTGCATTCACAGATGGCTAAGCCATTCTAAGTCACAGGATGAAATAGGAGGACAGCACAAGATACTGGTCATAAAGATCTTGCTGATAAAACAGGTTGCAATAAAGAAGCCATTAAATCCCACCAAAACCAAGATGGCCACGAGTGACCTCTGGTTGTCCTCACTGCTACACTCCCATCAGCACCATGACAGTTTACAGATGCCATAGCAACGTCAGGAAGTCACCCTATATGGTCTAAAAAAGGAAGGCATGAATAATCCACCCCTTGTTTAGCATATCATCAAGAAATAACCGTAAAAATGAGCAACCAGCAGCCCTTGGGGCTGCCCTATCTATGGAATAGCCATTCTTTTATTCCTTTACTTTCCTAATAAACTTGCCGTCACTTTATGGACTTGCCCTGATTTCTTTCTTGTGTGAGATTCACGAACCTTCTCTTGGGGTCTGGATTGGGACCCCTTTCCTCTAACAGAGGGGCAAGTACTTTCCCACTTTATGCTGGTTCTTGAAAGTTGCCTTGTTTGTACTTGGCTCTTTGATCTTCTTTATACATTTTATAGTTACCAATCTGTCAGATCCCACACAGAAAACCCTAGCAGGAGTTTGGAATTACATTGAATGTATAGAATTAGAATGGGGAGAATTAATAACCTTATAATTTGGACTCTTGTTATATGTGAATAGAGTACATTTCTCTATCTTCTAAAATTACTTTCAATAAAATTTTATCTTATGTGACTAGTTAGATTTGTCATATAGTTTTTTTGCTGTTGTAAATAACTTACAGTTGACCCTTGAACAATATGGGTTTGAACAGTGTGGCTCCACTTGTATGCAGATTTTCTTCTGCCTCTGCCACCCCTGAGACAGCAAGACCAACCCTTCCTCTTCCTCCTCCTCTGCAGCCTACTCAATGTGAAGTCAGTAAGAATTAAGACCTTTATGATGATCTACTTCCACTTAATGAACAGTAATTCTATTTTCCCTTCTATATGATGTTTTAACATTTTCTTTCCTCTAATTTACTTTATTGTAAGAATACCGTATGTCCAGATAACATACAAAATATGTGTTAATCAACTGTTTATGTTATTGGTAAGGCTTCTGGTCAACTGTAGGCTATTAGTAGTTAAGTTCTGGGGGGAATCAGAAGTTATAGATGGGTTTTTGACTGCATGAGGTTCAGCACTCCTAACCCTCACATTGTTCAAGAGTCAACTGTATATTTTTATTTCCATGCTCATGTCTAGACATATAATTGACTATTGTATTTTCAGGTTATAACCAGGAAACTTTCATTTTAATTCTAATAATTTATAGATTTTCTTAGTTATTCTGTGTAGACTTTCCTGTTCTCTGCACATTGTGACAGACCTGCGTCTTCTTTTCCAATCCTTTTGCCAGTCCTTTTTGTCTTACTTCCATGTCAGGCACTTCAGCACAGTATTGAATGGAGACTGTGATTGATAGTGGGCACCCTTATCTTAGTCCAGATTTTAAAGGGACTGCTTCTAATGTCTCATCAGTGAGTGCGATATTTGCTGTATGTTTTTGTAGATAGTGTTTATCAGGTTAGAGAAATCCTCTGTTGGTCTTGGCTTGCTAGGTGTTTGTATCAGGACTGAGTGTTGAGTTTTGCAGAGTGATTTTCCTGTACCTGTTGAGCTGATAATGCAGTGTTGCTCCTTTGGTCTATGTGGTTAATTAAATAATCATACTAAAGTACTTTCTAGTATGATACTGTTTTGTGTTACTTGGATAACTTGTACTTAACAATGTTGTTGCTTAAGATTTTGCAAAATTGGATTTTCTAATGTTTTATTTAGGTTTTTAAAGTCTGTATTAGTAAGTGAGATGTTCATACTGTATTTGTTTGGCTTGGTTTTTGGGTTTTCCTAGCTTCCTTACATGAGTTGGGAATAATGTCTTTTTCTGTCCACTGGAGTAGTCTGTGTAAATAGAGATTATCTGCATTTTGAATGTTTGATATGATTTGTCGTTAATATCATCTAGGGCAGGTGTCCAGGGTTTTATTTGTTTATTTTTAGTTTACTTTGAGGGGATAGATTTTTTTAACTACCGGATTAATATCTTTAGTAGGTTTGTTCAAGTTTTACATTTCTTATTGACTCAACTTTAATGTTGCATATTTTCTTATTAACTTTTCCCTAAATTTTCAATTGTATTGCATAAAGTTGTTCATAGCATTCTTTTTCAAAAATGTCAGCTGTATCTGTAGTTGTAATCATTTTTTCAATCCTACTCATGTCATCTCTCCTTTTCTATAGTCTTTTCAAAAAGGCAGCTTTTGGTTTTGCTATTTTAAAAATTAGGATTTTTGAAAAGTTTTATTAATTTCTGCTCCTGTTTTCTTATACTCTTGTTCTTTTTCTGACTACTTGAGTTATGCATTTACTTATTTATTTTTTAGTTTTATTTTTTGGAGACAGAGTCTCGCTCTGTCACTCAGGCTGGAGTATAGTGGCTCCATCTCATCTCATTGCATCCTCCACCTCTCAGATTCTTTTGCCTTAGCCTTTGAGTAGCCAAGATTATGGACCTACACCACCACGCCCAGCTAACTTTTGTATTTTTAGTAGAGATGGGGTTTCACCATGTTGGCCAGGCTGGTCTTGAACTCCTGACCTCAGGTGATTTACCTGCCTCACTATCATGTTTTTTTGTGCTTTGTATTTACCTTTTGTTCCCTGGGACTTTTGTTTCTTTGGGTCTTTAATAATTTTAAATGTACTAATTGTAAAATTTCTATCTCATAATTATATTATCTAGAGGTTTTTTTTTTAAATTTCTGTAATTTACACAAGTAGCTTGAGTAAATTACACTAGGGTAATTTTTCAGGCAAGAATTTTTCTTTTTATCTCTTTAACATTTATTTCAAAATATGTCAATCATTTTCACTACTAAAATCCAGAGAAGACACCAAAGTGAAGGCAGGATTAGAAAATATGACTAATGGAAAATAACTGAGAAACAGAAAATGTATCTTGAAAATATTTATTTATTTATTTATTATTTTTTTTTTATTGCATTTTAGGTTTGGGGGTACATGTGCAGAATGAAAATATTTCTTATGATAGGAAGCAATCAAAAGTAGAAATCAAGATAAAGAAAGTAGAACCAGATTAGGCATTATTAAGTCATTGTCCATCACACATATGAATTCATTTATTGTCCCCAAGTCCTTCTTTACTATTTGATAGGTAAAGAAGTGGTTGTTGTTTGTTTGTGGGATTTTTGACTGCTTGTGAGAATAAGGATAAAGATTATTCAGTAAAGCCCTTTTTAAAAACTTCAGCTTTTCCTTATAAACTCTAAACTTATTTACTGTACTTTAAAAGTTCACAAGAACACTTTTATTTCTTTTTTTTTTTTTTTTTTTTTGAGGCAGAGTTTTGCTCTTGTTGCCAGGCTGGAGTGCAGTGGCATGATATTGGCTCACTGCAACTTCCGCCTCCTGGGTTCAAGCAATTCTCCTGCCTCAGCCTCCCAAGTAGCTGGGACTACAGGTGTGTGCCACCATGCTGGGCTAATTTTTGTGTTTTTAGTAGAGACGGGGTTTCACCATGTTGGCCAAGATGGTCTCGATCTCTTGACCTTGTGATCCATCTACCTCAGCCTCCCAAAGTGCTAGGATTACAGGTGTGAGCCACCGCTCCCGGCCACACTTTTATTTCTTTCACTTCATTTTTATCCTTGTTTCTTTGGTTTTCATAAACTCTGTTCTCTGCACATGGAGCTTATTCCACTGGGGGGAGTGTGGGTTCTGGCATGGTGAGCCAACTGTTGCACTAGCTGGTGGCTCCCTCCCTCCCAGGCCTCCCAGCCACCGAAAGTACTATAAGAGGTCTGAAAGTGGCTGTGGGTTAGAGGGGATGCCCAGGAAAAAATTATTAGAGGGAAAGATTAAGAGATGGCAGGGAACAGAGGCTACAGGCCACTAGAGAAAGGAGCTAATTTGTTTTTCATCTTTCTCTCTGTGCCGGTCAAGATCTGCCTGTGTCAGTAATAAAAACCTTTGAACTTTACCCTTTCAATGGGTGAATTTTATGGTCTATGAAATATCTTTTCATAAAGCAGTAAAAATAAAAGATCTACCTGTCAGAAGAGCTGAAGGAGAATGTGTCAGAGACTGCTGACCTGCTTGTGGACCCAGAAGCCTGCTGACTTAGTGTGACACATACCTTTAAGAACAGCCCAAACTAGAAAAAAAGGTGTGTGTATTTCTAAGAAAAATGTCCCAGCCTCTTGGTGGATACCACGGCTTAGAGGATGTAACCTCCCTTTTGAGAATGAGGAAACTCAGGTATGGAAATATTGAGTAACTTTCTTGAGTAACCAGGAGAAGAGGAGGAGTAGCCCCTAAGTGTCTGCCCTCATGACCTCATAACACACCTGGTGGCAGGTGTGCCCGAGTTGTTACAGCTTCCCTATGCCCTCTGTCCTCAAAGATGTGGGTGCTGTCAGATCCTGGGCTGGAGAGTGCTTACTTCCTCACATGTGCCATCTGGAACACTGTGAGAGTAGAATAAGAATTCCAACGCTGGGCGCGGCAGCTCACGCCTGTAATCCCAGCACTTTGGGAGGCCAAGGTGGGCGGATCATGAGATCAGGAGTTCAAGACCAGCCTGACCAACATAATGAAACCCTGTCTTCACTAAAAATACAAAAATTAGCCAGGTGTGGTGATGCCCACCTGTAATCCCAACTACTCAGGAAGCTGAAGCAAGAGAATCACTTGAACTTGGGAGGCAGAGGTTGCAGTGAGCTGAGATCACACCATTGCACTCCAGCCTGGGTGACAGAGTGAGACTCTGTCTCTCAAAATAAATATATAAATAAAAGAATTCCAAGTTAAATTATATAGTATATTCTGAAAGAAAGGTAAATTTTGCATACCCAGCCTGCCAAAAGTGTAACAGCTTGTGGTGACCAGGACTGGTTGCTGCCTCTCTGAATCACACTTTAGACAAGTGGTTGGAAATCGTAGACTGCCACAACCTGTGGTGGTTCTGCATAGCAGAATCAGCTCTCTGATTATTTCCTATGACTGGAGTGGGTTCAACAAGAAGATGCTACAGGGAGCTGCTGGCACAGGTAGACACAGCCACCATTCCCATGGGATTAGCCTTGCTGTTTGCAGCCACTGCATTCTGGGAGGCTTCCTGCTCCAGCATTCCAGCAAAAGCTAAGAACCTTGGAATTTAAGCACAGGGACTATGGGGAGGAGTCAGAGCCCTGTAGGCCTAGCCCCTACTAGCATTCCCAGCATTCCTTAGATAACAGCTAACTGCAGCTGACTTACAAACCGGCCTAGGGTAAAATCTCTGTTCAGGAGAGCAACCAAGTTGAATCTCATGGCTAAGATTTCTGGGAAAGGGCCTGTCATTGGCCACTTACCCCAGATTAGCCCCTGCTCCTGAGACTAGGCAGTGTGGTCACATTACACCAACACAGTGGCTCTCAAGGAAGGGGATAGTATTCAGAGAAGCCAGTAGGTGCTCCCACATCCATGTATAAAACGTGTAACAGGGATCACATTATATATACACTTTTGTGTTCTGCTTTTTTCACTTACAGATTGTGAACACTCTTTTGTTGTATTTCATATTATTTGAAAACATTTTAATGTCTTTTTGCTATCCCTTGTATAGGTATACTATGGTTTATTGATTCTTCTACTGTTAAACATTTAGATTTTTTGTAGTTTTTCCCAACTGTAAAAATTATTGACTGGGCATAGTGGCTCATGCATGTAATCTCAGCACCATGGGAAGCCGAGATGGGTGGATCATTTGAGCCCAGGAGTTTGAGACCAGACTGAGCAACATGCTATAGTCTCAACTACTCGGGAGGCTGAGGTGGGCCCAGGGAGGTTGAGGCTGCAGTGAGCATGATTGCGCCACTGAACTCCCATCTGGCTGACAGATTTAGTTTTTGTATTTCCTTAGAATTTAATTCAGAGATCGTCTGAATAAAAGGATAAGAACCTTTAGCTGTCAGTATGTACCATTAATATGTCAGATGGCTTTTTAGAAAGGTGGAGTAACAAATGAATATAGAGCTGATTTTTTTGCATGCCAATGGTGAAACTCACACACATGTTAAAATAAATACATAAGGCATGTTTAGCTGTAACCATGAGGGTACTGAGGTGGTAAGGGGCATGCAAACTGTTCCACATATGGGAGAGCTTTTGGTTTTTAAGAGCTTTCTTGAGATAGAATTTACATGCCATATAATTTACTCATTTAAAGTGTACAATTCAGTGGCTTGTAGTATATTCACAGTTATGTATCCATCACCACGATCATGTTTAGAATATTTTATTTTTAAGACGGAGTTTTGCTCTTGTTGCACATGCCGGAGTGCAATGGCGTGATGTCGGCTCACTGCAACCACCGTCTCCTGGGTTCAAGCGATTCTCTTGCCTCAGCCTCCCAAGTAGCTGGGATTACAGGCACGCACCACCAAACCTGGCTAACTTTTTGTATTTTTAGTAGACAGGGAGTTTCACCATGTTGGCCAGGCTGATCTCAAACTCCTGACCACAAGTGATCTGCCCACCTCAGCCTCCCAAAGTGCTGGGATTACAGGCGTGAGCTAACGCGCCCAGCCTAGAATATTTTCATTACCAGCTATCACCCCCTACTACCTCCATCCCAACTCTGCAACCACTAATCTAGTGTCTTTATAGATTTCCTATTTGGGATATTCATATAAATGGAATCATGTAATATGTGGTCCTTTGTGTCTGGTCTTTCACTTTGCATGATATTTTTAAGGTTCATCCATGTTGCAGCATGTATCAATACTTCGTTCCTGTTTATTGCTGAGAGGAGAGCTTATATCACATCAGCAGAAGGCCTGTGAGTCTGTGTTTAGAGAAAGGGAATTGAGGACTCATTTGGGAGCACTGATCATGAATTATAGTGGCACTGATTTTCATTACTATGTGACTTTCTCCAGCATCCTTACATTTTCCATGACTGTAGAAGTAGTCATTTTTGTGAATGTACTGGTTTACTTACCCTATCACATTAGTGGATATTTAAGTCTTTCCTAATCTTTACTCTTTTGAACACTGCTTCAATAGATAGATCTTTGAACATTTATATGATTGTCTTTTGTGGGTGAATTTCTAGAAATAGATTTGCTGGGTGAAGGAGTATAGTCAGTTTACATTTTGACACAGAGTGCCACCGTGTCATCCCAAAAGCTTAAAGGAACTTATCTTTATCACACTAAAAATGTCAGTCTTTTTAACCTGTGGTGATTTGCAGTGTAAAAAATTGTTCATTAGTGTTCTTGTTAGCATTTTTTGACACTGTTCAGATTAAAGTTTTTTTATATGTCTTTTAACATTTTTGTTTTTTTGTTTTAGAATTTATAAGGTTGGAAGTGTGTAAGTAAAAGTGTACATTTTTGTGTAGTCAAGTATTTTATTTTTTCAATGTTTCCTTCTGCTGCTTTAAGTTTAATTAAAATTTTAACAATATCTTGTTACTGTTAATTATCATTATTGTACTGTTAACCTGTTTATTATCCCATTATCCTTTTCTTAGATTGTTCTGTTACCATTTCCTTTCCACTGTTTTTCCTGTGGCTTGTAATAAGCATTTAATTTCTTTTTAAAATGCCACCTTCTATGTTACTCTTCAAAATATTTATTCTACTCAAGATAGAAGAAACTTACAACCCTCAATTAGACATTTTCCCACACAGCTAACCCTTGCATTTTCCCAGTTATTTCTTTCTGCTTTAATTTTAGAAGACTCAAAACATAGCCCTTTACAAATTCTACATAGCCCTGCTTATGTTCAGTCTAAGGGTTACTTAATTTACAAATGAAAACTACTAAATACCAAATTAATATACTGCAAGTTTAGCTGACCTTTGGATTAATTTTTTTTTTGTATTTTTTATTTGGCTTCTTTTTCTGATTTCCCCAACTACTCTCTTCAGTTTTCCTAATTTTCTTCTTTCCCTTCTTTGGAAAGAGGGAGAGGTTAAATTCTTTTTATTCTCCATAGAATTTTTTTTTTTTAATTCCACGGGTTGCTTTATCATGAACAGTCATGGGAAAAGAGCCTGTCTTTGGAATCAGAGGTAACTCCAACTCTGAATAATAATTCTGGAATTCCCCAGTTGTGAGGCCACAGTTAATATATGAATAAGAGATAACTAAGAATATTATAGCGGTATTAGTATAAAGATACTATTAGAACAAAAATACAAAACTTTTGAAATACTAAAAAAAAAAAACAACAAAGAAAAAGAGGAGCAAAGAAATTAGACCTCATATTATTCCTTAGATGTTACGAAAATGCATCACACTGATAAATCTAAATCGGATGAAGTTTATGTGAAAAGTTAAAATTCTCAGATTGACTGATAAAGTAAAATCTAACTCTGCAGCATACCAGGACACACTTATGTTTCTTTCTTCAAAGTTTTTGACATTAAATCTTATCTATGACATGAACCCTTGAACAGGCTTAACATGAATTCACAATTTTTATTAACTTTCAAAGACAATACTAACATGGATGTCAAGAGGGAAATGCAAGAAGTAGTCACAAGACTCTAAATTCTTCCACTTTAAAGTTCAAGAACAAGTGAGGAGTTGCATTTTGCTTCAATGCCAATTTATTCTAAATAGGAAATAGAGATAATTATTACTTACAGTGCATCTATAGAATAGAATTTAGACCCAAAACGAACTTTAGCGTCAATACCCTACTTAAACTGATGAGGGTATTGTAGCTCAGAGAGGTTAATTGACTTCCTTGCAGGTTGTACAGCTGATTAGTAATAGAGCCAGGACTTCATGTTATTTTGTGTCAGGAGTACTACCAGAAGTATAACATCTTTGGAGTAAAACTGATAGCACTAGAAGAAGAGGGATAACAACACACAAAGAAAAAGATGAAGCAAGTACAAGTAAAAACAAAACTTTCTTACAGTATGTAAAATTTTAGAGTGGAATAAGAATGCCTCTCTGCTCGAGAGTGCAAAGTCTTTTTTTTTTTGAGATGGAGTTTCGCTCTTGTTACCTAGGCTGGGGTGCAATAGCGCGATCTTGGCTCACTGCATCCTCCGCCTCCTGGGTTCAGGCAATTCTCCTGCCTCAGCCTTCTGAGTAGCTGGGATTACAGGCACGCGCCACCATGCCCAGCTAATTTTTTGTATCTTTAGTAGAGACGGGGTTTCACCATTTTGACCAGGATGGTCTCGCTCTCTTGACCTCGTGATCCACCCGTCTCGGCCTCCCAAAGTGCTGGGATTACAGGCTTGAGCCACCGCGCCTGGCCTAGAGAGTGCAAAGTCTTAAATAATTACTTTATTCATTTTTTTAAAAAGTCCCCTTGTCTTAAATTTTATTTAGGCTTCTGTAACAAAAATACCATAAACCAGGTGGCTTATAAACAAGAGGAATATATTTTTACATTTCTAGAGACTAGAAGTCTGAGATCAAAGTGCCAGCAGATTTGGTTTCTAGTAAGGACCCACTCTCTGCTTCAAAAATGGCACCTTTTTGCTGTGTACCCACATGGTGGAGGGAAAGGCAGCTCTCTGGGGGTCTTGTAACCCATTCATGAGGCTCCAGCCTCATGACCAGGTCACCTCCCACAGGCTCCCACCTCCAAACACCATCACATTGTAGATTAGCTTTCAATGTACACATTTTGAGGGGACACAAACATTCAGACCACAGCACCCTTAAATTTCGAAAATGTAAGAACTCTGTTAAACAATTCTTGGATTATAAGGAACATATGAACAAAAATATAGAATTCTGAGAAAATAAGAATGAAAACATGACATATCAAGGTCTATGGGATATAGTTGAAACAATGCTTAGGAAGATTTGTAACATAAATATCTGTAGAAATAAATATTTCAAAAATTTTATCAAAGTGAACTAAGCATATTCAAAACACTGGGGGTAAAACAACAAAATAAACCAAAAGAAGACAGAAATAATTAATTAATATAAAAGCTGAAGTTATCCAGTTAATAAATGGTAAAACAGAACAATTAATTTGACTCTTGAGATAAGGATCAAGAAAAGAGACAAACAGCCCTCCTAATGTATATCCAAATAAGGCATGACAAGAGAAAACTATCAAAACAGCAGAAATTGAAAATAAAATAAGAGATTGCTTTGCACAGCTCTGCAAATATATTTGAAAACTGATTATAAATTTTCTGTAGAGACATGACCTCACTATGTTGACCAAGCTGGTCTCAAAGTTGTAGACTCAAGCAGCTCTCTCACATTGGCCTCCCAAAGTGCTGAGATTACAGGCCTAGAGTTTAAGAGATGCACAGTGAAGAAATCTGAGTTCCTTTAAAATACTTAAGCAAAGAATGAAAAGAAAAAGGCTGGGTGCAGTGGCTCATGCCTGTAATCTCAGCACTTTGGGAAGCCTAGGCAGGCAGATGGCCTGAGCCGGGAAGTTTGAGACCAGCTGACCAACAATGGAGAAACCCCGTCTCTACTGAAAATACAAAAAAATTAGCTGGGCATGGTGGTGGGCACCTGTAATTCCAGCTACTTGGGAGGCTGAGGCAGGAGAATGGTTTGAACCCGGGAGGTGGAGGTTGCAGTGAACTGAGATTGCACCATTGCACTCCAGCCTGGGCAACAGGGCGTGACTCCATCTCAAAAAAAAAAAAAAAGAAAGAAAGAAATAGAAAAAAACATGGGACAATGAAGCAAATATGTCAGACCCTTGCTACTGTTGAGAAGCAGTATATGTAGGTTCATTATACCATTCTCTCTTCTTTTGATCATATTTAAAATACTTCATAATAAAACATGTTTAAGTTGTTGAAAAATATGATCCATCAAAATGAGAGTGAACTAAGCTCTCTGGGAAGATGCAGCCATGGCAAACGGGATCCAGCAGGGGAGAGAGGCACAGGCAAGCCCACAGGAACGATGGCAGCAGAGTCCCTTCTCTCAGCTCCAGATGTGCTCCTTGCAGGCAGGGGCTGTGAGGTTGTCTCCTGCCCCTGTGTTCCCCTTCCCTGACAGTGGCTGGCCCTGCAGGTTTCCCGGGAAGGTGCTGAGGGGGCTGATAAATCTCTGTTGGAAACAGAAGCAGCAAAAGTCATGGAGAAAGGTAAGATTTAGGTATGGATACCTTTCTGAAGTGGAAGCACCTGTGAGGGCAGTGAGCTGGAATGAAAGGAATCCAGTCTGAAGAAATAGTTTAAATTCAAGGCAGCACTATTCTAAGTGAGGTAAGGTCCAGGAGATGAAGGGAGAGTCCTGGCCTTCAGGTGGCCAGGAGGCTTGAGGCTCCATTGTTGAATGAATCATTCACATGGATATTAAAATTATCCAGGATGATAGGAGAGTTCCTCCCTCCCACTCCCCCTGACATTTTATTGTGAAGATTTCAAAACTGCAACAAAGCTGAAAGAATTTTACAGCGAACACTCATATATCCAATACCTGGATTCTACCTTTACTGTTTTACTTTGTTTTGTCCTGTCATCTGCTTATCCATTAATCTCCATTGCACATGTTTTGCTCATTTTAAGTAAATAGTAGGCACCAGTGTGCTTTCCTCATGCAGGAATTTTGAGGGTTAAATGTGGGGGTATTTTTTAACTGTTAGATATGATTGAAATACGGTGTTTTAAATCTGACTAAGAGGTTCCTTGACTTCAGGTTGTGAATGATGACTCAATTCCTGAATCAGCTTCGGGAAGAGAGCCAGGCCCAGGTGGAGACAGGGCCACTCTAGTTTCCTTGATCAGCAGGAGCAGCAGAGCTGTCACAGCAGCTTCCTCTGTGGGCATACTGTGGCTGCTCCTCCCACCCAGCACCTTCGCCTGGCACATGCAAATGCTCCTCTGCTCTTAGAACAGAACTGCAACTCGAAGACAGGTAACAGAAAGGAGAGTGCAGCGTTCGGAAGGGAAGGCTGAGGTGGCATATTCTGGTGGGGGGTGAGCTAGTCGTAATGCTAGTTATCCAGTCACTGAAATGTCTTCTCGGTAGACTATTCCATGCTTCGGTTTGCTTTTATTTTCCTGAACTGTAGTTGCTGCTAATCTGAGGCGGAGCAAGTCTAACCAAGTTCTGGTAGCTGTCTTTGACCCATGAGTAGCTAGAAAAGTACAACTCAAGGTGAAGTCCCAAGAGAAGTAGCCTTTTGTTTTATTAAATGCTAAATAAAAGGATCCTCTGTTCTCATGAACCACTTACAACTCAGGCTTTATTTTTATGGGGAACATGAAAAGTAACAGGAAAAAACATTTTTACATTTGGTTTTGACCTAGCACCGGTCTCTGAAGCAGGCCTCAGTCAGAGTTTGGACTGTAAATAACAGGCTCTGTGACCCTGGACAGCTTCCTTACCTGGCAGTGGCCCAGTTTCAGGATTCTGTTTTGCTTGTGAAAATGCACAGAAGAGCAGTGTAAGTGTCAGATGTTGGGTCAGCCTAGACGGCTTCAGGCCTGGACGTACACCTTAGCACTCAACCACTTGCATCCTTTCTGTCTTTTGGGGTCTCATCTCTCTTGCAGTCTTGTGTCATCTTCCCACTGGGAAGGGGAGAGAAGACTGGCCTAATAAGGCCCCAGCCATGTGGTAGTTGGGGCTACCTAGCCCTGCCACCAGGCTCCAGGCAGTTGTTTCCCAGATGGTCCAGAAGAAATGAACGGGCTGGGAGCAAGAGAAAATCTTGTCCATAGCAAATGCCTGTCAGGAGGGCAGGCTGATGAGGGTAGCTGGTCCTGAAGTCCCTCTGCCTAAGACCTTGGCTCTCCAGACCCCCAAAACCCCCAGGGCTCTCTCCCTCACTGCACACAGGTCTCCAAGGTCATCACCTCTAGTCTTTCCAGTCTAGCACTCCACCTGGTCACACTCTATCCCTTTTCTCTGCTTATCTTCCTCACAGGACATGACCTAACAAGGTATATTTGTTGGTTGTGCCTCTCCCCTTAGAATGAAAACTGCACCAGGACGGGAACTTTGTTTTTTCCATCTCTGTGTTCCCTGCACTTAGAATGCAAGAGTGCCTGATACATAAGACAGCAAACACTGTTGGATGACTGAATGCATTAATTCGACACAAAGCTAACATGGTGAATTTTATGTTATGTGAGGTCAGAAGCTTTCATCCACTGTACCCGCCAACCTAATGCTCTCTGGGCCTGCTGCCTCTGTTCCTGGGACTTTTCTGCTCCTCTCCGCTAATGGAGACTTTGTTTGCCTCTTTCTTGATTGATGATTTACTTAGGTATAGAATTCTAGCTTAAAAGGTTTTGTTCTCTGAATTTGAACAACATTGTTCTCTAGCGTCTGAATGTTGCTATTGAGACCTTTGATACTATTCTGTGTCCTGAACCTTTGCATGACCTGCTTTTTGCTTTGGAAGCTTTTAGCATCTTTATTCCTGGCATGGTGCATTTCACCATGATGTGACTTGTATGGTCTGTTTTCATCTTTGCCAGCCTCTTGGAAGATCCTTTGAATGTGGACACCAATATCATTTTTGGAGGAAACATCTTCTGTAGTTTATTTGATAAACACCTTTCTTCTCTCTAGAAATCCTATAAATTTGCTATTGAATCATCTTCATTGATTATTGTCTTTTCTCTGCTATGTTTTATCTGTTTTACACTATTCACTGAAAAAGTTCTATGACTTTGTTTTCTAACCCATCTCACATTTTTTATTTATACTTTTTTTTTTGAGATCGGTTCTTACTCTGTCCCCCAGGCTGGAGTACAGTGGCGCAATCTCTGCTCACTGCAGCCTCTACCTCCCTGAGCTCAGGTGATCCTCGCACCTAAGCCTCCTGAGTAGCTGGGACTTCAGCCATGTGCCACCACACCTGGCTATTTATTCTGTAGTGATGGTGTTTCACCGTGTTGCCCAGGCTGGTCTGGAATTCCTGAGTTCAAACAACCCACCCGCTTTGGGCTCCCACAGTACTCAAATTACAGACATGAGTCACCAAGCCTGGCCTATACTGTTTTAATTTTCAAGAGCCCTTCATCCTTATTTATTTTAGTTTCTGTCTTTAATGTTGGGAAGTTTTTCTAAAATGTCCTCCGATCCCTAGTTATCTGTTCATATGTAAGAATGAGTTTTCACTAGAAAACAGGGATATGAAGACCTGTTTCTACACCCATGTTCATAGTGGCGATATTCACAATAGCCGAAACTTGGAAGCAACCCAGATGCCCACTGATAGATGAATGGATAAATAAAATGCGGTATATTTATACTAGAGAGCAGTATTCAGCTTTAAGAAGGAAGGAAACTCTAACACATGCTACAACATGGATGGACCCCGAGGACATTATGCTGAGTGAAGTGAGTCAGTCATAAAAGGACAAATACTACATGATTCCTCTTATACGAGGTACCTACAGTAGACAGAGTCATAGAGAAGAAAGTAGAATGGCAGGGATTTGGGGAAAGAGGGAGTGAGGAGTTAGTGTTTAATGAGTACAGAGTTTCAGTTTGAGAAGATGAAAACGTCCTAGAGATGGATGGTGATGATGATTGCACAACAATGTGAGTATACTTAATGTTGCTGAACTGTTTATTTAAAAATGGCTAAATGGTGAACTTTACGTTATGTGTATTTACCACCAGAAAAACCAGTGAGTTACTAGCAAGCAAATTGGAAGCTCTTGAATAAGCCAGCTCTTTTCCGGGGAGAAGGTGTCTGTGCAGGGTCAGAGGTCGATCTGGGGATCTAAGTGTTCCATATACTGGCATTCGTTGACTCCCCTGTTTTTAGCCCTGCACCCACCATACTATTCCCTTTGTGGCTGGGTCATCCTCCCCTAAGCCTGGAGCCTGGGTTGCAGAGCAAATTTGTTTCTGTATGGTGTTCCCCTCTGCAGCCTCTGCTATTTCTCATCCTATAACTACTCATGTATTCATTTTCCATCCTCTAAAAAGTGTTGCACCTCTTGTTCACTTGGATCTTTTTTTCTTTGTGGTCTCATATTTTTTTTTTTTTTTGGCAGGGATTCAGGAGTGAGAGAAGGTAATATACGTATACTATCCACTCTGTTAATTAGAAGTTAGCTTAGGTAGTTTTTAATAGTAGTGAGCATATAATTATGGATATGCACTTTAATCTTTTGAATCCACTCACATACAAATGAAAATTCAGAATGCTTATTTCAGCTAGCAATTCAGTTTATCTTATTGTCCACATCAGCGCAGCCACCACCTGGGAGCTGTGATCAAGATGTGGAGTCAGCATCTAAAGCCAGTGAGAGCTATAGATATGTTCAAGGTCGTGTCCTTTTGTTTACAGCTGAGCTAGCATAGCTCTGTGTCCTGATAGGACAAGACATTTCTTAAAGCAGAAAATAACAATGAAAACCTTATGGACCTAAATCTTAAATGTCTTCTATTCTTAAATGTCTTAAACATCAGTTCTCTAAAGGGGTTGAAGAATACACCATGAAAGTGGGAGGTGTGTGTGTCTGTGTGCATATGTGCACACATGCATGTGTGTGTGTGTTGGCATGTGGAAGTGTGGATGAAGGGTAGGGCTTGAAAGGAAATGGCTGCATCATGTCACAGCTCACTGTTTTGTAGTGGTTTATACTAATTGTTCAGTTAATGCTATATAATGACACACTAAAATTAACTTGAGTTAGTTTTAAATCTAATTTATGATGAACATATATTAACATTTAGGTACATTTGCTCTATAAATGTGGGATCCATAAGAAAGAATCCCATCTTTGAATCGACACCAAATATTGTAGAACAAGTAGATCAGGTTGTAAGGAGCTAATACAACTTGAGCAAAACTTCTAGGACTAGAGGAAATTGAGTTTGTGCAACAGTATTTGTGCAGGGCTTTAAAATTCATGAGGCTCTGGTAGTTTCCATTTTGGCTTTTGATTATGGGCGTAAATGTAATTTTAATAGTACAACTTTTTTTTCTTTTTTAATTAAGGATGATGTTAGTTAACCTCCAGTGGATTAAATGTAAAAGAGCTCATTCCCCATTCAGGAAATCCAGTTCCATCTTCTCAGCTTGCTCTGTTATGTTAAATCCTATGTGTAAAGATCAAGTGCCAACCCAGAGTATTTCTTTTCTTTTTTTTTTTTTTTGAGATGGAATTTCGCTCTTGTTGCCCAGGCTGGAGTGCAATGGCATGATCTCAGTTCACCGCAAACTCCGTCTCCCCTGGGTTCAAGCGATTCTTCTGCCTCAGCCTCCCGAGTAGGTGGGATTATGGGCATGCACCACCACGCCCAGCTAATTTTTGTATTTTTAGTAGAGATGGGGTTTCTCCATATTGGTCAGGCTAGTCTTGAACTCCTGACCTTAGGCGATTCACCTGCCCCAGCCTCCCAAAGTGCTGTAATTACATGGGTGAGCCACCGAGCCCGGCCCCCAGAGCATTTCATAGTGCTTCTGACACCTTACAAAAATGCTAAAGATACGTTGTATACTAATATATTGAAATTTTAAGACACCGTGAAGAAAGAGCTATGGAATAGTTGGCATTCGCTAGTAATCTTTTTTTTTTTTTTTTTTGAGATGGAGTCTCGCTCTTGTCACTCAGGCTGGAGTACAAGTGGCATGATTTCGGCTCACTGCAACTTCTACCTCCCAAGTTCAAGTGATTCTCCTGCCTCAGCCTCTTGAGTAACTGGGATTACAGGCGCCCACCACTATGTTCGGGAGATTTTTGTATTTTTAGTAGAAACAGGGTTTCACCATGTTGGCCAGGCTGGTCTGGAACTCCTGTGCTCAGGTGATCCACCCACCTTGGCCTAGGACCTTTTTATATTGTGGATTTTAAAGCATCAGTTTTAAAAAGAGGACAGCTCTTCTAACTGAATAATTTTTTTTAAAAAAATGAATAAAGTAATTATTCAATAAAAGGACAAGTTTCTTATCAAATTTAATTTCAATAGTTACAACTTAAATGGTTTACTTACTCTCTAGTATCTTACACTGGCACATACCAAAACAAAGAAAGTAACCACATACTTTGCATTCAAATTTTAATATTAAAAGTTTTTTGAAATGATCTTCAATATCTAAAATTCTGCAACTGGACTGTAATTGATAACAAGCACTAAGAAAGTGCTTTGCTAGAGTGTTTCATATATTTATTCAGGCTGTAAATTTTTTCTAGGTTGTATGAAATCTTACTGGGCAAGTTGAAGGAAGATTTGGCAGTGGTTAAGGTTTAAATCTTAATATAAAATCCTTTTAAACAGGTAAAGCTAACTCTACATTACAGTAAATGCGATTGTATGGTTTGGAAATCATCTTTGATAAAGACTAGTAACAGAGCTATGATTTTCCAGTTGGAAGGAAGTTTAAATGGTAATGGGAGTGACATGGGGTGACAGTGAGTGGTTGTTAAATTTACATAGAAGAGGAATTGGGGAATCGCTAGGTTTTTGGTTAATTCCCATAGTAGTTGACCAGTAAATTGCAAAGAGGCAATTTAAGCAGATAATGACAAAAAAAAAATGATCCATACATTCCTTAAACATTTTATTTTAATTAAATACACACAAATACACATTTATTCACCAGTTATTTGACCTAAGTCCCAGGCCATTTCTTTAATATGGATCTGCCTTGTGCCCCAGCTTTGTTTTTCTGCTAACCACAGCCATATCACAGTTGGAAAGACTTAACGACACCTGGAAATCTAGAAGATTTGTGACTTTTAACAAATTTCCTTCCTCCTTTTTACAGATAATGTCTTTCACACCTGATTTGGCAGCATTTTTTGTAGCAGTCTGCCTCTATCAAGCATTTCCAGAGTGTTTATTGAACAACAGTTCTTTTTGCAGTCATTTGACGGTTACAGTAACAAGTACAAATGGAACAGTGCAACTGACTGAGGTTGTATTGTTCACAGAGCTCAGTTGGTGAGTGTGTGCCTGTGTACGCATGCGTGTGTGTGTGTGTGTGAGTGTGTGTGTGTGTGTCGCAGAGTGTGGGAGAGGCCAGATGACCTGAACATAGTTCTCAGGGGGTGTGCTTGCTTTAGTGAGGAGACCCAGCAGAGCAGTCTGAGTGGAATTCAGGTGACAGCAGTCTGCTGTAAGTTGAGGTATGAGCATTTAGGAAGCCTCAGTTACTCTCCCTGAAGGTCCTTCCTCTCGCCTCCCTGTGACAGCCCTGTGCTCCCTGGCCATGGGGTTCTTCCTGCACAGGGCTCCTCCTATATGACTGAATTTGACACTCTTGCCCTGCCCTAATCACTGCATTACAGACAAGCTGAGAGCCCCTCACATCTTTGTATTTTCTGACTCCCATTATAGTAACTGGCTGTGAATACAGATTTGTTGGACAAAATCTCACTGTGCTGCTGCCTGGCTTTCTCTTTGGCTCTCAGGGTCTCTGGAGTCCGATGAGCTACCAGAACAATTGGGGGAGCTCTATAGAGCATCCCTTTTCAACTTCAGGCAACTGTTTATTTAGTAAACAAATGTTTACCAAAGAAGTATAAATTTGCTCCATAATGTATGAAAACACCAGGGAAGAAACTATATTCATTTAAGGCATAATCCATGCTAGTGAGACAAATTCCTAATTTATAAAAATCCTCAAGTCATACAAAACGTTTTGTGCATTTAAAAAAATATTAATACTGTTTGGATGGCTGTCTTCAGCTTATTCCACTCCTATATGTTACATTCACTCCCTTGTGTGACAGAGGCAGATACCATCCCCCTGAGGTTTCCTAATGCCACGAGAATGTGGAAAGCAAGCCTGAGGAGAATGAACTCGCTCTGAGAAAGGCTTTGAAGATTGTTTTCTCATCTGCTTTTTATTTTTATATGTAAGTATGGTCCTCTGTAGTTCATCTTATCTCTCTCTTTAGCCAGAAACACTTTGGCTCATAAAAATAGAAGAAAATCTCCAGCTAAGAGTGACACAAGTGCAGAGGTTAAATATTCAGTTCTTTGAAGTAAAATCATTTTTTTTGTTCTTAGTGTAATGGTACCCCCTTTTCTCCCTCTCCCTTCCTCTCCCTCAACACTTCCCAGGTCAGCAAGCTAGAAACTTTGTCGTCAGATCCTCCCTCTCTCACTCTCACTCACTAGTTAATTGCAAGTCCAGAAATGCAGTCTTTATGAAGTGTCTCATGAATTTCTTCTGCTCACTGCAGACTCACTCCTGCTGCATCTTGATGTACTTGAACGTTACAATTCTTAGCCCTAACTCCTTCAGTATCTAATGAAAATCATAGACTCCCCTCCAGAAAAAAAATGTAGAGTATGTACATATGTGTGTATACATACACAATATTGCAGCCATTTTAAGAAATTCACCCCTGGCCTCAAGCTGCCTCTTTGACTACAAAAATTTCTATTTTTCACTACAATGAACATAATTTTGTATGGTTCAACCTAATATTTAATTCAAAACTAAGTAGTTATTTGCTTGTGGTTATGGATTGCCTATTTGTGTTCAAAATTCGTGTGTTGAAATCCTGAAGCTCCAGTGTCATGGTATTAGGTGGTGGGACCTTTGGGAGGTGATTAGGCTTTCATGAATGGGCTTAGTGCCCTTATATGAAGAAGGAGACCAATGCCTTTTTTTTTCTCTCTCCACCATGTGAAAATACAGCAAAAAGCCATCTACAAACCAGGAAGCAGGCCCTCTCCAGGCATCAGATCTGCCAGAGCTGTGATATTGGACTTCCCAGCCTCAGAAATAAATATTTGTTGTTTAAGCCACTCAGTCTGTGGTATCTTCTTATAGCAGCCCCAGTGACTAAGACACTCATCTTTTTCCTCATTAGATTGCAGACTCCTCAAGAATCCAAATCATGCCTTATTTTTCTATTTCCCCATAACTCCTAACATAGACAGAGGCTGGTGCATTTTAAGTTCCCAGAGCTTGAGTCTTAGTTGAGTCAACAGAGGAATGCATGGTTAACAAAAATAATTATGAGATTTGCTTTCATTATGAGATTCAACTTCTGTGATATGGTTTGGCTCTGGAGTGCAATGGCACGATCTCAGCTCACTGCAACCTCCACCTCCAGGGTTCAAGCGAGTCTCCTGCCTCAGCCTTCTGAGTAGCTGGGACTACAGGCACGTGCCACCACGCCCAGCTAATTTTTTGTATTTTAGTGCAGATAGGGTTTCACCACATTGGCCAGGATGGTCTCAATCTCCTGACCTCGTGATCCACCCACCTCGGCCTCCCAAAGTGCTGGGATTACAGGGGTGAGCCACCGCACCTGGCCCTGAAAATATTTTTAAAGTGGAAAAGTTAAGGGAGTGGTGAAAGTGTTTAAAAACAGGCCTGTGTTTAGGACTTCCTAGCGATAGGCTAAGCACCTTGGCAGAGAGTCAGGTATTGTAGCAATGAACTTGGGTGGAGTGAACATAATAAAGTCACTCTTTCCACTTTAGTCTTTAAAAATATAA
Source organism: Saguinus oedipus (assembly GCA_031835075.1). Classification (NCBI taxonomy): domain Eukaryota; kingdom Metazoa; phylum Chordata; class Mammalia; order Primates; family Cebidae; genus Saguinus; species Saguinus oedipus. The sequence continues at coordinate 15,392,789 of CM063174.1, forward strand.
ACACACTTTGATGTTAAAGGAGAAAGTGAGTGTACATAGAAAATAAGTACTGTATTTATTTCTTCTCGGGTTTCTACAACATTTCTCAGTATAAAAGGCTCTGTCTCTACTGCCGGCTATTGTTTTGCAAGGAAAATGGGTGTTAGATATCAATTTAGATTTGAGGAGGTTAGTGAAAGTTCAAACTGTTTTTCCAGATAAGGCAATTTCTCCAGTGGTTTTTAGTAGTACAAATAAACAAATATCATGTTGCCTTTTAGAGCGTTTTCTGATTTTAATGCAGATATCCCAGTCCTTTGTGGAGCATAAATCTGGATAATTCTAGGAACTCTGCTTTGACTGAGATCAGTGATGAAGACTTAAAGAATGATTCAAATTAAAAGCTAAGTTAGTTTCCCACCTCTGCCTCCGACAACTCAACTGCTGGATAGGTTCCATGTGAAGTCCTAGAAGGGTTTTGCCACCCTATTTTTCAGACATCTGGATTCTAAACTATAGACTCCAGGTTGGCCCTAAGGCACAGAGACATTCTGCTTGGCGAGTGGGATGCTCACCTCCCTTCAAAATCCTGTGTGAGCATGGTGTGAGAATTGGAGTTGCTAGTAAGCAGTACCCTAAGGGTCGCAGCAGGTCTGTGCACAGTGGGAGGCCAGTCTTGCTCCTATAGGTGCTGAGGACTCAGAACTTGGGCATCAAGAAAGCAAACTTTGTTTTTGACTTGTAAGTCTGGTGTTAGGGCTGGCTACAGGGTAGGCTTATTAATATTTCCAAGGATTTAGGTTCTTCCCAACTTTCAACTCTTTCTTTGAGCCAACTTTCAATTCTTTAAGGTGAGGACTTGGCTTCATGGGATAGCTGCAAGGTGGCTGCCGTGTCGCTGGTGTCGTATGCAGACCACAGTAGCTGGAAGTTTAAAAATGAACCATTTTCTCTGGTGAGCCTCTTTTTTTTTTTTTTTTGAGATGGAGTGTTGGTCTTGTTGCCTAGGATGGAGTGCAATGGCACAATCTTGGCTCACTGCAACCTCCGCCTCCCAGGCAAGTGATTCTCTTACCTTAGCCACCTGAGTAGCTGGGATTACAGGCGCCTACCACTACATCCAGCTAATTTTTTTGTTTTTGTATATTTAGTAGAGACTGAATTTCACCATGTTGGCAAGGCTGGTCTTGAACTCCTGACTTCAGGTGATCCACCCGCCTCGGCCTCCCAAAGTACTGGAATTATGAGCATGAGCCACCGTGCCTGGCCAAGCCTCTTTTTAAAAGCCAGGAGATTCTTTCCTCAAAACCTCCTAGCCAACTTCACATCTCAGGCCATATCAAAAGGATTGGAATTGCCATAAGTGGTTTCTGCTAATAAATTTCCCCTCCTTCTTCGTAACACATGGCCACTTAATATCAGAATAAAATTAGAATTTGTTAGCAAGGAAGGATGAGGGTGGGTGGCTGCAGGGCTGGCTGTCAGTAGTGGCTACTGTAGTGTCAAGGGAGGTACATTGACTGAGAATATCTTTATATCACCTGCCCACTTGATAGCTTGGTTGGGTATAGCATTCTACGTTGGAAGTTGGGTCTCCTGATTTTGCAGGCATCATTAATTGTTTCTAGTTTCCAATGTTGTCACTATACCCAGTGTTATTCTGATATCCCAGTCCTTTACATGGTCTCTAGTCTCCCCTCTCTTTGGAAGCTTTTAGGCTCTTCTCTTTATCCCTGGCGTTCTGATGTCCACGGAGTAGGTCTTTCTAAATTCATTGCAATGGATACTTTCAAAATATGGTATGTCTTTCAAATTTGGGAAATTGTTTAGTGGCATTTTCTTCTTCTCATGTTGGAACCCTTGGACTGATCTTCTAATTTCTTTGTCTTTTATCTCCTATTTCTTCCCTCTTTTCCTTCCTTCCTTCATTCCTTTCTTTTCTTTCTTTCTTTTTTTTTTTTTTTTGCTTTATAAGATAATTTCTCAACTTTATCTTCCAAATTTCTATTCCCCCCCCGCCCATATTTTTAGTTTCCAAAAGCACTGTTGTTCTCAGTTTGTTTTTTAAAAAGCAGAAAATGACAAGAGGAATGGACGAACTTACCATTGAAAATTCTGAAGAACTTTGTTATGCAAGCAAAGGAATTACAGATTGTTCAAATTATATGAATTTTCAGCATCTCTGCATAGGGAGACAGGTTGCCAGGCAAAAGAAAAAGAGATCGTGGGAACCTGGGGGAAGCTGGGAGGAATGGAAGAGGTTAGAAAGGCCATGAACATGAATGTGATGGGTGAGTTAAAACAGCAAAGCAGGTGGCATTGAGGACTTTGTTGAAGAGGTTTGTTATTTTTCAAATAAATGTTCTTAGGTTTCTTAGACCTTTGCATTTGTTATTGCTTTTAAATGACATTAATTCTCAGTTCCTGATTACAAGCATGTTTATTGTAGAAATGTTGGAGAATATAAGAAATAACATAAACCTCCCAAATTGTGCATAATCTCATCAGTCAGACATAACCTGTATTAATAGTGTAGTGTTTTCTATGCCCTGTCAAATGGCATATGAATACATATATGTATCACTTTTTTCAATTCTTTTATTTTTTTATTTTGAAAAGTTTCCAGCCTACAGACAAGTAGCAATGAACTTGTGTGTACCTTTTCATCTAGATTCACCAATTGTTAGCTAATATTTTGCTACCATATACTTTTTAAAAACAAAATTAGAATCATACTATAGGTTATATTTTTATACTCTGTCTTTTCCAGTTAACCATATATCACATATCTTGAATAATTCTTATCATCAAATACTTTTTCAAGGCCAGGTGCAGTGGCTCATGCCTGTAATCCCAATACCTTAGGAGGCTGAGGAGGACAGATCACTTGAGATCAGGAGTTCAAGCGTGGCTAACATGGTGAAACCCCATCACTCTAAAAATACAAAAATTAGCTGGGCATGGTGGCGCACACCTGTGGCCCCAGCTACTCGAGAGGCTGAGGCATGAGAATTCCTTGATCCCTGGAGGTGAAGGTTACAGTGAGGCAAAATTGTGCCACTGCAGTCCAGCCTGGAGTGAGACTCCGTGTTTTAAAAAAAAAAAAAAAAGTATTTTTCAAGAACTTTTTTTGAATTTTTATTTTAAATTATTTAACTTTATTTATTTATTTATTTTTGAGATAGAATCTCACTCTGTCACCTAGGCTGGAGTGCAATGGTGCGATCTTGGTTCATTGTAACCTCTGCCTCTCAGGTTCAAGTGATTCTCCTGCCTCAGCCTCCCAAGTAGCTGGGACCACAGGTGTGTGCCACCATGCCCAGCTAATTTTTATATTTTTAATAGAGACGGGGTTTCACCATGTTGGCCAGGCTGGTCTTGAACTCCTGACCTCAAATGATCCACCCGCCTTAGCCTCCCAAAGTGCTGGGATTACAGGTGTGAACCACCATGCCCAGCCCAATTTTATTTTTAAGAGCAGTTTTAGGTTCACAGCAAACTTAGTGGAAAATTCAGAGAGTTTCTGTATATCCCTTGCACTCACATAGGTGTAGCCTCCCCCACTATCAATATCCACAACTGATTAACCTACATTAACACATCATTGTCACCCAAAGTCCATGGTTTATATTAGGGTTCACTCTTGGCATTCTATGTTGTATGGGTTTGGACAAATGCATAATGACTTATGTCTATCATTATAGTAGCATACAAAGTAGTTCACTGCCCTAGAAACCCTCTGTGCTCCACCTGTTCCACATACCACTCCTGCAAACCCCTTGCAACCACTAATCTTTTCACAGTCATAGTTTTGCCTTTTCCAGAATGACAGATAGTTGGAATCATACAATATGTAGCCTTTTCAGATTACTAAGTAAAAGAAACCAAATACGTATTTAAGTTTCCTCTGTGTTTTTTGTAGGTGATAGCTCATTTCTTTGTATTGCTGAATAATATTCTAAACTGTGGTAAATAAATGTACCACAGTTTGTTTATTCATTCACTTGTTGGAGGATATCTTGGTTACTCTCAGGTTTTGGCAATTGTGAATAAAGCTGTTATAAACATTCGTGTGCAGATTTTTGTGTGAACATGTTTTCGACTCATTTGTGTAAATACTAAAGAATGTGATGGCTGGATCGGATAGTAAAATTATGTTTGGTTTTTTAAGAAACTGCCAAACTATCTTCCCATCAAGATAATTTTTAATAACTACGTGGCACTTTGTTGTAAGTTTGTACAATTTTTTTTTAGTTATTTCAAATTTTTGAACATTTAGATTTTTTCCAGTTTTAACCCTGCAGGGAACATTATTTTTTTAAAATCTTTGCACACATTTCTAATTATTTCCTTAGAATAAACTCTTCACATTGGAATTGCTGAGTCAAAAGATCTGGTCATTTACAATTGTGGCAAGCATTGCCAAATTATTTTTCCCAAAGGCTATCCTACTAATCTATGCTTTTGCCGACAGGCCTGATGGTGACTGTGCTTCCCACACTCTCAGTAATACTATTATTGTGTCCGTGTTCTCGTGCTGCTGTGACAAAGAACCACACACTTGGTGGCTTGAAACAACAAAAATGTGGCCGGGCACAGTGGCTCACACCTGTCATCCCAGCACTTTGGGAGGCCGAGGCAGGTGGATCACGAGGTCAGGATATCAAGACTATCCTGGCCATGGTGAAACCCCATCACTACCAAAATACAGAAAATTAGCTGGGCATGGTGGCACATGCCTGTAGTCCCAGCTACTCAGGAGGCTGAGGCAGGGGAATCGTTTGAATCCGGGAGACAGGTGGCATTGAGCCGAGATCCTGCCACTGCACTCCAGCCTGGTGAAAGAGCAAGATCCGTCTCAAAAAGAAATGTATTCTTTTGAAATTCGGGAGGCCAGAAGTCTGACACAAGGTGTTAGCAGGCCTCCTCCAAAGGCTCCAGGGGTGGATGCATCCTTGCCTCTTCCTAGCTTCCGGGGGCTGCAGTCCCTATCGGTGTTTCTTGGCTTGTAGCTGCATCACTGCAGTCTCCACCTCCATCTTCACCTGGCTTTCTTCCCTGCCTGTGTATCTTGGTCTGCCTCTCCTCTTATAGGGACACCAGTGATTGTGCTTAGAGTCTACTGTAATCCCATCTGACCCCGTCTAAACTAATTGCATCTGCAAAGACTCACATTCTGAGGTTCCAGATAGACATGAATTTTGAGGACTGTTATTCAGCTCACTTCAATTATCTTTAATTTTTTTTTTTCTAATAAGACAGGAGAAAGCCTCCTAGTTTTTGCTTCAGTTTGCATTTCTCTAATTACTCATGGTATTGGAATCTCTTGATGTGGTCATTTGCACATGCATCTTTTTGTGTAAATTGTTGTTTGTAGCCCTTGCCATAGTTTTCCTTTGAATGATGTACCTTGACTCCCGGAACAATCTGTAGTTTATTTTCGTGAAAAAAGGTGGAGATTTAACTTTCTCTTCCTCTACATCTTGCATTTGACTGACCATCAAGTCCTGTTGGCTTTCTCCTCTAACTGCATCCCAAATTTGATGACTTCTCTACTGCTTGGTGGTCCAAGCCACCTTTGTTTCTCACAAGGATTATTGCAGTAGCCAGTAGCTGGTTTCTCTGCATCCACCTGGTCTCATCTCCGCAGAGCAGCTAGAGCAATCCTTTTCAAATGTAAATCATCCTGTCATTCTTCTGCTAATCACATTTACAAGGAAATCCTGAACCCTCGTTGTGGCCTGTCGCACCCTCCACCCCTTTGCTACCACTCTGCCCACCCCTGGTCTCCATCCTTTATCCAGACATATCTATGGACCCAGGACTTTAGGCGTTAAGGCCTGGAGGAGCTCAGCTGGTGAATCCTTTCTCCAAACATATCTATGGACCGAGGACTTTAGGCAAGGCCTGGAGGAGCTCAGCTGGTGAAGTCAGTTTATTTTTAGCCCTCACACCCAGCTCCAAGAGGTCAAAGAACTGGTAATGGGGCTGTCTCCAGGCACTTGTGCTTCTCAATTCTACAGTTCATTTTGTGTGAGCATGATTTTCTGCCTTCAGGTGGCTCTCTACAAATACATGTCTTTACTGGATTTTTACAAGTTAATTTTCCATAAAGGAATTTCTCCTTGCTGTGGTCTGCTTAGATTTCTGCTTTTCCCCAGAAGTTCTACCCTGATTTCAGAAAAACAGGACAAATTTTTAATTTTTTTAAGGTTTTTGAAACTTGGTAAGATTTGAAACAAGTAACATGTAACTTGTTCACTTAATAGTTTTAATCCCAGCACTTTGGGAGGCCGAGGCGGGAGGATCACAAGGTCAAGAGACAGAGACCATCCTGGTCAACAAGGTGAAACCCCGTCTCTACTAAAAATACAAAAATTAGCTGGGCATGATAGTGCGCACCTGTAGTCCCAGCTACTCGGGAGGCTGAGGCAGGAGAATTGCTTGAACCCAGGAGGCGGAGGTTGCGGTGAGCCAAGATCATGCCATTGCACTCCAGCCTGGGTAACAATAGCAAAACTCTGTCTCAAAAAAGGAAAAAGAAATAGTTTCTTGGTGAGTTAGGCTTTAATTTTTACCCACTGTTTTAACAAGTGACCAGAAGATCCTTCTAGATAAATATTACATGATGTTATAAGTACATTCGATCATGTAAGAAAACTAAAAAATGTGGCATGCAGGGTTTGTGCCTTTATAGATTATTCATCTTGAGCTTCATATGGAGCTTAAAAACGATGACACATAGACCAGTTGGAAAGTTTGCTTCTTCCCCACTCACCCTTCTCCAAGCCAGAAGTCACCAAGTGTATGTATGGGGAGGGAGGTGGGCAAGACAAGGAGCCTGGCAAGGGTTCCCTCCTAGTGTGTTTTGAGAACAGCCTCACTTTGTGTATGGAGGCTGGGATTGCCTATAATCACTTAGGTCAAAACCTGACATATTAGATAGAAAAGATAGTTTTCTTAAATGGGATTGACAATTTAATGTTTTTTTCTTTTTTCTTCTTTTTTTTGAGATGGAGTCTTGCTCTGTCACCAGGCTAGACTGCAGTGGCACAATCTCGGTTCACTGCAACCTCCGCCTTCCGGGTTCAAGCAATTCTCCTGCCACAGCCTCCTGAGTAGCTGGGATTACAGGCGCGTGCCACCATGACCAGCTTATTTTTGTGCTTTTAGTAAACACAGGGTATTCACTATTTTGGCCAGGATGGTCTCGAACTTTCGACCTCAGATGATCAGCCCATCTCAGCTTCCCAAAGTACTGGAACTACAGGCATGAGCCACTGTACCCGACCTGTCATCTCTTCTTTGTGCTCTTTTTGTTCAACAACTATGGTCTTTCCACGACACATAGGAATTGTGGGAGCTACAATTCAAGATAAGATTTGGGTGGGGACACAGCCAAACCATATCATTCTGTTCCTGGCCCCTCCCAAATGTCATGTGCTCACATTTCAAAACCAATCATGCCCTTTTGACAGTCCCCCAAAAGTCTTAACTCATTTCAGCATTAACTCAAAAGTCCACAGTCCAATGTCTCATCTGAGACAAGGCATGTCTCGTCTGCCTATGAGCCTGTAAAATCAAAAGCAAGTTAGTTGCTTCCTAAATACAATGAGGGTACAGGCATCGGGTAAATAAAGCTGTTACAAATGGGAGAAATTGGCCAAAACAAAGGGCTACAGGCCGTATGCAAGTCTGAATTGCAGGGCAGTCAAATCTTAAAACTCCAAAATGATCTCCTTTGACTCCATGTCTCATATCCAGGTCACACTGATGCAAGAGGTGGATTCCCATGGTCTTGGACAGCTCTTCCCCTGTGGCTTTTCGGGTACAACCTGGTTGCTTTCACAGACTGGTAGTCAGTGTCTGTGGCTTTTCCAAGCACATGGTGCAAGCTGTTGGTGGATTTGGGGTCTGCAGGACAGTGGCCCTCTTCTCACAGCTCCACTAGGCCGTGCCCCAGTAGGGACTCTGTGTGGGAACTCTGACCCCACATTTCCCTTTTGCACTGCCATAACATAGGTTCTCCATGAGAGCCTCACCTCTACAGCAAACTTCTTTTTTTTTTTTTTATTTTAATTTTTATTGCATTATAGGTTTTGGGGTACATGTGCAGAACGTGCAAGATAATTGCATAGGTACACACATGGCAGTGTGTTTTGCTGCCTTCCTCCCCCTTACCCACACTTGGTATTCATCCCCAGGCTATCCCCCCCAGCCCCCCCCTGCTGTCCTTCCCCCATTTCCCCCAACAGTCCCCAGTGTATAGTAGACCGCCTCTCTGTGTCTATGTGTTCTCATTTTTCTCACCCGCCTATGAGTGAGTATATGCGGTATTTCTTTTTCTGTTCTTGTGTCAGTTTGCTGAGAATGATGTTCTCCAGATTCATCCATGTCCCTACAAAGGACACAAACTCATCATTTCTGATTGCTGCATAATATTCCATGGTGTATATGTGCCACATTTTCCCAGTCCAGTCTATCATCGATGGGCATTTGGGTTGGTTCCAGGTCTTTGCTATTGTAAACAGAGCTGCAATGAACATTCATGTGCATGTGTCCTTATAGTAGTACGATTCACAGTCTTTTGGATAGATACCCAGTAATGGGATTGCTGGGTCAAATGGATCTACAGCAAACTTCTACGTAGACATCCAGGTATTTCCTTACATCCTCTGAAATCTAGGCGGCGGTTTCCAAACCTTGACTTCTTTGCACCTGCAGGCTCAACACCACGGAAACTACCAAGGCTTGGGGCTTACACCCTCTGAAGCCATGGCCTGAGCTGTACCTTGGCCCCTTTTACTCACAACTGGGTGACAGGGCACCAAGTCCCTAGACTGCACGCAGCAGGGGAACCCTGGGCCTGGCCCACAAAACCTTGTTTTCCTCCTAGGCCTCTGGGCCTGTGATGGGTAGGGGCTGCCATGAAGACCACTGACATGCCTTGGAGACATTTTCCCCATTGTCTTGGAGATTAACATTTGACTCATTACTTATGCAATTTCTGCATCCAGCTTGAATTTCCCCTCAGAAAATGGATTTTTCTTTTCTATTGCATTGTCAGGGTGCAAATTTTCTGAACTTTTATGCTCTGCTTCCCTTATAAAATGGAATACCTTTAACAGCATCCAAGTCACTTCTTGAATGTTTGCTGCTTAGAAATTTCTTCTACCAGTTACCCTAAATCATCTCTCTCAAGGTCAAAGTTCCACAAATCTCTAGGGCATGGGCAAAAGGCTGCCAGTCTCTTTGCTGAAATGTAACAAAAGTCACCTTTGCTCCAGTTCCCAGCAAGCTTCTCATCCCCATCTGAGACTGCCTCAGCCTGGACCTTATTGTTCATATCACTATCAGTCTTTTTTGTCAAAACCATTCAACGAGTCTCTAGGAAGTTCCAAACTTTCTCACATTTTCCTGTCTTACTCTGAGCCCCCCAAACTGTTCCAGCCTCTGCCTGTTACCCAGTTCCAAAGTTGTTTCCACATTTTCAGCTGTCTTTTCAGCAGCACTTCACTCCTGATACAAGTTTACTGTATTCGTCCATTTTCATGTTGCTGATAAAGACATATCCAAGGCTGGACAATTTAGAGAAGAAAGAGGTTTATTGGACTCAAAGTTCCACGTGGCTGGGGAGGCCTCACAATCATGGTGGAAGGTAAAAGGCACACTCACATGATGGCAAGACAAGAGGAGAGAGCTTGTGAAGGGAAACTCTTCTTTTTAAAACCATCAGCCCTCTTGAAACTCATTCACTATCAGGAGAACAGCACAGGAAAGACCCACCCCCATCATTCAATCACCTCCCACTGGGTTCCTCCCATGGCATGTGGGAACTGTAGGAGTTACAATTCAGAATGAGATTTGGTGGGTACACAGCCAAGCCATATCATTTGTGCTCCCTCAAAATTCATATGTTGAAATCCTAACCCTTAAAGTGATGGTGTTAGGAGATGGGACCTTTTGGAGGTGATTAGGTCATGGAGTGAAGCCCTAACAAATGAGATTAGTGCACTTATAGAAGAGGCCCCACAGAGCTGCCCCCCTGCCTCCTTACATCATGTGAGGACAGAAGAAGGTGGCACTATATAAGACAGAGTAAGCTTTCACCAGACACTGGGTCTGCTGGCACCTTGAACTTGGACTTCTCAGCCTCCAGAGAAATAAATAACTGTTGTCTATAAGCTACTTGGCCTATGGTATTTTGTTATAGCAGCCTGAATGGACAAAGACAGAAACTGGTACTGGGAGTGGGGTTGTTATTATAACAAATACCTAGAAATGTGGAGGTGGCTTTGCAACTGGATGATGGTTAGAGACAAGAGTTTTGAAGTGCCTGCTAGCAAAAGCTTAGATTGCTGTGAATGGACCCTAAAGCGCAATTCTGGTGAGAGCTTAGAAGGAGAGAAGGAGAGCTGTAAAGAAAGCCTCTATCTTCTTACAGAAAGCTTAAGTGGTTGTGATCAGAATATTGTTAGAAATATGGACTGTAAAGGTAATTCTGATGAGGTCTCAGATGGAAATGAGAAACATTTTATTAGAAACCAGAGGAAACATCGTCATTGTTATAAAGTAGCAAAGAACTTGACAGAGTTGTGTTTGAGTCCTTACATTTTGTGGAAGGTAGGACTTATGAGCAATGGAATAGGTTATTTGACACAAGAAATTTCTAAGCAAAGTGTCAAAAATGCAGGTTAGCTTCTGTTGAGCGCTTATAGTAAAAGTGAGAAAAGAATAATGATTTAAAGGCAGAATTTTCAATCAAGAGGGAAGAAGAACTTAATATTTGGACAATTCTCAACCTGTTTATAGTGCGGAAGTGTGTTTGGGAGAGAACACCAAGGGTGTGGCCAAGCAACCCTTTTACAAGATTGGTGTGAATTCACCAGGTGCTAGTCATCAAGACAACGGAAGAATGACTTTGAAGACGTTTTGGAGATTGCTGGGGCTACCACTGTCATCACGGGGCCAGAATGCAAGGGCCTTGACAGAACAATTTGAAGGGATGGGCCAAGGATGAAATTTGGGACCCCCGTGCTTCCTGCCCTACCAGGCATCACCTCAAAGCTCTGCTCTGCACATTCCAGGACAGGGATCCTCAGCCACCCCAGGTTTGGCTTTAATAGGCCCAGGTGTGGCAGTGGCTGCCCTTCCAGAGGACACAGTAAACCTTGCCAGTCCCTGGGAGTGCCATATCTGCAGGTATGCAGAGTACACAGCTGTAGGGGTGTTGCTGCACTCACCTAGATTTTGAAGAATGTAGCAGCTGGAAGCCTGGGTCAAGTGAGCCAAACAGAGGCTGCTGTGAGGGTAGGCCACCTCATGACTCCAGACCACTAGAGCCACAGGTATGCAATTCCAGCCTGGGAGAGCTGCAGGCACCTGACTAAAACCTGCAATACCTGCTGTGGGCTGTGCTCAGCAAAGCCATGGGTTTTGGCTGCCCAGAGCCTACCCAGCCTATGGGATTTTGTTATAGCAGCCCAACAGTCTAAGACACCCATGTTCATATTCCTTTATGTATATGCTTTTATCAATTTTGCATATGGTTTTTTGTTTTTTTTTTTGAGACGGGGTTTCGCTCTTATTACCCAGGCTGGAGTGCAATGGCGTGATCTCGGCTCACCACAACCTCTGCCTCCTGGGTTCAGGCAATTCTCCTGCCTCAGCCTCCCGAGTAGCTTGGATTACAGGCACACGCCACCAGGCCCAGCTAATTTTTTGTATTTTTAGTAGAGACAGGGTTTCACCATGTTGACCAGGATGGTCTCGATCTCTTGACCTCGTGATCCACCCACCTCGGCCTCCCAAGTAGCTGGGATTACAGGCATGAGCCACTGTGCCTGGCCCCTCTTTTTTTTTTTTATTTTGAGACAGAGTCTTGCTCTGTCACCCAGGCTGGAGTGCAGTGGGGCAATCTCGTCTCACTGTAACCTCTGCCTCCAGGGTTCAAGTGATTCTCCTGCCTCAGTCTCCCAGGTAGCTGAGACTACAGAAATGTGCCATGATACCCAGCTGATTTTTGTATTTTTAGTAGAGGCAGGGCTTCCTCATGTTGGTCAGGCTGGTCTTAAACTCCTGATCTCAGGTGATCTGCCTGCCTTAGTCTTCCAAAGTGCTGGGATTATGGACGTGAGCCACCACGCCTGGCCAATTTTGCATATTTTAAAATCACTGTGTCTCAGGTATGTATATAGTACACATCCTTCAATATGTGTCCCTTAAATGACTTCATTTCTACCATCTGGCCCCACACAGACAAAGAAATCACCAGTAAAAGCTAAACCTGGTCAGTTGGAATTTCCCCACCTTTTGCATAAAAATCTACCTGTTACATAAATATTACTTCCTAGTAACTGATCAAAAGACAAATAAAAACAGGGCATCAAAGATCATGATTTTATGACTCTTGAGCACCTTATTTCACAGGGGAATAAGTATAAACCTATTACTTTGGAAGTTTTGGTTTTTATCGTTTATAGACATACCTTGGGGGTCTTGTGGGTTAGGTTCCAGACCACTGCCATAAGGCAGATATCACAATGAAGCCAGTCATACTGGTATTTTGGTTTCCCAGTGCATATAAAATATGTTTGTACTATACTGTAGTTTACTAATTGTGTAATAGCATTATGTCTGAAAAAACAATGTATATACCTTTATTTTAAAATATTTTATTGTTAAAAATGCTAATGATTATCTGGACCTTTAGCTAGTCATAATCCTGTTGCTTGTGAAAGGTCTTGACATTCATATCAGAGTTTCCCGTGGGTGTGCCTGCTCCGTGGAGCCTAGCTTACATCTCTGCACGCTGGCTGCTGGAGAGGTTGGGTGAGTTAATGCTAGTTTATAATGTCCAGGAGGGCTGCTGTCCTTATAAAGAACTGTTGTAGTTGCTGGTGTTCAAAAATAACATTCAGTTTATTGAAGTTAGACTTTTTAAAAGCTGGTTTTTCTTTTCCTTTTTAATTTATAAGACTTGTTATTCTATTAACACACTAATTCTTTTTGCATAAAATAAGAGTGATCGTTGATTAATTTTAGCTAATTGGATTTCCCTCAAACATTTCAAACTACATTTGTAGGTTTAATATATTTTAGTTTAAGCATTTAAAATGTCTGAGAGGCAAACTTACCATCCTAACAGAGAAAAAACTACTTCATACAAAATATATTAAACTTTGCAATAATCAAGTGATCACAAACATAGCAGTTTTATTTACAAACTCAATAAATTTCTGGTATGTCTTTCAGCTTGCAGGTGATAAGAATATTACAGCAGGGCCCATGGTATATTGTAAACACTTGAAATGACAATCACTCAGATTATCTTGTATTTAACACTAAAACATTCTGCACACATGCTGTGTGTTGGTTTATTCTGAGGCCTGCTTGCTTATTTATCTTCCCAGAGTTGTTTACCCAACTAAAGGAGCATCTTTGCATCTCTCTCGGGGAGCAGGAATCCTTGGCCTTCCACTGAGCACATTTCCTGGGCATTTTGGGCGATAACACTAGATTAGATCCAGTCCGTTCCTGCTGCCTCAGAACACAGTTCTAGGTTCCCCTGTGATTCTCGCTGGGCTTTTAGCCCCACTCTTGAGCACAGTGAAAATGCGTGAGAGCTGCTGGAGCTCTGGGAGACTGAGCCAGGGCCACTTCTTATATAGAGAGAGAATGTAGTTTCAGTGTGTACGCTGGTGGAAGTAGAAACAATAAAGAACTTTTATCCAGAATGTTTGTGTGTTGCTCACCATTTTAGGAAACTGAATCATTATATCTGTATTTAAATGCCTGCTAATTTTAAATATGAGAAGGACTCTTCAATATACATTTAATTCATTAACCAAGTGTTTCTTTTATGACTTTATTTTGGTGGGAAGAAATTGCAACTTTAGGATGCTCTGAGAATTAATTAAATTACACTTTGAAATGAATCGTAATACTACATTGATGTCTTAGCCTTGATGCCTTGTTTTTTGAATAAAGGCATTAAGCAAGTGGTGTGTGTGTGTGTGTGTGTGTGTGTGTGTGTGTGTGTGTATTCCTATCACATATACTTCTATATTATTATAATACCTAATATATTTCTATATACATATAAACATGATACATATGACATATGCACATATGTATATATATATACATATATAAAATGGATATAATAGTGTTTTCATGAATATTGTAATCTTTTAATATATAAATCTAAATTTAAAAAATAAAATTGTATTTTTACTGAATATGCAATTTAGTATCTTTTTTCTTTAACATTTTATTATAAACACTTTGAAATATTATACACTCTTAGCACCATTTAAAATTTTTACATAGTTTAAACTATAATACACTTTAAGTTTCAGTTTTTTTCCCTATGAAGAGTATCTTTGTACACAGAGAATATTTATTAGAGGTGGATTGTTTCCTTAGGCTAGATTCCCAGAAGTGGAATTACTGGGTCGTAGATACAAATATATTCAAGGCTCTAGGTTTTTGCATTGCCAAATTGCCTTCCCCAAAGCTTGTCCTAGCTCATTGAGCTACCAAAAATCTTATACAAATGTTATAGCTGTTTCTTAGAAAGCAATTAGTCTTTTGATGATCACTTTTGCTACACATATCTTTTCCAATTTGGTGTTTGCATTTAAGTGTATTTTTAAAATAAAAATAGAAGTTTAAGATTTGTAGATGATAAAATGTTACTCTGTTCTTTTTAGATACTTCTATTATTTTTTAGCATAGAAAGTCATTTCTTTTCTAGAAGTGTTTTAAAATATCTAATATGGGCTATGTGTGGTGGCTCATGTCTATAATCCCAGCACTTTGGAAGGCCAAGGCAGATGGATTACCTGAGTTCAGGAGTTCGAGACCAGCCTGGCTAACATGTTGACACCCCATCTCTACTAAAAATACAAAAAATTAGCTGGGTGTGGTGGCGCATGCCTGTAATCCCAGCTACCCAGGAGGCTGAGGCAGGATAACGGCTTGAACCTGGGAGGTGGAGGTTGCAGTGAGCTGAGATCGTGCCATTGCACTCCAGCTCGGGCAACAAGAGCGAAACTCTGTCTCAACAACAACAACAAAAGAATCTAAGGTATTTTTCTATCTTCACAAAATTTTTGTTGCTAAACTCTAAATTCATGTGGGATGTATTTCACCATATAGAATCAGGTGAGGGGCTCTTGGTTTTGGTCTGAATTGTTGCCTAGCGGGTGCCATCTTTTCTCAATTGTATTTGATGGATTTGTGGTATCTTCCAGACATGGATGGGTTTTTCTTCTGTGTTGTCTTCTCTGGTCCATGGTTCTGCTTGCCTGCCTTTCTGTTTGTGCCACACAGTTTACATGATGTGATATCTGATAGGGCCATTCCCCCTGCAGGACTCTTCTGCAAAACTTTCTTTGTTCTTTCCTGTTTGTTTTTTCAGACGAACTTTGGAAAACTTTTTTTTCTTTTGAGACGGAGTTTCGTTCTTGCTACCCAGGCTGGAGTGCAATGGCACAATCTCGGCTCACCACAACCTCCGCCTCCTGGGTTCAAGCAATTCTCCTGCCTCAGCCTCCTGAGTAGCTGGGATTACAGGCACACGCCACCATGCCCAGCTAATTTTTTGTATTTTTAGTAGAGACGGGGTTTCACCATGTTGACCAGGATGGTCTCAATCTCTTGACCTCGTGATCCACCCGCTTCGGCCTCCCAAAGTGCTGGGATTACAGGCTTGAGCCACCACACCCAGCCTGAACTTTGGAAAATTTATGTTGAACTTACAGATTATTTGGGGAAAAACTGTTTATTTAAAAGGTTTTAGTCTTTACCACCAAACCTATGACATGTACTAAGCATTTATCTAAATCTTACTTTTTATATTTCTCACAAAATTTTCCAATTTTCTCTAAATAGGTCCTGCATATTTCTCATTATGGTTATTGTTATTACTTATTTTATAGTTTGTCTTTTGATCTTTTTTATCACAGTTTCAAACTGGTAGTACTGGTAATCTGGTTTTGCATATCTTGTACTCACCTACTTTTTTTTAAGACATGGTCTCTACTATGGCTCAGGGTGGAGTGCAGCAGCTAATCACAAGTGCAGTCATAGCTCACTGCAGCCTCAAAATCCTGGGCTGAAAGAATCCTCCTGCCTCAGCCTCCCAAGTAACTGTGCCTATGGGGACCCTCAGCTGTAAATTAAATTTAATTGTTTCCCATTTGATTACTATAAACACATCATTTAAAAATACATATTTTATTTTGTTGTTGTTGTTGTTGAGACGGAGTTTCGCTCTTGTCACCCAGGCTGGAGTGCCATGGTGCGATCTCGGCTCACCGTAACCTCCACCTCCTGGGTTCAGGCAATTCTCCTGCCTCAGCCTCCTGAGTAGCTGGGATTACAGGCACGCGCCACCATGCCCAGCTAATTTTTGTGTTTTTAGTAGAGATGGGGTTTCACCATGTTGACCAGGATGGTCTCGATCTCTTGACCTGGTGATCCACCCGCCTTGGCCTCCCAAAGTGCTGGGATTACAGGCGTGAGCCACCGCGCCCGGCCCAGAAATACATATTTTATTATCTTCCTTTTTAATATTTCAGTTTTGTTTTCTGTCTCATATCTTTTAACATTGGCCTGAATCTGAAAATTTTTTAAATAATAAAAATGTTTAAATAATAAAATCAAAATTGAATGACTGATGGTGATGGTGGCATGATATGCTTTTATAGTACATATTAAGTTTTGCAAAGACATTTCTTAGTACCTTAAACAATATGTTTTGATATAATGTGGTTTTTCTACACTGCTGATGTTTTAGAGCACACAGTATTTTTAAATTGGAATGTCATCCAGTTTGGTTCTGTTGGCTCAAAGAACAGGCATAGCCTGGATTATAGATGATGAGGGGTTTTCAAATCTGAAATTGTCGAGTGGAACCTTATGCTTGTTGGTATGTCTTGAAAAACCCTTAATGCTTTTGCTCTTTCCTTTCCTATCCCAAACTTTCTTCCCCCTTCTCTTTTGAGTCCCTGAGCTACACTTAAAGAAACTTATAGAAACTTAAACAGCCTGCAGCTGTTTCTAAGTACTACAGATGGGGCCACATGATGTAATTTTTACTTTTACTAGTCCAAGGAAAAATGATTTTCAAAAAACAGATAAAACATCACGTTTGGTTTTGTAATCTGAATTTACTCTGCGTAAAGGACTGCTCTTTACTGAAACAGAGGGTTTTCTAGTTGGCTTATTTTTCGAATGTTCTTAGATGCCAAAATGAAAGGTTGGCAATTCTAGGTCAGTTCTCTGTTTTCCTTTCCCTGCTTCTTCTTCTTCTTCTTCTTCTTTTTTAATTTACTGATCTAAGGAAGCAAAGGAAAGCTGGTTGTTTATCAGTTTGTAGTGTCTTTGGTTTTTAAAGCTTAAAAACACCAGGCAGTTGTCTGCTGACTGTACTGCCACACAGCATGGCCATAGCCCAAACATGGATGGGGAGCTCTTACTGCTAAGGGAGTAGGAAGAGGAAATGGAGCCAGGAACAGAGCCTCACAGCCCGCAGTCCCTCCCCACAGCCTTCAGAAGTGCTGCTCTGGATTCTCTTTCCTCCTCAGATACTATCTCCACGAGTTCTCCTGCCAGAGAACTGTGCAGTGGTAGGAACACTGGCCTGGACTCAGGGTGGCTGTGTGAGCCTGGTAGCTAACACGCACTCGCTTTCTGACCCCAGGGAGACTGCCAGTCCCCTAAAAGGATAATCTGTGTTATCAGTGGTGAATGTTAGGATTCCCTATCACAAGTTGGGGGAGGAGGACAGGATCCAGATCTACAATAAAGCCCGAAAGGGAGGAGTATCTGAGGGGTGGAAGTCAGGGAAAGCAGAGGGATTCCATACCTAAAATGAGGATCCTGTTTTCTCTCTCCTCTCATTTTTAGTTTGCATAAAGCACTTCCTTTGTAGGCTGCAGCCCCAGAATGACAGAAGCCTTTAATGTTTACATTTGCTAGTGATGGAGATTAGTAAGGCGAGTTTCTCCCTTGTCTGTCCATATCTGTTGCTAGCTCAGCCGTGGCCAGAGCAGCCCCTCCTCTGTGAAGTCTTTCTCGGTTGTCTGAACCAGAGGTGAGGGCTAGCTACTTACAACTTTTTGATCCCTTTAGTTAACCTGGTCCTGTGGTGTTTGTTGCAGCCTACCTTGAAAAGTGTCTCTTTGTGTAATGTCTCATCTCTGCTCAGCTGTAAACTTAAACGGCTACAGCATCAATGCCTTGGGTAGTGCAGGCATTCAATAAAGGTTTGTGGAATAAAGGAGTGAATGAGAAAGGCCTAAAATATGACTGTAAGTTGCAGAACTTTCATATAAATAGCCATTCTGCTTTTGTGTGGTTTAGTTTTCAGTAAATGCTATATTACAGAACAGCATGGTATTTTTGCTACTGGATTAAGTTCTGCCTACCTCTGCCACTCCGTCTTGGACAACCTGGGTTAGAGTTTCTTTGTTGGAAAATGGAAAAGATAGGACAACAGGAGTTCTCAAAGTTTAGTGTATGGAAGAATGAAATAAGGTGCTTGGTAACACTGTAGATGTCTGGGCTCTACCCTCTAAAATTCGCTGGGTCTGGGGTGGGGCTGACAGCCTACATGTTCAGTACACCCCCAACATGGTCCTAATATAGGTGGTCCAGGGAGCATCTGTTGAGAACCATTGAAAAAGACAAGCTCTAAGGTTTCTCCAGCTGTATTTTAAAAGGTTACTGTGAGACATCTGTTTAGTTTATTCAAAAGTTGTTTCGAAAGATGTTCAGTTTATTTTTCCTATTGTGAGTTCAACATGGCAACAAATACAAGTTATGAACACATGCTGCATAATTTAATAGAAAAAATATACTTTCAAGTTCTGTTAACGGAGAGAATAATCACTAGGATACCCTTGTTTTAGTTGGGATACGCTTGTTTTAATTGGGATGCCCTAGTATAATTTTCAGCCTAAAATCAGTTTCCTGGGCATTTTTACCTTCTAAGAATTTCCATACTTGTCATAAGCGTTTTGTTTATTAATAGCATTGTTAAGAGTGGATGTAAATTGTGATAATTTCACCACCCAATACATGAGACTGTCAAACCCTATGTAAATTTTGTCTATTCCTTTATAAACTTGAGGTGTAAATATTTTATTAATAAAACATATCCACAAATTCTAAAAGATTTTAAGCCGGGCGCGGTGGCTCATGCCTGTAATCCCAGCACTTTGGGAGGCCGAGGCAGGTGGATCACGAGGTCAAGAGATCGAGACCATCCTGGTCAACATGGTGAAAACCCATCTCACTAAAAATACAAAAAATTAGCTGGGCATGGTGGCGCGTGCCTGTAATCCCAGCTACTCAGGAGGCTGAGGCAGGAGAATTGCCTGAACCCAGGAGGCGGAGGTTGCGGTGAGCCGAGATCGCGCCATTGCACTCCAGCCTGGGTAACAAGAGTGAAACTCCATCTCAGAAAAAAAAAAAAAAAAAAAGATTTATAAAAATGTAACCATTCATTGAAATACAGTTCTTTTATCACTACAGGTATTCTCTTTTCGTAAAGCCATAGCCTCATAATTAAAGCCAGAAATTGAAAATGGGGAAACTCTTATTCAAAGTACTCCTTTTTCTTCTTTGTCATTTGGTCATTCCATTAAATGGCCTTAATAGAATAAATGATCCTGAGATTAAAAGGAAAAAAGAAGGACACATACCACTTGACCACTGAAAAGTTGTTTGTGTGTGGAAGGAGGTAGGGAAATAGTTGCTGCGAGGAATGTAAGGGATTATACTTATCTGTTTTATAATTTTTGCCTCACTCATGATACAGAAAAAATTTAACCTCCAACTAAGGAGTAAATATAGGTTATTTGAGCAAGGATAAACAATGCAAAGTGAGAAGGAACACAGAACATCATGCCACATTCCCTGCATTCCCCGTGCATTTTGCCCACTGCAGTCAACAAGGATCCCTAAGATCCTCAGTTACAAGCGTCCCAGGACTGCAGGAAATGGACCCAGCGTCACTGTAAGTCCCACAGCAAACTGAGAGTTCAGAAGGAATCTTTTACTTTGATTCCAAATTAAATTTCTTTGACAGGAGTTGGAGGAAGCGGACAGATTTTCAGTGGGCCTCGGGTTGTATAAAATCAAAAGTCTCCACAGTTTAGCGTGGGAAGGTTCTTAAAGGTTCTTCTGTAGTAGGAACAATTGTCCTGAAGTGCAAGGAAAGGCATTTTTTCCCCTATTAATTAGATTCGCCCTTTCAAACAACCCTTTTTAAAGAATTTGAGTGATTTAGGAGTTTTTGTACTCCTTTCATGTATAAGTCCTAAGAGTGGCAGAATCAAAAGAAGATGAAGGCAAAAGTGTGGAAAGCATTCCAGAGCAGTGAAGCCATCACTGTGGCTAAAGTGGGAAGCAGCCAGGTGGCCAAATCTGGGGTCCATTTAGCTTTTTCTAGTTACCCTCTAAATCAGCCTCCACCAGATCCAGCAACAGGTGTTTTTTGTTTTTTTGTTTTTTGTTTTTCTGAGACGGAGTCTTGCTCCATTGCCAGGCTGGAGTGCAGTGGTGCAATCTCGGCTCACTGCAACCCCACCTCGGGTTCAAGTGATTCTCATGCCTCAGCCTCCCGAGTAGATGGGACTACATGCGTGTGCACTACCATGCCCAGTTAATGTTTGTACTTTTAGTAGAGATGGGGTTTCACCATGTTGGCCAGGATAGTCTTGATCTCTTGACTTCATGATCTGCCGCCTCAGCCTCCCAAAGTGCTGGGATTACAGGTGTGAGCCACTGCACCGGCCAATCCAACAGGTTTTTGAAAAACCTCTGCTGTTAGCCTATAAGGAACCTCAAACTGAACTGGACCAGTGGCTCTTCATTTGGGGAGGGTAATTATAGAAGGACCGTCTGTCTTGCACATGGAGATGCAGTTGTTCTTCATTTGCCTAACACATTTAATCCAGGCATCTAAGTCAGTTAGGAACTTTGCACTTAAATCTCGGAACAAACTGAATTTTGGCTCCTTCTCTATTATTGTGTTTGATATTATGTGTCTTCTGGTCATTTTGTGGCCCATTCTCTGTAGTCTGTTGAATGATTTATTTGCCTAGCCATCTAGAGTGATGGTCATAAAATCATTTTTAGAAAGGTTACTGAGGTCTCTAAAATCTCCAAGTGTTGCCAGGAAGTCCTTGGTTGTTGATCCTGGCAATGAAATACAGGTATGAAAGCCGTTTCATATTTAAAGTCTGCTCTGTAGTTATTACTGTGAGCCTACTGACATGTCTTCTCCCGTTCACCAAAACCAAAACACAAACACACAAACACAACACATATGGTGAAAACTCTGCCAGGTCCTTGTTAGCGGGGTAGGTGTGCTGATGAAGGGCCCACTTGGTCTTTTTAGTCAGTGCACTTGGGAATTTAAGGGTAGATTGGGCTGATCTGAAGACAGAGATTTGTAGTCTGACTTCATAGTATCCAGCTCAGCAACACGTTCATTTGAAATTGTGTTAAAGGCCGGGCACAGTGACTCACACCTGAGCAGTGAAGCCATCACTTTGGGAGGCTGAGGTGGGCGTATCGTGAGGTCAGGAGTTCGAGACCAGTCTGATCAACATGGTGAAACCCCTTCTTTACTAAAAATACAAAAATTAGCCAGGTGTGGTCGCATGTGCCTGTAGTCCCAGCTACTTGGGAGGCCGAAGCAGAAGAATTGCTTGAACCCAGGAGGCAGCAATTGCAGTGAACCAAGATTGTGCCACTGCACTCCAGCCTGGGCAACAGAGCCAGACTCCATCTCAAAAAAAAAAAAAAAAAAGAAAGAAAGAAAGAAAAAGAAATTGTATTCGATGTCATCCCTGGGTTTAATGTTACAAAATTTCACAGAAACAAGAGGAACTTCAAATTTCAAAACCTCTGTAACAATGATGAACTCAATAATTTTTTTAAAAACCTTGATAATCTCATCTGTATCTGTCAGACACTTTGCAAAGAAACATCCTCGAACACGTTGCTTTCTCTAGCGCAGAAAATATTTTAGGACTGGTGTAAATAGGTAGTGTTAGGGAATAGACCACTCTCAAAAACATTGTCATAGTTTTATTGTCCAGAAGCTTTTTTAAGCACTTTTGATTTGGAATCACTGTGATTCCAGATACTCGGAGACATGGAGCTTTTAAAATAAGAAGCTTAAAGAATAAATCCACAAAGCTTCCAGCATAGAGGTGAAAAGTATATATCCAATGTGTGGTTCAAATTGGAATCTACTGATAAACAACAGATGATGAACATGAAGTGGATAAAATTTTAGTGGATGTGATCCTGTCACTTTCAGTTAATATTATCCTAGATTAGCAAATGAGGAAACTGGGCCTAAAGAGTAAAGTACTTAGCAAGGTAAAACAGTGACACCGGCAGTATTTAAACTCAGGTAACAGGGCTCTAAACTTCACCTCCTTACTACCACAATGGACTGCCTAGCTCGGAAAGGACACATCAACAAAGGAAACAGTGAGCAGATTGGAAAGGCAGCCTGCAGAGTGGGGGGGATATGTTTGCAAACTGTGTATCTGATAACTGGCTAATTTCCAAAAATATAATGAATTCCACAACTCAATAGCAAAAATACAAATAACCCAGTTTAAAAATAGGCAAAGAATTTTAACAGACATTTCTCCGAAGGAGACATACAAAAATGGCCGAGAAATATATGAAAAGGTGTTTAATATTCCTAATCATCAAGGAAATCCAAATCTACAATGAAATATCACCTCACATCTGTTAGGATGGCGGTTATGAAAGAAAAAACACAAAAGACCATGTTAGAGAGGGTGTGAGAAAAGGGAGCCCTTGCACTGTGCACCGTTAGTGGGAGTGAAATGCCACAGCTATGGAAACAGGTGGAGGTTTTCAAAAAATGGAAAATGGGGCCACACGATCTAGCAGTCCCACTTATAGGAATATATCCAAAAGAA
The DNA here is from genome assembly GCA_031835075.1 of Saguinus oedipus. NCBI lineage: Eukaryota > Metazoa > Chordata > Mammalia > Primates > Cebidae > Saguinus > Saguinus oedipus. The sequence continues at coordinate 15,415,753 of CM063174.1, forward strand.
GTGAAAACAGGATCTTGAAGAGATATTTCCACTCCCATGTTTATTGCAGCATTATTCATAATAGCCAAGATATGGAAACAACCCACCTGTCCATCAACAGAGGAATGGATAAAGAAAACGTGATGTATACATACAATGAAATACTATTCGGCTTAAAAAAAGAAAGAAACCCTACCATTTGTGACAACACAGATGAAACTGGGGGATATTATTCTAAGTGAAATAAACCAGTCACAGAAAAAATATTGTGTAATTTCATTTATTTTAGATGTCTATAAATATAGTCAATCTCATAGAAGCAGAGAGTACTATAGTGCTGCCAGGGGCTGCAGTGTAGGGAAAATGGGGACTTGCTATTCAGTGGATATGAAAGTTTCAGATATGCAAGATGAGTACGTTCTAGAGAACTGCTGAACCACATAGTGTCTGTTGTTAACACTATGGTATTGTGCACTTCAAAGTCCGTTAAGAGGCTAGGTTCTACCACAAAAACAAAATGAAAAAAAACTAAAGGACGTGAGAAGGCATTGTACGGTGCTAGATATGCCTGTCACCTTGATTGTGAGGATAGTATCCTGGTTGTTTGCCTATGTCCATATTCATCAAATTACACACAGTAAATATGTGTAGTTCTTTGTATACCAATTTTATCTCAGTTAATCTTTTTAAACTTTAATGAACTAAACAAAGGACACACCAGAACAAGAACAGGATGTTTATTGTTATTATGGCTTCAATTTTAGACACCAAAAATAAAAACCCTCAAACGTACATACACAGAGAAATGATTGAATGAATTGTTGACATAAATTGCACCAAGAAAGAATTACTGAAGATATAGTAGAGAGGAAAGCAATAAATATTATATAGTAAAAGCTTTCATAATCTTAAAATTAACTGTATTCTAATGAGAATTTTTTTGAGGTGATACTCAACATGTTTCAGAATAGCTAACACAGTTAAAATATTCTCCATTGCCCTTGCCCGTACATTTATTTAATGTTATAAATTGGTCCCCAGTCTGGCCAACATGGCGAAACCTCATTTCTACTAGAAATACACAAATTTAACTGGGCATGATGGCACACACCTGAAGTCCCAGCTACTTGGGAGGCTAAGGTGAGAGGATCACCTGAGGCTGGGAGGCGGAGGTTGCAGTGAGCCAAGATCGCACCACTGCCCTCCAGCCTGGGTGACAGTGAGACCCTGTCTCAAAAAGAAAAAAAGAAAAAAAAAATGACCTAAGCCATATACAGAAGAGCACACACCAGATGTCACAATTCCATCACTACAGTACTAGGTGGCCAGAGGAGTGTGACTAATGGTGGTGACCACAGGCTTGTTGTCGCTAGGGTAGATGTTTCCTAGAATACCCAGACTTAGCTTTAAAACTACTGTAAAAGTTCACCTAACTAATCATCTTTAATATAGTCTTAGAAATATAAACCTAAGGAAATATTCAAAAAAATTTTTTAAAAAAAGACCACTGGAGAACCGGGCTCTCAGGTCTTGGCTTCAGGGAGGCTCCCGGGCGGCAAGCCCCAGAGGCTGCTGGAGGGAGAGGGAGTCGTCCATTCACTGGTGTTGAAAACCAGCTCAGGGGAGCAAGCACAGGAGCCTGAGCATTGCCATTTGTCCCTTCCCAGCCTCAAGACTGCACGGCATTGCCTTTCTGAGATGTTCTTCCTGACGGAAACTGTACTGATTATCTGTTTATCCTATTTTAACCATTTGCACATGAATGTCAAGGGGTGGAGGAAGGGGAGCCGGAGGAGGCATGGGCGTTAATTAATGTGCAAGGCACTTTTTCTCCCATACTCGTCCCAGGTCAGCCTCTCCTCCCACAAGGGCTTCCCTGATGGTCCATGAAGAATGGCTAAAGGGAAGTTGTTTTTCCTTTCAGCTGTTTACATGCATAACTGGACATTATACAGAGCTACGAAACTCTAAAATTGTAGGGCACCTTTCAAAGATGTTTCTAGGCTTCTGGAGGCTTCCTTTTTGTTTAATTTTGCAGATTTCTATTCTAAGAACAGATTGTTGTCATATACTGAAGTATGGGCTTTGTTTCTAAAATAAGATTACATCAGAATGACCTGAATTATAAAAATGAGGTATTTATTTGAGACTATATCAGCTGCTTCCCAGGAATTCATAACAACTCTGGGGAAAGTCCAGAGGTTACTCATGGAGATCAAGTCAGTTTCGGATGTACTTGATTAGTCAGTTAACCAGCTTCTTAAAAACTGTACTTTGGGAAAAACAGGTAGATTTCAGTTTTTAAAAGGTCAAAGTATTTGTTTTAAACAAAAAAAATAATTGTCTGGGCATGCATGGTGGCTTATGCCTGAAATCCCAGAACTTTGGGAGGCCGAGATAGATGGATCATAAGGTCAGGAGTTCGAGATCAGCCTGGCCAACATGGCGAAACCCCGTCTCTACTGAAATTACAAAAAATTAGCCAGGCATGGTGGTGGATACCTATAATGCCAGCTACTCGAGTGGCAGGCTGAGGCAGGAGAATTGCTTGAACCTGGGAGTTGCAGGTTGCAGTGAGCCAAGATCGCACCACTGCACTCCAGCTTGGACAACAGAGCAAGACTCTGTCTCAAAAAAAAAAAAAAAAAAAGAAAGAAAGAAAAGAAAAGAATCTAGGCCAGGGGCAGTGGCTCATGCATGTAATCCCAGCAATTTGGGAGGCCAAGGCAGGAGGATCTCTTGAGCCCAGGAGTTTGAGACCAGTCTGAGCAACAAAGTGAGACCCTGTGTCTATGAAAAACACAAATTATCCAGGTGTGGTGATGCACATCTGCCATCACAGCTACTCAGGAGCCTGAGGCAGGAGGATCACTTGAGCCCAGGAGGTCGAGGCTGCTGTGAGCCATGATCACGCCACTGGTCTCCAAGCCTGGATGAGAGAGCATATCTCAAAGAATAAAAATAAAAGAAATAATCTTCCATTTATATCCTGGAGTCAAGTGTTAAAACCAGTTTTCTAAAATCGTTTGCATTTGTTATTGGTTTACATGAAATTATAAGAACAATGAGTTTTAATGTAACATCCTTGTTCAGTTAACATTAACTGTAGAATACTGCCTTATCAGAGAAGCAATGCAGACTGGCATGTTTCACAGAAAATTTTGACAAAAGTGAGGAGAAACTGAGTAAACCCTGAGTTGAAATTCACTAAAGTAACTTCCATTTCTCAAGAATTTTTGCTTCACCATGTTCTCATAAATGTGTTATATGCACTTAGGAGGTAAAAATCTGTCACAGGAACAGTTTCAGGGTCTGGTCCAGAGTGTGCTAGGTCCTTAGGCTTCTACTCACAGCATGGCCTGGTATTACATTGCCCCTGGATTCTTCAGAGGAATGGAGGGCTGCAGCAGTCCACGTGGTTTTTACTCAGTTGAATATTCCCAGTTGTATGTGTACTGGTAGAAACTATGCTTTATGAACCAGGATCACAAGCAGACCCATTTTGCATCATGTAGGGCAGGGATGTCCAATCTTTTGACTTCCCTGGGCCACACTGAAAGAATTGTCTTCACCCACACATAAAAATACACTAACACTAATGATAGCTGATGAGCTAAAAAGTCGCAAAAAAAAAATCCCATAATGTTTTAAGAAAGTTTACAAATTTGTGTCGGGCTGCATTGAAAACCATCCTCAACTGCATTCAGGGCAGGATGGACAAGCTTCATGTAGAGCAATGCTGCCCAATGGAACTTTCTGCACTGTTCAGTATCATTGCTACTAGCTACATGAGACTATGGGTCACTTGAAATGCGGATTTTGTGTGTCTGAAGCGCAGATTTTTAAGTTTTAGCTAATTTTAGTTAGTCATGTGTGGCTAACAGCTACCATATTGGACAAGGCAGGTATAGAGTTTCAACTTAAGTAACAACTGCATTTGGTCATTGGAAATGCCACCTCACAGGGAGCCTGGTGATAACTTTCCTCCTAATATTAAGGAGAACCTGTTGGGTGCAGTGGTTCACGCCTGTAATCCCAGAACTTTGGGAGGCCAAGGTGAGTGGATCACGAGGTAAGGAGTTTGAGAACGGCCTGGCCAAGTTAGTGAAACCTTGTCTCTACTAAAAATACAAAAATTATCCAGGCATGGTGGCAGGCACCTGTAATCCCAGCTACTTGGGAGGCTGAGGCAGGAAAATTGCTTGAACATGGGAGGAGGAGGTTACAGTGAGCCGAGATCATGCTACTGCACTCCAGCTTGAGCAATAGAGCAGGACTCCGTCTTGGAAAAAAATTAAAATAAAAAATATTAAGGAGAATGAAAACCCACAACATGTATTTGGGGGAGAATGTATGGACTTGAACACAGTATCTTTAAGGAGAAATTAATCCTCAGATGCTTGCACAAAAGCAAATGCATGATTTTCTTTAGGAATAGTAGTTGGAGGCTGGGCGCGGTGGCTCACGCCTGTAATCCCAGCACTTGGGAGGCCGAGGCAGATGGATCACAAGGTCAAGAGATCGAGACCATCCTGGTCCACATGGTGAAACCCCGTCTCTACTAAAGATACAAAAAATTAGCTAGGCATGGTGGCGCGTGCCTGTAATCCCAGCTACTCAGGAGGCTGAGGCAGGAGAATTGCCTGAACCCAGGAGGCGGAGGTTGCGATGAGCCGAGATCACGCCATTGGACTCCAGCCTGGGGAACAAAAGCGAAACTCGGTCTCAAAAAAAAAAAAAATGAATAGTAGTTGGAGGGGCATATGTTCTCAGGACCTCCTGAGGGCTGTGTCACAGGCCAAAAGAAAAGGAATAGTAGTTGGAAAAGGAGATGCAAATAAATTGAAGACAGTAAGGCCGGCTGTAATTTTCAATGGCAACAAGTACTTGAGGAAAATGAAATAAAACCAATGAAAAACAAGGTCAGTATCACTCTTAAAAATCCTCTCAGGTATTGGTTGAAAGTACAGATTAGAGGCTTGCCTTCTGCCTAGTCTGTAGATGGTCACAGTGCCTCATAGGGCTGCACACTTAACAGGACAGAGTAGAAGGTTTTGCTTCAAGTCCCCAGTGAGTTGTCAGACTTGGATTTCACACTCCTTAATAGGAACTGCTAGGTAACTGATGGGTGTGGGTGTGTGTGGAGAGTGGGCCTAAATTTAAAATAAAAAAATCTTTATGTAATAGGATTTCTCCTCCTTTAGGCAAGTCGCTTTTCTGCTTACTACAACCCTAGCCACAGGCAGATGTTCAATACACGCTTCTTTTTGATGAGGAAGAGAATGAAAATCTAATACCCTTAAAAAATGGTTTTAATTGGTGTTATTTGCTTCTTGTAATTATTAGCTCTATATTTACCTGAATGGTCCTACTTTGTGTATGTGCATGTCAAAATCCATTAGGCAATGTGTTTTGTGTGACATTTTGTCAATTTATGTAATGTTGATACAGCTATGCATTAAGTTGTGTTTAAAAGCCATTCTTCATTAAATAGGAAATTAGACCTTTTTGTTTCAAAAGCTCACAATCAAGTTTGTAAGCAAATAAAAATAAAAAATTCTAAATTTGTTTAAAATGATGGTTTTGCTCATTCTTCTGGACTTAGAGAATTTCATTAGCATGGATTTTGAGAGACTAGCTACCCTTGGTTCACTGTAATACCATTTTATCAGCTCAGAGAACATAGACAACAACCTGCTGAGGTTTCTTCTATTTCATAATGGGGTAGATTCCTTTTTTAACCCAGGGTATTGTCTCTGACTGCTGTCTGCTGTCGGCTCATCTCATGTGGTTGATGATGCCAGCCCCAATCATGTCCTCCAACTGAGATGTGTCGTTTGCAAGGTTTGCTCTCCTCGATCACTGCTGGGGGGATGGAAGTTCCAATGAGCCGAGTGCCTGATTGACTCCGACAGCCCACGGTGGGGACTGTGAAGTGCTCTGCAACCCCATCCCTGATATACTTCTTTACTGTCACCCTGCAGGCATTCTCTTCCCTCACCCCCCTCAGGGATAGAGGAAACCATGAGGCAGGCCCTGCATTGCCCTAAAACAGCCCACATTTTATTAATGTGACCACACCTCCATTACTGTCATCTGGCATGATGGTGGTGACAGTCTTAAATGCAAAACCTGAAAAAGTACATGGAATATCATCTCTGCCTAAGCCCTAAGCTATGCAACTCCCCGTGGGTGGTACATTTTAGGGGAGAGGAGAAGGAGGTGGAAGAGAAGAAAACTGCTTTTCTTTCTGTCCCTTTGTTTTCTTTTAATATAGACTTTTGAGCCTCTTGGTAAAAGCTATGCCTAATGCTATACTTTGTGCAGTATCTCACATACTTCTTGTTCTCAGCAAAATGCAGAATAATGATCTGCAGTTCTATTTACAGAAGGATTTCCAGATTCTGTTTGTGTTGAAATGGCAAGGAAAAGGGGTACATCATTAGCTTGACAGTTCTCAAGCTCTCCCCTAAGAAATCCCGAAGGCCACAAAGCCCCATGCCTAGTCTGAGCAAGCAGAATCTGTCTACTGATAACTTCATTAAAAGAAGAGGTTGGGCCCGGGCGCGGTGGCTCACGCCTATAATCCCAGCACTTTGGGAGGCCGAGGTGGGTGGATCACGAAGTCAAGAGATCGAGACCATCCTAGTCAACATGGTGAAACCCCGTCTCTACTAAAAAACAAAACAAAACAAAACAAAAATTAGCTGGGCATGGTGGCGCGTGCCTGTAGTCCCAGCTACTTGGGAGGCTGAGGCAGGAGAATTGCTTGAACCCCGGAGGTGGAGGTTGCAGTGAGCCAAGATCCAGCCATTGCACTCCAGGCTGGGTAACAAGAGCAAAACTCTGTCTCAAAAAAAAAAAAAAAAAAAAAAAAGGAGAGGTTGGTGCTTGAAATCTACCAGATGAGAATTTTAAAATAGGAAACTGAAAAAAAAATCAAGCATAGCAAAAATTGTCTTGATTATAAAAGAATAGCTCTCCATATCTTCTTAACATTTCTGTTTTGATTCAAAAAAGAAGCTGACTTATCACAAGAAACACTTTGCTCTTGCACAGAGTTGTGGTGGCCAGGCTTGATCCCTGGGAGCAGGGACTGCAGGAGTGTGGGCTCCTGCAACGGGGCCTTGTTGGTTTCCAGGACCTGTGTAAGGTTTTAACTGTGAGGGATGTCACTTGAATTTTGGAAAAGCTAATATCCAGAATCCATATTTTAAACCCAAATGGCAGAGAGAATTTGTAGTGTATACGGCAAAATATAAAGTGAGTTGGTCTATTTAATAAGGAATTCTTTTGCTAAACGGGCATCAAAAGAAATGCTCAGAGCTGCTTGAAGCTCCCGGCACTCATTCCACCCTTGTGGGACAGAATTTGCCCTTGATCCACAGCAGGCCATTGTGTGTGTGCTTGCTGAATGAATCCATGCATCTATGCAGTTTTCTTCTACCAGTTTTCATCTGTGAAATCCCATTCATCCTGCAAGACCCATTTCAAACGCAGCTTTGAATCCAAAAATGACTTTCTGTGGAAATGAATGGTGTCCATGTGTGTTTGTTCCAGTCTTCTGTCAGCTCCTGGAGGCAGGGACCTGGCCCTATTCCCATGTGCATCTCTGGGATGCTGAGCCCACAGTGCAGGTAATACCTTGCAGAGTGAAAGAGAGCATTTGAGATCCCCTGTGAGACTCACTCGGAGTGGATGTGCTGCACGACCCCTCGCTGGTGCCTGGACCTTTCTGTGCGGTAGCTTCTCCAAAGGGGACACTGAGCCCTCGGTGCAGGGCTATGATGTGGACCAAAGGAGGTTTGTATGAAGAGGCCTAGTGCAGGGTGTTCATGCAGTAGATGCTTCTGATGTACCAGCTCATAGTTCTTGCTCACTCTTTTTCCATCCTTTCGCTTTAAGGCTGTTACCTAGAACTTAAACCACCATTGAGCATCTTAGAACCATGTTTTTCTTCCCAGTGAAGAAATAGTCTCAAGACAGTTCTGAAGACCTCAAATCTCAAAGAAGTTATGTGCCCTAAGGCCATTGGCTTGTTAGAGGGGAGACCTCCATGGAACATGGTCTATTGCAAAGGACCAGCTTTCTTCAGTATCTGAAATATGTTTTTGTTATACTATCCTTGAATTGTGTTTTGTTTTTGATTTTCTGGTCTAGTGTGCACTTTCATCTTTGTTTCAAATTTGAATTTGAATTCAAGGCTCTCATGTCTGATTGAAATATAATAACACAAATTAGGGAAAATAAGGTTGCCACATAATCTAGCACAAGTATTTGCACATGTATGCTTACAGTGTAAGTACCTCTCTAACCCTAGAGCATACTAGAGTTTGTAAGAGAAAAAACAAGCAGAAGTGACTGTGTTTTGGATTGGGAATGAATTGTTATCACTGAGTCTTCCAGCTGACAGCCTCCTGGGCCCTCCTGTGGTCACCATTGTGTCCCTCTCTGCCTACGAGGTTTCTTCTCCCAAAGCCCACCAGAAGAAATGTCCGGTCTTCCTTCTGACAGCTGTGTGCTCTATGTTCAGACCTGTGCTCCTTCAAAGTACCCCAGAAAACATGGAAGTATTTCTAAGGCCTTCCATTCAAAGAAGAGGCATAAGAGCTCTATAATTGTGTATTAACGTTTTTTGTTTATACTTCTCATGTCTTATGGCAATAAATCTATTTTAATGCTTTGCCACAGCTTGGCTACCTCATGGTTCCGTTATCTGTTGCTTTGCAAGAAACTGTGGATTGTTTCTCATTCTCCCTCTTGTTCTGTGAGTGGGCAGTTCTCCCTCGGGTCTCCCTTGGGGCTGCAGTCCGATGGCGTCAGGGCAGGACTCATGGGAATGCTCAGCAGGCTGCACGCCCCAAGATGGCTTTGTCACACGCAGGTTGGCGCCTCAGCTAGGTGGCTGGGCCAGCTGGGGCTGTCTCCTACGTGACTAACGCACTTCCTCATAGGAAGGCCTCTTCGGGCGGTCAGACCTCACCCACGGCAAGCTTTCCAAGAGGCTCAGGTGAAGGCAGCAAGGCTTCTTATGAGCAAGTCTCAGAAAGCCCACGGCTTTGCTTCTACATTTACAGGGAGGGTGCAAATCATAGAAGGTTTTGCCCACAAGGGCATGGCAGGAGTGGGGGCAGCTGGAATAATATGTCATTTGTGGAGATTAGCTACCACAGCCCAAAAAAACAACTATATGTATTTTCACATTTTATAACGTTTTTGCATTTATTAATATGTTCTCATTTTACAGTTACTCTCACAATTTTTGAGGTCTCTTTTATCTCACTTCCTGCTTTGCATACGTTTTTAGAACTGTATGGGAAACATCCCACAAGTTGGTTAAATAAGCCTTGAGTTGCTGACAGAGGCTTCTGTTACCATCTCTAAATGAGTGTTCAGTGCCGTCTTTAGAGGAGTATCTTTCCTTTCCTTTGTCCAGTGAAAACACAGCAGAGGATTCAGAGCTTGCGTCTGGGAAATGCCTCCTCCCTGCTTCAGCTAGCATTGAGGAGGTGGCTGGAGGAGGGAAGTGCTTGGTGTTCTGGGACTGGCCGCCAGTTCCCTCGCAACCTTGGGCCAGTGATCAGACATGCTCAGCCTCAGTTTCCTTTCTTTGAATATATCAATCAGTTTGTTAGCTTTTTAATATCCTTTATCTTCTCTCCTCTTTGCATTGGCCCTCTGTTTAAAATTGGTCTGTCTAGTCCTTAAGCAGGTATGAGAGATGAGCTGCTGTTTTGCGGCAAGCTCCCGGGAGCACAGGTTGAGTTACTGAGGCAGAATCTTTAGTCTTGCTAACATCCCTACAGGGACAGTTCTCCTGACAGGAATTGATAAGGGCACGTTATGTAAAATCTGGAGGGCAAGCCTTTCCCTTTTAGGTCAACACTCAGCCGCAAGCTAAAAAGGCTAATCAACAGAAGCATTTTCTGTGTTCATTCCAGAGAATTTCCCAGGGGCACAATAAATCTAGCCTGCCTGTTTACAGGAACATTGTTATTTAACAAACTAGTTCCCAAGCTTAAGAGTTTTCAGTTTCATCAAATCTAACCCAGCCTGCTAAATGCCTGGCATTCATTATTGTCTGTTTGGGTTGCTCCATGTATTATAAGATAATTTTACATACCTAATATATAGTTTTTACACACAAGGCAAACCTTAAATTTCTTAGAAAACTATTCTAAAGTCTTGGGTCCCTTCCTCTCTGTTTTGTTTTTTTTTTTAACCTTTTACCTATGATTCCATCCTGTCTTTAACCTGACCACTAGTGCTTCTAGCTAGCTAGCTAATCTCATTTATACATTCATTCATTTATTTGTTCATCCATCTAATGTTATTTTGAGCCCCTGATCTGGGCTATATAAATGTGATATTAGAGAGAGGAAAGGACATTGTCCTGATTTCAAGATGCTGGAGTCTAGTGAGGAGGCACAGACCTTGGCAGGTGGAATGGGGCAGCCGGTGAGCCCCACAATGTTGCCGAGTCTGTAAGGTGTCTGATTTGGCTTCAAGGGGCTGATAAGTCACCTCAGCCATCACATAGTGGGGTGTGGGATTTAACCTTGACCACAGTAGGAAGGATGAACTTGGGATCGCGTTACTTTTTTCTGGAACCTGTACCTTGGTGCAGAACCTTGGGTGGTGGGAGTTTAGGATAAATTCTTTGTGGCTCAGAGATTGCTGAGATACATGTTTTCTAAATTTTGGTAAACATTGCCAATTCTCCCAGAAATGTTACATCTAACACCACTCCCTTCAATAGTATCTCAGTGTTTTCCCAGGCCCTCCCCAGAGTTTTGCCAGTGTGATGGGTAAAATAAGCAGTAGCTCTCTAAATTAAGGAAGTCAAGCCTTTGTAGCTGTGTTGCAAATACTTTTCCTGTTTGTTGTTTGTTTGAGTGTTGTGTCCTGCATAGAAAGAAACCATCCCTCTTTGAGATTATTCACACATTCACTGTTCACCCTCGCTTTCTCTTATGGCTTCATTTTTACATTTGGAAAACTTGATTCATCTGAAATTAATTTTGGTGTAAGGAATAAGGTAGGAATCTGGCATTATTTTTTCTCAGATGATTACCTGGTTGCATTAAACACATTTATTGAGTAATGTCTTTTCTTGAAATGCCTTTATGATAATATATCTTTATTGTATACCTTTATAGTAAATGAAATTCCCTTATATATTTTTGATTTGTTGTTGTGATCCATCAGTCTGTCTTGATTATTTCTTCTCCATTTCCACACTTTTAATATGAAAGCTTTAGAATGTGAATCTGCTAGGGGTAGTTTCTACTCATTATTTCTCTTTTCAGCTTTTGCCTATGCCAAAACCTTTCTTTTCAAAGTTTTGCAAACTTTGTTAGCAATAGCAAAATCTTTCTCTTATGTCCCCAGAACTGGTCTTTAAAGGAAATTTGAACAAACTTAAAACTTGGCTATTTTGCTTAGAGGGTTCATTTTCTCAAGAAATATGGGAAACCAGTGGATACCAGTGGCATTCACAATCTGTTTCATTCTCTTGATTTATTTTTTCCTTCCCTTTCTTCCTTTCCCTAAATGTTTATTTGATATTATGTGGTGGACACTGCACTTGGCTTGGAATTGAAAGGAGAACTCAACAGTCCTCATTCATTTATTTTATAGCGAGCTTAGCCTTGGCCTCCAGGACTCGCAGAGCCGCACAGGTAGGCATGGACCAGTATTGGAGCTCACATATAGATTTTATATGGAGCCACAACACTGAAAAGGGGAAGAAGCCTCCTCAGCTCCTGTTTCTGTATTTTATCCTAAGCCTTTGCACAACCACTGAGCAGAATTAGCTACCTCCTAACTGACCAGTTATTTTTAGTGTCCAGAAAATTACAAAGAGGGAATTAGGAACTATTGCCGCTAATCCTCTACTGATTGTTTCCTTTTCTCTCTCTTTTTTTTTTGAGACAGGTTCTCACTCTGTCACCCATGCTGGAGTGCAGTGGCGCAAGTCATGACTGTAACTTTAAATTTACAGGCTCACTGTGTTGCCCAGGCTAGGTTCAAACTCCTGACCTCAAGCTATCCTCCTGCCTTGGCCTCCCAAAGCCTCCCAGAGTGCTGGGATTACAGGCATGAGCCACCATGCCCAGCCAATTCTTCTTTAAAATGTTTTTTAAATAATTTTTTTACACACTGAGATAATTTTTAAGGAAATATACACACCCAGGGAGCTCATGGAGAGTGGAGAACTGCATTAAAAACTCCCACATAGTGGCAAGGGAAAGAAATACTTTCCCCCTGACATGAACACACATGGGCCATGTTGGAACCAGCAAGTCCCAATGCAAAAGTAAGACAGGAGGCAGGTTACCTTCTTCAGGGATGGCTGCTTTTACTTGAACAGACAGTTTTACAGTTTTGCCCTTGTTGCCTTTTGTAATGGATATGACCTTATCAGAGCCATAAATAATTCATTTTTTTCCGTTGATTTCTTGCTCATAAAGTGCCATTTGCTTTGACAGTTAAATTACTTCTAATATTAGCAACAAACAGTACTTCTGGTCTGAGTCTCACTCAACGTCAATGGGTTGAATTTTCTAGTGTCCAGGAATTTTCCTGCGTCAGTCTTTCCGCCTTTTACATTTTATATACTACATAATTTATCTTATTTGTCTGAAATAAATGTCTTAAGTTTAGTTCAATGGATTCTGAAGGAGAAGACAGAGAATGCAGAAACAACGAGAAGCACAGGCATCTTTGAGTACCCACATGAATGAAATGGAAACTGAGCGAAGGCACACTCAGGCTCAGTCTGAGTGTCCTTCTTTCTGAGTCTCAGGGTCCTTGTGTACTGGGGGCTGCCCTGCTGTTTTCCTGGCTGTCTCAAGCTAAGGCGGCCCCTGGAAAGAACATGCGAATCTCCTTCTCCAGGTTCCTGACCGCTCGGTCTACAGCCACAAGGCCTCCTTATTTTTTATTAAACATACCTTACCCCTGCAGTTAATTTGTTGTTGTGAAAGGCAAATTATATTTTTTAATGGATCAAAAACATCAGAATACTTTCCAGACATTCCAGGGTATTATTTTCTGGTGTGACATTTGACTTACATAAAAGCAGCCTGTTTTTTTCTGCATAAATATACACTAAGGACAGCTTTTGTGATATAGTAAATAAGATCCCACACAAATTCCACATGACATACTGTGTGGGGAGTTCACATAATAAAACCAAGAATGCTGCCTGTTTGTTTTCCAATGAGTGTGGAGTTTTCATCCTACCCTGCATCTGCCAAAGCCGTGTTCACATACAGAAATGATGTATTTAAGCATACTGATTCAAAATGGACATTTCTTCTTCATAAAAAAAACACTCTTTATTGCAACCATCCTTTATGTTTCAGTAAGGATGAAGACAAGCTCTAAATATAGTTAATGACTTAAGCTAATGCTAAATTTGTGAGGGAAAAATGTGTTGAAATTTGGGTGGGTGTTGCCAGAAGGAACAGGAATGCGGGGAGCAGGACCAGGTGACATGGGGTAAAGTCATGCCAGACATAAACGCAAATTTCAAAGAGAAAATTTAACAGAGAATTAATACGCTGCTATATTTGAAAGGGAGAAGGTGCCATATCACTGAAAGAAAAGGAAAAATTGCTTCAAGCTGCATTTACATCAAAGTTTATGTCAGCTCTGTGTTTCCTTTCTTCCAAGTGGCCAAGATGAAAGTATGCCTTTGAGACTGTTAATTGCAGATTTATTTCTGTCTCATTACAATCAAGGACAGAAAGCTTCTCTTAAATAGCTTGTGTTCCCTATCTCCTAGTACAGTGTCTGGTGATTTGAATTGATCTCAGTAAGACTACATGTTTCTCTTAAACACTATTCTATTTCTTCAGTTTTTCAGCTTGTCTGTCTAACTTACTCCTTCACTTTTCCACATTCACCTCTCTTTATGTAAGTTTTTTCTCCAGCCAGCTTTTAATGGACCCTCTGGTTCATCTGATATTTGTCCTGGCGTCCAGCCCAGACCCCGCACATTGCTCAGTGCATGCCCATCTTTGTTAGCCCTCCTTGCTCCAAGTCTTCTCAGGAGAGTAGTATTCCTTTGGATGCATGTGAGAGGCTTTCAGATGTTCTACATATTTATGTACATGAGTACAGTTCACTCATTTGACCAATATTTGTTAAAATGATTTTTACAAATCAAAAATGCACTTCTTCAGAACTTGATCTTACTCTAAATGATCAAGGGTCTTACAGATATGGCAAATTTCCTTCCTTGTAAAAATCTTTCTGGAGAAGTTGAAAGAAGCAGCCCTTTATGTTGGGAAAAGTATTATTTCGAGGTTGCAGTGGGCCTGGCAGGGTAAAATTTTTAACAGTGTGGAATGGAATAAGCTGCAGAGTTTACATTAACATTTGTCAGCATCATAGGCTGCATTCCCCCTCCTCTTAGGCTTGAAATTGGTGCTTTTTGTTGATGTCTTCATGGCATTTGCTACTGTCAGTAACTGCTGAAAGAGTAATTCTCATCTTATCAGAGGGATTGGTGTTGATTTGTGTAGCTAAAACCAAGAAAAACAGTCTATTCTTGTCCTTGAATAGTTTCCTGGTTCTGTTACAGATTGCTTATCTTGTTAAAATTCACTTGTAGATTTCCAACTCAAGCAAAGTATAAAGCTTTTGGCTCACAGGAACTTTCGCGGTTTCTTGAACCTTCAAATCACAGAATTGGAAGGGTGCTCTGGGTGTGTCACTGGTACAGAAGAAGAACATTTAGCTGCACATTTGTCTTTTATTATATAATAAAGATGTTTTAATTTTAGAAAACAGTTTTGCCAACAGAATATAGGTGTTTGTAAGGCAAAACATTTAAAAGAAATAGTAGCCTACAAATGTTCACCCTTGGTACCCAGTAAGGTCAAGAAAAAAGTGTGCCAAGTATAAAGGACTTGTAGGAGAGAAAGCTCACCCCAGGCTCACTGATAAGAAAGGTGGAGACAGTGATAAGACAGACAGGAACTGGAAGCCTGTTCGTGCCAGGCCCACAAAATGCCAGCACCACAAGAAAGATCCTGAAATGCGCAGAGGTTAATTTCCAGGTTCCTTCCTCTACTGCCTTTTTCCCTATGGATGAGAGCCCTTTGCAGTTGAACCTGGCCCAGATGCCTGCAGGAAACTGGAGCTGAAAAGAGCTGATAGATCACAGTGTTGACAGTAGGAAACCTATACAATTCTCAACAAGCCCCTCCCATGGGTTAGGAACCTTGTTAAGCTCTTAGATTACTAAGCTAAATGAGATACACAGTCCCTACCCTCCAGGAACTTACACTCTGAATAAAGACTTGAGTGAACAACGTTAAAAAGAAAACAAAATATTATATTGGGACTAGGGTGCAGCTTTTTAATTTTGAGAAATATAAATCTTCTGAAAGATATCAATTTAAGACAAAAGTAATACTGTATCATTGGCTAGCACCAGAATCCTTAAACAACTTTGGAAAGTTGAAACCTGTGATTTATTTGTTTTTGTTTTTGTTTTTTGAGACGGAGTCTTGCTCTGTCACTGGGCTGGAGTGCAGTGGCGCAATCCCGGCTCACTGAGACCTCGGCCTCCTGGGTTCAAGCACTTGTCCTGCCTCAGCCTCCTGAGTAGCTGGGACTACAGGCACGCGCCACCACGCCCAGCTAATTTTTCGTGTTTTAGTAGAGACGGAGTTTCATCATGTTGGCCAGGATGGTCTTGATCTCCTGACCTTAAGATGTGCCTACCTTGGCCTCCCAAAATGCTGGGATTACAGGCGTGAGCCACCATGCCCAGTCGAAGCTTGTGGTTTAAAAGAATCTTTGCTTCCTGGAGAATTCAAAGGTCTAATTTCCAAAGCTTCAGCAGGAAAGAAAACACAGTTCCCAAGACATTTAAAAAGACTATGTATTTTTTATTATTTCCATGAGGCCATGAACCAGGAGTGCAAGCTGTTCAAAGCAGCATGTTTTCAGCAAAAGCTTTGTCATCATTCTGGGGGATGGGGTGTGGGTGAGGCACTTTGAAGTCCAGAGATGAACATCACCCTGTGTTCTCGACCACCAAGGAGCAGTACTGCCAGCCCACTTTCTAAATTGTCCTGAGAGTACATGTGCTCTTCTCTTTCTACGTCATCACTGCCTTAGTTTAGGTGTAGGTCTCAAAGTGAAATGCTTACCAGGGCCAAGCCAGTAACATAAATGGGTGCTTCTGCCTGAGCAAAAGTAAAGAGGGAGTGTTGGGGTTGTGATACCCCAGAGAGCTTGCCTCTGCCTCCTCCTCAATCAGGAATTCAAGATGCTTTAAAAACAATGTTCTAGCCAAACAACACATATCTACCAGCTGCATCTGAGAACTGGTTTTGGGCTGAGGCTCTTGTGACCTTTTGCAAGAATCACCTAAACCCTTTCTCCAGCCTCTACCTCCTCCTACCCATGGTCCATATTGCCAGCAATCAGATTTTTTTTTTTCTTTCTTTCCTTTTTTTTTTTTTTTTTATAATGTCTAGCTCTGTCACCCAGGCTGGAGTGCAGTGGTGCAATCTGGCCTCACTACAACCTCCGCCTCCTGGGTTCAAGAGATTCTCCTACCTCAATCTCCTGAGCCGCTGGGATTACAGGCACCCACTACCGTGCCCGGCTAATTTTTGTATTTTTGGTAGAGACGGGATTTCACCATATTGGCTAGACTGGTCTCAAACTCCTGACCTTAGGTGATCTGCCCACCTCGGCTTCCCAAAGTGCTAGAATTACAGGCATGAGCCACTATGCCCAGCCCCAAGCAATCAGATTTCTAAAGCACAGATCTGATGGTGTCATTGCCTTGTTATTAAAACCTATTGCTGGCTGGGCACGGTGGCTCACACCTGCAATCCCAGCACTTTGGGAAGCCAAGGCAGGCAGATCACCTGAAGTCAAGAGTTCAAGAGCAGTCTGGCCAACATGGTAAAACTCCGTCTCTACTAAAAATACAAAAATTAGCCAGGCATGGTGGCAGATGCCTGTAATCCCAGCTACTCAGGAGACTGAGGCATGAGAATTGCTTGAGCCCAGAAGGGGGAGGTTGCAGTGAGCCAAGATCATGCCACTGCACTCCACCTGGGCGACAGAATGAGACTCTGTCTCAAAAAGAAAAAAACCTATTGGTACCTCAGAAAGGTAAATGCAGCCTGGCGTTTGGCTCCAATCTGCTTCAAGCTTGGCTCCCATCACTCCTCTTTCCTTTTGCCTCAACTTAAGATCGTGCCACGTGTACACTTCCCACAACATTCCAGCTTAGAGGCTTTTGTATATGAGGGTTTTTTGTTTGTTCTGAGTGGGATGCCCCTCCTTGGTGAATCTTAGCTTAAATCGCCAGGCAGTTAATCAGTCTTTTCTCTGTGATTTCACCCCCACTTCGTATATTTCCATGATTAGTCTTGAACATCCCATGTTGTAATGTTTACCTCTCTCTGGTCTTAGCAGTTCTGAAGAACAGAAGCAAAAAGTTTTTTCTTTCTCTGTATGTTTCTTTTTTTTTTTTTGTCATTGATTTAGTGTCTTTCCTTCCAGATGTATTTTCTTTTATTCTCAAAACAAAGTAATTTTTAACATGATCTTTCCAAGCTTAAATGTTCTTACCTGTAAAATGAAGAGGTTGGACTAGGATTCAGTGCTTCATAACTAGAGAATTCAACAGATGATGCTGGGATAACTGTATATCTACCTGCAAATGAATGAGGTTCGACCCCTTCCTCATACCATACACAAAAATTAACTCAAAATGAATCACAGACCTAAACATAAGAGCTAAAACTATGAGACTTTTAGAAGAAAACACAGGAGTAAGTCTTGATTAAGGAATGGTTGCTTAGATATGACAGTAAAAACATAAGTGACAAGAGAAAAATATAGATAAAATGAGCATCAATATTTAAAACTTTCGTGCTTTAAAGGATACCATCAATAAAGAGAAAAGGCATTCTTGGTCTTCCCTAATCTCCCCCCCGCCCCCTGCCAAAGTAAATAAATTGAAAAGACAACCCACACAGTGGGAGAAAATATTTGCAAATCCTGTATCTGAAAAGAGTCTAATATCCATAATATATAAAGAACTCTTACCAATCAACAATAAAAAGACAAGCCAATTAAAAAGTGGCAAAGGACTTGAGTAGATGTGTCTCCAAAGACAACATACAAATGGATAATAAGCACATGAAAAGATGCCAGCATCACTGAAGCCCATTTATGCCTAGCATTCCACTACTGGAACGCTAAGCCTGTGGGAGTTATTTATATCCTACTGCTCAAGGTCATCGCCAAGGTCTGATTTTTCATACGTCTTCAATTCAAAAAATTGCAACCTCTAGCATGAATGGGTTGTCAGGGAATGCAAATGAAAATCAAAATCACAATGAGATACCACTTCACATCTACTAGAATGACTGTAGTCAAAACGAAGAGCAATAATAAGTGCTGGCAAGAACATAGAGAAATTGGGACCCTCATGCATGCTGGTGGGAGTGTAAAATAGTGTCAGTGCTGTGGAAAAGAATTTGCAGTTCCTGAACAGTTTCCAGATCTATGTTAAACATAGAGTTATCGGCCAGGCGCAATGGCTCATGCCTGTAATCACAGCACTTTAAGAGGTCGAGACGGGCGGATCATGAGGTCAAGAGATCGAGACCATCCTGGCCAACCTGGTGAAACCCAGTCTCTACTCAAAATACAAAAAAATTAGCTGGGCATGGTGGTGCGCGCCTGTAGTCCCAGCTACTCAGAAGGCTGAGGGAGGACAATTGCTTGAACCCGGGAGGCGGAGGTTGCAGTGAGCCGAGGTTGCGCCACTGCACTGCAGCCTGGTGCCTGGTGACAGAGTGAGACTGTCTCAAAAACAAAAACAAAAACATAGAGTTATCATATGAACAAAGAATTTCATTCCTAAGGGTATATGCCCAAGAGAATTGAAAACATATGTCCATACAAAATGTGTACAAGCATATTCACACCATTACAGGCCCACCTTGGAGATATTGCAGGTTCCACTCCCAAACACCATAATAAAGCAAAGGTTGTGTTTTGAAATAATGTGAGTCACACAGAATTTTTTTGGGTTTCCAGTGAATATAAAAGTTATGTGTACACTACAATGTTGTCTATTGAGTGGGCAGTACCATTACATGTAAGAACAATGTAACACCTTAATTTAAAAGTTTTGCTAAGAAATGCTTACAAGGTGACTACAGGCTGTTAGAAAAATAGTACCTGTTGACTTGCTCGATGCAAGGTTGCCATAAACCTTCTATATAAAAAAACTCAATATCTGCAAAGTTCAGTAAATCAAAGCACAACAATATGAGATATGCCTGCATTAGCTAATAACCAAAAGATGGAAACAGTCTAAATGTTCATCAACTGAAAAATAGACAAACAAAATGTGTTATATCCGTAGTATATCCATACAATAGAATACTGTTCACCCATAAAAAGTAATGAAGTTTTAATACATGGGGGAAACCTGAAAACACTGGGTTAAATGAAGGAAGTGAGTAACAAAAGGCCACATATTGTATCATTCCATTTAAATGAAATGTTCAGAATGAGCGAATTCATAGAAACAGAAAGTAGAGTAATGGTTGCCAGGGACTAGGGAGTTGAGGGGATTATCCTGGGGCAAGTGTGAAATGTCTTCTAGGTTTTTAAGTGTAGCTGTGCAAATCCAAGGGTACCTCTGGATTACTTGAGGATGGAATGGACAGCATAGGTGTCCTGTCATCACATTCTGCTCCCTAGAACCAGGGAACAGGAGCGCAGAAGGGGAGGTGCATTAAACAGTGAAACAGAATTCCAGGGGGAGGGAGAGAGAGAGAGCGCTTCCTTCTGAGGTCAGAGTTTGGGATGTGGTCAGATCTGGGTGGCAGAATCTGTGGGCTCTGACTCTCAATCAATCCACTAAAATCTCTAGGCAGAAGGGCTGGGCCTTCCTTACTTGAATAATAGAGGTAGCTTCAGTAAGAAGGCAGAGAGGTTGGCTGTCAGTGTGGAGGCTCGCACCCACAGCTCCTGTTTGAGGAAGTAGCTTTGAAACTGGGTTCCCCAGAGCTGTTGGGTTTCACAACAACACAAGGCCTCTTTTTCCTTTTCTCTCTTTTTTCACTTTTATCCTGAGTATATATAGGAGATTTCATTTGAGGAAAACATCCAGGTTTCTAAAATATCTGAAATCATGGAGGTGATTTAGGAAGTACACAGAAATGTTCTAAATGGTGCCTTCCTGTGAAGAGATACTAACAGCGTTAATGAAGAGAATTCTCTAGAGAGCAAAAACAATTCTCGGAAGAAGCTGCTTGCACTTTCAACTCAGAGTTTGTGGAAAGCTACCTGTGATCAAGAGCACCAGGCTGAGAAGGCAAAGGAAGCCGGACCCGTATTTACCTCCTCTAGCCACCCCCTACCCCAGTTTAACTCCAGAGAACCATGATGGCTCTGAGGAACCCGGCTTCATAGAAACTTCCCGACAGGAGCTGTGGGTGGGAGCCCCCACATTGACTGCCAGCCTCTCTGCCTTCTTACCTGGGCTACCTCTGTGCATGGGCAGGAAGTCCCATCCCTGTTGCCTAGAGTTTGTGATAGATTGCTGCGGGATCAGAGCCCAAGACTTTATAATTGGATGATGGATACCTCTGATGCCTTGCACTTTGGGTTCTGTTTTCCCAAAGCTCTTCTTAATATTTGACTTTTTTAAATTGTATTTTCCAAAGTAGGTTTGCTCATGATAAAAAATTTGGATATTACGTATGTCCATACAAAATGTGTACAAGCATATTTGTACACATAGTCTACCATAGTCTCTCATCAGTCAAATATAATATATGTGAACACTTTGATCCTTTCAACCTTTTTTCTATATAAGGCTGAAAATGTTTTTTCATAATATATGTTATGATTAAGCTATAAGTTAATTGTTTCTTTCATTTAACAAAATAACATACTTTTCCCTTGTTATTACAAATAGCATGTTAATGCTTAAGTGACATTAATGTAACTAATGTCGAGTAAATAGTTCACAATCAATCCTCAGTTATTGGATACCCATCGGTCTAAGAGGTTTCTGTTACTAGAAATAATTCTTCAGGTTGGGCACAGTGGCTCATATCAGTAATCCCAGCATTATGGGAGGCTGAGGCCGGGAGATCCCTGAGCCCAGGAGTTTGAGATCAGCCAGAGCAACATGGCAAAACAAAAAACCAAAAACATACAAAAATTACTTCACCAAAAATACAAAAGTTAGTTGGGCATGGTGACACACACCTGTAGTCCCAGCTACTTGGAAAGCTGAGGTAGGAGGATCACTTGAGCCCAGGAGTTTGAGACCAGCCGGGGCAACATGGCAAAACCCTGTCTCTACAAAAACAAAAAAATAATAATACAAAAAACTAGCTGGGCATGGTCATGTGTACCTGTACTTCCAGCTATTCAGGAGGCTGAGGTGGGAGGATTGATTGAGGCTGGGAGGTTGAGGCTGCAGTGAGCCATGATTGTGCCACTGTACTGCAGCCTGGGTGACAGAGCAAGACTCTATCTCAAAAATAGGAAGGAAATAATTATTCAGAAGCTGTCTTTGGAAGCACTGCATCCACATGGCCTTAAACGGTGCCTGGCACATAGTAGGAACTCAGTATATAATCACTGGATTAATATTTCTACCTGCAGCTGTTTCTGTATTTTTAAATTTTATTTTTGAAACGAGGTCTGGCTCTGTCACCTAGGCTGGAGTGAAGTGGTACAGTCTTGGTTCATTGCAACCTCTGCCTCCTGGGCTCAAGCCATCCTCCCACCTCAGCCTCCTGAGTAGTTGTGACCATAAGTGTGCACCGCCACTCCTGGCTAATATTTTTATTTTTTGTAGAGACGAGGTTTTGCCATGTTGCCCAGGTTGGTCTCAAACTCATGAGCTCAAGGAATCCATCCACCTCTGCCTCCCAAAGTGTTGAGATTACAGGATAAGACACCACACTTGGCCTGTTTCCATAGTTCTGAGGGCAGAATTACTGAGTGAAAGAAATGGAATCATCTTTAGGCTGGGCGTGGTGGCTCACGTCTATAATCCCAGCACTTTAGGAGACTGAGGTGGGTGGATCACCTGAGGTCAGGAGTTCGAGACCAGACTAGCCAACGTGGTGAAACCCCATCTCTACTAAAAATACAAAAAATTAGCCAGGCAGGGTGACGGGTGCCTGTAATCCCATCTACTTGATAGGCTGAGGCAGGATAATCGCTTGAACCTGGACGATGGAAGTTGCAGTGAGCTGAGATCATGCCATTGCACTCCTGGGCAACAAGAGTGAAACTCTGTCTAAAAAAAACAAGAAGAATAAATTAATTCATTTTTAATATAATAAAAATATATTTATTTAAACATCTTTGAAGTAAGAATAGAAACCCATAGTGGAATATTGGAGTGTCTCCCAATCCCCAAAGGCAAGAATGCATCTTGGTCTTGGAAAAAGGCTGGAACAGAGAATATGCATGACATCAGCATTCAGTTCTGCATCCTTTATGTCTGCCCTCTTCACATACATATTTTCTTTTTGTTTGTCTATAGAAAGGCCTTCCCTGCTTTTCTTGTCCAGGTGGCAAGATAAAACATGACCATGGCCTGAGGCCTGATCCATGTAATATAAGAGAAAGAATGGTTTAATCGGGAGACCACTCAGCAGATGTCTACTGCATACATAGGCCTTCTAACCCATTTCCCGTTTACCCTGAGAAATGAGTGCTGGCAGCGAGCTGCACTTTTTTTTTTTTCTAAACAGGAAATGGGTAAGATACGTAAATAGAAACATCCTTTAAAAAACAAACAAACATCCATTCAAGAAGTCTCTCATCTTTTGGAAGTTTGTAATATTTATATGCTTAAATCTATGTGTTTTTATAACTTCTCTAATAGACTGGACTCCCCAGTATAAGATTATAGAAATATTATTCTTTATTTTCTTATCGTACAGTTGTCCCTTGGTGTACATGGGGATTGTCCCAGGACCCTCTTCAGATATCAAAATCCAGGGGTGTTCAAGTTCCTTATATAAAATTGAATAGTATTTGCATATGACCTACACCACCCTCTGGTATATGTTAAATCATCTCTAGATTACTTGTAATATGTAATACAATGTAAACGCTCTGTACATAATTGTTATGTATTGTATTATTTAGGGGATAGTGACACAAAAAAAAGGTTTGTACATGTTTGGTACAGATGCACCCACATATATGTTTTTTAAATTTCCAATGATGTGAGTTGAATCCACAGATGCAGAGCTCACAGATACGGAGGGCCAACTGATCTTTCATGACTTTATTTTCTATTTTTAAATCTTCACTCAATCTGAAGTTTTACTTTTGGACATGATACAAGGTAAGAATATAACTTTATAATTCCAGAAGACTTCATCACACCCAAAAGACATTCTACCCATTAACAGTCACTTCTCCTTCCCCTTTCCCCTAGTCTCTGGCAATCACTAAACTACTTTCTGTCTAATGGATTTATCTGTTCTGAACATTTTAATGGAATAATGCAGTGTATGGTCTTTTGTGCCTGGGTTTTCAAGGTTCATCTATGGTCTATTGTATTATGTATCAGTATCAGGAGAAGTAAAGAGGAAGGTCTCCTTTTTTTAAAAAAAGGTGACAGGGTCTCACTATGTTGCCCAGTGCTCAAGTGATCCTCCCTCCTCAGCCTCCTGAGTAGCTGAGACTACCCGTGCTTGCCACCTCTCCCAGCTTCGTTCCTTTTTATGACTGAATACTATTCTATTGTATGGTTATGCCACATCTTATTTATCCATTCATCAACTGAAACACATTTGGGCTGTTTTTGCTTTTTGGCTCTTATGAAATAATGCTGCTATGAATGCTTGCGTACAACTTTTTGTATGGACATATGCTTCACGTTGCTGTTTGTTGTTCCTTATGTTTTAATAAGTGTACCTTTATACCTGTTTTAATATTTAGCAGGCCCTGTCATCATTATGCCCATTAGTTTACTTTATAAGTCTTTTTTTTTTTTTTTTGGAAACAGAGTTTTCCTCTGTCGCCCAGGTTGGAGTGCAGTGGTGTTATCTTGGCTCACTGCAACCTCCGCCTCCTGAGTTCAAGCTATTCTCATGCCTCAGCCACTGGAATAGCTGGGATTACAGGCCCAACTAGTTTTTGTAATGTCACCAGGCCCAACTAGTTTTTGTATTTTTAGTAGAGACAGGGTTTTACTATGTTGACCAGGCTGGTCTTGAACTCCTGACCTCAAGTGATCCACCTGCCTTGGCCTCCCAAAGTGCTAGGATTACAGGTGTGAGCCACCACGCCTGGCTATAAGTGTTTATAAGTCTTTTCTTTCTCACTTTAAAAAATTCTCTCTGGCCGGATGTCGTGGCGCTTGCGAAGGCGAGGCCAAGAGTTCAAGGCCAACTAACCTCAGCAACCTTACAAGCTCTCAATGATTGGCAAAAAAAAAAAAAAATTCTATGATATAGAATAGTTTACATATTTTGGAGATACTCGTGCTATTTTGATACATGTATACAATGTGTCATGATCAAATCAGAGCAATTGGGATATCTATAATTTCAAACATTTATCTATTCTTTGTGTTGTGATCTCACTAGATTTTTATAACAGTTGTACTTTGGAGTCATTTGATTAAATTTGCTCAAAAAACATATTTGGGACTATTTTTGCTTGTGTCAAACCTGTCAGCATCTTGAGACTAACTTGTACCTTACAGTAGTCCGTCTTCCACTCAACAACCAAGCAGGTCCCACTTGTTCAAGTTCTTGAAGATATAAACAATTAATAATTAATAAAAGCTTTTTATATAGGTCTATGCAAGGTTGGTTAAAGTTACTCCTTGAAAATATGTTGCATATTTTTCATTACTTTTGTGAATAGAGTGTTTTTTTCCATTATATTTTATTTTATTTTATTTTATTTTTTGAGACGGAGTTTCGCTCTTGTTACCCAGGCTGGAGTGCAATGGCGCGATCTCGGCTCACCACAACCTCCGCCTCCTGGGTTCAGGCAATTCTCCTGCCTCAGCCTTCTGAGTAGCTGGGATTACAGGCACGCGCCACCATGCCCAGCTAATTTTTTGTATCTTTAGTAGAGACGGGGTTTCACCATTTTGACCAGGATGGTCTCGATCTCTTGACCTCGTGATCCACCAGCCTCGGCCTCCCAAAGTGCTGGGATTACAGGCTTGAGCCACCGCGCCCGGCCCATTATATTTTAAAATAGTGTTTCTGGTATACACTGAAAGTATCAATTTAATTCACATTCACAATTTTATGCTTATTCTTTGCAGATTGCTTAATTACAGGAATTATTTATTTGATATTTTGATAGTGCTGCTTCTCTCTCTTTTTTTTTTTTGAGACGGAGTTTCGCTCTTGTTACCCAGGCTGGAGTGCAATGGCACGATCTCGGCTCACCGCAACCTCTGCCTCCTGGGTTCAGGCAATTCTCCTGCCTCAGCCTCCTGAGTAGCTGGGATTACAGGCATGCGCCACCATGCCCAGCTAATTTTTTGTATTTTTAATAGAGACAGGGTTTCACCATGTTGACCAGGATGGTCTCGATCTCTTGACCTCGTGATCCACCCGCCTCGGCCCCCCAAAGTGCTGGGATTACAGGCTTGAGCCACCATGCCCGGCCAGTGCTGCTTCTCTTTAAGCAGATTTAAAAATTAGTTATTTCTAACCTTTCTTTTCCCTCCTCAATGATAGCTTTCTGTTTGACTGTTTCTCATTTGTTCTGACTTCCAGGCCAGTTTGAAGGTCTCATGGTTACATAAGCTAGTATTTTTGAGGTTTCTTTTGTCTTGAGTTTTAAAAGTAGTTATCTTCATACTTTGTTGCTTTGATTGGAAGGTGCGTGGATTGTACTCAGAGAAGGGTGTCTAACCGTTCCTGTGGCTGCCGTTATAAATTACCACAGACTTGGTGTCTTCAACAATAGAAATCATTTATCTCAGTTTTGAAGGCTGGAACTCCAAAATCTGGCAGGGTTGCATGCCCTGTGGGAGACCCAGAGGAGAAGCGTTCCTTGTCTCTCCCAGCTTCTGGTGATGCCCTGGCATTCCTGGGCGTGTGGCCACATCTCTCTAGTCTTTGCCTCCATCTTCACGTCACCTTCCCCTCTTTTGTCTTGGACAAATCTTCCTCTGCCTCTCTCTTATAGGGACACTTCTCATTGGACATAGGGCCTGTCTGGATAATCGAGGATGATCTCCTCAGCGCCAAATCCTTAATGTACATCTATAGCGACCCTTTTTACCAATAAGGTCACCTTTCTAGGTTCTGGGATTAGGCCATGTCTCATTGGAAGCCACACCGTGCAACTTATTACAGAAAGCATCTTGCAGCTACCAGTGCACGGAATCTCTTATGTCTCATCTCATTTTGGTACTGCTATATGTTTTTTGGTATTTTATATAATGTATAAAATATCACATTTTACACGTAGATTTAGAGTTTGGTGAAAGGTATGTTTTCCAAGTAATTTTCTTTGGAAATAACATAGCAGGAGACTGGCCTTGTCATTTTTGCATGTTCTATAAACTAAGTGAAAACACTGCCAGATGAGTCCCAGTTTTCTTACACAGAAGTCATGGAAACCTAGCGGTGGTGTGGTGAAAGTATAGCGACTATCTACTTTAACTGCAGGTGCGTCATTACTCTTTGATATATTCTCTTTTGGAAAATAACATCCATCATTTTATTACCAACTAATGCAGAATAGCATTGTGTAAGTCATTCTCAGCAAAGGATATGTGGGGTTTTGATACACGGAAATTGCCTTCAGGATCCTGAAAGCAAGGACATTTAGTAACCTTGTAAAATTGCATTTTATAGTGCTTTGAAATTTTGAAAACTATGCTTGTATTTATTTTGCTTTAGATATGTTGATAAGTAACCGTAAGACATCAGTTCCTCTCATTCAACTTTTATAGCTTGGCTGTTGTGTTAAGTATGACTCCTGTCATACTTTTTGGTACATATAGCAGTACCAAAATGAGATGAGACCTAAGAGATTCCGTGCACTGGTAGTGGCAGGATGCTTTCTGTAATAAGTTGCACGGTGTGGCTTCCAATAAGACATGGCCTAATCCCAGAACCTAGAAAGGTGACCTTATTGGTAAGGTGACCTTATTTTGCTGGGATAAATGTCCTGTGGAGGGAAAAACACAGTTACCTAAGAGTGTATCTCTCGTTACATCATCTTTAAAATATTTTATTGAAAGTTCCACGTGTGGTTATAAGAATTGTTACAGAGAAATACCTTGTATACTTTGTCCAATGTCCCCAAATGGTAACGTTTTATACAAGTAGAAGCAGGATATTAACATTAATGTAATCCTCTGATCTTATTCAGGTCACCAGTTTTATTTGAATGTGTGCATAATAAGTTCTGTACAGTATTACCTGCATTGGTTCGTGTATCTACCATTGGATTGAGATCTGGAACATTTTCAACACCCTTGTTATAATCACAGCCGCGTTCCTCCAACCCATCCCTTCCCCTCTGCTGGTCCCCCACACACCGGAAGAACTGATCTGTTCTCCATTTTTAAAATTTTATCACTTCAAAATGTTATATAAATGGAATTTAAAACCCAAAATAGTATGCAAGTTTGGGGATTTGCTTATTTTACTCCACATAATTTTTTAGAGATACATCCAAGTTGTTCTTTTTATTATTGAGTAATATTCCATGGGATGAATGGACCACAGTTTAACCATTCACTTGTTGAAGAACATCTGTGCTGATTCCAGTTTGGGGATATTATAATTAAGCTGCTATGAATATTTGTGTACAGTTTTTTGTGTGAACCTAAGTTTTTATTTTGCTGGGATAAATGCCCAAGAGTGCAATTGCTGGGTATGGTAATTGCGTGTTTACTATTTTAAGAAACTGCCAAACTGTTTTGCAGAGTGGCTGTACTGTATCACATTCCCAGCAATGTATAAGAGATCCAATTTTTTCACATCCTCACCAGCATTTGGTGTTGTCACCACATAGGTATGTCACTAAAACCACAGTGGTGTCTCATTGTGGTTTTAATTTGCATTTCTCTGAGGAATGATGATGTTGCATGTCTTGTTGTGGTCCATTAGCCATCTGAGTATCCTGTTCAGTGAAATGTCTGTGTTTCATTCATTTTTTACTTGGACCGTTGTTTTTTTATGGTTTAATTTTAAGAGTTCATTATATATTCTAGTCCTTTGTCAGATAGATGGTTTACAAATATTTTCTTTCATTCTGTAGCTTTTCATCCTCATAACGGGGTCTTTAGCAGAACAAAAAGTTTTACGTTTTGATGATGTCCAGTTTATCAGTATTTCCTTTTGTGGACTGTCCTTTTAGTGTCAGGTCTAAGAAATTTTTGCCTAGGTTGAGAGCCCAAACATTTTCTCATTTTTTCACGTTAAAAGTTTTTTTTTTAATAGTTTTATACTTAAGTGTCATATATTTTGAATTAACTTTTGTATAAGGTATGAGGTTTAGATTCAGGGTCTTTTCTATTTTTTTGCCCGTGATCATCCAGTTGCTCTAGCACCATTTGTCCAAAAGGCTGTCCTTCTACTGAATTGCTGTTGCACCTTTGTGAAAAAAGAGTTGGGCATATATGATATAGGGAGAAGGCGGGTGCCGCCAAGCGTGGCTCCCAGGTATATTTGTGTAGGATTATATCTGGGTTCTACT
This sequence comes from Saguinus oedipus, assembly GCA_031835075.1. Lineage (NCBI taxonomy): Eukaryota > Metazoa > Chordata > Mammalia > Primates > Cebidae > Saguinus > Saguinus oedipus. The sequence goes on from CM063174.1 coordinate 15,444,466, forward strand.
GATCTTTGTATGTATTCCTTTGCCAATATTACAGTCTTAACCATAGCTGTATACTAAGTCCTGAAATCTGGAAGACTGATTTCTCCCATTTTATTTTTTTCAAAATTGTTTTAGTTAATCTAATTTGTTTTCCTTTCCATATAAACTTTAGAATAATCTTGTCTATATCTACAAATATCTTGCAGGGATTTTTATTGGCATTATTCTTCTTTAAATGTTTGGTAGAATTCTCTAGTGAAACCATCTGGCCCTGGAAACTTATCTTTTGGGAGTTTTTAAATTAGATACTCATTTTTAAAAATGGTAATAGGGCTATTCATATTGTTTCATCTGTGTCGGCTATTTGTGGTTTTTGAGGTATTTGCCCATTTCTTCTGAGTTATCAAATTTCTTTTCTGTCTTTTCTTTTTTTTTTTTTTTTTGCGGGGAAGGTGGATGGAGTCTTGCTCTTGTGGCCCAGGCCGCAGTGTAATGGCACGATTTTGGCTCACAGCAAGCTCCGCCTCATGTGTTCAAGTGATTCTCCTGCCTCAGCCTCCCACGTAGCTGGGATTACAGGCACACACCACCATGCCAGGCTATTTTTGCATTTTTAGTAGAGATGGGTTTTCACCATGTTGGCTAGGCTGGTCTAGAACTCCCAACCATGTGATCCACCCACCTTGTCCTCCCAAAGTGCTGGGATTGCAGGCATGAGCCACCGTGCCTGGTCTCAAATTTCAGAGTATAAAATCGCCCATGGTATATGATTATTATACTAATAATGACTGTAGGCTCTGTAGTGATATCCCTTATTTTATTCTTAATAATTTTTGTGTTTCTTTGCTTTTTATTTCTGTCAGTCTTGCTAGAGGTTTATCAATTTTCCTGATTTTTTTCCCCTAAAGAACCAGCCTTTTCTATATTTTATTTTATTTTTTAATTTCTATTTTTATACATTTTTTTTTGAGGCAGAGTCTCACTGTTGCCCAGGCTGGAATGCAGTGGCACAGTCTCAGCTCACTGCAACCTCTGCCTCCCAGGTTCAAGTGATTCTCCCACCTCAGCCTCCTAAGTAGCTGGAATTATAGGCTTGTGCCATGATGCCCAGCTAATTTTTGTATTTTTAGTAGTGATGGGGTTTCACCATATTGGCCAGGCTGATCTCAAACTAATGGCGTCGAGTGATTCACCCACCTCAGCCTCCCAAAGTGCTGGGATTACAGGTGTGAGCCACTGTGCCCAGCCTATATTGTATTTTATTATTTATGTGTTTTTTTCTCGTAGAAGTAGGGTTTTGCTATGTTGCCCCCAGGCTGGTCTACAACTCCTGTGCTCCAGCAATCTGCTGACTCAGCCTCCCAAAGTGCTGGAATTATAGGCGTGAGCCACTGTGCCCAGCCTATTTGATTTATTTATTGCTACATAACAAAACTTGGCAGCTTAAAACAATAAACATTTGGTCAGGTGTGGTGGCTCACACCTGTAATCCCAATACTTTGGGAGGCTGAGGTGGGTGAATCATGAGGTCAGGAGTTCAAGACCAGCCTGGTCCAGGAGGCTGAGGCAGCAGAATCGCTTGAACCCTGGAGACGGAGGTTGCAGTGAGCCAGTATCATGCCACTGCACTCCAGCCTGGGCTACAGAGCAAGACTCCATCTCAAAAAAAAAAAAAAAAACTAGACTGGCCAATATGGTGAAACCCCATCTCTACTAAAAATACAAAAATTAGCTGGGCATGGTGGCACATTCCTGTAATCTCAGCTACTTGGGAGGCTGAGGCAGGAGAATCACTTGAACCAGGACCTGGGAGGTAGAGGTTGCAGTGAGCTGAGATCATTCCACTGCACTCCAGCCTGGGCTACAGAGCAAGACTCCATCTCAAAAATAAATAAATAGATAAATAAATAATAAAAATTTATTATTTCACAAAGTCTCTAAAATAATATTACTCACAATAATTGAGAATCTAGGTGTAGCTTAGTTGAGGGGATTCTGGCTCAGCACCTCTTAATGAAGTTGCAGCCAAGCCGTCAGCCAGGACTCTAAGCACCTATACCTAAGTGTCATACATTTCTGAGTTAATTTTTGTATAAGGTGTGAGGTTGAGATTCAGGGTCCATCCAAGGCTGATCTGCTGTCAGGTTAACTCCAGCACATGCCGCTGGCAGGAGGCCTCAGTTCTCCCCCACATAGAACACTCCAGGGTGATGTTTGAATGTCCTCATGACCGGGCAGCTGGCTTTCCCCACAGCGAGTGATCCAAGAGAGAGCAAGGAGGAACCCACAAGGCCATCCATGACCAAGTCTGCAGGACATGCCAGCACATCTGCCTCACTTTGTTTGTTAGAAGTGAGTCACTAATGGCTAGATGTGGTGGTTCACGCCTGTAATCCCAGCACTTGGGAAGACAGAGGTAGCTGGATCACTTGAGCCTAGGAATTCAAGACTAGCGCCTGAGCAATGAGACCCTGTCTCTTTTCTTTTTTTTGTTTTTTTTTTTTGAGATAGAGTCCTGCTCTGTTGCCCAGGCTGGAGTACAGTGGCTCAATCTCAGCTCACTGCAACCTCTGACTCCCAGGTTCAAGTGATTCTCCTGCCTTAGCCTCCTGAGTAGCTGGGATTACAGGCATGTGCCACCACGACCAGCTAATTTTTTTTGTATTTTTAATAGAGAGGGTTTTGCCATGTTGGCCAGGCCAGGCTGGTCTCAAACTCCTGGCCTCAGGTGATCCACCCACCTCGGCCTCTCAGAGTGTTAGGATTACAGGTATGGCCACCACACCTGGCTTTTAAAAATATATATTTTTAAAAAACATTTTTTTTAAAAGGAAGTGTCACTAAGCCCACATTAAAACAGTGGGGAGTGGGGGGGTGGGGGTTATAAGCTCAACTTGCTGAAAGGGAGAAGTATCTAAGATTTTGCAGATATATGTATTTTTAAACCAGCATACTGTACATGTGGCTGTGTACAAACAATGTAGTAATACTATTAAAACAAGTATATATGTAACTATAGCACAAGATGGAATGTGGCAATATAAGAAAGGTAAAAGTGCTATATGTAGATTTCATGAAGAAAATTATTATTTAGCCAAAGGTCAAGCCTACTAGTTATTCTACAAAACCTACTCAAAACATTAATTTTAATGTAGTTTAAGTTTCCTTTTGGCTCTATTCTTTTTTCTCTTATTTATAAGGTCATGTTTGAGAAATGTTACAGTATCCTTTAGAAGTCTTTACTGATGATAGGTCAGCAATTTATATATTTACCTTACATGAAAAATAGTATTTTATAAAAATGTTGCGTCATCAGTTCTCCATATATTTTTTAAAAACACTGAAAATAATATGTTGGAATAATAGTTTCTACATCATCTATACTGAAAGTTTTATTTTTTTATTTTTATTTTTTTGAAACAGAGTCTCACTGTATCTCCAGGCTGGAGTGCAGCGGAGCAACCTCAGCTCACTACAACTTCTATTTTCCGGTTTCAAGCAATTCTGCCTCAGCCTCCTGAGTAGCTGGGAGTACAGGCATGCACCGCGATGCCTGGCTAATTTTTTGTGTTTTTAGTAGAGACAGAGTTTCACCATGTTGACCAGGATGGTCTCGATCTCTTAACCTCGTGATCCACCTGCCTCGGCCTCCCAAAGTGCTAGGATTATGGGCGTGAGCCACTGTGTCCAGCAGAAACTTATTTTTAAATTTGTTTCTAGTCAACTTCCTCTGTTACTACTATAAAATGTATCAGGCAGTCTACATAGATGATAGCTAGAAATAGAGTTGTCAGCACTTTAGATATGCTTAACATAACTTAAAATATGACTATTCATAGGCACCAAATACTATAGCCTCAGAAATGCACAAAACAAAAATTGATAAATCTGAAAAGAGACCTAGACAAACCCACAATTATAGCTGGGGATCACAGCACCCTCTCAGCAACTAGATAGTAAATCAGCAAGGAGAAAGAAGATATGAGCAACACAATCTAAGAGGATCTGATTCACATCTGTGAAACGGTAACCCAGCCCTCAGCAGAAACTTTTTTTTCCCAAGCACTCATGGAACATTCACCAAGAAAGACCATATTTGACCTTATTTTGGGTCATAAAACATGCCTCAGAAAATTTAAAATAACTAATCATGTGAGTATGTTCTCTGCCACAATGAAATCAAACTGGGAAACAGTAACAGAAACACAACAGGAAAAATATTTAAACATCTGGAAAGAAAATAACATTTCTAAATAATCAATGGATCAAAGAGAAAGTTTTCTCAAAGAAAATGTAAAAATACACATAATTGAAAATGAAAACATATTCAAAATATGTGGGGTGCAGCCATAGCAGTGGATGAGAGGGAAATGAATAGCACTAACTGCTTACTTTAAAAGTGTAGAGTGGTATCAAATCAGTAACCTAACTTACTACCTCAAGAACCTAGAAAAAGAAGAGCAAAATCAGCCCAAAGCAAGCAAAGGAAGGGAGGAATAAAGAGCAGAAATTAATAGAATTTAAAATAGCAAAGCAAAAGAAAAAAGAAAAAAAAACAAAAGGCTGGTTCTTGCTTGGGTGTCATGGCAAAACGCTTCCCTACAAGAAATACAAAAATGAGCCAGATGTGGTGCTACGCACCTGTGGTCCCAGCTACTCTGGAAGCTGAGGGGGGAAGATTGCTTGATCCCCGGAGTTTGAGGTTGCAGTGGACTATGATCACGCCACCATACTCCAGCCTGGGTGACAGAGCAAGACCTTGTCTCAGAAAAATTAAATAAATAAGCAAACAAAAATAAAGTATGTATCATTTTGTAGTATATTGCCTTGCATACAGTAAGTGTTCAATAAATATTTACTAATTTCTTCAAAAAATTACTTGAATCAGACATTTGTATGTATTCAGACCATTTTCCTTGATCCTAGCACTTCTTTTCTTTTGTAGGGCTGATATGTTGACCCCTGGCTCTTTAAGATTTCCACTGCTCCAATATACCTGAACCTCCCCGACCTCTTCAGTATGTCTGGAATGAGTGAATGAACCGATCTTCTTTGCTTTCTCTGCTTTTCATTATCCCCTTTTATCCATGTCTCCCTTTTCTATGTGTAAATACCTCACAGTTCTGATTTCAAATCAGCAAGTGAATAGAGAAATAGTTATTAACCAAAAGCGTTCTAACTGTAATGTGCCATGGCAGGCACTGGTGGAGGAGGCAATGAGAAGAGCAGCATAGGTGCCGGACCTGAGCTGGGAAGGAGCATGGTGCCATCGCAGAACTAGCAGGACCCTCACTGGCGCTATCCCAGTGAAAGGAAAGATGTCGGGCCAGGCTGGGAGGAAGGTCCACTCTGAAGGACCTGTAGGCCATGTTAAGGATGTGGGCTTTGGTTTTGCAGGATTAAAAGCAGGAGAGGTTGTGGTGAGGTGTCTGTTAAAGATCAGTTGAGTGCAGTGTGGAGAATGGATTGGAGGGGTCAAGAGGCAAGAGAAGAAAGATGTGAAAACAGGAGTTAAGTGTGTGTGGTTGGGAGGTGTGAGTGCAGTGATTTGGGGGAGGAGGCAGTTTGGGATGATGGAGAAGTCCCTTGCGGGCCTGTGCACATGTGTAGCTGAGAGGGCGTGGAGTTAAGTAAGACTGGGAATTGAGAAGCTCATGGTATCCATGTGAATGTTGACCTTTCCCTGGCCACTGGTGTGAATGTTGATCTCCCTCTGGCCACGGGTGAGCCGGCACTCTCTGCTGCCTTGTCATAGAATAGTGAAAACTGTGCTGGATTATTAGTACAATTTATTTTGAAAATTGATGTTTGTCCTCTTTATGTTGCTTGACTTTTTATGTGCGTCTTCTTGTCACTCCATCTATATTGTCGTCTCCTCACAAACCTGTTGGGGTCCTGGGAGGTTTTGTATTTCCTTTAGTATCTCTGCTGCTTCGATGCCTCTGGATTTCTTGGGATGAACAGTCAGTTTAAGCAGGAAAATCTGCCTTTAAGTTGATCCCAGCAGCTGTTTAGAGTTTGGGGGAGAGAGAGAGAGACATAGCCTGACTCTTTGTCCTTTGTCCTTTATTATTTTTAGAGTCATTTTGGTGAGATTTGGGAGAGGAGATAAATACTTGTGCAAATTCTCATCTTAAACTTAAGACCTTATTAAAAGATTAAAAACTGGTTTAACATACTCTTGTTGAGGGCTTGGAGTATTCGTTTTGGTGATTTTTCTGTTGTCATCTTCTTAGCCTAGCAATGGCATTTGACACGGGTCACAGTTAATCAATTCCTTCTTCAAACGTGTTCTACAGTTGGCTTCCAAGTCGCCATGCTCTGTCTTACTGGCCACTGTAACTCAGTCACCATTGCTACTTCTCCCAGACCTCTTAACACTGGCATGCCCAAAGCCTGGTCTCGGATCTCTTATCTCTTCTTGGTATCTACACCCTGCTTTGTGAGCTAGCCCCTCCTCTTGGCTCCAAATAGCATCTTAAATTGATGATTATTGGTACCTCCAACCTGAACATTTCTCCTTAAGTTTGGATTGATCTCACCAATTGCCTACAAAACATTTCTAGGTAGGTATCTAACATATGTCTCACATATAACATGCCCCAGACTTACCCCTGACATCAGCCTCCAACATCTTCTTTTCCCAAAGTCTTTACCGTCTTATTAGATGGCTGTGCTGTCCTTCTAATTGCTCAGATAAACAATATTCGCATTAATCTTGACTCCCCTCTTTCTCTATACCCTGCATCCTGTCTACCCTCACATCTTGTCAGCTCTGCCTTCCCGACGTGTCTAGAGTCCAATAGCACCTCCACCTCCACTGATGCTGCCTGCTCCAGGCTGCTGAGGCCTCATCCCTGGGTCACTGCCAGTGCCTCACTGGCCTGTGTTAACCCTTGCTCTTGCCTTCCTTCTCTGCACGGCAGCAGTGTTTACGTTAGAACAGTCACTTTGGGCCAGGTGCAGTGTCTCATGCCTGTAATCCCAGCACTTTGGGAGGCTGAGGTGGGTGGATCACTTGAGGTCAGGTGTTCAAGAACAGCCTGGCCAACATGATGAACCCCTGTCTCTACTAAAAATACAAAAATTAGCCGGGCATGGTGGTGCACGCCTATAGTCTCAACTACTGGGGAGGCTGAGGCAGGAGAATTGCTTGAACTCAAGATGTGGAGGTTGCAGTGAGCTGCACTCCAGCCTGGGCGACAGAGGGAGACTTTGTCTCAAAACTCCAGGCCGGGCAACAGAGCAAGACTGACCCAAAACAAAACAAAGAAACAGTCACTCTGGTGCTCTGCCCACCCTAACCCAGCTCTGCTGCTTCCTTGGTCTCCTCCCCTTCAGCTCTCACTCTGCTACAGCCCCCTGACCTCCAGCTGTCCTCAGACATACCAAGTCATCTCCCAGCTCCTTGTGGTTGCTGTCCCTTCTGCCTGGAAGCATTTCCCTGGGTGTCCATGTGACTCACTCCCTGGCTTCTTCCAGCCCTGTGTTCAGATGTCTCCTTGAGCCCTTCCTGACTCCATAGATTGAGCTGTCCTTGCCTTCCCCATAGATGCCCTATCCTTTGCTTTCTTCACTTTGCTTTTCTCCCTAGCACTTAACACCATCTGACGTTTCACATGTTTTTATTTGTTTTATTTGTTGTCTGTGTTTTCCTAGTACAATGGAAGGTGTGGGGCAGGGGAAGAGGTCTTTTTGTCTGCTCCTTACTGCTGAAATTGACTTTGGTCTAGAAAATAACTTTTTTCATCTTAGGAATGGTTGCTTAACTCCTCTAACTTCGCATCGATAGAAAAATCAAAAATAAGAACCGCAGTCAATAGCAAACAGCAGGACAAAATAAAAATGACATAATGAATCATTTGGTTAAAAAAATGAGCATTTTTACTCATATTTTTGAGTGTTTGTATATACTTTCTTATATGGGAGCTCGTTTTAATTGTATAGCAACAACTTTTCTTTTTTTTTTGAGACGGAGTTTCCCTCTTGTTACCCAGGCTGGAGTGCAATGGCGCGATCTCGGCTCACCGCAACCTCCGCCTCCTGGGTTCAGGCAATTCTCCTGCCTCAGCCTCCTGAGTAGCTGGGATTACAGGCACACACCACCACGCCCAGCTAATTTTTTGTATTTTTAGTAGAGACGGGGTTTCACCATGTTGACCAGGATGGTCTCGATCTCTTGACCTCGTGATCCACCCACCTCAGCCTCCCAAAGTGCTGGGATTACAGGCTTGAGCCACTGCACCCGGCCAACAACTTAAAAAAAAAAAATCAGTTATCCCATGTTTATTGGTAAGGACACTGAGAAATAGGCATTCAGTCCACCTGTAGACAGCATGTAGCTGGCAAAGCCAAGACCATTATGCAACATCGCTAGTGTGAAAACAGGTCAATTCAACATTTCAAAAGTGAAATTTCCTTCTTCTATGTGGAGAAGAAATGGGTAACTGAAGGAAACACTATTGTTACCTGTAGGCAGCTGGTGTTAAAAAGAACAGCGAAATGGCTCTTCCTGATTTCTTCATTAGAGATGTGCACTTCTGATCATACATTGGCCTTCCTTTTATATGTAAACATCAGGTTCTTGAATAACATTATTTCATTCAATATCGTGTTCTTACCACATTGACTAGAAAGCAATTCCTGGTCCGAGTCACTGTCTGTGGAGTTTGCATGGCTTCCCCGTGTCTCTGTAGGTTTCTCGAGGTACTCCAGTTTCCGCCCACCTTGCAAAGCTGTGCATGTGAGGTGAACCATCGTGTCTGCGTGGTCCCAGTGTGAATGTGGGTGTGTGGGGGTGCACCCGTGGGGGGATGGCATTCTGTCCAGGGTCAGTTCCCTCCTTGCACCCTGAGCTGCTGCGACACAATCTGGCAGACTCAATTATTCCTGATAATGAAAGAATTGAGTAAATAGCTAACTTACTTGTTCTTATTAATGTTCCTTAAATCTCTGGATAGCTCACATCTATTTCAATGCTTAATAGTTAGAAGCATTTGGGGCTTTTATTTAGAAGTTTGGTGATGTTTTTATGGGCAGAAATATGCTCTAGGAACTTAACTCTTGTTTATGTCAACGAACCTAAAAAAGTGGTTTGGTTATATGTTGTCTCACTTAAAGTGGCAGTTTCTAAGAATCCGTCAAGTGAGGACTTACCATATCTGGAAGCTATCACTTGCTCAAATTTTCATCTCTCTTTCAAAATAAAATAGTCTAAGCGGGTATTCCTGTCAAAGTTTACCAGCACATCAGAAAATCTTATTATCCCCTACAAGTTCTGAAAATGTTTCTACTTATGGGAATTCTTAATGGGATTCTGGCTTAAAAAGCCCCAGTTATAATGATGAACCAGCTCCATTATATATAGTACATACAAGACATGGGAAGACAGAGACCACAAATTCTAATTCGATGCTTCTCAGGCATATTTAAGTTACAGTCAAGAAATATATAGGTTGTATTTTTTATGATAAATGTTACTTCCCCAACAGTCATTTAAAACTAGGGAAGGAGGAAAGGAAGGAAGGAAGGAAGGAAGGAAGGAGGGAAGAAGGAAGGGTAAGAAGGAAGAAGGGGTAGGAAGGAAGGGAGGGGAGGGGAGGGGAGGGGAGGGAAAAGTGGTGGCTACAGTTTTGACTTTTTAAAAATCTTGAGAATTTACTGATCCTGCTACTCTGACTGGCAAGTAGAGAAACAGTGTCAGGACTTTATAGCCCGTACATGACAAAGCATCACTAAATCAGACTAATTGAGGACAGAGAAAGTTAGAATCATCACAGAGGAAAATTACAGCATATAAAGAAATGCAGCCTTTTAATATTTTTGCTTATACTGTATCTCCAATTAAATGGTAACTAAGTGTTACAAAGTATAGGTCCTGAAGGGTGGGCCTCCTTTTAATGAGTAGTTAAGAGTCATTTTAATCAGCAGGTTGTTTGTAAACATATGAACAAGTGTAAATTATTTTCAGCGGGTTAAATATTTTTGCTGAATTATTTCCCCCTGAATTTCTGCTTGGTAAGCTTTTTGCCATAGCCTAGCCCAACTAAACTGCAGCCTGGTCTAGGTTACATAAGGACACGGGGTTTGAGCTTGAACCCTAGCCTTTTACATTGGCTAAGGCCCACACTTCCAGGCTTGTAGGGAGAATGTCAGGCTGGCTTCCCCTTGTTGTCAGCCTAATGCAGTCACATTCCACCTTCTTGTGAGTTCTTGTTGCTCGTGGGAAATGCCAGTGTCCTATTTTTAGAAGAGCAGCCCTCAAACTGGTACCCTTTGAAAGGACTTTGAAATGCAGGAACTCTTATTCTCGGGTTCATAGTTTGCAATTTCATAGTCACACATCTACAATACTGTCTCCTAGGGAAGCCTTCCCCAAGTCTCAGTTACACTCCCCTTTTCTGCTCCTCTCTCCTCCTACCTGTGCCCTTAGCCCGTGCTCTCTTCTTTTATTACGTGTCCTTCTCTGGACTGTAGGTTCTTTGAATACTGAGACCTTCCAGTTATTCTTTCTTCTATCCCAAACACCTGGCATAGGGAGTGGCATCCTATCTAAGCAAACCACTGGGACCCACTGGATACCGCAGCTTGTCTCTTTCCAGAAGCTGAAGCTGACAGCTATCTAGATCCCCTTTGGCCACATAAAGATGGAGGCTGCCTAGCCTCAGGAGGCGAGTCCTGGGGCAGCGTTGTGGGTGGGTGGGCAGGGTGGGGTGGGGAGAATCCATGCTCAGGATTCAGCTCCTGGAGGAATGGGGTGCTGTCTGGAGCATCTGTCTCATGGGAAAATTTGCTGATCCTGTCTTCCATTGTCCCTTCTTACCGTCCCCTTCATCTGTCCTCAACGACTTTCTTCCCTCTTACCCAACCTGAAAAGAGAGATTTAACTTAATAATAGTCTCTTCAGAGTGTTTAAAAATGATGGGCAAACTTAAGTGTGAAACTATAAAACTTCTAGAAAAGTCATAAGAGAGAGGACTTAGGACTGGGTGAAGACCTGTTAGACTTGATGCCAGAAACAAGATCCATAAGAGGAAAAAAACTGATAAATTAGAACACATCAAAATCAGCCTTTGCTCCGGGAAAGAGCTGGTTGAAAGGATGAAAAAACAAACTCTAGACAGGGAGAAAATACTGCATTTGCAAACCACATATTCAACAAAGTCTTTGTACATAGGTATATAAAGATCTCTCAAAACTCAATAGTTAAAAACATCTGATTAGAAACTGGACAAAAGACACACACAGCTCATCGAAGGGGACATACAGGTGGCAAGTAAGCCCATGAAAAGCTGTACAACATCATTAGCTACTGAAGAAAGGCAAATTATTAATAAAACCATAAGGTATCATTACATACCTATCAGAATGGCTAGAGTGAAAAAATCGTGAAAACATCATATGTTGACAAGGATGCAAAGAAACTGGATCACTCCTACACTGGTAGTACGAATGTAAAACCAGATAGCCACGCTGGAAAACAGTTCGCTAGTTCCTTTCAAAACTAAAAATGGGGCCAGGCGAGGTGGCTCATGCCTGTAATCCCAGCACTTTGGGAGGCCGAGGCGGGCAGATCACGAAGTCGAGAGGTCAAGACCATCCTGGCCAACATGGTGAAATCACGTCTCTACTAAAATACAAAAATTAGCTGGGTGTGGTGGCACATGCCTGTAGTCCCAGCTACTCAGGAGGCTGAGGCAGGAGAATCACTTGAACCCGGGAGGTGGAGGTTGCAGTGAGCTGAAATCACGCCACTGCACTCTAGCCTGGTGACAGAGCGAGACTCCATCTCAAATTAAAAAAAAAAAAACTAAAAATGGATTTACCATACAACTTATCATTTCAATTCTTAAGCATTTATTCCAGAGAAATGAAGAGTTATTTTCACATAACAGTTTCATGGTTTTTGTATAATTTTTAAAAATTTTATTTATTTTTATTTTTAGACACAAGGTCTCTGTCACTGAAGCTGCATACTACCACACCCTGCTAATTTGGTTTTTGTTGTTTGTTTGTTTGTTTTTGTTTTTGTTTTTTGAGATGGAGTCTCACTCTGTCACTAGGCTAGAGTGCAGTGGCACAATCACAGCTCACAGCAGCCTCAACCTCCTGGGGTCAGGGGATCCTCCCACCTAAGCCTTGCCAGTAGCTGGAACTACAGGCAATTTTGTGCTATTTTAGGCACCAGTTCTTTGCTGCATTCGGGATATCAGAGAAATGAATTTGGCTTTGTCAGAATGTTTCCAAACAGTCCAAAGACAGGAAGCCCCACCCTTTGAAAACACACTCTCGCAACCATATACTTAAGCTGAGCTGGGATTTTGTATGTTTTTTAATGTGCCCAGCTTTTATAAAACTTTGATTTTTATATAATGTGCACGCTTTTATGGAAATATTAATCACATTTAAAATTACAAACATTTAAAATTAGAGCTTTTCATGGAAACACAGTATTAATATATAGTTTTATAGTAACCATTATAAGACCTACAAATAACCACATCCCACACTGGCCTCATAGTCAGGAATGAAAACGATCTTCAGCTTTTAACTTAGATCACTGAAAACTATAGCTATAAAGGATCGTGGAATTCATCCAGCCCACTTCTCCTGGTCCCAAACAAGCCCCTCTCATCACCCCTCCCCCGTTCTGCAGATGAGGAAACTTCATTCCAAAAGACCTTTTCCAGATTATTTCCATTAGGTTCTTTCTGATGCCTTCACCATATGTGTCCACAGTTTGTTAAGAGAACGTTATTTTATTATTAGGTAGAATGACAATGAATCTATTGGCTTTTCCTCAGCTCTCTGTGTTGCCTTTTCAGAAAGACAAAACAGGACAAAACAGGAGCGAGAGAGCAGAAGTGCTCCCCAAAGTGCGGAGTCCTGTGGGGCCCTAGTTTCTGCTGGGTTTCGCAGCACTTTAAGCTCAGCCAGGAGTTTTCATTTGTCCCCTTCAAGTTTAGTTTCACAAATAATGAAGCTCCCACCAGTTTTTCTTAGCTTTTAAAGTCCATTCTTTCCGTTCACCATATTTAATTATCTTTTTGTATCATTAACCTTACCGAATAATGTTAACTTTAAAGCCACAGTTCAAAAAGGTATTTGACACATTTACTGAATAGTAGTTTGCTACTGCAAGATAGTATAAAACATCCTCATGCTGGGTGCAGTGGCTCACACCCGTAATCCCAGCACTTTGGGAGGCTGAGGCAGGTGAATCACCTGATGTTGGGAGTTTGAGACCAGCCTGACCAACATGGAGAAACCCTGTCTCTACTAAAACTACAAAAAATAGCCGGGCGTGGTGGCACATCCCAGCTACTTGGGAGGCTGAGGCAGGAGAATCGCTTAAACTCGGGAGGTGGAGGTTGTGGTGAGCCAAGATCACACCACTGTACTTCAGTCTGGGCAACAACAGCAAAACTCCGTCTAAACAACAACAATAATAATAATTTCCATGTAGGCCAGGTGCAGTGGTTCATGCCTGTAATCCCAGCACGTTAGGAAGCCAAGGCAGGCAGATCACTTGAGGTCAGGAGTTCAAGACTAGCCTGGCCAACATGGCCAAATCCCATCTCTACTGAAAATACAAATATTAGCCAGGTGTGGGGGTGTGCACCTGTAATTCCAGTTACTTGGGAGGCTGAGACACAAGAATCGCTTGAACCTAGGAGGCAGAGGTTGCAGTGAGCTGAGAGTGCACCACTGCACTCCAGCCTGGGTGACAGAGCGAGACTCTGTCTCAAGACCACAAAAAATTTTCCAAGTAAATAGCTACTATGACAGATAACTATTTAACGATCTTGAATTCTTCTTTTACAAGTACAATATTTTGTTAATGATACTAAGATTGACTATATAGCCTTTATATTATTATAAATTATGTTATCTGCTAAATTGATCAGATTAACTTGAGATTTTTAAGGTGAAAAAAAAATGATTTGATATTTTCTTTTAGTAAAAAATACCTCTGCTAGAAGACCCATGTGTACCTCCATGGCTCTCTATAGAATCTTTGTGTGTGTGGCACTCTGAATAGTCCCTCATTAATCCTTATACCTGGATCCAACATTTGCAAGCAAAAACCGTTGATAAGGAGGAAACATGATTTGTTCTCAGAATACACAGAGTGGAACCTGCTTTGCTGGAAAGTGTGCCAGCCAAGTTCATGGGTGCTAGGGTGGCCCAGTGTGGCTCTTAGAGGAGGAAAGCCTAGGTGGCCTCTCATGGGGATGTGTGCTCTCTCCACGCACTGGCCACTTGGGTTACAGAATTGTGTCAGGGAAAAAGGCTGGGCCATCTGCCAGCTGTCTCAAAGACTGTTTCTGTAGTGTCTGGTCATAGTTGACGAGTCAGAGTCAGACCTTTTTGGTCTTCCATGGAAAAAAAGTTCTACACAGTTTATATTCCCATACCAGCCTCTATCAGTGGAGTAACTACTTGGTTTCAGAGCACTTCATATATACAAAAGGAAGTCGTCTACCTAAGCCTTCCATTGCCTTTAGACAGTTTCCACATATACCATTTTCTAGTGACATGGAATTCCCATTCAGACACCCTTACTGAGTACATGCCATGTCCCTCACAGTGCTAAGAAGACAGTCTTCTGCATATGTGTATAGTACTTCTATAGGTTTATCCTATGTATCAGTCAGTCATTGCCATGAAACGAACCATCTCAGTATTTAGCTTATTAAAAACAATCATGATTCTGTGGGTCACCAAATCTGGCTCAGACAGCTAGACTTGCCTGGGCTTACTCTGCAGCTGCAGTCAGTCTGTGGCTTGACTGGGGCTGTGTGGTCTAGAATTCCCTCTCATAAGTCTACAGGTTGGTAGACCTCAGCCAGGGTCTCTCATTTCCTTTCCACGTGACCTCTCCAGCAGGCTAGTCTGGGCTTCTCCTCTGTAGTCACAGGGCTCTCAGCAGCATGGGAGGGCAAGCCCCAATGCTCTAGTGCTTTTCAAGACTCTGCTTGTGTCATGTTTACCCTTTAACTAAAGCAGTTCTCACTGCTGACCAGATTCAAGGGATGGAAGGAAGGACTCCATCTCCTGATGAGAAGAGCCACAGTGGCACATCCAAACAGGGACAGGAATAACTTATGACAATTATTTACAATCTACTTATTTTAGCTGACAGAAATATTTCAATTTTCGTATCATTGTTGATTTGCATCATAAAAATCCCAAATGTACATGAACATTTAAATATACCCCAAAGAAAGATGAAAAATACAATAAACCCTCCATGTGCTTATTGCCTGATTCACCAATTTTCAATATTTTGCTACGTTTGCCTCCTCTATTTTATATTTTTCTCTTTGCCAAAGTATTTAAAAGCAAATTCCAAACATGTCATTTCAACTCTAAATATTTCAGTATGTGTCTCCTAAAAAGGGGTCCCTTCCTTTTGTAGCCATGATGCCATTGTCACATCTAGGTACTGTCTAACACTCAGTCCATAATCAGACGTCCCCAATTGTCTTTAAAGTGTCATTTTACAATGAGTAGATTTTTTTGTTGTTGTTGAGGTGGAGTTTCACTCTTGCTGCCAGGCTGGAGTGCAATGGTGCGATCTCAGCTCATAGCAACCTCTGCCTCCCAGGTTCAAGCAATTCTCCTACCTCAGCCTACCGAGTAGCTGGGATTACAGGTGTGCACCACCACGCCCAACTAATTTTTTGTATTTTTAGTAGAGATGGGGTATTTCTGTGTTGGTCAGGCTGGTCTGGAACTCCCAACCTCAGCTGATCCACCCACCTCAGCCTCCCAAAGTGCTGGGATTACAGGTGTGAGCCACTGCACCTGGCCTACGGTCAGTAGATATGAAAAGAAATCCACATTAAATCCACAGCAGTTCTGTTTTTCTTTTTTAAATTACATTGTTTTAAAAATGGGGTCTTTTTTCCTATGTAGAACTTCCCGTATTTGTCTGTTAAGCTTGCCTTTGGAGTCATTTAACTTGCACCTTCATTTCTTCTGTTTTTGCTTATGCACATTAGCCCAGTAGACTGGATTTCATTCATGTTTCAGTTTTTGGCAGGAATCCTTCATAGATAGTACTGTATGCTTCTAATTGCCTCACATGGGAGGCATCAATGTTTGCCTGTCTTGCTTTTAGTGATGCTAAGATTGATCATTTGATCCTTTGATGATCACTGCCTGCATCTATTATTTCATTAAGTGGTACAGGATAATGGTTTTCTATAATTCCTTTCAGATTTATTAAGAAAAACTTTCCTTCAGCAATTAAAGTTATTTGGCTACCAGAACTAAAGTTCATACAAAATATATTCTCCCCTATCAATTGACAGCTTACAGAGTAAGGACTTAGTTCCCAAGTTTTATCCAGGGGTGTTCTGTGGGTTGTTGTTTGTTTTGGGGGCTCTTGCTTTCCTGCTCTTTTTTGTTATTATGAATTAATGGGTTTTAGATATTCAGGGTTTCAGTCAGGTGCCTTCTTTTTCTTTTCTTCCTTTTTTTTTTTTTGCAGGATCAAATTGTATCATCTTTGGCCAATAAGAACTACTTATTGTTGGCATCTGTATCCTTTAGACTCATTGTTCTTTGAGAAGTTTCTTGCTTTCTGGCCCAGAATGTCCCAAGATTATCAGCTGTTCCTGGCTGGAGATTACAATATGGGCATTAGGAGTGCTCCTTGCCACTGAGTTTCCATTACTACCAGTCGTTTTCAATGTCCAGAACTAGGAATTATATTTAAAAAAAAAAGTTAGGCCAGGTGTGGTGGCTCACACCTGTAATCCAAGCACTTTGGAGGCCAAAGCGGGTGGATCACCTGAGGTCGGGAGTTCAAGACCAGCCTGACCAGGTGAAACACCATCTTAAAAAAAAAAAAAAGTTATACTGAATTTTTCAACTTAAACTAGAATTTTATATTTGTTTCTCTTTTCTCTTAAACAGAAAATCTTGGTTTTTAATGACATTAACATATATTAATATATATTAGTGTAATCATGTAATATTAGCATTATTATACACTAATATATAATAATGTTAATATTACTTTAAAATTCTTATATATTTATATGTAACTTTAAAACTGTTATGTGCATAGTATGGTAATATTCATATAAATTGATGTGTGTTAATGCTAATATATGTAAAACATACTAATATATATTACATCATATATTAGACAATATATCATATATAATTATACAGTTGTCAAAAATAAGTATTGTTCTGACTTATGTAATTACATATTAGATGACACACTAATGAATATGTAACAGTTTTATATTAGTTAATATATATATACACATATATAGAGCAGTTTCAAAGTAATAATGCTAATATTATTACTAAAAGACTACTGAATTAAATTTAAGATTTTTTTACAATGCTGCTTTCATTAGAATGTGCTAGTGTCATTGGAAATAATTCTTTTCTGTATATAGTTAGGTCACTGATTTCATGTATATTCATTTTCTTGCTTCAGTTTGTTTTCAGCTTTTAGAGACTGCTTTTTTCCTTTTTCATTTCATTGCATATTTTAAAAATGAAAGAAACTTTTGCGTCCAGAGCCAAAGTGTTTTATAGGGCATGTCTATAAAAGCCTCATATCATTGCTACCCTCTGTCTCCTCTAAAAGTACCCATTATTACTTATTCTTAGTTTTCCTTCCAGTGTTTCTTTTTACAGATGTGTATTTATCCTCCCTTAAAACTTATTTTAAAAATTAAAAATACACTTATTTCTTCTAAAATGCCATTTTACAAAGTTCTAACTTTTCTGTATTGTACATTTATTTGTTTTAAAAGACTTATTATAAAGGTTTTATAACATACACATTGTAAAAAAATGCAAACATACTTTGGGGGAGTATTCTGCTTCTTTTAAGAAATGTATCTCTTTTTTTTATGCAATAAATTTGGCACTCCTTGCCATCTTGGGAGGACAGTCTCTAATCTAAAAAGATGTAAATTTCTTCTAATCTTCACTTACTGTTTGAGGCTCAGAAAATGTCTCACAGAAGTTCTTTGACAAAGATGAGCATGAGGAAAAAAGTTTCTTAAACTGAATCAGAAATGTGGAACTCCATGTGGACCCCTGTGTGACTGTGGATTTCCACTCTGCTTCCTCCAGGCACCCTCACACACCTAAGCTTATGAAAATCCAAAGGCTCAAAAATAACATGTCCAAAATAGTTTTCACAAGATTTGGCAAATAGGAGACATTGGCAAAATTGGAAGCATATGAGATAAAGAGTTAAAATAGGCAGAACTTGATGTAATTTAATTATCCTGCACCCATGTTAATCTTTTAGTTTTTAACAAATGTCCCATAGTTATGCAAGATATTAATATTAGGGGAAGTCAGGTGAAGGGTGTACAGGAACTCTCTGTACTATCTTTGCAACTTTTCTGTAAAGCTAAACTTATTCTGAAATAAAATGCACTCAACACACACACATAGAGCTGACCAAGAGCCAAGACTTAGAATTCTTGGGCCCAGCATGGTGGCTCATGCCTGTAATCCCAACACTTTGGGAGGCCAAGGTGGGCAGATCACTTGAGGTCAGGAGTTCAAGACCAGCCTGGCTAATGGGGAAACCACGTCTCTACTAAAAATACAAAAAAAACCAAACTAGTCAGGCATTGTGGCAGGCACCTGTAATCTCAGGTACTGGGAAGGCTGAGGCAGGAGAATTGCTTGAACCCATCAGGCTGAGGTTGCAGTGAGCAGAGATCAAGCCACTGCACTCTAGCCTGGGCAACAGAGCAAGACTCATCTCAAAAAATAAAATAAAAAAAGACTTAGAATTTATTCAGTTCAAAAGAATTCATGTTAATAAATCACAAGAAATAACCTGATAGAGCAAAATGGGTAAGTGATGTAATAGGCAAGTGATATAACATTGTTGTCTACCAGATAGGAGAAACTACAAAAGATTAGTATTATCAAGTGTTCATATCGGGGAGGGGAGGAAACAAGGTAAGTTGATCTGGTTTTCTTAGAGGGCAAGTTGGCAGTATCAGTTAAATTTTTTTTTAAGTAAGCATATTCTTTAACCCAGAAAATTCCTTTTTGGATATTTCTCCTAAAGAAATACTTACACATGTGTATGAAAAGATATATATATACATATATAAGGACTTCTGTTGGGACCTTATAATAGAAATCATCTTACTTAGATAAACTATAATGCACCGATATTATGGAATTCTAAACAGCCATTTTTAAATGATGAAGCAGATTTTCATTATTTGATGTAATCTCCAAGTTGAAATATTACATTAAAAAGTTACGGAACAGCAAATACTCTCTATTACTAGTTTAAAACATACAAAACCTTGGCTTGGCACAGTGGCTCACACCTGTAATCCCAGCATCTTGGGAGGCTGAGGCAGGCAGATCACGAGGTCAAGAGATCAAGATCATTGTGGTCAACATGGTGAAACCATGTCTCTATTAAAAATACAAAAATTAGCTGGGCATTGTGTGCGCCTGTAGTTCCAGCTACTCCGGAGGTTGAGGTAGGAGAATCACTTGAACCTGGGAGGTGGAGGCTGCAGTGAGATCGCACCACTGCACTCAAGCCTGGCGACAGAGCTAGACTCCGTCTCGAACAAACAAACAAACAAAAAACCACACACTCACAAAAGCATACATTCTTTTTTTTCTTAAAGGCTAGTCAACCATACATTCTTATATTCTCTCCTTCGCTGTCTCTCTCTCTCTCTACACACACACACACACACACACACACACACCCATGTAAATAAATGTACAGAAAGTGATCTGGAAATATTACTCTCTAGTTAGGCTTAGGTCATAGTATTCCTGGGTAATTATAGGAATGGGAATGCAGTGGATGTTGTTCTGTTGGACTTCAAAAAATATATCAATTGCATCAATCTTTTACAGAAGGAATGTATGCCAGTATTACTTGTGAAATTAAAGTGGGGAGGGGGAAGAATGCCAGAAGACCTGGGCGTGCATTCACAACAGAAAGACCTAGTTGTGGCAGACGACTCTTGAGAAGCTTGTCACAAATTGACAGAAGAGTACCTGCAGGAATAGGTAGACTCAGAGCTGCCTCTGTAATCTAGGGGTCCTTTGCTTCAAAGGTAGGAAAAAAGTGTCATTAAAGGTGCACATAAAGCTTTTTTTTTCTTCTAAGGTTTCCATCCATCCTGACTTGTCATTTTTTTTTTTTTTTTTTTTTTTTTTGAGACGGAGTTTTGCTCTTGTTCCCCAGGCTGGAGTGCAATGGCTTGATCTCGGCTCACTGCAACCTCTACCTCCTGGGTTCAGGCAATTCTCCTGCCTCAGCCTCCTGAGTAGCTGGGATTACAGGCATGCGCCACCATGCCCAGCTAATTTTTTGTATTTTTAATAGAGATGGGGTTTCACCATGTTGACCAGGATGGTCTCGATCTCTTGACCTCGTGATCCACCAGCCTCAGTCTCCCAAAGTACTGGGATTACAGGCTTGAGCCACCGCGCCCGGCCTGACTTGTCATGTTTTTTATGCACTATTTCATGTTCAGAGTAAAGAAAAATGAAAAATGTGAATTTTCAGCATGAATTTTACTGTTTATATTGTGCAACACCAGTTTTAAATATAAATTTCAGAATATTTAACTCATGAGGAGTCACTGAAATTTCACAATTTGTATTTTGTGGCTTGTCCCTGGAGGCTGCCTCAAGCTGGCTGGAAGAGACTGAACACAGCCAGACTCTGGAAGGTTGGAAGGAGGAAGAGAGGATCCCATCCCCAGGCAGGGAACCAGCCCTGGGAACACTCTGGCCCTGGGGCCTTAGGGGATTGGGGGTGGGTAATCAGAGCAAGTATAGACCCTCCATAGGGCCCTGGGGTCCCACTGATGTGTGCTGGGCCTGATAGTTTGCTGTGATGACATTCATTGAAACCTCCTGACCTAAATGCCCTGCTGGGGACAGGGTCTGGCGACTTTGAGCCACAGGCCTATTGCTCCAACCCACAGCAGATGGCAACCACTAAGGATCCTTAAACCTCCATGACTGGATCTGGGATCTGGGCTGGGCTAGAGGCTCACCCCCAAGAAGACATGGCCTCCCACCCAGCAGCCACCAGACAGAAAGTGATCCTGCTTGTCTGGGGCTTTTGTGCACTCAAGGCGCTGTGGGTATGCACACAAACCACACCCCCTGCTTGGATTCCTTTTGGCTGAGGCAGTGGAGCAAGGAGGGAGACAACCAGCAGGGATATTGAGAGCTATGGGAGCAGGCAGCTCAGATACCCTCCTAGGAGGTGTCAGGACGCTGTAAGAGCAGAGGCCCCAGTCTCCCAGTGTGTGCCTCATTTTCCCATTGTCCTTCACTTACAAAACCCAAATCCAAAAGTCCTTAAGATTCAAGACAGCAACCACATTAAACCCCATCTGCAAGCCCCCTGCACTGGGGTCTTGTACACCTGCGGTAGTGCACGTCTTGGTAGGCAGCCTGGGGAGCACTGACTGTGTTTAAGAGAAACACTAGAGGAAACTTGAATTCTCAGAGGTAGAATTCATTAGCTAATGACAGGATGAAGATGACAGAGAACGAGGACACAACTGAGAGGGTCAGCCCCTCCAGATGGGATGGCCAACCTTTTGGGGGGGATGAAGAGGAAAAGCAGATGCCCAAGGGTAGGCTTATCAGTGTTTTGGCAGGAAGGAAAGGGAGTTTCTACTCCTTAATGTCTGTTTTCTCTATGGATTATGAGAGGAGATGTTTTGCCTGGGCTGGGGAGGGAGTCTTAAAGGAATCATGGGAGAGTGTAGATCAGAGTGGAGGAGCTATGAAGAATGGAGGACAAACTGCTCAGAGATGAGCCAGAGGCCTGTGTGCCAGACTGCCTGGATTCCATAGTCATGGATTTATGGAGCAGATGATCTGCCTGGTTGTGCAGTATTTGGGACCCTGAAAAAAGAACGCTCCACCTTGCCCCATTCAGTGCAAAGGGTGGCCCCAAAGGAGGAATTCTTTTGAGAAATAACTTTATGTATTTTGAAGTGAATTTAAAAAGACTTGTTTTTTGGTGTTTATGTGTTCTCTCTCTCTCTCTCTCTCTTTTGTTTGAGACATAGTCTTACTCTGTTACCCCGGCTGGACTGCAGTAGCACGATTTTGCCTCACTGCAACCTCTGCCTCCCAGGTTCAGGCCATTCTCCTGTCTCAGCTTCCTGAGTAGCTGGGATTACAGGCATGCGCCACCACACCCAGCTAATTTTTGTATTTTTAGTAGAGATGGGGTTTCACCATGTTGGTCAGGCTGGTCTGGGACTCCTGACCTCGTGATCCACCTGCCTTGGCCTCCCTAAGTGCTGGGATTACAGGCATAAGCCACTGCACCTGGCCTCTTAAAAAAAAAAAATGAAACGGTGTTGATAGTAGCTTTCTTGTTGTATTTCTAATTGTGGTAACATGTACATAATATAAAATTTGCCATTTTAATTATCTTTACATATACAGTTAATAATGTTTGTTTTAAAATGTTTATACTTTTTTTTTTTTTTTTTTTTTTTTTTTGAGACGGAGTTTCGCTCTTGTTGCCCGGGCTGGAGTGCAATGGCGCGATCTCGGCTCACTGCAACCTCCGCCTCCTGGGTTCAGGCAATTCTCCTGCCTCAGCCTCCTGAGTAGCTGGGATTACAGGCACACGCCACCATGCCCAGCTTAATTTTTTGTATTTTTAGTAGAGACGGGGTTTCACCGTATTGACCAGGATGGTCTCGATCTCTTGACCTTGTGATCCACCCGCCTCGGCCTCCCAATACTTTATAAGATTAAAAAGTTGGTACTCCTATATTACACCTCTAATATGTTTTTAAAATTTTTACTAGTCTATGAAATTTAGAAACATTATGAGCCTTAAAAGACATTTTCCCCCATTTAACACTGTTATATGACTTTGTTGGCACAGGAAAATGCTGTAACAATTTGTAAAATGCTTACTGATATGGCATAGGAGTGAGATCAGGATTAATTTTTGTTGTTATAATGTCTTGATAAAGTGCTTCTCCTTCTAGTGTTTTGTATAGATTCTGTGACATTATCGAGATTGCCTCGTGCTGTACTACCATGAATAAATACTTCCTCTTTGCATGTCAAGCATAAACTCACAGTTCATAAAAAAATAACATAAATATGCTTTCATAAGGATCTTTTTTTGAATTAAAACCGTAAATATACACATATATAAATTAGGTATGTATACAGTCATTTGGTCAAGGCTGTTTTATTAAGTAGCTGTATCTAAAACGTATAAAGATTTTGCATACATAATGCTTTTTTCATTCTGAGCCGCAGACACCAAAAATCCCACAGGAAGTTGTTTTTGTAAGTGTTGTGGTTTTTCAGTTTCCTGTTCAGTTGCAGAGATGATCAGAAATAAGATAAATCTGTACAATCGGAAGAAATTCTTGGTTCAACATTATTGTAACTCTGAATGAGAATCCCTAATTAACTTGTATTTCTTCCCATATTGATCTAGAGGAGTTATGATGGCTTGCATGTGGAAGCGTAAAAGTCAGAAAATACTTTTTTGGTGTTCCATGGGTAAACTCTTTAATTGCTAAAGGGACAATTCTTCAGATTATGTTTTATGCTTTCCACTTGTTATCAAAACATCTACCCAAAAAATAAACTGTAGGAATAGAGCTTTGTTCTTCATTGGCAACAGTGTTTTACCTTTATTTTAAAAATGATAAAAACCTTCTCTTGGTTATTTAAAGAATATACTTTATGCCGTTTAGATATTAAAAATACCATTGAAAAAATTTAAAGCAATACTATTACTCACTGAAATAATTAATATAATTAATATAACTTTATTAATATAATTTTTAAAGAATAGTATTCTCAAGATGAAATATTTTTGCTTGATTTCATTTCTTAAACTGTGGCAAATCAGATATATAACTATTTGTAATTGGTGACAGTTGCAATGTAGCATTTAAATTATACATTGGGCTACTTGTAAAAGTGGCAAATGAGGAAAAGTGAAAAATGTCAGTGCATCTGTAGATACCGTCTCTAGATTTACGTACTATTAAAGACACCACATCTAGTTCTAGGCAGGTTGTGCCACTGCACATCTTCTTAAATGGTGAAGATAATGTGTAAGGTCTTTCATCACCACCTTTTAAAATTAAAAAATACCTCCCAGGCCTTTTAAATGGTGTTTGCACATGAGGAAATTTAATCACAATGTAAATTTTTTTTGTTTGTTTTCAAAGGGGGCTCACTGTTTCCCAGGCTGGTCTCAAACTCCTGGCCTCAAGGGATTCTCTGGCCTTGGCCTCCCAAAATGCTGGGATGATGATGATGATGATAATTTGAGACAGAGTTTCGCTCTTGTTGCCCAGGCTGGAATGCAGTGGTGTGATCTTGCCTCACTGCAACCTCCACTTCTGAGGTTCAGATGATTCTCCTGCCTTAGTCTTCCAAATTGCTGGGATTACAGGCACCTGCTACCATTCCCGGCTACTTTTATATTTTTAGTAGAGACGGGGTTTTACCATGTTGGCCAGGCTGGTTTTGAACTCCTGACCTGAAGCAATCTGTCTGCCTTGGCCTCCCAAACTGCTAGGATTACAGGCGTGAGCCACCACACCCAGCCCCAAGTGCTGGGATTATAAGTGCGAGCTACTACACGTAGCCACAATTCTTAAAAGAGTAAATAATACTTTGTCCAAAAGCAAAACAATTACAATATGACTTTAAAACAAAAATGACTTCAACATTTTTATGAAGAAATAAAGGAATGAGTTTGATTTGCAGAAGGCTCTTTTCTAGTTCAGATAGCTTTGGGTTGCAAGATGTGTCGTACTTTACTTCGAAGCCTTAACTGATATACATATATCTTATACAGATATTTTGTTGTTAATTTGTTCTTTTCATAGTTGAATTCTACAGAGAAAACCATTGTCTAAAACCTGATGTTTATGCTTTCTCCCATTTCTTCTGTGCCCATTGTGGCACTATACTAGGTGTTATCATTCATGTTACTAAAAATTTCTGGCATTTTTGAAGACCTTTACATTTTACAAGTGTAGATTAGGAAGGCTAGGAGTGGTTTCTTATCATGTTCCTTAGTGTTTAGCAAAGACGTCAACATTGTGGGAAGTTTGTTTAGTGGCTGATTAAACTGGACCATGGACTGCACCTGTTTATACCCTTTTCTGCCCAATTTTTGAGTTGGAGGGACGGCGTTTAGAATGCAGGGCAGCTTGACCGGTTCAGCCAACAAGAATTTCAGCAATCTTGATGGCCAAAAATAAATTTTTCAGATTCCTGTCTAGATGGGCGGGAAAGAGACTTTGGATATACCTTGGGGCCTAATGTGGGGTGTGGGCCGAGATGTCACAGGTCTCTGGGGTGTTTCTCAGGCTGCTGCCTCCGGGTGCCCATGACCTCATCACCAGTTTCAGCCTTGGCAGTCGGCGCGGGTGAACGAGAGCAATGCTTCTGACCCTGCTGGAGCTCCTCGGGAGATGAAAGCCATGACGCGCCTTGCAGAAAACGCGTTCCGCCTTCCGTGGAAACAACGCCCAGGCACGCGGTGACAGCCGTGACCATGCTGTTTGCAGTGAAGGAAACAACTGCCAGGTATCGGCTCTGCCCCTTTCCAGTCGCACTCGTGCGTGGGGCTCATGCGTGGCTTGTCGAGGAGCAAGTGGACAGGTCCCTTTAGGAGAGCTTTGGTGCACAGGGGCTTTCTCCTGGGGGGCGAATTTTGCCGGACCTTGGATAAAAACAACAGGAAGACTCGCAAGGCAGCGGAAACTGTCCCAAGTTACTTGGGTTACCCGGCTTTTCCTTCCGCGCTTGGGGTCGGACCCCGGCCGCTCGCCCCGCCCCTTCCCCCGTCGGGGCTCCGCCCCGCCCCGTCGGGCCCCGCCCCCGTCGGGCCGGGCATGCTCAGTGGTCGGGGCCGGCAGGTTTGCGTGGCCGCTGAGTTGCAGGCGCCGGCTAAGCCCGCCGACGCCGCGTTCCTGGGCGGCCGCCGGTTCCCGGGAAGTTACGTGCAGAAGCCGGCTTCTGAGGAGACGCCGGGAGGCCACGGGTGCTGCCAAGGGGCGGGCGAGCGGGCGGGGCCTTCGTAGCCCGGCCGCGAGAGCTGCAGGAGGCCGAGCGGGTGGTGGCCGCGCTCGGAGGGAGGCGCCGGTCGGGCGCGCCCCGTGGAGAAGACCCGGGCGGGGCGGGCGCTTCCCGGACTTTTTGTCCGAGTTGAATTCCCTCCCCGTGGGCCGGGCCCTTCCGGCCGCCCCCGCCCCTGCCCCTGCCCCGCTCGCTCTCGGGAGATGTTTATTTGGGCTGTGGCGTGAGGAGCGGGCGGGCCGGCGGTGCGGAGTTTCGGGTCCGAGGAGCCTCGCGCGGCGCTGGAGAGAGACAAGATGTCCGCCAGAGCCGCGGCCGCCAAGGTGAGCGCCTCCGCGGCTGCCAGGGCCATACGGGGCCGAGCGCCGCCGCCAGCCCCTCGGCATCGGGCCCTTGTCCCGCCCTCCCTCCCGGCTGCTGCCAGGGCGGCGGGGTGGGCAGGGCTGGCGCCGGGCCGCGGGCCGCGGGCCGCGGGGAGCCCCTTGGGCGGGGGCGGCGGGGGAGGGGGCTGGGGGGCGCCCGCCGCTGTCCGGGGCAGGTGCATCGCTGCGGGCGCTTGTGCCTGGCTGCGGCTCGCCGAGGGCGGGGACGCGCAACAGGTCCCGCGCGAAGAAACTCGGCTCCGGTGAGGGTTCTGAGGCGACCGCGAGCGGGCCCCGGCGGACCAGGGCTTGGGGTGCCACCTCCAGCTGGCCGGGAGCTGCTGTCTTTGGAGGAGTGGTTGGTCCCCGGCGAAACCCTGTAGTTTCGATCTGATGTCACTCCCTGCGGTATGCGCACGCCAGCGATAAGGCTTTGAGACTGCAGAACGCTCAGCTCGGCCTGTGAGGCGCAGTAGGTCGGGTTTTCTTTCATGCCGTATTATTTAAGGTAACTTTGAAAAAAGCCAACCTCTTAACACTTTTAATAATTTAACTTCAGCTAAACTTTCAAAAGTAATGCAAAGTACTCCTACGAATGGAGAATAAGTTGACCTCTTAAAAATTACGAAAGACCCGTGGGTTCAGCCAAAAAAGGTAACACTTTTCCTATCACTTTTCTATGTGCTCTGAAGTATGCCATTTTCCCGGTGCTTTGAAACTAGCTTATATATTACATTAAAAAGCCTAAGTTCCTAATTCCTAAAAAAAAAAAAAAAAAAAAAAAAAACTCGAATCCTCCTCCCATTCTTGTATATTAATTTTTTTTATCATAAAGTAGTACTTGTTATTCCAAACAATTAGAGAAATACAGAAATGTGAAGAGTAAAAATATCCCCTTTAAAAAGAGATAATCAATTCATTACTTCAAATAGTATTGAGATGCTTGGGCAGGTGGTGGTTTCATGTATGTATATTTGTTTGAAATGCTTACTCGTAACATCTGGGAGCGGGAATAGTATGCCTCTGCAACTTTTGAACTCTCACGGAAGCTTGTTTGCTGGCTGGAAGAAGCTAGCGGTTACACTTAGTAATGAATAGATTCTTTAAGGAATATAGTATTCTTCGTTTAAGAATAATTTAACTTTTACCTTTTTGACCTTAAATTGAGAAAGAACAATCTAAAGGTAAAACTCGATCCAGAGATTTAGGAGAAAAGGCAACATTTTGCTTTGGTTTAAAATAAGCTCCCATTATTTGCCTTTTCTGGGGCTTTCTTTCCTAGGAGGAAAGGCTTTGTTTCCATATTACACAGAACGTCACTTTGTTCCTGAAGTGTGATCTCTGGTACTTGATATGCGAGACAACACACTTTTAAAAGGTTATTTCAAGTATGGAGAGAAACACGTTTTCAGTGGTTTGCCGAAGTAAGGTGATTTAGTGGGAGGAGGAGTACTTATCCTCTTGAATTACAGTATTGAGATTTGTATGGCACACTGACAAGCATCGCTGGTTGAATATTATATTGTAGGGACTTTTTGCATTCTGAATATTTACGAGTAAAATGCAAGTTGAAAGCTTATTTTTTAACATGCTGTATTATGGCCACCTCGGAATTTTATATAGAGTAAAACAGGCCGTAAAAATAAAAGGGAAATGAAACCATATTCAGTGACCTGTTTGCCCAGGTCACATTTAATTTTTGAAGGTGTTTAAAATGATTACTAAGAGCCAGGCTGGAGTCAATACTTTACATAGATGCTTTTGTTTTCCCCACCCCCCTCAGTTTAAAAAAAAAAAAAAGCAACATTAATTTTTCAACTTATTTTTTGTTTTGTTTTGTTTTAGCATGATAGTTTGGAAAACTGTCTAATAAGCCAGTGCTTTGATACCGTTTTCTTTGTAATGGTGGAATAGTTTGTCACCCTATGACTATGCTGCTGTTTCGAGTATCTTTGCTTTATTGATAGACATTTGTTTCGGGGATTCTGCCGTTGCAATAGTAGCCTTTTTATATCTGTACACATATATTGTTACTGCGTATCAGATTCTTAAAAATGGAATTGCCGAGGCAAAGGGTATGTGCAGTTTAAAATCTGATATATGCTGGTAAAACTAAAACTACCTAGGAATAAATATAACAGGTATTGGTGAGCTACTGGAATCTTAGTGAAGGACATAAAGTGGGATATGAATACATGAGATGCAACAGTATTTTCTGGATGGAGCTAGTCACTATTGTAGAATTTACTAATTTTCTCAAAGTCAGTGTCTTCTAGTGTGGTGTTGTAGAAAATTTGACATATTGATAAGGAAACCTGTCGGATAAAATGATAGCTACAAAATTTTGGAAAAAGAAGGTCCTATCAGGAAACTTGTTAGAAATTTAAAGCACCATGTCAGTTCGGGAACCGGGGAGTCCAGACACATCTGTGCATTTGTGGGCTTTTAGTAATTGCGATCATCGGTATTAATGTGTGTCAGATATTGTTTTAGGTGCTTAATTTATTTAATTCTCAGAGAAAACCTATGAAGTGAAAGATTATCTCTACTTTTTGGTGAAGAAATTGAAACAGATAAAATAACTTTTAAGTTCACTTAGCTAGCAAGGGGGGAAACTACAAATGTGTGGTAAAAATAATATTATAGACTATTGGAGAAAGAATGGGTTGTTCAATACATGGTCCTAGGACTATTGGTTATCCATTTTTAAAATATGTTTTCTGCCTCATAGCCTAAAAAAATTAAAGGAAATCTAAATGACGAACATTAAAAAAAATTACAAAATGTAGAATACTACTTTAATGTATATATGTTTATTTATATATATCTAGATTGAAAATAATTCTCTCTGCATGATACTAAAGAAGTAATAAAGGCGGGCATATCACTTGAGGTCAGGAGTTCGAGGGCAGCCTGGCCAACATGGCAAAACCCCATCACTACTAAAAATACAAAAATTAGCTGGGCATGGTGGGACGTGCCTGTAATCCCAGCTACTTGGGAGGCGGAGTTTGCAGTGAACTGAGATTGCGCCACTGCACTCCAGCCTGGGCAACAAAGTGAGACTTAGTCTCAAAAAACAAAAAGTAATAAAGGGAAAAGTGTTTTTACATGTGTGATACATATCTGCATTTGCAATCAGAATTTTGTTTACTGGTGTACTTGATATAAGATTATTAGAGGCTGGGCGTGGTGGCTCAACGCCTGTAATCCCAGCACTTTGGGAGGCCAAGGTGGGTGGATCACGAGGTCAAGAGATCGAGACCATCCTGGTCAATGTGGTGAAACCCCGTCTCTACTAAAAATGCAAAAAATTAGCTGGGCATGGTGGCGCGTGCCTGTAATCCCAGCTACTCAGGAGGCTGAGGCAGGAGAATTGCCTGAACCCAGGAGGCGGAGGTTGCGGTGAGCCGAGATCGCGCCATTGCACTTGCGTAACAAAAGCGAAACTCCGTCTAAAAAAAAAAGATTGTAAGAAAGTTGAAAAGATTTAGGGTGGTTCTCTGCCTCGCCAAAGGACTGTTTAAATATGTAAGACAATGGTGTGAATCATTATAAGGAACTGTTTCATTGGCTGATTCACAAAGTGGCTGAAGGAAGTTTGAGTAGCTTCTGTTTTCAGCCTGTTTCCCTATGGAGGAAGCAATAAAGTTTTAAGATTGTACTGTTGTATATGCTTATTAGATTTTGCTGCACACTTAATTATTTGTTTTGTTAAGTATTGGGAATATTAGTATTCCCCGCTGTGGCTATCTGAAATTAAAATGTAGGCTAGTATGAAAATGATTTATGTCATTTTTTTACTGTTACACCATTGATTTACATGATTCCCAGGAATTGATTTATTGTATCAAGTGGAGCACAGTGGGCTTTTCTTTTCTATCCTTTTTTTCTAACTTTAAGTTCCGGGATACATGTGCAGAGTGTTCAGGTTCGTTGCATAGGTATACATGTGCCATGATGGTTTGCTGCACCTATCAATCTATCATCTAGGTTTTAAGCCCCGAATGCGTTAGGTATTTGTCCTAAATGCTCTCCTTCCTCTTGCCCCCCACCCTGCAACAGGCCCCACGCCCTGGTGTGTTGTTCCCCTCCCTGTGTCCATGTGTTCTCATTGTTCAGCTACCAGTTATGAGTAAGAACATTCGGTGTTGGTTTTCTGTTCTTGGTGTTAGTTTGTTGGGGATGATGGCTTCCACTTTCATCCATGTCCCTGCAAAGGACATGATCTCATTCTTTTTTGTGGTTGCATAGTATTTCATGGTATATATATGTACCACATTTTCTTTATCCAGTCTATCATTAATGGGCATTTGGGTAGGTTCCATGTCTTAGCTTTTACAAAGAGTGCTGCAGTAAACATATGTGTGCGTGTGTCTTTATATTAGAATGACTTATATTCTTTTGGGTGTATACCCAGCAGTGGGATTGCTGGGTCAAATGGCATTTCTCGTTCTAGGTCTTTGAGGAATTGCCATACTGTCTTCCACATGGTTTAACTAATTTACGTTTCCAGCAACTTTGTAAAAGCATTCCTGTTTTTCTGCAGCCTTGCCAGCATCTATTGTTTCCTGACTTTTTAATATTTGCCATTCTGACTGGCATGAGATAGTATCTCATTGTGGTTTTGATTTGCATTTCTGTAATGATCAGTGACGATGAACATTTTATCATATGTTTGTTGGCTGAATAAATGCCTCCCTTTTTTTGGCTGCATAAATGGCTTCTTTAGAAAAGTGTCTGTTCATATATTTTGCCCACTTTTTGATGGGCTTGTTTGTTTTTTTCTTGTAAATTTGTTTAAGTTCCGTGTAGATTCTCGATATTAGACCTTGTCAGATGGGTAGACTGCAAAAATTTTCTCCCATTCTGTAGGTTGCCTGTTCAGTCTGATGAGAGTTTGTTTTGCTGTGCAGAAGCTCTTTAGGTTAATTAGAATCCCATTTGTCAGTTTTAGCTTTTGTTGCAATTGCTTTTGTTGTTTTCATTGTGAAGTCTTTGCCCGTGCCTATGTCCTGAGTGGTATTGCCTAAGTTTTCTTCTAGGGTTTTTATGGTTTTGGGTTTTACATTTAAGTCTTTAATCTTTCTTGAGTTAATTTGTGTATACAGTGGGATTTTCTTGATACCTTAACATTTTCGAAACCTTAAGAACTGCAGAAAATGGCCAAGCTAATGAATAAAAATTAATGACAAAAATCAGTCATTACATATAGGTTTCATGAGTGAGTGATACAATATAGTCAATATAGTTTTGTTGTTGTTATTTTTGAGATGGAGTCTTGCTCTGTGGCCCAGGCTGGAGTGCAGTGGCACAATCTTGGCTCACTGCAACTTCTGCCTCCTGGGTTCAAGCGATTCTGCCTTAGTCCCCCAAGTAGCTGGGACTACAGGTACGTGCCACCTTGCCCAGCTAATTTTTGTATTTTCAGTAGAGACAGGGTGTCCCCATATTCACCAGCCTGATCATGAACTCCTTACCTTGTGATCCGGTTGCCTCGGCTTCCCAAAGTTCTGGGATTATAGGGGTGAGCCACCGATCCTGGCCACCAATATAGTTTTAATTTTGATATTTACTGATAAATGCATACTTGCTTCATAACAGTTTCAAAAGTAAAAAACTCACTGTGATTTATGAGGAAGGCACTGAAGTTTGGGTCCCAAACTTCACTGTAGTAATAATTTTTGTGTTAGTATGTTTGTCATTTTAGACAGTCATGGTTAAGGCTTTAATTTATATAGTTGGCTGATAATTCTAACTACGTTTTACAACTCTGAAATTTGTTTCAGGACAGCTTCGCAAGACCGTTAAATTATAGAGTCCCCCTTCCAGGTTATTTATTGGTACAAATTACATTGTACTATTAAGAACGAAAGACACCAGTTGGCCAGGTGTGGAGGCTCATGGTGTAAATCCCAGCACTTTGGGAGGCTGAGGCGGGCATATCACCTGAGGTTGGGAGTTCAAGACCAGCATGACCAACATGGCAAAACCCTGTCTTTACTAAAAATACAAAAATTAGCCGGGTTGGGGTAGCACATTCTGTAAACCCAGCTAGCTACTCAGGAGACTGAGGCAGGAGAATCATTTGAACCCAGGAAGCAGAGGTTGCAGTGAGATTGCACCACTGCACTCCAGCCTGGGCAACAGAGTCAGACTCTGAAATAAATACATACATACATACATACATACATACATACATACATACATCAATAAGTAATGAGGTTGAAACCCGTCTGTAGCACATTATATGTAGTACTGCTTCCTGTTTGATTTGAAGGAAAATAATTACAGTAGTTCCACTCCCATTTTCTTTCCCCCTCAATCCTGGAAACAAGGTCTGGCTCTGACTTTTACTTGCTCTTTAATCTCTTTTCTATTTGGAGACCAAATGTAAACTTTGTACTGTTCTAAGAATAAAACTCTGTATAAATATGATAAATCACCATGCTGCAAGGAAAATGTCTTTAAAAATAATAGTTTTGGTGGAAAATTTGGAGATGTAATTCTGTTTCTTGACATACCCCTGATAAGATAAAAATTCACTTTACTGAAAGACCCCGAGTCCAGCTGTAAATTCATGTGTAGTGCCACCCGTCTCTGACTGCTCAGTCATTGCTCATTTCAGGCCTGCCTGAAAGCATTCATGTGCTCAGCATTGTCAATGAGTATTGTAGTAGCTGAAGACAAGCTAGTGGAATGAGCACAGTTATTTTTAATTAGTAGAGTTTTGATCATATGTTAAATAAGAAGATAGTTACTGGACTGAAACTTGCTTTGCACCTCTGAATTTTGAAAGCAAATCTTGAAAAATCTTTTTACTTTAACAACTTTTAGTCTTGTAGAAAGAAATAGACACTAGGATAGTTTACAGATTTTAAAGTTAATCCTATAAAACTGGTATGTTGCAGTATTTCCTGCATAAGCCAGCACAAAAAATAATTCTTTTGCTGTCTCCGACCTAGAGTGCTGCTTTATTTATTTATTGCAGAGAAGAGCGGCTTCAGGTTGCTCCTTTATGGGTTAGCCAGGTGCTTTATTTCCATTCCTCTTAAACAGATAAATTCTTAATAATGAGAAGTATGTGGCGAAGTATGTGGGTAGGGAGTTTTATAGCCTAAAAATTGATGAAAATAAATGGACTCTGAATGATTGCCTATACCACAAGAACACTGCTTTAGATCATGAGAACACCAGTGTTACCAAACTTTGTACTGTATACACCATTTGAAATGTGCTAACATTGACTTGTCATATATGTAGTGTTCAATACTGAATGTCAGGTGGTTCTTACTTTGGGATAGATCAAGAGATAAGGTTTTATTAATTTGTGTTGTGGGTATATTTCAGTTGTATATCAAGAATGACCTAAATGCTTTGTGCTGGCAGAATACTGGGGAGTGAGTTAACTGATGAATGATCTCAGTTCTAGTTTATCATGTCCAGAAAGGAGGTAAAACAGAAGCTCATATTGCTTTCTGTGGATTCTAATTAGTAACATAAGATTAGTATATATCTGGTTTAACTAAATTTTTTTTTGATTTATTGAAATATTTTTTGCTTTTTTTTAATGTACATTTCTGAAGATTGAAAAGTTCATTTTTCTTCTTGGTTATCTTAGGAATTGTCACTCTTTTGGAATTGTCACTATCTTAAAGATTCTGATACTATAAAGATTCTGTCACTATCTTAAAGTTTCTGATAACTGAATATCACAAGTTAATATAAGATTAGTATGTAATTTTAAAATTTAGGAGTATACCAGTAATGACTATTTCTTTTTGATAGCTTAGCAAATATTAAATGTGTATGTTTTGTTTGGGATCCCTATCCTCTAGAAGCTTCCAGTTTTCAACACCTGTATGCCGTAATGATCACCTTGTGAAATGTGTAACTTATTGTTCAAGAAACAAAGGATTTGCATTGTTTACTTTTAAAAATATGAGCAAACTTACGGTCATCCTGTAATAACAGAGCATTCTTGTATGCTCTTTGTTGGAGGAGGTGGCAGAGTCATTATCTAGAGCCTAGGCTTGCTGTTCAGCAGAGTTTCTGTATTTTTTCTTGTTAATATTTTTAAATGTTTGTTTGAATTGAATCTGGATACATTCAGTAAATGTTTTCTGCATATGTTTGGTATAAATATCTCAATAAGAGGGACACATTAAGAATTATAAAGTAATTGGGCTTAAATACTTAATTCCTTGAGTATACCGACAAGGCAAATGGACACTATACTGGCTATTACTGTTTACATTTAGGGTCCAAGAAGCTGCGAAATATGTAACAGTCTGGATTTCTAAAGCTGAATTTTACATTCAACAGATACTTGTTGGTTACCTCCTATGTACCAGTCACTGTTGTAGGTGCTGGAAATAGAGCAGTGAACACATCTCTGTACCGGTAAGAGTGTTTTAACGGTGTGGGTAGAGAGCAGCAAATAAAATTCTGTCCATGATCATAAGTGCTAGAATCCCTAACATGCCTTCTCTGGGTCATATCCTCCCTCCCTCAAAGATTACATCTATCTTGTCTTCTAGGGTTCTCATTTTCTAGTTTTTCTTATAGTTACCACCTGATTCTGCATTCTGAAAGCACTAGCTTTGACTGTCTCTGAACTTTGCACATAGAGAATCTTGTAGTGTGAATTCTGCCGTGTATGGCTTCTTTTGCTCAGCATTATGTTTGTAAAGTGATCTATGCTGTGGATAACTGTAGCTCATTAGTGTTCATTCTGTTCTTACACTTCATGGGATTCCATTGTATGAAGACTTTACTATATTGGCTTTGGAAGAGAATGGTTTCAGTTAGACTTTTGCGGCTTTTTGGAGAAAATGTTGTGTATGTTTTGAGGGGCAAGAATTAGATATTTGTTATTAGACAGTCATTGGAGTACCAACAGCGGAGTAAAAAGTAGTAAGCTGCTTTTGGTGCTCCTGTGGTTATCTTGAAAAATCAAGTTGGTTTTAGTTTTGAGGGTATTTTTTGTCTTAAGATCTTAAATTTATCATACTAAAGTATGTTTTAGTAGTAAGATACCCACTTAACTGACTGATCAGACCACCAAAAGCCACAATCAGGAGAAATACATGAATTTGGCAAAAATGTGTCTGCCTTTCAAAATATAATTGTAGGAAATTTTTCCTGGTCATGTCATGTAAAGGTACTAATGAAGATTTATTTACTGATTTTTCTAACAGTGGTAAATACTGGAGCATTAATACTTACTGGAGTGTTAATACAGAAGTACACTATTTTGATAGTGTATCACCTGTAAAAATCAAGTCAGTAGCCATGGCAAATAGGCTGACATTTTAGTTATAAGTGAGAAATATGTGTCATAACAAACAGTAGCTCCTAACATTGCATGCTGACTCTGTGACAGATACTGAGCTAAGTGTTTTATGTGTATGACCCCGTTTAATCTTCACAATTCCGTTGGATACTACGATTATCTCTGTTTTTACAGGTGAGGGATCTGCTGAGGGTAAATTTACTTGCCTTAAGTAATCATACATCTACTTATATGCTCTATAATTCCTGCATTACATCCTTGTATGTTTGTGTGTTAAAAGAGAGCATCAGGGAGAAGAGTATGGAATGGTGTTAGGTGAGTCTTAGAACGGACAAGCAGCATGAATCTTGAAAGCTGTAAGAGAGGGCACTGGGCCATCAGAGCACAAGGCAATTTGTCTAAAGGAAGCAGCTTTTGCTCCGCTCCAGCTGATTGTTGTCTTGGAAGAAGACAGGCCAGATCTCCCAGTTTTTGAAGAGGTTGTAAATCTGGATTTTCATGTAAATTACCCTGACTTAAGTCTTGCTAGTTGACTTAGTTTTCTATATCTTTTTATTGTGAAGTATATCATTATCATGTGTACAAAAGTACGCAAAGCAAGTATACGTTAATGAATTATTATGAAGTGAATACCCATGTAAACACCATTCATCTGTCAGCGGCCAGATCCTGCACAGAGAAGTCAAGTAAGCTAAGGACGGAAAAGATTATCATTGAGCAACTTTCAGGTTTTACTTTGTGAGTTTAGGCTCTGGAATCTGAATCCTGAGACTGCCACTAAATGGCTGTTTTCTCATCTGTACACAAAATGCAAATCTGAGGTGGTTGTGGGCTCAGCACATACTAAGCTATTATGTTAGCTGTGTCTTCTAAAAACATTTTAAGAGAAGCTAATTTTAATAGAGAGGAGGCATATAGGAATTTTATTTATTTGTGGACAAAGGTTGGCCGTAGATTATATAGGATGTTTGTTTATTCATTTATTTATTTTGGACAGAGATCAGCCTGTAGGTTAGTAGTCTTCAGCCCAGCAAGATGTTTTGTAGTTTCAGAGGAAGGTTCCTTGGGTTCCTGAGATACTTTCGAAAAAATTATTAAAATGGCATTAAGAGATAGTCTTTAGCCTGATGGGTTAAGCAATAAAGATGAAAGACTATTCCAAATCTGGGATACCTGGCTCAGTTTGGATATCTACCTAGTATGGTGAATGGTTGATTAGCAAGTAGTTGTATTCATCTTTGATCTGCTGAGCACCTCAGGTCTTTCTACTTGTTTTGTCTGTACTTGCAACCATTGATATTCTCCCTCCCCCTTCCCATCCCCAGTAATCCTCCCTCCCTCTGGATTCCTGTAATAGCCTCCTAAGTAATGTCATAACACTCTTCCCCTTACAATCTGTTTTTCTAAAATAATCTTTTCAAAATCCAAGTTTGATTAGTTTCTCTTCCTCCCCCCGCCAACAGCACATACATAGGAACACTCATCCTAAAATTCCTAGGATGCTTAATTACCTTTAGAGGAAAAGATCAAATTCTTAATATAGTCAGTAAGCTCCTATTGGGTTATTTGGCCCCTGCCTACCCCTTTAGCCTCATCGTGTTTGTTTTTCCTCCTTGCTCCTTGTTCTGAAATGTGCTTTTCTCTTTTTAGTTTCTAGCAGGTGTACTTCCTGCCAGTTTTCCCTTTGAGTTCCTCATGGCACTTTTTCCTTCCTTCGTAGTACTTATTTAAACTTGTGATTATATATTTAGTCATGGAGTTTTCGATCATCTGGTTCTCCTCCTAGGCTATGAGCTCCATGAGAACAAAGGTCGTAGTAGTTGTGTCCGGTTATTTGCACCGTTTAACACAGTGTAAACTGCGTTAGTTTACTGTGTACTATAGTTTAGCACATCATTTGAATGAATGAGAGATGCTCCTTCCTACACCAGGCTCTTGCACATGCTGCTTTTTCCACCCAGAAAGCTTCCCACCTCTGTCCCTCATACACTTCGTAGCTATCCCTCATTCTTTCCTCAAGGACTTTGCCCAGAGCTAAAAAACCAGGTCAGAACTCTGTGCTTTGAACTCTGTGTATCCCTTTTCAGTACTTATGACAACCTGTACTTAGTTCACTGCTATTGTTTGATTAATACCTGATACCCCTTCTAGACAAGAGTTGGCGTTTTTAATTCTGTTACTCACTTTCTGGTAATGTTAGACCACCTTAAATGCAGCTTAGAAAGCAGCAGAAGATACTAATCCATCTCCGGGACTGGTTGCATTTTTCTTACTATTCTGAAAGGGGAAGCAGTTGCTGGAATAGCCAACTCATGGAAATATTGCTTAACATCCTTGCATCATGATAGCAGCATTCTTGGTTTGGGTCTTTCCGAAAGCAGTAATTAATTTCTAGTCTCCTCAAGTTACCTTCTTTTATGTGGAAAAATTTCAAACCCATAGAAAAGCGGATGTGGGGACTATAATGAATTCTCATGTTCCTGTCACCCAGTACAGTTATTAATTTATGGTCAATCTCATTTCATCTATACTTCATTCATTGTGTCCTCCCTTCCCCATTATTTTGAAGCAAATGTCAGATGTCTTCTGTTAATACAAGTTGAACATCCCAAATATGAAATCCTCTAAAATTCATAACTTTTTGAGCCCTGACACAATGCTCAAAGAAGATTCTTTTTGGTGCATTTCAGATTTCAGATTTTTGGATTTTACATGTTCAACTGATATAATGCAAATTTTTTTTTTAAAAAAACCTGAAATTGGAAACACTTAACGGTTCTAAGCATTTCATAGAAGAGATTGAATACTCAACCTGTATTCGAGTATCTCTAAAAGATATCTTTTTTTAAAGAACTGTAACTACATTATCATTAGCACACTTATAAAATAAACTCCAAATCAAATATTTAGTGTTTTCTAATTGTCTTAAATATTAACTGTCCTTGATAAGGTCCCTTACTGTGATTAACATTTCCTTTTGGCATATGAGGTCCCCCATTTTTCTTTCTCTTTCCCCTCTTCCTTTGCAGCTTTATTGGTTGAGAAACAGGATTGTTTGTAGAACTTTTCACAGTATGGATTTTGGTGTTTGCTTCCCTGTGGTGATTACAATGGTGGTTGGTCCACTGTATTTCCTGTAAAATTGGTTAATTGAAGTTAGAGCAATTCTGTCTAACAGAAATACCACATGAGCCATCCGTATAATGTAGCCACACTAAAAAGTTTTTTTAAGATAAAATTAATTTAAATCTTGTATTTAACACATCTATCCAAAATTTTACCATTTTAGCATGAAATGATACAAAATTATAGGTGAGATATTTTAAATTATTTTCATATTTACTCTCTGAAGGCTGTTCCACGTATATTTTGCATATCACATATGTATATATTACATATAGCATATCAAATGTATCACATATATCATATATATTTTGCGTATACCATATCTCAATTTGAACTAGCCACATTTTAAGTGCTGAGTAGCCCCATGTGACTGGTGGCTACTGTACTGAATAGCACAAATCTAGAGCCTTGATCAGATTCAGATTTGATTTTTTGTTTGTTTTTACAGTTCTACTTCATAAGTGGCATTCAGTCTCAGGGTTTTTTCTCTTGTTTTTGGATGATGTCAGCAGCCATTGATGACGGTTGTCTAGATCCCTTAATTCACTAGGTGTTACAAAATGGTGATATTCAATTTTTATTATTCCTTTTTCCTTGGTTAGCTGGAATACCTCTAAGAAAAGAAACTTCCCTTCATCTGCTATTTTGATCACCCACTGGTACTGTTTGTATAGGAAAGGAAGAGTAAATATCTTGTTCTTTCCCTGTATGTACCAGTTTCTCAAAGTAATGAGTTGTGCTAGCACTTACCATTTTTAAGAATCACTATGAGCATAGGGATGGATAGAAGCATATTTGATTTATTTTAATCCATTGCAGTCAAATTACTTACAGTTCTTACTGTCAAGATACTTTATATTGAATTTTTAAATAACAATACATTAAACAAATCACAGGTATACACAGATTGATGAATTTTCAAAGTGAATACGACTGTTTGCCCACAGTTCAGATCAAGGAAGAACATTTACTAGTGTCCCAGAAGCTCCCCTACCTTTATCCCCTTCCAGTTACCATGTATACAGAGATTACCCTGTTTGACTTCTAACAGTGTATGTAGATCACTTTTGCCTGTTTTTATGTTTTTGTTTTGAGACAGTCTCTCTCTGTCACCCAGGCTGGTGGAGTGCAGTGGTGCAATCTCCACCTCCTGGGTTCAAGTGATTCTTGTGCCTCAGCCTCCCAAGTAGCTGGGATTACAGGCATGTGCTCCCAGGCCAGCTAATTTGACAGGGTTTCACCATGTTGGCCAAGCTGGTCTTGAACACCGTGCCTCAAATGATCCACCCACCTCAGCCTCCCAAATGCCGTGATTACAGGTGTGAGCTACCACTCCTGCCCACTTTTGCATGTTTTTTGTTTTGTAATTCAAATTTTATGTTTACCAGCTTTCATGGATTATAAAATTCATGTGTTCATTGTAGGATATATAAAAATTTAAAATACGCAACTGAAGCAAAGCCTTTTTTTCTGAGTTCGTAAATACGATTTTTTTTTCCAAAATTGGTATCTTTCTGCATTTTTCTATATAATTATAACATTTTTCTTTAAACTTTTTATTTTTAACTATTGGATTTATAGAAATTTAAGCTCTTCTTCCTTCTTTAGTGTGATTACATTCACCATTTTTAGTATAGTTATGTTCACTTGTTACTGTTTTTATTCTGTTTTTGATTCCTCCCCTTTCCGCCATGTCTTTTTGGTTTTAATAGTTTAGTTTTTTGATCTGTGAAAGATAATATGAAGCAATGCTGTGGTTCTAAGAAAACGAGTTATACAAAAAGATGCTCAGAGGAATGTCACTCTCTTCATCCCTGCTATACCATTCCCTCCCTCCTCCTTTCTACCTGAACAAACTGTGAGAGGTCTTTTATCTATCTTCAGCCTCGAGATGATGCTATACCTCAAAATAGTTTCATTTTAGATAACTGGAAAGCACTCTAGATTTTAAGTTTCCAAGAATATTTGTGACTGTCCCTAATGAGATTTTGTCAGTATTTAATGTACACATAATGGTAACTTTCAAGCTGATGTTCTTTCACTCTTATTTTAGGATAGCTGCTAATATAGCAGCTTATCTGAGAACTTAGGTTTTTAGCACACCTTCAGTTTTGATCAACCGAAAAATTAGAGGTTAACTATTTCTTTATCTCTAACTCTTTAATAAATTTCCTGATCAAATCCATCTCATCATTAGTTTCCTAAATTGTTAGCCAAGGTGTGGGCACAGTATAGTATATTTATCAAATTAACTTGTGTTGAATAGAGTGGGGTGTTGGATGCTAAATTTAAATTTACTTTTCTATAGTTGCTGCCTTCTTATTTTGATCGTTATTTTTATTCTTATACTTCGTGAATTTTTATCTTGCATTCATGAAATGTGTTGAATCCCTGAATATTCTTAGGATTCTCCTTCGTTTCATTTTAGAGTGATCTTTTTTACGACTTCTTGGACATTTCTATTTTGGGAATTTAAATGACAGCCCTTCAGATCAGTCCAAATAGACATACTTTGCCTTACTTTTTAACACATAATACTCTTCTCTTTGTACTTCATTTGTGTCACAGTGATCACAATTTGAAATTATGTAATGAAGGACAGGGGTCATCTGTTTTATTCACTAAAACTTAATTTGCACTTCTCCTTAAGTTCCTGGCTCAACCACACCTCCATAGATGATCTTACTTTCAATTTGGATGGAAAAAAAACAAAAAGACCAAAACAGAAACACTTTGGAGTTCAGAAGCAATCAGAAACAGTTCAGTGTAGCAGCTTTGCCCACAGAAGTAACTCAGAGAGGTCCCAGAGTACTCCAACACATTTACTACTTGGTTTTTCTAATGGGGAACTCCATGTCATCTGCAAAGAGTGTTCCTTGCAGATTCATGGAAATTTAATTATTTTATGATATCGGATAAATGAGGTATATTGATTTCAAATATTGAGGGATCTTAAGTTTTGGTGCATTCTCTGGACAATAAGTAGTGTTTTTTTTTAGCTGCATTGGTTTTCATCTATCCTCGTTATCTGCTCCTTCTCAAATTCCTTTGGTTCTTCCTTTAAAAATACTGGTCATCCACAGGGTCACCTTAGTCCTTGGGTAATTATATCTTTTCCTTTTGACTTCAGTAATACTGCCTTGTAGACCACTCAAGAGCCATTTTGAACTCTGGCCTCACTTTTCACTTTAACTTTCTAACTGGTTTCCCTTCCTCAAATCGTTTTCCTATTACAGCCTTCAGAATGAATTCTGATTGTGTACTTTGATTGTTTAAATTTCTTTAATGTCTTCCATTTTAGTTTAAAGTCTTGGCATTACATTAGAAAGCCTGTTGTGATCTGGTACCTTTGCAACTTCTCTTCTTTTACTCTCTCGCTGTTTCACAAATTGTACAACTTAGTCGTATCAAAGCCAGCATCATGTGTAGCATCACATAATCTTGC
Source organism: Saguinus oedipus (assembly GCA_031835075.1). Classification (NCBI taxonomy): domain Eukaryota; kingdom Metazoa; phylum Chordata; class Mammalia; order Primates; family Cebidae; genus Saguinus; species Saguinus oedipus. The sequence continues at coordinate 15,486,767 of CM063174.1, forward strand.
TGACATGCTATTTCTTCTGAAACATTTCTCCACTTTTTTCCTGGACATCTTTTAAGCTTGAACTCGAAAGGTTGCTTTCTCATGAAATAGGTCTCTGATCTTCACAGCAGACACAATCCTTTTGCATCTTCTGTAACAGCTCTTATCTATTTGGTGCAAAAGTTATTTATTTTGGTGCAGAAAGCTTTTTATCTTTTGATGCCATTTTAATGGCAAAAGCTGCAATTACTTTTTGCACCAACCGAAATACCATTTATCTAGTGTTCTCAGCTGCTTCTTTGAGCCCCTAGGGAGGGAGAGGGATCTATTTTTGGCCTCCCAACACTTACCATGTCTGATACATGTTTGTTGAATGAATGAATCAATGAATGAATAATACATGGATTGTTTTTGAAATTACAGCCATCAGTATAGTAAAATTTAACTGGCTGTGTATTTAGATAATGTTAAGGAGTTTTTCATTTGGAGTATACTTTTTAATCTTCTCTTTCGGATTTGTTCTTCTCCCAGTTACAGGCTCCTCCTGTCTTGTCAGTTCTTGTGCTCTCCTATCTTTCCCCATTCAGTAATCAGTCCTAAAGGACAGTGAAACTGCCTAGAACTGGCATCTGAAGTTTTGGCAGGAAGCCCTTCAGAGTTGGTGATCTGAGTAGTGTCTTTGCCAGCTGGAGCTTAGAACAAAGAAACTAAACAAACTCTTGGCAGATTCTGAAATACAGCTTTTTGCTTCTTCAGAAATTGTGATTCTAGTCAGTCGATGCTGACTTAGAAATGTGCGCAGAACTCAGAATCCAGCAACCATGAATTGCAGTTACTTTTGATGCCTGCAGTGCTTCACTAATGATTGAATTTGTAGGCTGTTCATTGGAATTACAGTCTAACAGAATTTTGGAGCTAGAAAGGTCTTTTCATTTGAGATAATTTCATCCAATTCCCTAATTTTATAGGTGAGGAAAACTAAGATCACGTTTCTAGTTGAGATACATTTGGGCTCTTGTCTTCTTATGCCTGGTCTAGTTCGTTTCCTGTTTACCAACATCTTTCTGAGTTACTAGGGAGTGGTGTAGTGCTAGAATCAGGCTTAGAGGAATAATACTTTTTCCCCTTGTTCTCCTACAAGCCTAAATGAGCCTGAGACTGGTAATTTACCAGAAGCTTTTTGTGCAAGTTATGCAATTATTCCTTCTGCATTTTTTTTTTAAGATGGAATTTTGCTTTTGTCACCCAGGCTGGAGTGCAATGGTGCAATCTTGGTTCACTGAAACCTTGGTCTCCCAGGTTCAAGTGATTCTCCTGTCTCAGCCTCCCAAGCAGCTGGGATCACAGGTGTGTGCCATCATGCTCGGCTGATTTTTGTATTTTTAGTAGAGACAGGGTTTCACCATGTTGAACAGACTGGTGTCAAATTCCTGACCTCCCCTGATCCACCTGCCTCAACCTCCCAAATCCTTCTGCATTTTTTAAGTGAGAAAAATGGCAATTTGTTAAGTAGTAGGTGAATGTGACTAAAAGTGCAAAGGGCTTCTAATAAAAAAGTACCAAGGGCTCCTGGTGAAAAGTGAGACTCCTCCCACCTGGTTTTCATTTCTCCACCCCAGAAGCAGTGTGTTTCTTAGGTATTCTTCCAAAGGATCCTCCCCACTTTTCACTTTTCAAAAGAATCAAAATTCTCAGTCATTAGGGAACATTTTTTCTTTATGCTTATGAAAATAGTGGTTAATAAATTTACTGGTACTATGTTTTATATTAATTTTTGCTTTGATTTCTGAATGATTTACTAGAAGGGTTTCTTTGTTTTTCCCCAGGATTTTATTCTGATCACTTTCAAATACATAACAAAATTTGAAGAAGTTTACCATGGATACCTGAATACCAACCACTGAGATTCTATTATTATCATTTTACTCTGTTTGCATTATTACATATTTATGTGTTCGTTCATCTGTGTATTCCTCAGTTCTTTCAGAACTCTTCATCAGGGTTGCCTGATTATATAAACAATCATAGATAGAATTTACTGCTTTTGCCACAGAAGCAAATGAAAGGCTAAAGAGTGGAGGGAGATGACATGTTCCGTGATTTAAACTAGGAATATATATATTTTTTCTTTTTTTTTAATAAGATAAGGAGTGGTAAAACCTAGTCACTCACTTATATTATGGATTAAGTTGGTTTAGTGGCTGGTCAAGAGTCTAACCACTTATTTTGATGTTTCATTCTCAATTACTTTCTTCTACATAGGTCTTCCTTCTGCTAAATCAAGCTATATATGATGTTTAACAGATAAGTTTGTTGAGATACGTTCTTTTCCAGTTCCTCCAAAGAATAACTATATGATTTTAATGTGGAATGGTGAGAGCAATTATGTTTTAGTATTTTAGTTTTCCCCCTTGCACAAAGTAAGTTTCTCTTCTTGTACTCCTCCTGGAGACTGTACATTAAGGCCTTAATGTATAGATTCCTTACTAACAGGAGAATAAACTTTTTAAAAATAAGAACAATAATCCTCTTAAGCATTATTCGATTTTCCTAAAAACCAAGTGAAAAACAGATACAGTTGCTTCTCGGCTCACTTAGAGCTATGTCCTGATTAAACTCATCATAAGTTGAAAATATTTTAAGTCAAAAGGCATTTAATACACCCAACCTACCCAGTATCATAAGCTTAGCCTTGCCTCCCTTAATCATGCTCAGAACACTTACATTAGTGTATAGTTGGGCAGAATTATCTAACACAAAAGCTTATTTAACAATAAAGTGTTAAATATCTCATAAATTTTTGAATGCTTTAGTGGAAGTGAAAAACAATGATTGTGTGGGTACCATTGTAAAGTCAAAAAATCAAGTTGGCCCATGGTAAGTTCAGGGACTGTCTGTATTTTAAATGTCAAATGGGAATGGGATTTGGTGAATATGGTTTAAAATACATTGCCAGTTTGTTCTGATTGGGAATGGAGAAAAGAAAGCAGGAAGATAAAACACCTGATAGAAAAATGTCACCCACAGTCCCTTTACTTTGAAGATGATAAACAGTGTTAACATTTTGTTTATCCTTTCAGCCTTTATTCCCTACTAATGTCTAAACAAAATTAGGATGACAGTGTACATGCTGTTTTACAACCTGCTCTCTCCTGAATGTTAAATAAATTTCCCATTTGATTAACATCCTCTTACAAAATGGAAAAGTGTGTGTTCATGAAGACCTTATAGAGGATTTTTAACTGTTTCATACCAAAGAGTATGTTATCAAGGAGAGTAAGTGCATGTTATCACATCACTTCCGTTTTGGACTGATAGGAAAAGGATGAAAAAGGCAGTAAAGCAGTGTCACTGGTTAATGAAATAGATCAAGAAAAGATGAGCTGAGAGCTGTGCAAGCAGTTGTCATTCTTAATATCAGCTGAGATTGGACAAACTGGCAACTACTGCAGATACTTTTATGGTGTATATTTCAGGGGGACTGTTGATGTTTAGCTGATTTTGTTGCTTCTCATTGATGGAAGAATTTTTTTTAATGCATTATCCCAATCAATGTTTGTTTAAAAAAAAAAAAACCACCTTTGTTTCCAGTGGAGGTCTCATTGAAGGGAGGTTTTGTTGCACTTGGTTGGAAGATTGAAACAAAATGCTGGTGAGGTTGGCAGGTCTTATCTATGGGGGTGAACAGAGAGATCCTTTCTCTCTCCTCTCTTATTCATCTGGCAGGAAAGTTAATCTAGTTGCTTTGAATTTAGGGAAGCAGGTTTTCTTTATAGGGACTTACTTTCTAAAATGGCATTAATCTTCAATTAAAGTTGCTGTGGGAAAGGAGAAATGGGCCCATGGCACCTTGATAGGCATATTCGCAGGATGCTCATAACAATAGTGTCTGAGAAAACAGGCCTCACTTATGAAATAGGCATTGACAGTAATGGGTGACTAGTGGTTTGAGAATGTCATGCTTAGCCTTCTCCTTTCTACTGTACCTTTTGATACTGCTAAAGAATCTTTTTTAAATGGACTCGTAAATACATTTTAGGAGTCCCAATTTCGTAAAATGGTAGCATTCAGAGAAACTGAAATACTTTAAGCCTCTAAGAATAATTAACCTCATACAAAATTATTTTGAATTATTTACTGCTAATTCCTTAGATAAGCTTGTCTAAACTGTGGTCCATGGGTTGCATGTGACCCAACACAAATTCATAAATTTTCTCAAAACATTATGAGGTGGTTTTTTTTTTTTTTTGCCTTTTTTTTTTTTTTTTTTTTTTTGAGCTTATTGGCTTTCATTAGTGTTAGTGTATTTTTATGTGTGGCCCAAAACAATTCTTCTTTCATTTTGGCCCAAGGAAGCCAAAATACTGGATATCCCTGCCTTAGATAATGATTTATTTTCCTCTCTAGTGAGAGGTTCATGACAGGAGGTGAAACTGAAGTACACTATAATTTGGGTAGGGACCTGTATTGGAACTCGTATCACTTATTTTATGATGATTCTTGGGGGAGTTTGGGAGCTTATTCTTTTTTGTTTCATGTTGTGTGTGTCTACATGTGTGTTAATACATATACTAGAAAAGCTGTTCTTTCTCTTTTGGTTATAAATGAAGCTTGAGAAGGTAATTCTGCAGCAAAACTGAAACTAGGTAGAGCAGTCGTGTTTGAGACATTAAAGCAGCCATTTGCCAAAACTATCAGTGGTTTTATCTGTTTTCCTGTAACATGTATATTTATAATTACTGTGTTCAGAGGTATTTAACTTTCCCTTCCCTTATAAAACATAAGAGATGCTTTTAAATGTTTACATGCATTAGATGTTTTAAGATAATGCCACCCCAACCTTTATTCTTTTCTATCTAAAGTATAAAATTGCAGAATTAGCTAGAATACTGATTTCAGCTTGCTTGAAGTGAATATAGAGCAGCTGTCCAAATTAAGTTAAAAACACCATTTGCCAAAACTATCAGTGGTTTTATCTGTTTTCCTGTAACATGTATATTTATAATTACTGTGTTCAGAGGTATTTAACTTTCCCTTCCCTTATAAAACATAAGAGATGCTTTTAAATGTTTACATGCATTAGATGTTTTAAGATAATGCCACCCCAACCTTTATTCTTTTCTATCTAAAGTATAAAATTGCAGAATTAGCTAGAATACTGATTTCAGCTTGCTTGAAGTGAATATAGAGCAGCTGTCCAAATTAAGTTAAAAACAAAGGAAGTTCCTGTGTGTAGTTTCCTGTCTCTTAAAAGCAAACAGAAAACTTTCCGTAATTATTAAGGTCCGTTCAGAGTCTCTCTGATATTAACAGTGTGACTTTTGGTATTTCAGTGTGCTGAATTGTTAACTTGATGCTCTTGCTCACCTTATTTAAGGACATTTTCTTAAAAGGTAAATGATTTGTTTTTCTTTTCCTTTATCAGAGCACAGCAATGGAGGAAACAGCTATATGGGAACAGCATACAGTGACGCTTCACAGGGTAAGTTTGTGTTGCAGTAAATAATCTGTGTATAACTCAGGATACTGGCGGCTTTGAAAACAATAGAGGAAAGCCAGATGTCAGGAAGCCAGAGGAAGGGTGAAACTCTTTCTATATTCTTTTGTTTAAAATGAGAGTTAAAATAATTTTGTATTAAGGTCAAAAGTGAGCATGATTACTTTTTCATATATCCGTTTGTATATTTGCTGTTTTTATTCCTCACTTAAAAAGTAAGTGATTTTCTTTTTAAATTTTTGAGTGATCAGATAAAGGACTCTGTATGTTAGTATAAATTATGATAAACTGTTTCAACCTTTCTGAGTATATATGCATGCATTGTGGGAGTGAGGTTTAAAATTAAACCAGGTTGCATGCATAACGAAATCCTAAAAGATACTTAATTGATTTCAAACATGTTGACCCAAGCTGTTGCTTAAACAATTGCAGATGTGAGAAGTTGGATGAGCAGCAGTAAGAGATGAGTTCTTACTTGGTAGGACTAAGAACTTTGTCGGAAGTGAGACTGCTGTCAGTTTGAGTTCTGGTTCTACCTTTCTCTTGCTTTAGAAACGGGGAAGTGGGCTGGGCATAGTGACTTACGCCTGTAATCCCAGCACTTTGGGAGGCCGAGGCAGGCGGATCATGAGTTCAAGAGATTGAGACCATCCTGGCTAACATGGTGAAACCCTGTCTCTACTAAAAAAAAAAGAAAATAGCTGGGTGTGGTGGCACACGCCTGTAGTCCTAGCTACTTGGGAGGCTGAGGCAGGAGCATTACTTGAATCTGGGAGGCAGAGGTTGCAGTGAGCCGAGCTGGTGCCACTGCACTCCAGCCTGGCATCTGGCAACAGAGCGAGACAGTCTCAAAAAAAACAAAAGAAAGAAAGAAAGAAATGGGGAAGTAATTCAGTCACCTTTGAAAGCCTTGGTTTTCACTTTTTTTTTTTTTTTTTTTTTGAGACGGAGTTTTGCTCTTGTTACCCAGGCTAGAGTGCAGTGGCGCAATCTCGGGTCACTGCAGCCTCCGCCTCCTGGGTTCAGGCAATTCTCCTGCCTCAGCCTCCTAAGTACCTGGGATTACAGGCATGCGCCACCATTCCCAGCTAATTTTTTTTTGTATTTTTAATAGAGACAGGGTTTCACCATGTTGACCAGGATGGTCTCGATCTCTTGACCTCGTGATCCACCTGCCTCTGCCTCCCAAAGTGCTGGTATTGCAGGTGTGAGCCACTGCGCCCGGCCGTTTTCACATATTTAAAATGGAAGAAATTGATAACAGTCATGCTTTACCAATTTGTAAAGTTAAATGCCTCTCAGAATTCTCTTTCCTCTCTTTCAAGAGAGCTGGATCTGCTGATTACTCACTTAGAGAATGTGGAAAGAGAGAATATTTAAATATTCACCTTACACTTTACACTTACTATTTCTACCAGTTGTATTAGGAAGATGGAAAGGGCAAATAATCATGTTCCTGGACTCTGCCTCTGATTATCTCATGAATGTTTGGATCTGCACATAGTAGATAATGGGTAAATTAATTATTTAAAAAAATAGTGGGTTTTCAGATAAGATACAGTCAACTTTTTAATGTCTCATTAAATGGTGAAGGAAATCATTAAATAATACTAACCTTGACTTTCATAAACCTGCCATATGGCCTTCCTTTATTTGGAATGTATTGATGGGTAGCATATTTAAATCAGATACATATGATTAAACATATAAGATAACTTCTTATGACTGACTGGTGGTGATATCAGTGATTTGGTATTATTTTATCAGATTACCTTTATTTTTATTCAGACCTTTATTGTTTTTATTGGTGTAATAGTAGAATTTACCCTGAGTGTGCAGTTCTGAGTTTTGACAAGCATATAGAATCATATAACCACCACAGTTTTAAAAATACAAGACAACTTTATCACACTAGAACTTTCCCTTACATCTATTTCTAATCAGCCCGGTTTTCTCACCTCCACTTAACCAATAATATGGTTTCTTTTTGTACATTTTTGCCTTTTCTAGAATGTCATGTAAATGGACTCATACAGTATGTACCCTTTTCTTAGACTTAGCCTAATGCATTTAGGACTTCTCCGTGACGTTACTGATACCAGTAGTTGGTTTCTTCTTGCAGCATTTCATTGTATGAATGTATAATAGTGTATTCATTCTCCAGTTGTGGTATATTTGGGTTTTACAGTTTCCAGTGATTATGAACAAACTTGCCTTAGTGTACAGGGTTTTGTATGAACATAACTTGTTATTTCTTTTGGGTTAGTACTTAGGAAAAGACTTGCTGTGGGTCCCATGGGAATTGTTTTAAGTTTTAAAGAAATTCTCAAACTGTCTGTACCATCTAGTACCACCACTGGCAGGGTATGCTCCACTTGTTCTGTATACTTATCAGTACTTGATATGGGTTGAGCATCCCAAATCTGAAATCTAAAATGTGCCAAAATTAAAAACTTTTTGAGTGATGATGTCATGTTTAAAGGAAATGTTCATTGGAACATTTTGGATTTTGGATTTTTAGATTAAGGATGCCCAACTGATAAGTATAATGCAGACTTTCCCAAATTCAAAACATTGGAAATCTGAAACACTTCTGGTCCCAAGCATTTTAGGTAAAGGATAGTCAATCTGGATTGTCAGATTTAAAAAAAAAAAAAAAAAAAAAAAGGCTGGGCTCAGTGGCTCACACCTGTAATCCAGACACTTTGGGAGGCCGAGGCTGGTGGATCACCTGAGGACGGGAGTTTGAGCCAGCCTGGCCAACGTGGCGAAACCGCGTCTCTACTAAAAATTTTTAAAATTAGCCAGATGGGGTGGTGGGCACCTGTAATTCCAGCTACTTGGGAGGCGAGGCAGGAGAATTACTTGAACTGAGGAGATGGAGGTTGCAGTAACCCAGGATTGCATCATTGCACTGCAGAACCTGGGCAACAGAGCAAGATTGTGTCTCCAAAAAAAATTGCCACTCTAATAGGTGCCTACTAGTATCACACTGTGGTTTTAGTTTGCTTATCTCTAAAGACTAATGATCTCATGATGTGCTTATTTGTCATCCATGTATCTTTGGTAAAATGCATTCAAATCCATTTTTAATTGAATTCTTTTTCTTATTGAGAAATTGTGGCAAAATATAACATAGACTTCACGTATTCAAGTCCGTTGCCCATTTTTAAGCCCTACGTTGCTTGTTTTTTAGTTGTTGAGTTGCAGTAGTCTATATATATTTTGGATATTAGCCAGTTATTAAATATATATGATATACGTATTTTTTTTTCCCATTCCATGGATTTCCTTTTTACTCTGTGATTCGGTGCACAGAAGTTTCTAAGTTTTGAGAGTTTTTTTAATGTATTCAGGATACAGGTTCTTTATCAGGTATTATTTAGTAAATATATTTTCCCATTCTGTGGTTTGCCTTTTCTTTCTGTTAATGACAGTGTCTTTTGCAGTACATGCTTTAAGTTTTGATAAAGCCCTGGCTCTGTGCAGTGACTCACACCTGTAAACCCAGCTCTTTGGGAGGCCGAGGCAGTCAGATCACTTGAGGCCAGGAATTTGAGACCAGCCTGGCCATCATGGTGAAACCCCATCTCTACTAAAAATACAGAAATTAACTGGGAGTGGTGGTGTGCACCTGTAGTCCCAGCTACTCAGAGGCTGAGATAGGAGAATTGCTTGAGCCTGGGAGGCAGAAGTTGCAGTGACCTGAGATCCTGCCACTGCACTCCAGCCTGGGCAACAGAGTAAGACTCCATTTCAAAATGAAAGAAAAAAAATGTTTGATAAAGTTCAATTTGTTGATTTCTGTATGCTTTTGGTTTTGTATCTCAAATCTTTGCCAAACTCAAAGTCAAAAAGAGTTTTTCCTGTAGAAGTTTTATTTCAGTTAAATTCTGTTCGTGCAATGAGATAGGGGCAGAGATAATTTTTTTTGATACAGATGTTCAATATTTATTTTGAAGAAGCATTTTGTTGGAAAGATTATACTTTTACTATTTAATTGCCTTTCTCCCTTTGTCAAAACTCAATTGGCCATATATTTCTGGACTTTTGTTGGGTCTGTTGATCTATGTGTCTGTCTTTTTATGAGTTACTTCTATGTTGATTACTGTAGCTTTATATTAACTGTGGAAATCAGGTAGTATAAATCTTGCAAAATTTTAAAAAATAATTTTGGCTATTCTAACTCCTTTGCCTTTCTATATATTTTAGAATAATTTTGTCAACATTTATTTCCCTCCCAACAAAGAAAACAAAACCTGCTGGGATTTTTATTGGGATTGCATTTGAATCTACAAATCAATTTGGGGAGAATTAACATCTTAACAATACTGAATATTTCAAACTGTGAATGCAGTGTTACCTTCCCATTGTTTTATTTTTTAATGGATTGTGTATAGTTTTTGGCAAATAGATCCTGCACACATTTTCTTAGGTTTATAGTTAAATATGTCATGTTTCTTGATGCTGTTGTAAATAGTGTTTTTTTTTAATTTCAATTTTTTATTCCTTGTTACTATGTAGAAATACAGTTTTTTTTTATAGCAAACTTACAATCTTAAAATTACTAGTTGTAGGAACTTTCTTGTGTAGGTTCCTTGGTGTTGTCCTGTGTATAGAGGCAATTTTATTACCTCCTTTCAAATGCTATTTCTTTTTCTTGCCTTATCACACTAGCTTGAACTTTCAGAATGTTGTCAATTAGGAATGGTGAGCAGATATACTTGCCTTTCTCCTGATGTTGGGTAAAAGCATTCTGTCTTTCACCATCAGGGGTTTTTTTGGTTGATGCCGTTTATCAGGTTAAGGAAGTTCCCTTGTATTTCTGTTTGCCATTATTAGGTTGGGGAAGTTCCTTTTAGCTTAGTTTTCTGAGAGGTTGTTGTTTTTAATCATGAATGACTGTTGAATTTTGTCAGTGCTATTTTTTGCCTGTACGACTGGGATTATATGACTGGGTTTTCTTCTTAATCTGTTGATATGGTGGATTTCTTGCTTTTTGTTGAACAGCCTTGCATTCCTGAGATAAATTCTACTTGATTGTTACATGTTATTTATTTTAGGTATTGCTGGATTGATTTGCTGATGTTTTGTGAGGATGCTTGTTTATTGGTCAGAACTTTTTTTTTTACATATTGTTTATATCTGGTTTTGGTATCATAGAAAAGCTGCTGCACCTCGAAACAAGGAGTTGGGAAGTGTTCCTTCCTTTTGTGGTTTCTGGTAGAGTTCATGTACAACTGATTTTATTTTTTTCTCAAATGTTTGTTAGAATTCACTAGTAGAGTCACCTGATGCTGGCGTTTTCTTTGTGAGGATTTTAATTACAAATTCAGTTTTTTAAATTTTATATAGGAATATATAGGTTATGTATTTCTTCTTTCTTAGAGTTTGTTTTTGTGTTTTTGTTTTTTTTGTAGTTTATATCTTTCTTTCTTTCTTTTTTGAGACAGAGTCTGCTCTGTCTCCCAGGCTGGAGTGCAGGGGCGTGATCTCTGCTCACTGCAACCTCTGGGGTTGAAGTTATTCTCCTGCCTCAGCAGGAGGAAAGCCCAGAAAATGTCATCAGAAGATACATAGAGATAAGAGAGGTATATAACTCACAGTTGTTTGGTTGTTCAATATGCTAACTGTTGTACTAAGAAAACAGTTGGATTGCCTCTGAGCCTCATCACAGAGAGACTATGACAATTGAAGTCTTCACCAGCCATCCCTCCAGGAATGGTTTTTTGGTTTTTGTTTTTCTGAAGGTTCAAAAAAAAAAAATTTTCGGTGGGGCGCTGTGGCTCACACCTATAATCCTAGCACTTTGGGAGGCTGAGGTGGGCAGATTACGTGAGGTCAGGAGTTTGAGACCAGCCTGGGCAACATGGTGAAATCCTGTCTCTACTAAGAATACAAAAGTTAGGCAGGCATGATGGTGCATACCTGTAATCCCAGCTATTGAGGAGACTGAGGCAGGAGAATTGCTTTAACCTGGGAGTTGGAGGTTGCAGTGAGCCGAGATCATGCCATTGCACTCCAGCCTGGGCAACAAGAGCAAAACTCCATCTCAAAAAAAAAAATCTTTTCGGCGCAAGCAGTAATAAAATGTCTCGTCATAGACAAGCCCAGGACCTGATGGCTTCACTGCTGAATTCTAGCAAACATTTGAAGAAGAATTATATCAGTCCTAGTCAAACTATTCCAAAAAGTTTAGAGAATACTTCCAGAGTCACTCTACAAGGCCAGTATTTCTGTGGTACCAAAACCAGACAGACACACACACACACACACACACACACACACACTCTCTCTCTCTCTCTCTCTCTCTCTCTCTCTCTCTCTCTCTCTCTCTCTCTCTCTGCCAATATCTTTGAATAGAGATTCGGAATCCTCAAACCAAATTCAACTACATATTTAAAGTATCATTCACTGTAATCAAGTGGGATTCATCCCAGGGATGCAAGGATGGCTCAACATATTCTGATGTGGTTTGTGTCTGTGCCCCTGCCCAAATCTCATGTTGAATTGTAATCCCCAATGCTGGAGGAGGGGCCTAGGGGGAGGTGATTGGATCATGGGAGTGGAGTTCTCATGAATGATTTAGCACCATCTCCCCTTGCTACTTTATAGTGAGTGAGTTCTTGCCAGATCTGGTTGTTTAAACCTCCCCACTTCCCCCTACCCGCCATGTGATGTGTTTGTTCCCTCTTTGCCTTCTGCCCTGATTATGCGTTTCCTGAGATCTCCCCAGAAGCCAAACAGATGCTGTCATGCTTGCTGTACAGTCTCAATAATCGTGAGCCAGTGGAACCTCTTTTTTTAAATTAATTACTCAGTCTCAGGTATTTCTTTATAGCAGTGTGCAAATGACCTAATACATATTCAAATCTGTAAGTGTGATACATTACATAAAAAGAATGAAGGACAAAAACCGTACATCCATTTCTATAGATGCCAAAAAAGCATTCAACAAAATTCAGCATCCCTTCATGATAAAAACTCAACTGGATGTGGAAGGAACATGCCTCAGCACAATAAAAGTCACAGCTAGTATCATGGGGGGAAATCTGAAGGCCTCTCCTGTAAGATCTGGAAGAAGGCAAGGATGCCCACTTTCACCACTTTTCTTCAATGTGGTACTGGAAGTCCTAGCCAGAGCAATTAAACAGGAAAAGGAAAAAAAAAGGCATACAAATTGGAAAGGAAAAAGTTGGGTTATCCTTGTTTACAGAGAGTAGGATCTTATATTTGGAAACAACTAAGGACTTTACCAGAAAACTCTTAGAACTGAGGTTTAGTTAAAATTGCAGGATACAAAATCAATATATAAAAATTAGTATTTCTGTATGCCAAGAGCAAGCAATCTGGAAAATAAACCAGGAAAATAATCTTGTTTACAATAGTTACAAATAAAATAAGATACCTAGGAATAAACTTAACCAAAGAAGTGAAAGATTTCTACAATGAAAACTAAGAAACACTAATGAAAGATAATAAGGAGGACACACAAAAAAACGGAAGGATACTCCATGATCATGAATTCAGTATTGTTGGAATCAGTATTGCTAAAATGTCCACACTACCCAAAGGAATTTACAAATTCAGTGCAACCCTTGTCAAAATACCAGTGACATTCTTCACAAAGGAATGTTTTGGGTTTGGGAAAAAACAATCCTGGAATTTTCGTGGAACCATGAAGATCCAGAGTAGCCAAAGCAATCCTAGGCAAAAAGAACAAAACTGAAGGAATCACATTGCATATATTATGTGACTTCAAATTATACGCCAGAGCTATAGCATGGTGCTGGCATAAAAACAGACACATAGACCAGTGGAACAAAATCGCCCAGAAATAAATCCACACATTTACAGTCAACTCCTTTTCAACAAAGTCACCAAGAACATTGGGGAAAGGACAGTCTGCGATAAATGCTGCTGGGAAAACTGGTCATCCACAGGAGAATGAAACTGGACCGATTTGTCTTCCCATATACCAAAACAAATCAAAATGTATTAAACAATGGCAGTTATGAAACTACTAGAAGAAAGCATTGGGAAACACTGAAGGTCACTGGTTTGGGCTAAGGTTTCTTGAGTTAGACCTCCAAAGTACAGGCAGCCAAAGCAAAATGGACAGTGGGATCATGTCAAACTCAAAGCTGCTGCTCAACAGTCAACAAAATGAAAAAGCAACCCACAGAATGGGAGAAAATATTGGCAAACTATCGTCTGACAAGGGATGATAACCAGAATATATAAGGAGCTAAAACAACTCAATAGGAAATAGAAATCCAATTTAAAAATGGTCAAAAGATCTTAAAGCACAAGAGCTGAATAGACATTTCCCAAAAGAAGGCATACGGGTAAATGGCCAACAGGTATGTGAAAAAATGGTCAACATCACTAATCAGAGAAATACTAATCAAAACTATAATGAAATGTCATCTCACCCCAGTTAAAATGGCTTTTATCAAAAAGACAGGCAATAACAAATGCTAGTGAGGATACAGAAAAAAGAGAACTCTTACATGTTGTTGATAGGAATGTAAACTAGTATAGTAACTACGAAAAATAGTATGGAGGCTCCTCAAAAAACTAAAAATAGAACAACCATATGATCCAGTGATTCCACTGCTGAGTATTTGTCCAAAAGAAAGGAAATCAGCATGTCACAGAGATAACTGCAGTCTCATGTTTATTGCAGCGTTATTTGTGATAGCCAGGATACAGAATCAACTTAAGTGTCTGTAAGTTGATGAAAGGATAAAGAAATGTAAATATGCTCAGTGGAATATTATTCAGCCATAAACAAGAATGAAATTTATCATTTGCAACAACATGAATGGGTTTAGAAAACAAGTGAAATAAGCCAGGCACAGAAAGACAAGTATCACATATTCTCACTCATGTGGGAACTTAAAAAAAAAAAAAATTGAACTCATGGAGACAGAGTAGGATAATAGTTACCAGAGACTGGGAAGAGTAGTGGGGATAGAAAAGACTTGATTAATGGGTGCAAAAATACAGAAGGAGTATGATATAGTGTTCGGTAGCACAATAGGAGGACTATTGCTAATTTATTGTATGTTTCAAAGTAACTAAAAGAGTGAAATTGGAATGTTCCTAACAACAAAGAAATGGTAAATGCTTGAGGTTTTGGATATCCCAGTTACCCTGATTTAATCATTACACATTATATACTTGTATCAAAATGTATCACATATATCCTATAAGTACATACAACTATTATTTAATAATTAAAAATAAAAACATTTTTTAAATCTTTATACAAGGAAAAAGTCAGCCGAGAGAGTTATGGCAAAGCATAACTTAATTGACGTCTTTCTCTGAGGCTACAGAACAGTATTTTCAATTGTCTCAGTCCTTTTACTTGCCTGTCAAGCAGCTCCAAACTGCTCTCTGATAGATGAAAGTATTTAAGCTGAAGCAAGCATGTAATCCAGGGTATACTCCCTTTATCTGGTAGAAGGCTATTGTGTACACTTACAGAGTGCATTACAGGTTTTTCAGATCCTTCGTTATTATTGTCTGTGGATTAGGTGTTAATAACCAGGTAAAGTGAGCTGAGTCTCAGAAAGGTCTAGTAAAATGCCCCTTAAGAGCTGGAACTTGAACTCAGGTTTGGACTCGGCATGTAGTGCTCTTTCCATTTATATGTCGTTTAATTTACAGTTTGCAAATGTGGCTGGCACAGGGGCTCACTCCTGTAATTCCAGTGCTTTGGGAGGCCAAGGTGGGAGCATCGTTCTAGGCCAGGTGTTCAAGACCAGCAGAGGCAACATAGTGAGATCCTGTTCTCTCTCACACACACACACACACACACACACACACACACACACACACACAAACACACACACACACACACACACACACACACTTTTAGCCAGGCATGGTGGTGTACACCTGTAGTCCCAGTTACTTCAGGAGGCTGAGGTGAGAGGATCTCTTGAACCCAGGAGATTGAGGTTACAGTGAGCTATGATCGCACCGCTGCACTCCAGCCTGGGCAACAGAGTGAGACCCTGTCTCTAAAACAAACAAAAAGTTTATGGAACATCATTTCTGAAATTAAGAACTCAAGTAATTCACATTAACTACACGAAGGGGTCTCTATACATGCAATAAAGTGAATAAAATAAAGAGTAGGTAATTTGACAAGGGAGGGGCCAAAGTTTGTTTAGAACATCAGTGATGAGGCTAACTTTATAGGAAAAATGACAATCTTAAAGAAGGACAATTGGAGGTATTCTATAAGAAGCTGGAAAAGGGAAAATGGAACAGGAATGAGAAATGAAAACTGTAATTTGGAAATCAGAACTAAAAGAATGAGAGTAAGAATAGACAGCAGGACACACACAATTTGATTACCCAGAGAACACAAGTGTCAAAAAACCAAATCAGTCTGACAGTCATAGAAGATTGAACAGCATTTTGAGAACTACCAAGTTGGTAGAAAATCCTCACACTTGAGTCTTTTGACTTCTAATCCGTTTGGGCTTACCACTAACTAATTTTGAACAGGCCTTTAACATCTCTTGGGACCACCATGGAATCAAAGTACATTAAAGTTAATAAAATTAAAATCTCCCTTATTCAGCTGAGGGAACTCAAATCTATGGAGGTCTTACATAAGGTCATGATTGGCAAGTAGTATAGAGACACACTGGACTCAGACCTTCTGACTTCATCTGTAAGAAGGGAGCTGGAACAGACAATTGCTAAGACTCCATCTGGTTTACATATTCTTTGATCTCAGTGATTACTGTGAAAACAATTGGCTAGAACAGGTTCCACTGAATGTTGTAAGGTTAGATGGAAAAATAAGTGGGGAAAGTAAGACTAGAATTAGTGAGGAAAGTTGTAAGTTAGCTGATTGTACAAGTTTGGTTTGGAAAAATGGGAGAATAAAATAAAAGGCAGCAAGTGGAATTCTTAAATAGGTAATTGGGCATATTCAATAGGAACAGAGAGGAATCTTTTGGAGAAGAAATTCAGCAATTATTTCTGAAATGGAAACTATTTTCAGGAATTCTTTTTTTTTAAGGAACCAAGAAATACTTTAACCTGTGGGTGGGCAGACCTTTTCTTTGAAAGGCTAGCTTGACTTTGTGCACCACAAGGTCCCTGTTGTAACTATTCAGTGCAAAAGCAGTCATAACTATAAAGGAATGGGCATGGCTAGTGTCCAGTAAAACAGGACACATAACTGAAAATTTCCAGGACCCTGTTTCCAAGTTCTAACATAAATTCAGTTTCCTAGCCAAGTGTAGACATGTAAACACAGAAGTTATTGCTACTCATGGCTGCTTAAGGTTGCAAAAGTTTGAAATATGGTAAGTCTTTGATGCTTTTTCTTCCATGGCCAGAAGCTAAAATTTATCCTGTATATTTTTCATGTAAGCATATTTTTAAAATGAACTATCTTGGTAGACCTGCACAATTTTTACATTAAAGATAGGTGAGAAAAAAATGGCATTTTCTTTTCTTTCGAAAATCCCTTGGGAGGGTACCATGATAGTCTCTTACTAAGTCTAATACAGAGAGCATATTATTGCCTCAGAGTAATCTACCTCTGTGAATTCTGATTACTGGAAACAGTAAAAATTTATTTCTCTGTGTATTAAAATGGTTTTTACCATATCTAGATCATATAGCTGTTAATCTCGGTATTGTAAATAAGTACAGTATATATGTAATGCTTATCAGCAGTCCTATCCATGTGTCTCTTGTCATTTTGATGGTCAGAATGTTACTCTTTTTAGATTCCTTAGGATGAGATCATAAAGCCAGTATTTTCCTGTGTTCTTGCATGTTGACTGGGTTATCTTTGTTCTTTGTACTTGAAGGTCAGTTTTGTTGGATATAAAATCCTTGACTAGCTGTCTCTTTTTTCTTAAAATTTAGTCATTTAAATATATTTTTGGTCTTAGTCCTCCTGAGTTGATATTCTCAGATAACTCACATATTAACAATGATATAAACTCTTTCAGTAAGTACGTTCAGTTTTTTCAAAAATAATATCAGGAAAGTGTTTTATTTTCCATTAAAAAATTTTTTTTTCTTCCCTTATTTGCTTCTTTAGGGAATCCTACTATTCATAGGTATCATGTCTCTTTTGCCCATCTTCAGTGTTTGTAGTGTTCTCTCAAATCCTTTTGATAAAATCTCTTGCATTCTCTTTTTTTAATGTTTATTTATTTAAAAACTTACAGGTTTAGGGGTACATGTGTAGGTTTGTTATATAGGTAAACTTAGGTCATGGGGATTTGATTTACAGATTATTTCATCACCTATTACTAAGCCTAGTACTGAATAGTTACTTTTTCTGCTCCTCTCCCACCTGCCACCCTCCACCCTCTGGTAGTCTCCAGTGTATTCCCTCTGTGTCCGTGTATTCTCATCGTTTAGCTCCCACTTAAAAGAGAACATGCAGTGTTTGGTTTTCTGTTCCTGTGTTAGTTTGCTAAGGATGATGGCCTCCAGTTTCACCCATGTTCTTGCACAGGACATGATCTTGTTCTTTTTTATAGCTGCATACTTGTACTACATTTTCTTCATCCAGTCTTCCATTGATGGGCATTTATGTTGTTTCTATGTCTTAGCTATTGTGAATAGTGCTGCAGTGAACATATATGTGCATGTGTCTTTGATAGACTGATTTATATTACTTTGGGTATATACCCAGTAATGGGATTGCTGGCTCGAATGGTAGTTCTCTTTTTAGCTCTTTGAGGAATTGCCGTATTGCTTTTCCCAACAGTGTATAAGCAGTCTCGTCTCTGCAGCCTTGACAGCATCTGTTATTTTTTTGACTTTTTAATGTTAGCTGTTCTGATAGGTGGGAGAAGATATCTCATCTGGCTTTTTTTTTTTTTTAGATGAAGTTTTGCTTTTGTTTCCCAGGCTCGAGTGCAGTGGTGCAATCTTATCTCACTGCAGCCTTCACTCCTGGGTTCAAACAATTCTCCTGCCTCAACCTCCCAAGTAGCTGAGATTTTTAGTAGAGACATAGTTTCACCGTATTAGGCTGGCCTCAAACTCCTGCCTCAGCCTCCCAAAGTGCTGGGAATACAGGCAGGAGCCACCGTGCTCAGCTACTCATTGTGTTTTTGATTTGCATTTGTCTGATGATGACTGATGTTGAGCATTTTTTCATACGATTGTTGGCGACAAATGTTTTCTTTTGAAAAGTGTCTGTACATGTCCTTTGCCCACTTTCTAATGAGGTGGTTTTTTTCTTGTAAAATTATTTGTAGATACTGGGTACTAGACCTTTTGCATCGTTTGCAGATGTTTTCTCATATTCTGTAGGTCATTGCTTTACTCTTTTGATGGTTTCTTTTGCTGTGGAGAAGCTCTTTAGTTTAATTAGATTCCATTTGTAAATTTTTGCTTTTGTTGCAATTGGTTTTGGCATCTTTGACATGAAGTCTTTGCCAGTTCCTATGTCCAGAATGGTATTGCCTGGGTTGTCTTCCAGGGTTTTTATAGTTTTGGGTTTTACATTGATGTCTTCAATCCATCTTGAGTTGATTTCTATGTGTGGTATAAGGAAGGGTTCCAGTTTCAGTCTTCTGCATGTGGATCCCAGTTATACCAGCACCATTTATTGAATAAAGAGTCCTTTCCTCATTGCTTGTTTTTGTCAGCTTTGTTGAAGATTAAATGGTCATAGGTGTGTGGCCTTACTTCTGGGCTCCCTGTTATGTTCTGTTGATCTGTCTGTTTTTATTCTAGTACCATGCTGTTTGGTTACTGTAGTCCTGTAGTTAGGTTTGAAGTTGGGTAACATGATACCTCCAGCTTTGTTCTTTTTGCTTAGGATTGTCTTGTCTATTCAAGCTCTTTTTTGGTTCCATATGAATTGCATTCCTGATTTGGCTCTTGGCTGTTGTTGGTGTATAATAATGCTAGTGGTTTTTGTATATTGATTTTGTATCCTGAAACTTTATTGAAGTTGTTTATCAGCTTAAAAAGCTTTTGCACTAAGACTGTGGGGCCTTCTAGATATAGAATCATGTCACCTGCAAACAGGGATGGTTTAACTTCCTCTCTTATTTGGATGCCTTTTCTTTTCTTTTCTTTTCCTTTCCTTCTCTTGCCTGATTGCGCTGGCGAGGACTTCCAATACTATGTTGAATATGAGTGATGAGAGAGGGCATCCTTGTCTTGAGCTGGTTCTAAAGGTGAATGCTTCCAGTTTTTGCCCATTCAGTATGATGTTGGCTGTGGGTTTGTCATATACAGCTTCTATTATTTTGAGATGTGTTCCTTCAATTTCAATCGTTTATTGGGAGTTGTTAACGTGAAGGGATGTGGAAGTTTATTGAAGGCCTTTTCTGCATTTATTGAGATAATCATGTGGTTTTTGTGTTTAGTTCTGTTTATGTAGTGAATCACATTTAATGATTTGCATATGTTGAACCAAGCTTGCATCCTGGGGATAATGCCTACTTGATTGTGGTGGATTAGCTTTTTGATATGCTGTTGGATTCAGCTTGCTAGTATTTTGTTGAGGATTTTTGCATCAATGTTTATCAAAGATATTTGCCTCAAGTTTTCTTTCTTTGTGGTGTTTTTGCCAGGTTTTGGTATTAGTATAATGCTGGCCTTGTAGAATGAGTTGGGGTGGTGTTCCTCTAAATTTTTGGAATAGTTTCAGTAGGAATTGTCCTAGCTCTTGTTTGTACATGTAAAATTTAGCTATTAATTCATTTGGTCCTGGGCTTTTTTTAGTTGGTAGGCTATTTACTACTGATTCAATTTTGGTACTTGTTACTGGTATGTTCAGGGATTCAGTTTCTTCCTGGTTCAGTCTTGGGAGGGTGTATTTGTCTAGGAATTTATCCATTTCTTCTAGATTTTCTCGTTTGTGTGCATGGAGGTGTTCATGGTATTCTTTGATGGTTGCTTGTATTGCAGTGGGGTCAGTGGCATTACCCCATTTGTCCTGATTGTGTTTATTTGGATCTTCCATCTTTAGTAATCTAGCTAATAGTTTATCTTACTGATTTTTTTTTTTTTTTAAATACAATTCCAGGATTCATTGGTCTTTTGCACAGCTTTTTGTGTCTGGCTCCTTCAGTTCAGCTCTGATTTTTGTTATTTAATGTCTTCAGCTAGCTTTGGAGTTGGTTTGTTTTTGTTCCTATAGTTCTTTTTGTTGTGATGTTAGGTTGTTAATGTATGTATTGTTGATTTAATGTTAGAATGTTAGGTTGATTTATTTTTTTCTTAAGGTATTTTTTGGTCTTACATTCCTGTCTGAAATGACTTTTTAAAATTTCAGGTTTGGTCTTGAATTATTTCACTTCATTTCTTTTTCTAATTCTTTCACGTCTTGTATCTTCTCGTGCTAATAACATTTTTAATCCCCTCCCTTTAAGTATTCTTTCAGGCATACTTTTATTGTCTGCAGGATTGTTACTTTGCTCCTCAGTATCTATTATATAGTGATTTTCTGTACAGCAGAGGTTCCCAACCCCCAGGCCATAGACCTGTACTGAGCCACACAGCCAGAGGTGAGCAGCAGGCAAGTAAGCAAAACTTCACCTGTATTTACAGCCACCCCCACATTGCTCGCATTACTGCTTGAGTGCTGCCTCCTGTCAGGTCAGTGGTGACATTAGATTCTCATAGGAGTGTGAACCTTATTGTGAACCATGCATGCAATGGATCTAGGTTGCATACTCCTCAGGAAAATCTAATGCCTGATGATCTGTCACTGTCTCCCATCATCCTCAGATGGGACCGTCCAGTTGCAGGTAAACTAGCTCAGGGGTCCCACTGATTCTACAGTGTGGTGAGTTGTGTGATTATTTTATCATACGTTGCAGTGTAATCATAATAGAAATAAAGTACACAATAAATGTAATATGCTTGAATCTTCTGAAACCGTCCCCTACCTCTGCTGGTCTGTGGGAAAAACATTGTCTTCAAAGAAACCAGTCCCTGGTGCCAAAAAGGTTGAGGACTGCTGCTATAGAAGGTTTGATTCTGACTATTTTCTTTTTCTCATTTTTACCTGTAATTGGTCGTGTGTTTGTTGTTGTTGTTTTTGCAGGGAGCATGGATTTTGTTTGCTTGTTTGTTATAGAATATGGCTTGGTTCACATGTTAAGCAGGTCTCCATAGCCGGGTGTTTATCCCCTCCTGGTTGCATTTTGCACTGTAAGGGGGATACATTGGCCCCCTGGTTTTGTTGTAAGTGTTGCACTTGGATTCTTGGTTTGTTATGTAGTTGACCTGCCTGTTTTTATTGAGGAAGATTCATTCATGCCTATACTCATTGCTGCTAATTTTTCCAGAATTCTGTTTTTAGTGCTCTAACTAGCGCTAGTTTAAAAAAAGAGTCTCTGTAAAGTGAAATGGAATTAAAATTAAATTGAATAATCAATCATATACTTGTTGAGATTCACTAACTTGGTGAACCACTTTGTGTCAGGCTTCTGCAGGGTTGCGCTGAGTTGAAAGATGTAAACGAATATATTCAACTATCAAGCCAGTCACTGCAGTGACTTGTTTTGTCAAAGCGGAAAGGCTTTACTCACAAGACTGCCAGATGAGGAGATGGGAGAACAAATTTCAAACCCACCTATCCAAAGATGGGATTTTAAGGATGTTTTTGAAATAGAGTACCAAGGTTCTCCAAGGCATGGGGAAGGGAGATTGGAGGTAAGGAGAAGTGAGTTTGTTGGGATTGCATACATGTAGTCAAGTTATACAGCTCTTCATAGAATGCATGTTTGAAAAATGGTAGTATCTCCATGATCTGAGGAAGGAGGTTTTGGCCCTCTGACATCAAATGGTCACCTCTCTTGAGGCATTTATGTAGGTTCAGTTGAAGCGGTGGTCTCAGTCAACTTGAAGTGGACAAGATCTGCGTACTGGTTCCAGAAAATAACTTTAAGCAACCGTTACTGTAGTGACCCACATTTGGAAGTTATCTGTAAGGAAGTTCATGGGAGTTTTTGCTATGTGACTTGCTAGTGGGGGTTTAAAATAGATCAACTAGAAGTAAGCGATGAAAAGCAAGGCAGATTAAGTATGGTAGTCTTAATCAGGTTAGCATTCAATTTTAAATATGTGACTTTCTCCCACACAGGGCCTTGATAACCCAGGCTATTTGTAGTGCTGTATTAAGTAGCACAAGTGTGTACATGTGCTCCAGTAGGTTATAGGATGGGCCACTTCTACCAGTGAAAGCCAGGGGTGGTTTTATGAATGAGATGACATGGAACCTGGGTTTTGAAAGATGAGCTGAAGCTTGCAAGATTGATGAGGTGATAAAGAAATCCTAGGCAGAGAGGAGATGTTAAACCTTGATAATGCATGATCTGCTTAAGCAGGAATCAGTATTTAAGCAGGTTTCGAGCAAAGTCTGGGGTGCTGGGTAGCAAGTTGGAGTTGTATTCAAAGGATTGCATGCTAAGGAATTTGTACTTACGGGCAAGGTTCTGTTGGAATAGATCTTTGTGTTAGAGGGACAGCTCTACCAATATCTGTAGTTGCCTTGGAGGTGAGAAGTCTGTTGAAAGGGCCAATAAGACAACTGCGAAGGTAGAGGGAAGGGAAGGTGGGGAAGAGTTGAACCCTTTGAAATTTTTGATGAACTAATCTTATGTTTAGAAAACATTGAAAGCTGCAGCTCTCGCTCCTGGCTACTCATTAGAATCACCTGGGAACTACTTTTTTTTTTTTTTTAAGTCCGCCAACTCCTCACCTCCATTTTTACTTAATTGGTATACATTAAGGATCGTGCATCAGCAAGCAGTTTTGAAATTGTTCCCAAGTGATTCTTACCTGCAGCCACGGCAGGTAAGAAATCACAGGCTTCCTTCAGTGAACTGCCGTAAGCACTGATGTAGCAGGAATACCTGCCCTGTGAGGTGCCTGAACTACACACTTACACAAGTAATTTTTTAAATGTATGCTCACATCCCCTGCCTTGTAGTTCCTAATGTTTTTGATATTTCTTTTTTATGTTTTTAACTTTTAAATAAAAGAAAAATAATTGCCAAAGAAGATGTAAGTATATACTGTAAAATTACATAATTTTTCAAATTACTAAATTCAAAGATTAGTCCCCATCTCTTTGAAGGAGCAAAAAAGTATTTTCCAAAAGACTAAAGATAATCCTTTACTAAGCTTGGGGTGTTTAGTTTTTTTCCAGCATTTTGCAGTTACAAACAATCTACAGTGAATAACCATGTGTGTTTGTTACTTTTGTATTGGGAGAGAGGTATGTGTATCTTCAGGGTACTTTCTAGAAGCTAGTTTGCTCTGTCAAAAGATAGTACGTTTGTAGTTTTGTTAGGGTATTGCCAAATTCCTGTCCTGAGTTCTAGCAGTTTGTGTTCCCATCAGTAGACCGCCTGTTTCCCTATAGTCTGTCTCCCTTTTCTTAAATGTGTTATGCTTTACTTTTTCTGTTCTTGATGTTCTTTGGTTTTAATTTGCATTTTTTTTTTTTTTTTTGCGGGTTTTAACATCTCATATCTTTTGTAAATTGTTTCATTGTTTTTTTTGGGGTGTTTATTTTGTTTTATTTTTTCTCCCTTCATGTTTAAGTAGTTCTTAATATCAACATTTTCAAAGTATGGTCTGTGGACTCTTGAAGACAGTCCCTGAAAACTTTTTTAGGTGCAAGGGCAAAATGGTTTTTATAAGAATATGAAAATATTACTTATCTTCTTCACTGTGTTATTTGAGTGGAGGTTCAGAAACAATGGTGGTTAAAACTGTGGGCTTTGTAGCCCAGATCAAGGCAGTGGCACCAAACCTTATAATAAGAGTCATTGTCACACACACATAGATTAAAAGAAAAATTTCAGTTTTATTTAAGAATGACTTGAAGCAGTACGAATTATGTCTTGTAACTTTCCAACCCTTGAGTACATACGTTTTCAGTAGTCTAGGTATGCAGACGGGAGATGTGCCTTAAATACTTCTGCCTTGTACTAAAGTGCTTGTGTTGATTATTTGAATTGCAGCTGTGTATTGAGTTGGGGATGGAAGGCAGAAATCACTTTGACTTGAAGGAACAATTGTTTACTTGAAGGAATGTATGGTTATCTAAACTTGAATATTTGACAGACCTATTTCTCCAAAATGAATGAATACCTTTCTGCTTCAAGGAGAACGATACTTGATAGTATTTGTTGCTAACAATGAAAACTGATTTTTAAAACAAAAATTAAAATTTGAAAAGTTTTTATCTGCTTTTCAGTAAAGACTTTTTTGATGAACTTGATAGTAACACATGATTTTAACATACACCATGTGATGAAATGTGGCATCATTTGGAAGACTTGCCTAACTCAGGGAACCAGTATTTTCCAAAAGGCTAAGGCATGCTATAATAAAATTATACACAGATAAAACATCCATTCAAAGTGTAAAATAAGCCAGTAGATAGATATTCATGTAATAGTACAGACGATTGATATGGTTTCAAACTGTACGTTATTACTCTCCTTTAGGAAACTGTCATTTATTAAGTTTTTGGCATAAAATCAAATGCGAATATTCGTAATTACCTAAAACATCTACTAAAATAACTTTTTTTTTTTTGGAGACAGAGTCTCGCTCTGTCGCCCGGGTTGTAGTGCAATTGTGCAATCTCGGCTCACTAAAACCTCCGCCTCCCAGGTTCAAGCAATTCTCCTGCCTCAGCCTTCCAAGTAGCTGGGACTGCAGGTGCACGCCACCATGCCTGGCTAATATTTTGTAATTTTAGTAGAGACAGGGTTTTACCATGTTAGCAATGATGGTGTCAATCTCCTGACCTTGTGATCCCACTGCCTCGGCCTCCCAAAGTGCTGGGATTACAGGATTGAGCCACAGTGCCCAGCCAGTAACTCCTCTTTTTCAACCACTGTATGGGTGTATGAAAAGTTGGGTTTTCTTTGTGTACTTTAACAAAAAGCAGCATACAACAACAGGGTTTGTTACAGTGCATTTTCATCAACTTGTTTTTCTCTTCAGCAGTAAATGTCAGATTTTGTCAAAGGCCTTTTCAGGATCTTGGAGATAATCATATACTTTTATTCTTTAGATTTGTTAATGGGATGTGTTATACCAGTGGATTTCCTAATACACTAAGCTTGCATTCCTAGAATAAATCTCTTTATCATGGAGTATTTATGTAATGTTGGCTTTTGTTTGCTTATTTTTATTTTGTATTTTGCACTGATAAAAATAAATTATGTTGAGCTGTAATATTGGGGGATTGGTCATTATGGACAGTGATTATCAGGTTTCACAGTCAATATTATACTTTCTTCATAAAAATAATCTAGAAGGTTTCCTTTATGTCAGTGTTCTGGAACGATACATTGTATTGAAGTTGTCTGGATATTGCATGTTTTGGCACAATTCCCCTGTGAAATCATTTGTGCTCGGTGCCTTTTTGTGGGATAATTCACTCATAAATTTTTCTGCTTTTTCTCCAGAAGTTGGCTGTTTTAAGCTTTTTATTTATAATAGAGTCAATTTTGGTCATCTATATTTCCTTAAGGAATTATGTTTCATTTAGGCTTTCAAATTTATTTGAATTTTTTCTGTAGTCTTCTAGGTTTTCTAATGCCATACTAATAGTTATTTGTCTCTAATAATTTATTTTTGAAGTTTTAGTCCTGCTTTTATTTTGAAGTGTGAATATTTTCTTTGAATTATGATGAGCCTACGGTTTTGTGTACAGTAGTCCCCTCTGAGCCATGGGGCATATGTTCCCCCAGGGGTGCCTGAGTTCACGGATGGTACCAAACCCAATGTTGCTGTTAATTGGAGCACATTTCTGTTCCTGTCTTCCACACACAAGTTTAACGCCTTTTCCATTTTAAATAAGCGCTTACAATGCACTCGGGCCAAACTCTTGCAGTTTAAGGTATGACAGCAAAACTAGCACAAATTTCTTTTTCCTCCACAGTTTCACTAATAGAAGATTCCTTCTCCCCTCAGCATATGATTTTTTTTTTTCTCTCTTACTAAGTGGAGGACTTTTTGGGGCCATGATTAAGTAAGATAAGGGTGACTTGAACACGAGCATTGTGCTACCTGTCCACAGTTGATCTCATAACTGTGACAGCTACTGAATGGCTATAACAAGCAGGAGCCCCCATGGCATGGAGACACTGGACAAAGGGATGATTCACATCTTAGATGGGACAGAGCAGGATGGCCAAAGATGTCATCATGCTACTCATAATGGTGTGCAGCTTAAATCTCACAAATTGTTTATTTCTGGAGTTTTCCATTTAAAATTTTCAGACTGCAGTTGACCTCAGGTAACTGAAAGCTAAGACCATGAAACCGAGGATAGGGGAGGACCGCTGTAGTTTATCTGTTTTTGTTCGATTGAATTTTGGGAAGGAATATAAAGAGATTCAGATGGTTGCCGTCGTGTTCAGTTACTCACAGATTTCCCTGTTATTATTTTCTTTTTTCATATTAACTTCTTTTTGTCTTCACTTTATTGCCATATAATTCACATATCATACAATTCAGGTGCGCAGTTCATTGCTTTTTAACATGTTCAGAGTTGGGTGGCCGTCACCAGGGTCCATTTTAAAACATTTTCATTACTGCAATGAAAAAAAACGAGAAACCACTCACACCAATTGACATATCACTCCCCAATCCGTGTAGCCGTAGGCAACTACCAGTTGAGGTTTTGTCTCTAGATTTGCCTTTCTGAGCATTTTATGTAAGTGGAATAGTAGAATATGTTGACCTTTGTGATCTGTTTTCACCTTAGCATGATGTTTTCAAGGTTCATTTATGTTATAGTATGTATCAGTACTTCACTCCTTTTTACATACAATATTTCATTGTATGGATATACTACCTTTTATTTATCCATTCATCAGTTGATGGATACTTGAAATAGTTGGTATTTATTCTTTTTTTAAGAAGAGGCTTTTTTTTTTCTTTTGCTACTTCTGTAGGCTTTGGGATAGGAGGAAAGGTGATACATGCACTATTCATGGTGAACATAGTGTCCTCTTGAGGACGGGAAAGCTGAGGGAGGAAGCTGTTACCTTTGTCCTCAGGCAGTTTGAATTGTACAATTTTATACAGAGACATACATTTCTGCCTTAATGATTCTGTAGCCTTAAGAAAATGTATGACACCTCTTTAGACTACACTAGGTACTCCATTTCCTTTCTAGAAAATAGTATAGCTTTCTTTGAGATTTGCTAATTTTTTAATAACTTGAGAATATTTTGAATTTTTTTTATACTGGCCTGTCCTGAGTCATTGTGGCAAAGATTCTAGGCTCTTTCATAAGTGTAGCTTATTGTAATTTAGTTTTTAAGAAAGGTAATTTTATAATGTTTGTTCAGTATGGCTAATGCTCACCTTCTGTTGTATAGTGTGCACAAGACATTATATTCCACAAGATTTTTAGAAGTTTGCAGAAGTTGTTGAAAGTTGAAATAACTAATACTTAATTTTCAAAGCAATTGGTATTTTATTATGTAAAATGACAAATGCTGGGTAAGTCTGTCATCTCCTAAATCAGTTGCCAGTATGAATGATGATCACACTGGACACTGCCAGTCTCCTCAGGGCCTCTTCTGATAATCAAAAATAAAGTCAGGATTTCAGCATTAATAATTTTTAAATGTCTTTGTTTTTTAAAGAACGTGTATATAGTTGGCAATTCTAAATATTCTGTTATGTCCTGTAGTTACTAGCACTTGCATTCTTGTACAAGGATAGTTCTAATAGGCAACCATGCAAGTGAGCGTTTATGGATCATGGATGTATTAAGATTGTAAGTTTTCTATTTTAACTTCTCTAGATTGTAGAGTATGATGTAACAAACAATTATTTTTGTCCTTAATAGCAGTATTTTACTGTGATTTTTACTTTAGGCTCCTGGATTTGGATTCGGAATTGCAATATCTGGTGGACGAGATAATCCTCATTTTCAGAGTGGGGAAACGTCAATAGTGATCTCAGATGTGCTGAAAGGAGGACCAGCTGAAGGACAGCTACAGTAAGAGCTACTTATTGTGGGCACCTGTGCGACAAGCAGTGTTCCTGTCCTCAGGCACTGGCCTATCTTAGTGATTTTGCTGTATTCACACACCACCTGTGCCATGGTTCATATATTTTTTCTTAAATTAACATGTTTACTTAAGCAGGAAACTTTCGCCAGGTATGGTGGATGGCTGACTCCTGTAATCCTAGCACTTTGGGAGGCTGAGGCAGAGGGATCACTTGAGACCAGGAATTGAATACCAACCTGGGCAACATAGGGAGACCCATCTCTACAGAAAAATGTAAAAATCAGCTGGGAATGGTGGCATGCGTCTGCAGTCCCAACTACTTGGGAGGCTGGAGAATCCCTTGAGCTTAGGATTCTGAGGCTGGAGTGAGATTGCGCCACTGTACTCCAGCCTGGGTGACAGAGCAAGACCCTGTCTCCAAAGAAAATAAGAGGAAGCTTTATCTCTATCGTAAATGAAAAGCTAGTTTCACTCACTTTAAATAGAATGTGTAACTGTAAAAATAGTGAAAAAGAAAATTTCTAATTCCATTTTGGGTAGAATCTAGCTTTCAGAAGCCTCTCTCCCCCGGCCTTGCACCCTTTTTGTGCCATACGAAGATTAGCAAGATAAAGAGAAACACAAAATATACCACCAAAATAATGACACTATAATTAGAAGAATTAAAAGAAAATTAAATTATGAAAAGTTTACTTTTTAAAAGGGAATAAGTTTTCCAGCTATATGACTTAGTATCATTTAATGCCCTGTAACTGTACTAGCAAGAATCATTTCATGTATTATGATATCTGTTCAGTCTTTTGGGGAAATACTTTGTTAATGACTTTAAAAAAAATTAAAGACCTGTTGTTACTTGTTAAACATTCTGTGGAGAGATCTGAAAGTAAATCGATTGACATTATTTTATTGTTTATCTGAAGAGAAATTATTAATTAGCTCACAATTAGAATACATTTTAGAAGTACCTATCTTGAAAATATCATTATAAAGTTACCCAAATGTTTTTCTCTCACATACTGTTTTGTGCCCTTTTCTCCCTAGGGAAAATGACCGAGTTGCGATGGTTAACGGAGTTTCAATGGATAATGTTGAACATGCTTTTGCTGTTCAGCAACTAAGGAAAAGTGGGAAAAATGCGAAAATTGTAAGTATCTCTTCTCTTTAATTTAGTAAAGGTACCCCAACTGTATTGTTGGTACATTTCTGGTATTTGAATTTATCCTTCCTATTTAAGAAAATTAAAATGGAAACAGTAGTTCCAAAGTTCATTGTTTACACTTGAGTGTTTCTTCTAACACTGGTGGTTTGTCACTGGTATGTGTATTTTCTCAAAGTTTAGATACCAGGATTTTTTTCAGTATAAAAGGGAAAGGGGACCATTGAATAGTTACCTCTTTCTGGCTTAATGTTTCCTCCTCTACAGTCACATGCTGCATGACAATGTTTTGGTCAACAACAGACCGAATATTCAACAGTGGTTCCATAATTATAGTACTGTATTTACTGTGTTTAGATACACAAATACTTACCGTTGTGTTGCAGTCCCTGTAGTATTCAGTACAGTAACATGCTGTACAGGCTTGTAACCCAGGAGCAGTAGCCTATCCCATGTAGCCTAGGTATGTGTGGAGTAGGCTGTACCATCTGGGTTTGGGAAGATACATTCTACGATGTTTGTACAGACAGAATTGCCTAACAAGTCGCTTCTCATAATATATCCCCATTGTCAAGTGACGCATGACTGTACTGAAGTTAGACTGGATCTTGGTATGTAGTTAATTTGAAATATATGGCCCTATTTTCTGGCGTAAGATTAGTTTACTAGGCAAGTTTTGCATTGTTGCTTCAACACGTGTGTCAGCGTCTACTTTCCTTATTACCCTGATAGTTTGAGGAGAGAGAGAAGATCTGAGATTGCTTTTTATAGAGTTGTTTAGTACATTTAATGTTACTTTTTTACTGTATAGCTAGAGTCCTTATTTCATATTTCTCTGAGAAGTATACTTTTTATTAAGGGAAAAGAAATTCAATTAACTCTTGATGACTGGCCTCAAATCACAGTTAAAACTTGGCGAATGTAGCACAGTAGATTTAATGTAAAAGTTTTATTTATTTTTTGAGACAGAGTCTCACTCTGTCACTCAGGCTGGAGTGCAGTGGCACGATCTTGGCTCAGTGCAACCTCTGCCTCCTAGTTTCAAGCAATTCTTGGGCCTCAACCTCTCAAGTAGCTGGGAACACAGACACGTGCCACCACGCCCAGCTAGTTTTTGTATTTTTAGTAGCGATGGGGTTTTGCCATGTTGGCCAGGCTGGTCTCGAACTCCTGACTTCAAGTGATCTGCCTGCCTTGGCCTCCCAAAGTGCTGGGATTACAGGCATTAGCTACCATGCCCAGCCAGAAGTCTTACTTAAAATGATATTCACACTTTGAGGACAGCAGGAGCCACTTCATCCACTTTGCTCCTCCACGGTTTTGTTTGTTTGTTTGTTTGTTTTTGAGATAGAGTATCACTCTTGTTGCCCAGTCTGCAGTGCAATGGCGCGATTTTGACTTACCGCAACCTCCGCCTCCCGTCTGCAAGTGATTCTCCTGCCTCAGCCTCCCAAGCACTCAGGATTATAGGCATGTGTCACCACGCTCAGCTAATTTAGTATTTTTAATAGAGACAGTGTTCATCTCAGGCTGGTCTCAGAATTCCTGACCTCAGGTGATCCGCCCACCTCAGTCTCCCAAAGTGCTGGGATTACAGGCCCTGCACCTCAGGTGTGCCACCATCCTCAGGTGAGACACCGCACCCAGCCTCCTCTCCTGTTTTTATCCCATCCTGCCTCTGAAAGGACTGATAAAGGTAGCTTTGAAGCCTCAGCTCAGGTGTAGAAGAGGCCGGGTGATGTGCTCTGCTTTGTCCTTTGAGAACCTTTCTGCCTCCCAGCAGATGCTCAGAACCACAGTAGACCTGATGGAAAGGATAAGGGTGGGTGAAGGGAGACCTACTTTGAGTTTTGATGTCTGGGAGCAGTGGTAAAAGCTGGAAAGGGTATTCCCTGAGACTGCACCCATCACTTGCTCTGTCCTTTTGCCCTGTGTAGGCTGCCTTGCTGTATGTATGACTTATCTCCGCATCATTGCTGGTGAGATGAGAGTTCTCTCATATTGCAATTAGGACCAGTATTTGGTTATAGCGTTGTTCAAGAGAACAGACATCTTCTATTTTGTACATTTTGACAATCTCGTTGTAGTCCACAGTTTTACAACTGTAGTGTTACTTTAAAATTGTAACAGACTGCCTAGTGGATGACAGTTTTTAAGCAGTTTTTATAACATGAGGTTGCACTGTTTACAGAAGCAAATTGCTGATTTTTTTGGTTTTAAAACAGCAAATTGCTAATAGTTTTATTGAGTTTGATCAGTTGAATGAGCTTCAGTTTCTTGCGTTAGCTGCTAATCCTGAGCACCATCATTATTTTGCAGAGTGTTCTTTGGGTAGGTCGCTGCACATTCCAAGGCCAGCACCTTAGGAAACTTGTTTTTTATCCCTTGTATCTGAGGTGTGGTGAGCTTCACATATACTTCCAACTTTTTGAGCCCTCCATTCCTCTGTGATCTTTTGTTTTTGCATGCAGCGTATTTGGCACACAGCCTAAATTGAGAATATATCTGAGAAAGTTGTATTTCTATACTCAAGACTTTTCCACATGGAAATCATGTTAGGTTTAAAATCAGTAATGTGTTTGAAATAGCACATTCTTGGCCCAGCATGTAAAGAGAAGGATTTGGGGGCTGCACAAAGCTCTATCATTTGGAAAGGTGTTTTTGCTCTGTGGGTAGAGGCTGTAGGGACTTTCAGTAGAAAGGTGTTTTAATTTAAAAAGTAGCAGTTGTTGATTTTTGCATTTTGACAGTTTCAATCATGTCATTAATTTACATTGAAACTTTCATTGCCTTACGACTCTTAGAATAAAACCCCTATGTCTGAGAGTGTGGCCTTTGATTATAAGAGGCATTTTTAAACCTCATCCCCAGACATAACCAGAGCCTTTATGTATGTGGTATTTATATATATGGTCATTATATATGTGGTGTTTATTTTCCCCAATTGTGAACTACCAGATTCTCCCCTACTCTCTGTTCTACTGATCTCTGTCTTCTCTCCTGTGCCTCCTACATTACGGGGTGGTTTGTTGATGGGATTATCTTTTCATAAATTGAGAGCCCTTTGGACATTATGCTCAGCACATGAGTTCTTTCCCATTGAATTAAGATATTAGAACTCCTTGGTGATAGAACTACTGTAAGTACGCTTAATTTTGTTTAGCAATAGATGAAAGGAATCTGGAAATAGTTATTGTTTATAACACAATGAGCCTGTGTAATTTTACTAAAATTCTGAACATACTAATAAAGCGTTAGAAGTAGTTGAAGAGACAAAAATACCTTCCTAGCAAAAACCTCTGTGAGCATTTCAGAACAGTTATGTGTTGCTTAATGATGGGGATAGGTCTTGAGAAATGCATCATTACATGATTTCATCATTGTGCAAACATCAGAGTGTACTTACACAAACCTGAAAGGTAGTAGCTTACTACACTTAAGCTATATGGTATAGCAGATTGCTCCTTGGCTATAAACCCCATATAGCATGTTACTGTACTGAATACTGTGGGCATTTGTAAAAGAGTGGTAAGTATGTATGTCTAAACATGGAAAAAGTACAGTACAAATACATAACAAATAAAAAAATTATATACCTGTATAGGACACTTACTCTGAGTGGAGCCTACAGGATTAGAAGTTGCTCTGAGTGAGTCAGTGAGTAAGTGGTGAGTGAGTGTGAAGGCCAGGACAGTACCACACACTACTGTAGACTTTGGAAACACTGTACATTTAGGCTGCACTGAGTTTATTTTTAAGATTTTAATATTTTTAATGTATTTAATATTTTATAAATTTATTAAATTTAAAAGTCTTCTTTCTTCAATAATTAACCGTAGCTTACTGAAACTTTTTTAACATATAAACTTTTTAACTTCTTGACTATTAGTAACACTTAAAACACAAACACATTGTACAGCTATACACAAATACATTTTTCTATTTAAAATTTTT
The DNA here is from genome assembly GCA_031835075.1 of Saguinus oedipus. NCBI lineage: Eukaryota > Metazoa > Chordata > Mammalia > Primates > Cebidae > Saguinus > Saguinus oedipus. Next base: position 15,520,377 of record CM063174.1, read on the forward strand.
TGTTTTTGTTTTTTTAAGACACAGTTTCACTCTGTTGTTCAGGCTGGAGTGCGGTAGCATGATCTTGGCTCACTGTAACCTCCAGCTCTCTGGCTCAAGTGATTCTTGTGCATCAGCCTTGGGATTACAGGCGTCTGCTACCACGTCTGGCTAATTTTTGTATTTTTAGTAGAAACAGGGTTTTGCCATGTTAGCCAGGCTGGTATCAAACTCCTGACCTTGAGTGATCTGCCTGCCTCGACCTCCCAAAGTTCTGAGTTTACAGGCGTGAGCCACCACATTTGGCCTAAATTTTTCTATTTTTTACTTTTTAAACTTTTTTAGTGAAAAGACACATGCACACATATTAGCAAAGGCCCACCGAAGGTGGGATCATCAGAATCACTGTCTGATGATCAGGATCATCAGAATCACTGTCTTCCACCTCCACAACTTGTCCTAGTGGGAGGTCTTCAGGGGCAGTAACATGCTTGGAGCTGTCATTTCCTGTGACAACAGTGCCTTCTTGTGGAACACCTCCTGAAGGACCTGCCTGAGGCTGTTTTTTCAGTTAACTTTAAAAAAAAAAGGTAGAGGGAACACACTCTGGAATAATGATAAAAAGTATAGCATAGCAACTATATAAACCAGTAACATGATCATTATCAAGTGTTATATTCTGTGCATAACTGTATCTGTTACACTTTTATTCCTTTGGCAGCATACTAGGTTTGGTTCACCAGCATCTCCACAGACACATGAGTACTGCAGTGCACCCACAGCATATGACCCTGTGTGTCTCTAGGTGATAGGAGTTTTTCAGCTCCGTTGTAATATTATGGGGCGTCTGTAGTATTTGTTTTGTCCATTGTTTTACGTGGTACATGACTGTATGTATCCACATGGCAATGCAACATTTCACATGCACATGTATGTATTTAGCCCACTCATTCATGGACATTTCCATGTCCAGTCTACAAGTATTTTTTTTTTTTAATTCAGCTGCGAAAATCATCATATTGCTACTTACTTCTTTAGTTAATTTTTAAGAATAATTTTCTAAGAGTGCTTTTTCAGAGTCAAAGGGCCTGAATGACTTTTGATATATGTATTGCCAGTTTGTCCTTGAGAAAATCAGTAGGCTGTTGTCTGAATCTTTGCTGAGCTGATAAACTAAACAGGTGTTTCAAAGGAAACATTTTAAATCACAAGTGGATTTGAACCTCTCATGGTGTGTTTACTCCACATTTGTTTTTTCATCTACCTGTTCATGTCCCTTACATTTATATGATGGTGATGATCATACTAGAGCGTTTTGTGGAGTCAGATTATTAGCCTTTTGTCGTACATACCTCATGTGTTGTGATCCTCCTCCTTTTGTGAATGTAAGTTGTGTTTGTTATTTTTGTATCATTTTGTTACAACATTGAAGTTTTAATTTTAATTTTGTCATGTCTGTGAGACTTTCACTTTATTGGTTCTGCCTTGGTGTCATATTTTCAAAGGTCTTTTAGTTGCAGAAGCCTCTCTTGTATTTTTTTCCATTTCTTACATGATGTCATTTTGTTTAGTTTACATTTGTTTACTCAAATGTAAACAGTTCAGTAAAGCTGAACTGTTTTGAAGTAGAAATTTTTTTCCCTAAACATTTTTATTTCAAATTTTTCAGTGTTAAAATGAAGCTTAGTTATCATACCTACTAAATATTATTCACGTTTGTTTATATACTTTTAAGTAGAGAATCGTAATAGGACTGGATACCTTTCAATAAGGTAAGCACCTACTAGATATAAGCATTGTATTACATGTACAGTTAAATGCATGCTAAGGAATGTCTCAAAGACCTGGAATCTTAGTGGGCTGGAAAGGTGTACATACTGATAACTGTATAATGCACATCATCTGAGGTTGATAGGTCAGGTACAGTAGAATCCCAAAGAGGTGGCACTCTCTTACAGAAATGATAGGGAATTCTTGAGTGCTCATCTGATAACTTTGTTTTTGTTTATTACTAGGGAGGAACTGAAGATTAAAATACTAATACCACGTATTGCTTCCGCTACAGTATGTTAGAGGTGAGATGTACAAGCAGGCAGCTAGCATTAGGAGTGCTTCACAGAAAATGTTACCTGATAAGGACCTCAGCTGTGGTTGCCCCAAGATGGGAAGGGCAGCTGTTCTCTTTCAGTTCCTAACAGGGCATTGGCTGTCCTTTTCACATGTGCTGGCTTCTGCTGCTTCTCGAGCAGCCCTTTGAAGAAGAGATAAGATGCTAACATGCAGGTGAATAGCAAGACAGAGAAATAGAAGATTAATTGGGAGCTTAGTAGGCAGAGGATAGATTTCAGGTAAATAAAAGATTGAAGTTGCAGGTAACCTGGAGTATGGCAGTTAAAGAAAAAAGTCTTAGAGGTAGGTAGGGATAAGAATGAGAGTGCAAATACAAGGGTTTCATTCATCCAGGAAGAAGATCACCTTGGTCTTTGAGGCCAAAAGGAAGGAGGATCAAATAAATGAGATACTGAAAAAATTTAGGAGGGGAGTGGGGGTAAAATGGCACTGATCTTCTTAAAGCAGGCTGAGTGACTCGGATCTTGAAGAATGGTTGTGGAATATCTGCATTAGCAAATTTAATCGAGAGGCAACAAGATGTAGATAAAAGGATTGCTGAACAAGGACAAGACTTCTGTAAAATGAATTTATAAAGGGCCTAATCAGCAAAGTGTGGAAGGGAAGGTAACACAGGACTGGAGTTTGTCGTGGCAGATGATTTGAGGGGTCAATAGAAAGTCATTTAAATATGGCAGTTGGATGTCTTGTGAAAACTTGGGGGAGGGATGCAAGTGAAACCAGGATGGAACTAATGAACAGAATAAGAGAGGATGAAGGAATTGGAAATAAGATAATGAAAAGTTTTAGCAGATCAAGGTATCCGAAGTAGAAGACAAGTGATACACAAGAAGATCTTGCAGAACTACAGTGAGGTCAAATGTACGCTATTGTGGGAAGGCAGAGTGTAGTCCACAGATTACATGGCCACTTCATCAGCAGGTGTAATACATGTAAATCTTCAGCTTGCAGAGAGTGAAGGAAATAAGCGGACAGGCAGTACAGAGCCAGTTACCAGAGTCATTGAGAAAAGAATGCCAGAGGGAAGAATTTGCACCTAGAGGGCAAGTACAAATTGGAGAGATCCAGAGACTGAAAGCAGTTTGTGTTGGTGAAGTACAGCTGAGTTCATTAGCTCCAACATTTTATTGAATGTTAGTGTGGTTGTAGAATAAACTTATCACTTAGAGGTCTGGGGCAGTTGTGTGCCTTGATACTGATACATTCTAAAACGTTTTAAGGAATCACGTTAGACTTGGAAGTTTGCTGTAGTTTTGGTAGCACCTAGAATATATTCGATGGCATTAGAATACAGTGCTGTCCTTTTTATTCAAACCATCAGCAGTTGTTAGTTTCCCTGTAAGCTTGTGATTATTACAGTAGAAATAGCTTTCTGTGTGAAGTAAATAAAGATGTTTTTAGGCCCATTTTTTCTAATTTGTGCTTAACCAGATCTCTTTATCGGGGAGCAGAAAACACAGCCTTTATGGAAATGTATGCCTTAGCAATTTGTTGTAGTTTTTTGTGTATTGTTTCTCACTGGTTCATAATTAATAAGGGACAAGAGACATGTAATGTTCTTTCTCTTTGGAACTGAACGTACGTATATGAAAATCAGTCAGCTTGTTTTGTAACCTTTTTTACTTGCAGACAATTAGAAGGAAGAAGAAAGTTCAAATACCAGTAAGTCGTCCTGATCCTGAACCAGTATCGGATCATGAAGAAGATAGTTATGATGACGAAATACATGATCCCAGAAGTAGCCGGAGTGGTGTGGTTAACAGAAGGAGTGAGAAGATGTGGCCGAGGGAGAGAAGTGCAAGTAGAGAGAGGAGCTTGTCTCCACGATCAGACAGGCGGTCAGTGGCTTCCAGCCAGCCCGCCAAACCTACCAAAGTCACCTTGGTGAAATCCCGGAAAAATGAAGGTATTCTCTGCCAACTCTTGGTGTTATTGAAAATTTAAAACAGTTTTAATGAGAAGTACAGGTGCTGACTCTTCATGTCTTTGCCTTGTTAGTGTTTGTGTTCTATTGCTGTAAGTCAAATCCTGTTACAGCAGGCTTCAGGGGCTGTTCATTTTCTCTATTGGAACAGGTAGGACTTCAAGGGAATTGTCCAGTAGCTGGCTTTTGGGTTTGTTGTTGTGATGAGACAGCCAGATATAAATTATGCTAACAAGAAATGTCACACTATCACCAAATTGAAATTCAGTGTTTTTCTCAACTGTTAGTAGTATAATCACGGAGAGAAATCCTGGGACTTTGTTGTTGTTGTTGTTGTTGTTATTGTTACAAGGTCTGGCTCTGTTACCCAGGCTGGAGTGCAGTGGCCCATGATTCAGCTCACTGCAACCTCTGCCTCCTGGGCTCAAGCAATCCTCCCACCTCAGCCTCCCTAGTAACTGGGATTGCAAGTGCACACCACCATGTCCAGCTGATTTTTTAGTTTCGGGTAGAGACAGGGTTTTGCCATGTTGCCCAGGCTAGTCTCAAACTTAATCCCCCTGAGCTCAAGCAATCCACCTGTCTTGGCCTTCCACAGTGCTGGGATTATAGGTGGGAAGCCACTGCACCCTCCTGGGACTTCTTCCCCCTCACTCCAGACTGTTTTTTTTAAATGGAGGAATTAAACGAAAAGAACCCCTTATAACACATTTCTCTATAATTCAGGATTTCTTTGAAGTTTCTGAAACTGAAGCTCAGCTGCTTTCCCTCATACTTACTAAATTTGATGAAAAATGAATCTGACTGTGGCTTCCTCTTTCTTTGGGCATGCATGGCTGATTATTTTGATATAAAGGGCATTACAGTAGGAATATTACCAAGCCTTACTTTGATCTGCCTTAACGCTTGGCAGATCTCCTAGGTAGTACTCCCCACCCCGACTCTAGAGCAAACTTCTCAGTGAAGTTCTCGACATTTGCTGTTTTTCCTTCGTTTCACCCTTACTTCTCAACCCTCTGATCTAGTATCTTTCCCCGTCTTCCCCCAAAAATGTTCACACTAAATCTAATAGAAGTTTTTCAGTCTCTAGCTTCCTTGTCTTTTCAGTATCATCTCGCATGGTTAACCACTCCTTATTGTTAAAAATAAAGTCGTCTTTTGGTAATGCTGCATCTTTCTGGTATGTGACCCCCCACCTTTTTTTCTGTATCTTTTGCAAACTCATCCTCCTCACCCTGCCCTTTATAACTAACATTCTGTCAGTTTCTCTCATAGAATCTTTTTTTCCACTTAATATTTTTTTTTCTTTTCCTCAGGTTGAATAACAATTTCTTTAGGCAATCTCATCTGTTCCTGTTTCCAGTCACTGCGGGTGATGGCAGAACTTCTTTCTCCAGCCCAAATCTATACACTCTTACGTTCTAGCTGTGAGGCGTATTCACTTAGACGTTCCTGTTGGTCCCTGAAACACAGCACGTCTCAAATGAAACACATCTCTCTTAAACTTTTTCTTTGTGTTTCTCATGAAGTATTCTGTTGAGTGTGTTCCTGTTTATCCAGGCCATTCCCAGATGCCATGGTAGTTACCCTTGACATCTCTTTTTTCCCTTGCATGGTGAATGTCCTCACTTCGCAGTACCACTCTTACACATCCCACTCTTTCTCCACTGCCTCCACCCTTTTCCAGGCCACTGTCATCTCTTACATAGACTCATTTGGTGTCTCGGGTTGTCTCTTGGATCCCTTTAATTTGATTCCACAGATTTCTTCATAGATGAAGGATCCTGTGTGACACTTCTTAGTCTTTAGCCCCTTCTCCATTAATTCTCAGTTTCAGGTACTCTAGACTTATGACTTCATTAAATCCACCAGGTTTTTTTCTTCATAACTCGGTGCATTTGTTTTGAACTGTTCAGCCAGCACTCACCCCGTACGTCCCCTCCCACACAAACCCTTCAGATTTAGTTTTAATCTTTTTTAAAGTCTTACCTGTAGTATTTCTTCCTCAGGGAGGCCTTCTCCGATCCCCTAGTAGATGCAGAACCTTGTGTTTCTGCTCTCTGAACTCTTCGCATTTGCAGTTGCTATGCTATCATCCTTTTTTTTCACTGACTCTGTAAACTTCCAGAGTGCAGGAACTATCTCATTTGCCGCTTTCTCCCTTATTCCTGGTACATGGTACCTACTTGATATGTACCCCCAAGAAATATTTAGAATGAATGAATAAACTAATGTACAAGGAATATTTTGGGTCATCTGTGTAATGGTCATTTATATGTATTTAATCTTGAAGAAGTCTTTTAACCACATCCTTCTGTGACGTAATGACCATATGGTTGACTGCCTTACTCCTTGCTTATATCTCCTAATAGGCCATTTTCTTTACCCTGATTCTGTTTCTGCCTGTGAATCTCCTTTGAATGTTTTTGTTTGTTTGTTTTTGAGACAGAGTCTTGCTCTGTCTCCAGGTGCCAGGATGGAGTGCAGTGGAACAACCTCAGCTCACTGCAATCTCCGCCTCCTGGGATCAAGCAATTCTCCTGCCTCAACCTCCTGAGTAGCTGGGACTACAGACGCACACCACCACACCCAGCTAATTTTTGTGTTTTTTAGTAGAGATGGGGTTTTGCCATGTTGGCCAGGATGGTCTCAATCTCTTGACCTTGTGATCCGCCCACCTCAGCCTCCCAAAGTGCTGGGATTGCAGGCATAAGCCATTGCACCCGACCTGAATGTTTTAAGTTAAAGTGTAACTCTGATGTAATTTTTAGACACTTAGGTAGTAGGTCTGCTAATTTATTCAGTGTTAAAAACAATTTTCTGTTTTCCATCTTGGTTTTTAGTTTGTTTTTTTTTTTTTGAGACGGAGTTTCGCTCTTGTTACCCAGGCTGGAGTGCAATGGCGGGATCTCAGCTCACCAAAACCTCTGCCTCCTGGGTTCAGGCAATTCTCCTGCCTCAGCCTCCTGAGTAGCTGGGATTACAGGCATGTACTGCCATGCCCAGCCAACTTTTTGTATTTTTAGTAGAGATGGGGTTTCACCATGTTGACCAGGATGGTCTCGATCTCTTGACCTCGTGATCCACTGGCCTCGGCCTCTCAAAGTGCTGGGATTACAGGCGTGAGCCACCGCGCCCCACCGGGTTTTAGTTTTTGTTTTTAGTGCAGTAAGACTCTCCACAGAACCAGGGCCAGTCCTTAGTGTATTGATAGATGTAGTCATTGGTCTTTTTCTTAAAATGTATTTTTCTGCAGCTGTTCCAAGGACCTGGGCAGTTCTCTGGACTCTGCTAGTAATTTCTTCAACTTTCACCGTATCATTACCCACAGACAGAATCAAAGTCCTCACTCTTGGACACTTCGTTGGTTGTTTAAAGGAGAGGACTGGCATTACGTGTCCTGCCCACATCAGCCTGGCTGGTTGCAAGCCTTTGTACTCAGTGTATGCTACGATGTATGTCTCTCCAGTGGCAGAGGGGTGTGAAATCAGAAAATTTTTGGTCTTGGAGCTGTGAAAAATAGAATAGTGTATGCATGATAACAGCCATCAATAAAATAGTCAATCTTTTCAAAGTTTTTCAAACCTCTAGCAGTTTACTCTTTAGAATTCTATTTCTAGCCAGGCATAGTGTGACACATGTTTCTTATTCCAAGCTACTCTGGAGCCTGAGGCAGGAGGGTTGTTTGACCCCAGGAATTTAAGTCCAGCAACATAGTAAGACCCTGTCTCTGAAAGAAAATTCTATTCCTTAAGCATTCTGAAGAGCTAGTGTATCAATGCTTGGTCAGAAAGAAATAGTGTCTTCTTGGGGCTTTTCTCCTTTTCAGTAATACGGGAGCGCAGGGCATCCGTCCTTCATTTGAACAATGCATTTACACTTCGCCTTCATGGAGACATTGCAGACTTGCTGATCAGAGGGAATGTCTTATTTGCAGAGTGGCCAAGAAAATTTCTTTTTCTTGATTGTACTTAAAAACTCTATGCAGTGGTTATTAGTTTAGTTGTATACTTGTAAAATCTATTTAGGTGTCTCAGCATGTAACACTAAAAACATTTAATAATATTATTTCAGAATATGGTCTTCGATTGGCAAGCCATATATTTGTTAAGGAAATTTCACAAGATAGTTTGGCAGCAAGAGATGGCAATATTCAAGAAGGTGATGTTGTATTGAAGGTATAGTCATATTCTTATATTTTAATGAACTGAAATAGAAAACAAGTTCTAGAGTTACCATGTAGTTTGTGCTCTTGCTTGAAGTAATTTTGCCAAAGAGAATTAAAAATCAGTGTTTGGGGGAGAGGGATATAAATGGCCTTTATGCATTATTACGTATTAACACTGATACTTTAGGTTTCACAGTGTCATCCTAAGGTAAATGTCATTCACCAGTAGTACTAGTTTGTAGATAGGTGTGTCTGTTCTTACACATTAAGAAGTTTTGATAATTGCTTCCAGATATCTTTGAAATATTTGTTTGTTTATAAGTAATAGAAAGTGACAGGCTTTCAGGAAGGAGTTAGGGGATGCTAATTTGAGTTTTTCTCACAGCAACAGTGCAGTAAAGATTTTATCTCAGAAAGATGGAATACTCTGATAGTTTAGAAAAGTATAAAGAGACTATTTTGGTTCTTATAGCAAAAAATGGTTTGGATATTCCTGTTTATAGCAAACTAAGTTAACATTTGTATTTTACCATTTACTTTTAACCTGTAATTTATTTTCTGTTGCAGATAAATGGTACTGTGACAGAAAATATGTCATTGACAGATGCAAAGACATTGATAGAGAGGTCTAAAGGCAAATTAAAAATGGTAGTTCAGAGAGATGAACGCGCTACACTGTTGAATGTCCCTGATCTTTCTGACAGCATCCACTCTGCTAATGCCTCCGAGAGAGACGGTGAGTGTGATTCTGTTTGAAGGTTCCCTCTAAGTGACCTAGTTTCTTAAAATACTAGGGAGATTAGATATCTTTGAATGAAATGAGAATTTTCTACAAGCCAAATACCTTCAGAATCTGAGATACACATTTATATATACATACATACACACATATATGTATTTTTTTTCCCTGTAGACAACTCACCACTATTGATTTGCTCACTGGCTGATGAAATTAATGCTTAACTTTTCCATTTTATATGTAATTATACTTACTAGCTTATCTTCATTATCACTAGAGTACCTTATACTGACTGTAGTTATTTTTGTGGCAGAGTAAGTAGCACTCTTTTGTTTGTTTAACAGACATTTCAGAAATTCAGTCACTAGCATCAGATCATTCTGGTCGGTCACATGATAGGCCTCCCCGCCGCAGCCGGTCACGATCTCCTGACCAGCGGTCAGAGCCTTCTGATCATTCCAGACACTCTCCACAGCAGGCGAGCAATGACAGGTAAGAACACTCTACCTTTTAAAATACAGAGATTTTGTTTGCTTGATACCAGTATCTGAAATTGCTTACAAATGCAATTAAAAGATGGATTTCTTTTGATTATTCAAGATTAAGTCTATCTTTCTCAATTTAGACATTTTAAAATCTAAAATAACAGCAAACTTTTCCTTAAAGGGCCAGATACTAAACACACGTCAGTCATGCAAGCAATACAGTCCTTGTCACTGCAAAAGCAACCATAGACAATATGTAAATGAAAGGGGTGTGACTGTGTTCCCATAAAGTTTTATTTACAAAAACAGTTGATCCACAGCTGCAGTTTGCCATACTATTGCATTAGAAGATGCTAGCAAGCTTTAGGAATCTACTACTTGGGAAAGTTAACTATAGAAGTCCTTTAATAAACACATTAACCTGGACTTTTAAAAATACAGTAGTGTTGGCTGGGCGTGGTGGCTCAGGCCTATAATCCCAACACTTTGGGTGACCAAGGCTGGCAGATCACTTGAGGCCAGGAGATGAAGACCAGCGTGGCCAACATGGTAAAACCTTGTCTCTACTCAAAAAACACAAAAATTAGCCAGGTGTGTTGGGACACTCTTGTAATCCCAACTACTCAGGAAGCTGAGACTGGAGAATTGCTTGAACCGAGGAAGTGGAGATTGCAGTGAACTGAGATTGCATCACTGCACTCCAGCCTTGACAGAGCAGGACTCTTTCTCAAAAACAAAACAAAACACTAGTATTTATGCCAAAGGATCTTCTGATATATTTACTCAGGTAGTATGTGACCTACCTGAGTTTGTCTTTCTTTAGAGTCATGTATACATTTGAGAATTTGAAGAAAATTATGGTTCTTCCCTCCAGAAAAATGCACGTGTGCACATGCACACAGCAATTTGCGTACAATTTCTGGAGATTCATTCCTAAGGCTCTGTAGGCCACCAGCTGACCCATGGTTAACTGCAGTCCCAATGAAGATCACTTGAAACATGAGTCCAGAGCTGAAGAGACACTTCAGAAGAAAAGGGAACCCATATATATTGATGGGAATGTAAATTGATAGGGTCATTCTGGAAAGCAATGTGGAGGTTCCTCAAAAAATTAAAACTAGAACTACCACATGATCCATCTCCACTTCGGGGTACATAACGCAAAGGAAATGAAATCACTGTGTCAAAGAGAGATCTGCACTCCTATGTTTGTTGCAGCATTATTCACAGTAGCTAAGATACGGAGTCAACCTAAATGTCCATCAACAGTTGAGTGGATAAAGAAAATGTGGTGTATGTTTTTACACACAATGAAGTATGATTCAGCCTTTAAAAAGAAGGAAATCCGGCCATTTGGAACAACATGGATGACCCTGGAGGGGATTGTGCTAAGTAAAATAACCAGACACAGAAAGACAAACACTGCATGACCTCACTTACTGTGCAACCTAAGCAAGTTGAACTCTGACACAGACAGTAGAACTGGGGTTGGGGCAGGGAGGAGTGGGGAGATGTTGGTTAAAGGGCACACAGTTTTAATTATAAGGTAAATAAGTTCTGGAGACCTAATTTACAGTGTGTAACTGGAGTTAATAATGTATACTTGAAATTTGCTAAGAGAGTAGATCTTAAGGTATTCTTTTGAATACCTTAAGAAAATAAGAAAAATTCAAAAGAAAAATTCTTTTGAATACACCTTAAGAAAAGTATGTGAGGTATGGATGTGTTAATTAACCTGGTTGGGGTCATCATTTGAATATGTATATCAAAGCAAATATCACTTTTGTATACCTTTCATAGATACTATCTTTGTTTGTCAATTAGACCTCAGAGCTGGAATGAAAAAGTAAATTTGGGTCTAGATCTGAAGCGATTCTTTAGGATTAGAGTTGTTGAATTGGTACTTAACTTGCATAGAGGTGTTAGCTGAAGCCATAGAAGTCAATAACAGTTCTTCAAGAGAAACGATTTGGAAAGAAGGCCCAGAACTGGGAGGACTGGCTAACAGGGAGCACATTCTTCTAGGAAGGTGAAGAGGCAAGGGGAAAGTAAGAGGGGAGGAGTGCCTCGCCAGGAGAGAGCTTTTTTTTAAAGTTTGTAAAAACCATAGTGACACAGTAGTTAAAACTGTATATTCCAGAGAAGGTTAGCATGGCCCCTGCACAAGGATGACACACAAATTCATGAAGTGGCCCATATTTAAACAAACTGTATTCACAAAAGTGTTTGGCATTCTACTAAAATGGGAACTAGTAAGAGGGTAACTTGTAAGAGCTATGAATATGGTTGCTAATGTTGTATCCAGTGTAGTTTTAATATATTTGTGAAGCTGATTATTTCTAAGTTTCAAACTTGGATTTCTAAATTATAAGAACCTTTGTGTTTAAGAATGTAATGATTTTTTAAAGGAATATTATGGCATGTTACATGTAAAGTTGGCTAATCTTATAACTGATGATGATTTTTAATTGCTGTAGTTCTAAAAATCTTCCTGACACAGCACAGATGTTGTCAGGAAAAGGATTGCTGCTGAAACACTTGCATGCACAGTGATACAACACCTTTCATGACTCATGGGAGCAGCTGCAATTTTAACATCCCTGACTCAGCTAGAAACCAGGCTTATCTCAAGTAATTTGGATATGATTTCTCCTTTTAAATAAAACAATCTTAATTAAAATCTCAAATGTTTGGCCGTTAGTTTGGATTGTAAACAAATTCTAAATCATAGAAAATTATTTTTGGTATCTACTTTGTTCATTTAGAATTCTTCAACATTTAGAATCTGTAGCCTTAACTTAAAAAAGTTGAGGGGTTTTTCCCCCTAAAATTACTATTTTTGTATTATGTTGTGATGTTTTATTTCTCCTATGAATCTTAAGTATTGGTAGTACCAGTAATATGGGAGCTTTTAAAAATACAGACTTCCGCGGTTGCTTTCAGCTTATCTGAGACTGAGGCAGTTTGACCCTCAAACAGCCTCGGGGTTAGAGGGACCAACACCTTCTCCCACTCACAACACACAGTCAGAAATCCACCTGTGATTTTTCATTGGATGAGATCCAAGATGGCTGATTGCTAACAGTTCGGGATTGTAGCTCCCAGCGAAAGTGCAGAGAACAAGAGGACGCCACACTTTCAGACGAATTTTCATCGCTCACGGACCAGAAGATCCCCAGTGGAGGGGCCCCATGGGTCGCAAGCGCAACTCTTGTGGCCGGCGCAGCGGTTTTGCTGGCGCCTCAGCGTGGCAGCTCTTCGTGAAGAGTAAACGGAAGGAGATTCCTGGGCAGAAGAGCACCATCAGTCTTATCGCTGCTGTTTTGGCCGGCACAGTGGGTTGCTCGGGTTCCAGCGCTGGTAATCAATAAACTGGGCGTCCACTCAGAAACCCAACTAGAAAGGCAGTAATTGTAGAGACAACAGATGGATTAATTTATAACAAAGGGAAGAAACCAGCCTAAAAAGGCTGAGAATACCCAAAATCAGAACCCCTGTCCCTCTACAGTGGATTACAGTTCCTCTACAGTGGATTACAGTTCCTCATCAGCAACTGAATAAGCCCTGTTGGGAAAGGACTGTGTGCCATTATCAGAAGTAGGCTTCAGAAGGTGGATGATAAGAAACTTCTGGGAGTTAAAAGAACTTGTTCTAACCCAATGTAAAGAAACTGATAACTTTGAAAAAAGGTTTTGACGAAATGCTAACAAGAATAGACAATATAGAGAGGAATATAAATGAACTAACAGAGTTGAAAAAAACAACACAGAAACTTAGCGAAATATGCACAAGTTTGAATGGCCGAATTGATCAAGCAGAAGAAAGGATATCAGAGGTCGAAGACCTACTTAATGAAATAAAACGAGAAGACAAGAATAGAGAAAAAAGGATAAAAAGGAATGAGCAAAGTCTCCAAGAAATATGGGACTATGTGAAAAGACCTAATTTATGTTTGATAGGTGTACCTGAATATGATGAAGAGAATGAATCTAAGCTGGAAAATACTCTTCAGGATATTATTCAGGAAAACTTTTCGAATCTAGCAAAGCAGGACAATATTCAACCCCAGGTAATACAGAGAACACCACAGAGATATTCCTCAAGAAGAGCAACCCCAAGGCACATAATCGTTAGATTCACCAGGGTTGAAACGAAGGAGAAAATACTAAGGGCAGCCAGAGAGAAAGGTCAGGGCACCCACAAAGGGAATCCTATTAGAATTACAGCAGATCTCTCAGCAGAAACCCTACAAGCCAGAAGAGAATGGGGGCCGATATTCAACATCCTTAAAGAACAGAACTTTCAGCCCAGAATTTCATATCCTGCCAAACTAAGCTTCACAATTGAAGGAAAACTAAAATCTTCTATGAACAAGCAAATACTCAGAGATTTTATTACCACCAGGCCGGCTTTACAAGAGCTTCTGAAAGAAGCATTATACATAAAAAGGAACAACCAGTATTAGCCTTTCTAAAAATATACCAAAAAGTAAAGAGCATCAACATAAAGAAGAATTTACATCAATGAATGGATAAAATAGCCAGTTAACATTAAATGGCAGTAACCCTAAATTTAAGTTGACTAAATCCCCCAATCAAAAGATACAGCCAAAACCTAACGGTATGCTACATCCAGACCCATTTCACATCCAAAGATACACAAAGACTTAAAACAAAGGGTTGGAGAAAGATCTACCAACCAATTGGAGAGCAAAAATAAATAAATAAATAAAAAGCAGGAGTTGCAGTTCTTGCATCTGATAATATAGATTTCAAAGCAACAGAGATATAGTGGTAAAAGGATCAATGCAACAATAAGAGCTAACGATCCTAACACCCAGATACGTAAGACTCTAAGAGATTTAGACTCAACGAGACAGAAAATTAATAAGGATATCCAGGACTTGAACTCAGATCCGGAACAGGTAAACTCAATAAATGTTTATAGAGCTCTCCATTTTAAATACACAAAATATACATTCTCCACCTTAAATACACAAAATATTGATCGGCCATTATTAATACCCATTTTTAGAATAAACCTATATTCCCGTTCTCTCTCCCTCATTTTCTTCCTCTTTCTTCCTCTCCTTCACTCCTTTTTTCTTTCTTAAAAAAAAAACAAAACAGTAGGACTGTTTCACTTTCTAATAATTCATCTGTTCACTGGAGAAGCACTTTTAATTTCTTCAAGAACTTTTCCTTTGCATTCACAACTTGGCTCACTGCTCCAGCTCAAGAAGCCTAACTTTCAGCCTATCTGAAAGCCTTTCAACAGCCTTCCTCACCAAGCGTCATCATTTCCACTTTTGATTTAAAGTGAGAGATGTTGGACCCTAGGAAAAAAAGAAAAAAGAAAGAAATCCACCCATGATTTTTAACTTCCCGGAAGCTTCACTAGTAACAGCCTATTGTTGACTGGAGGCTTACTGATACCATAAACAGTACAAAGATTTTAGGTTAGATGTATTGTATACTGTATGCTTTTAAAGTAAGCTAAAGAAAAAGTTAATCTAAAAAATCATGAGAGAAAATACGTTTACTGTTTATTAAGTGGAAGTGGACCATCGTAAAGGTCTTCATCCTCGTTTTTCTTCATCCGTCATTTGCTTCATTCTTGTTTTCACATTTAGTCATCTGAGGAAGAGGGAGGGGTTGGTCTTTCTGTGTCGTGGGTGGCAGAGATGGAAGAAAATTCGAGTGTAAGTGGACACACACAGTTCAATCCCGTGCTCTTCAAGGATCAACTGTACTTTTTTTTTCCTTTTTTGAGCTCCTGGTATTTTTCTCTTCAGTACTAACTGTGGAAAGTACTGATTAGAAAGTATAGCATATAAAATCAAATATAGTACTTCAAGCACAGAAGGAAAAACTCTTCAGGTTCTTTTCATATTTTTGTGGTGAGAATTTAATGCCTGAAAATTTAGTAATCTGCCTACAGACAAGATATAAATAGTCCCAGTTGCTTAAAGGTTTCATTTCCACCCTAAAGTTTAATCTTCAAATCCTGTAACTGTGGAGTTTTAATTTAGAGCATGCCCTGCATTTTGAGAAATAACTTACATACATTTTAAGAGTAAAATGCTAGTGTTAAAAAAAAAAAAACACTATCTGACTTCCATATAGTCTTTTACTTTTTTACTTAATTTTGGCTGTATAAGTATCTTTTTATTTTACAAATTGTATTTAAATTATCTTTAAAGAAGTGATACCAAAATGTCTTGGTCTCTGTGAGAAAAGTTTCACTTGAGTGTAAAAGGAAGTCTATCATGGCAAACATCAGCCTTGCCCTATTCTCTTCCTAGATTGCTGAATATTTTTGTATATTTTTAGGATGTGTGATTATCTGCTGAGAATAATAACCTCTTCATCTTCCATTTTGTTAGAAGCAGTAGAATATAGTGATTTCTTAGGACTTTGGAGCCAGTCTCCTGCATTCAAGTCCCAGTCTGCCATTGGTAACTTGCATAACCTTGAAACCTCTGTGTTTCAGCATCCCCGTCTGCAGTGAAGCAGGCAGATCATATGTTATAGAATGGTGAGAAATTAGTTATTACAGTACCTGGTGCACATGTTTGCTACTGTAATTGTTGTGGTGATTCATAGTAGTAATAATAGTATCATCAGTTAGAATTTCCAAATGTGCTTTCTCATCTGCTCTGAGATTTCCTCATTCTGTATTTAAGCAAACTAAAATTGAAAGGTTGTGATAAAGTCCACAGTTACATTGTTGACATGGGATTGGGGCCAGGATTAAAACTGTTGGCTTTTTGACCCAAATCTTTGACCTTACTGGTGTAGAGAAAGAAATTTTGTAGCTTAATTACTACTTAATCTTCAGGAAACTAAAATCCACAAGAGTTCTATTGTTGTCATGACCTACTTATGTTCCTCTGTGTGATATTCTTAGAGAGCAAACATATGGAGAGAATTCTAAGAAAAACACACACAAGCTTGTTCTTCATTATAATTAGATGAACAAAGTACCCTCACTGTTGTCTAGAACTGGAGTTGGCAGACTGCGGCCTGTGGGCTAAATCCAGCTTCCTAGTTTTATAAAGTTTTATTGGAAACCCATTCCACAGCGGCATAATTGAGACGTTATAAGAGAGACTATATGGCCGAGGGAGTCAATTACAGAAAGTTTCCAAATGCTTGGTCTGAAATGTTAAAACAGTTTTGCTTTGTTTTTAAATTCAAAGACATTAGGGAAAATTATTACAGTTGTTTTCTTATATCTTGATGCTTGTTGCTGAGCTTGTTTGCTTTGTTTTGAATTTTACTTAGTATTGTTGCAGAGCCCACTGTGGGTCAAGACTTGCACTGTAGGAGCTGGGAATACTGCGCGAGGCCACAGTCAATAGTGGCACTGCTTCTTCATGATACTGAGTGGGTATCACTGAAAAGATTATTTCACTGATGGATCTTCCTGTAGTCCCTGCATAACCAGAGAGTATTTGATTTGCAGGGTATGATTTAAGCCTCTGCTTGGTCACATTGCACTGTTCCTCATTTTTACAGCTATTGTAACAGATCCATTTTGTTTCCCTCTAGACCAACAGCAGATGTTTACCTTTTTTGTGCTATAAATTTTTATAAAAGTGATTATGATTAGTCATAAGCAGGCCCATTATTAAAAAGATTCTATTACAGTAAAAGAGCAGACTAACAGGATAAAATTGAATTGTGGAAAACTTGAATTATTAAGATTTACATTTTTCATTCTACCCATTTACATTTTGTTACACTCATTCCCTGAAACGGACAGAGATCGTCTAAGGCCTAAACTGTTTTCTAAAGTGTTTAGGGAATGTGTTCTTATAAACAGAAATCAGTCCAGTTTATATTTAGCAAATTCATTTTATAAAAATGATTGCTTCTGAGGTGAAAAGCAGTGTTTTGAGAAGGTCGAAACTTTGTAACAGTTATTTACTCTTTATTCATTGTCCTCCTGAGAAATGCCTCTACTAAATTCTAAATTAAACATGTGTCAGCATTGATATAGCAAATAATTGATAGTAAAACTGAATTTTTTGAATCAAGTTTTTAGCCTAAATTCATGTTTGGCCAAGTTAAGATCATATATTTGGGATCAGATTTATACAATCCACTCCATATTATGAGTTTTCTAAGAGTGCTGAGTAAGTCCAAATACACATGCAGGTATAGCATATGATGTGTGGTCATGTGTCACTTGATGGGGATACCATCTGCGAAATGCATCCTTGAGTGAACATCATAGAGTGTACTTAAGACAAACCTAGGTGGTAGAGTCTGCTACACCACCAGGGTATACGGTACAGGCTGATGCTCATAGGCTACAACAGACCTGTACAGCATGTTGCTGTAGTGAATACTGTAGGCAGTTGTAACAACAGTTAGCATTTATGTATCTTAAACACAGGAAAGGACAGTAAAACTACAATATTTTAATCTTGTGGGACCACCTTTGTCTGTGGGGTCCATTGTTGACTAAAATGTCCTTGTGTGGTCTTAGCTTTTAAATTAAAAGATCTAGTTTTTTTATTTACACAATTTTTCCTCTTACCTTTTTATAATTGTTTTCTTCAGCATTTGAGAACTATAAATATTCTTTCATCTTATTGTATATAGTTTATGTCACATATTGCTTAATTTTCTCTGGAACTTACATACAGGTTGAGCTTAGCTAATCTGAAAATGCAAAATCCCAAATGCTCCAGAATCCAAAACTTGAGTGCCGACATGACACTCAAGGAAAATGCATTTCAGATTTCACATTTTCAGATTAGGGCTGCTCAATGGGTAACCAGCGTGATGCACATATTCCAAAATCTGAAATCCAAAACAGTTCTGGTCCCAAGCATTTCGGGCAAGGGATGCTTAAGCTGTGTAGCTTTGCCAGTAGGCTAAAAATTATTGTTGAAACATCCTAATATTGATGAGCCTTTTTTTTTTTTTCTATTTCACATGTGGAGAGGTAACCATCTTCTGACTAGTGAATTTCTTTTTTTGTTGTTGTTGTTTTTTAACTTTTAGGTTTAGGGGTACATGTGCAGGTTTGTTACACAGGTAACCATGTGTCATTGGGGTTTGTTGTACATCTTATTCCATCACCCAGGTATTAAACCCAGTATTCAATAGTTATCTTTTCTGTTGTAGTCCCTCCTCCCACCCTCCCCCCTAAAGTAGACCCCAGTGTCTATTGCTCTTCTTCTTTGTGTTCATAAGTTCTTATCGTTTAGCTCCCACTTATAAGTGAGAACATGCAGTATATGGTTTTCTGTTCCCACGTTAGTTTGCCAAGGGTAATGGCGTCCAGCTTCACTTACGTTCTGGCAGAAGACATGATCTTGTTCTTTTTTTATGGCTGCATAGTATTCCATGGTGTATATGTGCCACATTTTCTTTATCCATTCTATCGTTGGTTGGTATATAGGGTGATTCCATGTCTTTGTTATTGTGAATAATGCTGTGAACATTCGTGTGCATATGTCTTTATGATAGAATGATTTATATTCCTCTGGGTATATACCCTGACTGGTGAATTTCAGATTTTATTTACTGATCATTGGTGTTAGTCTTTTGTCTAAATAAAACAGATTTCATAACTCCAATTTGATAGGTGCTTTATTCTCAACAAGACTTACATATGTTGTTGGTAGTGAACATGGTGTTGATGCTACTATGTGTTCTTTTTTAGACACACCATAAGGTCCTTTACCTTTGTTTTTGTTTCCCTTTCATCTGTGAAAGATAGAAAGGGTGCCAGTTAGAAAGATATGATTCATTAAGTATCTCCATGGTTAATGAATCAATGAATTCTTTCCCATGGCTCCTGTACCTTTACACCATGACTGATGTGCTTGGTTCTGAGTGATCAACAGGCACCGCAGTGAATGTTCCTTCTGTAGTGAAGGTTGAAAGAGTTTACCAGCAGTGTGGATGCTGTCGTGCTCATTCTTTTGTCATATACTTACTGATGTCACATATATGTTACCAGTGCGTGATGATAAATGTCCTGAGCAATCCGAGGCAAGATCCCTGCCGTCATTTGAATGTAAAGCTTAGATCCAAATGAAGAAAGCAAATACATAAGTTTGAAAACATGAAAAAGTAATGCTGTAAAGAGAATCGGGGTAGTATGATAGTGAAGTGGGAGGGGACAGTGTGAGGTAACAGGCTTGGGGAAGAAGGCTTTTATGAGGTCACATCATTTTGAACTGGGGAAGACAGACCCTGGGAGGTGAAGATCATTCTGGAATAATGTAAAGCATTTACTGCTCCTGAGATGGAAACTCGACCTGTTGGAAGAGCAGGAATATAGCCCATGTGGCTGCATTACATGAAAAGCAAAGAGAAAGTGATTTGGAGATCCAAGAAGAGAATTTTTTCCATTAAAAAAAACTTGTTGGGCCGGGCGCAGTGGCTCATGCCTGTAATCTCAGCACTTTGGGAGGCTGAGGTGGGCAGATCATGAGGTCAGGAGTTCGAGACCAGCCTGGCCAACATGGCGAAACCCCGTCTCTACTAAAAATACAAAAATAAGTCGGGCATGGTGGCAAGCGCCTGTAATCCCAGTTACTCGGGAAGCTGAGGCAGGAGAATTGCTTGAATCCAGGAGGTGGAGGTCGCAGTAAGTCAAGATTGTGCCATTGCACTCCAGCCTGGGTGACGAGCAAGAATTCATCTCAAAAAAAAAAAAAAAAAAATTGGTTAGAGATAACATGAGGTTTTTTTTTAATGTTGTTTATTACTTGAAATGTTATTAAATGCTTTTTTGCTAATATGTTTTATCTAACATTTCAGAATGAGTAGAATACTGATAACATCCTGAACTTTTGTGAACTAACTTTTATCTTACTTAAGTTCATGGGAATTTTAGGTTACTTCATTGACGTTACAATCTGAGATTTTATTTTCAGTGTGCTTTCATGAGGGGCCAGAGGAGGGAAGATTTTAGTTGATAACATTTCTCTAGTTAATGGAAACCCCAGTGTTTCAGTGATTGCTGTTAGATTTTAGCACTTAAGAGAAGATTATAGATCAAATAGCAGAAAGGCAGGCTTAAATATTTACCATATATCCTCTATTTAAAAAGAAAAGTAGGGTGGGTGCGGTGGCTCACACCTGTAATCCCAGCACTTTGGGAGGCTGAGATGGGAGGATCACTTGAGGTCAGGAGTTCAAGACTAGCCTGGCCAGTATGATGAAACCTTGTCTCTACTAAAAATATAAAAAGTAGCCAGGCATGGTGGCATGCGCCTATAATCCCAGCTACTGGAAGGCTGAGGCAGGCGAATCACTTTAACCTGGGAGGCAGAGGTTGCAGAGATCACGCTACTGCACTCCAGCCTGGGTGACAGAGCGAGACTCTGTTTCAAAAAAAAAAAAAAAAGTATATTTAGCTGGGCATGCTGATGTACATCTGTGATCCCAGGTACTTAGGAGGCTGAGGTGGGAGAATTGCTTGCTTGAGCCCAGGAGGTTGAGGCTGCAGTGTGCCGTGATAACACTGCTGATCTCTAGCCTGGGTGACAGAACAAGGCCCTGTCTCAAATACTATGAAAATAAAAAGTAAAAGTATATACTGTATTTACTTCATCAGCTGAGACTTTTCTTCTACAAGTATAGTATTTAAAAAATGGCGAATTTAAAAATGGACTGTTCCACTTGTCTATATGTATAAAAATAGTAAATGTACAAAAAATCTCACTTGCAGATTTTTAAGATCTGAGACAATCCTCTTGTCTTTTAGAGAATCCTAATAAATAAGATTGACATTGGTCTCCTGCTATAAAATCTACCAAATAAACTACACAAAGTGCTATTTTACTCCTAAGTATTAGGTGGAGTACAGAATAATCGTTATGCCACCAGTAGAGTTCTCTTGGGCTTTCCTCAGTTGTTTCTTACTAAAAGTTGTCCATATCCATGAAAGTTACTTTTCAGCAGCAGATCTGTTTTTCTTCTAATGTGGATGGTCTAGATTAATAGATGTTGTTTGAGATAAGCGGGTACCCAATGAGCTCCACAAACACATATATCCAAATTAGTACCTAAAACCTGATCACAGTGAAATAGACTCAGGTTTTCTCAGAAGCATGCTCATGAACACATACCTGTTTTAGAAAATGGATTATATGTAAAGGACAGATTCACATTGTGGGAAATGAGCTTGCAAAATGACAAGGTAGCTTTAAGGGAATTACTTTCCTGCCTTCTCAGCATAATTCCTCAGCTTTTTCCCATTTTGTTCCCAGATACCAGCCCTGGATCTCTTGTTTTCTCATCCCTAAACTTCTCTAGGTACCAGGGCAGAGAGACAATTTTTTAATTGCTATGAAGGAGGAACTTCAGTGTGTAAATATTTGTTTCCAGATTAGAGGGTTGTAACATTCTAAGTATGAAACTGGAGTGTGCCTTCACTTTTCTTTCTCATATGCAATAGAGCCCTCCAGGCTGAAATTTTCCTGTCAATGGAAAAATACTTTGGAATACGGTTAACTTAAATTCCTAGCATATTTTTATTGTTAATTTCGGGTGAGATAATCCAATACCTTTTAAAGGGATTAGTATGTAGCTTTTGTTTTCAACCTAAACTATGTTGTTCTTGCCTTACCTTATGCAGTTAATGAACTTGTCAAAAGTATGTGTAAATCCGTTTTTGTAGGACAAGTATTTAATTTGTAATGGTGAGTTGGCTTTGTAAAAGGACATTCTACTAGAGTGAATGTTCAGCCCTCCATTTCTTTCCTGTATTAAGGTTATTTTTTAAAGAAGGCGCAGTGAGTTGATTGGAAAGGTGTTTGTGGAGCTAGAAGTATGAGGGAAGGCCGTGAAATAGCCACTTGCATATCTTACCAATCAGGAGGCAGCAGTTTCCATGAACAGAGAAAGCTGAATGTAAAGAAATTAAATATAACGGGAGTAATGAGGGATTGGCTAGTAAGAACTAAAGAGAGCTCGGAAGATTAAGAACCGCAGATAGAAGGAGCAGCTTCTCCCCTTGGTCCTGAGATAGAGTGCCAAAGGAAGAGGCTCCTACCCACCCATCCTCAGGGCTGAGAGCTCTAGCTCTTGCAAAGAGCACAACTGTGTCCCACTGAGTGGCCGAGAATATGCTGTGGTGTGGCACCAGACGAACTTCCACGGTGTTTGTACTCACATGTGCTGGGGAGACTTCATACTGTAGAACCATTCGAAGGAGTCTCTGGGGCAGGCTACTGGCCACTGAGTACTCTCACATGCTAGGCATTGCAGGAGCGTGCTGAGGGGACGCACCCTCTCGATGGTGTTTCCCCGGGACCCTGTACTGACCATACTGCCTGCCCACTGCCTATACTAAATGGCTCCAAACAGTTGTGATTTCACACCCAAAGTCCTTGAAACAGGGTGTTACTCATTGCTAATCTAATTGAGTGTGTGTTAATTGGCTGTGCTGGTCACACCTTTGATTGGGTTAAGACCTAAAGAAGGCTCTGTTTACAGTAAGTTCATTCGTATGAGTTATAAAAACTCTCTCAGATACTCCTTTCCAGTCCATTTTTGTCTAGCAGCTGTCTTGCCTAGAGCATTCAGCTAGCTCAGAGGCTCTAGGTAAGAAGGTCATTACCTTTAGATTGTTATGTGTAAGTTAATACAAAAAAACGAAACTGGTCTTACCCCTCTGGGGAAAAGCAGAAGTCCCCTTAAGAGGGTTTTGAGTACCTTAAATCGCCCAAAGTTTCCTTCTAGGCTACTAGGACCTAGAGTATGTAAACATGAATCTGACTTCAAATATCTGACTCCACGATATTTACAGAAAGCTTTCCTCATAATAGCAAAAAAAAAGTACACGTTTTTTAGGCTTAAATATTGAGAGCCATTAGGATAGAATTATGTGAGGAAGGGCCAGGCATGGTGGCTTGCACCTGTAATCCCAGCACTTTTGGAAGCCAAAGCGGGAGGATCATTTGAACCCAGAAATTTAGGCTCACCTGGAACTTAACTTTTTCTACAAAAAGTAGAAAAAGTTAGCAGGGTATGGTGGCATGCACTGTAGTCCAGTTACTCTTGGAGGCTGAGGTGGAAGGATGGCTTGAACCTGGGAAGTTGAGGCTGCAGTGGAGCATAATAGTGCCACTGCATTCCAGCCAGGACAACAGTGAGACCCTGACTCAAAAAAAAAAAAAAAAAGGAATTATGTGAGAAAGGTTTGGGGAAAATGCGATTCAGTATCACAACCTCACCAATTTCTTTCAATAATTGCCGCATTATTGACTAATTTCATGCGTAAATTCAGATTTTGTCTTGACCTTGTAGTCATATTTGCTTTTGACAGAACATCTTAATGTTTGGAAAAGTTGGTTGTTTTGTTTTGTGCTGTAACTCTAGATCTGCGTTGTCCAACACCGTAGCCACTAGCCACATGTGACTGCTGAACATTGGAAATGTGGCCAGTCCAAATCCAGTTGTATTGTTAGTGTGAAAGACATGTAGGATTTTGAAAACTTAATGCACAAAAGGTGTAAAATACCTCATTAATAACTTATATGATGAAACACTATTTTAGATACATTGAGTTAATAAAATTTATAAATTGATTTCACCTTATTAAACATGGATTCTAGAAAATTTTAAATTATATAATCAGGTCATTTTATAGTTCTCTTAAGCAGCACTGTTCTAGATCTTTATTATTGAATAATGCCTCCATCTTTTGGTAGATAATGGAAATGCACTAAAAAGAGCAGTACTTTTTCTCCTATTAATTGTATGAAAAATTGAATAGAATGGTATGAGTTTCATTGATTCATATGAAATGTTTTTGAAGACTAATTGCCTTTAAAGTTATATCACAGGACAAAAAGGTGTAATTAGCAATGGAGTAAACAAATTAGCCAAAGATAAAAATATTCCCAGGAGTTTTGTGTTATATATGGAGCAAGAGCCCTACTTGTAAAGCCAGTGACAATTGAGCCCCGAACTCCTTGGCGCAAGCAATTCTCCCACCTCAGCCTCTTAAATAGCTAGGACTGCAGGTTCAAGCCACAGTGCCTGGCTACATTCTACATTATTATTTTTTTTTAACAGAGTATGGAGCTTGCTATGTTGCCCAGCTGGTCACAAACTCCTGGGCTCAAGTAGTCCACTTGCCATGGCTTCCTGAAGTGCTGGAATTACAGACGTGAACCATTATACCTGTCTTTTCCTTTTTTAAGTATTCAATTCTTATATATGTTGTGTAGGTCAATATATAGTCAACATTTATTATTTGATCAAACTATATGAAATTGTTAACATTGAGCTGTTTGAACTAAAGAATTCTCATTTCATTTAGTTCAACCCAGTATTAAATCTTTTTCCCAATTATTTGCATGTACTTTGTTTTTATGTAATCACTTTTTTTGATATACTGTGGTTTCATTGAGTCTTACTTTAGAAGACTTTTACTGATTATATGAATGTTTAAACTTTTTTTTTGTTAGGACTTGAGTTCATCTGAAACCAGTTTATTTTTGCCATTGTTTGCATAGGGATCTAATTTTTCTACATTTGTGGACGGTTGTCTGAATACTATTTGTTAAATGTTATGTTTCTTCTCCAACAGTTTTGGAATGCTGCTTCCATAATAAACTTTGCTGTTGTAGATACAGTTCTTCATTTTCGATTTTATTACATTAATCTGTTTAGTTTTTTTGTGGTAATGCTACTGTAGTTTTAATTACTAGGTTTTTATAATATTTTGGTAACAGCAGGTTGTCATTGTTTTTGAAGTTGTATTGCCTCTTACACTGTTCTCTTACGGATGATTTCCAGAATTATTCTTATGCTCTCGATTTTTTATTTTAATGACGTATAGTCATCGGAGCAGAGATGAAGAGAGAATTTCTAAACCTGGGGCTGTCTCAACTCCTGTAAAGCATGCCGATGATCACACACCTAAAATGGTAGAAGAAGTTACAGTTGAAAGAAACGAGAAACAAACACCTGCTCTTCCAGGTAAGCATAACAAAACACTAAGTTCAAGAAACATTTGCAATTAGAATAAAGTAGTTGTTAGGGTTTACAGAAGATTTTAAACATACAATTACTATTATTCCTATCTGTTAATTTTTCTGCATATGACTTCCAGCGTTTTTCTTATGGGTAATAGTTGGTACAAACCAGTAGCCTTTCATGAATGTTTTACTTTCTAGATAGAAAGTATTTACCATTAACAACTTCTTGCAATTAATAAAGTTGTTTTGCCAGCACTGCTGTTTAAAAGAGAAATACGAGATTGGCTTCAAAAATTTAAAAACTAAAGTTATTTTGCTTTTTTGAAAGTATTTTCATTAACATTTTATTGAGTATACCTTTATTTATTCATTCTCTTTGGGTTTTTTTTGAGACAGAGTCTCACTTTCTCACCCAGCTGATGTGCAGTGGTGTGATCAGCTCACTGTAACCTCAGACCTCCTGGGCTCTAGCTGTGTTTTCACCTGATTCTCCCTTCTACAGGTGTGCACCACCACACCTGGCTGTTTTGGGCTTTCTGTTTTTTGGTTTTTGGTTTTTTTTCCTGGAGAGTTGGAGGGTTGCTCAGGTTGGTCTGCAACTCCTGGCCTCTTGTCTTCCTAGGGTGTTGGGATTTATAGGTGCAAGCCACTGCATCCGACCCAAGCATCCTTTTAAAGCTGCCTGTGAAGACAAAACATAAGAATCTGCAAGGTTCTAAGATCGGTTGCCTGGAAGGCCTGGAGTCTTCTGATGTTTCACTTCCTTTTCTCAGATCTTATGTCTTGCTCTGCTAGCTGATTGGTGATTTAAAAACAAATTTTATCATAATGAGGAAAGTTAGCTACTTTGGCAGTCTTAAATGTAGGGATTCTCTCTTCTCATATCTATTTTTTGTTATTTGTCCCTAGAGAACAGATTTTTCAAATTCTGATTGCTGGAATTATGGAAAACACAGGTGACTGTGTAACATGCCTACTTGTTATAAAGACTTCAGAATTTATTACTATGAAATGTACTCTAACATATATGGTAGATATCTTCCTGTTCAGGTTCTCTGAACTTTATGATTCATATATGTGGAGAGAGGAAGAGTGAGCAAGAAAGTCTTTTTATTTGGTTATTTCACTGGTTGCTTACATTATTCCATGTTTTTCTAAAGTGAGACCTACTCAGTTAATCCTTTTTTCTTAGAACCAAAGCCTGTGTATGCTCAAGTTGGGCAACCAGATGTGGATTTACCTGTCAGTCCATCTGATGGTGTCCTGCCTAATTCAACTCACGAAGACGGGATTCTTCGGTAATACAGTTTTAAAGTCGTATTGTTTTCTTTGTTCATTTTTAAGCATTGTTGTAAATATGGTTTACAGTCAAATTTCTACTCTTTAGGAATTTGACTGTAAACCATATTTCATATACTTTTTAAGATAGTACATACCACCTGGTACTGTGATTAGGTTTTTTATTTAACATTCTGTTACTTATATATGATAGTTAGAAATTAGAGAACAAAAGGAACTTTTTATATGCTTTCTCTCTCACCATTGTCTCCTGCCTAGTTGTTAAGTTAGAAATTAGAAAAACAAGAGAAGCTTCTATTCAGATATCAGAATTTCCACAGCTTTCTAATGGAGCATTAAAAAAAAATGTTTCTCAGTCTCAGCACTAGTGGCATTTTGGGCCAGGTGTTTATTGTGAGGGACTGTTCTGTGCATTGTGGTATGTTCACCAACATTCCTTGTCGCTAGATGCCAATAGCAGCCCCCCTTGTTGTGACAATTAGAATTATCTTTAGACATTGCCAGATGTTTCTTGGGGTGCAAAATCATGGTTGAGATTGGTTAAGAACCTGTTCTAGGTCAGTTAGCAACTCAAAAGTAACTTTTTGCTATCTTACACCTTTCATTACTTTATATTTTATACTTGGTGGAATTGAGATGTAAATTTTGTAAACAAATTTCATACCATCTTGTTCATCAAATTGGTTTTTTGTTTGGTTAGTTTTTTTTAACAGGGTCTTGCTCTTTCGCCCGCTGGAGTGCAGTGGTGCGATCTCAGCTCACTGCAACCTCTGCCTCGCAGGCTCAAGTGATTATCCCACCTCAGCCTTCCGAGTAGCTGGGACTAAAGGCGTATGCTACACCAGCCAAATTTTGTATTTTCAGTAGAGACAGGGTTTCTTCATGTTGCCAGACTGGTCTCAAACTCCTGGGCTCAAGCAGTCCACCTACCTCAGCCTCCCAAAGTGCTTTACAGATATGAGCCACCACACCCAGCCCAAATTAGTTTTTTGTTGCCACTGGTAAAAGGGACATGATATGAATAATTGAAAATTGGCACATTTCCTCAAGTGGGTTAGATCTAGACCCCCAATCTCATTTGTTTTCATTGCTAAGGAAAATTGGGTTGTTGTCTTAGACCCAGCTAGTTACAGAGAAATAGTTTCTGAAAGGGATGAGGCTTTCACAAGTTTAAAATTGTACAGTTTTAATATTAGGTAATTGATAATCAAACTTTTATAAATTTTGAAGGCATAATCCCCCTTTTCCAAATTGGCACATTTCCTCAAGTGGGTTAGATCTAGACCCCCAATCTCATTTGTTTTCATTGCTAAGGAAAATTGGGTTGTTGTCTTAGACCCAGCTAGTTACAGAGAAATAGTTTCTGAAAGGGATGAGGCTTTCACAGGTTTAAAATTGTACAGTTTTAATATTAGGTAATTGATAATCAAACTTTAATAAATTTTGAAGGCATAATCCCCCTTTTCCTTTCTTGGGAATTGGTTGAAAACTTTTGTAAGTCTTTAAGGTTTACGAAAGTGTAATGATAAGGTTCCAGAGACCTCCTTCACTGGGAGAACAAATACCAAAGAGGATTTGAGGACATGGGCAGGATTAGTAGCTGCACCAGGAAAGGTTTGGTTTTTCATGTAAAGCCAATGAATGGATTTGATGCAGAAGTTAGTGAGTCTGTTTTGCTATTGCAAGTAGTTAATATAATGCAGGCAGGACAAAGTATAAAATGTCAGTCCTCTAAGGATGTGACACTGTTGGTGAGATTGCACCTGAAACTCTCTTCTAACAGTGGTTTTCAAAAGTCAGATTTTACTAAAGAGTGGAGACTGTGCTCAACTGTTTTTGCTGCTTGAAGCACATTAGATTGGTCAGGGTTAGAAGAGGATTTCCGAAGACCTAGAGTCTTTTGGTTTTTTGTTTGTTGGTTTTTTAAAGAGAGAGGGACTCACTTTTATCAAGGCTGGAAGTATAATGGTGTGATCATTGCTCACTGTAACCTCAAACTCCTAGGCTCAAGGAATCCTTCCACCTCAGCCTTCTGAGGAGCTAGGACTACAGGAACAAGCCACGAAACATAACTAATTTTTTTTTATTTTTCTAATAGAGACAGGGTCTTGTTTTGATCAGCCTGGTCACAAACTCCTGGACTCAAGCAGTCCTCCTGCCTCAGCCTCCCAAAGTGCTGGGATTATAGGCTTGAGCTACCATACCCAGCTGAGACCTGGAGTCTTAAGGACTTTGAGGAAATGTTTAAAAGAGTTTTAAGTACAGTGGGTTTAGGAGAGGAGGCGATGAGAATGCTTTTGACCTGGTTGGGAAACTAGGGTACCACTACAAACGACTGAGGGGCTTGGACCATTTGTAGTAAAGCTAGTAAATAGTTTCATGAAGGGATCAAGGAAGGGATCAGATGAGCTCCCTCATCTGATTCTCAGCCTCTTACTTTTATGACTAGCCGATGTTAGTTCCAGGTGGTAACCCAATCAGGAGTGAATAAATAGTAAGTTCTGAAAGTGAAGGTGGTCTTTAGTTGGCTTAAAAAGACTAGAAATCTCTCCTCCCTCAACACATTCTTTTATTTATTTGACTCGTGTTTTTTTGTTATCTGTTAGTTTCTATTATATAATGAAATAAGAGTATAGAGGTTTTTTTCTACACTTCTTGTTAGAATAGGCAAAATAGTATATTTTCTTGACTAGGAATGTGAGACTACTTATGAATACCTAGATGGGAAATATAGAGGTTAATTTGTAATTACAGTCTGTTTCTGTTCAGTCAGTTTTTTTTTTTTTTTTTTTTTTCTTTTAAAGACAGGGTTTCACCGTGTTGGTCAGGCTGGTCTTGAACTCCCGACCTCAGGTGATCCTCCCACCTTGTCCTCCAAAGTGCTTGAATTACAGGCGTGAGCCACCACGCCCAGCCCAGTCAGTTCTTATAAGGCATCCTTTAGTATTTGTTTAAAGGAGTGTCACAAGGTTTCAATACCTCAGTGATGCCAGAGATAGGTGTTTATTCATTAATTTTTTTTCCATTCAGAGGACTAGAAAGGGACAGAGATTGGATGTGGTGCTAATCTAGAAAGGCTGAATGACTGTATGATTTGTATGGTAAAACTCAGAGGGGCAGCAGAGTAATTGAACTACTCTGTGAACTACTGAAAGAGGCCACTAACTGCAAATTTTTTTAAAAATCACTATTGCATGTAGAAATCACAATGCTTGGAACTTCATTTTGACTCCATTGTGTTAGGAAAATTAGCCAGTTTATACTTCAGTTTCTACCTTTATTTTAAAAAATTGAACTTTTCAGTTATTTAATAGAAATAATACGCGAAATGGGGTGGAAAAAATGGAAGTTTTTTTAGCCATTGGGAATATACCATGTATTCCCAAGACTCCTTGAGAGTTGAGAAAACATTGTTTTACAAAGTAATTTAGTTATGTAAAACAGTACTGTATACTAAATTTGAGTATTCCAAAATGTTAATCAGAACAGTTTTATTAAATCTGGTTTTAATTCTAATACTAAATTTTATTTAGTAAGTTAGTGGTATGTGGGAAGTTTTAGAAATGATGGTTCTTTATTTAACTCTGAATATAGTTTTCACTGTAGTAGTTTGCTATAACGTTTTAAGCTCTTCTTAATTTTTTCAAATGAAATATCTGTTTTAACAGGCCCAGCATGAAATTGGTAAAATTCAGAAAAGGAGATAGTGTGGGTTTGCGGCTGGCTGGTGGAAATGATGTCGGAATATTTGTAGCTGGCGTTCTAGAAGATAGCCCTGCAGCCAAGGAAGGCTTAGAGGAAGGTGATCAAATTCTCAGGGTATGTCAGTATTGCAACTTCTGTGGGTTAGAAAGTACTTGGATCACCAGAAAAAGGCATCAAACACAACAAGCTTACTATTGTAATTAGATGGTAATCTGTATGCAGCCTCTATTGAGCCAATTAAACTTTCACAGTCAAAATCCATCAGGTCTAGCTTATTCTGGACTTCTCACTTCCCATTCTTATATCTTGCTTTTGTTTACTGCTATATTATGTGTTGGTAAAGAATGTGACATTTCATTTCTATCACTGGTGTTCGTAGAAATACAAGAAAGTGAGTCTTACATCCCGATTATAATAGCCACCAGGTAGTCTTTGGAAGTTCAACTAAACATTCAGATTGGCAAGACTGCCATCCATGGCCCACAACTTGCTAGCAAGCACGTCCAGTGTTCGTCTCCCATGTGAGTCATCTTGAAGCAGGCCATACAACTTCTGGGACCTTCCTAACCCCAGATAATGGCTCAGGCACAGGGAGATGGAATTCACATCAAGGGCAAATGTGTAAGCTGCCCTGGCTTTTAAACTTCATACTCCACAAGAGACAGGATCAGTTACAAAAATCAGGAAAGCCCAGGTTAGATGCAGTTATTAATGGAGTCTATAGAGTCCTCCCTCCCTTCCCCATAAACAATGTCACCTAGTGACATAGTGCCATCTTTTAATCTGTATCCTATTTTTTTTTTTTTTTGAGACAAAGTCTTACTCCTGTTTCCCAGGGTGAAGTGCAATGGCGTGATCTCTGCTCACTGCAACCTCCGCCTCCTGGGTTCAGGTGACTCTCCTCCTTCAGCCTCCCGAGTAGCTGGGATTACAGGCATGCACCACCATGCCCAGATAATTTTTGTATTAGTAGAGTCGGGGTTTCACCATGTTAGCCAGGCTGGTCTCGAACCCCCGACCTCAGGTGATCCACCCGCCTCGGCCTCCCAAATTGTTGGAATTACAGGCATGAGCCACTGCGCCCAGCCTCTTTTTTAAATATCCACACCTCCATTTGATTTAATAGATTAAACCATATTCCATTTTAATCGGAAGATATCTGTCCATTATGAGCTCCTGCATTTTTTCTGCCTTTCCACCTCACAGTGTCTTTGCTGTGCCTCTCTATTCTGGTCTTTTTCTATATTCAGTCTGCCTCTTGCCATCGTCATGGATTCAGCCTCCTGTCTGCTCCAGAATCTTGCAGCTTTGTTCACTTTCTTTTTCTCTCTTTTCTGATTCTTCATCTGTCTTCCAGTGTCTTATTTGTTGTATTTTGCTGTTAAACTTGTTGAAGGATGTGGTTGAGGCTCTTGTCTGTTTTCTTTTCAGTCATTGTAGTTATACAATTTTACAGTCTGGCCTCTACCTTTAACCACTACTGAAGCTTAGTTTTCGGTAACCCATCATTGAGCCTCAACCCTCATTTTCCTTTATTTTTTTTTTTTTAGTAGTGTTTTGACTGTCTTCATCTTTTTTGAAGTACTTTCTTCCTTAGATTCCATAATACCGCCATTGTGGTACTCTGATTTATTATTATTATTATTATTCTTTTCCTGCCTTCTTTACTGATACTGTTAAAACCTGAGGAATGTTGGTAACTGCTTCTCTTGTTGCACAGTCTCCTTCTTGGGTTTGGTTGCTTAAGTGAGCAGTTCACAGTCAACATCTTTTCACTCTGAGTAATTTTCCTGAGCCCTGTCAGTCTGCCACCTGTGGCCATTTTCTCATTGAATCCTCCTCCTTTTCATTTCGAACTTGGCATGTCAAAAAGTCAAGGCATCATCATGACTTCAGACTTATTTCCATCTGATATTATATTGTGATTCTTTCTGATGATGTTTACATTGTTGTCAATCAAGTTATATCAAAAACATTTAAATACAACAAATATGATAACGTTCACTGTACCAAGGAAATCAAAGAGACCTGTTTTCTTACCCACCTCTTAATCCTATTTTGAAGTAATTATGGCATACATTTTTTTAAATGTTTGTTTTTTTTTTTTTCTTGAGTCAGCGCCTCTGTCACCCAGTCTGGAATGCAGTGGTGTGATCACGGCT
Source organism: Saguinus oedipus (assembly GCA_031835075.1). NCBI lineage: Eukaryota > Metazoa > Chordata > Mammalia > Primates > Cebidae > Saguinus > Saguinus oedipus. The sequence continues at coordinate 15,552,929 of CM063174.1, forward strand.
CACTGCAGCCTTAAACACCTGGGCTCAAACAATCCTCCCCTCAGCCTCCTGAATAGCTAGGACCACAGGCATGCACCACCATGCCTAGCAGATTTTTACATTTTTTCTAGAGACAGGCTTTTTCACCATGTAGCCCAGGCTGGTCTCAAACTCCTGGGTTCAAGCAGTCTACCTACCTTGACCCCCTGGAGTACTAGGATTACAGGCATGAGCCACCACACCTGGCTAAAAAGTGTTTCTCAATAGTTTGGTTTGGTTTTGTTTCATAAAAGTAAGTGGTGCATGTCAGTTGTTTTGGTTTCTTTTTGTGCTGTTGTTTTAATCTGGAAAACTTCCAAAAGGTGGAAAGAAGGAAACCTGTCTGTAATAGCCTGCACACAGTCACTGGTAACATTTTGATAAGTTATCGTTTTGGCATTAGGAGCTTCTAATAAAAGTAAATATTAACTTGGCAAACATGGAGACCGCATTGCACAGATGCCAGTACAGGGATGCCACAGTGCAAACTGTCTTTTTAATCCCGTTTTCTTTTGATTTTTTTTTTCAGTGACTTGTAAAAAGTTATCTTTTTTCATCTAAATTGGTTAAATTTTACAACAGATGATCTTTAATGTCAGGATACACTGTGAATATTTAAATAAATGTATACCTACAACTCACTTTATTTACTTTGTTTCTGGTTTTTAAAAATTAGAGTGTATTATTTTCCACAAAGTAACAGATTTTTTTTCTCTTAAAGATGTGATATTCTCTGCTGGGTGCAGTGGCTCATGTCTGTAATCCCAGCACTTTGGAGGGCCAAGGCAGGCAGATCACCTGAGGTCAGGAGTTCAAGATCAGCCTGGCCAGCATGGTGAAGCCCTGTCTCTACTAAAAATACAAAAATTAACCTGGTGTGGTGACAGGCATCTGTAGTCTCAGCTACTTGGGAGGCTGAGGTAGGGGAATTGCTTGAACCTAGGAGGTGGTGGTTGCAGTGAACCAAGATTGCACCATTGCACTGCATCCAGCCTGGGTGACAGAGCGAGACTCCATCTCAAAAAAAAAGATGTGATATTTTCAAGTTAGGTAGACTAAGAATATGTGTCCTGTGTGTATTATTTTCATATTCTTAAATGGACAAGAATGATTTATGAAATCTTATTTTAATAGGTAAACAACGTAGATTTTACAAATATCATAAGAGAAGAAGCCGTCCTTTTCCTACTTGACCTCCCTAAAGGAGAAGAAGTGACCATATTGGCTCAGAAGAAGAAGGATGGTGAGATGCTGTCAGAAAATAGAGGAGATAAACTCGTAGTTTGAGGACTTACAAAGGGATTTTTTCCATGTTAAAAAAATAAGTCACTCAAAGTTGAGTGATGAATGAATTCATTAATCTCAGAGAAACTTAATTTTATATATTCTAAGTCATTTAGGGGCACATAATCTCAGATTATTCTCATTAGCAGAGCACACTAATAGGACTAACCTTTATAATATTCTAATTTAAATAAAATGCCATTCAACCCTTTACAGATGATAGAAAATTTTGATTTCTTGGCCATTAGAATGATACAAAAGTATATATGAGCAGCTTTCAAATTTGGTACTGATATTTCTAAGTAGTACACTCATGTTCATTAGCATTGATTGAAGAGAAAACCCCATTTTGTCTGTGGTAAAGTAGATACATTTTTCACTTAGAGCCAGGTTTCTCAACCTTGACAGTATTGACATTTTGGACCAAATACTGTTTGAGGAGCTGTCCTTTGTATGGTAGGATGTTCAGGAGCATTCCTAGTCTCTGCCTACTAGATAAGATGCCATTAGCACACACCCCCTACCCTTTCAGTACACAGATGCGACAGTCAAAACTGTGTCCAGATATTGCCAAATGTCCTCTTGGATGGTAATGGATAAAATTACCCTCATTTGAGAACTGCTGATTTAAATATGGAAATGTCTATAATGTTTGCAAATAAGTTAGGTGATATAAATAGAAAACAAGCGTGTGTCTTTGGACAAGTTACTTGACGTATTTTCTGAATCAGTTTCCTGATCTGCAAAATGGAGGTACTAAGAGTTCCAGTTCTTACAGTAATGATGATGAATAGATGAAGTAAAATGCTTAATACAGTACCTGGCACATAGTAAGAATTTGTTGGATAGTATTATTGATACTATCATAGCATCTTTACATAATGTATTCTCTTTCAGATTGTTATGCCACAAAATATTGATAATGTGTTCGTTTTTATTCCTTTTAGTTTATCGTCGCATTGTAGAATCAGATGTTGGAGATTCTTTCTATATTAGAACCCATTTTGAATATGAAAAGGAATCTCCCTATGGACTTAGTTTTAACAAAGGAGAGGTGTTCCGTGTTGTGGATACCTTGTACAATGGAAAACTGGGCTCTTGGCTGGCTATTCGAATTGGCAAAAATCATAAGGAGGTAGAACGAGGCATCATCCCTAATAAGAACAGGTATGAATCCTTGGATACTTCTCATAGAATGAATCAAGCAAATGATAGATTATTTCAGTCCCACTGGGAAATCTTGGTAATGTAAAGAGTTGTTTTTCATGGTATTCGCTATATCTATAACTGACTTAGTTTTACAAACTACTCTTTGTTAAAACCGTTAAAAGTTATACTACATGCAAACTTCTATCTAATGCTGTACATTTCATTGTGGGTCTTTTTTCATTTTGTGTTTTAAATGCCCTTATTTTAATTTTCTCCTTTCTTGTGTAGAGCTGAGCAGCTAGCCAGTGTACAGTATACACTTCCAAAAACAGCAGGGGGAGACCGTGCTGACTTCTGGAGATTCCGAGGTCTTCGCAGCTCCAAGAGAAATCTTCGAAAAAGCAGAGAGGATTTGTCTGCTCAGCCCGTTCAAACAAAGTTTCCAGCTTATGAAAGAGTGGTTCTTCGAGAAGGTAGTTTATTTTCTACAGACTAACTTAATACCCTTTAAAGTCAATATGTTTAAGAAAGAAAAGATACAAAGTATGCTGTTTTTTGTTTGAATTTCTTTCCAGCTGGATTTCTGAGGCCCGTAACCATTTTTGGACCAATAGCTGATGTTGCCAGAGAAAAGCTGGCAAGAGAAGAACCAGATATTTATCAAATTGCAAGTAAGTAGCCTAAAGACTAACTTAAATGAGGTTGGGAATGTTTCTTTACCAGTTACACCTCTAACAGTAAGTTTAATTCACTCAGTAAACTTTTTGTCAGTGGAAAATTAGCATTTTGTCCCATTCTTTTAATTTGGTGGAAAACCCCAGAGATCATGTCCTTGTTCTACCAATTGCTTTAATGAGAAAAATTACCATTTATGAAAAACTCATGGCTTCATGTAAAAACTGCATAACATCCAATGTTGTTGAATCCTCACAGTAATGCTCTGAGATAAGGATTATGATGTCCATGTTCCAGTTGAGCAGCCTGAGACTTGGATGATCATGGTGTGGATCCTTACCAGCCTCTTCAGTCTAAATTTCCTAATGGCCCTCAGTTAATGAGTGACAAGACTCGGCTTTGACCACAACCCTTTCTTGATCCGTTCCAATTCTTCTAGTCTTTAAACTGACAAATACACAAATAGTTAAAAAGGGTAATAAAACATGGCTAATGCTATCAGCTGTTATTATTGCAGACATTTAAAATAAGAGAGTACTGAGTATAAATATTGAGGCTGCAGTGCTTTGTATGCCAAATACATTTTGCTTACAGATCCTTTATTACTTTTTTTGTTTTTTCAGAGACAGTCTCTTGGTCAGACTGGAGTGCAGTGGTTAGTTAGTGCATTGCCCACTGCAGTCCCGCCAAACTCATAGGTTCAAGTAATCCACCCACCTCAGCCTTCCAAGCAGCTAGGAGTACAGGCATGTGCAAACATGCCTGGCTAGTTTTAGAGAGAGGGGGAGAGAGAGAGAGAGGGAGGGAGAGAGAGAGCGAGAGTGCATGCGCCTGCAAATGGGGTCTCACTGTGTTGTCCAGGCTGAACTTGAACTCGTAGGCTCAAGTGATCTCTGACCTTGGCTTCCTTAAGAGCTGGGATTACAGATGTGAGCCACTGCACCCAATGTTGTTTTATTTTTAAACTGTTTGTAATTATACAAGTGCCATTCTGTGTTTGGAAAACTTGAAAAATTAATTTTTACATACATTTTTACCACCCTAAATTTTATTCCATTATATTTTCTTCCATTCTTTTTTTTTTCTTCCACCCTTTTAAGCATATTTTGGCCAAGTTTTATTTATACTGTTTAGAAAAGTTTATATTCTGTTTTCCTTTTTCATAGGTAATGGCATATTTTCATTTTTTTTTATCCTGCAATCTGTGGTTCAGTTAGCCTTTTTTTATATCATTTGTTTCAAATTTATAGTTTATTATTACAAAAGATACAGAAATCTGTTCATATTTTGTTTGCTTGTTTATGCCCTGCTTTGTTTCCCAAAGGATGTAAATCCTTAAGAATATAGCTGTTCACATAATTATGATGAAATGTTTCTGCTTTCCAGAGAGTTGTTCTGGGGATTTTGTTGTTCCCACTGGCACTATATAAGACCCTCAGTAACATTTTTAAACTGCATAGTGTTAATTTAAAGAATCAGAACATTATTTTTTCTTAATATATTGCTTTTCATTTGGTTGATAATAAGTTGAATGAGGATATGTATTTTAAAAAATTAGATTTGTAGACAAAAGATTCGAGTAAAATTTAAGCAAGTTAGAAGATATTTATTTTCTTAGTTTTTTCAGAAGTGTCTTATTATGGTCGTTACGTGTAGATAACATTTCACCTGAAGAAGTTGGTGGTGGCCCTTACCCATAACCAAATTTAGGGTTTTTAGATTTGGGAAAAGGAGGTATGATGACTTACAAAGCTTTGCCTTAAAGGGTGATAGGTTTAATCAGGTTAAGTCCACAACAGGGGATTCAGGTTGCTTAGTTATGTATCTTCTTTGAATCTAATGACAGTCTTTTGAGTTGAGGAATTAGTAGCATTTTTTTTCAGCCACAATTCCCAGTTGATCTTCTTAATTCTCCCATGTTCACCAGATTTGCAGTTCTGCCCTGCTTGTCTATGATGCTTGTTTTCTGATTGTCTGATTCTCTAAAATCATTTACCTTGTCCCTCAGTGTGACTTGTCTTTCCAGACCTCTACCTTTGTCTGATCTCTGAAACTCCAAAGCTCTTCCTTTCCTTTCAAACTTTCCTTGTGACTAGAGTCACAAACTTGCTGTGCTCTGAGATTGTTGGTTGGAAACCAGCCCCAGCTGCATTTGGCACATTATACAAGATGAAGCCATAGGCTATTTCACAGTTACAGATGAACAGCTTCCTGCCCCCAGGTTCCCCTTCTGCTGATGTAACTAAGATGTCTAACCCAGAACTTCCTAGGCAATCTGCTATAGCACTGTTACTGATAGTTGATGGACATGTCAAGGTGTTGATCTCTTCAGCCAGTAGTAGCTGGGCAGAGCAGCCTCCTCAGTTTATCTCAGTTTGCCATACAAATAATATTTTCTCTGGATGGCACAGTATGAAAAAGGGAAGTAGTGCCATGTTGAGCCATATCAGAGCCCCAGGCAAAAGAAAAAAAATGTGCATTCCTATATATTTTTTCTTCTTCAATGGCTAAGTTTTTTCTGGAACATTAAAGTAGTTGGGACAATAGTGGGAAAAAAAAAAGAAGTATGGATATTAAAACTCACTTTAAGTACTGCATGTATAAGACAGTTCCCACAAACCAAGTATTATCCAGCCCAGCATATCAGTGGTGTCCAGCAGTTGAGAAACTCTGATCTAACCAGTGAAAATTTGATGTTTTATTTTTGTCCTGACATCATGAATAGAGAGTGAACCACGAGATGCTGGAACTGACCAACGTAGCTCTGGCATCATTCGCCTCCATACCATAAAGCAGATCATAGATCAAGTAAGTTATTAAAACTCAACCTATTTTATTATGTTATTGTGGTTTTGAGTGGGATGGGATTGGTTAATTTGAAAGTAGAAGGTAGTTTTTCTAAGACTATTACTGACATACTATAAGAAAATTAAGCCCTTACTGAAAAACATTATAATAATTGCTTTCAAGGGAATAGTTACAGTGGGCATGAGAAGATGATCTTTCATTACCACAAAACAAGTATATGATGTTTAGATGTTATTAACAGACTGCTCATATATTACATCAGTACAATTCAAGTTGTAGTTTGATATTTACATTAATAAGGAATGTCAGAAATACTAAATTCTTAAACTTATTTTCACTCCAACTGAACATGGATAATACTGTCAGTTTGCGGTGTTAAGGCTAAGTCTTAAAAGGGAGCTTCAAAAAAAAAAAGTGAGCTTCGTAGAAAGGGTTTTTAGAAATTTGGCTAGGAAATAGTCCTGAATTAACTTCATTTACACTTTTTTAATGTGCTTCTGAGACATTAGAATACAATTAAAGATCTGTTACCACCTAAATATAGTACAGACTTTTAACTTTTTCTGAATGTGATCATTCTTTTTTTTTTTTTTTGAGACAGGGTCTTGCTTTGTCACCCAGGCTGGACTGCAGTAGTGTGATCTCGGCTCACTATAGCCTCCACCTCTCAGGTTCAAGTGATTCTTGTGTCTCAGCCTCCTAAGTAGCTGGGATTACAGGCATATGCCACCATGACTGCCTGGCTTTTGTATTTCTCCATAATGGCCAGGCTGTTCTCAAATTCCTGGACTCAAGTAATTCACCCACCTCGACCTTCCATATGCTGGGATTATAGGCGTGCACCACTGCACCCAGCTGAATGTGGTGATTCTTAATTAATGATGTCTTATGCCTTTGTTTTTCCTTTGCTTCTAGGACAAACATGCTTTATTAGATGTAACACCAAATGCAGTTGATCGTCTTAACTATGCCCAGTGGTATCCAATTGTTGTATTTCTTAACCCTGATTCTAAGCAAGGAGTAAAAACAATGAGAATGAGGTTATGTCCAGAATCTCGGAAAAGTGCCAGGAAATTATATGAGCGATCTCATAAACTTCGTAAAAATAATCACCATCTTTTTACCAGTGAGTATGTTAATAAAGGCCTTCTTTCAGCTTACAGTGTCTGGGCAACATTATGTAGGCCAAAATGTTGTGGTGTTCAAATACTAAAACTTAAAAGGTCTTTTCTTTGAAAGCTTTCCGTTGTGTTAACAGCTGCTGTTTGGGTAAAAGAAAATATACAGTTGCAAAATAGAAATTTCAAATGTTTGCCTCCTCAGATACCATCTTTTAGTAATGATGTTTTAGCTGTAAGCAGGATTGAATTTATTCTTCTGACTTTTGGCAGTGCTGTAACCATAAAACTACATTGTTATTTTCAGCTACAATTAACTTAAATTCAATGAATGATGGTTGGTATGGTGCACTAAAGGAAGCAATTCAACAACAGCAAAACCAGCTGGTATGGGTTTCTGAAGGAAAGGTAAGACATTTCCTATTACTTTTGTGACCTGTTCAATAAATTATGTAACTAATGCGATGCTTTTGAGATACCAGGGCTTTCTTATTAGATCAACATATTGGAGAAATTTGGGGAAATCGTTTTTATAATTTGTTTGTAGAGGTTATGAAAGTTGTTTTTGACGGTAACAGAATTCTTAAATTTTCTCACCTGTTGAATTAGCACTACAGAAGGATTCTTCTCTCTTGAAGAATCTCAAATTATAATGAAGAGCAGGTTGAGTTCTGATGCTGTCCCTATCTGGCTGTGAATGACAACTTTGAGCCTGGCTTCAGTTTCCTCCTCTGAAAATGAGGAGATTTGGATGGCCTAGATGAGCATCTCCCAAAGTGCTGTCTTTAGCACACTCAATTCAGGACTTGCTCTGAGAGAGAAGGCAAACAGTGGGTGGAAAATAAACCCTAGGTCCCTTCAGGAGTGTCCTGGTAGCCACTAGCATTTAAAGGCTCTGAGACATCTTAAAAGTTAAAAAGCCTACTTTATATATGCATTTCTTCACATTTTTTTTTTCACTCATCACCTGTTAACATTCTTACAACGTACTGGGAGATATTGAACAAAGCAGTAGATATCCTTCCTGGCCTTGAATTTTGGTTTTCTATATTTCCAAATGGCCACCTTGAAAATAACTACTTTCTGTTGTCAGTCTTTCTGGTTATGTAGCAATCTTTGATGGGAAAGTCTGTTTATTTTGTCTGAAGAGTTAATCATTTCCTCAGAGTACACCATTGAAGGAAACTTTTTTTTTTCATGTTTTTTTACCTTCTTCAGATCCATACAGTAAGTTTTGGTTATTAGGGAAGATTGAGAGTATCTCTGGTTTTTATTTTGTTCTTTGTACTTCCTTGTTGGTTTGGTTTTTGTTGTGTTTTGCCCCTGCATGGTTCTGTCTTCCTCTGCCTGGCTGTGGCTACGGATGCTCTGAGAGCGCATGCTGCATGCTTAGGACCCGCCATGTCCCTTACCCAGACATACACAGCCTCTGCAAGGAGAGCTGTTAACACCGAGAGGCAGTGTCTGTTGTTCTCAGCTATAGTAATGTGTCAGAGCTATGCTTTCTCTCATTGTGAACCAATGTGGGGGATGGACCATGCATATGAGACCCTAAGACCACTCTGAATAACATGTCAGCCAGAACCTGATAGGAAATCAAGGTGGCAACAAACCATACCACTTTACAGGAACACACTATTAGCAATTTCTACTTTTGCAGCAGTTGATGAAGGGATTGTAGTCTTCTTCATACTAATCTTCTATAACAACACAATTCTGTTAACATCCTTTGTCAGGTACAATCTTAATAGCTTGCACTAGTGAATTATTAAAATGAAATTAGTCTATAAATGTTTTCCCAAACATTTACTTTATACATTTACAAAGTATACATGTCTGCTACCTGAGAGGCTTTTTTAAAATTCGCAAATCTTAATTTTCTGTAATTTTTATTAGTGATAATCTAGTGTGCTTACTTTACTTGGTTTTAAAATAAAGTTCCAACTTTCTAGCTTTTTATGTAAGGAAAAATAGATCATTTATTATCAGACTAGACTGATGCATTTTGTAAGTCAGAGAAGGTTGTTAAAAACTTAAAGCTTATCTTCCTGCCCTTTTCTCTTCAAGTATATTTTATAGAATAGATTCTTAACTAAAACTACTTCATTTCACATTGACTTTCCTGATCCAACTACTTGAACCTAATTGCTAGGAAGAGTTCCTTTTTGCAAGATCTGGTAGTCTTATATGTCCCCTGCTAAACCAAGGAAAGTCATCCTGAGGCTTTCTTAACATGTTTACTAGTTTAAAACAACCCATGGTTCTTGCTCAGATCTGTATTTCAAACCAGCTGCAAAAACTAAGTGAATTGATGAATTCCAAGTTATTCTTGCCCTGACTCCCAATATTTCCCTGACTGACGACTAGATTATAGTATTCAGAACCCTGTCAAGTTAAAGATTAGAGTAGATAGCAGGAAGACTTTTCTTCTACCACAGCTGTTACCATGTTGAGAAGCCATTGAGACTTACTCAGAGGGATTGTGCTCTAACAGGATAGATTCTTGGATTCCCACTCTCCCCAACCTGGCAGATACTCTCTTGAAAACTGGGAGGCCTGACACACTCTAGTCTTTCTTATCAGGAAGGCAGTACTCAAGGTCCGGCTCTTAGAGAGCCAAGCATGGGACTGTGTGGAAAGCTCCATTCAGGCAGCTTGACTCCCACAACAATGCTTTGGGCAAAGCAGACCTGTAGAACCACACCAAACCTGCTAGTTAATAGCAGTACATCTTCCTGGAGGACAGGTGTTATGTTTGTCCTTCAGTCCATACTGAAGTGGAAGAAATACTTTCTGATTTCTTGATTCCACATCTTTTACCTCTCATGACTAACTGAGCATAGTGTCTAGGCAGTGTCTTCAGGGAGTGTTCTTTTTAATCCAGGTACTAATGTCCCATTAGTGTCTGGTAATAACCTGTTGATTACAACTCTGTAGCTTCCTTTCCCTCAAATACTTCTCACTTTCCTTCTGATCTACTCAGAAGGTAATCAGCATACACTATTAGGAACAGTTCTTAATTACTTACAAAAGAAAAGCATCACGGTATTTCTGCCTCTCCATTCGTTGGGTACCGCTTCTATTAAAAATAATAAAGAATTTTTTCTTATTGTAGCAACCGCCATGTAGGTGATGATTTTTTATTGTGTTTCACAACAGCTTTAAGGGCCAGATGTCAAATGTTTAAAAGATTGTGTTAGTCTGCTCTTGCACTGCTGTAAATAACTACCTGAGACTGGTTAATTTATAAAGAAAAGAGGTTTAGGCCGAGGCAGGTGGATCACGAGGTCAAGAGATTGAGACCATCCTGGTCAACATGATGAAACACCGTCTCTACTAAAAATAGAAAAAATTAGCTGGGCATGGTGGTGCGTGCCTGTAATCCCAGCTACTCAGGAGGCTGAGGCAGGAGAATTGCCTGAACCCAGGAGGCGGAGGTTGCGGTGAGCCGAGGTCGCGCCATTGCACTCCAACCTGGGTAACAAGAGGGAAACTCCGTCTCAAAAAAAAAAAAAAGAAAAAGAGAAAAGAGGTTTAAGTGGCTCAATTCTGTGGGCTCTACAGGCTCCTGCTTCTGGGGAGGCCTCAGGAAACTTATAATCATGGCTGACGGTGAAGGGGAAACAAGCACATCTTACGTGGTTGAAGCAGGAGGAAGAGAGAGAAGTGGGGGAGTGCTACACACTTTTAAACAGATCTTACTTGGGAGAATTCTATCACAAGACAGCACAAGGGGGATAGTGCTAAACCATTTAGAAACTGCCCCCGTGATCTAATCACCTCCTACCAGGCCCCACTTCACACTGGGGATTACAATTCAACTTGAGTTTTGGGTGGGGACACAGATCCAAACCATATCATCTGTCCCTAGTCCCTCCCAAATTTTATGTCCTCTCATATTGCAAAATAGAATGATGCCTTCCCAATAGTGCCCCAGATTCTTAACTCACTTCAACATTAACTCAAAAGTTCAAAGTCTCATCTGAGACAAGGCTAGTTCCTTCTACCTAGGAATGTATAGAATCAAAAACAAGTTGATTACTTCCAAGATAGAAAGGGGGTATAGGCATTGGATAAATACTCCCTTTTCAAAAGGGAGAAATCTGGCAAAACAAAGGGGCTCCAGGCCCCACGCAATTCCAAAACTAAGCAGGTTAGTCATTAAATCTTAATGCTCCAAAATAATCGTCTTTGACTCCATGGCTCACACCCAGGTTACACTGATGCAAGGGGTGGTCTTCCAAGGCCTTGGGCAGGTCCGCCCTGTAGCTATGTAGGGTACAGGCCCGTAGCTGCTTTCATGGACTGGCATTGAATCCCTGTGGCTTTTCCAGGTGTGTGACGCAAGCTGTTGGTGGACCTACCTTTCTGGGGTCTGGAGGATGTTGGCCTTCTTCTCACAGCTCCATTAGGCAGTACCCCTGTGGGGACCCTTGGTGGGGGCTCCAACCCCACATTTTCCCTCCACATTGCCCTTGAGGGTCTCCATGAGGGCTCCACTCATACAGCAGACTTCTGCCTGGACATTCAGGCATTTCTATACATCCTCTGAAATCTAAGTGGAGGCTCCGAAGCGTCACATGTCTTTGTCTGTGCACCGACAGGCTTAATACCATGTGGAAGCTGCCAAGGATTAGGGCTTGCACCCTCTGAATGACAGCCTGAGCTGTAACCTGGCCTCCTTTGGCCATGTCTGGAGCTGGAACAGCCATGATGCAGGATGCCATGTCCTGAGGCTGCACAGAGCAGGAGGGCCAGGGCCCAGCTTATGAAACCATTTTTCCCTCCTAGGCCTCCAGGCTTGTGATGGGAGGGGCTGCCACAAAGGTGTCTGAAATGCTGTGGAGACATTTTCCCCCATTGTCTTGGCTGTTAACATTCTGTTCCTCATTATTTGGCAAAATTTCTTCAGCCAGCTTAAATTCCTCTCCAGAAATGGTTTTTATTTTCTACCACATTGCCAGGCTGCAAATTTTCCAAACTTTTATGCCCTGCTTCCCTTTTAAATATAAGTTCCAGTTTCAGATAATCTTTGTGCACACATATGAGCATGTGCTGTTAGAAGCAGCCAGGTTGAATCTTGAATGCTTTGCTGTTTAGGAATTTCCTCCACTAGATACCCTAAGTAAATCACTCAAGTTCAAAGTTCTGCAGATCACTATAGCAGGGGCACAGTGCCGCCGGTCTCTTTGCTGAAATATAGCAAGAATGAATGACAGTAAGTTCTTCAATTCCCTCTGAGACCTTCACAGCCTGGACTTCATTGTCCATATGACTATCAGCATTTTGGTCAAAACCATTCAACAATTCTTTAGGAAATTACAAACTTTTCCTCATTTTTCTGTCTTAGGAGCCCTCCAGACTATTACCAACTTCGGCCCATTACCCAGTTCCAAAGCTGCTTCCACATTTTTCAGCTGTCTTCGTAACAATGCCCTACTACTCTGGTACCAATTGACTGTATTAGTTCGTTCCCACACTGTGATAAAGAACCACCTGAGACTGGGTAATTTATAAAGAAAAGGGGTTTAATTGGCTCACAGTTCTGTGGGCTGTACAGGCTCCTGCTTCTGGGGAGGCCTCAGGAAAGTTACAGTCATGGCAGAAGGTGAAGGGAAGCAAGCACATCTTACATGGCTCGAGTGGAAGAGAGTGGGGGAGGTGCACACTTTTAAATCTACAGACCTTTGGAGAATTCTGTCACAAGGCAGTGTGAAGGGGATGGTGCTAAACCATTAGAAACCACCCCCATGATTCAGTCACCTCCCATCAGGCCCCTCACCCAGCACTGGAGATTACAATTCAACATGAGATTTGGGTGGGAACACATATCCAACCATATCAGTTGTTTTCTAAACATAAATATATTAGTTCTTGTTCAGCTTGTGAACTGTTGGGTTTATTTCATAGTTATTCTCATGTGCTATTCTTGTGCGTCCTTGTTTGTGTGAGTTTAGTTTGGTACCAGTCTCCCTCTTCACCTTGCTTAAAAGGGCTGGAGAGCTAGTGAGTAGATTTTATGCATCTGAGCAGTGTCAGTTTCTTCGTCGTCTTCCAGGGCTGGGCCCTGGAGTCTAACTTTGTCCGGCTGACCAGCCACTGTTTCCTTCATCCATGCCCTTCAGATCTCAAGGGATGCTCTGTATGTCTGCGTGTGTACTTGTACAATCTTCTTGACTTTTCCTTACCAGAAGTTTCAAGAAGTAGATGTGGCTTCTCCAGAGAAAGATATCCTTTTCAATCTCCCTTGTACGATAAAGGCCCTCTCTTAAAGAACTACTGAATAAAATTTGTAATTTACTTTTATTTGACCCAGGCGGATGGTGCTACAAGTGATGACCTTGATTTGCATGATGATCGTCTGTCCTACCTGTCAGCCCCAGGTAGTGAATACTCAATGTATAGCACGGACAGTAGACACACTTCTGACTATGAAGACACAGACACAGAAGGCGGGGCCTACACTGATCAAGAACTAGATGAAACTCTTAATGATGAGGTTGGGACTCCACCGGAGTCTGCCATTACACGGTCCTCTGAGCCTGTAAGAGAGGACTCCTCTGGAATGCATCATGAAAACCAAACATATCCTCCTTACTCACCACAAGCGCAGCCACAACCAATTCATAGAATAGACTCCCCTGGATTTAAGCCAGCCTCTCAACAGGTAAGCAGCAAGCATTCAACGTTTTGTAGATAGAGGTGCATTATTAAATTTTAGAATGTGGTGACTGAGTTAAAAATATATATGTTGTCCTTTCTCCAGATTAAGAATTAATCTTCAGTTTCAATTTGAGAGTACCAAGGACTTAATTCTAAATTTTGTGTGTTTGTCTTACACAGCAATGTACTGGATTTTTTTTTTTCTAAAAAGTTTAGGACATGAGGTGATAGTTTTGTTATTCAGCACACTTAAAATATATGTCTACCAATCACTATAAATTGAGGTGGGAAATTAGTAAACAGAAACACTATATTTAAAATATTTTAAACACTTCACAGAAAGCAGAAGCTTCATCTCCAGTCCCTTACCTTTCGCCTGAAACAAACCCAGCATCATCAACCTCTGCTGTTAATCATAATGTAAATTTAACTAATGTCAGACTGGAGGAGCCCACCCCAGCTCCTTCCACCTCTTACTCACCACAAGCTGATTCTTTAAGAACACCAAGTACTGAGGCAGCTCACATAATGCTAAGAGATCAAGAACCATCATTGTCGTCGCATGTAGATTCAACAAAGGTACCTGTGCTGCAGTGTTGTCCTAATTTGTTGCTCTCCATCAGTCTGGCACATGATCATTTTTGCTTTGCCCTTTAAGTGTTCCTTTTGCTTTTTTACTGCAGGCTTATACACTGTAACGCTTTCAAATCAGTCAAATCATTTCAGTTTTGTAGTTTGCATGGCTTCCAGTGGTACACTGATTATTTGAAAACAGGCCTTTTAATTGAGATTTGTGCTTATTATGTTTATTATTTTTATTTTTGGCTTTCAGTATCTTCCAGAATTCCTTAATATGTAATTGAGACCCATCAGAAACATACTTATGTTAATACGAATTACGATGCTCATAAATTTTCTTTAGGATTTTTCAGTGTCAAAATGAAGTGTAATCAATAGTGCATTAATTTTCTACTAAATTTAATATTTATCTTTAACTCACTGTTTATTTAGTACATGCTAAAACATAATAGCCACTACCTGCATTATAAATTTTGAGCTTTCACTTGAACCAGCTTTTTCCACTAATCTTGTCTATCCTGATAATAAATGGTAAAACATACCATTATCACGTATTAAATCATAGTTTAATATTTAATCACAGTCTAATAAAATAGACTAGAATTAAAAACAAGACTGTCCTTAAATGTGAATTTTTTACAGGCGTATAGAAAGGATCCATATCCTGAGGAAATGATGCGGCAGAACCATGTTTTCAAACAGCCAGCTGTTGGTCACTCAGGGCACAGGCCAGACAAAGAGCCTAATGTGACCTATGAACCCCAACTCCCATATGTAGAGAAACAAGCCAGCAGAGACCTTGAGCAGCCCACATACAGATACGAGTCCTCAACCTATACGGACCAGTTTTCTCGAAACTATGACCATCGTCTGCGATACGAAGATCGTGTCCCTGTGTATGAAGAACAGTGGTCATATTATGATGACAAACAGCCCTACCCGTCTCGGCCACCTTTTGATAATCAGCACTCTCGAGACCTTGACTCCAGACAGCATCCCGAAGAGTCCTCAGAACGAGGGTACTTTCCACGTTTTGAAGAGCCCGCCCCTCTGTCCTATGATAGCAGACCACGTTATGAACAGGCCCCTAGAGCATCCGCCCTGCGGCATGAAGAGCAGCCAACTACTGGGTATGACACGCATGGTAGACACAGACCAGAAGCCCAGCCCTACCCTTTGGCAGGGCCCAAACCCACAGAGCCCAAGCAGTATTTTGAGCAATACTCACGCAGTTACGACCAAGTACCACCCCAAGGATTTGCCTCTAGAGCAGGTCATTTTGAGCCTCTCCATGGTGCTGCAGCTGTCCCTCCGCTGATACCTTCATCTCAGCATAAGCCAGAAGCTCTACCTTCAAATACCAAACCACTGCCTCCACCCCCAACTCTAAGTGAAGAAGAAGAAGATCCAGCAATGAAGCCACAGTCTGTGCTCACCAGAGTGAAGATGTTTGAAAACAAAAGATCTGCATCCTTAGAGACCAAGAAGGATGTAAATGACACTGCCGGTTTTAAGGTACACTAAATGAAAAGGCTTCTTTTAAATGAGGTACACTCATTTAAAAGGCTTCTTTGCTCTTCCCTCCCCCGTTATGTGACGTCTATTCAGTAGTTATCTGTTCTTTAGGCGTATTTGTCTTTTTTTTTTTTTTTTTTTTACAGCCTCCAGAAGTAGCATCTAAACCTCAAGGTGCTCCCATCATTGGTCCCAAACCCACTTCTCAGAATCAGTTCAGTGAACATGACAAAACTCTGTACAGGTGAGTGCACTTTGTGCCCTTTGCGGCCTAGAACTGCCTGGGAATTTAACCCTCTCTAACGTGGATTTACTTAATGACTTGCATTCTTCCTCATCTGCTTTCTATGCCTTCTAGAACTTTAGACCGTATAGAGTTATTTGCTCATACGCGAATCATTGAGATCCTGGACGGAAGTTGTCAAAAATCCCTTTGAAAGTTCTTCAGGTCTATCATTGACTGTTCTTGACATTGGTATATGTACTTCTCAAGACGTTCTTCACTGTCTTGGTTACATTCCCCTTTCTCTTTGTAATAACTGCTTTTACCCTGCAGTCCCCCTAATCATATAGGTTATTAAATTGTGTTAAAGGACTCATGAGCGAGAAGGGGGCTGCCTTTTGAGTTTGCTCTGTGAGGACATGGGATTTTCAGTACCTATTTTAACTGTTGGACTGCTGAGTTAGATCCTGAATAATCACAGCAGTTAGAGATTATTGACCTTTTGGTCAAGATAAGACTTACATATTCCACTTCCTTCATAACATTAATATCTAAAAAGTTGTTCCATTTGTCACTCATTATCTGTTAGGATCCCAGAACCTCAGAAACCTCAAGTGAAGCCACCTGAAGATATCGTTCGGTCAAATCATTATGACCCTGAAGAAGATGAAGAATATTATCGAAAACAGCTCTCATACTTTGACCGAAGAAGTTTTGAAAATAAGCCTCCTGCACACATTGCTGCCAGCCATCTCTCTGAGCCTGCAAAGCCAGCTCATTCTCAGAATCAATCAAATTTTTCTAGTTATTCTTCAAAGTAAGTTATTTCACCTGGCTTTTAAAAATAGGATGCAGCATATTAATCATGAAGTTCAATATATTTTGAAGAAAAATAGTTTAAGTGTAATTCTGATTTCTGTAGGTTCTAGTGGTTCAGCATTTTACACGCTTTTTAATTCTGGGATGTGTGTTTTGTTTTTAAAGTCTGCTATTAGATGTACAGATTTTGCCTTCACAAAGATGCTAACATCACAGAGTTTTGACAGAAGACAGTGTCAGCTGCAAGGACCCTCAGCACTAGGCAGTCATCAGTCTTCATTTCTGTACACACACCTAATGACCTTATGCTGGTTCTTTTCCATGTTTTTTTTTTTTTTAAATATAAAAACAGATGTGGGAGGATCCTGTCTGAGGGAAATACAAAGAGGTTTGCTTTTTGTGTTTTTTTGTTTTTTTCAAGGCAAGAACTTTTTTTTTTGGCAAGTTTTTTATCCAGTATTACAGGTGAGGGCAGAGCTGGGACTGAACCCCAAGTTTCTTAATTCCCAGTCATCTTTTCCCTGTGCTTGCTGCTCCCGTCTGTTTACTTGTCCCTGGGTTTCATGTTGGTTTGCTCTTTCTTGTGCCTACGTGGGTTTGTGTTTCCTGCTGGTTCTGTGTCTCTGGTTATTGACCTTTTGGTCAAGATAAGACTTATGTATTCCACTTCCTTCTTAACATTAATATCTAAAAAGTTGTTCCATTTGTCATTCATTATCTGTTAGGATCCCAGAACCTCAGAAACCTCAAGGGAAGCCACATGGCTGATAAGAGAATTTGGTACTGATAGTTGGGTCTGAGCCCACACAGGCACACAGATAGGTTCGTACCTCAACAGAAAATAACCCACAAGAGCAAAAACAGTTGTGGATTTGTCAAAGGAATTCATTTATACAGTTACAGGGGCTGGCTATGCAAGTCCTACGTCAGAGGGCAGTTGGTCAGGAAGGGACGATCTCGAGCTCCTGGGAATTCTGAGGTCAGGGAATGCCTACATTCTCATTCAGACGGCTCTGTGATTAGGCCAGGCCCACCCAAGATCATCTCCCTCAACTGATGTGGGACATTGTACCTGAAAAATCCCTTCATGGCAGTACCTAGCCAGATTGACACAAAGTCATCATACATAGTATTGTGTCTAGATTAAAAGCCCCTAGATTTTTCCTAAATTAGTTGTGTGGGCTTGGGATTATCTTGGGAAATGATTTACTTGTCATTTACCATCGAGTGAAAATTGTTTTAGAACATACTTTAAAACCACTAACATTAAAGCCTAATTTTAATTATCACTGCTTTTTTCTAAGACATCATTTGAAGTGAAGACTTAACACATTTTTTTCACTGTCCTATGTTCAAGGCTTTATGTTTACAGAAGAAAGCAGTTTATGAGAATACAAATGCAAATTTAGAGTGCTGCAGTGGGGGTTATACTAAAGCAAATAGTGTCTTACACTCTGTAAACCACCCCTTAGCACATCACTAGAAAGGTGTTGTGGCATCTAGAGGGCATCCAGACTGAAGTCAGCCAGGCACTGTATAAACCCACACAGGCGCACAGCTGGGTTCATACCTCAACAGAACAGAACGCACAAGAACAAAACAGATGTGGATTTGTTATAAGGAATTCATTTACACAGTTATCACAGTAGCATCTAAATGGTGTCTAGCCTAAAGTGAGCTAGGCACTGAGCCTTAGGACCTCACCTTTTGTAAGGCAGAAGAGTGTACTCTTTAGTCATTATTTTTACTGAACACTGTTAAATACATTCATTCCTGTCAGAAGAAGGCTCAGGGGTGTAGTTTAAAGAGAAATTTTATCCTTTTACCTACGTGGTAATTAGAATACAACCTTAAAAAGATTAGTCCTAAAAAGTAAGTTGTTTTGCCAGGGAATCAAATGAAATACATGTTTGCTTTTTGTGTTAATTTGTTTTTCTAGAGAGAAGACCTAGCTCTTTTGTGATGTATAACTTCATTCAGGGTATAGAGCATTGCCCTTGCATTCAGTAGGGGCTCAATGGTTGTTGAGTGAATGAAGCTCAGAACAGGGCAGTGGTGTACTAGGTACATCCACCAACCTCCTTTTCATTAAAACAGCTCTGGGAGGAACCTGTATTATCTGGTCATTGTTTTCACAGGGATACATTGTGAAATAGATGACATCTGTCTTTGTGAATTTACTCAGAACTCAGTTTGATTTTTTACTCCCTACTGCTGTGAGTAAAAGTATAATTTGGGATGGATACCAGTATACATTTTTTCCTTTGTAGTATGAAATTGAAACTTTCTATAATTGTGCTACATTTTTCCATATAGGTATTTAATGGTTAGAGAATTGGAAAGGAGAATAAGATCATTGAAGATAACTAAGAGGAAAGTTATTTCTGTGCCTTTCCCTTGTAATGCTTTTTCACCCTCTTGCCCAATGAGTACAACTTCATCAACTGGGAAACAACGTAAAATATAGGACTCTGTCCTACATTTCAAAACCACTTACTGTTTGTTACTAAAAAGACTGCCTTCAGGCGTTGCATTTTTTTTTCTTTCAGTAAAATACAGGAATAGCAAAATTGTATTCCTCCAGATGATGTGCTTATGCTTCACTTAAAAACACACCTCAGAAATGGTGAGAATTGGGGAAGGGAAATATCTTTGTTAGCACAAGACAGATGCCCCAGGAAGCAAGCAGCTATTACCCAGCTTATAGTTCCCTAGAGCTGGATTAGAACTGGAAAGGTTAGGAGACAGTAGCTCAGACATTTCACCTTCAAAGTAAATTAGAAGTTTTTAAGGATTCTAAGGCAGTGTGAGAAGAGCAATGTCCCTCCAGGTCTGTGCACACGTCTCAGCTCAGAGATTGGGTCACCTTCATCAGGACAACCAGAGATTTTTTTTTGTTATCAAATCTACCTTTCAGGACTCAGCTCACTATGTGAGACTTTTAGGTCTCAATAAATGATGATGGTGTTTAGGTTTTAAAGAATTAAATGTAAGACACTGATGTCCAGTTGTTTTTGTGTTTATGAGACATCATTAGATGAGAGAGAGACTGAGCATCAAGCCTGCAGCTGCACCAGTAAGACTCCGCCACCACAGGGCCCAGCTCACAGTTGGAGATGGAGGAGGTCTTGCTAGAAAGGAGCAAGTGAAGCCTGGTCAGGTTCATGTTTTCATCGGCTCATTTACCATTCCCCTTCCAGGCGCTCACTGTAGCTCTTCTGTTGTGTTACTTTTTCCTGTGTCTTCGCTTGGAGAATTTCTTTTGCCCAGCCTTTTTTTGGGTTTAAACGGGACATTTCACTCCCACTTATTCAGAGCCTGCTGATTATCCTTGGTCACCACTCTTTGATTTGATCAATTTCTTTGCTCACTATTAGCAGCTGCATCAGAGATGGGGAAGGAGCAAAGCGCAAACACATTGCTCTTCACTGCAGTACCGGTTAACGTACACAGAGGGTGGGCCAGCAGACAGGGCATTTATCTTTCATTTCCTCGGCCAAATGAGAGTTAGTGAAATGTTCTTTTATAGACCGAATTAATGGTGAAATGGTGGGTGTTGGTAATATTTTTAAATGACATTTTGAGTTCCATTTGCTGCAAATTTACTTAGTTAGATTGACCATTTTCTTTCATTTTTCTATTGCGCTTGCTTTGCCATCACCTAGATTTCTTGGCTCTTACACTAGCTATGACTACTTGAAAAGGAACGTCAAGTGGTAAGACTGGCAATTAATGTGAGGCTGTTCTATAAGGTGTCCCTCACTGTGTCATTGGCATTATGTGCACTTTCAGATTTTAATGTCATCATCAGGTGCTTAGTCTAAATTCATCAAAGCAAGATTAAAAAGCTAATCATAAGACTAGACTTCTTCAAAGAAAAATTATGAAAATGAGCAGGGGCATTCCAAGTGTATATGCTGTTGTTTGTGCACATAAAGCTAGTGCAGCTTTGGCATTCAGCAGTAAGGTTTAGATGGCAATGTTGCAATTATGGGTCTTCTTAAAAGATTTGTGTGAATTTCGTGTTACATATTAACAATTGGCAATCTGGAAAAATACACATACGTGGCACAATTTGACTTAAATGAACCTTATGAAATAAAGCAGTATCTGCTGCTCTAGCAGTCATTTAACCAAAAAAATTGATCTGGTAACTCAAGGGGAAATTTTAAAGTAAAAGGTCCAGTTTTTTTAGTTTTGCTGAAACACAGATATGCCCATTGTCTGTGGCTACTTTGAGGCTGTAACAGCATAGTTTGAATAGTTGTGACAAAGGCTGTATGGCCAAAAAAACAAAAACATTTACTCTCTGGTGTTTCAGTAAAAAAGTTTGCCAGCCACTAGTCTGTGACATCTGTTTTTACGGTGCTGCAAGTATGTCAGATGCCAGATACAAAAAGCAGAAGTGGGTCTAGGGCCAGGCGCGGTGGCTCAACGCCTGTAATCCCAGCACTTTGGGAGGCCGAGGCAGGTGGATCATTTGAGGTCTGGAGTTCAACTCCAGCCTCGCCAACATGGTGAAACCCTGTCTCTACTAAAAAACACAAAAATTTGCCGGGCTGTAGTGGCTCCCACCTGTAATCCCAGCTACTTGGGAGGCTGAGGAAGGAGAATCTCTTGAGCCTGGGAGGCAGAGGTTGCAGTGAGCCAAGATCACGCCACTGCACTCCAGTCTGGGCGACAGAATGAGACCCTAGCTCCAAAAAAAAAAAAAAAAGTGGGTCTCAGGAAAATTTGTGCCATGATATGTTTTCAGAATATTTGCAAGACTTTCTTATCAACGTTACTACTTTTTGTAAATAACAAATATTAAAATATACCCAAAATTTCACCTGCCTTTGGTTGCCATCTTCTGGATGTTTTACTAATATTCTTAAAGTATTTGTGCTGTCTGAACATTTCTTGTGCCGATAAATGGTTGAATCTGTTCTTATATTTCAGTAGAGTAGCTACCCACACTCATGAGAATAAATTACGAAATTTCTAAATTTTTTAAATTTCTAAATTTAACATAGAGCTACATGGAGAAATGAGAACTTGTTTTGTAAATGTGAGTCCATTTTCAGGTGTTGGTGTTCTCATTTGTTAACAGGGGAAAGCCTACTGAAGCTGATGTTGTGGATAGATCATTTGGTGAGAAACGCTATGAACCCATCCAGGTCACTCCCCCTCCTCCTCCATTGCCTTCGCAGTACACCCAGCCGCCTCAGCCTGTCACCAGCGCATCTCTCCACATACATTCTAAGGGCGCACATGGTGAAGGTAGGAAGTTGGAAGTTGACATTATAACACAGTAATGCTTAGGAAGTAAAATTCTGGTGGTTTCTAGGCAAAATGTTTTTTACATGAAAAAATACATGCTTGAGACCTTTGGGCTGGGAACAGTAAAAACTAAGAATTTTGTTAAAAGTTTGTCTTTTCTTTTTACAATTAGGACCATTATTTTGGACAGCTTTTTAGCTAAACAGATTTTAATCTATTTTATGCTAGTCTCTAAATCTTTAGGGCTTGCTAGTATATCTAAAGATGGTTTGTAAAAACTATTATTATATTTTACTTCACACACTGACAAAGCAAAGCCTTAACGTTTCATATACAATGTATCTCACAGCACCTTGCCTTTTGCATTTACATACCGGGTAGATAATGTATAGCTCCAACTTACTCATCTTAAGAGCTGTGTAATATAACCCCCAGACTATATATACCACAGAGTGTTTCCCTCTCCTGCTGACAGGCATTTTCCCAGCACAGACTTCTCTATTCCCTTAGGAGGCACCTTCCAGGGCTTGTGAGTCTCGAACCGGACATGTAGTTCTGCATTGAGACTTTTTTTTTAAGATTTTTTTTCACACACATTTATGTTTACGTTTAAAGACAGTTTTAATTCTTACTTTGCAGTCTTTATGCCTTTTCTTTTTTCTTTTTCTTTTTTTGAAATGAAGCCTCTCTCTCAACCAGGCTAGGGTACAGTGGCTCAATCTTGGCTCACTGCAACCTCCGCCTCCCAGGTTCAAGTGATTCTTCTGCCTCAGCCTCCCAAGTAGCTGGAACTACAGGTGCCCGTGACCACACCTGGCTAATTTCTGTGTTTTTTGTAGAGACAGGGTTTCACCATGTTGGCCAGGCTGGTCTCAAACTCTTGACCTCAACTGATCCATCATCTCGGCCTCTCAGAGTGCTGGGATTGCAGGCGTGAGCCACTGCACCTGGCCTTCTTTCTTTTCTTGCTGATTGCACTGGCCAGGACCTCCAGCGAACTGTGGAATAGAAGTGGTGAAATTGGACCTCTTTTGCTAGTTCCCGATCTTAAGGAGAAAGGACTTCATGTTTTACCTTTAGAACGTTAGCTGTAGGATTTTCCTAGATGTCCTTTGTCATGTTCAGGACATTCCCTGTATTCAGTTTGCTGAAAGGAGTTTGTCAGATGTTTTTCTGCATGTATTAAGATGACCATATGATTTTTCTTCTTGTACTGCGGAAATTATGTTACTATGTTCATGAGGAATTTGGATTCGTAATTCTTGTCTTGTAGTGTCCTTAATTATTTCACGGAGTTCAGTTTGTGCTATGTTACACTGCCTCTGGCAGTGCATAGAAAATCCTATGGTTCCACTTCTGAGCCAACACTTGCCATCATCAAACTTTCCGGTTTTTCCATTCTAGTGAATGTTAAATAATATTGAATGCTTTTTCTTGATTTTCTTTAACATTTTCCTAATATGAATAGTGGGTATATTTATTATATGATTATTAGACATTCTGGTTTTCACAGAGACTAGTGCCAGTTTCTGGAGCCAGGAATCTTAACAGCTGGACCCTTACTCCAGCACAGGGTATACTCGTGGCACCACATGTCCATGCTGCCTTCATCCCTTAGTGTCACACCTCGCCTCCAGCGCTCAAGAGTCAGGCTCTGGCTATGTGACCCACACTTGGGCCTTGACTCCAGCACCAGGACAAGTTAAGTTGGGAGAGGACTGTTGCAGCTTTTATCAGAGAGTTTTTAAAATGCTTATACGTTCGTTTTTCAGGAAATCCAGTGTCATTGGATTTTCAGAATTCCTTAGTGTCCAAACCAGACCCGCCTCCATCCCAGAACAAGCCAGCAACTTTCAGACCACCAAACCGAGAAGATACTGCTCAGCCAGCTTTCTATCCCCAGAAAAGTTTTCCAGATAAAGCTCCAGTTAATGGAGCTGAACAGACTCAGAAAACAGTCACTCCAGCATACAATCGATTCACACCAAAACCATATACAAGTTCTGCCCGACCATTTGAACGCAAGTTTGAAAGTCCTAAATTCAATCACAATCTTCTGCCAAGTGAAACTGCACATAAACCTGACTTGTCTTCAAAATCTCCCACTTCTCCAAAAACTCTTGTGAAATCACACAGCTTGGTACAGCCTCCTGAGTTTGACAGTGGAGTTGAAACTTTCTCCATCCATGCAGAGAAGCCTAAATACCAAATAAATAATATCAGCACAGTGCCGAAAGCTATTCCTGTGAGGTAAGACTTTTGCCTTTGCTCAAAGCATTGGCCCTGTGATTTTTCTCATGTCAGTTTGTTGTAGTTTATTTGTCTTGGGACTTTGAAGTGATCATTTTAACTCAACCTTTAAACTGAAGAGTGTTGTTGCAATGAATGCTTTTAATAGAAGGTCCTCCAGGAGGTACAAGATGTTGGTAAAATAATACAGCTAACAGTCATGTGTGGTTAGTAGGCATTGTCATCATCCCTGTTTTACTAAGAACTGAAGTTGAATGACAGCAGTTTGCCCAGGGTCATGCAGCCAGAGTGAGGTGAGCCTCGATTCAGCTGCTGGTCATCCAGCCCATGAGCCCATGCCTTTTTTTTTGGGACTGAGTCTGACTCTGTGACCCAGGCTGGAGTACAGTGGCATGATCTCTGTTCACTGCAACGTCTGCCTCCTGGGTTCAGGTGATTCTCCTGCCTCACCCTCTCGAGTAGCTGGAATTAACAGGCATGCGCCACCACACCCTGCCAATTTTTTTGTATTTTTAGTAGAGATGGTGTTTCACCATGTTAGCCAGGCTGGTTTTGAACTCCTGACCTCAAGTGATCCACCCATCTCGACCTCCCAAAGTGTTAGGATTTCAGGTGTTAACCACCGCATCTGTGTTGCCAGGCTGGAGTGCAGTGGTGCAATCTCAGCTCTCTGTAGCCTCTGCTTCCTGAATTCAAGCAATTCTTGTGTCTCAGCCTCTCAAGTAGCTGAGAGGACTACAAGCATGTGCCACAATGCCCAGCTAAATTTTGTATTTTTAGTAGAGGCAGGGTTTTGCCATGCTTCCCAGACTGGTCTTGAACTCCTGGGCTCAAGTGATCCGCCCACCTCAGCCTCCCAAAGTGCTGGGATTACAGGTGTGAGCCACCACACCCAGGCGAGATCCCATACTCTTAACCACCCATGGCCTCCTGTAACCTCCTGACCCACTGGTAAGGTGAATGTGGAGAGCATCTAAAAACAGTAAGTATCTGTGTTTCTCATTCATTATTTGTTCCACAGTGATGCTAAAGAGAAATAAAGATAGAATAACCCTCTGACTGTTTGAAAGAGTAGCAGTTAGTAGTAAGATGGCTGAGCAAAGGAGGCAAGCAAGCGCTCCTGGAGCCTCCCTGCGGATCCTCTTTCCTTGCACAGCTATTGACCAGATGCATCTGGCCACACATAAGCTCATCTCACCCTCCTACAGCCAGTTCCATTTTGACACCACCATAAAGCAGAAAAGCACTTGCAGGCAGGCAGAACCAAAGGTCAGGACAGCCACCTGAAGTCTGCTTTCCAAGAGAGAAGACAGTTATGGCGGTCACTGCTGTCCTTGCTTTGCACGTCCACAGGTGGTCAGGGATGGACACAGTTGGCCCCTGCTGTGCAGCTCAGGCCAAACTCTGTTCCCTTGCGGTTGTGCCATAGGGTGTCATCCCTGGCGTTCTGGTCATGCTGGAGCGAAGCTGCAGCTACCTTCATGTAATTCTGTTTTGTTGGTCTTTTTGCTCAGCTTTAAGCCTTGGCTCAAAACTGTACTTCAGGAAGTCTTGATAGCCTCTATTTTTGAAGCAGTCATGGATCCCACATCCCCTTTGTCTTTGATGTTCTGCGATTACAGAGTTAATCTACTTTCTTTCATGGATGTTTGGGATGTGCCCATACCAGGGTCTTCACCTAAGGGAACCTTGGAAGCCTTACTTTCTGCAGGGTGGGCACTTGGTCCTCAGGGAATGCTGAGGCAGGACAATTCTTATGCACACTTAAAATCCTAGGGAGATGTTATCAAGTCTGAGACGCGGTCATATGGGAGATGTATTGTTTTGTGTCATTAAGAAGGGAAGAATAGCCGGGCACAGTGGCTCATGCCTGTAATCCCAGCACTTGGAGAAACTGAGGCAGGCAGATCATTGGAAGTCAGGAGTTCGAGACCAGCCTGGCCAACATGGTGAAACCCCGTCTCTGCTAAAAATACAAAAATTAGCCCGGCATGGTGGCACTTGCCTGCAGTCCCAGCTACTCAGAAGCCGAGGCAGGAGAACTGCTTGAACCTGGGAGGTGGAGGTTGCAGTGAGCCAAGATCACACCACTGTACTCCAGCCTGTGATACAGAGAGACCAGGAAGGGAAGAACAGTACTGCCTATTAAATTGTGACTTACCAGTTTTAAAGCACCAATTGCATGGATTTTAAAATGTGCTTCATAAAACTCAGAGTACCTCTTTAAGTATCCTTTGTCCAGATTGCTTGAGATCCGAAGTGTTTCAGATCTTGGATTTTTTGGGGTTTTGGAATATTTGCCAAAATGCTCCAATGAGCATTTCCTTTGAGCTTCATTTTGACACTCAACGAGTTTCAGATTTTGGAGCTTTTCAGATTTTCAGGTTAGGGATGTTTCATCAGTAGTTTGGTGTGCAAGGTATTAGGTTGTGTGTGTGTGTGTGTGTTTAGACTGAGTCTCTCTATTTCACTCACACTGGAGTGCAGTAGCTCAATTTTGGCTTACTGCAACCTCCGCCTCCCAGGTTCAAGCGATTCTCCTGCCTCAGCCTCCTAACTAGCTGGGACTACAGGCACATGCCACCATGCTTGGCTGATTTTTTGTATTTTTATTAGAGACATGTTTTCACCGTGTTATCCAGGATGATCTTCCTCAGCCTCCCAAAGTGCTGAAATTACAGGTGTGAGGCATCAGGTTTTATGCATTCAGGTTGCAATTCAGTAGTGATGGTCACTTGGCTAATTGCCTTCAAAAATTGAATTTTTGAAGTTTCTCTAGAATTTTTGAAATTTTTCTTGAATGGAATTTCTCTAGAAATAATATTCTCTGAGATAACCCTGTCAGTAAAATTCATTGCTAAAAACTTACCTTGTTAAAGTAAGTACCTTCTTTATTATATGGAGAAATAAAAGTAAAATGAAATCATGTAATGCAATAGTAGTAAAAGCAAAGCAGCTGTGTATTATTAGGATTTCACTCACTAGCCATTTCTGAACTTTCAGTCCTTCAGCTGTGGAAGAGGATGAAGATGAAGATGGTCATACTGTGGTGGCCACAGCCCGAGGCATATTTAACAGCAATGGTGGCGTGCTGAGTTCCATAGAAACTGGTGTTAGTATAATTATCCCTCAAGGAGCCATTCCCGAAGGAGTTGAGCAGGAAATCTATTTCAAGGTCTGCCGAGACAATAGCATCCTCCCACCTTTAGATAAAGAGAAAGGTAAATGTGTTTATTTTTCTCCTTAGTTTTGATAACTTAAGAGTTGCCCTCTGTGCTTCAAAGCTTATAGTGCTTGGCTAAGGGGTAATGCAGCACCTCTCTATGCCTCCATGCTGGGCCACTAACAGCATGTTCCTTTCATCAGGGAGGTCCTCTCAGATGAGTGCTATAGCGAGGGATGCCCTGGGGACAGTGTTGCTAGCAGCAGTAGGCGGCCTGAAGCAAGGCTGTTGTGACCACACCGCCTACTTTTACTTTTGGTGTGAAATCAAAAATGATGGCATGGGACAGGCCATGGGATGTCCCTCACTTGTGACTGCTGGGCTGACCTAACCAAATTTGTCTTTGAATCAGTCAGCCTTTGCATCTCTGGAGACGGGTTAGGTAACACCCACTCAGAAAGGCTTTCCTGTGCCTTCACCTGATTGGAGAACCCTAAACCTCTTGACAGGTACTGTCCTACTCATCACCTCAGAACCTAGCAGTAGTAAATTATCCACAGAGTGCATGAGTGAGTCTTAGAGGAGATTATAGTATGTTTCTGAGCTTCTTAAGGAAACTTATTTTCATAATCCTCCTGGATCTATGAGGATGTTATAATGAACTGTGTCATTATTTCCTTTAGCATCTTTTAGCAGTGCATTTACTTTCCTAAATAAATTAACTTTAGTTTGCTTTCTTACATTTTGCCAGAATGCTGACATCTGATTCTGTACTCTGATTTTGGGGATATCCTGTTTTAAAAATCAGTAGGATTGACGGTCAGCCCTGCATGATTCCCTTTAACCACCTCTGTAGCAAACAAAACATTTTAAAAATGGAAAATGTCACTTTTGTAAAAAGTGCATTTGCATATGTTTTATACTATAGACGTATATGATTGAATGCAGTAGCCACTACCTGCATGTGGGTAGCTAATACCTGAAGTGTGACAGTTTTGGATTCAAGATGCTGAAAGGTGAAATACACACCAAGTTCCAAAGATTTCATATATTGGTTACATGTTGAAATAACAGTGTTTTGGTTATATTGAGTTAAATAAAATATTAAAATATTTTAATGTTTGATGTCACCCGTTTCTTTCTAATGTGGCTACTGGGAAATCTTAAATTTTGTTAAGTGGCTGCTGTTAAGTTTTTTGTGGTCAGTGCGACTGTAGAGAACTAACTCCATTAGGGTTAGCGTCTCATTAGAAGCAGGGTGAGGAAAACTGGGTCTAAGTGTCTCATTAGAAGCAGGGTGAGGAAAACTATGGGTCTAGAAGAAAGACCACATCCAACCCCTCTGCCCATCCCCTTTGCCAACTCCAGGTGAAACCCTGCTGAGTCCCTTGGTGATGTGCGGGCCCCATGGCCTCAAGTTCCTAAAGCCGGTGGAGCTGCGCTTACCACACTGTGCGTCCATGACTCCTGACGGTTGGTCTTTTGCTCTAAAATCATCCGACTCCTCGTCGGGTATGCTGTCTTCACTCTGTCCTTTGGGGGCTTTGGGGACTGTCGTTGATTAATCCCTGGGCTGCTGATGCCTCCCATGCTGTATAAATCTCTACCTCGATTCCTGTGGCCTCCTAGGCATCACCAGTGTTTTCACGTTTATTTGTGGTACATATATTGTAAATAAATATGGAAATGTAGAAGAGTTTCTGCTTTTAAAAATCAATAATTTGGCCAAATATTGACTATTCCTTGGTGTTCAGCAAAAAGATTTATTCTGTCAAATTTTTCAAGATTCACTGGGAGAATTGTTACTGTCCTGCACATGTAGGCATTTTTATCTTCTTCTTAAAATGATTTCATTCCTTTATATAACTTTTCTATTTTTGGTTTTTTTGTTGTTTGTGTTTTTTGAGATGGAGTCTCACTTTTTCACCCAGGTTGGAATGCAATGGTACGATCTTGGCTCACTGCATACCTTTGCCTAACGGGCTCAAGTGATTCTCCTGCGTCAGCCTCCTGAGTAGCTGGGATTACAGATGCCTGCCACCACACCTGGTTAATTTTTGTAGAGATAGGGTTTCACCATGTTGGCCAGGCTGGTCTTGAACTCCTGACTTCAAGTGATCCGCCCACCCCAGCCTCCCAGAGTGCTGGGATTACAGCCATGAGCCACTGTGCCTGGCCTGTTTAATTTCTTAATCTATAAAGCATGTCTACCAGAGAAACTTAAAAGATCTTCTATTGTGATCATACTTGGCCATGGTTTTTCAGTGTAATACTCTAAATAACTTCTTTTATACACTTTTCGTAAATGACTTTTTGCTTCTAAGATCATAATTTCAAAGCTTCCATTACATTTTCACATTTCTCACTTCCTTGAGTGATTTAAGTTAGTTAACAATTGGAATTTTACTTTGGGTATAGATCACTTTAAGTGAGCCTGATTTAAAGTAATGCTTCTAAATCTTTGCTAAATCATATGAGCATTATTTAGTTTTAGTTTGGTACAGTATGAAATAAAAGCTTGTGGTATAAAGATTATAGCAAGAGCATATTTAAATGTTAACAAAGAAAAATTACTTGTAAATACATATTTCCTCATATTTACAAGTAGCCCATTTTCTGGAAAATGAAAGGCTTTTGACTCCAGATATTGCTTAGGGTGTCCAACGTACTGTAGGCAGGGTTCTTAGCTGGCACTGTTGACAGCTTGGCCAAATGATTGTTGTAGGGGCTCTCCTGTCCACTGTGGGATATTTAGCAGCTTCCCTGGCCTCTACCCCTAGATGCCAGTGGTAACAAGCAAAACTGTCTCCAGATGTCCCATTAGGGGCAGGGTCGTGCCTGTTTGAGAGCTACTGCTGTAAGGGAAGCAAAAGTCCACAGTTGTGACTCTCCGCTTGCTTGGATACCACAGAGGTAGACAGTCATCCCTGCCTTCTTCACATCTCATAGAAATCACTAAGAGCTTACTAAAAACTCAGATCCTGAGACCTGACTAAGACACGGTGAGTGAGTGAAGCTGCGTGATCAGTTGTGTTGTACAGCTGGAATCAGCTGAGCAGCTCTGGTGCAGTCTTGTTTTTTTGTTTGTTTGTTTGTTTTTTGTAAGGAGGAAGACAGGCTTCAGGAACTAGATTCTGGACAACTAGGTTTCATTTGTTGGTCTATAGTTGAGTGTGAGAAATGTGTCCTCATTCTCAGCTCAGATAGGTGGTCATATAATTATTCTCCAGACTTTTGAAAGTGAAAGAAAAATGCTACTGATAATTATGTGGGCTCAGGGGCAAACTGGGACTGTCTCAGGCATATGATTGCTGTCACTCACTTGTATTTGTGTTTCGAAAAGCCTAATGCACTTGATAACGTCATAAAGGAGAAGTCTAAAAGTTAAAAAAAAAAAAAAACTTTTCTTAATGGTATGAGGGTGTCAGTTGGAAAGAAAGTTTAAAAAAATATATTTTTTAAATACAGGAAGTGTGAAGCAGGTCTGCATTGAAATAAAGCAGTGAGTTTTGATATAAATACAATATGCTGAGGAAATACAAGACAGTTAGATCTAAATATCCGTATTTGCCCTGTAATTGCAAAGCATTAGAGACAGCAGGTTACTCAAGTGTAAATGACATCTTCTTCTTTTCTCTCATAGGTGATCCTAAAACCTGGCAAAACAAGTGTCTTCCCGGAGATCCAAATTATCTCGTTGGAGCAAACTGTGTTTCTGTCCTTATTGACCACTTTTAACTCTTGAAATACAGGAACTTGATTAAATAATGTGAAACTGGGTCAAACTTACTAAATCTAAATGGAACCACTCTATCAAGTATTATACCTTTTTTAGAATTGATACTACAATTTGTTAGTATTAAGCATTTGTTTGAACTGATAAAGATTAGTGAGCATGCCCCAAACCATGGTCAGAAAACATGCTACACACTGCATGTTTGTGATTGACGGGACTACTGGTATTGGCTAGAGGTTCAAAGATATTTTGCTTTGTGATTTTTGTAATTTTTTTTTTTTTTTTTAGCATCACTGCTTAACTTCACATATTGATTTCCGTTAAAATACCAGCCAGTAAATGGGGGTGCAGTTGAAGTCTGTTCTTTCCAAAGTACACTGTTTCAAACTGTATTATGCCCCTGGCCTAGCATACATACACATTTTATTTTATTATGCATGAAGTAATATGCACACATTTTTTAAATGCACCTGGAATATATCAGCAGTGTTGTGGATTTAACAGAAATGTACGGCTCGGGGATTGGTAACTCTGGGGGCGGGTGAAGTGAAGACAATGACTTACTGTATATGAAAACACATTTTTCTTAGGGAAGGACACAAAAGCATGTGAGACTGCTTCCATGGCCTCTTTGGATCTATAATGTAACCATATCACCACAGACATACTAACCAGCAGGAATGCCTTACCCTCATGTTCTGAATTCCTAGCTTATTCTTGGTGTGTGTTACTAAGTTTTTATGGCTTTTGTGCATTATCCTAGATACTGTATCATGACAAAGACTGAGTAAATTGTGCATTTGGTGGTTTCAGAAACGTGTTATCACCCAGAAGAAAATAGTGGTGTGATTTGGGTTTTTTTTTTTTTTTTTTTTTTTTTTTTTTTTTTTTTAAATAAGGGGCAGTGGTTATTTTCTGTTCTTTCTGGCTATGCATTTGAAAATTTTGATGTTTTAAGGATGCTTGTACATAATGCGTGCATACCACTTTTGTTCTTGGTTTGTAAATTAACTTTTATAAACTTTACCTTTTTTATACATAAACAAAACCGAGTTTCTAAAGGCTACCTTTGTATTCTCTCCTGTACCTCTTGAGCCTTGAACTTTGACCTCTGCAGCAATAAAGCAGCATTTCTATGACACATGCAAGGTCATTTTTTTTTTAAGAAAAAGAATGCACAGAGTTGTTACATTTTTAAGTGCTGCATTTAAAAGATACAGTTACTCAGAATTCTCTAGTTTGATTAAATTCTTGCAAAGTATCCCTACTGTAATTTGTGATACAATGCTGTGCCCTAAAGTGTATTTTTTTACTAATAGACAATTTATTATGGCACATCAGCACGATTTCTGTTTAGATAAATACACCACTACATTCTGTTAATCTTTAGGTGTGACTGAATTTCTTTTGTCGTTATTAAAAATCTCAAATTTCTTAATCTGCAAAATAAAACTTTTTAAAATAAAGTGCTGGTTTGGTCTGTTTGCCCAGTTTTCTAGTTTCATGCAGCTTTATAATCCTGTTTTAAAATCCTGCACACAAATCTGTATCACCTAACCTCACCTACCACCTTGTCAAGTCTGTTGTCACCTGCAGAGCCTGTCCCCATGGGCAGCATGTACAGATGGACGGGCAGTGCTCATCTGAAGGGCTCAGATCGAAGCGGGAGAGAAGGACCTGGAGGCACAGTGGGAGAAAGCAGCAGGCAGAAGTCCCAGCATGGGTAAACACATGTGCGTTTGTGTGTGTGTTCCTGAGGCCCCATTTGAATACGGTTTTATTCTCCAGATACGTAGCATGGGCATTGATAAA
This sequence comes from Saguinus oedipus, assembly GCA_031835075.1. NCBI lineage: Eukaryota > Metazoa > Chordata > Mammalia > Primates > Cebidae > Saguinus > Saguinus oedipus. Next base: position 15,586,003 of record CM063174.1, read on the forward strand.
TGTAACTGCATTCAGGGGAAGAAAATGGGCTTAATGGTCGTAAATATTCCATTTTGGATACCCTACTTACGTCATCACCACCCCTGTTGACATTGAGGTTATTGCTCTAGTGTTTTAGCATAATCATCTTTGTGGATTGAATCCATCTATGTGGATTTTATTTTGTTTCATCTTTATTTAAAGGTATCATTTACATATCGTAAGTTACTCTTTTTAAAATGTATAGTTGAAATTGTGACAAACACTTACAGTTTATTTACCACAGTTAACACATAGAACAGTTTCTTTATCTTCCCAAATCCTTTATGTTCAGCCCCTCCTCCAGCCCCTGGTAGGTTGATCTCTTTTCTGTTTCTGTAGTTGCCTTTTTGACGGTGTCATCTAAATGAATCAAACAATATGTCACCTTTGAGTCTGGCTGCTTTCACATAGCATGATGCATTTGAGATTCGTGGACGTTGCAGGTTCTTTTTTTTCCCACATTCTCAAGCATCTTTATTATATTTGCATTATTCTACTGGATCATAAGCAGCCTTAGCTTTCTTTCTGGGTTTGGTAGCCTCCTTAAGGGTTGTCAGTGCCCGGCTGCCGACCGCTTCCTTGACCATTAATTAGGATGCAAAAATGCTGATGACACCTCTGCCCAATTTGCTGATGCTGCTGTCACATTTTGAGTCCTGTCCTTGTCTTTTTGATAACCTCTTCCTCTCTCCTTTATATAAGAATGAAATTCAATGTGAGATTCATAAATGTGATGTTGTGATTTTACCCTCTAGAAACATCAGAACAAAGGTGTGTTTGGGATCTTTTTTTTCCTTTTTATTGCTAAATTCAGTAGTGTTTCCATCGTTGAAATATACCAGTTTATTTATCCATTCACCCACTGAAGGACACTTGGGTTGTTTTCTGTTATTAGTGGTTATGAATAAAGCTGCTATAAACATTCATGCATAGGTTTTTGTGTGAACATAAGTTTTCAGTTCACTTCGGATTGTTGGGTCATATATAAGTGTGTGCTACACTGTAGAAGGAACTGCCAAGTGGGGCTGGGCAGTGACTCACACCTGTAATCCCAGCACTTTGGAAGGCTGCAGGAAGACAACTTGAGGTCAGTAGTTCAAGACCAGCCTGGGCAACATGAACCCTATCTCCTCTGCGCCTTCACTGAGAGCTGCAATCCTGAGTTGTTTCTACGGCGCCATCTTCCAGAGTCCGCAGGTTCTTTTTTATTGCCAAATGGTGCTCCATTGTGTGGCTGTACCAGAGCGTGCTTATCAATTCCCCAGTTAAAGGAACTTTTGGGTTGTTTTCCAGGTTTGGGAGGTTATTAATAAACTGCTGTAAACATTGGCATACAGGTTTTTGTGTAAACATTTCTACATTTCATTTGACTTCAGTGTGATGTCCAGTTTATCAGTTTATTCTTTCATAGATTATGCTTTTGTTAGATCTGAGAAATCCTTGCATAGCCCAAAGTGTAAAGATTTCTTTTTTTTTTTTTTTTTCAGAATTTTGAAAATTTTGTATTTATGATCCACTTTGAGTTAATTTTATGTATTATATGTGTTGAGTTTTTCTGTTCTGGTTTTTTGTTTTGCCTTTTTTTTTATAGATGGAATCTTGCTCTGTCACCCAGGCTGGAGTGCAGTGGCACAATCTTGGCTCACTGCAACCTCTGCCTCCTGGGTTCAAGCAAGTCTCCTGCCTCAGCCTTCTGAGTAGCTGAGATTACAGGCATGCACCACCAAGCCCAGCTAATTTTTTGAGTAGAGACAGAGTTTCACCATGTTGGTCAGGCTGGTCTCGAACTCCTGACCTCATGATCTGCCCGTCTTGGCCTCCCACAGTGCTGGAATTATAGGTGTTAGCCACCATGCCTGGCCAGTGTTCTGTTCTGTTTTAAATGTGTTCTTACAGTAAACAGATACATATATTATAAGGCCTAAATATGACACTTCATTTAAATAAATTAGGAAAACAGTTTATTGTGAAAGGGACCCAACTCAGCAAGTCTGTTGTTTGTCCCTTCCAGTTTTTGAGTATGTGACATGAATACCTGGTCAGGTTTAGATACGTAGAGCCCCTTCATAAGGACATTTCTGTTGCCTAACCATCTTCCCATGGCACTGAGCATGGTGCAGTGAGTTCATTCTGATGGCCAAGCTTTGTCAGAAGTCTGCTTTTCCTATACTAACATCATACTTAACAGAAGGCTTAGTGAACATCCACCAATGTTGCATTCAGTTCCTCTTGACTTCTGAGCAAATAGTTGATGCAGTACACAAGACACAGTGCAGATGGAGATGACTCAGGTGAGATACAGACTTTGACATTGGGTGGCTTCTGTCTAGATGGAGCAGTTGGCTAGAAAGGGATGTGGCAGCAGATGCAGGAAGGCCACCTAGCCGGCAGATGGGGCAGGAATTTTCAGTTTGCCTTGACTTGCAGTGAAAACTGCTTACTGGTTAGAAAGCCAAGATGTTTTCTGTCCAGTTTGCAGAAAGCATACCAGAGGATCGTGTGCACAGATGTATTCTGAGACTTGTGACTGTGGCTGCTGGCAGCCCTACAGAGAGTGACCCTGCACTCTGTTCCCAGGCTGCTTGGCCAGATCACCCCAGATGGAGTGTGAGAAGACCCGTTGTGATGTGCTGATTTTTACATCATGTTGCTGTCTCATGATCTATTTGATGAGCAAAAAGTCAGTGACATTTTTGACTCAATTACCTATTCACGTGTGCTTTCCTTTCAAACTACTTCACAGTGAAGGTGCTGTTACCCAAGATGCAGAAATGCATTTGGTTTGGAGTTGGGGGTTTTGGTGGTGGTGGGGGGGTGGGGATTCACTAAGAAGGTATATATTAAACTTGCAAGATTTCTAATTCAAAATTAAAATGGATAAAACTCTAAATGTTTGTTTTCCATGTCTATTGTGTAGGTAATGAGGGCTTTACCAGGGGCCATGAAGGTGCCCCTAGAACTTGTTTCCCCCAGCTGATGAGTGATCACTCAGGTTAGCCAGAGGTTGACACAAACGAAGTGCTCAGAAGAGATCTGTAGCAACTGCGATGAGCCTTCTACATCCTGGCAGGCTCCCTTCCCTCCCTCTGCAGCGTAGGCTTTTCTGAGGGAATTGTGTTCACAGTTGTCTAGGAAACCACATGCCAATAAAGACTAAAAATTGAGTTTCACCGCACCAAGTTTTTTGCCTAGTGGCACAATGCCAGGTGTGGAAGATGTGTAAGGTGTCATGAGACACAGCAGAGCCCCCCATGTGGACCGTCCTCCTCTGGCACTCGCCCATAAAAAAATAGGAAGAGGTGGATGCGCGTGGTGATTTCAGTGTGTTCGTGCCTTGGCTTGTCATTGTAGTTTAAGGCAGTTTGATCTGTTTACAGTCATCTCCTGGTCTTAAGTGGATCTGAAAACATTTGGGTATAAATCATTTTATCCTCTTAAAAAATAAGGAAGGAAAATGTGGAACCTGATGTGGTCAGTATGCTGCTGCTGTTTAGTGTTGAAGGGTGTGCCTGGTATTCACCCTAGCAACCCTTTGGTTCTTGTCAATGGGAGGGTGGCCGAAACAAGCTGGAATGAGGGCAGTGGGATTCCTAGAGAGGACTTTGAAGACATAGGGGTTTCCCAGAGCACTTCTGAGAATGAGCGTCTTCAGTGTCGGATATAAGGACAGCTTGAGGATGAGCAGGAGCTAGGCGGAAAGGACAAAGCTTGAGACCTAAGGAGGAGCCCCAGTCTTGATACATACCAAGTGGAAGTTGCAGTTGTAGTGAAAAACTACGGGCTTTCAGAAACATTTGAATCTGAGTGATTTAAAGCAAAACTGAGTTAGTTGCTTAGCAGCCTGCTCCTTACTAGAGGGTACGTGCAGAGAACAGTGCTAGGGCTGCATTGGTTTCTTTTTGTTTGGAGATGGAGTCTCGTTCTGTCACCCAGGCTGGAGGGCAGTGGTGCAATCTTGGCTCACTGCGCCACCACACCCGGCTAAGTTTTGTATTTCTAGTAGAGACAGGGTTTCACCATGTTGGCCAGGCTGGTCTCAAACTCTTGGCCTTGAGTGATCCACCCACCTTGGCCTCCCAAAGTGCTTGGGATTACAAGCATGAGCCACTGCGCCCTGCCCATTGGTTTCTTCCTGATAGGCCCAGGGAGGAGGGTGGAAGCTTGGTCAGTAGGATCCAGTGCTGCTGCCACTAGGGGACAGGATTTGGTTTTTCCGTTTTTGATTTTTTTTTTTTTTTTTTGTGGAGACAAAGTCTCACTCTGTTACCAGGCTGGAGTGCAGTGATGCGATCTCGGCTCACTGTAACCTCCACTTCCGGGGTTCAAGTGATTCTCCTGACTCAGCCTCCCAAGTAGCTGGGACTACTGGCACCTATCCCCAAGCCAGCTAATTTTTGTGTTTTCATAGAGATAGGGTTTCACCATGTTGGCCATGCTGGTCTCGAACTCTTGACTTTAGATGATCTGCCCACCTCAGCCTCCCAAAATGCTTGGATTACAGGCGTGAGCCTCGGCGCCCGGCCATGTTTTTGAATGTTTAAACACAGTTGAAGTGCTCCCACCAAGCCTTGAGGAGTTGCTCCCCAGTTTTAGCGATCGTTAATGTGCCACATTTATGACAGCACAAACTGCAAATTTTCCAGGGACCATCTTGGACCTGAGTCCTCCTGAAACACTTTTGTGGCCTTTCCAAGGAAGACAACAGGAGATGCAGGGTGGGCACCAGGAGAAAGCAGAAAGTGGGTCTGCGTCCACCGTCTTGACGACATTGTGGGAAAGAGGCGAAGAACCCTGTTCAGGGAGGACAGGGCTACACCAAAGGCCCTCGCCTCAAGTCAGAAAACCAGGAGAGCGCAGCCTCCAGCCCATCAGACCCCCAACGTGGTGTTCACCACCCAGGTAGGAGAAGGGTTTGTTTTTATTTTTTTTAGCATATTTACACACCTAGTTGCAAGAATAACACAGCGTTTGCCAGGATAATACAGAGAACTTCCTTCTGCCTTGACCCAGACTCACTAAGTGTTAACCAATTTTCTACCTGTGCAGTGTACTCTAGGTAGGTAGGTAAGTAGTCAGGTTGGGCTATTGTAACCAAATACCATAGACTGGGTGACTTAACAGGCATTTCTTATAGTTCTGGAGGCTGGAAGGCTGCATGGTCAGTTTCTTGTAAGGGTTCGCTTCCTGACCTGTAAACAGCCACCTTCTCTCTGTCCTCACTGGCCTGTCCTTGATACATGTGCATGGAGAAAGTAGACATGCCCTCTGGTATCTCATGAGGACCCTAATCCTGTCAGATCAGTGCCCACCCTTAGGACCCCATTCAACCTCAGTTACTTCCTTAGAGACCCTATGTCTAAATGCAGCCACAGTGGGGATTGTGAATTTTAGGGAACATAAACCTTTCTGCCTATAACAGTATTCTGAAACATCTGAGCATACGGTTGCAGAATGATGCATAGTTTCTAACAACAAGGGTATTATATAACTGCAGTACACTTAACCTCAGAAAGCGTTAGAAGAGTTGACTCTGGCTTCATTTATTTTTACTACTGGCTCTATTTCTCATTGTGTGAAATCTGCACTAGTCTTTATTCCTTCCTTCTGTTTGCTTTGGGTTCAGTTTGTTCTTTTTCTAATTTTTGCAGGAGGAACCTTGGTTTAGTGATTTCAGATATTTTTTAAATAGGCATTTTAAAGCTATAAATTCCCTCTAGACACTGTTTAGCTGGGTTTCATAAATGTTGATATTTTTACATTTTCATTTAGTTCAAAATACTTTCTATTTTCCTTGTGATTTCTTAACCCCTGAGTTATTTACAAGTAATTTTTAATTTTTTCAAATATTTGGGGCTTTCCCAAATATCTTTCTGTTGGTTGTAATTAATTGTATTCTGATGGCAAAGCATAGTGTTATCAGATAAACATTGTGTTATCTGAATCCTCTTCATTGAGGCCTTTTTTTGTGGTTGTGTACAAGGTCTATCTGGAGAATGCTCCATGTGCTCTTGAAGAGAATGTGTATTCTGTTGGGTGGGGTGTTCTACAGATAAAAGGGTCAGTCAAGTTGGTTTTGGTGCTGTTCTTCAGGTTTCTGTATCATTGCTTGTTTTCTGTCTAGTTCTCTCAGTTACTGAGTGGAGTATTGAAGTCTCCGACCTACTGAATTGCCTTTTTCTCCCTTCAATTCTGTCAGTTAGGTTTTACATATTTTGGAACTCTGTTGTTAGGAACATGTATGTTTATAATTGCTGTATCTTCCTTATGTCCATTATGAAATATCCCTCTTTGTTTCTAGCAATAATTTGTCTTAAAGTCTATTTTAACTGATATTAGAATAGCTACTACAATTTTCTTATGGTCCTTGTTTGTATGATATCTTTCCATTCTTAATTTTAATCTATTTGGGTCTTTTAATCTAAAGAGTGTCTCTTTATACAAAGCCTATAGTTGGATCTTGTTTTATTACTATCTGTGCCTTTTGATTGGAGTGTTTAATCCACTTATATTTAATCTAACTATTGATATGGTTTAATTTCTTCCTGCCACTTCTCTATTTAATGATTATTTGACTCAGGGTTTTTTGTTCTTATTTCTCCTTTGTTGCTCTCTTTATTCCTAGAGCAACCAATTAAAACAAAAAAGAATGAAGCAATAAAAAAAGGAATTAAAAGCATACTATAAAATAACTATGTAGAGCATATAAGAAATATAGATATTTTCTAGTATGCTTGGGTTATATTCAGGTTATCTCCTGGTGTCATTTCTTTTCAGCCTGAAGGAGTTCTTCAGTATGTTTATAAGAAATATTTGCTTGCATTGAATTTCCTCAGTCTTTATTTTGTCTTCACTTTTGAAGGACAGTTTTGCTAAAGAATTCTTGGTTAATAAATATTTTTTCTACAGCACTTTGAGTGCATCATTTTAATGTCCTCTTCACTTGAGACAGCTGTTAAACATAGTTCTTCCCTTGTATGTGATGAGGTTGTGAGGTTTTTTTTCCTTCTCTGTTTTAAAATTTTATCTTTGTCCTTCAACTCTGTATGCATCTAGCTATGGATCTCTTTCTGTTAATCATATTTGGAGTTTGTTATGCTTCATTGGTGTGTTTTTCATCAAATTTGGGACTGTCTTGCTATTTGTTCAAACATTTCTTACCTTTCTTTTCCTTCTGGGACTTTTTATTCATTTTCTTTTCTTTCTTTAATTTGGACAGGTTTTATTAATCTGCTTTCAAGTTCACTGATTCTTTCTCCTGCCAAATCAAATCTGCTATTAAATCCCCTAGTAAATATTTACTACAATTGCACTTTTCAACTCTAGAATTTCCATTTGATTTTTTTACAATCCCTGTTTATTGATAGTCTGTATTTGATGAGTCATTTGCTCTCATACTTTAGTTTCTTAAAAATGGGCAGGGCACAGAGGCTCACACCTGTAATCCCAGCACTTTGGGCAGGTGGATCACCTCTCAGGTGTTCAAGACCAGCCTGGCCAACATGGTGAAATCCCATCTCTACTAAAATTACAAAAAAAGTAGCCGGGCATGGTGGTATGTACCTGTAGTCCCAGCTACTCTCGAGGCTGAGGCACAAGAATCAAGAACCTGAGAGGCGGAGGTTGCAGTGAGTCAGGATTGTGCCACTGCACTCCAGCCTGGGTGACAGAGTGAGACTGTGTCACTCCAAAAACAGTGTCAAATAAAAAATGGTTTCCTTTACGTCTTAATTTTATCAAACCTGCTTTGAAATCTTTGTCTACTAAATTCAAACATCTGGGCCCCATCAGACAATGTCTATTGATAGCTTCCTCCCCACTCACCAGCCAAACAGGGATCACACTTTCCTGTTTCTTTGCATGTCTCATAATTTTAAAAACCGGACACTTTAGGTAATATTGTAGCAACTCTGGATTCTGCCCCTTCCCGTCACCCCCAAGGGACCATTGCTGTATTTTTGTCTTCATGACTTCACTGAAGAACTCCGATAGAATCTGTCTCACAGTCTCATCCTCAGTATGCAGCCACTGATGTTTCTGCTCAGTTTAAGGTTCTTACTGGTTTGTTTTTTGAGATGGAGTTTCACTTTTGTTGCCCAGGCTGGAGTGTAATGGCATGATCTTGGCTCACCACAACCTCCTGGGTTCAAGCAATTCTCCTGCCTCAGCCTCCTGAGTAGCTAGGATTACAGGCATGAGCCACCATGCCTGGCCATTTTTATTTTCAAGTCTAGCTTCTTAGTAGTTGCCTGTGGCTTAGCGTATGTGGTCAGCCAGTGATTGGTCAAATGGACTTAAACACCTTTAACCAGTAAGGCTTCCACGCTTCGCCAGTGGATCTGTGTATGGTTTAGGGAATGCATTTAGAGTTCAGGCAGTGCACAGATGTACCCCAGCTTTCACATTTTGTCAGGTTTCACATCTCCTCTGGACAGGCACAAGGCCTCACATTGAGCCAGAGATATATAGTCAACCCTTGGTTGCCACAGGGGATTTGTTCTAGGCCCCAAATTTGGTTCCAGAGATATTGAAACTCGCAGATAGCCAGTTTCCTATTAGAAAATCGAACAGTACTTGTGTTAACCTGTGCAGGCCTCTCACAGATGTCAAATCACCACTGTGCTACCTACACCTAACACAGCGTAAGTGCTTTGTGCATAGTTGTCACACTGCATTTTGTGTTTGCATTTTTATTTTTGTGGGTATTTAGTAGGTGTATATATTTGTGGAGGACATGAGCTATTTTGATACGGGTGTGTGATACGTAATAATCACATCAGGGTAAACAGGGTATCCCATCACCTCAAGCGTTCATTGTTTCTTCATGTTGTTATGCTCCTCAGTTATTCTAAAATGTACAGCTAATTACTGCTGACTGTAGTCACCCTGTGGTGCTATCAAATACTAGAACTTACTCATTGTATCTAACTCTATTTGTGTACCCATTAACCTTTCCCATTTCTTATGCTCCCCCACAACTGTATTATTATTATTATTATTACTATTATTTATTTACTTTTTTTTTCTTTTGAGACAGAGTGTCCTTCTGTCACCCAGACTGGAGTGCAGTGGCACCATCTCAGCTCGCTGCAACCTCCCCCTCCCAGGCTCAAGTGATTCTCCAACCTCAGCCTCCCAAGTAGCTGGGACTATAGGTGCATGCCACCATGCCCATCTAATTTTTATATTTTATGTAGAGACAGGGTTTCACCATGCTAGCCAGCCTGGTCTTGAACTACTGGGCTCAAGTAATCTGGTCACCTTGGCCTTCCAAAATGCTGAGACTATAGGCGTGAGTCACCTTCCCTCGCCATTTTTTACTATTTTCGATCCATGGCTGGTTGAATCCACAGAAAGCGGGCTGACTCTATAGACAGCTAGGACTCTGCAGTCTCTCCTGGGTGTTCTACAGCCCTGCACACACATCTGGCCTTCCAGAGTACCATGGACATGTGGGCACTTACCAAGGCCCACTACGGTTCTCATTCTCCAAATCTCCCAGATTTCTGACTAGTCTACTGGTCTGATGTTTGCCCAACTCCAATTACGACCTAAGGCTAGCTACAACATTGGCCTTTCCCAAGACCGCCACTACACCTGCTTCAAATCCAGCCAGCCCCAGCAAACAGTAAAGCTGCTGGGCCCCATGGCTTCTCCTGCCTAGCAGATCTCCAGAACGGGGGGTGGGGATTGGGGAGAAGTGGGGCAAGAAGAAGCCTGGGCAAAAACACCATTTCTCACACGAGGGTTTTCTTTCTTAAGCAAACATGTCTCAACATGCTGTATGCTATTGGCTGTTTTGCAGTCCTGGAATGGTGGTTTTGACCATTTTATCCCATTTTGCTGATACCTTTTAGGGAGAGGATTTGCTAAGCTCCTTACTCTGCCGTTCCAACTCCAGCCTTAGGAGGTGTAACATGCATGCATGCATCTGTCTGCTCATATTCCAGTTAGTCGTTTGGCCCATGGACACCCTGTCTAGCACTTCCCCTCCATAAGATCCAGTGCAGGGTCCACAATGCTTGCAGGTGCCATGTGCCTTCAGTCTCCTTCAGTCTCATCTGAGCCAGTTCCTCAGGCCCAGGGGTGGGTTCAACAACAGTGAATTCAGTTACTCCAGGAGCAATAGGTTATTAAGACCCGTTTGTGTACATTTCACATATGGTCCAATTCAGAAATGCTTCAGGAGCACCTGCTATCCTCTAGACAGTGTGGTGACAGGACCCTGACCTGCCCACGGAAGGTTCCAATGGTCTGCACGGTCAGCACACAATGCGGCAACCCTCAGCAGGGAATGTGGGGTCTTAGGAGGTGCTGTGGGTGCCAGGGGCAGCAAACAGGAAGAGGTGGGGCCAAGAGCCGGGGAAGCACCTGCCTCTGACTTCCTTCCTCTGACTTCCTTTGGAAAAGCAGGTTCCCGTGGGGTCTAGTTCATGGGATACCAGCTTGAGATCCCAGGCTGGTGTCTGAGTCCATTTAAAAATGAGAAACTTTTGGTAGGCTGAGGTGGGAGGATTGGTTGAGACCAGGGGTTCAAGACCAGCCTGCACAACATAGAGAGACCCTGTCTCAAAAAAAAAAAAAAAAAAAGTTTTTTTGAGATGTTTCGTTCTTGTTGCCCAGGCTGGAGTGCAGTGGTGCAATCTCAGCTCACTGCAACCTCTGCCTTCCAGGTTCAAGCAACTCCTGCCTTGGCCTCCCGAGTAGCTGGGATTATAGGCACTTGTCACCACGCCCAGCTAATTTTAAAAAATATTTTTAGTAGAGACAGGGTTTCCCCCATGTTGGCCAGGCTAGTTTTGACCTCCTGACCTCAAGTGATCCACCTGTCTTAGCTTCCCAAAGTGCTAGAATTACAGACAAGAGCCACTGCATGCGGCCCCCATCCCCACCAAAAAATTTTAATTAGGCGGGTATGTTGGCACATGCCTGTAATCCCAGCTATTTAGGAGGCCGAAGCGGGATCATGGATTGAGCCCAGCAGGTCGAGGGTGCAGTGAGCCTTGATCATGTTACTGCACTCCAGCCTGGGCAACAGAGCGAGTCCCGATCTCAAAAAAAAGATGAGAAACTGAGGCACAGAGCGTTTCATTGGCTGACACACACATAGAGCTGGGCAGAGCCAGGGCAGACACCAGGATCCCCCGACTCCCAGCCAGTACTCTTAAGATGCCAATCAGAAGCACAAAAGGGCCACACGTGTGCCTCCTGTCAGCCAGCAGGATTCCTGGGGGAAGACTGAGGCAGGGCAAGACTTAAAATACAACTTCCCAGTCCCAGGGCAGGTCCCAGCTGGAGTTGGGAGGAGGATGTGAACTCACAGTGGGAACAGGACCCATCAGTGTCCACCTAAGTGAAAAGTCTCTGTCTCTGCAGCCATGGGCTGGGGCCATGAGCCTGGAAGAGCCTGGTCTTCCCCTGGACATGTACCCTCTGGCCCTTGCTGTGGGTGATGAGTTCTACAGCCTTACCAGCCTCAGTTTCCCCAAGCATACATGGGGGCCATGAAGGAAAAATAGGTGGAAATACTCCAAGGCATGGTCACTTGAGTTTCCCAGTGGATGCAAGGATAGATCACCAGGAGGGTGGAAGGGAGCCAAGGGGCCTGGGGCCTATGAGTGCCCTAGGCCCCTCTCTCCCTATTCCAGGGTGCAGTTGAGGAGGGAACTCTGCAGGCTGGGTCGTCAGCCTGTGCCCACACTCCCACCTTCTAGAAAGACAGGCCCCTGCCTGGCAGCACAGGGCTGGGCTGGCATAGTGGTTCCATTCCCTGACTCCTCACGAAGGGCTGGGTTCTCTCAGGAGCAGGAGGTATCCACAGACCACTGCTCACAGGACCAGGCTGTGACCATCCCAGAGAGGGAGGGCTCCAGCCCTCGCAGACCCAAGCCTTGGAGGAAAGTGGAGCAGGGCAATGCAGTGCTGGACCGTCGGCTCACATCCTCCCTCCCCCTCCCCTCCTCCACGAATGCTCCAGCCCTCCCTTCCCCTCCCCTTATCCATGCATACTGCAGCCCAGTCATTCCTCTCCCTGCAGTGTTCCTATTGTAGAATGGCAGAGACCATGATGATAGTGTCTACTTCATGGAGCAGCTGTGTGAGTGTTTACAGCAGGCCTGTTCTCGTGAGGTGCTGGTAAGTGTCATCCCTGTGTCAGTGCCTTTGTTAGATCAGTTCCTAGCAGAGTCACTAAAAATGCCATCTGCAGAATCAGGGTCATGCCAGCCTGGCCTTTCCCCCGGCTGCTGGTGGGCCCTGGCATGGGCGAGGCCCTTCGGTGTCACATGGCGTTGCTGAAGCAGAGCAAACCCAAGCCTGCGACCCAGCCCCTAGAAACAGGCAGCCAGGCCCCTGAGAGAGTGTCTGTAGCTGCCTCTTGGAAGAAGTGAGGCCAGAAGCGTCAGTGACGTTCTTCAAAAGGAAGTTTGAGACCACGATCTGCAGAGGCTAGGAACTGAGAGCAGCAAAGCCAGGCACATGGCAAGAGGTTGATACAGGGAAGTGGCCATTGCTTTGAAAACTGAAACCAAGCCACCTCCTTTGCAGGCACAGCCCCCGAGTGGCTTCTGCTCCTCTTTGCCATGTGTGTGCTCGCTGCAGGTCAGCTTCTCCTCAGTGGTCTTGGTTGCAATTTGGAGGAGCAATGCATCTCCATTTAGTGTGAGACCAGGAGAGGATGATCGGGTTTTGGGGCCAGGCTCAGCATCACCAAAGGCAGGTGATTGTTGTGGGAGGGTGGGGTTCTTTCACTTGTTTCAATAAATTCCCCAACAGTTAGTAACCAGCTGATGGTGACACCACATGGCAGAGCATGCCTTCCTCCCAGACCACACCTGCCTGCCAGGCTGACGGGACAGGACGCACCCACAGGTGCAGGGGGCTCCCTCCCAACAAGGAAGCCCCAGCCCATACTCACAGTTGCCTAAAAACCTGAAGCGCTGCATGGCAGAGCGTACCTTCCTCCCAGAAGGGCACAGCTGGACATCCCTCTCACCCCTGGCCCTTAGTGGGGCCAGGTGATTGACGCTGCCCCTCACTGTGGCCAGGTGATCCACGCCGCCCCTCACTGTGGCCCATTCCCAGGCCCGACCCTGAAAAAGCCTCCCATGCTGTCCTCCCCGCTCTTTCCTGGGAGCAGGACAGGAGGGGGCAGGAAGTGTGGGTTCAGTCCTGGAGGGAGCACGATGACTGCACACTGGAGTCCCCGCTGGGATGGCCTGAGCAGTGCTCTGGGGTGCTGCTGAGCACACTGGCCTGGCCCACACCCCCTTCCAGAGAGTGTCAGCCAACCAAGAAAAATGCCTCCCTGCAGAGCACATCTGCACGTTCTGCTGGGGCAACATGAACCCTGAGCTCAGGTTTGCTCAGCGTAGGCTCACTTCCTGGTAACCCTTGGCCACACAGAAACTCTCACCTGGGGAAACGAGCAGGTCCGTGCCAGGGGCTCACCCTGCCACAAGCCACACCTGCCTGCCAGGCTGACGGGACAGGACCCACCCACAGGTGCAGAGTGGCTCCCTCCCAACAAGGAAGCCCCAGCCCATGCTCCCAGCTGCCCAAGGGCCTCGGGCACTCGTATGCACGACCACTAAATCATTCCAACTCCAGCACACCATCTGGGGGAAGTCACGCCATGCCAGCCAGCCTTGGTGAAAGTGACCATGTACTCAACTGAGATACTGGGTGCATGACCCCAAGGGGAGCTCATTCTGGTGGCTGTGGGCACAGAGGCTCTGAGCCATCCTGCCACCTAAAGGGATGACCCTCTCATTTCCCACACTCTGAGAAAAGGCCAGCCTGTGGCCCCATCGCCGCCTTCTCAAGCCTCTGCACAAAGAACTTAGAGCTTTCAGTACAACCAATGGCTTACAAGAGCTTAGAGGCAAAATTCGTGTTTGGGGCAATTGTTAGCAGCTTGGCAACACATTTCCTATTTGCCTTTGCTATTATTTGAACAACTGCTATTACCTGGAACGGTTATTCCCTTCTGCTGTCAGGGCATTTGTTTCTCTGGATTAGGAACTAGACTGACCAGGGGCTTCAGGCCCAGATAGGTCATTTTGGAATGACCAAAGGGTATCATTGGTGGCCCTTTAAGAAAATATCCTGTTTTGTCCAGGCGCGGTGGCTCACGCTTGTAATCCCAACACTTTGGGAGGCCGATGTAGGAGGATCGCCTGAGGTCAGGAGTTCAAGACCAGCCTGGCTAACATGGTGAAACCCCATTTCTACTACACATACAAAAATTAGCCGGGCGTGGTGGCACACGCCTGTAATCCCAGCTACTTGGGAGGCTAAGGCAGGAGAATCACTTGAACCTGGGAGGTGGAGGTTGCAGTGAGTTGACATTGCGCCACTAAACTCCAGCCTGGGGGACAAGAGTGAGATTTCATCTCCAAAAAAAAAAAAAAAGAGAGAGAAAATATCCTATTTCCAGAAGGCCCTGGAAACTTCCCCTCCCATGCACAGTCAACTAAATTGGCAAGAATTCTGCCGACTCGGCTGATAACTCTCTTGGATGGTGACTGTTATTTGCAGGGGTGCTCTCTCCCCACCTTCCTGCTTTCTCTGTCTTATTTAATGTTCAGGAACCAAAAGAGTGGAAAACAATTAAGAGGCAACCTCAGCCTTGTCCACCCTAGTGAGGTGGTCAGACCCTGCTGGCAATGGCAGCCATTTCTCTCGGATGACCTCTTCAGCCTTCTAGATGAGACTCTCTGCAAACATCATGATTCTTGTCAACGTGCTGCAATTTGAATTTCATGGAAGTTCTACATTTTTTGCTAAAATGACTCATTTCCCCAATGCAGGAGGATGATGAATACCCTACAGATGGCAGCCGCTCCTGTTCTCAGGAGCCTTGTCATTAGGAAGAAAAGGATAAAAACCCCAAACCGGTTATCTACTGAGCAATCCTGAGCTGCTCTGGAAATTTGAGAGGCATTGGGAAGAAAAAAAGTGTCACCAAGTCTGCTGGGAAGGGGCCAGGGTGTGGGTGGGGGGTGCGGGCAGGGCTGGCTTCTCACTCTCCCCCTCCCTGGCGGGCCCATGCTGCACTCCTGCCCTTCCTCTAACGTCTCCTCATCCTTATCTGTGGATCTTCCTTCTGCTCCTCTGCAGCTGAGGCTTCCTGAGGAGGTAAGGAGTCAGAGCTCTGCTGACCTTACAGGATTCCCTTGTTTCTGTGTTTCCTGTGCAATGCCCTTCACATGACCTGCTTGAGACCTTTCCTCCGTCCAGTCTGACATCCTGGAGGGGACGGGGTAGACCCCAGGAGGGAAGGGCTGGCTCTTCTCTGGGATCATGTCGAGGGGACCAGAGCTGCTGGGGCTTGACCCTGTCTAAAAACAACACAGAGCAGGGCAGAGCCAAGCCAGGGTGTGAAAGGAAAGCAGAGTCCTCATCACACTATTTGAGGATGCCTGGATCTAGCTGCGCCTGGATGTAGCTGCGCCTGAAGCATTCCTTGGGTATGCCAGTTATGCAAGACAGTCCCTTCCTCTTCTGGGGGCAAGATTTCTATCACTGAGCTCCAAACAAGCAAATGTAAAACCCAAAGGCTGCCCAGCACTCTGGGCTTGGAAGTCAACTCTGCCTCCAGTCTCTGTCTTGGGGTTTCCAGTGTGGAGACACACATAGGCTACTGCTGATGTGCTTACATGATGAGCTTTCGTTTTCTTACTCCCTGAAGTTAGGTAAGGGCACAGATCTCAAACACCTGCAAATGTATTTGCTCCCTAGCCACACACTGAAGATTTCAGTGTGAGCTTGAAGTGTTTATGATATGGCAGCAATTGCCACCTCCACCTCCCAGGCCACAAAGGCTGGCCTGGCAGGGAGCCCCAAGCTCTGGGACTGCCACCCCATGCTGGCCCTCCCTTCCTGTCACTGCCAGCCGCCGTCCTCCTCCCCTACAGGCCTCCTTAGCTCCTGGAATGCTCCGGTCTCTGCGTTTGCCAGTCCCAGGTCTCACTCTGCAGCAGGTGGCACCATCCTGGCACCATCCCTGCTCCTCACCCTGGGACCTCACCCCTTACCTTCTGACTCCAAGTGGGTCTGACCTTGTGTGGCAGGGCGGGGAGTGAGGGAAACTACAGGAGGCCAAGAGCAAGAGGGCAAGGTGACTGTTCCCATGCCACCCTGGGTCTCCCCACACATGGTCCCCACAGGGTGACTGGGTGGCAGCACCCTCCCATGAAGCCCATGCTCTGGCCTAGCAGCCCGCTCCTCCCCGGAAGCTGCCTCTGCAGCTGCTACCTACTCATTTCTCCAGGGAATTGTCATCTGACATGAGGTCCTCAGCCCCCTGTTTTTGCTACAGGGATCCTGGCCAACACACCTGTTGGTCAGGTAGCCCCCTGGGCCTGCAGGCATTGCTCCACTGCCAGCCCGCCTCCCCCGCCACCGCCCCCAGCAGGCCTCCTGTCAATGGAACCTGTTATTTTCCCTGGGGTCTCTCTTCCTCCCAACCACGTTACAAGCCCATGAGGTGATGACTCTGGTCTTCCCAGAAGCAGCCCCCTCTCCCTGGATGCTCTTCCTTCTCACTCAACTCTCCCTTCCTCCATGAAGCCCTCCCTGACTGAGGCTAGGGGCTGACCCACTGTGGAGTTGACCCCACCCCCTCCATGTGCACCCTAGACACCTCCATCCTCTGCTTCCCAGCCACTCGCCACATCCCTTGCCTGATCTGCACACAGACAGTGCCCAAGCAGTGCTCAAGTCAACAGATCCATCTGTTTGCTAAGTCCAACACTAGAGAAAAGCACCTGGGTTGGTTTTAGAAACGATTATTCTAAGATTAAAGTGCCACATCAACACATTACCTTTGAAGGAGAAATGTTCACATACCAAAACTCATTATTAGCTCTGATAGGAAAAGAAGACATGGCCACCAGCCGTTTTAAAATAAGTATCTGTGCCATGTAGCTTCTCCTGTCCCTCTGAATCACCATTCATTCATTCTTCCTGGCTGCCTTGGGCTGAGTGCTGAGGAGGCCTAGCATCGTCAGTGCTGGCAGGAACGGCTGTCCATTAGTGGTGTTACGCACACTGGAAGATGCTGCAATTAGATTGAGCTATCAGAGGGAGGTTCCATAAATCTCTCGGCATTCTACTTAATGATCCTCAGCTATCCTTTCTTCCCTTGGCAGGCAAGAGCTGGGAGACATTTTGTAGACCAAAAGCACTTTGTTCTGCAGAGCGCTTTCCGCCTGTGTGGGAGGACGCCCTGGCACCTCAGGAGAGGCCATGGGTGTGTGTTAATTATGCACTTTCTCCTGCAGACCTCCAAGAGTCCCGAGCCTCCCCCACCAGTTTCCATTTGCACTGACCCCATTCACCCGTAGCTATTTTATACATGCTCCTTGTAATCAAACCAGAACTGCTTGGACATCTGCATGGCTATTTTGGGGCTTCTAGGAGACTAAGGGAAAAAAATCTTATTTTCAACAATCCACAAGGATGTGACATCATTCTGAAAAGTCAGGCTGGCTGGGCTCAGTGACTCATGCCTGTAATCCCAGCATTTTGGGAGGTGGAGGCTGGAGGAACACTTGAACCCAGGAGTTTGAGACTAGCCTGGCCCACATAGTGAGACCCCATCTCTACCAAAAGAAAAAAATTAATTAAAAAAAGAGACTAAGGCTCTCCAGGAGGCCAAGCAAGTGATTGCTCTGTGAACCATGAGAGACCAATTGTGCAGCATTTACAAAACCCCTGCTGGGACTCAGCACAGCGCCTTTCCTCCAAACTGCAACTCCGGCAGGGGCGGAAGCAAGGCACCTGTGAGGATGCTGAAGGGCACATCACTTTGCACAAACAACTTCTGTTTGTTAGCTTTGGTTTGACCCCCATGTGGGAAAATCCTGGCCACTTCCTACTGGTTCTCCATCTTTACCTCTCCCTCCCCTCGGGACGCCCCTCCCCTTGGAACTGCTCGGGACAAAGCCCAGGGCCCCGCTGCGTGTGCAGCCTCCCAGGCCCTCCACACCAGCCTCCCTGCCTCCTTCCGCAGCTCCTTTGCCCTGCGGGCAGCCTAGGCACGAACCCCACAAACTCCTATCCCTCCATGCCGGAACACCCCACTTGAGGTCAGTAGTTTGAGATCAGCCTGGCCAACATGGCAAAACCTCATGTCTACTAAAAATACAATAAATTAGCCAAATGTGGTGCCGCGTGCTTGTAATCCTCACTACTCGGGAGGTTGAGGCACGAGAATTGCTTGAACCAGGGAGGCAGAGGTTGCAGTGAGCTGAGATTGCACCACTGCACTCCAGCCTGGGCAACAGAGTGAGATGCTGTTTCGAACAAACAAAAGAATCCCTGCAGTAAACTGTCTCCTTCCAGCCCCTGGAAGCCATGGCAGCCAACTGTTCCCACTGCCAATTTTGTGCCACTGTGGGTGGAATTCAAGGCAGATGGGGGCTCCTTGGGGACACGGTGGCATGTGCTGCCTTTGATGAGGATCACAGCCTCTGAAGCTGGGAGACTCGCTGGGATCACCTATCTAAACAGAGAGCCCAAGGGGAACCCAGAGACGTTCACGGGGAGTGAGTGGCTCAGATCTGGAGCCAATTTTTATGTTAAAAGGTTTCTCTTTTTAATAAAGGACCATTGGGACCCAGATGAGAAATGAAATGTTTGAACAGCAAAGTAAAAAAAAAAAAAAGCCACCCTGCTGAGAAATGAAGAATGGGCTTGAGCTGCTTTTACTCAGACACTGGGATTTCTTCCCACTCCAGCCAGTTCTCCAGCATCAGCTAAGTGTCCCATGATTCAATTCAGTTCTGACACTAACTAATGTCAGGCTCAACAGATGCCAGGGCTCAGTCCCACAAGACTCTGCATCGCAGATGCCAGTCACCGGTCTTAGGTACTCAGAGAACCTACACTTCTCTCTGACTTGGCTACAAAGTCAGGGCGTTATTAGAATCCCCACCTCCCTCAGTTCAATAATTGGCCAGAACAGCTCACAGAAACCCAGAAAACACTTGTTTACTATTACCAGATTATTGCCATGGACACAGATGAACAGCCAGGCTAGATCTGGAAGAGCCCTGAGCCCAGCAGTTTCTGTCCCCACGGAGTCAGGGTGTGCCACCCTCTCAGCACATGGGTGAGCCCAGCAGTTTCTGTCC
The DNA here is from genome assembly GCA_031835075.1 of Saguinus oedipus. Taxonomy (NCBI): domain Eukaryota; kingdom Metazoa; phylum Chordata; class Mammalia; order Primates; family Cebidae; genus Saguinus; species Saguinus oedipus. Next base: position 15,605,160 of record CM063174.1, read on the forward strand.
CCACGGAGTCAGGGTGTGCCACCCTCTCAGCACATGGGTGTGTTTGCCAACCTGTAAGCTCTCCAGACCTCAGTGTTCAGGAATGTTTAGGGAGTTCTCACAACATAGGCATGATTCATTAGATCACTGACCACTGGTAATTAACCCAATCTCCAGCCTGTCTCCTCTCCCCAGAGATTTGCCTCGAGTGGAGCTGAAAGTTCCAACCCCCCAGCCCTGCGTTGGTCCTTCTGGGACCAGCCCTCATCCTGAAGCTGTTCAGGGGCTCCCAGCCACCAGGCATCTCAGTAGCACAGAAAAGACATTGATTCATCTCACTGCAGAGATTCCAAACGTCTTAGGCCCTCTGTGCCAGGAACGGGGACAAAGACCAAATATATGTTTATTATTATATTACCAGGCTTCACATTTTAACCTTCCCTAGGCATGAGGCCCTGGTTGGCTGAGGGTCCTCTGCGCCTGGGGTACTGGGACCCCTCACTACAGGCCCTCTGTGTAGGTTTCTTGGACCCAAGCAATTCTGTACCCCAATTTTTGTTTTTCTTTAAAGAGAGCTCCCGGGTAGCATAAATTTCAGGCCCCACACATCCGCTTCAGTGTGTAAAATCGTTTGGCTTTTCATCCCAGAAGTGACAGCAGTGCCCTGAATGAGTTACCAACCTCCAGTCCAGAACCTCTTAACTGGTGGTATTGGAAGTCGAAAACATATTCAATTTCCAAGGCATCCTGTGATCAAATACCTAGTCCTCCAAAGGCCTGAATCATCTTGTGAGTCAACCTCCCCCACCCCTCAAGGATTCCGTAGAGCCCTGGAAATCAACGCTGGATCCACTGTTCTGGGCAAGACCCTCCATGCATCCTGCCCCTGAGCCATTCACGTCTAGGCAGGGCGGACTTGCCTCTAGAACCCTATTTGGGAACCTAGGCACCCTTCTCTGTTGCTTACCTTCTGTCTCCCCTGCCTGCCAACCACACTGCTGCTGTCTCCCTTCAGTTCCCAGTCCCTAACGTGGACCCTGCCTTGCAGGTGAATTTGACAGGCTGCATTTAGCCTAGCTTAAAATGGCTTCAGAATAAGATATTTAAAATCTGCATGTCACTCCAGTTTATCATAAATACAAGATGCAATAAACTCTCTTATCTTGACAGCTGAGCTGACATGGCTTCAGAGTGAATAGCATCTTGAAGTTCTGATTCATGATGAAAGCACAGAGGGATTGCAGGGACAGGCTGGAGTGTCATTTTTAAGCACAGCCAACATGCTTTTGACAGGACAGACACACTGTGGGATCGGCTCTTTGCTGCTCCAGACAGCCACTGCCACGTACAGCTGATGCCTCATTATTTATGGTAATAGGGACAGGGATGACATGGATCATTGAAATCAGCATGTCATTAACAAATAAGATGCACTGGGGAAGTAATTCAATCACTTCTCTCCAGCATCCAGGATCCTGGATCCTTTTAAGGGAGCTGCTGGAAAACCCTCCACGGGGCCTCCCTTTGGGCCCTGCATCCAATGAATGGGGTGGATAGTGTTCATTCCCTTCCTCCAGGAGCCTCCTGGGGAACCAGATAAGGATCACCTCTGGATAAGCCTTGGATGTGATGGGCAATTCCTTAAGAACTGTCTCTGTCCATTTTCTTTTGTATTTAATTGCTAAGTAATAAGATTTATTTCTTACAGTTCTGGAGGCTGAGAAGTCCATGGTCGAGTGGCTGCATCTGGTGAGGACTTCTTGCTGGTGGGAACCCTCTGCAGAGTCCTGAGGTGGTGCTGGGCACACATGGTGAGGGGGCTGAACATGCTGGCTCACATCTCTTCCTTTTCTTACAAAGCCACCAGTCCCACTCTGTGATAACACATTAAACCATTAACCCATCAGTCCATTAGTTCATGAATGGGTTAATCCATTCACAAAGGCAGAACTCTCATGACCCAATCACTTGGTTTTTTGTTTTTTGGGGTTTTTTTTTGAGGTAAGAGTCTCGGTCTGTTGCCCAGGCTGGTGTGCAGTGGCGTGATCTCAGCTCACTGCAACCTCTCTGACTCCCAGGTTCAATCAAATCTCATGCCTCAGCCTCCCAAGTAGCTGGGATTACAGGCATGTGCCAGCACACCCAGCTAATTTTTGTATTTTTAGTAGAGAAGGGTTTCACTACGTTGGCCAGGCTGGTCTTGAACTCCTGACTTCAGGTCATCCACCTGCCTCGCCCTCCCAAAGTACTGGGATTACAGGCCTGAGCCACTGGCACCCAGCCCCCAATCACCTGTTAAAGGCCCCACCTCTCAATACTGCCACAGCAGGGATTCAGTTTCAACATGGGTTTTGGAGGAGACAGACAGTCAAAGCATAGCAAGAACCAAGGGTTCAATGCATTTCCATTCCCTCCCCCTGAAGTAATCCCAGTAAACAGCATCCTTGGGCCTCACCGCAACTCTGTCTGTGTGAAGGGAACTTTACTATGCTTCAGACCCCACTGAAAAACTCGTGGAAACCCACCTTTGGGGGTGGAGACTGAGCGTGGGAGAAAGTGTGTGTGTGTGTGTGTATAAATGTGTGAGTTGTAGGAGTGAGAGTTGAGAATTGAGTATGAATGTGAGCACGTGTGTGAACATGAGAGGAAGTATATGTGTGTCTGAAAGTGTGTGAGGAAGTATGTGCATGTGTGTGTGAAGGTGAAACCAAGTGTGTGTATGTGAGAGCAAGTCGTGAGTGTGAAAGCGTATGTGTGTATGTAAAGCCATTTCCTTACCTAGAGCTCCTGTAGTGAGAGCCCAGGGCTAGAGGCAGCTGCTTGGTGGAGTCAGAAGGAGCCCCTCGGAGGCCCTGGAAGGAGCCAGAGGGGAGCCGGCCCTCCCACTGAGCTCTGTCCTCCACAGCTACGGCAGCTCCACACCAGGTCCTTCCTGACTCCAGCTCCTCATCCTGAAGACATATACATGGAACGTTTACTTTTACTTTGTCTTTTTTTTTTTTTAGGTAAGGAACCAAGGAAGCTTTATTAAAATCGGATTTCAAATGAAGGGGCCCTACTGTGCCTACTGGAGGAGATCAGGGAATAATAAATATTTCCTTCATTGAAAATTATCTCTTATTGCCAAACCTCAGAATTGAAGCTTATTCAGAAACAGACTTAAAAAAAAAATGTAGAACTGCTCCCAGGTACATATGCAGAAAAGCTTAAAGTCAACATTTGGGAGGTTTTTGTTGTTGTTTTGTTTTGCTCTGTTTTTTTTGAGATGGAGTCTCCCTCTGTCACCCAGGCTGGAGTGCAGTGGCGCGATCTCGGCTCACTGCAACCTCCTTCTCCCAGGTTCAAGTGACTGTCCTGCCTCAGCCTCCCGAGTAGCTGGGATGAAATTTTTGCATTTTTAGTAGAGACGGAGTTTCACCATGTTGGTCAGGATGGTCTCGATATCCTGACCTCCTGATCCACCTGCCTAGGCCTCCCAAAGTGCTGGAGGAGGTTTTTAAATATCGATTTGGGTTTTGTTCTAATGTTACTTAACGCAAACTATTGCATTTCACTGTAGAGCAGGAGGCTCCACATGGCTAAGGCGCAGCACCCCGTGGCTGGGCTGAGGGGAGAATGTGGGGGCAGGGGGTCTGGGGCTCCGGGCTGAGGGGTGAACGTGGGGGCAGGGGGCCTGGGGCCCCGGGCTGAGGGGAGAACACAGGGGCCCCGAGATGAGGGTGGGCGCGCCGCCCAGGTGCCGGGAGCAGAAGTCTTTTTTTATTTAAGTTATATTTTCTAATTTCAAAATATACACATCAATTGAGTAAAAGTATAAACAAGGATGACTACAGTTTGCAAATCTACTTCCCACCCCAGGTAGCACAGTTAATATTTTGGTGTATTGGCTTTGAGTCTTGTTTTACATCATTTTTTCTGCCGTGGAACCACACTGACTATGTGGCTAATGAGCCCATGATTCTCCACACCTTCAACAACGTCCCATGACATTAAACATGCTTTCAGGGCAGCGTTCTGCAGATTCCAGCCAGTGGGGAAGTCATGATTCGACTAAAGTTAGGCATGAAGTAATTAATTTTTTTCCGTTATATAAATTTATATAGTGTCTTTATATATGCGTACTTGACCCATTAGATAAACGTTTATCTCTACAGACTTTACAACATAGCTGTTTTCCCTGCCCCACATCCAGAATACAGCATGGACACACAGCACAGTGAGGCCAGTTTAAAATTGACAGGCAACAGCCTATAACTGCATAGTAGCCGGATTTGTTCAAGTGGTTCGTATTTGTTGTTTGTTTTGAGACAGTCTCTCTCTTGCCCAGGCTGGGCGATGTTGCCTCGGCTCACTACAACCTCTGCCTCTGGGGTTCAAGTGATTCTCCTGCCTCAGACTCCCTTGTAGCTGAGACTACAGGCACCCGCTACCATGCCCAGCTTATGTTTCTATTTTCACCATGTTGGCCAGGCTGGTCTCGAACTCCTGAGCCCAAGTGATCCACCAGCCTCGACCTCCCAAAATGCTGGGTTCACAGGCGTAAGCCACCACCCTTGGCCTATGTTTGTTTTTGAGAGGGGGTTTGTTGCCAAGGCTGGTCTCAAACTCTTGTACTCATATGAACCTCCCACTCAGTCTCTCAAGTAGCTGCAATTACAGGTGTAAGCCACCACACCAGGTTTTGATCTGCCAGAGGTTTTTTGTTCGTTTTGAGATGGAGTCTCCTTCTGTTGCCCAGGCTGGGAGTGCAGTGGCGTGATCTTGGCTCACTGCAACCTCCACCACTAGGGTTCGGGCGATTCTCTTGCCTCAGCCTCCCAAGTAGCTGGGATTATAGGCATGCACCACCATGGCCAGCTAATTTTTGTAGTTTTAGTAGATTACATGTTGGTCAGGTTGATCTTGAGCTCCTGACCTCATGATCCACCCGCCTCAGCCTCCCAAAGTGCTGGGATTACAGGTGTGAGCCACTGTGCCTGGCCTTTTTAAAAATTTTTTTCAATGTTTTTTCTCATACATTAAAAAAATGTGATACAGGCCGGGCACGGTGGCTCAAGCCTGTAATCCCAGCACTTTGGGAGGCCGAGGCGGGTGGATCATGAGGTCAAGAGATTGAGACCATCCTGGTCAACAAGGTGAAACCCCGTCTCTACTAAAAATACAAAAATTAGCTGGGCATGGTGGCGTGTGCCTGTAATCTCAGCTACTCAGGAGGCTGAGGCAGGAGAATTGCCTGAACCCAGGAGGCAGAGGTTGCGGTGAGCTGAGATTACGCCATTGCACTCCAGCCTGGGTAACAAGAGCGAAACTCCATCTCAAAAAAAAAGTGATATAATTCACATATAAAATTCAGCCTTTTAAAGTGATTTTTAGTGTATTCACAGAATTGTGCAACCCTCACCACTATCTAATTGCAGAACATTTTCATCACCCAAAATAAACCCCATATCCATGAGTCATCCTCATTGCCCCTCCAGCCCGGGCCCTGGCAACCTCCAACCTCCTTTCCGTCCCCATGGTTTGCCCATTCTGGATCTTTCCTATCAGTGGCATCAGACAAAATGTAATCCTTGATAACTGGCTTCTTTTGCTTACGGGCGAAGGAGAAATTTTCCATCTGCCTCTGAAGATTTGCTGAAAAATAAACTCTCAAAGAACAGATTAATTGGAGAAAAGGTACACAAATTTATTCAGTCATAGTTTTAGGTGACAAGAGAGCTTTCAGAATGAAGCCCCAAGCCCCAAAGTGAGGGAAGAGGCTCGTCTATAGGAAGAATGGGGGCTTGGATCTGGGCAGAACATGTTACGGGAGTGGGAGAAGAGGGTTTCTGTGGAAAGGCAATAAATGATGACTGGGGAAGATTCAAAGGGCTTGGAGAATGCACCATGGTCTGTGGCAAAGTCTGTTGGGCCTGTGGAGCAGACGGTGGTTTGTGACAGAAGTCTGTGCAGGTATGTTAACAGACTTCAGTTTTCATTCTTGAGTCACGGGTGCAGTTAATGCAAACTCAGGAAAGGGACTGGAGGTGACTGTTTCTTCTTTGGTAGGTCCAGACTTTAGGCAGACAAGGGAATGTCAGAGAAGCCTCTGCTTTGGGGCAGGAGGGAGGGGAGAGACCTTGAAACTCCATTTTCAGTTCAGCATGTACAAAGCATCATATTTTGGGGCATCAGCTTCTGAACCCAGCGATGTTTTCAAAGTTAATCCATGTTAGAGTATCGATCAGTATTTCATTCCTATTTACCGCCAAATAGTCTCCTGTTGTACAGATATATACGATGACTTGTTATTGTATTCATCAGTTGATGGGCTTTTGAGTGGCTTCCACCTTTTGACTTTTTTTTTTTAATTTGAGACGGAGTCTCCCTCTGTCGCCCAGGCTGGAGTGCAATGGGACTATCTCGTCTCTTGGCTCACTGCAACTTCCGCCTCCCAGGTTCTAGTGATTCTCCTGCCTCAGCCTCCTGAGTAGCTGGGACTACAGGCACGCGTCACCATGCCCAGCTATTTTTTTTATTTCTTGGTAGAGATGGGGTTTCACCATATTGGCCAGGCTGGTCTCGAACTCCTGACCTCATGATCTGCCCATCTCAGCCCCCCAAAGTGCTGAGATTATGGGCATGAGCCACCACACCTGGCTTCCACCTTTTGGCTCTTACAGAGTAATACTGCTAGGAACATTCATGTCCAAGTTTCTATGGGGACATGTCTTCATTTGTCTTGGGTATACCTAGGAGTGGAATTGCTGGGTCGTGGTAATAATATGTTTAATTTTTTGAGGACTCACGAAACTGTTTTCTAAAGTGGCTCCCTCTGCCAGAAAGTGAGGCTCTCCTTTTCTGCTTTGTGATTGTCCTTGTTTATTTCTGTTGCGTTTCCCTGGACTGGCAATAGGAGACAATGCGATGGAGAACGAGGGGCTGAGAGGCCTATTGGTTGTGCAGATCAACTGCTCCCTCTTCTGTTGCTAGAGTGAAGGGCAGTTTCTTTAATCAAGGACACCCTTTTTCTTCTGCTATTGATTGCTAGGGTGCTCTCTTGCTTCCGCTGGGTCTTTATTATGTTTTTTTTTTAGCCACTTTTTTCTTTCTCTGCCTTCTAGATGTGGCGTAGACACGAGCAATGGGTGTTTTCTCTCCTTGCTCATTTGCACAGTTTTAAGAATGGATAGGGAGATTCTAATTTAGCTGCCACTATCCTTTGGGGCATAGTTTCAGATAATGAAAATGCCATGGGGCGAAGAAAACAGGCCCAGGTGATAGAGCAAATAGCGGTTCTCCATCTATAGGATATAGAATGACTTTATGCATTGACGTGTGTCTCCCAAAAACATACCTGGAAGTCCCAACCCCAGCACCTATTTCAAAATAGGGTCTTCACAGAAGTAATCAAGTTAACATGAGGTCATGGTGAACTAGAGTGGGCCCTAATCCAGTATGACTGGTGTCTTTATAAGAAGAGAAGGGTCAGCCAGGCACGGTGGCTCACGCCTATAATCCCAGCACTTTGGGAGGCCAAGGCGGGTGGATCACAAGGTCAAGAGATCGAGACCGTCCTGGTCAACATAGTGAGACCCCGTCTCTACTAAAAATACAAAAATTAGCTGGGCGTGGTGGCGTGTGCCTGTGATCCCAGATACTCAGGAGGCTGAGGCAGGAGAATTGCTTGAACCCAGGAGGTAGAGGTTGCGGTGAGCCGAGATCGTGCCATTGCACTCCAGCCTGGGCAACAAGCAAAACTCCGTCTCAAAAAAAAAAAAAAAAAGAAGAGAAGGGTCACAGACACATAGTGGGAACGCCAGGTGACAATGCACGCAGCGATTGGAATGACGCATTGTAAAGCAAGGAACGTTAACGGTTTATGGGAACCACCACATTCTTTCTCAGAGCTTGCAGAGCAAGAGAGCATGGCCCTGCAGATACCTTGATTTTGGATTTCTGGCTCCAGAACTGTGAAAGACTACATTTCTGTTGTTTACGCCATCTAGTCTGTGGTGACAGCAGCCCTGGGAAACTAAGATGTCAAGGAAGGCCACTTCAGGAACTGATATATCAGGGAAGAGCTTTCTTGGCAGAGGAAATAAGTGCAAAGGTGCTGAGATGGGGACTGGCCTAGCAGGCCCAAGAAGCAAGGATGCTGGAGAGCAGCTGGTGCAGGCACAGTGAGGACTTCTGATTTGATTCCACGAGGGAAAGGAGGTCATTGTAAGCAGGGAACAGCACGGTGAGATTTTCATGATCAAAACAGTCTAGCTTGTCCATGGAAAATAGAATTCGGAAGAGACGTGACCTGTAGAAAGCCACTGTAACTGTCCAGAAAAGATGGTGGCAGTCTGGGTGAGGGTGGGGGTGGGTGGGGGAGGAACAATGAGGGTAGATTTGGAAAGCAGAGTCAGCAATATTGCTGATTGGTTGGATGTTGGGTGAGAGAGCGCGAGAGGTGTCAAGTCTAACTGCTAGATCGGTGGTCTGGGTTGCTGCTGACACCCTGCTGGGATGAAGGTGGCTGGGGAGGAGGGATACTGAGGGTTTAGTTTTGGGCATGTTACCTTTGAAATGCTGATTAGACATTCAAGTGTATAAACAATTTTTTTTCTCAGAAGATGATGTAGGCCAGGCGCGGTGGCTCACGCAGTGGTAAACTCAGCACTTTCGGTTCAGAGGCTAGAGGATCACCTGAGGTCAGGAGTTTGAGACCAGCCTGGCCAACATGGTGAAACCCTGTCTCTACTAAAAATACAAAAAATTAGCTGGGTATGGTGGCATGTGCCTGTAATCCCAGCTGCTCAGGAGGCTGAGGCACGAGAATTGTTTGATCCCGGGAGGTGAAGGTTGCAGTCAGCCAAGATCACAGCACTGCACTTCCTCCTCGGCAACAGAGTGAGACTCTGGCTCAAAAAAAAGATGATGTGAACAGGCTGCTTGCATTCCTAACATACACATACCTATGATTTGCATAATGCTGACGGAACATAGGAACCTTCAGAAAAGGTCCTCTAAATGTGTTTAGCCACAGAAGCAGGAAAAAAATCAGTATGTTAGAGTCCAAGATGTGGACTCCCAGCTTTCCCCTCTGCTGCCTGCATGAGGAATGGCTGCATGGCAGCCGGCATGCTGTTCAGGAAAAAGAGACCTAAGCCAGCTCATCAGAGTCAGTACAGCTCTCCAAATATGACTTAATTGACACTTCAGAGCACAACCCAGTTCTACTCCCACGAGGAGAGACAGAGGGGTGTAAGGGTTCCCTGGAGGGTCTCCATTACCACCAGCAAAAAAACAAGTAATAGCGATGGATGTCTGCTACCCACTATGAATGATCTATGTCACCCCTCTAGAGAGAGCCATTTAACCTAGGGGAGCGTGATGGCCAGTTAAGAAAGACAGACACCAGAAGAGTTGAGCAAGATCTGCATTTTGCCTATATGACAAGTACCCAGCAACTGCTCTGTAAGTGGTATTCAGGGCACGAAAGCTATGGTGCTTTTCGTTTGTTTTTTTACTGTGGAACTAGGCTCTGCTGAAGATAGAGAACTTCTCCAAGACAGCCAGATCCACAGAAGACAGGCTCTAGCAGAAAGATGCAGGAAAGAGAGGGCATGAAGTGGGGTACTGCGCCTGCAGAGTCTCTGGCTGACAGCCAGTGCCCAGAGGGCAGGGCTGGCCATGAACCCTTCTAGGTGTGGGAGAGGATGGACGGGGGGCGGGCACAGATGCCCCTCACTTGGAACAAGTTCCCAAGCTACGACTGCAATGTTCTCTTTGAAGTAGAGACTCAAGGGCTTCAGAAAACCAGAGACCTAAAATAGCACTCCAGAAGGCTGCAGAAAAAGCCGGACTGGGGACACACCAGGATTCCTGGGCACAGCTGCATCCCAGACAACGCAATGTCTGACTTTGAGATTGCTCTCTGGCAGTGCCCAACGATGCCATCCCAGAAACACAAAAGGCAGAAGGTTGGTCCATTCGGGCCAGATTTGCCCAGATCATTATCAAAAGACAAAAGGCCGAGCGAGTTCTAGATACTGGCAAAGAACCTGAGACTGGCTGTTATAGCCACCCACATTTTAGGGAGTCCGCCCAAGTCTCACAGTCCGATGCAGGTCCGGGTCAGTGGGTCGGTTGGTGTTGGGGATGGTGGCTCCTCCACACCACCATGTGAGCACCCAGGCCACACCAGCACCACCATCTTCCACATGCGGCTTCTGAGTCCCGAGTGTCTCTGGCATCTGTGTCCAGCCCAGGCAGGGAGCGTCCCGCGGTGCGCCAAGCCGGAAGTGACGTCAGTGTGCCCTCCCCTGCTGCGAGGGTCGCTGGGAATCTTCGGTTTCTGCGTCAGGGAAAACCGGGAAATGGGTTTAGTGACCAGCAGCTGTGTTTGATGACATAGATCTGGACCACAAGCCCTACCAGGTGAGATGGGGGGGGGGGGGGGTTACGAGAAAGCCCCCTGGGAGTTAGAAGAAAGAGTCTCGAGGCTAGACCCGGGGCCTCATGCCTGTAATCCCAGCACCTTGGGAGGCCGAGGCGGGTGGATCGCCTGAGGTCGGAAGTTTGAGACCAGCCTGGCCAACATAGCGAAACCCCAGCTTTATCAAAAATACAACAAGTAGGCGGGTGTGATGGCAGGCGTCTCTGATCCCAGCTTCTCGGGAGGCTGAGGCAGGAGAATTGCTTGAACCTGGGAGTGGGAGGTTCCAGTGAGCCGAGATTGCACCACTGCTCTCCAGCCTGGGCAACAAGAGCAAAACTACATCTTGAAGAAGAAAAAGGAAGAGCCTCTTTCCACTACAGAAAATTATGGTTGGCCTGCAACCAGATACTGCCTGGACCCACTGGGAAATAGCAGCTGTGGGTTCTCCAGTTTGGTGCAGTGAGGTTTAAAGAGATAGAGGAACTTAGTTGTCGACCACAGACCAGAGTGCACTTCTCACATCTAAGGTGTGGAATGACCGCCTGCACATTAACGCAGGCGTCCCTACTCACAATCACGGTCACAGAGCCATACCGCAGAATTAAAAGCTCACAGCATTGAGAAAACGCAGCACTTAATGTTTATGGCACAAAGGAATTCACATTTAAAAATGAGTCCGACTTTAATATATGCCAGGAGGAATTTATTGTCAAAATATGAGGTTTCATTACCCCATGCCATTTAATTTTATTTATTTATTTATTGAGGTGAAGTTTCACTCTTGTTGCCCAGGCTGGAGTGCAATGGTGCAATCTCGGCTCACTGCAACTTCTGCCTGTTGCGTTCGAGTGATTCTCCTGCCGCAGCCTCCTAACTGGGATTATGGGCACATGCCACCAAGCCTGGCTAGTTCTGTATTTTTAGTAGAGACGGGGTTTATCCATGTTGGTCAAGCTGGTCTCTAACTCCTAACCTCAGGTGATCTGCCCGCCTTGACCTCCCAAAGTGCTGAGATTACAGGCGTGAGCCACCCCACCTGCCTCCCATGCTATTTATTACTAAAAATGATTCTTAGAAGACATGTCTCCCTCTCCTAAAGTTCTCCCTGTATCCTTGTGAAGTACACTGATCATATGTGTGTGTGCTCTATAGAGAGGCTGAGGCCCAGAGCAGTTACAGCTGATCAAGTGCCCTGGTGAGTACAGAGCTGAGCTGGGCTGGGCACGGGGTTCCTGGGCAACTGTTACAATCGGGAGCCAGTCCTTATGGACTCACGTGCATGGCATGGATGCAGAAGGGCAGCAGAGAGCAGGCAGAGAGAGTTGTGAACACAGTGCTGTGTGAGGTGCCCCTTTACATCCCAGGCAGGCTTCTGGGAGGAAGAGGCAGTTTTCTTCCTGGAGCCAGGTTGCAGGGCTTAATCCACTAAAATGGTGGACCTGTCAAGGATATCACAAAGACCCTACAATGGAGGGGAGAGGATGGTCATGAATATCACTACACTAACTTTATCCTATTATTAAAAATATTTGGGGAAAATCCTCACATCTGATTTTTTAAAAGCACATGCAATAAGAAGAACACAGCAAAATTCACACTTCCGGAGCTATATCCTGTTTCTTCTCCTCAAGTCTCCATTTCCGGTCTCCTTCTCCTAAAGTAACCCATGGCAGAGTAGCTTTCTGAGCACTTAATCATGCAGCCGTCTTTTCTTTTCTTTTTTTTGAGACAGGGTTTCACTCCCATGAGCTCAGCTCACTACAACCTCTACATCCTGGGCTCAAGCAGTCCTCCAGCCCTGGCCTCCTGAGTAGCTGGGATTACAGGCACCCACCACCACTCCCAGCTAATTCTTGTATTTTTAGTATTTTTAGTAGAGACATCTCACTCAAACTCTTGGCCTCAAGTGATCTGCCCACCTTGACTTCCCAAAGTGTTGGGATTATAGGCATGGCACACCACACCTGGTCCGTTTTCTTCAAGTAAATAGTTTTCTGATGTCTTAGGTAGACATGGACATGGAAAACATGGGTGTTTTAGAGGTTAATGTATGTGTCACTGACTACATTTGTATTCAAATAGAAAAGAACAGTTATTCCATTGGGCAACAGTTTTCACACTACTTTAATAATGGCCCTTAGAGTAAACAGTAATAATGATGTGAAGACTGTGAGCCATTGTTTTTATGATTTCTGTGTATTATAGCCTTGGATGCTTGTAAATTTGTGTGTATGTGTGTGCTCATTACATATTCTACTGAATTGTAATACTCAACCTAATATTACATACCTCTTTTTTGTTTATGCTCAGATTTTAAAGTATAATCTAGGATAAATTAGTCAGCTGAATTAAAATACAGTGAGGGTATCTGAATTTTATGAGATAGAATTACATCTTCACAGAGAATGCAATTCTCCGATTCTTGCAAATGAACCTTTAATTTCCTTTCTCAGTTAAAACATCTTTGACCTTGTTTACTAATTTTCATTAGATGGAGAATTCTTTACAAATCAGCAAAAAAATGCTGTAGTTACCACCACACTCTTAATTAATGTAAAAATCATGAATGCTTTGCAATAATTATACAGTTGTCCCTTGGTATCTGAGGGGGATTGGTTCCAAGACCTCCAGAGAATACCCAAATCTGTGCATCCTTAAATCTTGCAGTTGGCCTTCTGGATCCACCTATAAAAAGAGTTGGCCCTGTGTGTATGCAGGTTTCACATCTCATGGATACTGTATTTTCAGTCCTTGTTGGGTTGAAAAAAATTCTCATAGAAGTGGACTCATGCAGTTCAAACCCATGTTGTTCAAGGGTCAACTGTAATTACTGGATTCTAATTGCAAATGGTAAAAATAAAAAATGCTACTTTAAAACTGCCTGTCACACAGAGTATATTTGCACTACTTGTCAAAAAGAAATCCAAAGAAATGCTCACTGAATTTGTTTGTTACTTTACAGTTTTGATTCAGTTTTGAAGGTAATACAGTCACATGGTTCGAAACCCAAAAGATGCACATCTAAGAGGCACATGTCTGAGTCAGTTTCATGCGCTGTGACAGAATACCTGAGGCTGAGGAATTCATAAAACAAACAGATAAAAGATCTCAGTTCTGGAGGCTGGGAAGTCACAGATCAAGTGACTGGCATCTACTGAGGGCATATTTTGTATGTGTCCTCACAGGATGGACAGCAGAAGGGCAAGCGAGAGCAAATCCCTCCATCAGCCTCCTCTAGAAGGGCACCTAATTTCAGTTAGAAAAAGGAGCCCTCGTGGTCTAATTGCTTTTTTTTTTTTTTGAGATGGAATCTCACTCTGTTACCCAAACTGGAGTGCAGTGGTGTGATCTCAGCTCAGTGCAACCTCTGCCTCCCAGGGTCCAGTGATTCTCCTGCCTCAGCCTCCAGAGTAGCAGAGACTACAGGCACGCGCCACCACACCTGGCTAATTTTTGTGTTTTTAGTAGAGACTGGGTTTCACCATGTTGGCCAGGATGGTCTTGATCTCCTGACCTCGTGATTCACCCCGTCTCGGCCTCCCAAAGTGCTGGGATTACAGACGTGAGCCACTGTGTCCTGCCGTAATCACCTTTTAAAAGTCCCGTCTCCTAATACTATCACATTGGCAATACTTGAATTTTGGAGTGGACACTTTCAAACCATGGTGTAATGGAAAGATCCTTGTAGCATTATTTGTAATAGTGCAAACCAAAAACAATTTAAATGTTCACTGATAGCAGATACGTAAATATAGCGGCGGTCGGGCGCAGTGCTCGTGCCTGTAATCCTAGCACTTTGAGAGGCTGAGATGGGCAGATTGCCTGAGCTTAGGAGTTTAAGACCAGCCTGGGCAACATGGTGAAACCCCGTCTCTACTAAAAATACAAAAAACTAGCTGGGCGTGGTGGTGTGCGCCTGTAGTCCCAGCTACTCAGTAGGCTGCAGCAGGAGAATCACTTGAACCCAGAGGCGGAGGTTGCAGTGAGCTGAGATAGCGCCTTTGCACTCCAGTGTAGGTGACAGAGTAAGCATCTATCTCAAAAAAAAAATGGAATATCCTATGGTAATAAAAATGAACTGTGACTTACTCATGCTGTAATGTGGACAACTCCCACAAGCATAAGGTTGAGGCATAAAATTCTTTATACCACATGGTGCCATTCGTATAACGCTATAAAAACGCAAAACTAGTCTACGATGTTAAAAAGTCTCCCCGTTAGGGAGGCAGGAATGTAATGCTTTGGGAAAATGCATTATTTCTGTGGTTCCAGTCCTGTTCTGTTTTATGACCTGGATGGCGGTGACAGTGGTTTTCTGGGCATATTATTAAAGGAAAGGTAAGGACCACCCACTGATGGAAAATGTGAGCACTGTATTTATTTATTTCAATTGAGTGAATCCCCAAAGCGAAAAAAAAAATCAGGAATTTTATGTGCTAGAAAGGAGAGATTCATTGTGATTTTGCCAGTTAAGAATTGCAGCTTGCACCCTGGACTGGGCAGAATGCATCCATCTGTGTGTATGCGGTTGTGTGAAGTGAGTCTCATTCCTCTTTAGCTGGGAAAGAATTTTCAGTTATGTTGGGTGAGGATCAACTCTTCATTGTTTATCACCTTTGCTAGTGTGTTGCTCAAAGTTTGTAGTTATTTGACAGCTTTGGCTGGGCAAAATAACATTTATGTTTGATTAAATCCCAGGCAAGTGTTGCTATAATTATTAAGTTTTTTTAATAGTCCTTTATAATGACCCTACCTTATTCAGAGATGAAAGGTTGACATGAAAGGATAAGAAAATTATCAAGCTTTCAGGTCCAGATCACATTCAGGTCAGTCATGGGTGTTGTATTGAGTAGATTGTTTTTGTTTCATTGATTTGTTATATATTTAATGACGTGTGATTTGTATAGAGTAAAGTTCTCATTAGTAGACAATTCTATGAGATTTGAATCTTACACAGTTGTGTAACCACTGCTCCCACCACCCACGCAATCAAGATGCACGATGATTCTATCACTCCTAAAAATTGCACCTTCCCCTGTTCCCCTTTTTGATAACCATCTGCTCCTCAATTCCCAGTTGTCAATTGTCGCGCTGCTGTAAGGACATACTCAAGACTGGGTAATTTATAAAGGAAAGAGCTTTAACTGACCCGCAATTCTGTAAGGCTTGGGAGGCTAAGGCCTCAGAAAATTTTCAGTCATGGCAGAAGGGGAAGCAAATGTGTCCTTCTTCACAAGGTAGCAGGGGAGAAAAGAATGAATGTCCAGTGAAGGCGGAAGCCCCTTATAAAACCATCAGCTCTTGTGAGAACTCACTATCACAAGAACAGGAATGGGGAAACTGCTCCGTGATTCAATTATCTCCTAGTCTCCCTGACGACATGTGGGTATTTTGGGAATTACAATTCAAGATGAGATTTGGGTGGGGACACAGCCAAACCATGTCATTAGCCGTTGGCAACCCCTGATTTGTTTAAAAGATTTTCCCATTCTACCATATTATACATTTAGAGTCTAACTTATTTCATGTATTAATAGCAGAAGGCATTTGAGATTCATTCATGCTGTTATGTGTATCTGTAGTTCATTCCTTTTTATTGATGAGTAATATTTCATTATATATATATAGTATTTCACACATATATCCCACAATTTGGTTATCTGATCACAAGGTGATGGACATTTGGGCTATTTCTGGAGTTTTGTGATCATGAATAAAGCCGCTTTAAACATTTATTTACAGGTTTTTGTGTGAAGATCAGTTTTCATTTTGCTTGGGTAATATCTAGCCGTGAGATTACTGGGTCATGTAGCAAGTACATGTTTAACTTTAAAAGAAACGAATGAACTGTTTTTCAGAGTGGCTTTACCATTTCACTTTCCTACCAGCAAGATATGAGTGTTGTACCATGTCCTTGCTAGCAGTTGGTGGTGTGAGGTTTTTAGCCATTCTAATAGGTGTGTAGTGGTATCTCACTGTGGATTTAATTTGCGCTTCCCTGGCAAGTAATTGTAAATTATGTTGAGCACCTTTCCATTTGCTGTGTCCAAGTTTCTGTCTGCTCTCAGAATGCTTCTACCTTAAAAATTTCCTGGCCAGGCATGGTGGTGCACATCTGTAATCCTAACACTTTGGGAGGCAGAGACAGGCAGATTGCTTGCACTCAGGAGTTCAAGACCAGCTCAGGCAACATGGAGAAACCCCATCTCTACTAAAAATATAAAACATTAGCAAGGTATGGTGGTGCATGTCTGTAGTCTCAGCTACTCGGGAGGCTGAGGCATGAGAATTGCTTGAAACTGGGAGGTAGAGGTTGCAGTGAGCCAAGATCACATCACTGCACTCCAGCCTGGGGGAGAGAGTGAGACTCTGTCTCAAAAAAAAAAAAAAAAAAAATTCCTTGAACATTTCTTGTATTAATAGTATAGATTTTCAAGTAACGAATTCTCTCAATTTTTGTTTATCTGAAAAAGTCTTTATTTGTTCATAATTTTTGTAAGATATTTTCACTGGGTATAGAATTCAAAGGTGGGAGCTTTGTTCTTTCTGCACTTTAAAAATGTTATGCCTCTGGCCTGCTGGCCTGCATAGATTCTTTTTGTTTGTTTGTTTTAGACAGAGTCTTGCTCTGTCACCCAGGCTAGAGTGCAGTGGTATGATCTCAGCTCACTGCAATCTCCGCCTCCCACGTTCCAGCAATTCTCATGCCTCAGCCTCCCGAGAAGCTGAGACTACGGACATGCACCACTGTTCTGGTCTTTTTCTGTTTTTTGTTTGTTTGTTTGTTTTAATTCTAGGATCTCCATTTGATTCTTTCTCATGGTTTTTATTTTTTGGTTGAAATTCCTCATCTGTTCATGTATGTTGTCAACTTTTCCACAAGGCTTGAACATATTAATCATAGTTATCTTAAATTTCCTGTCTGACGGTTCCGACATCCAGTCATATCTAAGTCTGGCTCTGTTGATTGTTCTGTTTCTCGACTGGGGATTGCTATTTCTTGCTTTCTTGTGTGTCTTGTAATTTTTAGTTGAAAGCCAAACATGGTGTGTTGCACAGTAAAGGCTAAAGTGAATGGCATTTTGCATAGAAATGGGAACACATTCTCTTCTAGGCTTTTAGTGTGGGGAGCTGAGTCAATATAGGTGATATTTGAGTTGGGCTTGGGTTCTGCTGTTGCTATGGCTACTCTCAGTGAACCACAAGATTTAAAATTCTCTAGTTTTACCTTGTGCATAGATTAGGGTTGTGCTGCCAGAGAGTTTTCTCTGCTAAACTCTCAGCTGTAGTCCTGTGGTCCTGGGGTCCTGTGTCTTAAAGAGAAAGGGCACATGGAAAAAGCTGAGGCTACTGGAGGGATGAAGAATTGGGGTCATCATCACTCTCTACCAAAGGTGCTAATTTTTCAGAATTCAGTTGTGTTTTTTCGGAGTCACTTTAGAATCCTTTCCATTTAGGATCATGTGATGCTTGTTGAGATGGTACAGCAGCATTTCAGAACCTGTTTGCAAATCATTTGAGAACAGCAGTGATTAGAAACAGAGATAGAAACAGCATAATGAATAATTACAAAGTACCCCTCCTTTTGTCAAACTCAAGCCATGAGACTAGGTTTCAACTGTATGCATTATTCCACTTTGGACAACCAGTTGGCTTGTCCGTGAATTTTATGTAAGGAACTCTCATTGATCCAGCTGCATAGGAGGTATTAGGACACAAATATCACTGCGCTCTGTTAGTGTATATTCAAAGGCAATTCTGTTGTCTAGTAACACTTCATCAAGAAAGTTCAGGCTCATTTTTTTTTAGCCTATAGTGCAAATATAGCTTTATTTGAAATGATTACCATGGCAATAGAGATATTGTATACTGCAAAATAAGGAAAGATACCTTACGTACAGATATGGATCTCACCATTTCTAATTCCTCCAAATAGATTTGTCTTCCACTGACAGCATCAGACCGGTGTAAAACATGCTGTGAAATTGGGTTTCTAATGGTTCTTTATTTTCCAAGAATGATCTTTCAGGTGGGCAGTTAATCTGACAGCCACATTTATATAAAGGGCCTCTGCAAGGTGGGTTGAGAGGCGCGAAGCCATGGAGGAGAAATCAGTGTTTTCTTCTGTTGGTCCTCATATGTTGGCCAAGGCTATGGGTAGAGAAGCAGGTTTGAAATACCCACTATAGTAACCCATTGATTTCTCTGAGTAACTGATAGTTTTATTGCTGTGGGGTTCAGGATAGACAGAGTGGCACTTGTGTCAACGAGAAATAGCCTTCGTGTGTCTTTATGTCTATATATGTGGTAGGCAGAGTCCTAAAAGTGCCTCCATGTTCCAAGGTTCCCATCCCTGGTTATTCAGCAAACGTTCATCCAGGCACTGCCACAAAGGGATTTTGTAGTCACAGTTAAGGTCCCAAGTTAGCTGGCCTGAAGATTCAGAGATTAACCTGTGAGATTATCGATGTGAGCCTAATCTAATTACATAAGTCCTTAAATACAGAGGACTTTCCCTAGCTGATGGGAGAAGAGGGAGGTAGAAGAGAAGGCAGAAGAAGAGCCCAACCAGAAGAAGGAAGTGAAGGGCCACCACTGGTTTGAAGACACAGAGGGCTTCACATAGAGGAGGACTGTGGCTCCTCACCCCTAGCTGGCAACCAGAAAGGAAACAAGGTCCCCAGTCCTACAGCTGCATAGAAAAGAACTCTGCCAGCAACCCGAGCAAGCAGGAAATAGGTTCTTCCCTGAGCCTTCAGATAAAAACCCCGCCTGGCCAACACCTCAATGTCAGCCTCATGAGACGTCAAAGCAGAGAAGCCAGTCAAGCCACCTGGACTTCTGACCTCCAGAATGGTGAGGTGATTAACAGGTGCTGTTTTAAGCTGCTAATTTTGAGGTGATTTGTTAGGCATCAGTAGGAAGCTAATACAATCAGTGATTTCTTTTCTTCTGAATGAGAGAACAGAAGACATAGCCAAAAACTCTTAAGGCCTTTGGAGTTATGCCAGCAAGAGCTCTGTTGGCTACAACCAGCCTTTTGCTTTCAAGACAAGACCAAAAGCATAAATCTGACATTTGCCCTGCTTCAAATGTGACCTGCCACAGTCAGGAAAAACCTCACATATTTCACTCTGAGATAAATCATGTCTTATTCTAGTACCCCACATCAATAAAATACTGAGCATTTCCAACAAAACTATTATGCCTTTTAGAAATATGGTAATCACGTGAGAAAATGACTGGTTCCCCACCATTAACAAGCTACTGTAATTTGGCAACTTTTGTGAGGTTACAGAGAGCTGTCATTGCTGTGGTTTTCAACATTCGTGCTTTATGATTTGATGGATAAATGCTCCTGGTGTCTGACTGCCTTGTATTCTTTGACTTTTCTTTTCAAAATACTTTTGCCTTGCCTCCTCCTCTGATGCTGGACACATTTTTCCAAAGTCCCTGCTGTTGGTAGCATCTACATCTATTTTTTTCACCGTTTTAGACTTAATTCTAGGTTAACTGAGAAACAGAATTCTCATGTCTCACCATCCCTGGCTTTAAGGTTTGAAGTGAGTTCTGTAAATTGGAGGGCCATGGATTTATTTTCTTTTCCATATGCTCCATTTCTAAGTGTCTCTGATAATGCCCTGCCATAGTGTGCATTTAGTGTTCCTCTAAGTTTCCTGGTGAACTCAATTTCTTTCTCTTTTTTCAGAGACGGCACCTCGCCATGTTTTCCTGGCTGGTCTTGAACTCCTGGGCTCAAGCAATCTTCCTGCCTTGGCCTCCCACAGCTCTGGAATGATGGGATTACAGGCATGAAATACCATGCCTGGCTGATCCCAATTTTTTCTGACTGGGTTAGTAATTTGTGACTAATTTTTTTTTATGGGGACAGATTCCAGGCTGGAGTGCAGTGGTGTGATCTCGACTCACTGCAACCTCCGCCTCCTGGGTTCAAGTGATTCTCCTGCTTCAACCTCCCCAGTAGCTGGGATTACAGGCATGTGCCTTCACGCCCAGCTAATTTTTTGTATTTTAGTAGAGACAGGGTTTCACCATGTTGCCCAGGCTGGTCTCGAACTCCTGAGCTCGGGCAATCCACCTGCCTCAACCTCCCAAAGTGCTGAGAATATAGGCGTGAGCCAGTGTGCCCGGCTGGGACTCACTTCTATGATGATTAATTCAGGAAGAACACTTTAAGTGTTTACTTCCATGTCTATATGTGATTTCTTTCCATAGCTGGCTTTGTTGAGATTTCATTCATATACTGGCCATCTGCCCATTTAAAGTGCATGATTAAATGGCTTTTAGTATATATTCATAGGGTCATGCATCTATCACACTATACATTTTAGAACATTTTTATTTTACCCAAAATGATCTCTGTACCCCTTTGTCATTATCCCATCAGCCCTGGGCAACCAGTAATCCACTTTCTATCTGTAAAGACCTGCTGATTCTGGACGTATCCGAAAAGTAAAATCATAGAACGTATGGTCTTTTGGAACTAGTTTCCTTCACTTAGCATACTGTTTCCAAGGTTCGTTCATGCTGTAGCATATACCACTGCTTCATTTATTCTTCTTGACAAATGATACTCCAATGAAATGTATACCACATTGTATTTTATTCATACATCGGTTGGTGGACGTTTGGGTTGTTTTCACTTTTTGGATATTATAAATAATGCTGCTTTGAAATTCGTGTACCATGTACAAGTTTTTATGCAGACATATGTTTTTATTTATCTTCAGTATATGCCTACAAATGGATTTTGTTTTTTGAGATGGAGTTTCGCTCTGTTGCCCAGGCTGGAGTGCAATGGCCTGATCTCGGCTCACTGTAACCTCCGTCTCCTGAGTTAAAGCAATTCTCCTGCCTCAGTCTCCCGAGTAGCTGGGATTACAGGCATGCGCCACCATGCCCAACTAATTTTTGTATTTTTAGTGGAGACCGGGTTTCACCATGTTGACCAGGATGGTCTTGATCTCTTGACCCGTCTCGGCCTCCCAAAGTGCTGGGATTATAGGCGTGATCCACGGCGCCCGGTCCGCATCTTTTTTGATGCGTTTCAAATTGTTGTCACTTACCACCTGTATGTTTGAGTCCAGATTTCCTGTTGGGTGTGAAGTGGTGTCTCATGTGGTTAGATTTGCATTTCCCTGCTGGCTAACGATGTTGAACATCTTTTTGTGTGCTTATTGGCCCATTTGTATTCGTTGGAGAAACGCCTATTCTAATCCTTTGTCCACTTTTCAGTTGTGTTCTTTGTGTTTTTGCTGTTGAGTTGATGTGATAATTTGCAAATATTTTCTCCCATTCTGTGCTTGTATTTTAACTCCCTTGATATTGTCCTTTGAAACACAGAAGTTTTAACTTTAGTCAAGTCCAGTTTATCTACTTTTGCTTTTGTTCCTTGTGCTTTTGGTGTCATCTCTAGGAAAATGTTGCTTAATCCAAGGTTATAAAGATTTAAGCCTGGCCGGGCGCGGTGGCTCATGCCTGTAATCCCAGCACTTTGGGAGGCCAAGGCGGGTGGATCACGAGGTCAAGAGATCGAGATCATCCTGGTGTCAACATGGTGAAACCTCGTCTCTACTAAAAATACAAAAAATTAGCTGGGCACGGTGGCACGTGCCTGTAATCCCAGCTACTCAGGAGGCTGAGGCAGGAGAATTGCCTGAACCCAGGAGGCAGAGGTTGCGGTGAGCCAAGATCATGCCACTGCACTCCAGCCTGGGTAACAAGAGCGAAACTCCGTCTCAAAAAAAAATAAATAAATAAAAATAAAAATAAAAATAAAAAAAAAGATTTAAGTCAGTATGTTCTTCCAAAAATTTCATAGTTTCAGCTTTTACGTTTAGATCTTTAATTCATTTTTACTTGTCTTTCAGTCTTGCATGTGGCCTGAAGTAGGTTCAATTTAATTCTTTTAGACATCCAGTTGTTCCAGCACCATTTGTTGAAAAGATTATTATTGGCCGGGCACAGTGCCTCATGCCTGTAATCCCAACACTTTGGGAGGCCGAGGTGGGCAGATCATGAGGTCAAGAGATCAAGACCATCCTGGCCAACATGGTGAAACCCTGTCTCACCATGTAAAAATACAAAAAATTAGCTGAAAGTGGTGGCACATAGCTGTAGTCCCAGCTACTCAGAAGGCTGAAGCAGGAGACTCGCTTGAACCTGGGAGGCGGAGGTTGAAGTGAGCTGAGATCGCACCACTGCACTTCAGTCTGGCAACAGAGTGAGACTGTCTCAAAGAAAACCCAAAAAGATGGTTATTATTGTTATTCCCCACACCCAGTTGAAAAGATTATTATCTCCCCCCATTGAATGGTTTTGGCTCTGTTAGTGAAAATCAATTGAATATATAGACATACAGGTTCATTTCTAGATTGTTAATTCTATTCCATTGATCTGTCTATCTATCCCTATGCTAATACCACACCGTCTTGATTATTGTTAACTTTGCATTAAGTGATGAAATTGAGAATTATAACTGCTACAGCTTTGTTCTTCTTTTTCAAGGTTTTTTCTCTTTTGCTATTTTGGGTCCATGAGTTTCTATATGAATTATAGAATCAGCTTGTCAGTTTTTACAAATATGTCAGCTGGGATTTGGATAGGAATTACATTAATTTTGTAGATCAATTTAGGTAATATTGCCATGTTCACATTATTAAATCTTTGAATACATGAACATGGTATATGTTTTTTCGTATATTTAGAGCTTCTTTAGTTTCTTTCAACAATGTTTTATAGTATTCAGAGAATAAGTTACAGACTTCTTTTATCAAATTTCCTCCTAGGTAATTTATTTTTTTTAAAGATCTTGTAAATGAATTTGTTTTTCTAATTTTGTTTTGTTTTGTTTCCTTTTTTTTTTTTTTTTTTTTTTGAGGCAGAGTCTTACTCTGACACCTAGCCCGGAGTGCAGTGGTGCAATCCTGGCTCACTGCAACCTCTGCCTCCCGGGTTCAAGAGATTCTCGTGCCTCAGCCTTCTCAGTAGCTGGGATTACAGGTGTGCACCACCATGCCCAGCTAATTTGTGTATTTTTAGTAGAGATGAGGTTTCACCATGTTGGCCAGGCTGATCTTGAACTCCTGACCTCAAGTGATCTGCCCACCTCAGCTTCCCAAAGTGCTGGGATTACAGGCGTGAGCCACCCTGCCCAGCCTGTTTTTCTAATTTCATTTTTTGATTGTGCATTACTAAGGTATAGAAATAACAACTGATTTTTTTTTCTGTTACCGATTTTGTATCCTGAAAATTGGCTAAACTCATTTATTAGTTCTAATTTTAATGTTTTTCTTAGACTCCTCAGGATTTTCTATATAAAGAATTACATAATCTGCAAATAGTGATGGTTTTATTTTTTTTTTATTTTTTTTTTTTTTTTTTTTTATTTTTAAGGTGTGCACTTTATTCAACTGGTCTCAAGTCAGTGTACAGGTAAGCCCTGGCTGCCTCCACCCACTCCCAGGGAGACCAAAAGCCTTCATACATCTCAAGTTGAGGGACAAAAAAAAGGGGTAGCCAGAGGCTAAAATCTTTCAAAATAAAACAAAATAAAAAAAGTATTAAGGCAAAAATTTAAAAATTTTTTCATTACATAATTTACAACAAAAGCAATGCTGTTACCTCCCCTGTGTGGACTTGGGAGAGGACTGGGCCATTCTCCTTAGAGAGAAGTGGGGTGGCTTTTGGGAGGGCAAGGGACTTCCTGCATCTCACGATATTTGGAATGACTTAAAAAAAACAATGTACACAATCAAGTCCTCGGCCACATTGTAGAACTTTGGGGGATGCTCGCTCCAACCGACTGCTGTCACCTTCACCGTTCCAGTTTTTAAATCCTGAGTCAAGCCAAAAAAAAAAAAACCAAAACAAAACAAAAAAACAAATAAAGCCATGCCAATCTCATCTTGTTTTCTGCGCAAGTTAGGTTGTCAAGAAAGGGTGTAATGCAACTAAGTCACAGTCCGCCTAGAAGCATTTGCGGTGGACGATGGAGGGGCCGGACTCATCATACTCCTGCTTGCTGATCCACATCTGCTGGAAGGTGGACAGCGAGGCCAGGATGGAGCCACCGATCCACACTGAGTACTTGCGCTCGGGAGGAGCAATGATCTTGATCTTCATCGTGCTGGGTGCCAGGGCGGTGATCTCCTTCTGCATCCTGTCAGCGATGCCAGGGTACATGGTGGTACCACCAGACAGCACTGTGTTGGCATACAGGTCTTTGCGGATGTCCACGTCACATTTCATGATGGAGTTAAAGGTAGTTTCGTGGATGCCACAAGATTCCATGCCCAGGAAAGAAGGCTGGAAGAGCGCCTCAGGGCAGCGGAACCGCTCGTTGCCGATGGTGATGACCTGACCATCAGGCAGCTCGTAGCTCTTCTCCAGGGAGGAGCTGGAGGCCGCTGTGGCCATTTCCTGCTCGAAGTCCAGGGCGACATAGCACAGCTTCTCCTTGATGTCACGCACGATTTCCCGCTCAGCTGTGGTGGTGAAGCTGTAGCCGCGCTCGGTGAGGATCTTCATGAGGTAGTCAGTCAGGTCCCGGCCAGCCAGGTCCAGACGCAGGATGGCGTGGGGGAGGGCATACCCCTCATAGATGGGCACAGTGTGGGTGACCCCGTCACCGGAGTCCATCACGATGCCAGTGGTACGGCCAGAGGCGTACAAGGAAAGCACAGCCTGGATGGCCACATACATGGCTGGGGTGTTGAAGGTCTCAAACATGATCTGGGTCATCTTCTCACGGTTGGCCTTGGGGTTCAGGGGGGCCTCAGTAAGCAGCACAGGGTGCTCCTCAGGAGCCACACGCAGCTCATTGTAGAAAGTGTGGTGCCAGATCTTCTCCATGTCATCCCAGTTGGTGACAATGCCGTGCTCGATGGGGTACTTCAGGGTCAGGATGCCTCTCTTGCTCTGGGCCTCATCACCCACATAAGAGTCCTTCTGACCCATGCCCACCATCACGCCCTGGTGCCTGGGGCGCCCCACGATGGAGGGGAAGACGGCCCGGGGAGCATCGTCGCCCGCGAAGCCGGCCTTACACATGCCGGAGCCGTTGTCGACAACAAGTGCAGCGATATCATCATCCATGGTGAGCTGGCGGCGGGTGTGGACGGGCGACGGAACGGCAAGGGCGAGGCTCTGTGCTCGCGGGGCGGACGCGGTCTCGGCGGTCGGTTTTATTTTTTCTTTCCAATTTTGGTGGCTTTTGTTTTATTTTCTTGCCTAATTTCCATGGCTAGAACTTCTAGTACAATATTGAGTGGAGCTGGCAAGAACAGACATTTTGATCTTAGGGGAAAAGTAGGCAGCCCCTCTACTAAGTGTGATGGTAGCTGTAAGTTTTTCATAGATGCTTTTTATCAGGCTTAGAAACTTCTATTGCTAGTTTTTTAAAGTTTTTTTTTTTTTAATTATGAAAGCATATTGAATTTTGCCAATTGCTTTTTTTACACCTGTTAAGATTATTGTATTTTTTTTCTTTTATTGTGATAACGTGGTATGCTAAAATAATCTATTGTTAGATATTAAGCCAACCTTCCATTCCTGGGATAAATCCCAGTCGATTATGGTGTAAAATCCTTCTTACACATTGCTGGATTCAATTTGGTAGTGATTTGTTCAGGATGTTTGCATCTGTACTTACAAGATACGTTGGTCTATAGTTTTCTTTCCTTGTGATTGTTTTTGGTATTGGGCTAACATCAGGCTCATAGGATGAGTTGGAAGGTGTACCTTCTCTTCTAGTTTTTGGAAGATTTTGTGAAAGATCAGTATTAATTCTTCATTAAGCGTTTTATAGAATTCACCAGTGAAGCCATCTGATCCTGGGCTTTTCTTTGTGAGAATTTTTTTTTTTCTTTTCTTTTCCTGTTTTGTTTTTTTTTTTTTTTTTTTTTTTTTTTTTTTTTTTTTTTTGAGACAGTGTCTCACTCTGTTACCCAGACTGGAGTGCAGTCTCACCACAGCCTGGACCTCCTGAGCTCAAGTGATCTTGCCACCTCCATCTTCCAGAGCAACTGAGACTACAGGCACACACCACTTTTTCTTTCTTTCTTTCTTTCTTTCTTTTTTTTTTTTGTAGAGATGGGATTTCACCGTGTTGCCCAGGCTAGTCTCAAACTTCTGAGTTCAAACCATCCACTCACCTAAGCTTCCCAAAGTGCTGGGATTACAAGCTTATATCACTGCACCTGGCCTAGATTTTTTCTTTTATTACTAATTCAATCCCTTTTCTATGTCTATTTACATCTTCTCTTTTTCCTAGAATCAGTTTTGGAGTTTGTGTCTTTTTAGTAATTTGTCCATTTCATCTGAGTTATCTAATTTATTATCATACAGATGTCCATGGTTTCCGTCACAATTCTTTTTTACTTCTGTAAGTTGGTAGCAATGGCCTATCATTCATTTCTGATTTTAGTAATTTGATTCTTCTCTCATTTTTGTCATTCAGCCTAGGTGAAGGTTGGTCAACTTTGTTGATCTTTTAGAAGAACCAACTTTTGATTTTGTTGATATTCTCTATTGTTTTTCAACTCGCTATTTCATTACATTCCCCTCTAGTTCTTATCTCCTTTCTTACACTTGCTTTGGGTTTGGCTTGCTGTTCTTCCAGTGTCTTACTGTGGAAGGTTAAGTTGTTGATTTGAGATCTTTTTTCTTCGTTATCACAGATTTTCACAGTATAAATTTATCTCTAAGCACTGCCCTAACTGCATCCCATAAGTCAACGTCTAACTTTTTATTTTTAGTTTGTACAGCCAGCATTTGACTTATTTTCTATTGATAAAATATATATATATAACATAAAATTTACCATTTTAATTGTTATGTCTGACTCCTGCATATATGCTTCAACCACAAACTTTGCAAGACATAGAGAGACAAACCCAGAGGTAACTGTGATATAAGTGTGGCAAATGGGCTGGGCATGGTGGCTCACGCCTGTAATCCCAGCACTTTGGGAAGCAGGTCAGGAGTTTGAGACCAGCCTGACCAACATGAAGAAACCCATTCTCTACTAAAAATACAAAAAAAAAAAAAAAAAAAAAAAAAATTAGCCAGGCATAGTGGTGCGTACCTGTAATCTCAGCTACTTGGGAGGCTGAGGCAGGAGAATCGTTTGAACCTGGAAGGCATAGATTGCGGTGAGCCGAGATCGTGCCATTGCACTCCATTCTGGGCAACAAGGAAAACTCCATCTCAAAAAAGAAAAGAAAAATGTATGGCAAGTGACAATTTTGTGTAACAGAGAGACTTTCAGATTGAGTCAAGGCTGGGTCAGTTTTTTTCTGGAGAGCATTGGTCTCCATGACCCAACATCATCTGAATGAGAAGTACAGACTACAGATAGAAAAGGCAGAAATTGAGAGAGCTGCAGGACCTGCAGATAGAATTTGAATCAGTTGCTCAGTAGCTTATTTACTCCTCCACGACAAAGCTCTGTAGCTTATTTACTCCCACGACAAAGATTTCTTTCAAAAGAGAATTAATAGAAAAGTTACAAATCAAGGTTGAAAACTCAACAAACCACTTTAGCATCCCAATAGTCTCACACTCTTGAGTCATGGATTGGAAACTACTGACCAGGACTCAGGTTATAACTCCACAAACAAGAAAGGCATTATTACTGTTGAGTGACTCACCACAAAAAGCAGCAGAGACCCTGGCTGTGGGCTTAGCCCTTTGAGCTGAGGGCCAGCACTCCTCAGATTGGGTTGTCCACTGCTGCAGACAAGGAGGATTGACAAGGCAATCTTAGTAGGACTTCCAGGATTGTTAAAGAAAAGGCAATGAGTGCCACAGCGATGGAAAAATAGAACACTGGATTTATTTACTTGCTAGACAACAGCCATGCCCGGCTAATTTTTACACTTTTTGTAGAGATGGGGTCTTGCAGCCAGGCACAATGGCTCACACCTGTAATCCCAGCACTTTGGGAGGCTGAGGTAGGTGGATCACAAGGTCAGGAGTTTGAGACTAGCCTGACTGACAGGGTGAAACCCTATCTCTACTAAAAATACAAAATAATAATAAAATTAGCTGAGCGCAGTCGTGCATGCCTGTAATCCCATCTACTTAGGAGGCTGAGGCAGGAGAATTGCTTGAACTCAGGAGGTGGAGGTTGCAGTGAGCTGAGATTGCACCACTGCACTCCAGCCTGGCAACAGAGCAAGACTCCATCTCACACACACACACAAAAAAAAAAAAAAAAAATGAGAAGAGGTGGGGTCTTGCTATGTTGCCTAGGCTAGTCTCAAACTCCTGGCCTGAGGTGATCCCCCTGCTTCAGGCTCCCCAATTTTAATTTTTTTCGTATGACATCTCACTCCGTTGCTCAGGCTGGAGTGCAGTGGCGCAATCTTGGATCACTGCAACCTCTGCCTCCTGGGTTCAAGTGATTCTACTGCCTCAGCCTCCTGAGTAGCTGGGACTACAGGTGTGTACCACTGTACTAAGCTAATTTTTTTATGTTTTTTATTAGAGTTGGGGTTTCACTGTGTTAGCCAGGATGGTCTCGATCCCCTGACCTTGTGATCCTCCTGCCTTGACCTCCCAAAGTGCTGGGATTATATGCATGAACCCAGCCCCCCTTAGTTGTTTATTAATCACACAGAAACCCTTTCTATTCTCACCAAAACTTTTTAAAACAATGTTTTTTAGTGAGCACAAGGTGAGTGAATAAGCTTCATTATTTTCTAAAACCTTGTTTCACTGCTCTGAGATGCAGAAGGTAAGTCAGTGGTTCTCAGCTAGCAGGATCGTGTCTGCCACCACTCTGGGGACATTTGCCAGTGTCTGGGGATGGTTTTGGTTATGACTTGCAGGGACTATGCCCTTGGTATCCTTTGGGTAGAGGCCACGGATGTTCAGGGTAAGCCCCCAGTGATCGCCTGCTGGAAGCGTCAGCAGTGTCAAGGTGCAGAAACTTTTAGCTAGAAGAGCTGGCTCTGCAGCAGGCACTCTGGGCTGCCTGGCCCATGGCCACCATTTTTTGCTGGCAGAGACTCGCCATAGAAACTGACAAGGCCAGATTCCCTTTCAATTTCCCTTTCCCCTTCTTTCCTTACAGAAAGGACTGAGCCAATTCTGATCAGTGGGCAGCAGCCATTACCCTCCGAAGGTCAGCGCAGTTAGATGCGGTGACAGACACACTTGGAGGTGCCACAACCTCCTGAGTGTCCTTGCACTCTTTGTCCTTTTGGTCTTTGTCACTGTGGGGCATCCTCCTGACCAACAGATAGCTCTAGATCATCTTCAGGTGCTTGGCTGAAAACTCACAGAAGAAATAGCTCGCTGTGGACATCTCTGCCTTCACGGAGTAGCTTTGCAGTGTGACGAGCTTGACTTCTCAGGTCGGCTAGTTGGTGATTCCTCCGTTCTGCCAGCTTCCCTCTCACACCTCCCACAACTGGCAAGGTCTCGTTCCCATAATAGATATCTCATCCTATGACCCATCATGGCTCTGCCCACCTGAGAACCCTGAAAGATGCCCCTGGATATTACTGTCTGCAGTGGGCAATGTTCTCTGTCCCTTGAGGTTATGAAATTTCCATCTTATTCTACATCGGAGAAGTAGAGTATGTCCTAGCCCAGGAAGGACACTCACTCTGATTTCTGTGGGTTCTGAATCTGTCATAACCTCACACATCCAGTTAGGCATTTTCAGGGACAAGGGAACACGAGCTCAATCCGACTTTACTTTCTGCTTTTGGAAAGTGGGTGACCTGTTGTGTTTCTGAGAAATGAGTCTAGGGAGGTGTGTGCCCCAGTCTCTGCTCACTGCAGGTGTCCCCATTACAAGCACGTTTGAACCCTAGTGCTCATTTTTACCTTTATGACGTCCTCCCAGGTGAAAAATCACCCAAGGGGTCATTGCCACCTCCCACTATTTCAATGTCTGGGGTTGTGGAAATGATTTACCAATGTCTCAGTGCATAGTAACGTTTAATCAGGGGCCAACTTTCTCAAGGACAAATATTTTCTCCCATCAGTTTCTCAGCAGAAGAGGCCAACAGCATCTGAGGATCCCTTTGTCTGAATTTCTGGCAGTTCCCTCCCTCCCCAGGGTGAACAGTCTCTTTTGTGTAAGGATTTACTTATCTTCCTGGCCTGTGTTTTTGACATTCCGAACAAAGCTTCTGGGGAAGTAAACTTTATGTTTGAACTATGTTTATGTTAAACCTTATCTATTCAAAAATTGTTATGTATAGCTGATTATAAAATAATTACTTATAGAAAATGTGAACAAATATAGAAATGTTTTCAGCGGAACATAAGTCACTCTAAATCTCTCAACCCAGAAATACTGCTGTCACCATCTTGAGCATTTCAGTCTCATCTCTGTAATATATTTATATATATTCATGTCTTACAAAATTAGGGTCAAATTATATATACTGAGGAGGCAGCAAACCTTAAAAATAAAATAACCCCTGGCTCACAGACTGAGGGAATAATATAATTTGAAGATGCGAGAGAAAAAAAAGTATGTTGGCATCAGGGTTGTTTTTCAAATTATTCTGAGATGGTAGCATTGTGTCAGCGTCTTGTCTGTCTAAAGTCCTGGATGTGCTGATGGACTTTTGGCACAATCATGCTGTGTAACAGACAACATCATAATTTCAGTGGCTTGTAGCAACCAGTGTTCATTCTTCACGCACAGCTGTGCAGGTCACTTGGCTCAGCTGCACTGGTCTCTAAGTTGCAGGGTGGCCTCTGATGTGCCCCATGGGCTCTTCCTCCTTTGCTCAGCAGCACCTGGATGTATTCTCATGGTCAAGGGCCCTTTCTAGGCCTTTGGTCACACCTCACTGCTAATGCTCCATTGGCCAAAGCAGCAGTAACGGCATGGGGGAGCACCCTTCATCCACAGCAGGCACGAGGGCAGGAGGAAATCATCCCGATGGCCACATGTGACGAGATTGCTTTTCCATCCCCGTGAAGAGCTGCAGCTTTGGTGAGAGTTGTGGTAGCTGGTTTGGGCTTGGAAGGAGCTGCAGAGAGGGCCTGCTTTAGCACCAGATGGAGTTTCTCTTTCTTTCTGTCCTTGAAGACAGAACCAGCTCCTCTTTTTCTGTGTTTGTATCTCTGGCTCCTGCACAGGGGGGTTTGGCTCACCGTGAGAAAGAGACATTTGGTGTCAAATAGATTTATGTTCTGGAGGCCTTTTTCTTCCACAGCAGCCTTACCTCATCAGAATGTGGAAGGGACCTGGCTTAAGAGGTCCCAGTATTGATGACGGCAGCCAATATTTTAGACAAATCTTTTCCCTGCCTCAGCAGTGGTGACTCCATCCCGATTTTATAAGACAGGAGCAGGTCTGCAATTAAAGCCCGTAAATCACAAGTGGCTGGAGCAGACGCCTCTGTTTCGATTCCTGGATAGGCTGTGGTCTCACGTCGGCAGCAGTGCCTGGCTGGGGCTCCTGATCGGTCCCAGATGTCCTGAACTCACAGGGATCTGCTTCCTTGGACCGCCTAGGCATGCTATGGCTGCGCCCTGGGCAGCCTTCTCTCTCACTATTCCTTGGCAGGAGAATGGGTGGACATGGCCCAGTCCTGCCGCACTTCCGAGCTCCTCCACGTCCTCTTCGTCTCCTGTCCTACACACAGGGTGCACATCCCACCCTACAGTGCAGGGTTCCCGAGCACTCTATGGACGAGACTGGGTGTCCCAGGCTCATGGGAGCCCCAGCATGTCCCCTGTGGTATTGTGAACCCTGTTTCCTGGCACACAACTCCTGACATCCTAGCAACTCCACAGCAATGTCTTTTTGTACACAAATGAATTGACTGCTGGCTGGCAGCCCCTAGGGAGCTTCAGGATGGGGGTGGTTACGAGAAATGCCTAGGCAGGATTAGTGGGTTAGGACTTTCAGCCGCACCCCACAACCCGGAGGGTGAGTTGATCACCAATCGCCAGTGGTTTAATCAGTCATGAAGCTTCCATAAAAACCTAAAGGACTGGATGCGAGGAGCTTTTGGATGGCTGAACACGAGGAGCTTCTTGGAGGGTGGTCCCTGCGGAGGGCATAGAAGCTTCGTGCCCCCTCTTCTTCACCTCACCCTCCGCATCTCTTGGTATCCCTTGTAATAAACCACTAAAGGTAAGTTAAGTGTTTCTCTGAGTTCTGTGAGCTGCTCCAGCAAATTAATCAAAAGAGGAGCCATGGGACCCCCAACTTGAAGCCAGTCAATCAGGAGTTCTGGAGGCCTGGACTTGCTCCTGGTATCTAGCAGGGCTGGGAGGGAGGGAGTCTTGGGCACGGAGCCCTCACCCTCTGGGATCTGATTCTGTCTCCAGGTAAACAGTACTAGAACTGAAGTGGGGGACACCCAGCTGGTGTCCGCAGCAGAACCGATTGCTTGTTTATTGTTGGGGAGAAATCCCCGCATATTTGGCCACAGAAGTCTTCTGTGTTGATTGTTGTGGGGTGGGAGAGTAGAAAAAGCAATTTGGGTTTTGTATGGGAGTGTTTCCTACTTTTACAGCCCCAAATAAGAGTGGGGGTTATAGGGAAGAGGTGGGTGGAGCCTGAGGTAAGTTGCAGGACTGTGTCCCAGCAGTGCTGGAGGGGATTGTGTGCACTTGTTCTGGGAAGGGATCCTGGCAAAGGAGCCATCAGCAAAGGGTGTGAGTTCTTACCTTTTACCCCCCAGGGCAGGATGCTCTAAGCTTGTCTGGCAAACTGGCTAATCCTCCTGAACACTGAACCTCAGGGTCTCCGCCACCCTCCCCTACAGCAGGCACTTGGTATCTGGTGCACATGATGAGGCACCTGAAGACCTCATTCCCGGGGCATCCCCAGCTACCACACCAGAGGTGCCAGGTGTGGCCAGCCTAGTGCAGCTGCCAGTGGAAAATAACAGCCCCACCACTGGCTGTACCCAGGTGAGACCCGAAGCAGTGAGCCCCTTATGAAACCCACACCCCATTTTCTTTTTTTTCATTTTATTTTTTTTTATTTATTTAAAAAATACATATATATAATTGCATTTTAGGTTCTGGGGTACATGTAAAGAACATGCAGGATTGTTGCGTAGGTACATACGTGGCAATGTGGTTTGCTGCCTCCATCCCCATCGCCTACATCTAGCATTTCTCCCCATGTTATCCCTCCCCAACTCCCTACCCCCAGTTGTCCCTCCTCTAAAGACCTCAGTGTGTGATGCTCCCCTCCCTGTGTCCATGTGTTCTCATTGTTCAACACTCGCCTATGAGTGAGAACATGTGGTGTTCGATTTTCTGTTCTTGTGTCAGTTTGCTGAGAATGATGGTTTCCGGATTCATCCATGTCCCTACAAAGGACATGAACAAACCATTTTTTATGGCTGCCTAGTATTACATGGTGTATATGTGCCACATTTTCCCTGTCCAGTCTATTGTCGATGGGCATTTGGGTTGGTTCCAAGTCTTTGCTATTGTAAATAGTGCTGCAATGCACGTATGCATACGTCCTTATAATAGAATGATTTATGATCCTTTGGATATATACTCAGTAATGGGATTGCTGGGTCAAATGGAATTTCTATTTCTAGATCCTTGAGGAATCTCCACACTGTCTTCCACAATGGTTGAACTAATTTACACCCCCACCAGCAGTGTAAAAGCGTTCCTATTTCTCCACATCCTCTCCAGCATCTGTTGTCTCCAGATTTTTTTAATGATCACCATTCTAACTGGCATGAGATGGTATCTCAATGTAGTTTTGATTTGCATTTATCTAATGATCAGTGATGGTGAGCATTTTTTCATATGTTTGTTGGCCTCATATATGTCTTCTTTTGTAAAGCATCTGTTCATATCCTTTGCCCACTTCTGAATGGGTTTGCTTTTTCTTGTAAATCTGTTTTAGTTCTTTGTAGATTCTGGATATTAGCTCTTTGTCAAATGGGTAGATTGCAAACTTTTTTCCCATTCTGTTGGTTGCTGGTTCACTCTAATGATTGTTTCTTTTGTTGTATAGAAGCTCTGGAGTTTAATTAGATCCCATTTGTCTATTCTGGCTTTTGTTGCCAATGCTTTTGGTGCTTTGGTCATGAAGTCCTAGCCTATGCCTATGTCCTGAATGGTTTTGTCTAGGTTTTCTTCAGGGTTTTTATGGTGTTAGGTCTTATGTTTAAATCTTTAATCCATCTGGAGTTAATTTTAGTGTAAGGTGTAAGGAAGGGATCCAGTTTCAGCTTCCTGCATGTGGCTAGCCAGTTTTCCCAACACCATTTATTAAACAGGGACTCCTTTCCCCATTGCTTGTTTTTGTCAGATTTGTCAAAGATCAGATGGTTGTAGATGTGTGACGTTGTCTCCAAGGCCTATGTTCTTCTTCTTCCTTCTTGTTGTTGTTCTTCTTCTTCTTCTTGTTCTTCTCCTTCTCCTCCTTCTCCTTCCTCTTCCTCTTCCTCCTCTTCCTCTTCTTCCTTCCTTCCTTTTCCTTCCTTCCTTTTTTTCTTTTTCTTTTTCGTATTTCTAGTAGAGACTGGGTTTTGCCATGTTAGCCAGACTGGTCTCAGACTCCTGACCTCAGGTTATCCACCTACCTCATCCTCCCAAAGTGCTGGGATTACAGCGGTGTGCCGCCATGCCTGGCCAAAATTAAAACTTTTTGTGGCTTTAAAGACCCTGGTAAGAGGATGAAAAGACGTGCTAAAAATGGAGAGAGAAATATTTGCAAACCACACATCTGAAAAAGGCTTGTATCTAGAATACGTAAAGAATACTCAAAACTCAACAGTAAAACAATGACAAAACCAAACCAAAGAATCCAATTAGAAAATGCACAAAAGATACAAACTTTACATTTCACTGGAGAGGAGATACAGATGGCAAAGAAGCACATGAAAACATACTCAACATCACTGCCATTAAGGAAATGCAAGTTTAAATCACAATGAGGTATTACATACCTATTAGAATGGCTAAAATAGGGGCTGGGCCTGGTGGCTCACATCTATCGTTCTAGCACTTTGGGAGACCAAGGCAGGTCAATCATATAGGTCAGGAGTTTGAGACCAACCTGGCCAATATGGCAAAACCTTGTCTCTACTAAAATACAAAAAAATTAGCCAGGTGTGGTGGCACATGCCTGTAATTCCAGCTACTTGGGAGGCTGAGGCAGGAGAGTCACTTCAAGGAGGGAGGCAGAGGTTGCAGTGAGCTGAGGTCACGTCACTACGCTCCAGCCTGGGTAAGAGAGCAAAGAAAAAAAATAAATTTACAAAAAGATTAGCTGAAATATAAAATTAGGCATAACATCAAATCTTGGCAAGGATGTTGAGAAACCGGAATTCTCATACATAGCTAGAGGAAATGTAAAATGGCATAACCACTCTGTAAAATAAGTTTCTTTAATAACTAGGCATGTACAACCAAGTGTAATGGCTCATGCCTATAATCCCAGCACTTCGGGAGGCAGGCAGATCACTTGAGGTCAGGAGTTCAAGACCAGCCTGGCTGACATGGCAAAACCCTGTCTCTACTAAAAATACAAAAATTAGCCAGGCATGGTGGTTAGCACATGTAGTCCCAACTACCCGGGAGGCTGAGGCAGGAGAATCTGTTGAGCCTGGGAGGTGGAGGTTTCAGTGAGCTGAGACTGTGCCACTGTACTCCAGCCTGGGCAACACAGCCAGACTCCATCTCAATAAAAGAAGAACAACAAATAGGCATGAACGAACAATACAACTCAGTAGTGAAATGGAAAGTTATATTCACACACAAGCTGGTGCTGAACACTCACAGCGATTTTATTCATAATAACCAAACAGTGGAAACAACCCAAATGTCCTTCAGAGGGTGAAGGGTTGAACAAACTCTGGTTCATCCATAAAAGAAAATGCTACTCAGCAATGAAAACTATTGATACATGCAGTAGCTTGGATGGATCTTAAGGGTATTATACTTAGTAAAAACAGCCAATTTGAATTTTTTTTTGACAGAGTCTCACTCTGTCACCAAGCTGGAGTGCAGTGGCAAGATTTCAGCTCACTGCAACCTCTGCCTCCTGGGTTCAAGTGATTCTCCTACCTCAGCCACCTGAGTAGCTGGGACTATAGGTGTGCACCACCACACCCAGCTAATTTTTGTATTTTTAGCAGAAACAAGGTTTCACTATGTTGGCCAGGATGGTCTCGATCTCTTGACCTCATCTTCTGCCTCCCAAAGTGCTGGGATTACAGGCATGAGCCACCAAGCATGGCCTGAAATGGCTTTTTAATATGGTATAAGCCCGTTTAAAAATATCCTCAAAATGACAAAACCATAGAGATGGTTATGGTTATAGCGACAGGGATGGGTGGATGGGTGAGTCTGGATAGGATGGGTATGAGAAAATTCCCCAGAGATGACAGATTGGTTTCATGTACTGCTTGTGATATTACATAAATCTGTACATAGGGTAAAATCGCATAAAACTACACACACACACACATTAATGCAGGGCAAAAAAGGTGAACACTGAAAAAGATTGTAGTCTAGTTCACAGGAATGTAATGGTGTGAATTTCTTGGTCCTTGGTTCTCATGTTGCACCAGAGTTATAAAAGACATCCGCACTGGAGGAAGTAAGGTGAGGGCTCAACAAACCCTTATTTCCTATTTTTGCAACTCCCTGTGGAGTCTGCACTTATTTCAAGATAAATACTTTTTTAAAAGTCAGCACTGATGCTTGTTTTTCTCCTTTAATATAGATTTTCTTAAATTCTGTAGTTAGAGCTCATGCAGTTCTCCAAAATAACATCACTGAACTATAGCTAAATCGTGTGCTGTACCGGTTGGAGACAGAGTGGCATTTACATAAATCCAACATTTGTAGAGACATAACCCTGATCAGATGGAGACATGTTGCCTTAAACATAGCACAAGATCAAGAAAACACACTCTTACACCACTCACGAATTCGGTTAAGGGCCAGAAACCTGAGCTAGATGAACATTTTCTAGATTATGTATGTACGTGTGTGTGTGTGTGTATGTGCGTGTGCATACGAGTTACTGACAGACAGAAAGAGATAAATCATTCTGATTTTCTGTTATTGCGAAGTTAGAAAAGGTTAAAGTTAAATTTGGTCATAAGAAATGAGAGAATGGATATTGTGTGAAACTTTGAATAACTGTCACAGGATATAGGCTACAAAGACACAGAACACATGAAAAAATGGATGACCCAAGTCAAAAGTACCAGTGGGCAAAGGAAACTTATATCCTGGATATTTCATGGTTACAATTACCTTTATAACCAGAGGCTAAAAGAAGGGACTGGAGGCCGGGCACGGTGGCTCACACCTGTAATCCCAGCACTTTGAGAGGCTGAGGCAGGTGCATCACCCGAGGTCAGGAGTTCGAGACCAGCCTGACCAACATGGTGAAACCCCGTTTCTACTAAAAATACAAAAATTAGCTGGGTGTAATGGCAGGTGCCTCTACAGGAGGCTTAGGCAGGAAAATTGCTAGAACCCAGGAAGTGGAGGTTGCAGTGAGCCAAGATCACCCCATTGCACTCCAGCCTGGGTGACAGAATGAGACTCTGTCTTACACACACACAAAAAAAGCAGGGGGGTGGGCGGGGACTGGAAGCCTTAGGCCACTAGCCCAAAGAGACACAGGAGGAGGGAGAGGGTGAGTTGAGGGTCTGGGTCTTACCCTCCCTCCTTCCTGTCCCTGCAGGCTCATGCATGTGCCCCTACCCAGTAGTGACATTTTTCCCCAATTGCCTCCTTTTAGCATCTTCTTGATTTAAAAACACAACCAGTATGACACCTTCTGACACTGTGGTTTCCTCAGCATCCTATCTGGAACTGCGTTCATGAATTCTGTATTGTTCTGATGGTGTTGACATCTCTGCCACCAGAGCCCAAGCTGCCTGTAGTAAAGTCTTCAGGCTCTAGACCCAGGCTGCCTGGGTTCAAATCTCATTTTTTACATTTATTTGCTGCATGACCTTGAGCAAAACCTAACTCTGTGTCTAAACTGCAGTTCCCCTGCTGGACAATAGAGTTAATTACAGTGTTAATGTCCTCAGCTTTGTGAGGATGAAGCTGAGTTAATTATAATTAGCTATGGTAACATCTGAAACTTTGGCTGCCTGTAGCTTGGGCACTATGGCCTTGGATACCTGCACTTGAATGCACTCAGGACGTGGGGGTGCCAAGCATTTCCTTGCTCAGTGCTAGCCCTACAAGATCATGCATGTGTTTCAGCACTGAGACACATTGTCAGGGGAAGATGGCCCCAGGAGCTACTGGAAAACGTCGATGCACCCTTTTTATTGTGTTTCAGAAAGGGACCCTTCATTCTTCACCTTCTCCCATAACTCTTTGTCCAGAGATAATTTAACAAAGTATAAATGAGCATTATAGCTTTTGCTATAAAATTTAACTGCTACACTAGGAACTCACACATCATCATAAAACCACTGATGATGATGTTTGGGGTGGAAGTGTTCACAGATGGTCACCCAGTTTCCCAAAGGAAGTCCTCAGCTTCAGAGATGAGGGGCACTTCACAAGACAAGCGTCAGCCTCACACCACTCTCTGCCATCTGGAAGGACTCGTTCATCTCCATGGCCACCTCGCCAGCCTCTGGTGTTGACTTGGCAGAACTAATGAGAACAGAATGCCTGGCTACACAATTAGGACAAAATAAAACACCTGCTGAGGCTTAAGTAAACCTCCATTTTGTTTTCACAGAAAACCTAGAAACGATTGGAGAGGGAGGCTTGAGGTCAGGGCAGCCCCTCTCATCTGCTCCAGTTGACCAAAGAGGACCAGCAGGTTTCAGCTGATGGAGGTTAAATATACTCAATAAACACCTTCTCCTTGGTAGTTTCAACATTTCTCCTTAGTTTTTTTTTTTTTTTTAAGTTGTGGTGAAAAACACATACAATAAAATTTACCATTTTGGCTGGCCACAGTGCCTCATGCCTGTAATCCTAGTACTTGGGAGGGTGAGCTAGCAGATTGCTTGAGGTCAGGTTTTCAAAACAAGCCTGGCCAACATAGTGAAACCCCCCCTGTACTAATAATACCAAAACAATAGCTGGACATGGTGGTAGGTGCCTGTAGTCCCAACTGCTTGGCAGGCTGAGGCAGGAGAATTGCTCGAACCTGGGAGGCGGAGGTTGCAGTGAGCTGAGATCACGCCATTGCACTCCAGCCTGGGCAACAGAGCAATACTCCATCTCTAAAATGAAATAAAATAAAATTTACCATTTTGACTGTTTTAAGTGTACAGGTTAGCAGTGTTAAGCACATTCACAATGTTGTACAGCCATCCCTACCATCTGTCTCCAGGACTGTTTTCATCTTGCACGACAGAAGCTGTGTACCTATCCCCTCTCCATTGTACAGCCCCTGTCAGCCA
The DNA here is from genome assembly GCA_031835075.1 of Saguinus oedipus. NCBI lineage: Eukaryota > Metazoa > Chordata > Mammalia > Primates > Cebidae > Saguinus > Saguinus oedipus. Next base: position 15,644,934 of record CM063174.1, read on the forward strand.
CCATCTTACTTTCTGTCTTTGTGAATTTGATGACTCTAAGCACCTCATATAAGTGGAATAATGCGGTATTTGTTTGAGACCTCGGTCACATCGGGGTCACCACCTGAGACATTGATCACCACCTGTAGAGGTCTGTCCTGCAGACCCTGACTTCACGACAGCATGAATGAATGCACTGTCACACACTAGAATACAGTGAATCTGAGTGGGGTAGGGATGGTTGTCAGCCACTTTCAGAGGGCGATTGCAGCTAACCTACCATGACTTCTTCTCCTCCTCATATTTAGTATAGATTTCATAACACAGGTTCTAAGTCAACATGTTGTGGATAATTAACATGGTTAAAAGAGTGCTTTTATGAATGATAAAAGATCTTCATTCGGGGCCCAGAATAAAAACTATTAATGGGTAATTTCCCTTTGACCTCCCCCTGAGAGGGCCATCCAGCTCAAAGTTTACATGAGCAAACAAATTAGAGTAGGGACAAAGGAATGAGGAGAAAACAGACATAACTGGGAAGTTTTTTGTTATCCTAATCTTTTACCCTATGACTTAAAATTCTAACATAATAAACCGGCTGCCTTCAGCCCATTCCATTAAAACCTTCCGGCCTTTCAAAAGGTTTGAGACTATAATCTTCTAACTTTCCCTAATATTTCCCTATTATTTTGCCAGCCACCCCAAGTGATTCCCAACATTTGTTCTTTTGTGATTAGCTCATTTCACTTAGTAGAAATGTTGTCCCGAAGGTTCATCCACGTTGCAGCATGAGTCAGAATCTCTTCGCTTTTTGTTTTTTTTTTTTGAGACAAGGTCTTGGTCTGTTGCCCAGGCTGGAGTGCAGTGGTGCAATCTGGACCCACTGCAACCTCCACCTCTTGGACTCAGGTGATTCCCATGCTTCAGCCTCCTGAGTAGCTGAGTTCACAGGGGTATGCTCCCACAACACCCAGCTAATTTTTTTTTTGAGATGGAGTTTTGCTCTTGTTACCCAGGCTAGAGTGCAATGGCTTGATCTCGGCTCACCGCAACCTCCGCCTCCTGGGTTCAGGCAATTCTCCTGCCTCAGCCTCCTGAGTAGCTGGGATTACAGGCATGTGCCACCATGCCCAGCTAATTTTTGTATTTTTAGTAGAGATGGGGTTTCACCTTGTCGACCAGGATGGTCTCGATCTCTTGACCTCGTGATCCACCCGCCTTGGCCTCCCAAAGTGCTGAGATTACAGGCGTGAGCCACTGTGCCCGGCAAATTTTTATTTTTTTAGTAGTGACCAAGTTTTAGCATGTTGGCCAGTCTGGCCTCAAGCGATCGGCCTGCCTCAGCCTCCCAAAGGGTTGGCATTACAAGTGTGAGCCACTGCACCCAACCAGAATCTCCTTTCTTTCTAAGGCTGAATAATAATATGTTGTATGAATATGTCACATTTTGTTTATCCACTTGTCTGTGGATGGATAATTGGCTTGCTTTCACCTTTTGGTTAATGTGAATAATACTGCTGTGAACAAGGTGTACAAATATCACTTCAAGACCCTGCTTTCTTTGGCGTACATACTTAAAAGTGGAATTTTTGGATCATACGGTAATTCTATTTTTAATTTTTTGAGGCACTGCCATACTGTTTTACATAGCGGCTGCATTATTTTACATTCCTACCAACAGTGCACAAGTATTCCGATTTTTCCACATCCTCACCAATACTTACTTTCTGTTGGTTTTTTTTTTATAGCCATCCTAATGGTGCGAGCTGCTCCCTTACACTGTACGCAGGAGCAACTACTGCCATTGCCATTTCTCAAATGTAGTCATGTTAGTGCTTAAGGCAACACCTGGGGGAGCAGCATGATGAGACCCTGAGCATCCCCCTGGCTCCTCCCACGCACCTGAGATTATCTGCTTCCTCCAGTCTCCCCTCGATACTGTCTGCTTCCAGAGGGCAGGATGCATCTTTTGCATGTCCTTATTCTCAGCTTCTAACAAGAAACATCCAATACATGAACTGATCACGTGAGAGGGATTTGTTCTTCCTTTCCTTCCTTTTCCTGCCTTTTGCCTACCTCTCAGGAAGCTGCACTGCCTTCTCTTTTCCCAAGTAAAGCCTTTGGGATAGGGGACAGTGGCTCAGAAACAGCCAGGCAGTATCCATGGACTTCTTCTTCCCATTTATTTCTTTGGCCTTCATCAGTCAGTGTGGACAAAAGCCTAGCAAGACCATTCATTTTCCTTTTTTATTTTTAGAGCCATGGCTCCCAGCAGTGTGCCCTCTGTTGCCCAAGCTGGATTGCAGTGGGGCAATCATAGCTCATTGCAGCCTGAAACTCCTGAGCTCAACTGATCCTCCTGACTCAGCCTCTCAAGTAGCTGGGACTACAGGTGTGAGCCGCTGCACCTGGCCCAGAACCATTCTTGAGATTTGCAAAATGGAGGGGAAGCAGTGGCCGCTTACTCAGAAGGTCAGTGTCGGCACCACGAGCTTCACAGCCCAGGTGCTCTGTCCCTGACCTGCTGGCCCATCTCCTGGGCATGGGACAGCAGCCCGGCCTGTGGCAACAAACTCCCCCCAGTTTCTCCCAGTTCCCTGTCTGCTGGGCCAGGTAGCATATGCTCAGCTCTATGGCAAAGGCATCAGCCTCTCCTGCAAGTCACCTGCCAGGTGCTTCCCGGAGGTAGGGAGAAGCCCAGGAGGGCTTGTCCTTCTCCCCACTTCACATCCATCTGTCCTTCCTAACAGCTGGCCAGATACAGAAGCAAAAGACAATGTACATAAACAAAACACAATGTACATAACCAGTTCCCACAGTTGCATGAGATCAAATTCCTATAATAAATCCGTCATTCTATATCATCTCATCAGTTCTGCTTCTCTGATTGAGCCTTCACAGACACAGAACCACTTGCCAGGACTGAGGATGCGGGAAAGCTGGGATGGATCCCCCAGTTAGAGTCTGAGGGTGAGATTCAGGGAGCAAACTGTGAATCACGGGAGGACAGGGCTCACAGAGGCCATGGGAGGTGGCCCAGAGACCAGAAAAGCCATCTGGGCCAGAGACAGGAGAGCCTCCAGGCACGTGGCCAGGAGTGGGAGGATGAGCTTGGTGAGGAGACACAGTGACAAGGTCAGGGGACAGCCAGGAGGGTGAGTGTTGGGGAATCCATAACCTCTACCCTGCACCTGCATGGGACAAGCAAGTGAAGCTTCAGGAGCACCAACCTCTTCTTTCCCGAGTGGTCAGAGCTCCATGGGTCTGCTACTGCAATGACACAGGTGGCACTTTGTCCTTCGCAGGCACTTTTCAGTACTGTGTCTCTGTCTCCCTGGAGGCAGTGGATGAGTGTGTAGACACTGGAGTTGACAGGCCTGGGTATGTGCACGTCCCTGCTGTACCATGACCAAGTTATTTAACCCTTTGTGTCTCGGTTTCCCCATCTGTAAGTAAGGATGTCTACCTCATGTGGTCGTTGGGATTTTATGCATGCAGAACATCTAGCACATGCCGGATGCACAGTGACTACTCGGGAAGGGGGATTTCGCTTCGGAACTCAAATGGGCTCCTCCTAGGTGGCTCTGCACTGGGAGTGAGGTCCTCCTCCAGCACCAGCCAGGGGAATCTTCCAGCTGTCGTCTGCTCAGGCTCTGTCTCCTGCATGTAACTTTCTTCCTTTGGTTTCTCCAGGGGTTGTCTTAGTGGCTTCTGTGCTTTCTCACCAAGGGTGTTTTGGCCCTTTCTTGAGAGCAGGGCTGAGTCACCCTCCTCTGTGTCTCTCCTAAGTCTGTGGGTGCTGCCATCCTAGGGTGGGAGTGCCATGTGACCAGATCAGGGAGTGCCATGTGACCAGATCAGTCTCTTCCTTCAGGGCACACTGCTGGGTGCCTCTGGGGACCTGTTTTCTAGATTGCATTTCAGATAATTTTATATTGATAATCATTAGTGGAAAATGTATGCTTATCTTGCCTAGGACATGTCTGTAATTTTTGTAAGAAGATCATAGCAACAAAGATTTTTGCATTGATTTCTGTGTTTCTCTGTTCTGTTAGGCTGGCAATCTGCTGAGAACCTCAGATTCACAAGAGGCTCACGGGAGGGGAAAGCAGATTTAGGCCCCTTCAAAGAGTTTCCTGGATCATCTGTGAAAACATTTTTAAGCCTGTAGACACTATCGATGTGGCTACAGACAGATGTACTAGTTGTTATTTCTTTTCTTTTTTCTTTTTTGCTCTGTTGCCAGGCTGGAGTGCAGTGGAACAATCTCAGCTCACTGCAACCTCCACCTCCCGGGTGGTTGAAAATTCAAGCAATTTTCCTGCCTCAGCCTCCCAAGTAGCTGGGACTACAGGCATACACCACCATGCCCAGCTTTTTGTATTTTTTAGAAGAGATGGGGTTTCACCTTGTTGGCCAGGATGGTCTCGATCTCTTGACCTCGTGATCTGCCCACCTCTGCCTCTGAAAGTACTGGGATTACAGGCGTGAGTCACTGCAGCCAGCCTCCATATACCAGCTGAAGGCATGAAATAAAGCGTTGTGGCAGTTAATGTCACAGGTTAATTTGCCTGGATTGAGGGATACCCAGCTGGCCTGCAGAGCAGTATTTCTGGGGGTGTGTGAGGGTGTTTCTGTTCATATATATATATATATATATATATATATATACACACACATATATGCATATATATGTGTGTGTGTATATATACATATATACACATATATACATATATATACATATATACACATATATACATATATATACATATATACACATATATATACATATATACACATATATACATATATATACACATATATACATATATACACACATATATGTACATATATAATATATTTTTATTTTTTATTTCTTTTTAATTTTTTAATTTTTATTTTTCTCTGTTTCTTGCATTTTCAGTGAAGGTGTTTCTGAAAGGGATTGGCATTTGAATGCATTGAGTAAAGATCACCCTTTTCAATGTGGGGGACAGCATATCCCATCCGCTGAGAACCCAGACAAAACAGAAAAAGGAGGAGGTAAGGGGGATTCTCTCTCTCTCTCTTTTTTGGATCTGGGCCTTGCATTTTCTACAGCCCTTGGACCTCTGCATTCCGGTGCTTAGATCTTTGGACTGCAGAACTTACACACCATAAGCTCCCCAGTTCTCAAGCCTTTGGACTCAGGCTGCATGACACCCCTGTCTTTCCCCTGCCTCCAGCCTGCAGACAGCCTGTCCCAGGACTTCCCAGCCTTCATAATCACATGAGCCAGTTCCTATAATAAATCGCTTCCTCCTTCCCCCACTCCTTTTTTTTTTTCCTGTGAGAGGGCATCTCACTCTGTTGCCCAGGCTGGAGTGCAGTAGCATGATCTCAGCTCACGGCAACCTCTGCTTCCCGGGTTCAAGTGGTTCTCCTGCCTCACAATCCCGAGTCGCTGAGACTACAGGCACGCGCCACCACACCTGGCTAATTTTTGTGTTTTTAGTAGAGATGAGGTTTTGCCACATTGGCCAGGCTGGTCTCAAACTTCTGACCTCAAGTGATCTGTCTGTCTCAGCCTCCCAAAGTGCTGGGATTACAGGTGTGAGCCACCATTTCCAGCTTCTAAATTTCCTCTTATTTGCCTCTATCTATTGAGTCTGTTTCTCTGAAGAATACTGACTAATATAAAAGTTGAGGCATAGGAAGCAAAATACTTGTTTGTAAAGGAGAGATGAGGTCCAACGTATTTTAGAAGTTTTCTTTCCCTTTTTGTTATACTTAAGGCAGGATGAAAAAAGGAAAAACTAAACAATCAAAAATTCAACCGATCAAATCGTTCAGTCATACACCTTAAATACATGCAATACAGAAAGCACAGCCAGGTTAACATTTTGTGAAACAAATTTAAAAGCTTCCATAAAAGCTTCTAAAGAGACACTGTGTGAGAGTGACTGTCTTGTAGAGCAGGGGAATTGGAAAAGAACCCACCTCTGAGTGTGGCGCCCTGAGCCCTCTGACAGTCATCAGCCCCGACCGGGTCTGTCTCAGCCCCTTCATGTGGTGTCAGAGGCCTCACCTTCTCACACTGCAGGCTAACTCTGCCACATCCTGGTAAAAACAAGTCTGACCAAGGGATCATCATCCCTGTTAGTGTGTCCAAAGGTCTGCCTTAAAAGGAGCTTTTTATAAAGGATGAGAGAAATGCTCTGTTGCATAAAGGATTTATTCCCAACTGAGGGTAAAACATCAAGAATGACTTCTGTCTGCTCTGGAGTTTGCAAAACTGCTGTATATTTGCATTGTTCAAGGTGCATTGTCTAGCAACAATGTATGTGTGATCCTCTAACAGATACTGCTGCCTGCAGGCTCCAGGATAGCCTGGGCGATGGCAGCTCTGGTGGCTGGAGCAAGGGGTGCTCTCCGACCAGGTCCTCAGGTGCCAGGGCATGAACATGAGGCCCTCTCTCAGGAGTGCCCACTCTTTGAACTTCTAAGCTCTTAACAAAGGTGGCATTAGACTCTGCTTCCATACATCCATGTATATATCCAAATACCTCTACAGGGTAGGGAAGAAAGACAGTCTTTGCACAGTGGATTTTTTTCCCCAATTCTCATTTAATTTTGGCTCTTGGGGCAATGTCATCTTTTCCATATGAAAAAAAAGCAGCAAGTTCAACCCAAAATAGAAATCTTAAGGACAAAGGCAAGAACAGGGAAAAAAGGAAATAGCAAAAGGAAGAGATGAGATGTTGCAAAGAAGGCGGGATGTGTCCCACCCCCTCTCCTCTGGGGAATGGCTCAAACGTTTAGGTGGTGGCACACACCTTTCCACATAGGTCAGGGATGTTACTCCTTTTGGAGGGTAAGAAAAAGTGGAAATGGGAAGGGCATTTCTAGAAGCTAAGGGACCCAGGTAGGTCTCTCCCTCTTGATCTCCTTTTCTGATGAGGAGACGGGAAGGGATCCAAAATGTGAGAGGCGGCCAGGCGTGGTGGCTCACACCTGTAATCCCAGCACCTTGGGAGGTGGAGGCGGGGTGGATCACCTGAGGTCAGGAGTTCGAGACCAGACTGGCCAACATGGTGAAACTCCATCTCCATTAAAAATACAAAAATTAGTCGGAGATGGTGGTATGCGTTTGTGGTCCCAGCTACTCAGGAAGCTGACAGAGGGGAATCCCTTGAATGTGGGAGGCAGAGGTTGCAGTAAGCCGAGATTGCGCCATTGCACTCCAGCCTGGGCAGTACAGCAAGACTCTGTCTCAAAAGAAAAAAAGTGTGAGAGGAGAAAAGTGGGAGAAGGAAAGATGCCACTTGATGAAGCGGGGCAGACTCCTCCAAAGGAAGCTGAAAATGGGATAATACTGTTACCACCTCTCCTGAAGCTGAGAAATGGAGCCCAGAAATACCTGGGAATTATGACTTTACAAGCCTGGGTTTCCCTCTCCAAAAACTGTTTTGGAATGGAAAATCCATCCTCTTCCTTGCAGTGGCTTCTTCTTTTAATTTTTAATTAAAAAAAAAAAACAGAGACATGGTTTCACTATGTTGCCCAGGCTGGCATCAAACATCTAAGCTTAAGCAATCCTTCAGCCTGAGCCTCCCAAAGTGCTGGGGTTGTTGTCATGAGCCACCATGCCCGGCCCCTCGCAGTAGCTTCTACCTCCCACCATCTACATTCCCAATGCTGGCTACTATGTAGGCATAGGATGGTGCACATTACCTGGGTTTTCAGCACCCAGTTGGTTTTAAGTGGGATCTGAATGGGACCCAGCTTCCTGGAGAATTATTTTGAAAACAGAGGGAAATATTAACTGGGCAGATGGGAGGAGGGTACTGGAAGGAAATACATGGTTACCCAGATTCCCAGAAATCTAGGTTTCCTGGAGTGGAAAGTGAGAGAAGACATTCAACAGACACATATTTACTGAGGACCTACTATGTGCCAGGCGCTGCTCTGGACCCTCCCTCTCCCCAGATAAACAAGGTAGAGGCAGCAAACATGACTGCTGAGGGAGAAGAAAGGGACAGTTGAGGAATAAGACCAAGGGAATTGAGATGCCTGAGGTGATGGGGGTTCTGCCTTAGGCCTTCCATTGGGCTTCCTCACTGAGTCCTCCTCCTCTTCTTTGGTGGCATCCTGGACTGCTGATGTTCAGAGACGAAGTCATTCACGTTGTTCTGAGCCTCAGAGAACTCCATCTTGTTCATGCCTTCCCCTGCACACCAGTGGAGGACAGCCTTCTGGCAGAACACAGCGGGGAGCTGCTCTGAGATACCATGGAGAGCTCCTGGGGGGGCCGTGCTGTTGCCAACAAGGTGACCGCCATCTTGTAGCCATGAGGCAGGATGTCACATGGCTGCTGACGTTGTCAGCGTCCATTCCATGAGGTAGCTCCTGGCTACTCTTGTTCTGCACATCGAGCATCTGCTCATGGAACTCCTTCATGGATGGTTGGATATCCATGGAAGATGGCAGTCTGGTAGAGAAGTAGTCACGGTGGGGCATCCATCATGTCCTTGGCATCAAAGACCCTCTGGGTGAGTTTGGGCATGGTGAGAGCCCTATGCTGCTGGCTTCCACAACTGGTGAGAGAGGCAGAGGGAGGCATGAAGAACTGGAGACGTGGGAAGGACACTCTGTTGACTGCTAGCTTGCAGAGGTCTGTATTGAGCTGGTGAGGGAAGCAGAGGCTGGTGGTGAACCGACTCATGTTAGCTGAGACAGGTGTGTCAGGTCCCCATAGTTGTGTGTGGTCAGCTCAAGGGTGCAGAAGCAAATGGAAGGAGACTCGATGTCTGTGCCGCAGGTCTCACCGGTGTTGTCTACCAGTGGATGGGTGGGGAGGGATCACTGCAGGGCCAGCCACAGCACTGGACACTTTGAGTGAGGGCTTTACACTGGGGGTGTTCACGATGCAGTCAGGATCCTCTTTTCGGATCTTGCTGTTGGGGAGGGTGCTTATTCCAGAGCCTGTGTCCTCGCGCAGGGAGTGGGTCAGCTGGAAGCCCTGCAGGCAGTCACAGCTCTCGGCTTCCTCCAGCTCAGCCCGGCTGCATGCTGCTGCCTGCCTCAAACTGACTGAAAGTAGTCTGGTCTGCAGATCCGAGCAAAAGTGCTCACTACCCGATGCGCTAGAAACCAATGCTATGCACTGGGCTTTTGAGAAAAACGCTTTTTACTGCAGGTCAATCCACCAGGAGATAAGAGTCTAGCTCAAATTAGTCTCCCTGTGCTGGGCTTAAGGTTGTATGTTTGTTAGAAAAGGTTTGGGGAGTGGAAAGGGGGGAGTCTGCAAAGTCCTTGGGCATGTGCATTTCTCTTCATGCCTTTTTATGGGCCCCACATGCAAATTCCGGGGGAGTCAGGATGAAGCATGCAGAGGAAATTCAGGTTGTAGCATCACCACACTCATTCTGCACAGATTTCTGCAGGTCGTATTGGTTTCAACTGATTTCAGCCTGTTCTGTTACCTTATAGGTGGAGGGAGTTTCAGCAAGCTGTTTCTTTTTTTATCTGCCATCCTGTAGGCTTAAGACTTTCTGTGAGTCACTGGTTTCTTTAACTCTTTGGGGCACAGTTTCAAAAGCCTCTGAGCAAAGAGTTCATGATCCCAAGTTCTGGATTCACTGGGACAGTGGGAGGAACATCTTTGTCTCCAGTGGCACACCAAGATGTGGTCCAGTACGGATCCTGGTCCCTGGGCAGGTACTGGTGAGGTCCATCCTGTGACCATCACTTCTCACTTCCCAGAACTTGGCACTGTTCTGACTGCACGCTGTCCTGTCTGGATGTGTACAGTTTCCTTCATGCTTTACATTTATTTTAATTTTTATGCTCACCTCAAGGATATATGGAGCAAGAAAATACATGATTTTTTTTTCTCTGCTAGTGTCAGGCTAAAGGTGCCCCAGAGGCTGGAGCAACAAGGTCCGAATGCGATGGTAGGAAGGTTCTGAGAGGGCCCATGGTGCGATGTTGCACCAAGCAATGCCAGCCCAGAACCAGACTCACACCACCATCTCCTCTCTAGCAGCGTCACAGACCAATGTGAGTAGCTTCTCCCTGGGGGCCGGCTTCAAGAAAACGCTTGGAATTTCATTAGAGCTGAGGAACCCACAGAATATTCTTGTAGCAGAGCTTCATGTAATAAAAGAGGGAAGGGCGAAGTGCAGTCTTCTGACTGTGCAATGGGTGTGAGGAAGACAGCAAAAAACCTCAGAAGGCAAGGGCAGCCGTGAACAGTGCAAAGCAACAGGCCCTATCTCCTGACTCGGAAGGGGGAAAATCGTGATAGAGATGCAGAAAAGCTGGTGTCTGATTAAAAATTCCACAGAGTTGCCACATCTGTAAAATAGGAACGCAATCTTCTCTTTTACACATATTTTGGGAATTTGATTGCCCAGACAAAATTAGAGAACCGAAGTCATCAATACAAGCTTGAAGGAGCGGAGATGCAGCAAAGGCAGACAGAACACAGGCAGAAATGGCAGCCTCGGTTTAAAGGAAACAAAATGAGCTAAGAAAATGCCTGTTAGTTGCCCAAAGACACTTCCTGAATTATGTGATTCCTGTGCCAGGGAAGGACAGGAAGTGAGGTCCCCATTCATTCATGGAATAAACTCTTATGAAGAGTCAGAAGGCTTGGGAGGTTTGGGAGGAGCAGAAAATATCAAACCCTGGGCTAAGGCCACTTGAGCTGACACTACAGGGAAAATCAGGAATTGGATGGGGAAGCAGAGAGGAGCCAGCATGCTGGGATGTTGGTGGTGTGGTCAGGGACAGCACAGAAGGTGGCTGGGAAGGGCAGAGGGGTAAGGCTGGGAGGCAGAAGAGAAGCTTGAGATGTGAGTTAAGGGCACCTGTGGAGGGTCTTGACCCCCAGGCCAGGAGCATGGACTCTATCCATTAGATGCTAGGGATGATGGGAAAATCATCACGGAGCAGAAAAAATTACATTTACCAAAGTGTTTTTCTTTTTTAAGAGTTTTTTTTTTTTAATGAGTTTTAAGATGCCTCTTAAAAATAGTTTCCCCACTAGGTTTCTTTCCCAGGCTCTCTAAGAAGGGCTGGGTCATTTCCCTGCTGACTCTTTGGGTCTTTGTGATGTATAGACCAGGGAAAGGGGAGGGGTGGAGTGAGAAGTAGCTCAGCATCTGGAGCTGGGGATTGGGGGAGTTTGGAAAAAAAAGCACAGGAGAAGCCCTAGTAAGTAAGTGATGGGAGTAGGGGACAGACAAGGAGGGTGTTTGAGAAATGTTTCTATAGGCACAGTATCCCCTGCATAGGGCTAAAGAGGCGTAAAGAATGGGAGCAATTTTAAAGAATACAAGTAGACGCCGGGCTGCGTTTTTTTTGAACATCACATCAGCCTGAGATCAGCCCACCCACATGAATCATGGCTTCAAAGGGGTGACAGATTAATCTGACAGCAGAACTTATGAAGGATGATCAGAAAGAGTAGGGGAAATATAGGGATGACGAAAGGGTCATTGTACTAGACTTGGACTTGGGGACTGATTGACTGCAGAGGAATAAAGGAGGAAGAAGAGTCCCAGATTTCAGTGCAGAGTGGTCCCACAGGGGATGGGAGATGGGATTCAGCTTGGATGCCATCACCTATTTGTAGAGGTTGTCCAGAGCATGATGTTGAAAAGCATTACCAGGCCAATCTGGGAAAACGTTGTGGCCAAATGGAGACCACTGCCATGAGCTGAGGAGGTAGCTCTGCATTTATCGAACTTAGGGAATAATGGCATTGTCGATGGCGTCGATGGCATTAGGGACATCAGCATGGAAGCTGGGTTTCTGGAAGACCGTGAGCTTGGATGACTGCTGCAATGCACACGGCTTTTGCTATTTGGTTTTGTTTTGTTTTTTCTTTTTCTCTTCCACTGATGCATTTGAAAGTTACCAGGTGTGTACGCCAGTACCAACGGGAACGAAGCATTGCAGTGTACCCCTGAAGCAGGCTCATCTATTTACAGAAAACCTTGGGTGTCTTCTAAAGAGGAGGTTGTAGGCTGACTCTCAGAAATGGCATATAACCAAATGGACAGCTGACGACTAAGTTTTATTTTATTTTTTTTGAGATGGAATCCCACTCTGTCTCACCCAGGCTGGAGTGCAGTGGCACAATCTCAGTTCACCAATACCTCTGCCTCCTGGGTTCAAGCAATTCTCCTGCCTCAGCCTCCCGAGTAGCTGAGATTACAGGTGCACGTCACCATACCCAGTTAACTTTTGTATTTTTAGTAGAGTCGAGGTTTCGCCACGGTGGCCAGGCTGGTCTCAAACTCCTGACCTCAGGTGGTCTGCCCACCTCTGCCTCCCAAAGTGCTGGGATTATAGGTGTGAGCTACTGTGCCCAGCAGACATCTGAGTATTTATCCTGGATAGCTTTCCTCTGTGTGCTCTGCACTGAAGTGTACTCTGACATTTTTCTAAGTGTAGACGAAGACTGTATGGTATGTTTTACAAAGTGTTACTCAATTGTGAGTATAAAGAGCAATCATTTAACTCTCAAAGTTGCTCAGACAACAAAGGCATCTCCCCTCTGAACTGTGAGCTCTACCAGGGCTAGGACCTCTGCTATATCCCCAGGCCCCAGAAGAGTCTGTGGTGCGCTAGGCAGCACCTGATTGCTAGCTGCAGAAATGAATCAGCGGCTTTTGTTGTTTCCACTTTCCTCTGCTCAAGGAGCCCCAAAGTTATAGGTACTTAGTAGTATTTAAGTACGTTGCTCTCAATAGAGGTCTACCTGGGCTGTCGGCCAGAGCGAATTTTATTACTTTTGTGGCAAATACATTTTCTAATTCAAATTAGCAATTTTTTTATATTATTAACCTGGATTTAATAATTGTTTGAAGGGGTTTTAAAGTAAAATTTACATGCCATAAAATACACAAATCTTTTTGCTTTAATTGTATTTTGGGCTCTGGTGTACGTATGTACATCCTGCATCCTGAAGGATTGTTGCATAGGTACATACATGCCATTGGTGTTGTGCTGTCTTCATCCCCCTCGCCCGACCCCCACTCCCCGTCCGACCCCTGCCCCATCACCTACATCAGACATTTCTCCTGGTGTTATCCCTCCCCATCCTCCCCGTGCCCACCCCTGCCACTGTCCCTACCTTCTCCTCCCCTCCACCCCCTCACCTAGCCCAGTGAGTGTTGTTCTCTTCCCTAAGTCCAAGTGTTCTCATTGTTCATCACCTGCCTATGAGTGAAAACATACGGTGTTTGGTTTTCTGTTCTTGTGTCAGTTTGCTGAGAATGATGGTTATTACATTCATCCATGTCTCTGCAAAGGACACAAATGCATCGTTTTTTATGGCTGCATAGTATTCCATGGTGTATATGTGCCACATTTTCTTTGTCCAGTCCATCACTGATAGGCATTTGAGTTGGTTCCAGTTCTTTGCTATTGTAAACAGTGCCGCAACATACATACATGTGCATATGTCTTTATAATAGAGCATTTATAATCCTTTGGATATATACCCAGTAATGGGATTGCTGGATCAAATGGAATTTCGATTTCTATATCCTTGAGGAATTGTCACACTGTCTTCCATAATGGTTGAACTAATTTACACTGCCACCAACAGTGTAAAATGTTCCTTTTTCTCCACATCCTCTCCAGTATCTGTTGTCTCCAGATTTTTTGATGATTGCCATTCTAACTGGCATGAGATGGTATCTCAGTGTGATTTTGATTTGCATTTCTCTAATGAGAAAGCATTAGATGATAAACATTTTTTCATACATTTGTTGGCTGCATGTATGTCTTCTTTTGAAAAGTGTCTGTTCATATCCTTCGCCCACTTTTGAATGGGTTTGTTTGTTTGTTTTTTTTTCTTGTAAATCTACTTTAGTTCTTTGTAGATTCTAGATATTAGCCTTTTGTCAGATGGGTAGATTGCAAAAATTATTTCCCATTCTGTTAGTGGCTGGTTCACTCTAATGATTGCTTCTTTTGGTGTGCAGAAGCTTTTAAGTTTAATTAGATCCCATTTGTCTATTTTGGTGTTTGTTGCCATTGCTTTTGGTGTTTTAGTCATGAAGTCCTTGCCTCTGTCTATATCCTGGATGGTATTGCCTAGGTTTTCTTCTAGGGTTTTTATGATGTTAGGTCTTATGTTTAAGTCTTTAATCCATCTGGAGTTATTTTTGGTATTAGGTATAAGGAAGGGGTCCAGTTTCAGCTTCCTGCACATGGCCAGCCAGTTTTCCCAACACCATTTATTAAACAGGGAATCCTTTCCCCATTGCTTGTTTTTGTCAGGTTTGTCAAAGATCAGATGGTTGTAGATGTGTGGCATTGTTTCCGAGGCCTCTGTTCTGTTCCATTGGTCTATATCTCTGTTTTGGTACCAGCAGCATGCTGTTTTGATTGCTGTAGCCTTGTAGTATAGTTTGAAGTCATGTAGCATGATGCCTCCAGCTTTATTCTTTTTGCCTAGGATTGTTTTGGCTATGTGAGCTCTCTTTTGGTTCCATATGAAGTTTAAAGTGTTTTTTTTCCAGTTCTTTGAAGAAGGTCAGTGGTAGCTTGATGGGGATAGCTTTGAATCTATAAATTACTTTGGGCAGTGTGGCCGTTTTCACAATATTGATTCTTCCTAACCATGAGCATGGAATGTTTTTCCATCTGTTTGTGTCCTCTCCTATTTCCTTGAGCAATGGTTTGTAGTTCTCTTTGAAGAGATCTTTTATATCCTTTGTTAATTGTATTCCTAAGTATTTTATTTTCTTTGTAGCAATTATAAATGGGAGTTCATTCATGATTTGGCTTTCTGTTTGTCTGTTGTTGGTATATAAGAATGCTTGTGATTTCTGCACATTGATTTTGTATCCTGAGATTTTGTCAAAGTTGCTTATCAACTTAAGGAGGTTTTGGGCTGAGACGATGGGAGTCTTCTAAATATACCATAATCTCATCTGCAAATAGGGAAAATTTGACTTCTTTTCCTAATTGAATGCCCTTTATTTCTTTTTCTTGCCTAATTACTCTGGCTAGAACTTCCAATACTATATTGAATAGGAGTGGTGAGAGAGGCATCCGTGTCTAGTGCCAGTTTTTAAAGGGAATGTTAGTTTTTGCCTGTTTAATATGATATTGGCTGTCGGTTTGTCATAAATAGCTTTTATTATTTTGAGATACATTCCATTGATACCTAGTTTATTGCGAGTTTTTAGCATAAAGGGCTGCTGAATTTTGTCGAAGGCCTTCTCTGCATCTTTTGAGATAATCATGTGGTTTTTGTCTTTGGTTCTGTTTATATGGTGGAATATGTTTATAGATTTGTGCATGTTGAACCAGCCTTGCATCCCTGGGATGAAGCTTACTTGATTGTGGTGAATAAGCTTTTTGATGTGCTGTTGGATTTGGTTTGCCTCTATTTTATTGAAAATTTTTGCATCATTGTTCATCATGGATATTCGCCTGTAGTTTTCTTTTTTAGTTGTGTCTCTGCCAGGTTTTGGTATCAGGATGATATTGATCTCATAGAAAGAGTTAGGGAGGATTCCCTCTTTTTGTATTGTTTGGAATAGTTCCAACAGGAATGGTACCAGATCCTCTTTGTACATCTGGTAGAATTTGGCTGTGAACCTGTCTGCATTTGGACTTTTTTGGTCAGTAGGCTATTACTTGCTGCCTCGACTTCAGACCTTGTTATTGGTCTATTCAGGGTTTCAACTTCTTCCTGGCTTGGTCTTGGGAGTGTGCAAGTGTCCAGGAATTTATCCATTTCTTCCAGATTTACTTGTTTATGTGCATAGAGTTGTCTGTAGTAATCTCTGATGTTAGTTTGTATTTCTGAGGAACTGGCGGTGATCTCCCCTTTATCATTTCTTATTGCATTTATTTGATTCTTCTCTCTTTTCTTTTTTATTAGTCTAGCTAGCAGTCTGTCTATTTTGTTAATCTTTTCAAAAAGCCAGCTTCTGGATTTATTGATTTTTTGAAGGGTTTTTTTGTGTCTCTGTCTCCTTCAGTTCTGCTCTGATCTTAGTTATTTCCTGTCTTCTGCTTGCTTTTGAATTTTTTTGATCTTGCTCCTCTAGCTCTTTCAATTTTGACAATAGGTTGTTGATTTTAGATCTTTCCTTGTTTCTCATGTGGGCATTTATTGCTATAAATTTCCCTCTAGACACTGCTTTAAATGTGTCCCATAGATTCTGGTATGTTGTGTCTTTGTTCTCGTTGGGTTCGAAGAACATTTCTATTTTTGCCTTCATTTCATTGTTTATCCATTCATCATTCAGGAGCAAGTTGTTCAGTTTCCATGTGATTGTGCAGTTTTGAGTGCTTTTCTTAATCCTTAGTTCCAATTTGATTGCTCTGTGGTCTGAGAGACTTTTTGTTATGATTTCTGTTCTTTTGCATTTGCTGAGGAGTGATTTACTTCCAATTATGTGGTCAATTTTAGAGTAAGTGTGATGTGGTGCTGAGAAGAATGTGTATTCTGTGGATTTGGGGTGGAGAGTTCTGTAAATATCTATTAGGTCTGCTTGGTCCTGATCTGCGTTGGAGTCCTGGATATCCTTGTTGACTTTCTGTCTTGCTGATCAGTCCAGTATTGTCAGTGGAGTGTTAAAGTCTCCCACTATTATTGCATGGGAGTCTAAGTCTGTTTGTAGGTTGTTAAGAACTTGCTTTATGTATCTGAATGCTCCTGTATTGGGTGTATATATGTTTAAGATAGTTAGCTCTTCTTGTTGCATTGATCCTTTTACCATTATATAATGCCCTTCTTTGTCTCTTTTGATCTTTGTTGGTTTAAAGTCCGTTTTATCAGAGACTAGGATTGCTACCCCTGCTTACTTTTGCTCTCCATTTGCTTGATAGATCTTCTTCTATCCTTTATTTTGAATCTATGTGAGTCTTTGCATGTGAGATGGATCTCCTGAATACAGCACACTGTTGGGTCTTGACTTTTTGTCCAGTTTGCCTGTCTGTGTCTTTTGATTGGGGCATTTAGGCCATTTACATTCAACATTAATTTTTTTTTTTCTGAGATGGAGTTTAGCTCTTGTTACCCAGGCTGCAGTGCAATGGTGCGATCTCGGCTCACTGCAACCTCCGCCTTCTGGGTTCAAGCAATTATCCTGCCTCAGCCTCCTGAGTAGCTGGGATTACAGGCATGCGCCACCATGCCCAGCTAATTTTTTGTATTTTTAGTAGAGACAGGGTTTCACCATGTTGACCAGGATGGTCTCGATCTCTTGTCCTCATGATCCACCCACCTTGGCCTCCCAAAGTGCTGGGATTACAGGTGTGAGCCACCGCGCCCAGCTGGTTAATATTGTTATATTTGAATCTGATCCTGCTGTTTTGTTACTGTCTGGTTGTTTTGCCTGTTAGTTGACGTGGTTTCTTCATTGTGTCATTGTTCTTTACCATTTAGTACATTTTTGCAGTGGCTGGTACTGGTTGTTTCTTTCAGGAGTTCTTGTAAGGCAGGTCATGTAGTGACAAAAATCTCTCAGCAATTGCTTGTCCGTAAAGGATTTTATTTCTTCTTCATGTATGAAGCTTAGTTTGGCTGGATGTGAAATTCTGGGTTGAAAGTTCTTTTCTTTAAGAAATGTTGAATACTGGCTCCCACTTCCTTCTGGCTTGTAGAGTTTCTTCCGAGAGATCCGCTGTGAGTCTGATGGTCTTTCCTTTGTGGGTGACTCAACATTTCTCTCTGGCTGCCCTCAGGATTTTTTTCCTTCATTTCTACCCTGGTGAATCTGACGATTATGTGCCTTAGGGGTTGCTTTTCTTGAGGAATATCTTTGTGATGTTCTCTGTATTTCCTGGATTTGAATGTCGGCCTGCCTTGTTAGGTTGGGGAAGTTCTCTTGTATAATATCCTGAAGAGTGTTTTCCAACTTGGATTTCGGGGTGGCTGGCAAAGTTCTATTTCTTTCTTTCTTTTTTTTTTTTTTTTGAGACAGAGTCTTGCTCAGGTGCCAGGCTGGAATGCAGAGGTGCGATCTGAGTTCACTGCAACCTCCGCCTCCCAGGTTCAAGCAATTCTCCTGCCTCAACCTCCCGAGTAGCTGGGACTACAGGCATGCGCTACCATGCCCAGCTAATTTTTGTATTTTTAGTAGAGATGGGTTTTACCATGTTGGCCGGGATGGTCCCGATCTCTTGACCTCATGATCTGCCTGCCTCTGCCTCCCAAATGCCGGGGTTACAGGCGTGAACCACCGCGCCTGGCCTGCAAAGTTCTATTTCTTGTCCTAGGTAGTGTTTGCCTTCAGATAATTCATTAAGCCATGTATTTTATTTGTGTGGTTTTCTGAATCCACATTTTATTATTTTTTTTCTTTTGATACAGAGTCTCGCTCTGCTACCCAGGCTGGAGTGCAATGGCACTCTTGGCTCACTGCAACCTCTGCCTCCCTAGTTCAAGCAATTCTCCCACCTCAGCCTCCTGAGTAGCTGGATTCATAGGCACCCACCATCATGCCTAACTAGTTTTTGTATTTTTATAGAGACAGGGTTTCATCATGTTAGCCAGGCTGGTCTTCAGCTCCTGAACTCAGGTAATCCACCTGTCTTGGCCTCCCAAAGTGCTGGGATTACAGGCGTGTGCCGCCATGCCTGGCCTTGAATCCACATCTTATTTAAAATAAAATGACTTTAAAAAATGAGTCAGATTTAGAGATATAGATATAAATCTGTTTCCAAAATATATGGTTAAGTGAAATAAGACAAACACAGAAGAGTGTGACTAACATGCCACTGATATGTACACATAGAAGAGGGATTTGTGGGTGCGTAGACTGTCCCTGGGAGGACACATAGGAATTAAAAGCAAGTTCAGAGGGTAGGAGGCCAATTTACTTCCAAAATATACCTTTGAACTTCCACAGGGTCTATGGTTATGTTTCAAAGGAATAATTAATTAACTATGTTTTAGGAAAAGTAATATTCTCAAAGAGCCTGGCAGTCTCTGCTCCAGTTTGACATTTGCCAGACCACACTTTGGTCCATCGTTTGTTCATTGTGGAGGATACACAGGCTGGGGGATGCGTGGGCAGGGAACAGAGCAGCTTCAGTGGTGTTTGAGCTTTGCATAAACTGCAAGGCTTTTTCTCAGTTTAAATGTTATCTATCCCTACATTTCTAAGCCAAGTGTTCGAGGTTAGCCTGCCTTTGAATACTTTTATAAATGCCACTGTTTGTGTCACCTGTGCATGTCACCCTGGGTAGACCCCAGAGCACCATCTACAGGTGGCCCAACTTTCTTACCTGCTCTTTCTCCTGGTGCCAGTAAGGGCTTTTGCACCCTTTGGGGGACAAGTGATGCCATCTTCATGGGACAGCACTACTTAGCTCGAGGCACTCAGTTCTCCTTCCTAACCAGCTTCTTTAGAGAGGACCTGATTTCATAGGGAATAAAAGCTTTTCTTTTTTTTCTTGGGAAAATAGCTCTGTGTTGAGATACTTTGCCAAGAGAAATAAAAAAATATTTTGGTTAAATTCTGGGTTTAATTGCAAAATAAAATATTCACAATCTTCTGAGCAGGTTACTCCTTTTCAGTGTGTGTGTGTGTGTGTGTGTGTGTGTGTGTGTGTGTGTGTGTCTGTTTGCTAGATATTATAATTCCTCAGGTGAGATGTATTATGACTTCAGGGATTTATAAAATAATTACTTTGAAAGTAAATTGAGAATTACTTGGCATAATATGTTATTAATAAGATGTATCTATGTAGAAATTAAACCGTCTTACAATTTATCACTTTCAAAAATCATTGAGTTAGAGAACTTCTTTTTTTCTGGCTCATTTTCAGAGAATGAGCATTTTTAAGTTTTAAAAGACACTATCAAATTGCCATCATCAAAGATTGTACCAATTTATAGTCTCAGTCACAATGTGAAATATGATCCATTGGCTGTTATTTAGTTTAAAAACTTCTTGTGGCCGTCTGATAGGCACAAATCTCATTGCTACTTTAATTTGCATTGCCGTGGTTACTAAGGAGACTGATGATCTTTTTCTTCATTATTGGTCAGAATTTCTTCACTTTGTGAAATGCCCACTCACATTCTCTATCCAATTTTCTATCGAGTTTCCTCATGGACACCTTTGCATATTAGGGATAGTGACCGTTTCCCCCATCGTAAATGTTGTAAGTGTCTCCTCTTCCTCTGCTGCTCATCTAAATTCTTGGTGAGAAATCTACCATATAGATATATTTAACTCATATGTTATCAAATGTGTTCTTCAAATTAAAACTGGAATTTCAGGCCAGGTGTGGTGGCTCATGCCTGTAGTTGGAGCACTTTGGGAGGCCGAGGTGGGGCAAGTCACTTGAGGTCAGAAGTTCGAGACCAGCGTGGCCAACATAATGAAACCCCATCTCTAATAAAAATACAAAAATCAGCCAGGCATGGTGGTGCTTGCTTGTAATCCCAGCTATCCAGGAAACTGAGGCAGGAGAATCAGTTGAACCCGGGAGGCAGAGGCTGCATGAGCCAAGATTGTGCTGCTGCACCCCATCCTGGACAACAGAGCGAGGCTCTGTCTCAAATAAAATAAAATTGGAGTTTCATACCACCTTTTGGAGGGGCTTTTGATCTGCTTCTCAGTGCTTCCCAAGGTTCTCTCTTGTCCCCAAAGAGCAATCTCTGACACCCAGGCCCTATGGGAGCGCCCTCTTGCTCAGGAGTCATCTTTGCAGCTTATTTTCCATTTCTGTCACCTTGTCCAGTGGACCTCACACTTGAGCAAGAAGCAGACTCCCCCAGAGGGCTTGGGAAAACCCTAGTTGCTCAGCAATCTTGGAGATTTTCTGATTCAGGAAGTGTGGGGTGGGCCTGAGAATTTGTATTCTAACAAGTTCCCAGCACATGCTGATGCTGCTGTTCTGGGACCCACACATGGACCACCTGTCTCAAACACTGGTTTGATGTCTTGACCTCTCTGGAATCTGTGCCTTTGTTCCTACCTCCATTGCTTCCCCCCAGGGCCAGGTCATGTCGTATCTTTCACAGCTTCTTCCCCTACATCCATTGTGACTCTTCTCCCATCCACTCACCGCCCTGCAGCCAGAGGGATTTCAACAGGGGCCCATGGCACTCCCTTCCGGCTCTCTCTCCCTGTCATCACTGGGCCATCTTATGATTCTTTTCACATGTTTTGTCACTCTGTGCTCTCCTGTATATGGGTTTTTGGTAGCTACGAAATGCCAGGGTCTTTCTTGCCCCAGGGTCTTTGCACATGCACCTTCTCTTGGCCTGGAAACCCTTTCTTTGCCACTCACCGTGATACCTGGTCATTTTGGTGAGACCCCATTGACTGTTAGGCTGGTGTGTGGATCAGATCACTTAGCTCTGAATGAATGCAGCTGACAGCCAGCCTTCTCTGTCAGAATGGCTTTGTGTTTTGGCTCATTAAGCAGCTCCCAGGAACATTGAAAGAGGAAAGATACTCTGCAAAAAATGGCCTCCAAAAGAAAGGCATTTTCTAATGACGATGATGAAAGTGCAGCGAATATGAAGAGTCTAAGAATCCATAGCTAGGATACTGTAGATGTAGATAAATTAGTCGTTTATAAAATGAACGAAGCCACTGCATGCTTTATGTGAAAAGAAGAACAAAATTCTCATCATTTTTTATAAACTTTATTTTTGCTGTTCAGTGGTGATATAGTATAAGGTTTTTTTCATTAGTAGAATATTTTAATAGCTTTATAAAATATAAAAGACTTTATTCCAATATTTATAGATTTGCTAAGGATCTCTGAAAAAGTCACTTGAAATTTCCAGTTATAATTTTCATATTTTAGGGGGGAAATTATATGCCTTCATGCCATCTTTGGCACAAAATTGGAGGTTTATAAAGATTTCAAGCTCTGTGCCTTATAAATGTTAAGGCTCTAGACAGTCTTTTGAGCAGAACTCTTTTCCTTCTGTACTGGGGGAAGAAATAGAGAACATATGGTATGGGTTCAAGGGACAGGGATTAAGAGACTAGATGAGTAATACAAAATCGATGGAGAATGGAAAGGGGCCAAATTGTGCCATCTCACAAGGTTCAGGCTCACATAAAGTGCATGCATGAGAGAAAGGGATCTGCCAGAAAGGATGCTGCTGACCATTTAGATGCGTCTTTAAAATTCCAATAGGAGAATAAACTATAACACGAAGGGCTGACTGGGCACTCACACCTGTAATTCCAGCACTTTGGGAGGCTGAGTTAGGTGGATGACTTGAAGTTAGAAGTTCAAGACCAGCCTGGCCCACATGGTGAAACCCTGTCTCTACTAAAAATAGAAAAATCAGCCAGACATGGTGGTGTACGCCTGTAATTCCAGCTACTCAGGAGGCTGAGGCACGAGAACTGCATGAACCCAGTAGGTGGAGGTTGCAGTGAGCTGAGATGGTGGCACTGCATTCCAGCCTGGGCGGCAAATAAAGACTCCATCTCAAAAAATAATAAAATAAAATAAAACAAAGGGCTTTGGTATTTTTCTCCATCTTGAATGTGGCTAAGACATAGTAGTTGTTAAACTTCTGATTATATCCTTACCATAGGTAGAGATAGTGCTTAAAATATGTTTTTTAAAAGATAGAGAGTCTGCAAATTACACTCAATTAGTTCTAGACCCAGACCAAGAATTGGAGTTTTTTTACTTCTGTTACTATTACATCTACACAGTTTTTTCACTGGTGAAGAAAATAAAATTTAGTAAATATGTATTGAGTATTGTTTATACACAGGTACTGTGGTAGGTGCTTGGGGTGAGTTTGGGGAATATGTGCAGATGCCTTTTTGAGTCATAAATCCTGCCCTCATGAGCTCGCACTGGACGTGGGAAGATAAAATACAAATGCAGGCAGGCTTTGCTTTTTGTGGTTCTGATTAAGCATGAAATGAGCTCATTTACCATGGTTTCATTAAATAACTCAGCCTCCCAACAACACGGTTTAAATTTCAGTTATCATGGCATATTACCTGTGAGTCATTGCATGGAGCACAATTTGGGCTGCTAGCTCTCCAGTCCACAAATCGTTAGGTAAGTAACAGATGCACACCACAATTAGTGACCAATCATGACATTTTTTCCCAATGCCTGCAGTGATTGGTGACCAATCACAGCCATTCTTTCAAAATCTGCAGTGATTGGTCATTGTGCATTTGTCATTCAATTCATGCAGTGCCAGCAAAATGTGTAGTTCTGCTGCCTCAGTGATTCTCAGTGATAAACCCAGGTGGTATTTTATAAAAACAGATAATCAGAAGGTCGAATTGACCAACGAAGATAAAAGTACACCAAAGAAACAAACAGTGTTAGAGACGGAAAGGAAATTGGAATGGAACGTAAATGGAGTTATGGAAGAAATAGCTGATCGTGTGAATGTTGACCCTGTCACCTTTGGAGAAACTCTAGATATACAGCCAGAAGGACTAATTGACAATAAACTTACAGACATAAATGAGAGAAAGGTCATGACAAAAGGAATGAAGAAGATGTCCCAGAGGAAGGAAGTCTAGCAAAAAAAATATATATATATAACACTTTAAGTTATATTTTATGACAGTGAAGACACAAAGGGGAAAATGTTGAAAGTGATCCAAACCTAGAAAACAGTATGCCAGTTCACCAAGGCATAAACAAATATCAGTTTTACTCTTCCTTTCATTTTTCTATTGTTTATAACTGCCAGCAAGAGAGATTTTAATGTTTTTACAAGCATTAAAACATATCACTGAAAAATCACATTTTTCCCATTGATTTTTTATTAATATTTCTTTGCAGGGTTTCAGATTGCATGGTGATTTTTACAGTTCCATGCTACCATGTAAAGCAAATTCTACCTGTATATGAATAATTAAGTCATAAGCTGGGTGTGAGTCTCAGCTACGTGAAAGGCTGAGGTGGGAAGATCACTTGAGGTCAGAAGTTTGAGACCAGCCTCGGAAATATAGCAAGACCCTGTCTCTACAAAAATAAAATAAAATAAATTATAGGTCATACAATAAGACATCATATGATAGAACAGCCTTCAAAGCAACATATGACTCATTGTCAGTTGATTTTTTATAGATACTAATTTCCTTAAGAGATCAAGGGAGAGAGAGAGATCATCATCAGCATATCTAGGATGATCATGATGATGATGGAAGAGAACTGGGATGGGCTTTGGAATTTCCAATTTGGACAGACCCAGTGAAAAAAGGTGGCATTCCAGGAGAGTGGAAGGTGTGAGCAGACACTCACAGCAGCCCGTATGATATGATTGCCATGAATGACGTCAGTAAAGCAGACTACTTGACTCTGGAATTCCCAGCACCTATTTTTTGACAAATTGCTTTATGTCAAAGTGTGTGCTTAGGCCGGGCGCGGTGGCTCACGCCTATAATCCCAGCACTTTGGGAGGCCGAGGCGGGTGGATCACGAGGTCAACAGATCGAGACCATCCTGGTCAACAAGGTGAAACCCTGTCTCTATTAAAAATACAAAAATTAGCTGGGCATGGTGGTGCACGCCTGTAGTCCCAGCTACTCGGGAGGCTGAGGCAGGAGAATTTCTTGAACCCAGAGGGCGGAGGTTGTGGAGAGCCAAGATCGTGCCATTGCACCCCAGTCTGGGTAACAAGAGCAAAACTCCATCTCAAAAAAAAAAAAAAGTGTGTGCCTAATAAGTGTTTCCCAAGCCATGCATGCTCAGATCACTAAGACTGTGGAGTGAAGCACAGAAAATTTGGCTCAACCAACTGAATTGTGCCATGGGCATCTCTGTCACCAGCTATATAGAGGCCACCCTCACCTTTACTCTCAGTGAAGCATCTCCCCTCAGGTGTTAAGAAGTCTTCCCTAAGTTTTCTCTAGCAATAATATTAATCACATTGTTTTATGGCTTTATAGTTTATTCGTGCTTTTAATATAAAAACATAGAGACAGCTAGGAAGGTTGGGAGTTAAGGCACCTGGAGAGCTGATGCTTTTCCTAAAGGGCAGGGCTGATACTCTCTTGGAAATGTAGGGACAGTATTGTGAGATCCATTACAGTTTTAAAGGAAGCCATAAATCTTGGCTTAATAGGAAGCTTTCCAAGTTGAAAAAGTTGACTCAAACTTTTAAAACACGTATCATCTAGCTGAGTGAATGGCGTGTTCCTGTGCCTGGTCTGGCTGCCAGTTTGTAACTGCTTTGTAAGGCAATGGTGCTTTCTTACACGCAGTGTTCATCTGGTTTGGACAGAGCAGGGATTGTAATGCGGTTGTTATGACCAGTTTTCACACAGGGGATAGGCTTACGGAGTTAAAGTGACTTGTCCAAGGAAGCGCCGGTGTTAGGTAGTGGACCCAGGAAACTCATGACTAATTTGATGCTTTCTCTCCTCTACATCAGCTTCTGTGAGAATGAAATGAAAACCTCAACCATCAGCCCTCAGAAGGCCCTGGGGCAGGGGAGTTCTAGGGCTCTCGGAAGCAGAACCTCATGTTTGTCTCTTTAGAGCGTCACCACTGTGATCAATTTGAATCCATCTCCATCCTTATTAGTCTAAATGAGTAGATGGTCAATACAGCCTTCAAATAATCCTGCATCATTATTTCTCTTATCTAAGCTTTCTGCACATGCTCAGCAGCAATATATTTGAGCCTATGTTCCCTGACATGTCCTGTGAAGCACGTTGCCTATCAAGTTCATAGTCACATGATTCAACGTTCGGAAGAGCTGAGAATACGGTTTAAAAATTCTCAGAAGAAAAATGATGGACTTGCTATCAACATCCTCTAAAAAGATCAACATTCTCTGTATGGAGATGGGATGAGGAAGTACCCTTGGACTGGGTCAAGATTTTAGGTCACTTCAACAATGGATGAATGGATGACTGAAGCCTCAAAATTCCTTTTCTTTGGGACAGATTTTCACTCTTGTTGTCCAGACTGCAGTGCAATGGCACGATCTCGGCTCACTGCAACCTCTGTCTCCCAGGTTCAAGTGATTCTCATGCCTCAGCCTCCCAAGTAGCTGGGATTATAGGCATGTGCCACCATGCCTGGCTAATTTTGTATTTTTAGTAGAGACAGGGTTTCTCCATGTTGGTCAGGCTGGTCTTGAACTCCCGACCTCAGGCCTCCCAAAGTGCTGGGATTACAGGTGTGAGGCCCTGCGCCCGGCCAATAAATTTCTTTTCTTTATAAGTTACTCAGTTTTGAGTATTCTGTTATAGCCACACAAAAACTACAACAGGCCCCTTGTCTCTGTCTTTGAACCCACACCTATAGGAATTTAATGAGCCTGACTTACCTGGTTTTGGCACAGATGAGAGATGGGTTTGAAAGGTCAGACCTGGCTTGAGCAAGCCCTCGCCATGCCTGGGTGCCAGCAGACCCAGGGAAGAGAGATCGAGGGTGGTGTACTCATTTCCAAAGGCAGCCCTAACAAAGTACCCCAAACAGGCTGCTTTAAAACAACAGAAATTCAGCACTTTACAGTTATGGAAGCTACAAGCTTAAGATCAAGGTGTCAGCAGGGCCATGCTTTCTCTGAAACTCGTTGGGGAGAAGCCTTCCTTTCTCTTCTAGCTTCTGTATTTGCCAGCCATCCTTGGCACTGCTTGGCTTGAAGATGCACACTTGGTTAGTAGAAATATCTGTGTTTTTTTTCTCTTCTTCCTTCTTTCCTCCCCCTACTCCCCTCCTCCCATTCCCCTTCCCCCTTCCCTCTTCCTCCCCCTTCCTTCCCCTCTTCCCCACTTCCTCCCCCCCTCCTCCTCTTCCTCCCCTCTTCCTTCCCCTCTTCCTCCTCCCCCTCCTCCCCTTCCTGCCTCTCTTCCTCCTCTTCCTCCCCCCTTCCTTCCCCTCTTCCTCCTCCCCCCCTTCCTCCCCTCTTCCTTCCCCTCTTCCTCCTCCCCTTCCTGCATCTCTTCCTCCTCTTCCTCCCCCTCCTCCCCTTCCTGCCTCTCTTCCTCCTCTTCCTCCCCCTTCCTTCCCTTCTTCCTCCTCCCCCTCTTCCTTCCCTTCTCCTCTCCCTTCTCCCCCTCCTCCCTCTCCCCTCCTCCTCACCCTTCTCCCTTTCCTCCCCCTCCTCTCCTCCTCCTCCTTTCCTGCTCCTCCTTCTCCCCATCCTCTTCCTCCTCCCCTCCCTCCCCCTCCCCCTCTCCTCCGCCTCCTCCTCCCCTTCCTCCTCCTCCCCCTTCTCCCCTTCCTGCCTCTCCTCCCCCTCCCCCTCTCCTCCTCCTCCTCCTCCTCCTCCTCCCTTTTCAATGGGGTCTCGTTCTGTCACCTAGGTTGGAATGCAATGGTGTGATCAATGCTTGAATTCCTGGGTTTCAAGTGATCCTTTCACCTCAGCCTCCTGAGTAGCTGGGACTATAGCTGTGCACCACCACACCTGGCTAATTTTTTAAATTTTTAGTAGGGATGGGGTCTCCCTCCCAAAGTGCTGGGATTGCAGGTGTGAACCACCGCACCCGACCTCGTTTTAGGAGGATGCTAGCCATTTTGGATTAGGGCTCACTGTAGTAACCTCATTTAAACCTTATTCTATCTACAAATAGCCTATTTCAAAATCAAGACACATTCACAGTTACTAGAGGTTTGGATTTCAATGTACTTTTTAGGAGACAATTCCACCCATAACACGTAGCAGGTAGGATGGGCATCACTGCCCTACAGAGAATTCGGTGTGTTCATCCATCAAATAAGTCACTCCTTTTGGTGGAAAATCAGTGAAGAGCCCACAAGCCTGAACTGTGTGTTCTGATACCACCCCTTCCAGGGCATGAAGACAGGAAGTGAGTTTTCCCTTAACAATAATCTTCTAAAATTGAATGAGTTCTTTAAAGAAATGCAGAAGTAATTAGGCATTGATCTCAAGAAAATTAATTATTTAGAAAAAAATTGATTTGCAAAAGCGTCTCCTAGGAAAGACAGGTTTGCTCAAATCTTTTGGTATGTTACAGTGTTTTTTTAGAGATTTCAGGGGGAAAAAAGGATGTTTTTAGACAGAAATGAAAAATTGTATTTAATAATGTCTGACAGAAGATTGGCAAAAGAACAACTGACAGTAATGTCTGAAGATTTAATTAACGTGTAAGATGAATGCTCAAAGTATTAATAGCTACTAGTTTACATAGCAGTTTGTTAAACTTCTGAGGAGAATCACATCATAGGTCCCCTGGGGTGTTATTTGCATATTAACAAGAAGTTATGTTACAACGTTTATAAAGCACAGGCTTCTTATCAGTGTGTTTATGAATATTTGGCTCCGTTCAAAACCTTTTGTGTTGTCTTTAAACATACCATTATATCAATCGTGTAAAATTTCCCTCCTTCCCTCCTTCTCCCCTTCAAGTGGATTTTTCTTGGAAGTCATGAGGCAGTGCAGTCTCTGCATCTTGTATTCATTCTGGAAACACTGACACGTATGGCTGTCCGGGTTTGAGCACAGTCCTCATTCCGGAAACACTGACACATATGGCTGTCCGGGTTTGAGCACAGTCCTCATTCCAGAAACACTGACACATATGGCTGTCCGGGTTTGAGCACAGTCCTCATTCCGGAAACACTGACACGTATGGCTGTCC
Source organism: Saguinus oedipus (assembly GCA_031835075.1). NCBI lineage: Eukaryota > Metazoa > Chordata > Mammalia > Primates > Cebidae > Saguinus > Saguinus oedipus. The sequence goes on from CM063174.1 coordinate 15,673,457, forward strand.
GGGTTTGAGCACAGTCCTCATTCCGGAAACACTGACACGTATGGCTGTCCGGGTTTGAGCACAGTCCTCATTCCGGAAACACTGACACGTATGGCTGTCCGGGTTTGAGCACAGTCCTCATTCCGGAAACACTGACACAGATGGCTGTCCGGGTTTGAGCACAGTCCTCCTCAAACAATACAGGGAGGACCTTGTGACCTCTTAAAGACTCTTGGTCTCTCCCTTCTCCATGAATTATAATTAGGCTGGATATTTTTCCAAACAGGAAGGATTTTTCCTTTGAGCGGGCCCACTTGGAAGAGGGATTAAGGATGGTAGGTCACTGGGATATCACTCCCTAAGTTCTGTGTAGTAAACGATTCCACTGCTCTGAAATGCCAATTTACCAAAGAGCAGCCTACTTTTACTAAATTACCACTGTCATTTACAAAATTTTACTGAGGAAGTAACTTCCTAAATGGTACCCTGGTGGCCTGGACAAGCTAATACAGTTTCCAGTCCTACTTCACGTACTTGGAGGACACAGCCTATTGGAGAAACTCCGGCTCCACGGGTCTCCCAGCAGGCTTCGTGGAACACTCAGCAGTCTGCAGTGTGCCTGTTGGAGCGGTGACAGCGGGCTGAACTGGGAGGACTCCTTGAAAGGGGTCAGAGGAAGGAGCAAGGAGCCTTGGCACATGGCGTTGGTCGTGCTGGAGGCCAGTGCTGAGGCCAGCCCACAGAGCACTCTTGTGTCCATTTGAAATGCAAAAGGCGTAGCCAGCCTGGGTGACAGAGCAAGACCCCCATCTCGAAAAAAAAGAAAATACATATATATATGGAAACAACAAGGAGGGGACAAGGAATATAGAAACCCACAAATGTAGTTAAACCTGGCATTGCTGGCCTTGAATTTTTTAAGCCTGCCAAGGGGACGGCAATTAACAGCACTGAATAACACTTAATAAAGCAATCCAGGGTTGAGAACTTAGGGCAATTCATCTGGTGATGAGATCCACCCACAAACAATTGGGAAAGAGGTAATGTAATAACATGGGGGAGAGGATTTGCTTGTGTTTCTTCAGGTGCAAATCACCACAGGTGTGGGCACCATCCAGATTAGTCTCTTAACGTACGGGTTTCCCTGTATCACTTTCTTTTCTTTTTTCCTTCTATTTTATTTCTTCTTCTTCTTCTTCTTCTTCTTCCTCTTCCTCTTCCTCTTCCTCTTCTTCCTTCGTCTTCATCTTCTTTCTTCTTTCTTCTTTTTTTTTTTAATGAAGTCTTGCTCTGTCGCCCAGGCTGGAGTACAGTGGTACAATACCCACTCACTGCAAGCCTCCCCTCCTGGATTCCAAATATACATATATTGAAATGGAGTCTCACTCTGTCTACCAGGCTGAAGTGCAGTGGCTCGATCTTAACTCACTATAACCTCCGCCTACTGAGTTCAAGCAATTCTCCTTCCTTGGCCTTCTGAGTAGCTGAGATTGCAGCTGCCTGCCACCATGGCCTGCTAATTTTTGTATTTTTAAATTAGCCAGTGTGGTGGCAAGCACCTGTAGTCCCAGCTACTCAGAAGGCTGAGGTTTGAGGATCACTTGAGCCTCGGAGGTCAGGGCTGCAGTGAGCTGTTATTGCCCCACCGAACTCCAGCCTGGACAACAGAGCAATACCCTGGCTCTAGAAAAGTAAGGTGGCTGCTGAACCTGGCCATGGAACCCCAGGCTCCTCAGAAGGGACACAGTAGGACACATATGGAACCAGATGGCTCTGAGACCCCCTGGGGCCTTCCCATTCCAACCCCTATCTCTCCAAACCTCAGTGGCCCAGTGGCCCCTGCTGCAAGGGCATTCAAAGGACAATAAGCTCTTTTGATTGTTTTTTAAGACAGAGTTTCGTTCTTGTTGCCCAGGCTAGAGTGCAGTGGCACGATCGAAGCTCACTGCAACCTCTGCCTCCTGGTTCAAGTGATTCTCCTGCCTCAGCCTCCCATGTAGCTAGCATTACAGGCACCCACCACCAGGCCTGGCTAATTTTTTGTATGTATATATATATATATATATTTTTTTTTAGTAGAGACAGGGTTTCGCCATGTTGGGCAGGCTGGTCTCGAACTCCTGACCTCAGGTGATCCATCTGCCTTGACCTACAAAAGTGCTGGGATTACAGGCGTGAGCCACCGTGCCTGGCCTGCTCTTTTGATCATTTTTTTTTGTGTTGGATGGGGCAGCATTATAATGTGACCCATTACTATAGGTAATGACATAGAGAAATTCACCAGGAGTGAGCCTTATGAGAATGCTGGAGAACTTTTAACAGTGAGAGTGTATTTCAAAGTTCTCAAGTTGCTTTTTCCGGGATCACCTCCTTCACAACAATCTCCTGTATAATCCCCACCTTCTGGATGAGGAAATGGATGCAGGAATATTGAGCAGCCTGTCCCTGTTCACGTCGCTGGAAGGAGTTGCTAGTCGAGCCAGGTGTTTTGATTCCAAGCCTACTGTTTTTCCCACTGTCTGTATCACAGCTGCCTGTCTCGACTAATCTGCTGTAGATAGACTCTGGAAGGAATAGAGTTGACATCCAAATAGCCATAAATCTGCAGCGGGACAGGCAGTCTATGTTAGCATCTAAAAGGCTGCAGAGGTAGTGGAGGGAAAGCTGAATGCGGTGTTCATGGCCATGGTTTCCTTTCATTCTATAAAGAGTGTGCTTGTCAGGCACCATCTGGAAGATGATATGCAGCCCCTTCTCCGTGACGAATGAAGACACGCAGAGGCAGATTCCAGAACAGCATCTACATCTTTGTTCGGTGATGTCAGACACAGAATTGAGTTGTTTAAAAACTTGCTCTCAAATACAGGCACAAAAGTCATGGCACAGGAGGCTCATATGGAACTCGGACAAGGCAAGAAGGGGAGGTTCTTATCTGAAACTGTAAACAAACATGCTCCCGGGAGATTTTAAAAACCTTTTAATGGAAAGACAAAGCAGACACGGAAATCCACCCAAATCAAATGTGGAGCTGGGTAAGTTATTGTGAGGTGAGTGAGCTTGTAATCACCCTCTCTGGTCAAGAAATGAGACATCACCAGCTGCCCCAGCGTCTCCTCCGTGTGCCTGGACCCAATGACCATCCCCTTCCTTCTCTTTCAAAGTAGTCACTCTGATTTGTAGTAACCACTTCCTTTCATTTCTATATGGTTTTATCACTCAAGTAGCTATCCCTAGACACTGTAGTTTACCCTTTGTTTGTTTTGCTTTTGAGACAAGGTCTCACTCTATCACCCAGGCTGGAGTGCAGTGGCACAATCATGGGTCACAGCAGCCTCGACTTCCTAGGGCTCAAGTGAACCTCTCACTTCATCCTCCTGAGCAGCTGGGACTGCAGGTGCATTCCACCATGCCAGGCTATTTTTTTGTATTTTTTGTAGAAATAGAATTTGATTATGTTGCCCACAACTCTAGGCTCAAGTGATCTGCCTGCCTCAGCCTCCCAAAGTGCTAGGATGACAGGCGTTGAGCCACTGCCTCCGGCCTATAGTTTAGTCTTGCCCATTAAAAATTCGTAATACGTAGTGTAATATGTGGTCAAGTCTCTTTTAATGTACAGGTCTCCCCTCTATCTCTCACTCTCCTGTTTTTTTTTGATACAGGATCTTGTTCTGTCGCCCAGGCTGGAGTACAGTGGCACGATACCTGCTCACTGCTACCCCTGCCTCCCAGGTTCAAGTGATTCTCCTGCCTCAGCCTCCCAAGTAGCTGGGATTATAGGCACCTGCCACCACTCCTGGCTAATTTCGTATTTTTAGTAGAGACGGGGTTTTACCATGTTGGCCAAGATGGTCTTGAACTCCTGACCTCAGGTGATCCACCCCAACTTGACCTCCCAAAGTGCTGGGATTACAGGTGTGAGCCACCGTGCCTGGCCTCCCTCTATCCCTTTCTTTCCCCTACAGTTTACCTGCTGAAGTGCCCAGGACATTTGGTATCTGGAGTTTGCCTAGTATACCCTCTTGGTGCAGTTCAACATGATTACTCTGTCTTCTGGGTTTCCTGCAAATTGGTACCTGGAACCAGACTGAATTGGAGGCTAGCTTGATCCCTTTTGCAGGATATAAATGGCGTGTTCTTTCAGCAGGAGGCATTCATGTCTCGTTTCCACACTATTTCAACGTTAGCCTCTGTCGATGCTCAGTGCATATGTCTGTTAACTAATTGTGATTTGCAAAATGATGACATCTTAATTCAATATATTTTTCAATGATTGGTTGCAATATTATTATAAAAAGACACTTCCAGCCGAGCACAGTGGCTCACGCCTGTAATCTCAGCACTTTGAGAGCCTGAGGAGGGCGGATCACTGGAGGTCAGGAATTTGAGACGAGCCTGGCCAACATGGGGAAACCCCTCTCTACTAAAAATACAAAATTAGCTGGGTGTGGTGGCGTGTGCTTCTAGTCCCAACTACTCAGAAGGCTGAAGCCAGAGAGTTGCTTGAACCAGGAGGCAGAGGTTGCAGTGAGCTGAGATCATGCCACTGCTCTTCAGCCTGAGTGACAGTAAGACTCTGTCTCTCACAAAAAAAAAAAAAAAAAGGCCAGACATAGTGGCTCACACCTGTAATCCCAGCACTTTGGGAGGCCAAAGCTGGTGGATCATGAGGTCAGGAGTTTGAGACCAATCTGTTCGAGACCAGTCTGGCCAACATAGTGAAAACCCATCTCTACTAAAAAACACAAAAACTAGCCAGGTGTGGTGGTGTGTACCTGTAATCCCAGCTACTCAGGAGGCTGAGGCAGGAGAATCGCCTGAACTCAGGAGGTGGAGGTTTCAGTGAGCCGAGATCACACCACTGCACTCCAGCCCGGGTGACAGTCCAAGACTCCATCCCCCGCCCCCCCCAAAAAAGACAGTTCCTCTCATCTACAACCTGGTTTTCCCATGATACACTTCATATAGAAAGGCAAGATAATTGTTTTCTAATTTGCCAGTTTTTAAGATAATGAGCTGTTTCACTATTATCCTCCGAGGGAAACCAACGAGTTTTGAAAAATCTGATTATAAACTTCTGAATTTAAACATATTTGGTGGGTTTGAATGCATTGTTATGAGTTTCTTATTGACACTTGCATTTTTTTTAATCTTTAGCAAATAAGAATATCTAAAGTGGGCTCTTGACCCCTTTTGGCATTGCTCCAGTGTAATAGCCTTTCACAACTCTTTTGCAGTCCTGTATGATCCCAAGCTTCAGCTCAGCCATTTATTTTATTGAGAAATGGTATATTATTTCAGGACCACAGTCTGGGCCCTTGGGATGCTCATTGCTACCAGATTGATCATTGTTTCTAGATTTTTTCAGTGGACAGAGCTACAAAACACACACACACACATGCACACACACACACACATGCACACACACACATGCACACACACACAGTTATCTACACAGATAGACAACCTGTCTCATGAATTCATATTCCTATTTCTAGTTCAAATTCAGGACTACAGAGCTCTGTATATAACCTAGCCTGGGTATATCTCCAGCTCCTTTCCTCTACCTCAAAAATCTGGTTTTCAAGATCAGAAGGATGATAGAATTAGAATATCCTATAATACCTCATTTGGTTAATCCTGTATTATGCAAAGTATCTCCTAATACTGATACTAATACTACCAGAATCAATTGATTACTGAAAGTAGTTCCAAGTTTTATATATGCTTTCCCCATTCAACTCATTTTAAAAAATTGCCAAATTACATTTACACTGTCACAGCGTATAACCAGTACATACTATACTTTTCTTTTTCTTTTTTTTTTTTTTGAGAAAGAATCTTGTTCTGTTGCCCAGGCTGAAGTGCAGTGGTGCAATCTGGGCTCACTGCAACCTCCACCTCCTAGGTTCCAGTGATTCGCATGCCTCGGCCTTCTGAGTAGCTGGAATTACAGGTGTGTATCACCATGCCCAGCTAATTTTTGTATTTTTAGTAGAGATGGGGTTTCACCGTGTTGGCCAGGCTGGTCTCGAACTCCTGACCTAAAGTGATCCACCCACCTCAGCCTCCCAAAGTGCTGGGATTACATGTTCGAGCCACCATGCCTGGCCTAGACTTGCTTTTTAACACTCAATTGGTACTTTAGAAAATAACACCTTCCTGAAATATAATTCACATACCATAAAATTCACTCTTTTAAAGCATACAATTCATTGTTTTTTAGTGTATTCACAGAGCTATGCAACCATCATCACTATCCAATTTTAGGACTTTTTTTTGTCACTTGAAAAAGAAACCTCTACCCATTTGTAGAGATTCCCATTCTCCCTGTTTCCAGCTCTGACAGCCACTAATCTGTTTTCCTTCTCTCTGTGGATTTGCCTCTTCTGGGCATTTCGTACCAATGGACTTATGTCCTTTTGTGACTGGCTTTTTTCACTTAGCATAGTATTTTCAAAGTTCATCTATGTTATACATGTATCAGTACCTAATTACTTTTTGTGGCTGAAAATCTTGTCTAGTTGGGATATACAACATTTTGTTTGTTTGTTCATCTGTTGAAGGATGTATAGGTTATTACCATTTTTGGCTATTACGAATCATAGTGTTGTCAATATTTGTATATGAGTTTTTGTGTGAAAATATGTTTTCAGTTCTCTTGGGTATATATACCTATGACTGGAATTGCTGAGTCATATGGTAAATCAAAGTTTAACATACTGAGAAATTGCCAGACTGTTTCCAAAGTCGTTGTGCCATTTTAAGTTCCCACTAGCTGTTGATGTTGCATTCATCTTATATACACCTAATTACATCAGAGAGCTAATATGTACTTCAGAAAAATACATGAAAATGAGTGCTTTATAAGGCTGTATGAAGTTTCCACTTTCTCCATATCCTCACCTACACCTTCTATCATTCATAGCTTTGATTCTGATCATCTTTTCATGTGTGTGTAAAGAGGTGTCTCACTGGCCGGGCGCAGTGACTCATGCCTGTAATCCCAGCACTTTGGGAGGCTGAGGTGGGTAGATCACAAGGTCAAGAGATCGAGACCATCCTGGTCAACATGGTGAAACCTCATCTCTACTAAAAATACAAAAATTAGCTGGGCATGGTAGTACACACCTATACTCCCTGCTACATGGAATGCTGAGGCATGAGAATCACTTGAACCTGGGAGGCGGAGGTTGCAGTGAGCCCAGATCGCACCACTGCACTCTAGCCTGGGCAACAAAGAGAGACTGTCTCAAAAAAAAAAAAGAGGTATCTCATCATGGTTTTAATTTACATTTCCCTAATGACTGATGATGTTGAGTATCTCTGCATGTGCTTATTGGCTATTTCTTTTTTTAGAGGGTTTCACACAATTCAATATGATTTGAAAATGCTCAGAGATAAATTTCAGTGAATCAGTAATTTTGAAAATGGATGTGCTTCTCTGAAAAATCAGGAATGATGTTGAGCCTCCTATTTGTGTATATAGGGGTATAAAAATATATAGTAAGTGTATCAAAGGATTTCCTAATTAGCTTTAGTCCTTGCTGTCTTATAAAGCAGTCATTTTCATGTATTTTTCTTTTTTTTGAGACGGAGTTTCGCTCTTGTTACCCAGGCTGGAGTGCAATGGCGCGATCTCGGCTCACCGCAACCTCCGCCTCCTGGGTTCAGGCAATTCTCCTGCCTCAGCCTCCTGAGTAGCTGGGATCACAGGGACCTGCCACCATGCCCAGCTAATTTTTTGTATCTTTAGTAGAGACGGGGTTTCACCATGTTGACCAGGATGGTCTCGATCTCTTGACCTCGTGATCCACCCGCCTCGGCCTCCCAAAGTGCTGGGATTACAGGCTTGAGCCACCGCGCCCGGCCTCATGTATTTTTCTGAAATACACATTAGCTCTCCAATGTGACTAGGTGTATATTAAGAGGAATGCAACATCAGTGGACACAGGTTCATACCATGACTTGGCTATTGTGAATAATGCTGCAGTGAAGGTAGACTGCAGATATCTCTTCAAGGTACAGATTTTATTTCCTTTAGCGGCCATTTCTTTCTTTTGTTAGAGAAACATCACTCCAGAACTTTTGCCTGCTGTTTACTCGGGTGATTTATTTCCTTACTGTTGAGCTGCAACAGTTTATAAAAATGTATGTTTACTGTATGTATTTATAGGATAAATATATATTTATTTTCTGATTTTAGACCCTTAACAGATATATGATTTGCAAACATTTCTCCCTATCTGTGCATTGTCTTTTCATTTGATAGTGTCTTCTGAAAAAAGGTTTTAATTTTGATGAAGTCCAATTTATCTATTTTTTTCTTTAGTTGCTTGTGATTTTGGTTTTATAGCTAAGAAACCACTTCCCAATCCAGGATCAAGTACGTGTACACATATGTTTTCTTCAAAGGGTTTCATAGTTTTAGTTCTTACATTAGGGCTTTCATGGATTTTGAGTTAACTGTTGCACATGGTGTGAGGGAAGGGCCCTCATTTCGTCTGTTTTAAAAGGAGCTATATATTAATGCTCACCATCTATACTTACGTCAATGTCTGTCTAGTTATTCAGTTGTTTGCAGCACATTAACTAATGCAATTCTTCAGAAAGAGATTATGGGGAACAAGACTCTCTAAATTTTTGTACATTGATGATAGTCGCAGGTTTGCTCTTGTTGTCCAGGCTGGAGTGCAATGGCGCGATCTCGGCTCACTGCAACCTTTGCCTCCCGGTGTCAAGCAATTCTCCTGCCTCAGCCTCCCGAGTAGCTGGGATTACAGACAAGCGCCACCATGCCCAGCTAATTTTTGTATTTTTAGTAGAGACGGGGTTTCACCATATTGACTGGAATGGTCTCTATCTCTTGACCTTGTGATTTACCTGCCTTGGCCTCCTAAAGTGCTGGGATTACAGGCGTGAGCCACCACGCCCGGCCCTGCATCCTTTCTTTTTAAAAATTATTATTGTTATTTTTTAAGTTCCAGGGTACATATGTAGGATGTGCAGGTTTGTTACATAGGTAAATGTGTGCCATGGTGATTTGCTGCACCTATCAACCCATTACCTAGGTATTAAGCCCAGTATGTATTAGCTCTTTTCCCTAATGCTCTTTCCCAATTGCCCTCCCCTGACAGGCCCCAGTAAGTGTTGTTCCCCTCCCTGTGTCCATATGTTCTCATTGTTCAGCTCCCATTTATAAGTAAGAACACATATGCTTGGTTTTCTGTTCCTGCATTAGTTTGCTGAGGGTAATGGCTTCCAGCTTCATCCATGTCCCTGCAAAGAACATGATCTTCCTTTTTATGGCTGCATAGTATTCCATGGCGTATATGTACCACATTTTAAAAATCCAATCTATCTGTATCCTTTCTACTTAAAATTTAGTTTTAGTGGATATAAAATCTTGGAGTAATATTTTCTTTCCTTGTTTTTCCTTCAAATGCTTCCACATTGTTTTTCTGGCATAATGAATTATTGTCCAATTTTTTTTCCCTCTTAAGTCACTCAGTCTTTTTGCCTTGATCCCCCAAAATAGCTTCTTTTTCTTTAGAGCTCAGAAATTTTACCCCAATATATTTTGGTCATGACCATTCTGGTTTGATATTGTCTGGTACAGAGTATCGTCCTTTAATATGCAATTTCAAATCCTTTTTAAAATGCAGAATTATTTTCTTGAGCGATAGTTCTTAGTTCCTTTGCTTTGGTTTCCCTTTTCAGGAACTCCTTTCAGCCACATGTTGGATCTTCTTTAAAACTCTTCAAATATACCTCTGTCTGAAATCTTTTCTATCTCTTTAATTTTTTTATGATCTTAAAAATTTTCCTCCTTTTTGCCTTTCATTACTCCTCAGGTTTTTATTTATTGTATTTATTCACTCTTGTGCTACTTTTTGTTTAGTCTTTATTTCTGAAATTCTTTTTTCCTTTCATTTCTGTTTTACATAAAAGCCCATCCACGATTAATTTTCAATAATTGTTGTATAAAGTGTGAGGTTTAAATAGAAGTTGTTATTTATTTGGCTTGGCTTATTGATGTCCAGTTGCTCTACTACCATTTGTTGAAAAGGTTATTTTCCTCCTCTATTGAATCACTTTTGCACCTTTGTCAGAAATTATTTAGCCAGCTTGGCCAACATGATATAACCCTGTCTCTACTAAAAATACAAAAAATTAGTCAGGCATGGTGGTCCATGCCTGCAGCTACTTGTGGGGGCTGAAGTAGGAGAGTCTCTTGAACCTAGGAGGCAGAGGTTGCAGTGAGCTGAGACTGTGCTGCTGCACTCCAGCCTGGGCAATAGAGCAATACTCCATCTCAAAAAGAAAAAAAGCAATCAGTTAGTATATTTTGGGGGTCTGTTTCTGGGTTCTGTGTTGAATTGCATTGAACTATGTGTTTATCCTTCTGCCAACACTACAGTATATTGATTATCTCTATAGTAAGCTTTAATATCAAGTAATTACTCCCACTTAATTCTTCTCTCAGATTATTTTAGCTATTCTAGAGCTTGTGCCTTTTTGCATACACTTAAAAACAAATTTACTTATGTCCTTTTTTTTTTTTTTGAGATGGAGTTTCGCTCTGGTTACCCACGCTGGAGTGCAATGGCGCGATCTCGGCTCATTGCACCCTCCGCCTCCTGGGTTCAGGCAATTCTCCTGCCTCAGCCTCCCGAGTAGCTGGGATTACAGGCACGCGCCACCATGCCCAGCTAATTTTTTGTATTTTTAGTAGAGACGGGGTTTCACCACGTTGACCAGGATGGTCTCGATTTCTTGACCTCATGATCCACCCACCTTGGCCTCCCAAAGTGCTGGGATTACAGGCGTGAGCCACCGTGCCCGGCGACCTATGTATTTTTTTTTAAAAAAACACCTTTCTGGGATTTTGATAGGAATTACAGTAAACCTATCAGGAAATCTGGGGAGAATTACTATGTTAACTCTTGCAATCCATGAATACAGTATGTTTCTCCATTTGCTTAGGAGTCTTAAAACATTTCATCATTGTGGTGATTAATTTTATGTGTCTTTACTGGGCCACAGTACCCAGATATTTGGTCAAATATTATTTTGGGTGTTTCTGTGCTTATGGATGAGATGGAAATTTAACTCAGTGGACTCTGAGTGAAGCAGATTCCCCTCCAGAATGCGGGTGGCCTTCACTCATCTAATCCGCTGAAGGCCTTAGAGCCAAGTTACAGTTTAGATCTATTTTGTGGTTATGTATTTCTGGTGTGCTCTCATTGTCTATAGGGACCTTACTGTATTTCTTATTGTCTTTTTTGAATATCCTTCTTAAGAATCGAATTATATTTAATCCCTACAAGAAAAGAGTAGAAAAGGGATTTCCACATCCTTTCCAGGTTAGGGGATCAGTATAGTCAAATCTGAGATCTCCTAGAAAGTAGTTTTTGTTTAGACCCCACACTTAACATCGCCAAATGATTTGTGAAATTTCATTACTTGGTCTGCTTATTCTAAAGATACTGAACTAATGATATAATTAGAAGACTAAAACTAATAAAGGCATTACAATAATGACTATTGAATTATAGGTAGTAATTAGCCCATAAGAAATATGAGGTCTGGTGCAAGGGCTTATTGATCTTTACATGGCTTAAGGTAATGTCTTGTGTATTATTTCACTCAATAGATATTTATAGAATAGATGGATTAAATAAGGAGGAACATTTTAAATTCTTTCTTAATTTTAAGAAAGACATCAATATAAAAAGATTTACTATAGCTTTTATTCTAATAAGGTGCTATTATGTGAACTGTGGGAAATTCAAGAAATACCCATTGTGAAGTCTCTTCTCAAAGTTATTATACCATATTTGAGGGAACAGCTTAATCTCTTTTGCCTTATGCTGACCTAGAAGATGGCTCACAGATACCAAGCCACTTCTGCTGAACATGTGTACGCTGCTTTTAGTCTACGAATGGTGTTAGATCTTGCCCTTTCTCCTGTTTTGGTTCAGTCTGGCATTTTGAGGTTCTAATCTGACTTTGTCTTCTGGATGCAGACCCTGTGGGCCTAACTTTCCCTTTGGTCTTTTCCAGCATAACTTGTTCTGCTGCTATTAGGCCAGGGGAAGCTAGACCTAAAGGGAATTACCTTCAGATAGAAGTACTGACACAATATAGAAAAAGAACTGGCACTTAGTGTTTGCTATAGGCCAGGTGCTGTTCTAAGAACTCTAGGTAAACGAGATTATCTAATCCTCACAAGAAATTTACAAGGTAGGTATTATTATGACTTGCATTAGGAACTGAAGCTGGGGTTTTTACTAAGGCAGTGTGACACCAACATGTGTGCCCTAACCATTCTGCTGCCCTGACTTTTCAATGTGAGAGAAGAGCTAATGGAGGGATAAAACTTGCACAGGTAATGAAGAAGGTCTTTATCACCAGGAGTGACCCATTACTCTCCAGAAGCTTAGAAACCAGAGGCCGGGCTCGGTGTAGTGGCTCTCGTCTGTAATCCCAGCACTTTGGGAGGCTGAGGTGGGCTCATTACCAGAGCTCCAAAGTTCGAGACCAGTCTGGCCAACATGGAAAAACCCCATCTCTACTAAAAATACAAAAAATTAGCACGGGTAGTGGCAGGCGCCTGCAGTTCCAGCAAGTCCGGAGGCTGATGCACGAGAATTGCTTGAATCTGGGAGACGGACGTTGCAGTGAGCCTAGATTGTGCCACTACGCTCCAGCCTGGGTGACAGAGAGATTCTGTCTCAACAAAAATAAAGAAAGAAGGAAAGAAGGAAGGAAGGAAGGAAGGAAAGAAAAGAAAGAAACCAAAGGCCAGTATTTTGCTGGAGCAGAGGATTAGAGAAACATGTTGAGAGAGTTAGAGAAACATGTTGAGAGAGTGAAGAGAGAAGTTGGTTTTGCTGAATGGTGCAGGTTACCACTGAGCATATATCTAGCTTGCTTGCATGAAAAAAGCTAACAGGCCGGGCGCGGTGGCTCAAGCCTGTAATCCCAGCACTTTGGGAGGCCGAGGCGGGTGGATCACGAGGTCAAGAGATCGAGACCATCCTGGTCAACATGGTGAAACCCCGTCTCTACTAAAAATACAAAAAAAATAGCTGGGCATGGTGGCGTGCCTGTAATCCCAGCTACTCAGGAGGCTGAGGCAGGAGAATTGCCTGAACCCAAGAGGTGGAGGTTGCGGTGAGCCGAGATTGCGCCATTGCACTCCAGCCTGGGTAACAAGAGCGAAACTCCGTCTCAAAAAAAAAAAAAAAAGAAAAAGAAAAAAGCTAACATATGCCCTATGAATTACGTCTCAGCAATTTGCCGCTGCTGCTCTTGCTGTTGCTATAAAAAGGTGAGGCCAATCACATCATCAGCACCAAAAATGAGTGCGTCCTAATGCTTATTTCTCTAAGAGACTTTCCATTTATCCACAGGCAAAATGTTTTACTTCTGTTTTTCACTAAAAAAAAGTGAAGGAGTTCTGGTTGAAGGTGACTCTCATTCTTCGGTGCCAAATGATAAATTTTACTCCATTATTTTCTGTTCAGTTGATGGATGACAATAAAATCTCATGCGGCCTGACTCATAATTTTCATAGTTTTTCCCTAAAGGCAAACGTTTCTTTCGTAGTATAAGTTTGTTTGAGTCTGAGCATGTGAATAACTGCTTATTCTAATGAAACCATTAGAATGCATAGGTTTCTAATCACCTGATTTAATGGTGCTAGTTAACTTAAGTGGAACTTACCTTTTAACCTCATTGCCCTCCTTGGATAATCCAGTCATTTACTTCTCTGGGGCTTTTCACAAAATTCTAGTCAATACCATCTCAGAAGTGTTAAAAACTTCCATTTTAACATAGTTTAGGATAGAGTATTAACTTGAATAAAGAGTAATTGAATACCACTATCTGCTGAGGACTGTGCTAAGTGCGTTAGTTTACTGCAAACATGAATTATTCCTGTCTACAAGGAACTTACTACTAATGGAAAATGCCAGCATTCATAAAGTGCATATTTGAAAAATCCTTTTCTATATTCATGATCCAACTTAAATCTCATCACAAAACCTTTGAAGTAATAAGTATTTCAAGGCCTGTCAAAATTAGGTTTCTCCTCTTCCATCACTTAGTTGTCCTTTAATTATTTTGGTAGCAATGAGACCGACATTTTAAACCCAAGGAACAAAGACAAGTCAAAAGTCTATGTGCGTTATTCTCCCGCAGCTTCCAGGGGGTCCAGCGTGCTTCCAGCCTACGCGCATTATTCTCCAGCAGCGTCCAGGGAGTCCAGCGCGCTTCCAGTCTATGCGCGTTATTCTCCAGCAGCGTCCAGGGGGTTCAGCGTGCTTCCAGCCTATGTGCGTTATTCTCCAGCAGCGTCCAGGGGGTCCAGCGTGCTTCCAGCCTATGTGCGTTATTCTCCAGCAGCGTCCAGGGGGTCCAGCGTGCTTCCAGTCTATGTGCCTTATTCTCCCACAGCCTCCTGGGAGTCCAGTGTGCTTCGAGCCCTTCAATGACAGTCACCTGAACAAACGTGCCCAGGACACCGGCAGACAGGTACCTGTTCCAGTCACTGCTTTGACTTCCTTTGGGTATATATCTATGAGTGGAACTACTGGGTCATGTGAAAATACTACGTTTATGTTTGAAGAACAGCCGGATTGTTTTCCACATTGCCTGCAGCATTTTACATTCATTCCAGCAGTGTACAAGTGTTCCTGTTCTCTCTACATCCTCTCCAACACTTGTTATTATTATTTTTTATTATAGCCATCCTCATGGGTTTGAAGTGGTATTTCATTCTGTTTCTTTTTCTTATTGTGGTAAAATATATGTAATGTAAAATTTGCCATTTTAACCATTTTAAGTGTGAAATTCTGTGGCATTAAGCACATTCACAGTTATCAACCATCTCCAGAAGTTTTTCATCTTCCACAGTTGAAACTGTGCCCACTAAACACTAACTACCCATTCCCACCAACCCCCAGCCTCTGGCAACCACCACCCTACTTTCTGTCTTTATGAATTTGACTACTCTAGGTACTTCATAAGGTAGAGCTGAACAATATTTGTCCTTTTGTGATTGGCTTATTTCACTTAGCACAATGTCTTCAGAGTTTGTTCATGTTGTAGCGTGTGTCAGAATTTCCTTCCTTTTAAAGACTGAATAAGATTCAGTGTATGTATAGACCACACTTTGTTTATCCATTCTTCCAAGGATGGACACTTGGTTTGTTTCCACCTTTTGGCTATTGTGAATAATGATGCTATGAACATGGGTACATACATGTCTCTTCGATGCCTGTAATCCCAGCACTTTGGGAGGCCAAGGCAGGTCTGTCCCCCAGGCTGGAGTGCAGTAGCAAGAACACGGCTCATTGCAGCCTGGACCTCCCAGACTCAGGCAAACATCTCACCTCAGCCTCTCAGGTAGCTTGAACTACAGGTGCACACTGCCATACTGGACTAATTTTTGTATTTTTTGTAGAGGTGGGGTTTTTCCATATTGCCCAGGTTGGTCTCAAACTCCTGAGCTCTGATCATAATCCACCCGCCTTGGCCTCCCAAAGTGCTGGGATTACAGGCGTGAGTCACCATGCCCAGCCTTCTTTGAGATTTTCTATGCATCAAATCATGTCATCTGCAAATATAATTTTGCTTCTTCCTTTACAATTTGAATGCCCTTTATTTCCTTTTCTTGTCTAATTGCTCTGGCTGAACTTCCAGTAAAATGTTGAACAGCAGTAGTGAATGTGTCACCACATGTCAAATTCCTGTTCTTGGGAAAAATCAGTCTTTCACCATTGAGTATGATGTTATCTGTGGGTCTTTCATAAATGCCCTTTACCATGTTGAGGAAGTTAAGGGAAAGTGAGTTTTAAAACTGCTATCTATAGAAATAATTTGAGGCCTAGATTGATAATATCTTTCTTTAGAGAGAATTTTCTGTTGCTTTTGCCAGCCCCTAGGGGTTTGAACAATGCAGGATTACCTCAATTCAAATCAGGATTGGGGTTTCTGGGCACTTGCCAAAAGAGGGAAGGTTGGTTTATTTCCTGCTCCAGGGGTGCAGCCATTTGGGGTTCTGTCACAAGGCAGGGGACTGGTTTACTGGATCCCCACCCTTGGAGATTCCCGGATGCAAACTCATCTTTCTGACTCTGCGTGTGCAGCTGCCAGAGCTAGAAAGGCAGCCCAGGTGCTGCATATACGTCTCCGGATTCCTTCTAGTGAGGCCTGGTGCTTCTCATTATCTCCATGATCTGCCGCACGCACCTCTCGGATCCCTTCTCCTATTCGATCTAGGCCTGGTGTTCCTCATTATCTCCATAACCTTGGATACTTTCAAGGAGATATTTAAGAAATATTCCCCCTGGTTTCTAAGTTGTCTTTAGTAGTTCTCGAGAAGTAACTGGTCTGCCATTTCTAGAAGTAGAGTTTCTGCCCTATTACTGTTCCAGAGGCAGAAATTGTGAGATCCAACTACAACTCTCTACTACCTTAGACAGGCTACCAAGGGTCTAGTTTCCTTCCCATCCACTGATGTATAGAGAGATACAGGTCAAAAGGAGCAGGAATCTGAAACAAGCATGTGGTGAGCAAGGCTTTTGTAAGTGTTCCTCGTCTTTCCATGGTGCAAGCAGCCCCAAAACCTGCCTTTCAGCAAGAATCTCAGCCACCTTGTCATGCTTTGCTTAAGAACAATGGTCTTGTCTATTAGTCCCATCTGATCTAGGGAGAAGAAAAGCTGTAACTTGGTTCCAGGGCTCTCCAAGAATCTTCTGTAACACTAGGACAGGTATTATAATGCTTTCATAAGAGACAAACACTGAAGATCAAAGAGAATGAGTTGTTGTGATCAGTGTCAGGGAGGCTAAGCTCAGGCCAGCACCCTCCCTCTCTACCTTTCTCCTTCCCTTCTTTCCATTCTGTTCCCCCTTTGCCTTTCATTCTTTCCTTTTGGCTCCCGCCAACAGACCAATTTAAATGGGAATCAGTCATGCCAAAGTTCTAATCCACCAAGCTGAAACTCAGTTTTTTAGCTGACTTTCTGAGAAATCAGGAAGAGAGGGGAGAGAGCGCGAGTGCGACAATAGACAAATGACAAATGTTTAAATAGGCCAGTTTGAGCAGACATAAGGAAGTTCCCTCAATTTTAACCATTATAAGGAAAGTTATTTTGAAACAACTAATCTGCTTTTTGTTCCTCATTTCTACTTTCTTCAGCCTTTTTCTGTCTATACTCATCGCCCACATGGCAGAGTGGAGTTCTCTGAACCTCTTACTCCTGAGGGCTCTCTCATTCATGAATTGTTCATTGTTTAAGTAAACTGTTACATTTGTCAAAAGTTTTTATCAATAGAATTGCTTTTTTATCAATAGAAATGTGAAGCAATTTTAATTTCTAGATCAGTCTCTCCCTCTGAATCCGAACGAAATTTGCAGCAAAGGTAGATCTCTCCTAACCCACCTTCCTTAAAATCTCCTGCTGTGCTCCTTGGAGCTCTCTTTTCATAACTTTCAAAAAGTTAAAAAAAAAGTCAAGTCACATATATTTTGGAAGCATCTCTAATTCATAAATGGGAGATCACTGGAGGTCACAACTGGCTCCTACCTCTATTTAATTCATCACTGATGCCTCCTAAACATCTCACAAACACACCCAATTCTGGAACTCTCCACCATCCCTACCTTAATCCAAAACACTGTCACCTCTTGCTAGCTGACAGTAATGGCCTCTGAACACTCTTCCGCTTGGGGACCCCCAACCCATTTTTGGTACTGTAGTCAGAACCTCTTTCCAAATCTTCTTATCATCTGCGTTTTTTCTTTTCTTTTTGCGGGTGGAGGGTCACTGTTTAGTATTTTCCATAACACTGAACCCAGCATGCTAGAACTTCTTTCCACTAGACTGAAAGTTCCCTGGGTACAGGGGGTTTGCTACTCATTCTTCCATCCTCAGTGCCTGGCACATAGTGGGTGTATACTATTTTTCGAATAGTATACAATGCAAATAAACTGTAATTTACTAATTTGTTAGGCTATTGTCTGTTTCTGAGTCCCTTAAAGGCAGAGATTTTTGTCTGTTTTGTTCACTCGTGTACTTTGAGAACCTAAAAAAAAAATGCCTTATAATTGAGCTCTTTATGAACTTTCGTTGGAGGAATGAATGGATGAATGAATGGGGGAGATGATCACAATGGGAACCTAACTTCTTGCCACTCCAGGATCATGTTTTGAAACCTTGTATCATTTGAAGCTCTTAAAAAGTGCTGCACTGCGAACTTCTAAGCAGAAAATACCTACAGGAAATTGGAAATTGTACTGGAGTGCTCTAAACAATGCCGGTCAGAGGCTTAGTCCTGTTACAGATAAGAACTGGGGGAGAAGGCACCGTTTGGCCACCGGCCAACATTTTGAAATCAGCCACATTATCTGTGGAATTCCTCACCCCCTGTTCATCCCTTGGCCATCTCTAAATTGGAAAATAAATCCCATCCCTGCTAAGGTGTTGGCTGATAAAGGCTTGAGCTATAGCCCCTTCAAGAGGAATTTGCATTTTAATAGAGGATCGTCAAGCCCCAAAGGAATCAATATCTCTAATGGTGAAATTTCAAGCACCAGCAACTGAGATATTTTGGGATGAGACTCTCCAGCGTTTCTCATCCGACAGTAAGGTCTGCCAGAAAGCCACGGAAGAATGGTCTCAGGAAATAACCGGCCGTTTCCCTTTATTACTCTGAACTTTGCCTTTTCAAGTCTGGTCCCTTCGGACTCCCTGACGCAAGTGGATCTCTTAATCTGTCACTGCAGCCCTTTTCAACACGAGTAGTCTTAAAGTTGGCTCATCCACAGGGCCAGAAAGGAATTATGGCAATTAAAATTTGCAGGTTTTCTTGGTATTCCAAGGAAGCCAATTCTTATTTTAAACCCTATATTGGCAAGAAGGAGTGGAGATGGTTTAATCGGTTATTAATGATATTCCTCATTTACATTCGTTTTGTGCAATTTTTTTTTAAACTTTTAACTTGTATCAAAAGCACGCAAACCAAAGGTGGGTAAGAGACATCGTGTGTGAGACTCCTTGGCAATGTTCTTAATGTCCTCCGGAGCTGAGTTCTCAGAGGACGGCTTGGGAGATTCTCGAACTGCAGAAAAGCGGCATATTGGATCTTGGATTTCTGCATTCGAGAGAGGCTGCTGTCCGCCACACCTGCCGCCCAGCGCTCGGAATTACCCTCCTGCCTGCTCCCAGGCAGTCTGCCCGTCCTCAGCGCCCCGCGCGCCCATCCCGATCCGGCCCTGGGTTCTGAGGGCTCCGCTGGCCCGCGGCCCGGCTCCCGGGCCCCTCCGAGCCGCTGGCCCTGGGCTTCGCCGCGGAGGCTGCTGCCCTCGCCCTTGATGCGCTGCCGCCCCCGCTCTCCTCCCGCAGACCTGCCGCCAACCGGGCGCGAGGCGGAAGCGCTGAGGCTGGGCCGCGCGGACCGCACCTGCGCCCTCCCCGCCCAGCTCCCGCTCCCGCCCCAGCCGGGGCCCAGCGCACCGCGGCTGGTCTCGCGCCCGGGAACGGCGGCGGCTCGTGCTCGGCACGGCAGCAGCAGCGGCAGCTCGCGCTCGCACTCGCACTCGGGCTGGGGAGCGCGCGGGGCGGGAGGGGGAGGGCGCAGCGCGGCGCGGCCGGCGGGCGGGCGGCGCGGCCGCGGCGGCATGGGCGCGGGCACCGGCGGGGGCTGCTGGCGCCCGGCTCCCCGCCCGGCCCGGCCCGCTCCCGACGCGCTGCCGCCGCAGCCCCCGCAGCCGGCTGGGAGACCGTCCCCGCAGCCGGCGCAACTTGCCTCGGACCCTCGGTGAGCGGCAGCGGTGGCGGCGGCGCGCGCGGGGCCGGGCGGGAGCGGGCGAGGCGTGCGGGCGCCCGGCGCGATGCCTCCGGCCGGCGGCCCCCGAGCGCCGCGTCCCGCCGCGCTGCCCCGCAGCCTCTCCCGCCTTCGCGAGTGCCCGGGCCGCTCCCGCATCGTGCTGGCGCTCGGGGCCACGCAGATGGCGCTCGGATGCCTCATCGTGGCCGTCAGCTTCGCCGCGCTGGCGCTCACCACCTCGGCCCGCGTCCGCCACTCCTGCCCGTTCTGGGCCGGCTTCTCGGTGAGTGTCCGCGGCCGGGCGGGTTCGGGCTCCGGGAACGGCGCGGGCGGGGGACGGGGGGCGCTGCGGCAAGTTCCGGGCGCCAACGCCGGGGCCGGGCAGCTGCGGCGCTGGGCGCAGTTCGAAACTCAGAGCAGAGTAACTCCAGGGCTGGGTCGCGGCTCTCGGAGCATTGCGTTCCCGCTTTTATTGCGCTCATCCCCGGAGTTACTTTTCTTAGAGGAAACAGCAGCCCGGCGCCCGCGGTCCTCCGAGTCCTCAGCGGCCAGAGGGAGCGCCGGGGACCGCGCGCGCGGGGACCCGACCTTGCCGGCCGCGGCCGAGGAGAGGAGGTGGGATCCGAACCCAGAGCGGAGCAGCGTCTGGGCGCGCCTGTCGCCTTCACGTCGGCCCTGGTGGGGAGGGGGGCGCGGGGCACTTCCCGTCCCGTCGGGTTGCGGCTCAGCCCGGATGTTGGGGACCGGCCGGACCCTGTGGTCACTCGCCGACTTGGCTTCGGGGACTTCTGGTTTCCCGCGTCCGCCCTCAACGGCGTGGCTTGTGGGTGGCAGGACTGGGCGGGCGACCCGCATCCGGCATCCTGCGGGGAAGGCGGGGGACGGCGTGCTTTCTGAGCTCAGGAATGACTGATTTTCAGACTCATAACCACCAAATCACAGAAGCCAGTGATGAACAAAACACCGTAGGAGAAAGACACCGGGACATCTCTATTAAAGTAACTGTCCCCAGGAGTTAATTTTTTGGCGTTTTGTAGCATTTTGCTGACGCTTTCCCTCCCTTAACAAAGAATGGACGTTATGGGAATGGGAGAGATATATGCAAAGCAGATATTAATGAAGAGAGGCACTTGTTCTGAGAACTCCTGACATCTGTAACTGGATTTGGTGTATTGTGCTGAAATACATCGCATAGGCTTGTAAACTCAGTATGTTTTGATTCCATCTACAGAATTCCAAACTAAGCCTTTATAACTAATGTTTGCTATTTGTTCTTGAGTTTTAACATTTGAAAAATTGGTCCAGCTTTGCTTATTTGTTGATTTCATAATGGTCTTTGTTCTCTAAGTTCATTGCATGGCTTTTACCCTAACATCTGAGCAAAATTGCCTCTAGAACACCTCGATCGATACAGGTGTGGCTGTTCATCCTAATGGGGGTATTAATTTTCAAAGCTTGCTTCAGATCAAGGGTGAGACTTGGAGAGCTGAATAGGGACAACAGAATGTGTGGTCACAGCTGGGAGTGTTCAAATAAATAGAGGCAGTTGGAGGCAAGCGAACGGGAGCTGATTCAAATGCCCCTCTAGATATAGTTTTCACACATCTGTTGCATGGTTTTAGCATTATTTAATATGCATTGTTTTCATGTGTGTCTAGCGGGCATTGAGGTTTAAGTCTGCTGGAACCAGCCTACAGGTGGCAGACTGTAGTGGTGAATTAGCTCCACTTCCTGGCTCCTCCCTGAACCCCCCCTTCCTGCTTTAGCTTTGGGTTACCAAGGATGTGGAGAGAGAACTGCCTTTTAATAATAAACCTAAAGGGGAGGACATGAAGTGGACACAGCAGAAAAGCTGTTTATGTGAAAAAAGCAAATCCACTCCGTTTTAGTGCAAGGAGTTAAATAAATATGTAAAACAGTTAATTGGGTTTGCATTTGCAGCGTTATTTTCTTCAACAATTCCAACCTGTTCTTTTTTTCTCCCCTTAAAAGGCAGGATCTCCCTCTGTTGCCCAGGTTGGAATGCAGTGGCACTATTATAGCACACTGAAGCCTGGAACCCCTGGGCTGAAGTGATCATACTGCCTCTGACTCACAAGTAGCTAGGACTACGGGTGTGTACCACCATGCCTGGCCAATATTAAAACACTTTTTTTTTTTGGAGATGGGGTTTCAGTATGTTGGCCAGGCTGGATTCAAACTCATACCCCTTACCTCAAGGGATCCTCCTGCCTCAGCCCCCCAAAGCGCTGGGATTACAAGCTTGAGCCACTGTGCTTGGCTTATAACCTGTTAGTTCTAACTTCCCATGTTTCAGAGTAATTCCACAAAGTTCTGCTATGTATGGACGTTCCTCTAGGCTCTGGGGATCGATAATGAACACAGCATACTCTGCTTACATTTTAGAGATGATAAAGTAACTTCTGTCCTCCGTCCTCCATCTCCACGTTCCTGTCTGTTTTCATGGGCTGCTTTTCTGTCTCAGACTTACTTTGCTGCAAGTGCCTTGAAGGTTCTTTCAGGATGGTACAGTGTATACCATTCACCTGTTGTCTCCAACCCTTTGCAGAAACCCTGATTGGTTCCAGCTGTGTTGGGACAGATTTGGACATTAACATGGTTGTGAGTGGGGAACACGGAGCCATTGCCATATATGTGTCTGCCCTCTGAGATTGGTGAAACTGCCTCGCTAAGGTTGTTCTTCATTTAAGAATAGCAGCTGGGATGGCTGGGCTGGCTTTATACGGAAATCCACACTGTGGGGCTTAGAGGTGCGCTCTGGTTTCTCTAAATCTTCTAAAATGAGACCTCTGTGCTCATTAGCAACACATGGCTTTCTAGGCCCTCTGTAGTTTTTTCACATGGTGAAAACCCATTGTAAAAATAAACTCTCGGCCTGGTGCCGTGGCTTACGCCTGTAATCTCAGCATTTTGGGAGGCCGAGGCCTCCGGATCATGAGGTCAAGAGATCGAGATCATCCTGGCCAACATGTTGAAATCCTGTCTCTATTAAAAATACAAAAATTAGCTGGGCGTGGTGGCACGTGCCTGTACTCCCAGCTGCTCGGGAGGCTCAGGCAGGAGAATTGCTTGAACCTGGGAGGTGGAGGTTGCAGTGAGCCGAGATCACACCACTGTACTTCATTCTGGGCGACAGACCGAGACTCCATCTCAAAACAAAACACAGCTTTTCTAGATTTAAGAAACAGTAGCTAAGACAGCCCACACAGTGAGCACTTATTTACTGTGTGTGTAATAGCCCATCACTCTGGGGGCCTCTGCCTGCTGGTGCTCAGGATCTTGTGTAGTTCCCTCTCCCTGAGTTTGGACTGGGCCTCTGATTTGCCTTAGCCAGTGGGACACAGCAGAACTGAGCCTGACTGTTCCAAGCCAAAGCCTTAAGAAATCTTGGTGCTTCTGCTGAGTAAACTGAGGGGAAGAGGGATGAGTGACTTGCCCAAGGTCACTGAGCTACCAAGTAGCTTTGAACTTCATTGCTCTGACTTTAGAGGCCAAACTCCTACTAACCATTAGGCAGAAGGGGATGAAATGAAGCATGCTGGTAAAGGGGTCCATGTCGGCAAGGAGGCAGCACTCTCTTTTTCTTAGGAAAAGCATAAAAGACGCCTGGAAAGGTGAAGATACAAGAGAAATGTAAGGAGCCATTCCATTGGCAGAGACAAGGTTTTGCCATCTTGGCCCAGCTGGTCTCGAACTTCTGACCTCAGGTGGTCCACCTGCCTCAGTCTCCCAAAGTGTTGGGATTGCAGGTGTGAGCCACCATGCCCAGCCACTTTTTTATTTTCAGTTATTTTTACTTTGTATCTATTACTTTCAGAGTATGAAAAAAGTCCAGTGAAGTTGCTTTTTAAAGGAAAAATATACTGAGAGAGAGAGACATTGGGGCAAGTTGAAGAAGTTGAAGGTTGCAGTGGGAGGACTCAGCAAGGTTGAAGATGTGAGGGGGAGGCAGGCCTGGCCAGAGGGCTGGGATGAACATAATGCTGTGCAGTTTCCATTGTTTGAGGACCCCCTGCAGATGGTTTTCCTGTGCTGGGCTGTGCCGTTCAGTGAGTCAGCAGGCGGATCCGTTCCCTTGTGGATAGATAGACGTCCTGCCCGTTTTGAGAGGCGATGAGCTGTGTTCATAGTTGAGCAGACTGAGAGAGCTGGGTGGAGGTCTTGAATAGGTATCCTTTAATAGAGTAGCTTTGTTATTTTCTTGGAGATTTTATTAATGCCGAGGACTCGGGGGCAAACAATTACATTATGAGTAATCCACATTACCGGTTACATATGTTGATAAAGACATAGCCATTGGGGGCTGACTCTTACTCTCTCTCTCTCTCACACACACACACACACTCTCTCTCTCTCTCTCTCTCTCTCTCTGTCTCTGTGTGTGTGTGTGTGTGTCTCTGTCTCTGTCTCTCTGTCTCTCAGTATGTTTTTCCTTTAAAAAGCAACTCCACTGAATTTTTTTCATACTCAAAGTAATAGATACAAAGTAAAAATAACTGAAAATAATAAAGTGGCTGGGCATGGTGGCTCACACCTGTAATCCCAACGCTTTGGGAGACTGAGGCAGGTGGACCACCTGAGGTCAGGATTTCAAGACCAGCTGGGCCAAGATGGCAAAACATTGTCTCTGCTAAAAATACAAAAACTAGCCAGGCGTGATTGTGGGCACTTGTAATCCCAACTGCTTGAGAGACTGAGGCAGGAGAATACCTTGAACCCAGGAGGCGGCGGTTGCAGTGAGCCCAGGTCGCGCCATTGCACTGCAGCCTGGGGGACAAGAGTGAAACTCCATCTCAACAAAAACGAAAAACTCAAAAACAGTATGTAGTTTTTTGTCTACCCCAATTTTCTATCCATAGACCACCAGCATTACCAGTGTTTAATGCAATCCTTCTACACTTTTCTTTATAATCATAAAATGTATTAGAATTTATATATGTATGAAAATGTTTCTTTTCTTTTTAAAAATAATTTACAAAAATGACCACCCATATTACTATATAACTTTTTTAAAAATTTAATGTATAACAAGTATTCCCAGCCATAACTCATTATTATGTTTAACTTAATTTAATGTCTGTAGAATAGTCCAGAGTATGAATATTACAAGTTATTCAGTTACACTCCTGCTGGGAATAATTTCTACCAGTTCTGTGTCTGTACAAAGACCGCTGCTTATCCAGCCTGAGATACCACTGCCTTTTTTTTTTGAGATGGAGTTTCGCTCTTGTTACCCAGGCTGGAGTGCAATGGCGCCATCTTGGCTCACCGCAACCTCTGCATCCTGGGTTCAGGCAATTCTCCTGCCTCAGCCTCCCGAGTAGCTGGGACTACAGGCATGCGCCACCATGCCCAGCTGATTTTGTATTTTTAGTAGAGATGGGGTTTCACCTTTTTGACCAGAATGGTCTTAATCTCTTGACCTTGTGATCCACCTGCCTTGGGATTATAAGTGGTGGGATTATAGACGTGAGCCACCGTGCCCAGCCACCACTGTGCTTTTTTTTTTAAGGATAGATTCTCCAAAGTGGAATTGCTAGTCGGCGAGTATTCAAATTGGGAGTTTTGTTAGCTATTTCTGGCTTAATTTTCACAAAAGAATGTAGGCACATCCACCCACAGAAGCCTACAGTGTGTGTGCCCCTTTTCCAGTCCTCTTACAGCGTGGGATATTAGCAAGGCTGAACATTTTCATTAATTTGATGGAAGCAGAAAGATAGTTCATTGGATCTGAATTTCCATGAATACTTTATTATGTGTTGCAAATATTTTCTTCTTTTGCTTAATTTTTGGTGTCTCGCCAGATAGAAAATTTTAAAACTTTTAATATAGTGCATCAATTTTGGGAGTACTGACAGTTTTATCATACGAAATCTTCCAGTTCAGAGACAGAGTATGCCTCTTCATTTCTTTGTTCCTTGTTTTATGCCCTTCAGAACACGTTTTTTGGGGATGTGTTCATGGTGGCAAAGTAGTTTTTCAGTCTCCCCTGAACTCCTCCTGGAAGCTAAACCAATTGGCAAGACAGCCATAGATAAAGCTTGAAGAGAATATGGTCAACAAAGTGAGGGAACTCTCTCCTCACCCGTCTAATCCCTGGACTGGGTGGGCGTGGCCAAAGCACCAGTGTCAGAAGGACCTGGGAAAGAGCCTCCGTTGCCTCAGGGGAGTGATGGGAAATGAAAGGAACTATTGACAGGTAGTGAGTGGAAACCAAAAGCTACCATGCGCTGCTCAACCCTAAAAGTAGAATGGAAGTCTGGACGGGCAGACCTGAGAGCAACTGGCAAAACTGGAAAGGGGCTCCCAGGCTTCTGGCGACAGCTGAGAGCGACCAGCCACGTGTGGACGATGTGATGGCACAGGCCTCAGAGAACCTTAGAAATGCACAGCAAGTCCTCCCTTCTAGAAGGACAGCGCCTCACCTTGAACATTACTAGAAACATACACCAAATTGAGCAGAAGACAGATGGTGAGAGAGAGAATAGGTTCAGGTGGTGGAGGTGTGGAGGGGGACCCCCAAGGAAAAAGATCTCAAAAACTACTTTAAAAGCAAAAGAGAACATCAAAAGCTGAGAGCCTGTAGACTTGGAAAAAAAGACTTTAACATTGTAGAGATGGAGCAAAGGACTAGAGGCAAGAGATCTTTCTGAGCGTTCCAGAGATTCGGGACTTGGTGATGGGAAACAGGTGGTTACATGGAGAATTCCTATTTTGGGTCTTTCACAGATCAACAGAGCCCAGTGGGAAAGCTATCTTAGCC
Source organism: Saguinus oedipus (assembly GCA_031835075.1). Classification (NCBI taxonomy): domain Eukaryota; kingdom Metazoa; phylum Chordata; class Mammalia; order Primates; family Cebidae; genus Saguinus; species Saguinus oedipus. The sequence continues at coordinate 15,700,058 of CM063174.1, forward strand.
CATCTTCATTAGGAACTTTCTCAGTCTTTTAGGAACTTACTTCTAATAGATCTGGAAAATCCACTCCATTTAATTATGGACAGCAAAAAAGGAATATGATCCAAACTCATGTAACATTCATTCAGTAAAACATGATGAAAATGAGCTTAATGGCACTGCTGAAAATGAGAGCACATCAGAAAAAGTGTGAATATCTCAATATAAGCTAAGAGAAAATAAAGTTTTATAAGAGTGGTATGAATTAGAAATTTTATTTTGTTTGTTTATTTTTGAGACAGAGTCTCCCTGTCTTCCTCAGGCTGGAGTGCAATAATGTGATCTTGTCTCACGCGCAACCTCCGCCTCCCAGGTTCAAGCGATTCTCCTGCCTCAGCCTTCTGAGTAGCTGGGATTACAGGCTCACTCCACCATACCCAGCTAATTTTTGTATTTTTAGTAGAGACAGGGTTTCACCATCTTAGCCAGGCTGGTCTCAAACTCCTCACCTCAAGTGATCTACCCACCTTGGCCTCCCAAAATGCTGGGATTACAGGTGTGAGCCACTGCAGCCATCCTGAATCAGAAATTTTAAAAAATTTAAAAGATATGGCTAAATGACAGGAAATTCTGAAAGGAGAACAGAGAGTTGTCAGAAAAGAATTTGGAAAAAATGAGTTTCTGAAATGGAGACTAAATTAGAATGGACACAAGAGCAAATAGATACCCTTAGGAAGCACAGAAATAAAAATAGAGGATTAAAAGGAGAAAAATTTTAAAAAGGGGGATAGAGGGAATTAAAGGAATGTAGGAGACAGGCAAAGGAGGTCCAATATATGTATAATTAGTGTCTAGGGACAGAAAAAGCAATATAATAGCATAAATATTTAGAACTACAATGCAGGAAAACTTTCCTAAAATAAATGAAGATTTGAAAAGTTATATTGTGTAACTGGGAAAAATCAATGGAGAGTAGTCAACATTGTTATGTTTCCCTGTAAAATAATGGATTTTAAAGATAAGGAAAAAAAACCTGACAGGGCGTGGTGGTACATACCTGTAATTCCCGAACTTTGGGAAGCTGATGCAGGTGGATCACATGAGGCAGGAGTTGAAGACCCACCTGGGCAACATGAAAAAACCCCATTTCTACCAAAAATACAAACAATTAGTTGGGCATGGTGGCACATGACTGTAGTTCCAAGCTACTCAAGAGGCTGAGGTGGGAGGATCCACCTGAGTCTGAGAGGTTGAAACTAGAGTGAGCTGAGACTGTGCCACTCCAGCCTACGCAACAGAGAAGACACCCTATCTGAAAAACAAAGATAACTAAACAACCAAAAACCCAGCAACAAAACACACACATGAAACCCCCCCTCGGGCACCAGGTAAAAAAAGTCCTAGTCATTTGAAGGTATGGTGCACTGGAATGCTCATAACCAAATTCTATGCTCAAAAACAATGAAACGCAACATATTTTTTCTGGAATTTGTTTTTTTGAAATAACTTCTAACTTATAGAAACGTTGCAGAGAAGAACTAAGAATTGTAAGTATTTTATTGCATTTGCCCCATGGCTTGTGTTTGTGCACATTATCTTTCTAGAGGTAAAAAAAATACCTCAATTATCATTAGATTTTTTTCTCAATGTTTTGGGCGAAAGCTGAAGACGTGATGTTGCATCACCCCTAAAAAACTCAGTGTATATTCTCGCCACTCATACTCATCATAAACCTCTCCAGATTAGGAAATCAGCCCTGGAAGAACACTGTCATCCAATCTGTAGACCCCATTCCAATTCATTGTCATCCAGTCTGTAGACCTCATTCTGATTTCATCAACTGCCCAAATAGTGATTCTTTTTCCTCTCTGGCTCAGAGTCCTATCCAGAAACATGGCGCATTTCTTGTGTCTCTTCGCTCTCCTCAGTCTTTCTCTCTGTCTCACGTTTTCCACAGTTTTGAAGAGCACAGGATGACCCTGAACCTGGATCCATCTGATTTATCCTCATGCCCAGACTTGGCTCATGTGTTCTTGGCAGGATGATCCCAAAGATGCCATGCTTTTCTCAGTGCATCCTATCAGGAGGCATTAATGTCAGCTCTTCCCACTACTGGTGCTATTCACCTTGATCACCTAATGTTATTGCTGTCTGCCAGGTGTCATCATTTTAAATTCACCATTTCCCCTTTGATTATAATTTGTATGGGGAAGTCTCAGATTCTGCCAGTATCCTGTTTTTGGTCAAACCTCTGTCTTTCAGTTTTTACTTCTGTTGATGATTGCCACCCAGATCAGCCTCATCTCCGACGGTTGCCAAGTCATAATTTTCTATTTCTGTCATTCCTTCTACATTTATTAATTGTTACTCCACTGTAGGAAGAGCTTTCCCATCCTCTCCTGTATATGTATGTATGTATTTACGAATTCATTTTAGAGCGTGGTCTTTGGATATATACCCAAAGGTGGAATTGCTGCATAGATAGGATAGTTCTATTTTTTACATTTTAACGAAGCTTCCGTACTGTTTTCCATCATGGGCATACTAACTTACCTTCTCACCAGCAATGAATTCGTTCCCCATTCTCCATATCTTGCCAACACTTGCTGTCTTTTGTCTTTTTGAAGAAAAAAAAAAAAACCATTCTAACAGGTGTGAGGTGACATGTCATTGTGGTTTGGATTTGTTTTTCCCTGATGATTAGTGATGTTGAGCACTTTTTCATATGCTTGTTGGCCATTTGTATGTCTTCTTTTAAGAAATGTGTATTCATGAACTCAAACCTCTCTCTCCTGTGCATCTCCATTCTTCTAGTGATGCCACTTTCCTGTTTAAAAATCTATCTAAATCTGCCTTTTCTATGAGCACACCAGACTACATGGCAGCTGTGATCAAGATCTCCCTCACGGAAGCCGAATGACTTCTTTGTACTTTCACCACTACTCTGTAGCCCCACGGGAAGAATCCCTGTCCCTGGTTCATTTTAAAATCTTCAAAAGAAAACAGACCTTGCAGAGTCTACATAATTTGAATATGTGAAAGAGTTTTGTTTTCTCTTGTATTTCACCTTTTTATTTGGGAGAATTTCGAACTGGAATTTTGAAAAGGTCAAAAGTACTATATCCAACAGTTTTATTGAAGAGTAATGAAATTCTAACAAAGCTGGGACGTTTTCTTCAGACTCTGTTGTTCCCTTGTTTGTTGGTGAGTTTAAAACCCACGTGGGGTTTTCTTGCCATCACAGAGCTCTTCTCAGGGTTACAGTCATGGAAGGAAATACGTTGACAGACACAGAAATGGCTAGAACACGGCTTTCTCACCGTCCCCAGGACCTCGCCCTCCTTGGCTCCCTGTAGGCACCTGCTGCTGGGAGCATCGCCTGATGGGTGGGAAGGGGGGTTTTCTCAGGGCCTTTGAGAAGCCTCCCCTGCCTTCGTGGCAGAGGTGGGGTACACAGTGGCTTCTCTGAGCTTTTCTGGAGCTCTGGCTACATGTCTGCCTGTGCGTTGGCCAGGTGCAGCCCAGCCTTTCTCTCTGCGGTTCCCAGGCCCACCGTCCCCTGGCGTGCCCGGGCTTCAGGCCTACCTGAATTACATTCCTGCATTTAAGCATTTTAAAATTTTTTCCCAGCTTTACTGAGGTATGATGATTGACAAATAAAAAGTTTGTCATACTCAAGGTATATGTTTAAGGTATACAGTATGGTGTTTTGATATGAGTATACCTGTGAAATGAGTCCCACAATCAAGCTAATTGACATATCCGTCATCTGACATGGTTACGTGTGTGTGTTTGTGTGTGTGTCTGTATGAATATTTATGATCTACTCCCTTAACAGACTTCAAGTTTACAAGGCAGTGTTATGAACTGTACTTGCCAGGCTGTATGTTAGAACCCCAGTACAGACTCATCTTATAACTGAAAATGTGCCCAATTTGGCCAACGTCTCCCCACTGTTGAAATCATATTTTGGAGTTGTAGTTTCAATTTATAAGCCTGGACTGCTCTTATCTGTACTTCCAACTGCTGATGAAAGTGCCACAATTTACCTGAAGGACACGGTACAGTGAGATGCGGGGTGACATATGCAGCCTGCGGGAATGGAGGCTGTTAAAACACTGGCATTTGTAGCGGAGGGGAGGAAGGGGTGTTGGTGAGTCAAGTATTTAGGGTGGAATAAATATAAACAAACGACTTCCTTCGCCTCCCAGCTACTAGAGCCTGTGACATAATTATCACATCAACATTCAAGTTCTTTGTTCTAAAATAAATCCTTAAAGTTTAAGCTCATTCTGTGGCGGAGAAAACAGAGAACATGTGGAACTTCATGAAAAACCACATTTTTATTTCAAAAGTAAACCTCAAAGTTAACTAATTATAAGAGATGTGCTGGCTTCTTATCTGTAATGAGAAATTATAGATAATGGCTTTGATAGTGAATAGGGATAGTGATTTTGAAAGACATTTTTTGAACCCTCAGAAGAATTTGAAAGGATTATGATAATGATACCTACTTAACATGTTAATAAGCAACTTAGCCACAGTGAGCAGGTACTCATCAGTCTCCTGATTTAAAAAAAAAAAAAAAAAAAAAAAACGCATCTTTTTTCAATTATACCCGAGTTCTTTTCTGCCATTTGCAAAGGGATACTACTTTTTTAGAACCTGATTTCTGACCCAGTATCAGAAAAAAGCAGAGGAACATAGCATCTGCTTTGCACTTGCCAATTCATTGAATCCAGCATTGGAGACACCCAGGTCCTCTCTCTAGGCCTGTGCCTGTCTTTGGTGCCTTGAGAGGGTACGAGCCTCCCCGAGCAGACTCCTCAGGAAGCGGAAGTAACACCTAAGGAATGCGAGCAGGTTAACAGGCTGTGAGTCTGTTACGGCCTCGTCAGCAGCTGCTCCTCAAGGTTGGCTTTTTCTTTGGAAAAAAGAGAATGTGTTTAAAAAGCGCGCGCACACACACACACACACACACACACCCACCCACCATGAAACTTTATTATTTTATTGCCATATCATCAACAACAAAACAAAGAAGAAAACAAAAACCTTTGAAACTCCCTGAGCAAGGCACCTGCCCAGTGACTTCAGAAGTTCTACTTCAAAAGTTCTGCCTATGGATGCTCCCACTGGCCCAGATGCATGCCTCTCGGTGCATGGGGTGACATTGGAGAGTTTGAGGAAGTAGAGAAGCACTGTCTCTGTGTGGAGGAAGAGCCGTGGTGTGACACATTCCCCTGGTACTGAAAGCACTTTTCATATATATGTATGTATATATACACACACACACACACACACACACACGTATAAATATATACACACATACGTATAAATATATATGTATAAATATATACACACATGGGTATAAATATGTATGTACAAATATATAAACATACACATATACACAAACATATAAATTTATAAATATATACACACACAGTAATGTGTTATATATAATGTATGTGTATTATATATAATGTATATTATATGTAACGTGCTGTTCTGTTATCTTTTTCATATATTACTAATCGTTTCATATATTACCAGTTCTTTTCATGTATTGCTGTTAGCATCATCATCACCACATGGTTTTGTAAAACCACATATATATGGTTTTATGCACAGATACGTACATACATATATGAAAACATATTTTATGATGGTGATAATCATGGTGATAATGGTTATAACAGCAATATATGTTCATGGAAATAAACAGTATGGAAAGGTAAGAATGAAGGCAGAAACTACTCCTCAGCCCCTGCCCTCCCTTTCCTTAGAGTTCAGTATTTCAACCCTCCGTTGTTACTCCTTCGGTGGCAAGCACACCGTTGTCTTCATAACCCACATCACTGAAGAAGCGTCTGATGCAAGTCTGGTTCATCTCTTGTCGGTAACCTAACCTGTTTTTTGGAAGCTGCTAGGGTCTACTGTTTGTTCTTGGTGTTCTGATATTTTGCAGAACTTAGTGATGGCTCTTAGCTACTCAATGTGTCCTTCCTTTAATGCTAAAAAAATTGTTCCTGGAGAATTTCCTCACATCTTATTTCTCTTTTATGGACTTCCTGTTACTTAGGTGTCTGATTTTCTGTTTTGATTTTCCAGGTCTCTTAACTTCTCTCTCCTAGTTTCCACTTACATGCTTCTGTGCTTTTTGCTTTATAATCCATGAGATTTCTTTAATTCCATCTTCTGGACCATCTGTTGAATTTTTTAAATTTTTATTTATTTCAGTTGTATAAATAGATGGGGTAGAAGTGTGATTATGTTACATGCACAGATCGTATAGGGTCAGCTCGGGGCTTGTAGGGTGTCCATAACTAAAATGCTGGACCTTGTACCCATTAAGTACATCTGTGACACAGGATTGGACAGTTGACTCTGAGACTCCTCAGGGTATACTTGCGTAAGGCTATCTTCTTTTTCTTATTTTTTGAGATGGAGTCTTCTCACTCTGTTGCCCAGGCTGGAGTGCAGTGACATGATCTTGGCTCACTGCAGCCTCCAACCCCCAGGTTCAAGCGATTCTCCTGCCTCAGCCTCCTGAGTGGCTGGGACTGCAGGTGTGAGCCACCACACCCAGCCTGGCTTTCTCTTTTTAAGAGTTGGGGTCTCGCTGTGTCACCCAGGCTGGAGTGCAGTGGTGTGATCATATTTCACTATAGCCTCAGACTCCTAGACTCAAGCAACCCTCCTGATTCAACCTCCCAAGTAGCCGGGACTGCAGGCATCAGGAGCATGCCCAGCTAAATTTTAAATTTTTTGTAGAGATGGGTTCTTGCTGTGTTGACCAGGCTGGTCTCAAATTCCTGGCCTCAAGCAATCCTCCCACTTCGGCCTCCCAAAGTGTTGGGATTACAGATGTGAGCCACTGTGCCGAAGGGAAGTGGTGCAGGACAGGAGGAGGAAGTTTGCACAGGCCAGTACTGGAGAGGTCCAGCCCACCCATGTGCTGCTCACCGGGGCTTTTCTCTGTCACATAGGATGTGCTTTGTCTTCAGATTGTGAATCATTAAGATATTGATGACTGAGTGCGTGGCTCGGGCCTGTAATCCCAGCACTTTAGGAGGCCGAGATGTGTGGATCACCTGAGATCGGGAGTTGGAGACCAGCCTGACCAACATGGGGAAACCCCGTCTGTACTAAAAATACAAAATTAGCCAGGTGTGGTGGCGCATTCCTGTAATCCCAGCTACTCGGGAGGCTGAGGCAGGAGCATTACTTGAACCTGAGAGGTGGAGGTTGTGGTGAGCTGAGATTGCACCATGGCACTCCAGCCTGGGCAACAAGAGTGAAACTCCGTCTAGAGGAAAAAAAAAAGATATTGGAAGACTCTTGGCCTTGGGAGCAGCAGGCTCGTTGGAGGAGTCTTTCCTATCCCTTTGGTCAGGTGTCTAGACCCAGGATGTGTGACGAGTTCAGTGACAGAAACTCGGAGAACCAGGTGCAGACTGCTGAATGTTTTCTGTAAACCGTCTGACGGTGCAGCCCCGGGTCGGTCTTGGACCCGCGTGGGTCGACATTAGTTGCTAGTTGTTACAGTTCATCCCTAAGTGGCTGAAGATCTGAGTGGTGGTTTTGAGCCTCTCTGGAGACTTAGGACAGGGCTGTCACAGAACAGGTGACATTAACTTATTACTTTATACAGTACTTTTTATTATTTATATTTTCTGCTACATTTTCTTAGTATTTGTCTTATCTTTTGGTTGCATATTCTTTTTTATTTCTACCTGAGGGTACTCATTAGAATTAGGTGAGATAAGTTTTCTAGTTTCCTCCGGGGTCCCTTTTTCTGTGTGTTGCTCTAAATCTTTATATTTGATGGTTTTGGTTTTCCTTAACAGTCTGGTGGCCCTTGGCTGTCCTTTGATGTTTATAGGATTGATTAAAAGGTGTTTGGCTTGTTTCCTTCTATGTCCCTGACCTCCCCATCAAATGGGGGCATGGCCTGGCTCTCTCTGGGTGTGGGATAGCATGTCAGCTGGAGGCCTTATCTTTGGGTGCTTGGGCTGGGCATAGGTGAGCTGCCTCTTCTGCACTATCTTAGGCTAATATGAAGATGTCTGCTCTGGGGCATGACTTCTCAGTTTGAAAGTGGAGGAGGCTGATGGCTCATTTCTTTGGGGAGTACAGCATTCTTTTTTCCTCTGCCTGAGAACACATCCTAGGGCTGTAAGTGCTGGCATGAGGCATGGTGGTCTGGACACCTGGATCCATCTGTATGCTGCAGGGAACCTTTAGTCCCCTGGTTTTCCATCCTGCTTATTGCTTTTGCCGTTGGAACTTGTGGACTCTGGGGGTTTCTGGGTGCAGCGCATCTTATCCCTCTAAAGCCTTTCTCCTTCATGTGCTGAGTTGAGGCTCTTCTCTCTGCTCCTCTGGCAGTAATTGATCTTAACTTTTATTCACAACTTCCAGTGGCCGTCTTTCTCTCCTCTTCCACCCAGATGAACTCCATCAGCAGGAGAACTCCAGGGGAGCAGCTCACAGTCTCAGAGACTGATTAGCAGGGCCCATCTCCAGCTGGCGCTCTCTTGAGTCCAGTTTTCCAAGTTCCATTCTATATCTCTCCTTCCATAGCCGGGTGGAAACTTTTTGGACCTCACTCTGGTTATTGCAAGAATAATAGTTTTGAAAATTTAAATTGACCCATTTTTTTTCCTTTTTGTAAATCAGATTGGCCTGCAGCTCTTCCACCCATTTAAATCAAGGGTGTTCATTGTTTGCGGGAAGATCAGGTACTATCTAGAAGAAAAAGCTCATTACTCAGCTTTGAGTCCAGGCACTGACTTTCTGGAGTCTCCAGAGAGACCACAGTCATGAAAACCAGGCTTTGTGGCAAGAGAGAAAGAATCGTATTCCAGAAGCTTTCTTTTATGTACTGAGAGCAAAGCTAGTAGGCATGAAAGTGATTTTATTCTTAAGTCCCATGGTGGTAGGTTGGAGGAGATGATGGGAGAGAAGTTCCCCTCCAGCAGGGAGTGGGAAGGAAGGGGAAAGAGAAAGCTGTCTACGTCTGGGAGGAAGGACTTGGAGCAGGTGGGGAGATTTGGAAGTGAAGAAGCTTCTTGGGTCCCCACGAAGGACATAGCACAGTAGCGCCCTGTATCGCTCCACATGGTTGAATGTGGCATTCGCCAGCTGTCCCTCCATGTCTTCCACCATGATGGAGGAGCCATAAGCTAGCACTGGGGGAGGAAAATGTGTAGACCAGAGGTGGACAAACTTTTTCTGTACAGAGGGGTGAGTGTTTTGGCTTTGTGGCCATATGGTCTTTTGTGCCAGCTACTCAACTCTGCCATCGTAGTGTGGAGGCAGCCATAGACCATTCATCAGTGAATGGGGATAGCTGTGTTCTAGTCTGACTTTGTTTATAAAAGCAGCAGGCAGACTTGGCCCAGGGGTCATAGAAGATTAGGTCTGAAACTTCCCATGGACAGTGTGTGGAATAAACACTTCTGCAGGTTACCCTGTTGCTGTGGGAGATGTTAAACACAGCAGACGGGGAAGAGTCAGGCGCTGCCACAGGGCCCCTCATGCTGGGCAGAGAGACCTCCCTAGATGAGGCTGTGGGACAGATGTCCATAGCTGGACCCTGTGGAGACTGTAGCCCAGTCTCAGAGGACCCTCAGGGCCACCCAAAGCAGAGGTGTGGCAGAGCAGCAAGGGGAAACGGCCGTGCTCCTTGGGAATGATGACTGTGGTGCCCCTGCAAGGAACACTCTGGCAGTGCACACAGCAAGGGCAGGGCTGACACCGAGAGATAGGGCCAGCGCATCAGCAGGAGGACGTTCCTAGGCCCAGACTCCTCTCTCCCTGCACCACTGGGCACTTCTGTCACTCACACAGGTGTCTGCATTTGAAGCCATTACCTCCCTCCTCCTGACATACCCCACTGCTGACTTCACATCTGCACTTGGACAAGTCATAGACAATTAAAATTCAGGATGTCTGACCGGACACAGTGGCTCTGCCTGTAATCCTAGCACTTTGGGCCGAGGCAGGTGGATTACAAGGTCAGGGGATTGCGACCACCCTGGCAAACATGGTGAAACCCCGTCTCTACTCAAAATACAAAAAAATTAGCCAGGCACGGTGGCACGTAGTCCCAGCTACTCAGGAGGCTGAGGCAGGAGAGTCACATGAATCTGGGAGGTGGAGGTTGCAGTGAGCTGGGGCTGCGCCGCTGCACTCTAGCCTGGGTGACAGAGCGAGACTCTTAAAAAAAAAAAAAAAATCAGCATGTCCCCAACCAAGATGCTCATTTCCCCTCCAAATAAGCGTCGTCTCTGTTTTCAAGGAGTGGAATCACCAGTCACCCACTTTCTCCAGTGAGACACCTGTGGTTCTTCCTAACCTAGCCACTTGTCATCCTAGTGATTCTTCTTCAAAAGCACCAACTTCTGCCCGCTCTGTCTGTCTTACCCAGGTTGTTCTGAGAGCCTCGTAACTGGCTTCTCCACTTCTGCTCTTGTCCTTTCAGTCGGCCCTTCACACGGCATCCGGAGAATCTTTATGACCTCTTTCTGAGATGTCATATTCAGTTCCAGTTTTGATAACTGTGGACCAGGTTTTGGGGCTAACCCGTTATCTCGGAGCTAGCAAAGCTGGACAGGTTGAATATGGGTTGGGTCAGTGAGGTGGGCGGAATTGTGGTCCCCCAGAGAAGCCCACATCTCAATCCCTAGAAGCCGTGAATACGTGTCTCGTGGCAAAAAGGAACTTTGGATGTGATTTGGTATCTCCTTGAGGTAGGAGACCATCCTGGATGATTTAGGCAGAACTTGTATAATCACAAGGGCCCTCCTAAGAGGGAGGCAGAAGATCTGAGTCAGTAATAGGAGGTAGGTGAGGAACGCAGTGACTGGGATGATGGCAGGAAGAGAGCCGTGAGCCAAGGAAGGCAGGTGGCTTCTGGAAGCCAGGAATGGCAGGGGAGTGGATTCACCCCTGGGACCCCAGAGGAGCCAGGCCTGCGACCCCTTGAAGTTAGCCCAGTGAGACTTACTTGCACCTCTGACCTTCAGAATGTAGGATGATAGCTGCTATAAGTCAGCAGGTTTGTGGAATTCGTTACAACTGCAACAGAAAACTAATGCCACAGAGACATTTGGGGGCACAGGAGGAGCGGGTGGTTTACCTGCTGGTGGTTCAAGAATGATTAGTCAGAAGTCCAGGGGGCTCAGCCACCTGGCAGGCAGGGCTGTGTGGGGTGAGGGTAGCAGGCGTGGCTTCCACACCATCCAGATCCAAGGCCTGCCTCTGGTGAGTGCTGGTGGGGTGGGTACAGCCACCTGCATGTGAAGCTGTAACCAGAGCGATCACAAGAGCTAACGAGTGCTGACTTTTGCCAGACACGATTCTAACGGTGTTTCACATTAGCTCATTTAAACCCAGCAGTAATCCCTGAGGAATGGGTACTGTGTCTTGTCCTCATTTTGTACAGCTGACCCTTGAACAGTGCAGGGTTAGGGGCACCGATTACCTCTGCTGCTGAAAATCTACCTATACCTAACTACTAATGGCCTCCTATTGACTGGGAACCGTACTGATCATGTAAATAGATGATTAATACATCTTTTGTGTATGTGTTATATGCTGTATTCTTAGAATAAAGTAAGCGAGAGGAAAGAAAATATCATTAAGAAAATCATAAGGAAGAGAAAATGTATTCACTATTCACTAAGTGGAGATGGATCATCATAAAGATCTTCATCCTTGTCATCTTCCCATTGAGTGGGCTGAGGAGGAGGAAGAGGAGAACTTAGTTTTGCTGTGTCCAGGTGGCAGAGAAGGAAGAGGTGGAGGAGGTGAAGCAGGTAGAAGAGGAGGTGTAGGAGGACATGGAGGCAGTGAAGGAGGTGGAGGAGGTAGGGGAGGAGGTGGAGGTGGAGGAGGATGTGGAGGAGGTGGAGGAGGAGGTTGTTGAAGAGATGGAGGAGGTGATTGAAGAGATGGAGGAGGTGAGGGAGGTGGAGGCGGAGGCGGAGGAGGTGGAGATGGAGATGGAGGAGGTGGGGGAGGAGGAGGTGGAGGAGGTGGAGATGGAGATGGAGGAGGTGGGGGAGGAGGTGGAGGAGGAGGTGATTGAAGAGATGGAGGAGGAGGAGGTGGAGGAGGAGGTGATTGAAGAGATGGAGGAGGTGGAGGAGGAGGAGGAGGCGGAGGAGGTGGAGATGGAGATGGAGGAGGTGGGGGAGGAGGTGGAGGAGGAGGTGATTGAAGAGATGGAGGAGGAGGAGGTGGAGGAGGAGGTGATTGAAGAGATGGAGGAGGTGGAGGATGTGGAGGAGGAGGATGTGGAGGAGGTGGTTGAAGAGGTGGAGGTAGAGGAGGAGGAAGAGGTGGCAGAGGAGGAGGAGGATGTGTAGGAGGAGGAGCTGGAGGAGGTGGAGGAGGATAAGGTGGAGGAGGATAAGGTGGAGGAGGATAAGGTGGAGGAGGAGGTGATTGAAGAGATGGAGGAGGTGACTGAAGAGATGGAGGAGGTGGGGGGAGGAGGTGGAGGAAATCCATGTGTCATTACTCATCCTACCTGGCTGGCTGGGATGTGGGAGTGGGAGAGGGAGACCCCAGGCACGGGAAACAGCAGAGCCTTTCTCCCGTGGGGTGGCTTCGGGGCCTGCTCGGCAGTGCAGGCAGTGATCACGTGATGACAGGCTGCTCCTCTCTGAGCCCCTGTGCTTCTTTCTCTCCCCTCTTGTTTTCAGGAGCAAGAAGCTCCACTCCCAGATCTTTGGGGAGAGGGTATTTTATGAGGAGCTGGCATCCCCTGACACAGGTGGCTGTTAAAGAAAAGTCTGAAAAATGACTGCCTGGTTCTTCAACTTATCTGAGCCTCATTTGATTATTTGATTATTTGAAAACAGAGATTAACTCTAATGGCTGTTTCCAAACCATACTGCACTGTGGCTTAGGAGAGCTGGAGAAAGTTATCACTTTCCCCATTGCAGTTATCCAGGTATCTGACAGTATAATGCTCCAAGGCAGGTTTGAGTGATTGGCACAGGATTTTGGGAATAATGGCTGAGCATGCCCGGTGAGGGGAAACAGAGGAATTTGGTAAGGGCAGGCTGAGCTCGCAGGGGAGAATGGGCACCTTCTTAAAAACCCAGGTGGTGAAACAAGGTCCCACTAGGTTTTTTCTTTTTCTTTTTGAGATGGAGTCTCAAAAAAGCAGTATGATGCACTCCCAGGTGTCTCAGGGTGGAGTGTCAACCTCTTTGGCCATGGGGTGGAGTGCTCTGGAGCCTGCGGTGGCTGCCCCATCCTGCGTCCATTTGTGCCTGAATCTCACTGGTGGTGGGCGATGGGAGTCTGAGATTGAGTAGAACTATCATGGGGACCACGGGTGGGGAGCGGAATCCACATGTGGGGTGAAGGAGCCACCTGCATGGGGCTGAAGCCAGCAGAGGAACTTGAGAGGACAGAGCCTTGAATGGAAAAAGAGACAGTGATGGAGATGGGGAGATTTGAGAAGGCGGTGGAGGGGCAGAAATGTGCAAAAGTCAGCTGGGTGTGTGCCCTGAGAGATCTTGCAAGAAAGGCTCAGAGTCACTATCTGTTTCTATCATTCTTGGCAAAACTGGTTGTTGACATTTTTGGGGCGTGAAAATACTGAGTAAACGAACGAGTAAGGAAACATTTCAAAATGTTCTTTGGGAATTTCACTAGAAATTTTCCTCCCTCCCTTTCTTCCTTCCACCAGGGTCTCTCTGTAGCCCAGGCTGGGTGCAGTGGCAGGATCATGGCTCAGGTGCAGCCTCAACCTCATGGGCTCAAACGATCCTCCCACCTCTGCCTCCCGAGTAGCTGAGGCTACTGGCATGCCACCACTCCTGGCTCATTTTTTTCATTTTAATTTTTGTAGAGAAGAGGTCTCGCTATGTTGCCCAGACTGGCCTCAAACTCCTGGGTTCAAGCGATCCACCAGCCTTGGCCTTTCAAAGTGTTGGGATTACAGGTGTGAGCGCTGTGCCTGGCCAGGAATTTCCCTTCTTTGGGGAGAAGCTGTCACACCCAAGCAGGGGATTCAGAGGTGGGTGCTGGGGAGCTTTGACAGGGAGTGTGGGCACAGGTGGTGGTGAAGAGTGAATGGTTCCAATCGTGCCCAGGAGTATGTCTGACTCTGACCCCCTGGTCGTGGGGGTCCCTGGGCATAGTGGGCTCTGTAAAGAGGAAGGAGGTGGGAAAGAAGGATGCATCCCTTGGGAGGGGAGTTAGGGAGGGCCTGGTGCCTCTCTTCCTGGTGCCCATCTTTTCTTTTCCAGTTCTGAGCTGATCTGGCATGTTCCTGCCCGGCTTAGGTGGGAGATCTGGGAATATGCGAGTAACCAGCTCACCGGGGTAGGTCACCTGAGCAGCGTGGAAGTGCTGCGTTTACAGAGTGCTGCTTGTACAGTGGCTACTGCCGTGGGACCATGCAGGCTTTCATGTGATCATAATAGAATGAAAATATTTTAACACAATGTCATACTTTGTTGTTAGAGGGCTTTTCTCTTTAAATTATTAAAAAACTACCTTTCAGTTATTTCTGGAAGTACAGAGTACCAGAAGGGACAACCAACCTCGTCTGGTCCAGTAGCCCCAATTCTTTGAGGAGAGGCTGTCAGGCATGATTCACGGTCCAGATAACCCCAGTGGGCATTTCAAGGGCAGAAGTAAAACTTGTACGGTATCTTGTTAGAAAATTCAGGTGCTACGGAGAGGTGCCAAGTGAAAAACCCAAGTCTCTCTCCCCAGAGATGTGCCCTGAAGGAAAGGAGGATTTCTTTCAGGTCTCAGATGAGTGTCCTCCCCTGGTACTTTCTCTCTCTGGGAATCAGAAGAGGAGAGAGATGCTGTGCACCCAGTTCCAGCCTTTCTTATTGACACATAACAGTGCCTCGTGTAGCTCGCTGTTTGTCAGTGGATGTAGCTCGTCTAATTTTTAAAAAGTCTTACAGTGCTCTATTGAATGACTATAATGGAATTTGTTTAGTAAGCTTCCATTGAGCTGACATTTTTGTGTATCTCGTTTTTGTTATACTTGGAAGTATTGCTAACGTTTGTAAGAATGTTCATGGGGTAATCTCTAGCCAAGAGATTTCTAGGTCAAGAGGTGCATGGTCAAGAGGTGCATGGAAACAGGTCTTTCAAATTGCCCCCAGACAGGCTGTACGGTTTACAAACCACACAGCAGTGAGTGAGAGTGCATGAGCCCTCCCCTGGCTCAGCACCACAGCCACCTCCTCCAAGAGGCCTCTCTGACCACTCTTTTTTTTTTTTTCTTTTTTGAGACGGGGTCTTGCTCTGTTGCCTGGGCTGGAACGCAGTGGCGTGATCTCGGCTCACTGCAATCTCTGCCTCCCAGGTTCAAGTGGTTCCCCTGCCGTGTAGCTGGGATTACAGGCACGCAGCACCACGCCCAGCTATTTTGTTGTATTTACTAGAGATGGGGTTTCAGCATGTTGGCCAGGGCAGTCTTGATCTCCTGACCTCGTGATCCACCTGCCTCAGCCTCCCAAAGTGCTAGGATTACAGGCGTGAGCCACCGCACCTGGCCTGACCACTCTATTTTAAGGAGCAATTTCTCTTCGATTATCCTGATTTTTATTTTCCTTCAGCGAACTTATGACTATCTGAAATTTGTTTTTTTTTTTTTTTCACTAAAATCTAAACTCCATAAAGATAAAGATTTTGCACACCACAGTGTCTCTCTAATGCCCAGCCTGTGGTGGACCTCTAGACCCTCAATATTTGTTGAATGAATTTATGAATTGATTTTGATTCGTTATATTGTAAAATGTGATAGGGCCAATTACCCTTGGCTCTCCTTCCCCCTTCCCTCCCCTTCCTTTCCTTCCTTCTCTCCTTCCTCCCTCCTCCCTTTCCTTCCTTCCTTACCTTCTTTGCTTCCTTCCTTCCTTTTAAATGGAATTACAGTTACTGTTGTGACATCACAAATTAGCCTCAAACTTAGCAGTTTAAAACAGGTGTTTTATTTGTTTATGATCTTGTTGGTGAGGAATTTGGAAGGGTTCTGCTGGGTGATTCTTGCTTGATGTCTCATTGTGCTGGGTATCAGCTGGGGTTGTAACTCATCTGAGGACTCAACGGGGTGGGATATCCCAGACACCCCATTCGTGTGGCTGGCAGTTGTGGCCAGCTGGCAGCTGGGGCCTCAGCCACATGCATACTTGTAGCTCCTCTAGCTGCTTCCCCTAGAGCAAGTGTCCCAAAAGCACCAGGTAGAAACTGCTGGCTTTTTCCATCCTAGGCTCACAAGTCTCATGAGGTCATTTCCTCTGTACTCAGTTGGCTGAAGCAGTCACAGACCTGCCAGCATTTGAGGCGGGGGGACATAGGCCCTACCTCTTGATGGGAGGAAGGCAAGGGTCACACTGCAGAAAAGCATGTGGGCATACCTGGAAATTCTCATGTATTTTTTCAGATTACTATCATTTTGCTGAGTTCTGAAGTGAGTTCCCAAATCCTTCTTAAAAGAAGACAGACAAATGGCCAAATCCTCTTGGTATTTTAATTGGTTTGCAGTGAATTTATGAATTGATTTAGAGAGAATTAACAACTTTACAATTGTGTGTGTGCATGTGTGTGTGAGAGAGAGAGAGAGAGAGAGAGACAGAGTCTTGCTCTGTCACCCAGGCTGGAGTCCAGTGGCACGATCTTGGCTCACTGCCACGTCTGCCTCCTGGGTTCAAGCAATTTTCATGCCTCAGCCTCCCAAGCAGCTCGGATTACAGGCATGTGCCACCGTGGCTGGCTAATTTTTGTATTTTTAGTAGAGATGGGGTTTCACCACGTTGGCCAGTCTGGTCTCGATCTCCTGGCCTCAAACTGTCTGCTCGCCTCAGCCTCCCAAAGTGCGAGGATTACAGGTGTGAGCCACTGCGCCCAGCCAGCTTTATACTATGAAACGTTCCAATCCAAGTGCCTGGCACTGCTTTTAATTTCTCCTTTTTGCCTCATTGGAGAACTTTCCAGTCTTCTTCATGTAGGTTCTGTGGTACAGATGTGCTGATCTTTTCAGGAGTTACTGTGAGCGTGGTCTTTGCAGCTGTTTTCTCAATGGTTTTGCTTGTATATAGGAAAAAAAAAATAGTTTAAAATTATGTAAGCAGTCAACTTACTAACTGCTCTAATTCTTTCTAAAAATTTAAAATTCAGGTTCTCTTGTTGTTTTCCAGGTGTATAACATATCATTTTCCAATAATAATTTTGTGTCATCTGCATCTATTGTTACTGCAGATAGTTTAAGTTCTAATTCTTTACCATCTAGTTTATGGTGTTTTTGTTCTTGTTGCCCATTTTTCTCTTCTTCTGTTGTTATTTTTAGATGTGGGGTCTTGCTATGTTGGCCAGGCTGGCCTTAATCTCCTGGGCTC
Organism: Saguinus oedipus; assembly: GCA_031835075.1. Taxonomy (NCBI): domain Eukaryota; kingdom Metazoa; phylum Chordata; class Mammalia; order Primates; family Cebidae; genus Saguinus; species Saguinus oedipus. Next base: position 15,717,424 of record CM063174.1, read on the forward strand.
AAGCGATCCTCCTACCTTGGCCTCCTGAGTAGCTGAGACTGCAGGTGTACTTCTGGTGCTCCGCTTCCCTTTCGTTACTGGAGTGTGTACGTGTACCGTTTCCCTTCTGGCGCTTTGGATGGTTTAGAGTCTACTTTTAGTTTTCCAGTGGTTACTCATATAACTCTGTATATTTGTTATGTATAACCTTCTATTTCTTGATTTAGCAACTCTCAAATTATATCTATTGTTCACTTGCTATGAAAAATGAAGAAATTACCACATTTTCCCTTCTGTCTCCTGAGTTTTTTGTTTTGTTGTTGGCCGCATTTTCGCTTTAAATCCCAAGCCTCCTCTTTCTAGGTTTATGCATTTTAGGCCATATCTTAAGGACGGCTCATCAAGACAGGGATAGGAAAGGAAGCCCCTTATGTGTCTTTTCATTTCCCATTCCATGCTGTCCAATTAAGGAGACTGTTCCTTTGACATTGTCACGTTTAAGCATTTACCATCTGTAACCACAGGGAAGCGTTTCTTGCTTTCCTTCCAGCAGGGAGTCACAGCATTTTTTGCATCTTTGGAAAAAAATGGATGACATGAAGGTGTTGGGGAAAATGCTGCTTATTCTCTGGAGGCTTCCTTCAGCAATTTCCCTTCTGTTTTCTCTAAGATGGGAGCTGTTAGGGAAATTGTTCAGGATTTTATTTGCTTGCTTCTCCTTTGCCTCTTGCTTCCAAAGAGCCACAAGGACCTGCTGTGTGCTGCAGAGGCTTGGAACCAGCTTTGCTTTGCTATTAGATTTTGGTGAAGGAGTATTTTGATATTGGGATTTGCTCTGCCATCTTCTTGATCTTTTTCTTTTAATACACATTTGATAATTCAGCATATACTGTTAAAAGTATAGTTTCATCGTTGTCTTCTTTTTAATAGAAAAGAACTGTTTATTTTTAGGCGGGTGGATCACGAGGTCAAAGATTGAGACCATTTGGTCAATGGGGTGAAACCCCGTCTCTACTAAAAATACAAAAAATTAGCTGAGCATGGTGGCACGTGCCTGTAATCCCAGCTGCTCAGGAGGCTGAGGCAGGAGAATTGCCTGAGCCCAGGAGGCGGAGGTTGCAGTGAGCCGAGATCGCGCCATTGCACTCCAGCCTGGGTAACAAGAGTGAAACTCCATCTCAAAAAAAAAAAAAAAGAAAAGAACTGTTTATTTTTTAAAAAGTCTTAAGACTTGGATAGATAAATGAGAACTGGTATCTTAAGATGCACAGCAAAGTCTTGAGCAGGGTTCTTTTTATTTTGTATATAGCTCCAGGCATATGTATTGAGCATGTCATAATTAAGCACAGAGGTCAGCGTTCTTAGATGCAACCCCTCACTCCAGGGTCCACTTGAGCTGGTTTCAAAGAATGCTGTGTAGCCAGGATCAGTGCCCAAACCTCACCGCTGGGCAATGACAAGTGAAGACAGCTCTGTGACCATCGCTCAGCACCTGCCAGCTCCCCACAGGTTCAACACTAGAAGCTTTGCCACTGCTACTTACCCTGCTTCTGCCCACTGCTTCACACTGCTCCCCTGGTTGGCAAAGCCAAGCCATGTGCCTGAGCTCTAGCTGCAAGGAGGGCTGGACGAGCTTTTGCTTTTACATTTCAGAGAAGAAACTCATATGGCAGATCTTCCAGTTGTCAGAAGGGGGTTCAAACCATGCTGATTGGGCAAAATTTGACAGCTATTGCTACTTACTACAGTAGTGTTCTCTGCTGGAGGCTGACTACATCGGAGACCCACTCTAGCCAAGAAAGTATGACAGGGTGGGGACTGGGTCAGGCCAGAGGTGAGGAAATCTGATCGCACCCATGGTGTCTCATATTTGCTGTGTGACTGTGGGTAGATCACTTGCTCTCTTTGATCTCAGTCTCCTCATCTGTAAAGGAAGAGTCAGGAAGGATGGTGTGCGAGGTCTCTTTAGACATATTTAGAGCACTTACTAAATGTCTGCTGCATGAATGAATGAATGGATCATTATTGATTAAGCTTCAGAGAAGATAAATGACACAGGAGATGTGTTTAGGTGGGTTAACTTTTGGCTATGAATTTTGTTTTAAATTAGAATGTCTTTATATTCCAGTGGTTTTAAGGTCCTGGACATTCTTTAGATTTTAGCTTTTTAAAAACAGTTAATTTGTGGCAAGAACAAGGAAGCAACAGTTGCCAAGAAAATTTCAATCTGGATAAATTATTAATGATTTTCCTAGCATTGAGAACATGAGGATTTTTACTCGCTTTGATAAATGTCAGACTTCTGAACATCAAGATCAGACGACATTCAGATAAAATAATGAAAAAGACACTTTCCTAAGTGAGTTACATTATTTCCAGTTCTTGGGTTTTGCACTAAATGGAATAAATGAGCATTTATTGAGTGAGTTCCTAGAGGACCTTTTCAGCCTCCTTGCCATTTTTGGTAGGATTTGCTCATTGGCTGTCAACTCTATTTTATTTTTATTTTTATTTTTTTTTGCCAATCAATGAGAGCTTGTGAGGTTGCTGAGGTTGGTTGGCCTTGAACTCTTGGCCTCGCCTTCGCAAGTGCCACGACATCCGGCCAGAGCCACTTTGGGCCCCCAACTCTATTTTAATATGCACTGGCTTTCCCTTAGGTTTGTTTTTTGGTGAATGTCAGGCTCTACATATCTGGCAGAAGTCAGGGACTAGATATGTCCCCACGGCAAGTCCAGATGAGCCTGATCGTGTTTGAAGGAGCCGAGCAGAGGGACAGTATTGGAGGGTGACAAACAGCCACCAGAACTATGGTCTCTGCTGTCCTTATTGTAGGTGCCTCACAATCCATTTCTTCTTCGTTCACCTCAGTTTCCCTTTTCCATTCTTACGGTTCGGTCCACGCCAGCTCCCTCTGACTCTGAATCATTGAATCTCACTGTCTTGACACAGTAATTGTTTCAGGACCCAGTTTTAGTCAGCCTGAGAGGGAGTTCCAGGAGGCTGAATGGGGTTTCTAGAAGCAATGCCTTTGCTTACCCTGGTATGAGGATTTAGGCTGGGACTGCTGGAGACATATAATCATGGTCATAGCAGAGGCTGAGGGGTTCTGTGTGGAGCCCAGGGATGAACATGGCAGAGCAGAAGGTGGAGAAAGTGATATTGAGCTCCTGGTTCAAGCTTGCCCTAACAGCAGCACCTGTCTTTGAACTCTTCAATTATGGAAACTGTTAAAAGGTGAATGTATAACAAATTAGTTTTGCAGATTTTAATCACCTTTTTTTTTTTGTTTCCGAGATGGAGTCTTATTCTGTCACCCAGGCTATAGTGCAGTGACACAATCTCGGCTCATGGCATCCTCCGCCACCCGGGTTCAAGCGATTCCCCTACTTCAGCCTCTTGAGTAGCTGGGACTACAGGTGCCCACCATCACACCCAGCTAATTGTTTTGTATTTTAGTAGAGATGGGGTTTCACCATTTTGGCCAGGATGGTCTCAGTCTCCTGACTTTGTGATCCGCCTGCCTTGGCCTCCCAAAGTGATGGGATTACAGGTGTGAGCCACCGCACTGGGCCTTAATCACCTTTTTATATGTGATTCTAGAATCAGGCAGCCCTCAGAACCAGGAACCGGTTCAGAGAACTCCAGAGCTGCAACATGGTCTAAAACCATTTGTGGACAGTGGGGAAGTGAGGTGGAGAGACAGAAGTGAGGTGGAGAGACAGAAGTGAGGTGGAGAGACAGAAGTGAGGTGGAGAGACAGAAGTGAGGTGGAGAGACAGCTGGTGGGTAACGGCTCAGTGTTCCTCTTATTTGAACAGTACCTGAATGGTTGTCCTGGCTGCCTGCAGTTGACTGGAGCTCAATGGCTGCGATTGCCTGAGACTCAGCAATTTGTTACAAAAGTATCCTCCTGAGATAGACTTTCCCTTAGTTTGCATACTAAGTTAAGTTGCAGTTCATTACACAAGTGCCTCCTCAGGCCAAATTTAGTTTAATCTAACAGAGCCAGTAGGTTCCCTGAATCGTTTGTGTGAACGTGTGATCAAATATTTCAAGTGTATAGACAAATATGGAGGATAATGTAACAAATCCTTATTTATGCACTTCTTAGGATGAAAAGTGTAACTCTTTTTCTTAAGTGCTTCAAGGCACAGTTGTTTCCGTCTCAAAGAACTAAAGCATGACCACTAGTGCTGGAAGTCCCTTCTTATGATTTTGTGGTCCCATTATTCTTTCTTCTTCTTCTTCCTTCTTCCTTCTTCCTTCTTCCTTCTTCCTTCTTTCTTCTTTCTTCTTTCTTCTTCTTCTTTCTTCTTTTTTTTGAGATGGAGTCTCGCTTTGTCACCCAGGGTGGAGTGCAGTGGCATGATTTTGGCTCACTGCAACCTCCGCCTCCCAGGTTCAAGCAATTCTCCTGCCTCAGCATCCTGAGTAGCTGGGATTATAGGCATACCCCACCACGCCTGGCTGATTTTTGTGTTTTTAATAGAGATAGGGTTTCACCAGGCTGGTCTCAATCTCCTGACCTTGTGATCCACCCTCCTTAGCCTCCCAGAGTGCTGGGATTCCAGGTCTGAGCCATTGCGCCTGGCCTAATTTTTTGTATTATTAGTAGAGGCAGGATTTCACTGTGTTAGCCAGGATAGTCTCCATCTAATGACCTCGTGATCTACCTGCCTTCACTTCCCAAAGTGCTAGGATTATAGGTGTGAGCCACCATGCCCATCTTCTTTCTTCTTTAATAATTTTGCTAGAGTATGTCTTGTTATGGCTTCACTGGATTATTTTTCTTAGGTATGTGACATACCTTTTTAATATACAGCTTAATTCAATTTTTAAAAATTGTGATAAAACACATGTAACAAAGTTTACCATCTTCACCTTTTTTTTTTTTTTTTTTTTTGAGACAGAATCCTGCTCTGTCATCCAGTGGTGCAATCTTGGCTCACTGCACTCTGCCTACCAAGTTGAAGCAATTCTTGTGCCTCAACCGCTGAGTAGCTGGGATTATAGCATATACCACGGTATCTGGCTAATTTTTGGTATTCTTTTAGTAGAGGTGGGGTTTTGCCACCTTGACCAGGCTGGTCTTGAATCCTGGGCCCAATAGATCTGCCTGCCTTGGCCTCCCAAAATGCTGGGACTACAGGTGTGAGCCACTGTGCCCGACTCCATCTTAACCATTTTAAGTGTACAGTTCAATATTGTTAAGTATATTCACGTTGTTGTGTACCCCATCCCCAGAACTTTTTCATCTTGAAAAACTGAAACTCTGTACCCAGTAAATGACTTCCCATTCATTCCCACCCCAGCCCCTGATAACTCCCCTTCTACTTCCTGTTTCTTTCAGTTGGTTATTTCAGATACCTCATGGAAGTGGAATCATACACTGTCCTTTTGTGACAGGCTTATTTCACTTAGCCTCTTCAAGATTCATCCATGCTTAGCAAGTTTCAGAATCTCCTTCCTTTTAAAGGCTGAATTCCATTGCGTGTCTATGCCCCATTGTATTCATTCATCTAACAGTGGATACTTGGGTTGCTTCCGCCTCTTGGCTATCGTGAATAGTGATGCCGTTAAGGGATTCAAGCCACCGAAGAGACGGCTGAGGTTGCAGGAGGATTTGTTTTAGGTGCTCACTGGCTCAGCTTGAATTGAGATCCAAAATGACCGAGCACAGGACAAAGAGACCAAGTGCCTTTTATGGGTCTTAGGGCGTGAAAAGAAGCCAGTTTACAAAAGCAAGAACAAAAGCAGTTAATCAGTACACATGACTCTTGGTATGCAGACCAAGTGGCCCTGTCTTGAGCCCAGGCCAGTCCAGACTGGTCCTGCAGGGCTCTGCACTGACCTTGTATTTGATATCTGTAGATATAAGAGAAAAACAGACATTTATAAATTCTATAAATTCTTAGGCTTACTTGTACCGTGAGGATAGGAATCAGGGAGAAATTTTATGTTTTCCTGCAGATGGTGAGGGAATATTAGGAACGTCTTCAGAGCACATTCCCTTGAGCTCTGGCTTCTGAAATAAGGTTATTAAGGTTTCTCCTAGAGCCTGAGCTGGTTGACTGCCTCCAGTCTAACACAGAGAGCCTGATTCTCTTCTTTGTATGGTTTTATCCTTTTCTTTAATTTTTGCCTCACTGCTCTGAACATGGGTGTACCAATATCTCTCTCAGACCCTGCTTTCCATGTTTTGGATGTATACCTAGAGGTAGAATTGCTGGATCTCATGGCAATCCTATTTTTAATTTTTTGAGGAACAAACACGTTGTTTTCCACAGTGGCTACACCATGTTACGTTCCTACCAGGAGTGTAAGGGTTTGAATTTCTCCACGTCCTCTCCAACACTTGTGACTGTGTTTTGTTACTGTTGTTGCTGATGATGGCCATCCTGAAGAGGGGGAGGTGATACTTCGCTGTGGTTTTGATTTGCATTTCCCTGAAGATTAATGATGATGAGCATCTTTTCATATGCTTGTTGACCATTTGTATATCTTCTTTTGAGAAATGTCCATTCAGGTCCTTTATACTCATTAAAAAAAATTAATACATAGTTTTCAGTGCTTGCTTGTTCTGTTTCTTTCTTTGCGAAATTCCTGTTACACGTATGTTGAGCTCTCTTTACCTGTCTTCTTTATCCCTTTCTCTTGAATGCTCCGTATCTCTTTCTTTATTATTTTTATTATTAAAATTTTCTATCTTTTCATCTTCTGACTTTGCCTGTTTATATATAGGGCAGATTTCTAATTTCATAGCTCTAGCACACATTCTCGTTATTTCACCAAGTGGTGATTGCTTCGGCCATGTAGTTTCTGACATCTGGCTCCTCTTTAGCCTGCCACTTGTATCATCCTTTTGCTTTTATTATTATTATTATTATTATTATTATTATTATTATTTTGCCCCTATAATCTCTGTTCTTCCTAAGTTGGTTTCTTCTCCCAGTTAGTTTTGTTTTGTAAACTGGACTCTGCAGAGCTGCAGTCAGTGCCATTCTTATACTGGCTCTAGCACTTTGAAGTGATTGTCTGTTGGTGCTTTTGCAGTTCTCTTGTTCTCAGGGTCTGCAGATATTTTATTGTTCTCAGGGTCTGCAGATATTTTATTGCTTTCCTTCTATTGCCTTCCACTGTGTAGTACTTTTCTCTTAAAGAAGATGCTTGCTTGGCCGGGTGTGGCGGCTCACGCCTGTCATCCCAGCACTTTGGGAGGCCAAGGCGGGCGGATCACAAGGTCAGGAGATCAAGACCATCCTGGCCAACAGGGTGAAACCCCGTCTCTACTAAAAATACAAAAAAAATTTGCTGGGCATGATGGCATATGCCTGTAGTCCCAGCTACTCTGGAGGCTGAGACAGGAGAATTGCTTGAACCCAGGAGGCAGAGGTTACAGTGAGCTGAGATTGCACCACTGCACTCTAGCCTGCTGACAGAGCAAGACTCTATCTCAATAAATAAATAAATAAAAGACACTTGCTTTAATATTACAATGTCACAGGGTAGGGCTTTTTCTTGTGTATTAGAGCTGTCAATTTTGGTACCATTTCAGGCTTTCTATTTTGTGTTTCCCACATAAGGTAATCTCCCAGTGTGTCCTATCAGAAGTCTCGTAAGTTTCATTGTTGAGATAGAGGGCATCATTCTGTGGCAAAGGCAGCAGTAGCTTCCTCAAGTTGCTGAATCTCTGTGAAATGTAATGTCTAGTAGTGATACAGAATTATTACATATCCTTTGAGTCTTTCCCTTGGTTGATCACATGTGTTCTTAGCCAAGCATAGTCAGGGACACCAATCTTAAACATTAAACATTGCTTAGCGCTTATTTAGGATTAACATTACAAGATGTTTTTCACTGCTTATTCATAGTACTGGAGGTTAGATTTATAGTGCCCACATTTGACTAACTTAAAAAAACATGTATTCTAATTTCATCAGAAGAGTTTTCATTGGTTTAATAATGAAAAGTGAGAGACAAGGTGGCATTCATTTAGCAGGTGTCCTACACTGTGGCAAAACTGATGTGGCTCATCACAAACTAAATCACTGCTTCAAAACACTGGTCATGTACCTTCTCTTATAAAGCCCACCCTTCACTAAGCAGCATTGTTTTAGCAAAAGGAAATACTGGCCAGGTATGGTGGCTCACACCTGTAATCCCAGCACTTTGGGAGGCCGAGGCAGGTGGATCACGAGGTCAAGAGATCGAGACCATCCTGGCCAACTTGGTGAAACCTCATCTCTACTAAAAATACAAAAATTAGCTGGGTGTGTGCATGTGCCTGTAGTCCCATCTACTCCAGAGGCTGAGACAGGAGACTTGCTTGAACCTGAGAGGCAGAGGTTGCAATAAGCTGAGATCACACCACTGCACTCCAGCCTGGGAAACAGTGAGACTCCATCTCCAAAAAAAAACCAAAAAACCAAATAACAAGTATAATAAATGTAGCTTTCATAAACTATCTAACAGTGGTAGCTACATTCATCCCTATACACTTTCTTTTCATTCATAGAATAATGTTTACCATTAACTCTTTTGGCCATTGATAGTTTTGCCTGACAGCTTTAATGCTGTTCATATTCCATGCTCATGTTCTTGACCTTTTATGCCCTTTTAGCATCGACAGCATAATTTCAAGACATATTAAAGACTACCAGATGTCTGCATTTCCTCTTTGGTCACTATCAGAATTTTACCTTTTCTGTAATTGAATTATGTATCTGTGGAAATTAAACAACTGTCTCAGAAAGTCAGCTGGAATTTAAGACAGAAAAATGTTCAGTGATAGTTTTTATAGTGCAGCAGTCAGTGTCACCAGACTGTCCTGACTTTGAATATTTTATGATCTTGCCAAAAGATGTGGCAGTTTCTACCTACTTCAGTTGGAGAGTTCAGCCCTGTGGAAGGCAGTCTTCTGTCCACAATAGTGTTTAGTCTCAGTTGCATAGCATAGTGAAATCTTTTTGGAGACATTTACAGGACAGTTCAGATTCAACCACGTGGCAGTACCCTGTGGTACTGCTCCGCACATACGTGTGACTAGGAACTGTTTATGCCTGGGTGAGATGATGCTTGCACAGGCAGGCACGGCTGTTTCTCAGTTTGTTTCCTTGCTTGGCAGATAGCAGGTTTCTTTTGACACTGCTTGTGTGAGGCACCTGAACATTAGAACTGTTAGCATGTGGAGAATGTCCATGTTAGACCTGAGGTAATTCAGAACTAACTTCAGTGCCGCACCCCTTCTTCTCCGAGGCAGACACAGCACTTCTCTCCAGTAAAAGATCTCTTTGCTGATTTGCTTGAGGCATTACGAAGGCTTTCCTTACCGTCAGCCACCCTTGGAGCAGCTTTTCCCTGTTGACCAGTGACCAGTCCTGCCTAGCATTAGTTCTTCAAATAACTACCAAATTTTTTATTTGAAAACATTAAGAAAAAAATGTTAATTGCAGTAAAAACACATATATAAAATTTACCATCTTAAGCATTTTAAAGCATACAGTTCAGTAGTGGGTACATTCACATGGCTGTGCAGCCATCAATGTCATACACCTGCAGAACTTTTCCTCCTGCAAAACTGAAGCTGTGTCCTCCTTCACCAGCTGCCTATTCTCTGCCCCCAGCTGCTGGCAACTGCTGTTCTACTTCCTGTCTCTATCAATCTGACTACTCACTATGAATTACTCTGTTCCAAGTATCAGTTACTGTTGAATGTGGAAATGTCTTTGATGTCTGTTTTCCTTGTTTGGAGAATGTTCTTTGTTGTTGTTGTTGTTTTGTATTTGTTTCTGCCCACCTGCAATTGTCTTGATTGAGTTATAGGAGAATGTTCTTTTTTTTTTTGAGATGGAGTTTCGCTTTTGTTACCCAGGCTGGAGTGCAATGGTGCGATCTCGGCTCACTGCAACCTCTGCCTCCTGGGTTCTGGCAATTCTCCTGCCTCAGCCTCCGGAGTAGCTGGGATTACAGGCACACGCCACCATGCCCAGCTAATTTTTTTGTATTTTTAGTAGAGAAGGGGTTTCACCATGTTGACCAGGATGGTCTCAATCTCTTGACCCCATGATCCACCCGCCTCGGCCTCCCAAAGTGCTGGGATTACAGGCTTGAGCCACTGTGCCGGGCCAAGAATGTTCTTAACAGTAAAACTTCTTACGTCTTTCTTCTGCAGCGTTACCGTATTTTGTAAAATTATTAAATTCCTTAAAGGGCCATGGAGCAATCTTTTATACTTACATGTATAAAATATAGTTATTCAGAACAAAAATACTTTTAATAAAATGTATTTTGTAAATACAAATTTATATAAGATAAAAATAAAAATATACAGTTATATTTGATAGAATGTGTTTTGTAAACAGCTCTAATAAAAGTTCAGTTTCATTTACAGAAAATCTGAGTAGAAATAAAAAGTAAAGAACAAAGAAAGAGAATAGAAAATTTGACACTATTTTGGTAATAGACCAAGCCGATCTTGTTGATCACCTTCATTATGAAATTTAAAGTCAGATCGTGGGTTTGAAAAGTTTTTACGGGAATTTTTTTTTAAATTGAGACAAGAGTCTTTCTCTGTTGCCCAGGCTGGAGTGCAGTGGCACAATCTTGGCTCACTGCAACCTCTGCCTCCTGGTTTCAAGCAATTCTCCTGCCTCAGTCTCCCAGATAGCTGGGACCACAGGCATGCGCCATCACACCTTGTCAATTTTTATATTTTGAGTAGAGATGAGGTTTTGCCATGTTGGCCAGGCTGGTCTCAAACTCCTGACCTCAAGTGATCTCCTGCTTTGGCCTCCCAAAGTGCTGGGATTACAGGCATGAACCATGGCACCTGGCCAATTTTGCTGTCTTTTTTTTGAGCCTGAGATATGTAATTGGTTTCTGAAGCTAAATTAAAAATTCTCCCATCACACATGGCATTCTTTCTCCACTAGGTGTCTTTGGAGGAAAAATGGAAACTTTACTCACTAAGTTCCTGAGACCAAATTATGTTGTGTGTTAGAATGGACGTAGTGATCTATGTCTGCAGTGGTATGTTCTCTGTGGTCTTGGGAGCAGGCGTCTACTCCTGTGTTCACTGGCAGTGGTGGCTTCCGTGTGGTCTTGGGAGCAGGCGTCTACTCCTCTGTTCACTGGCAGTGGTGGCTTCCGTGTGGTCTTGGGAGCAGGCGTCCACTCATGTGTTCACTGGCACTGTGGGAGTCCTCTGTGTACATACAGCATTAATGGACACTATTACGATTCACCCAGCCTGCTCTTAACTCCCGGTGTAAGACACATATGACTAACATGTAGAGAGTCTCATTAAAAGCAAGAAGTTAACATGTAGAGAGTCTCATTGAAAGCCACTCTGGGTATACCCCCAAAGAATTAAAAGCAGGGACTTGAAGAGACATTATGTATATCCATGTTCATAGCAGCATTAGCCAAAATAGTTAAGAGGTGCCCATGCTTGGGTGAGTGGATCAACAAAATGTGGTCTCTCATACCATGGAATATTATTCATTCTTAAAAAGGAAGGAAATTCTGACACATACTACGACAGGGACACTTTGAAAATACTGTGCTAAGTGAAATAAGCCAGTCCCCAAGGGACAAATACTGTGTGATTCAACTCATATGAGCTACCCAGAGTAGCCAGACTCACAGAAACAGGAAGCAGGATGGTGGTTGCTGGGGCAGCAGGGAATGGGGTGTTGGTATGCAATGGGTTCAGAGTTTCATTTTTGCAAGATAAAGAGTTCTGTGCATGGGTAGTGGTGGTGGTGGCACAACAGTGTGAATGTACTTTGTGCCGTGGAACCATAACTTAAAAATGGTTAAGGAGGTCAATTTTACGTTGCTTCTATTGAATCACCATTTAAAAATATAAAAAAATTAACAGTAAAAAATTACCAATAATTTTTTGAAAAGCAAGAAGTTAGGAATATTTCCTGGATGGAATGAAAATACAGTAAACTGACTGGGCGTGGTGGATGATGCCTGTAATTCCAACACTTTGGGAGGCCAAGGCAGGCTGATTGCCTGAGGTCAGGAGTTTGCGACTAGCCTGGCCAACATGGTGAAACCCTCTCTCTACTTAAAAAATATAAAGGTTAGCTGGGTGTGGCGGCATACGCCTGTAATTCCAGCTACTCAGGAGGCTGAATGAGGCAGGAGAATAGCTTGAACCCAGGAGGCAGAGGTTGCAGTGAGCTAAGATCACACCACTGCACTCCAGCCTGGGTGAAAGAGCGAGACTTTGTCTAAAAAAAAAAATAAATAATTAATTAAAAATAATCCCTACCAATTCAAGCCCAAACCCTACCAATTCAGTCCAAACCAGGAGAACCACCTAATTCAGGAAAGCCTAAAAGATAGGCTTGATTTGAAGAAGAAAGACCTGTTGTGCTTTTCTGTGTGTGGCAGTTCTGACCGTGTCAACCCCAGCACCTTAAAGCCCTTCCCCTTCTTCCCCAGGACTTCGCGGTCCTGACCCTGTGGCCACCAGCACACCTGCCTTGTGCAGCTCCTGTGTGCTGTCCATGCCCAGCCGCAGAGGCCTCTCCCAGTCACCTGCACTCTGCCTGTTCCCTCCCATTGTAAGCATGGGTGCCTTTTCCCTGTCTAGAAAACTCATTCCTTATTTCTAAGACGAGGGTGTGAGAATCTGCCCTTAAGCTGACTCCAAGGTCCCAGTAATGCGTTCTTACACTTCAGCCCTCACCCAGCAGTCCCTTTCAGAGAGGGCTTTCCTCATCCCTCCCCTGGATGGCAGGCTCCTCTCCCAGCCCGGGTTCCTGCTTTACGTCCTCCCCGCTTGCTCTGTCATCTGTTCAGTGCTCCTCACTGTCTGAAACTGATTCCGTTTCTCATCTGTCTTCCCTCCCTAAACGTGGGCTCCCTGAGGCTGAGGCCTTGGTGGCTGTGTCCCTCCTGTCTCCAGGACTGTGCTTGGCCTATAGCAGTGCTCAGTTCCACTTTCCAGAAGGAACCAGTGCATAGAGGAAATGAGCTGAAATGTCCAGTGTGCACTGGGTCAGTTGTTGGGTCCCCCGAGGTGCGGGGTCTGGTGAGTCTTTCTCAGCTTGCTGTGCCTTTTGTGAACCATCCACGCTGTGTCCGAATGCCTGACACAGGGAGGGAGGGATGCTTTCTGGTCAGTGCAGACTCGGTGAATACCTGGAGGTTTGTGATCCCCAGGCCCTGAGCCACAGCGATGACAAAGGACTGCTCCGGCTCTGTCATTTTGAGAAGGCAGCTGGATTCTTTTAGCAGGCGTTGTTATTTTTAAAAAAATATTTGCCTCATATCCACAGGTAGAGCCTATTTCTGGTTCATTAGCACTAGGACATGATCTAGGATAATACCCAAGGCCATAGGACTGACCTGTGTACTTTTCATTTATTTTAAGGTACCTTTTTGATGCTTTTGTTTAGATAAAGCTTTTTAAAATTCCAGTGGTGTCAACTGTGTGATCTCTGGTTGGTGCTGACAGGTTCTCAGATGACACTGTTTAGGGAAGATCCCATGTGCAGTTGGTAGTGTTACATCACTTTCTCAATGCTTGAGAAGAAGGTGATGGGACAGTTGTCAGTTACCTGATCAGTTATGCCGTCAAGCAATTATAGATGGCAGGCAGAGTGTGAGACTTTCCTCTCCTGATGTGGTGTAGCATTCTTTCTATTTCTGTTAAGATAGCCGGATCGCCGTAAACGTAGCCTCACGTATACCTGTCTAGGTGTGTTTATGTCATGAACGTGCCAGTTTTCCTTCCCTCCTGTGTGATGCCCAAAAAGAGTTTCACTGAGCCCTGGTGGGTGAAAGCAGAGTTGACAGGTTTATGTTTTGTTTTTGAATGCCTTCCACTGGTCTGTCTCTCTCTCCATTACATTTGTACATATTTGTGTGGTATAATCATACAGTTAGATAGAAAAAAATAAGTTCTAACGTTTGATAGCACAGTAGAGTGGCTGTAGTTAACACCAGTGTGTAGTATACGCTTCAGCATGGCTAGAGGAGAGATGAAACGTACCTGACGCATAGAAATGGGAAACCTTAGGGCGGTGGATACCATGGACACCCTGATTTGATTATTACGCATTCAATGCACTGGCCTGTCTTCGAGGTCTGTTTTCTTTCATTTAAACTGGAAGACTGTGGATAAGGGTCCCAGAAAGGCTGGGGTGTCAGGAGTGTAGGGTGCGGGGAGGCAGTGGGCTGTGAGATGACCCAAGCTGAGTTGTCCCCATACAGCCTGGGTTCATGGGAGCCACTGGCCTGCCTGGGCCACATCTGCCTAGACTTTGTCTCTTGGGAGCCAGTGGGGCGAACAGAGTGAGGGACCTGGTGGTGGCCGCGTTTGCAGCAAGGTGGGCTTCCTGGGCAACCCTGGCGTGGTCTGAGGGCTCGGAGGGCTTGGCTTGGAGTGTCATCTGTCATCCATCACTCGGGGGATTTTGCCTGCTCTGGGCAGGGTGTGGGGCACTGTTCTTGGCTTTGTAGCCTTCAGCCTTCCTTTGCCCTCCTAGCGTCTGGGAGCTCTCCAACATCTTTAAGTAAGTGCTGTTTTCCACTTTGCTCTGCCAACTTTATTTTGTTGCTTGGAAGTCAAAACCCAGAACAAGGAAGGATTGCAATAAGGAATGGAGGCAGGCGGTAGACCCTCCAGGACATGGGGGCAGGGCATCTGGACCTGGGAATTCGCCCGGTTTAAGGGCAGAGCTATTGAAAGTGCAGCCAGGGTTGAGTGGCGGACTCCTCACTGTCCACGGCAGACAGCAGGGAGTAGGACGTTCAGGGGCTCCCTCTGATCAGCTTAAAGAAAAAGAATGTGGAGCCCAGATTCCTGAACTTTCAACTCCCAGCACGTCCTGAACATGAAGGGCTTGCAGTGATTGCATGGAAACAAAAGGTGGGGGCAACGAGAAAGGAGCAGAGGGTTTCGGAGCATGATTCTTCCGGCTGCCGAGCACACCAGCATTTGTGTTTACAGCCCTGATTCGTTCCTGAACACTGTCCTTGACTGAGGAAGCATGAGGTCTCACACACTGGTGGACTCAGTCGGGGTGGGGCCTGGGAGAGGATTGGGAAGACTCAGGATCCCTCTCAGCTGGGCTTGCCAACCCAGGCAGGCTGGGAACTGGGTCTGGTGCAGCGCTTCCACCCGGCCCCAGCACCTCACCTGGGAAGGCAGTTTCCTGATGCTTCTCCCTCACGACCCCTTGTCATATCCAGACTGAAGTCAGACCCCGGCAGGGAAGGTGCAGCTGCTGTTATAAAGTCCACAAAGAGAAAGCTTACATGCCACATGCCACTTGGACTGAGATTTTGATAATTTACATGGATGCCAATTTGGCTGATATAAATGCTGGTGGAACCTCAGGGTGTTGGACTAAGGAGGAGCAAACACGATTTTGATTGTACCCAAGTTATCAATGCGGATGCACTTCCCCCAGAAAGACCTTAAACCCCACGCTGATCTATAATACTTTTTTCATGTCCCTCTCTCTTCATGCCCTCACTTGCTTCTTTTCCCAACTTATAATAATTTCCGAGTTCAGCCATTAAGATCAGTCGTCGTTTGCCTCTTCAGCTCCCTGGCTCTTCTTTCACTTCTTATACCCTGTCGGCAAAACCCCAGCCCTGCTGAATCCAGCTCTGCTTCCTCCAGGCCTGTATCTGTCCAGCTGAACGTGGCTGGGACAAAACACAAGGCTGTGCTGAGTGCCCTAATCAACCGCATGCCTAGTCACCCAGCTCCTCTTCCCCCGCTCTCCCTCACTCAAGCGTCCGGTGGACGGACAGACACTGCTGTGGGATGTCACAATCCCCACCCCCCCGCAGCATGCGTTCTAGTGGACAACAAGCACGACACATAAATAAAACGGACAGTGTTAAATCCAGGAGAAGGGGTGTGAAGGGTCAGTAGAAGGGTTGGGAAGGCCTCTTTGTAGAAAGGATGGCTAGGGAAGCCTTCATTAATGAGGGCATTTTTCAGTAGAGACCTGCAGTGGTGTGGAAAGCGCAGAGCAAGTGCAGAGACTGAGGCAGGAACCACCTTGGGATGGTCACGGGACAGCAAGGAGGCCAGCGGGGTGCAGTGAGGAAGAGGGGGAGCAATAGAAAATGATGATGGGACAGGGATCCCCATCAGCAGAGGCCTCCTAAGTCACTGGGAGGACGGTGGCTTTTTCCTGAATGAGACGGGAGCTCCTGTAGGGTTTTGAGCAGAGGAGTGACCTGACCTAACTTAAGATTCTAACTGGATCATCCTGGCAGCTCTGTAGAGTGCTTTGAAGCGGGGCCGGGGTAGCAAGGTGGAGACAGCAGTTAGGAGGCTAATGCAGTGATGGTCCCGGGGAGATGGTGGTGGCCTGGGCAGGCCGAGGGTTTGAGGAGCAATAGCTGGATTTGCATATACTGTGTATAGGGTGCGGGGCTGGCCCTCAGCTTTACAGTGTAGTCTCTACATTACACTGAAAGAGTCAGGAGGAAACTGAAGGGGAAGTGGACCTTTCCCGAGGTCCTGTACTTGTTCTAGAATTTGTGGTATGTGCTTTTGGTTGTATATATAAGAATAAATCTTTATTTTTGTGTGGAGCAGCAATTTGTGCTTGTGTCTGGAAGTGTGAATTTGGGATGAAGGAAGAATGTTGGTGCTGGCTGGTTGAAGGGGTAGGCTCTAGTGGGCACTGGCTCCTCTAGGGACCCTTTCTCTGCTTGGTAGTCCCCTCCCTTGGGACCAGAGTTGGTCAAGTTGCTTTCATTGGCACATACTGACATCATCACTCAAAGTGGCTTAAGCAGAAGGAAAAGTTATTATTTTACATAATACACATGTATTATGTTGCATATACATAAAATAAGTCTAGAATAAGAAAGGCGTAATAGCTTGCCAGAGCTGCCAGGATCGAGTGGCTTCAAACAACAGAAATTTCTTCTCTCACAGTTCTGGAGGCTGGAAGTCCAACATCAAGGTGTCAGTAGAGCTGTGCTCCCTCTGAGACTCCAGCTAGATAGATCCCTTCCTTGCCTTTCTCCTGGCTTCATGTGGTGGCCGGCAGTCCTGGGCATTCCTGGGCTTGCAGTCTCAGCAGTCCAGTCTGTGCCTCCATCTCCCCGTGGGGCTCTCCTGTGTGTCTTCACCACATCCTTCTCTTGTATGCGCGTTCAAATTTCCCCTTTTAATAAGGACAGCAGTTATCTTGGGATTAGAGCCCACCCTAATGACTTTATCTTAATTTGGTTAAATTTGCAAACACCCCTTTCCAAATAATCTCTGATTCTCAGGTACGGGGGTGGTTAGAACTTGGATGTATCTTTTTTTTTTTGAGACAGAGTTCGGTTCTGTTGCCCAGGCTGGAGTACAGTGGCGCAATCTTGGCTCACTGCAGCCTCTGCCTCCCAGGTTCAGGCGATTCTTGTGCTTCCCCTCCTGAGTAGCTGGGATTACAGGTGTGTGGCACCATGCCCAGCTAATTCTTTGACATGTTTTTGATGGGAGACAGAATTCAACCATAACAGAAAGTTTCCAGGTTGTTAATTTAGTGCCTCGGTGGCATCATCAAGTACCCATGTATTTCCCATCTTCCTGCTCTGCTGGTAAGAGTATCTTAATTTATAGCTAGAAGGCTGCTATAGTTTTAGGCATCAGAATCAGAGGCCACATGTACATAAAAGAAGAGGGGTTACTGATCCCTGCATCTCTTCTTCTTCTTTTTTTTGTTTTGAGGCGGAGTTTCGCTCTTGTTACCAAGGCTGGAGTGCAATGGTGCGATCTCGGCTCACCGCAACCTCCACCTCCTGGGTTCAGGCAATTCTCCCGCCTCAGCCTCCTGAGTAGCTGGGATTATAGGCATGCGCCACCATGCCCAGCTAATTTTTTGTATTTTAATAGAGACGGGGTTTCACCATGTTGACCGAGATGGTCTCGATCTCTTGACCTCATGATCCACCTGCCTTGGCCTCCCAAAGTGCTGGGATTACAGGCTTGAGCCACCGCGACCGGCCTGCATCTCTTCTTAATGGCTAAAAAATCTTTCCCAGAAGCTTCCCACCAGACTTCCCCTGATTGGTCAGACCTAAGTCATGTGATCATCCCTGAACCAATCACTGGCAAGGGGAATGAGCTAATACCTTTTCTTAGAGCCAGAGGTAGATTAACTTGACCTTGAGTCACGTGAGAAAAGGATCCTCTAACAAAGCTGGGGATCTGTCCGAGGGAGGAAGGAATGTGGCTGCTGGGCAGGCTGCTCTGCCGGCCCTGCCTTTGGGTAATGTGTGCCGACTGGCCCTTGTATCTTGGATTCCCACTCTTCTCCTGGGTTTGTAGCCAGTGCTTGAAGCAGTGGTTCTCACACTGTCAGGTTTTATAGTTAAAGTGAAAGGTCAAGAATATTTGGGGTTCTGATTGCAGTGAGCGGAGATTGGCCACTGCACGCCAGCCTGGCAGATAGAGTGAGACTGTCTTTAAAAAAAAAAAAGAAGAAGAAGAAGAATATTTGGGGTTCTGATTGCAGTGAGCCGAGATCGGCCACTGCACTCCAGCCTGGCAGATAGAGTGAGACTCTGTCTTAAAAAAAAAAAAAAAAAAAAAAAAAAAAAATATATATATATATATATATATATATATATATATATATATATATGTATGTATGTTTGGGGTTCTGACATAAAGTTGCTAACTTTTGGGGTTGTTTCTTTCAGACAGGGTCTTGCTTTGTCACCCAGGCTCGAGTGCAGTGGCACGATCCCAGCTCACTGATTGCTGAACTTCTGGGCTCAAGTGATCTTCCTGCTTTAGCTTCCTGACCAGCTGCTACTATAGGTGCTCATCACCATATCGGGCTAATTAAAAAAATGTTTTTTGTAGAGACAGGGTCTTGTCAGGCTGGTGTTGAACTCCTGGGATCAAGGCTCAAATAGTCTCCCTGCCTTAGCCTCCCAAACTGGTGGGGTTTACAAGCATGAGCCACCGTGACTGGCCTTCTTATTGTGTTTTTATTCATACTGAAACTGTTGTCTTTTATCACACCATTTTATTATATAAGGAAAAAGGTTTTATTAGAAGAATGTTATAAGGGACACTCTCAGGTTCAAGTTTAACTTTTTACTTTATTATTATTATTTTTTTTTAGAGAGGAGATCTTGCTCTGTTGCCCAGGCTGGAGTGCAGCGGCAGTCATAGCCCACTGCAGCCTTGACTCCCGGCTCAAGTGATCGTCCCGCCTCATCCTCCTGAGTAGCTGGGACTACAGGCTTGCCCCACCATGCCTGGCTAGTTTTAAAGATTTTTTTTTTTTTGAAGTGGTGTCTTGCTCTGCTGTCCAGGCTGGAGTTCAGTGGCATGTTCTCAGCTCACTGCAACCTCTGCCTCCCAGGTTCAAGCAGTTCTTCTGCCTCAGCCTCCTGAGGAGCTGGGACTACAGGCATGAGCCACCACACCTGGCTAATTTTTTGTATTTTT
The DNA here is from genome assembly GCA_031835075.1 of Saguinus oedipus. NCBI lineage: Eukaryota > Metazoa > Chordata > Mammalia > Primates > Cebidae > Saguinus > Saguinus oedipus. Next base: position 15,736,850 of record CM063174.1, read on the forward strand.
AGGAGAGACCCGGTTTCACAGTGTTAGCCAGGATGGTCTCTATCTCCTGATCTCGTGATCCGCCTGCCTCGACCTCCCAAAGTGCTGGGATTACAGGCATGAGCCACCACACCTGGCCTTAAAGGTATTTTTTTTTTTTTTTTTAGACAAGGTCTCCCTGCATTTCCTGGACTGTATCGAACTCCTGACCTCAAGTGATCTTCCTGCATCAGCCTCCCAAAGTGGTAGGATCACAGGCGTGAGCCACCATGCCTGGCTCAAGCTGTATTTTTAAGGATGGTTCTTCAAGTGTAATAAATTATCTCTTGACTTTTGAAAAGTGTATAGCTTCAGTCATTCGTTTATCAATCTATCAGTCTATAGATACTTATTGGCACTTTTTTTTGTGCTGGGAACTATTCTTGTTTTTGTTTTGACCAGTGAAAACTTTGTGTCTGGGCACAGTGGGGTAACCAGGCCTCAGGACTTAGCATCATTGAGGTAAGAGTTCAGGGTCCATTCCATGATATCTCACCTTGGGCTTGCCACGTTTTTATAGGGTGCCTCTGTGGGCTGAGAATACCACAGGTTTAGCTCATCTCCTACTCAATAAATAAGCCCTTATACCCTCAAAAGTATTTTTGGAATTTCTCATATCTTGGCATTTCAATGCTGGAAGAGATTAGGTATTTACAAATGTGGAGACTAATCTGGGTCATTTATAGACATTTAAGAAGTATACTTGTTTGCCCTGTTGCTAAAGCAACCCTTTTTCATGGTGAAATAAAATCTGTTAAATATTCTTCAGAACCAGGAGGGGTATAAATAAATCAGCTGAGTACAAAACAGTGATTATAATATCCTGGAAGCCCAGTTTTCCATTTTGGGTGTTGGAATTCATGAGCCACATTTATAAAGTCTAAATGCAATATCTCCACGGAACCTTTCTTCATGTGTATTTCTCCATCCTCTCAAAGACTCCAGTGAGAAAATAGTTTCCCAGTAGTTAGGGTTGTAAACTCTGGAGCCGGAGTTTGGTTTGGTTGGCTCCAACATTCCTGTGAGCTCCTGATTAGGAAGGACAACAAGGCTGCATATCCTTTTTTTCCCCCAAGGGGCATTTGCACATGTGACCCTTGAGTGTGGTGTTGGGGTGGACATGTGGCACTGTTTTTGTGGGTCACGTATCGTCCATGTAAGGCAGCAGCACATGTTGCAGCCTCCTGCATCTCCATATGTTCCTGAGCCGTGGGGAGTCCTGGGGCCCCGGCATCGCACATGGAGGAGGTGTAAAGCAGACCCCGGCTCTGTCCTGTTTCTCATTGTTTGGGCCCATTGGGGTTTGCTTTTGGCTCATTGCAGGCATGAGTGGTGTTTCCCTTCTTCCTCTCCAAGAGAGTGTTGAATCTTGGTCTGCCAGAGTGGGACGTTCCCTTCCTAGCGGGGAGAAATGCCCGACTTCTGTGTTTCACGGATGTCAGACTGGCTCATTTGAGAAGAGGGCATTCCACGGTTAGGATGGCCATAGATGTCTGCAGAAAACACTTCAAGAGTCAGGGCCTCTGGAACGGACCCTATGGGCAGGGAGCTCAATGGTGATCATCATGGTCCCTTTGCCAAATGTTTTGGGTTGCATAAACCACTTAAGACTCTTGTACTCCATGACAAAATGCAGTTTCTCACCAGATGGACAGGTGGAGGCTTAGAAATATTTTACTTCTGAGAAAAATAGAGGGGTATTTCTGATTCCTGACTTAGTCCAGGTGCTGTGTCCCGGTCACTTTTCAAGCTATTGTGTTCCATCCCACTTCATCCCACCAGTGCAAGTCCAGGATCTGCTTTGCAGAGAGCCTCTTTCTGGTCATAAGTCTACTCTAACCGAAATGCATAATTTTTATGAAACAAGAAAAATGTAGACAGGGTGACTGGACATTTCCTGGAGAGCTGAAGTTGTGTGTGCTGTGGCTATTGGAGTGGATAGACATGGCACATCGCAAGAGAATGGAGGCTTCGTCAGAGCTGCTGGGCAGGTGCTTCCTGACTGGGCAGCCTTTAGGTAAGTTTCCAGGCTTCGGTTTCCACAACTTTAGAGTGCTGCTAAGAAGCCTATCCTGTGGGAAATCCACAGTCAGAGAAAACTGAATAAAGTAGCCTGTGTACAATCCCTGACTTAGAACACATGCTGAGCACATGGCCACCTCCTCTTACTGTAAAGTCTCCAGTACACCCAGGATCTGGTGTCTTTGGGTGGTAAATATGGAACTGAGTTTCAGTTGGATAGTTGAGAGTGTTGGCTGCAATCTTTGTCTTGCTATTTAATGCTTTATATTTATTTTCTGTGAAATGCCATTGAAATTTGTATATTTCATAAATATTTCATAAATATTTCAAGCTGAGAATTGCCTTTAATTCTTGGGGCAATCTCAGATTTTGTAGATTTTAAAATCTAGTAGGAATAAATTCTGTTGGCAGTCTCCTTTTTGTCTTAAAACCAGATAAATCTCATTTGCTGGTATAGCATGTACATAAGTTTTAAAAATGGGAATTTAGACTTAGGCATTGGTTTAGCTAATTTAATTGGGGCTACCCATTTATCAAAGTGAGATTTTAGTTTTTGGTTAGAAGATGATGCTGTTTGGCACGTCGGTGACCAGGAGTCAGTCTGGAGTTGCAGCTTCTCTTGGAAGGTGCTAGAACAGCTGGTGTTGTAATTACTCAAACAAGTGTGTGGGATGCACCAGCTTTGTGTCTGCCAGTATGAAGGTATCATCATGTTTTATGCTTATGATTTTGAAAAAATGCCTAAGTCAAGTGAATTTTTTAATAGTGTATCTCAGCCATGAATCCTACAAACCGGAAAACACTCTCTTTGTATGACTACATTTTAATCAGATTTTAATGCAGAATATGTATAAAATATATTTCGAAGTTTTAGTAAACATAGATCACTTCTTGAGCTGTTTACCAGTGATGTTTTCTGAATAAAATATTTTCTGTAGATCACAGTTGAGCGAAATAAATTCAGAATTGTTCTGTGTAGTATAGGGTAAAAATTAGAAGCAGGGATATGTAAAATTTCTGTTGGAGAGGGAGAGGAAGTTCAGGAGATCTCTTGTGAACATGGTGATTGTAGTTAATAGCATTGTTTTCTTGAAGATTGCTGAGTAGATTTAAGTGTTCTTACCACAGAAACTAAGGATGCAAAGCAATACATATGTTTATTAGCTCAATTTAGCTTTCCAAACCAGTTTTGGTGGCTCATGCCTATAATCCTAGCCCTTTGGGAGGCCGGGGTGGGCAGATCACCTGAGGTCACGGGTTTGAGACCAGCCTGTCCAACATAGTGAAACCCCGTCTCTACTAAAAATACAAAAATTAGCTGGGAGAGGTGGTACAGGCCTTTAGTCCCAGATTCTCTGGAGACTGAGATAGGAGAATCGCTTGAACCTGGGAGGTGGAGGTTGCAGTGAGCTGAGATGGTGTCTCCAGCCTTGGCAACAGAGTAGACTCTGTCTCAAAAATTTTTTTGCCTTCCATAATGTTTACATATTTCAAAACACATTGAAGTATGTGCAATTGTATAAATTGTTCAATAAATATTTACAATTTTTATTTTTCAATTAAAAATTAAGACATTTAAAAATGGGTTTTCCACAGCTTTTTGCCTCCCATCCCCGTGTTTGGCTCTCCCCAGGACTGCCCGTGGTCTGCTTCCCAGTTCCAGACCTCGGACAGGAGTCTGCCTCTTTTCTACACCCTCGTCGGAGAGGGACACGGCCCTCCCCCACAGCAGCCCACTTTCAGTTACCAAAAGCTTCTAATGTGAAATCCTGAAAGACGTTGAATGATGATAGCTAGTTTGAAAGCCTGGCATGCCTGCAAAGAGCCCTGGTAAAAAGAATAGTAGTCATTCCAATTGTGTTTCTTGAATGAATCGTCGGTGGGTAAGATTGCTGGCTTCCCGTCCCCTATCTCCCTGTCTTCTCAAGGAGAGACTGTGAGACCGTCACGCATAAAGGATTTGCGAAGGCAGGAGAAATCCAGAGCCCTTGTAGGTAAGAAGAAAACTGCGAGGGGTGTAGGACATGGCCTGCCTGGGGCTGGGAACAGTGCACAGGGGAGCCCATGACTCCAAGTGCAGCCACAGCCACTGAGGGCAAGAATGCAGGCAGGCACCTCCCTCTTCCCTCTGTCATTGGTCCCAGACTTGGGTGCGGTGGTGTTTTGGGATGGGTCTGCATGTGAACCCTGAAATGCTGACTGGATGGAGATCAAGGACGGGGCTCAAAGGCAAGGCTGCAGGAGGCGTCTGGCCAGACCTGCTCTGGGCCTGTGTGTGGTTGGAACTCTGTCATACCCACAGCCCTGTGTCACAATGTTTTTGCTGTATCCCCAAATGGAAGTCATAGCAAGTGCACTGTATTTTCACATATGATTTCAAAAAGCATCACAAAGCCCTAAGTGTAATTTTCAGTAATTTTATTTTGACATAAAATAATGTCTGTTTCCATGCGCAGGCATGTTGATGGGGAGACACTGGGGATGACTGGGTGCTTTCACCTCCACCCACTGTCACCACAGACATGATGGCAGCAGGCAGCAGGACAGGACGCTGCACTGGAGTGCACAATCCTTGTCAATGGTAACATGATTTTTCAGAGTAGTGAGCTGCTCTTGTAGAGTTCTGGACACATCAAGGTTTCCTTGATTGATCTGTAGTTGCAGGGCCGGGCACCTTAGTGTATATAAAAACAGTGAGAAAACTCCTGGGGGTTAAAAGTGGAAGCAGGTTTTAGGTGGCGGTTTTTTTTTTTTTTTTTGAGACAGAGTGCTACTCTGTCACCCAGGCTGGAGTGCAGTGGCATGATCTCAGCTCACTGCAACCTCGCCTCCCAGGTTCAAGCGATTCTCCTGCCTCAGCCTCATGAGTAGCTGAGAGTACAGGCACCCGCCACTATCCTTAGCTAATTTTGTATTTTTGGTAGAGACCGGGTTTCACCATGTTGGCCAGGCTGGTCTTGAACTCCGGATCTCTGGGATCCACCTGCCTGGGCCTCCCGAAGTGCTGGGATTACAGATGTGAGCCACAGTACCTGGCCAGGTGTGATGACTATAAGCTGGTGTTTCATCTATGTTAACGCTGAAAGGTTAACATTCCTTGCACTGACGGATGGCTGCCATCCCTGGCCACCTTTCCCCCAGGGTCGGGAACTGCACAGGCATTATGACAACCCAGCGCTGCCGCAGATTCCCAGGGAGCCAGTGCCCTGGGCCTAGTCTCGGGGAACCCCTAAGTAGTTCGGTGCAGTTCCCTGGGTGAGAAGGCAGCTGCAGGTGGGTTCTAAAGCCTCGTTCGGAAGAGCATTGCGTTTTCTGGAGCGTCCCCTCTCCACTAGGCGCCTTCTGCACATCTGAGCATGGGAGAGGTGAGCAGAACAGACCATCCCAACCAAGACTTATCAGCACGAGGGGCCTTGGGCTTCATCCATCAGAGTGGAGCTTCAGGTGGGGCCCGACGTCTGCAGAGGCAGGGTGGTGGGGAACCCATGCAGAAGGCTAGACGGAAAATGTAGCTTCACTTCAGTGCTGTTCATCTTTCCTCAGACGACTGAAGAAACGCCACTTAACTTCTCTGAGCTTCGATTTTCCTGAGATTCTGAATGGTGATATAATCCTGTGATGTTTTGGAGTTTTTTGCTAAATGTAAAATGTAGTTTGTAAGTGCTGTGTAATGCCTAACGTAGAAATTGTATTAGCTCATCTGAATATGGTCAAATCGGTTAGTCCCTCTAGGTGCCATTCTCTGTTAGATGAGGTTTTGGTGTGTGTTCATTGTGCCTTTCGATCTTTTCTATTTTGATGCTCTGGCATCTGGAGCCTTGGTGATCCTGGAGGGGGCCCCTCAGTCTCGCTGATTCCTGCAGATGGTAATGACTTGCCCGTGAGTGCGCCTTTCGGAATGCAAACCAGCCAGCCCAGAGCCCAGTTCCTCAGCACTTCATCCACTCGGACCTTCTGGGCCACGGTCCACCTGCCCAAAACACCTCAGGGACAGGTACCACACAACTCAGGACAGCCCCTCCAGCCCAGAGCCTGCTGGATTCCTCGAAAGAGCCAGTACTAATCCTGCTTAACTGGCCTCACCAGTGGCACCGATCATCCTGGAACTTCTTTTGACTTCGTAGAGAAGATACTCCCTCGCTTTTTGCCTCCCACCCTTAGAAAGTGAGGCATAGCCTATGTGTGCCTTTACGGGATCAGCTACCGCACACCGCTCCACACCCTCACACACCGCTCCACACCCTCACACACCTCTCCGCACCCCGGCACACCCCTCCACATCCCCGTACACTCCTCCACATCTCTCGACATCCTTGCACATCCCTGCGCACCGTGGCACACCCCGCCACATCCTCACACATTCCTGTGCACCCTGGCACACCCCCACACACCCCGGGACACCTGCTCCACATCCCTTCACGCCCCAGCATGCCCCAGCACATCCCTCCATATCCTGCCACACCCACACATTCCTGCACACCCTCGAACAATATCCTCGCACGCCTGTCCATACCCTTTCACACCCCAGCACACCTTTCAGGAGTGTGACCCTCTCCACACCCTGACACACTCCTGCATACCCGGACATCCCTGCATGTCTGTCCACACCCTTCCACACCCAAACACACCTTTGCATACTCCTCCATATGCTGGCACACCCTTCCACACTGGCATTCCCCTCTTCATACCGCACAACCTGGTACACCTCCGCACACCCTGGCACACTTACACCTTACCAGCACACCCTTGCACACCTGTCCACACCCTGGTACACCCCACCACACCCAGGCACATCCTTGCACACCCCTCCACACCCTGGCATGCCCATCCACACCATTTTACACCACCACACCCTCATGCCTCACACACCCCCACGCACCCTTCCACCGTTGCACACCCCATCTTTAGGTGGACCTCTACCACTTGCAGCTTTTGGGAGCTTATATGTCCACAGCTCCTTGACCAGACACACAAAAGCCTTTTGTTTTCCAGGTTGGAGAATCCCAGGGGAGACTGAAGTTGGCTGGTTTCACATCGTGGTCCTATGTCTGGACTAGGCATAGTGGCTGAGTGGGGGCTAGAAAGAGTGTAACTGGGAGTTCCAAGTACAATCACATGGGACAAAGGAGAATTTACAGAAAGGATGGAGTTTTAGGCAGATAAAACAATGCATATTGCTTGAGTAACATAGTTTTACCCAGTTATTTTTAATGGCCATGTATACTACATTTTATGAACATAATTTGTGTAACTGTTCTGCTGTTGATAGAGTTTTTAGATAGTTCCATTTGAAACACAAAAATGTGATTTTCAAATGTAGAGATCTGTAACTGAGTGAATTACCTGTGAGTCTGCCTGTAAGTGAATAGCTTTGGCATATAAATTTCATGGTGGAGCAAATCCTCCTACTATCTGGAATTACAGTTCTTTGTAGTGAGACCTTTGGACTTGATTTGCTGTCAGAAGATGTGTTTGGTGAGGAAGTATCATTTGACTCATTTCAGGGGCTCTGTTTTTACATCTTTATTTTTGGGTTCCTTTACCATTGGAAACTGGCTTGTTATCTTTCAAGTGGGCACAAGGCCAGCGAACCAGATGGTCTGTACTGCAGGCTTGCTAGGCAGGAATGTGTCACTCTCACTTGGGTAATAGTGGCTGGGTTTCTACTGGGAGTGGGGAGCTGAGAGGAGGAGCATCACTTCATTAGTTTAGAAGGACATGTGGCTTCTCTTCCAACTCATCCTATTTTATTTATTTATTTATTTTTGGTCAGCCCTTATCATTGAGACTGTATCTTCTCATTTTGAAGGACTTAGAGGTTTAACAAATCTTGATAGGATTTTTATGGAATGCAATCTCAGATGCTATCAAATGATGCTACTGATTGATCACCCAATATCAAGGATCTGAGATTGTCAGATGACCCCTTGATTTTTGGTATAATGCCATCATAACCTGTCATGTGTTGTGCTTGTTGTTCCCATCCATTCACCAGGAGGTCTGCTCCCCAAGGGCAAGGATCATGGAGTTTGTCATCTTCACCTAGCACAGCACCTGAAATGCAGGGGAGCTCACTGTTTGTTAACTGGACCAATGCTCAGTGTTTGCAGGGCGGATGTGTGCAGAGAGGACTCTGTTATGATGCACTGGTGTGTTGCTGGAGTGAAGAGAGGTCTCATCAGCCCTAGTTTGTCATATCTTAGCAGTGTACCCAGGAAGCCTGAGAGAATGGAGGCTCTGTGAGTCAGAAGGGCCCTGCCCCCGAAGCAGACACTCTTCGGGGGGCATAGTTTGAATTCATGGACCCCAGGGGGAGTTTCTGGGGTAGAACCTTGAGATTATATACAGATCCTTGTGTATTCTGTGTGTGTGTTAATTTTTCTGGGGGGAGGAGGCCAGCTTTCATTAGCTTCTCCATGGCTCATGAAGAATTGCGGTGGCAAGATTAGACGGTCTGCAGTGGATGCCTTCTGGTGGCATGTCTCTGATTTTGTGCCCTGGGGAGGAATTGAAGCAGGTGATCTTGGGAATTACCTAGGAGTAAAGTAGCAAACTCTATTTCATTTCACACAGGACTATATTTCAGTGAGAAGGATGAGAAGGATTTTGTTAAATCCTGAGCCTGCAACAGGGACACAAACGAGTTGATTGTCAGGGTTATTTTTCTAGGAATGTTTTAGACACATTTGTTTCTCCAAGGACTCATCAACTGGTGTTGGGGTAGGTAGGGGACATCATGTGAAGCAGCGTTTCTCAAAGCTGTTTTCCCATGGAACCCCCATTTTTAATGGGACATCTACTTAGATCTCACAGACCGATTAGAAGATGTCCTGAAACCCAGCAAAGTTTGGGCTGATAAAACAAGTGAGCAGGTGCATACAGGTGGCGTTGGATGCAGGCGACAAACTGGAGAGTGTAGAGAAATGGGGGTTGGCCTAGGCATGAGAAATTTGATCAGTGTTTAGAAGTTCAGGATAGCGGGCTGAGCTGGCACAGGAAACCAAGAAAGTGTGGCCAGATCTGGGAGAAAAGCGGGAAGATGTGTCAAGGATGTTGAAAGCAGAAAATACTAGTAGAAGAAAAGTGTGGCCAAATGGGCTGGTGACATCTGAGATGCTGAGCAAATTAGCAAACACGTGCCCCGGACTTCACAGCCTGGAGATCATTAGTGACCATTTCAGGACAGATTTTGTGGAAGATCAGTGAGGAGGCCAGATGGGAGTGATGGAAGGGAGAGTGGGAGTGTGGAGGCAGACATGGTTCTCTGGGGGTGTTAGGTTGGCAGGGTTGTAAACATGGGAAGGTGTGGGGCAAATATGATCCTTTCCAGGCTGGGCACAGTGGCTCAGACCTGTAATCCTAGCACTTTGGGAGGCTGAGGCGGGAGGATTGCTATGGCCTGGGAGTTTGAGACCAACCTGGGCAATATCGTTAGGACCCCAACTTTACACACACAAAAAAAAAAAATTAAAAAAAAAGATAGCCAAGCGTGGTGGCGTGTGCCTGTAGTCTCAGTTACTCAGGAGGCTGCAGTGGGAGAATTGCTTGAACCCAGGAGTTTGAGGCTGCAGTGAGCTATGACTGCACTGTTGCACTATAGCCTGGGTGATGGAGTGAAACCCTGTCTCTGTAAAGAGAAAATGTTCTGTAGAGGGGGAAATGAGGAGGAAGTAGCAGTCTGCAGGCTCAGGCTTGCCTCCAGGGTGAGAATTTATCAGTGAGTTGGGGGAAAGACGAAATGATCTGGAGAGTCAGATCATTGTCCAAGAGGGACCCCATCTTTGAGAACCATGAGGGGAGCACTTGGTTTTTGGAAGAAGAACACTTTCCCTGTCACAAGAGAGTTGTGGCCCTATTTTTTCTTTTCTAACCAGATGATTGAGTTGTTTGCAAGTGCCTTTCAGTTTATGCTACAGAAAAGCTTTTTGCCAAGTGTAGCATTATATCACGTACGTGGAATTTTAATTTTACTTTTTGCATCCAAGCTTGCACAATCAATTCTTGTACTTCAGGGTGTAGAATGCACCTTTCTCTTGCCATAGCATATTAAAGCTACCCACTGAAAACATTTTGATTTAATAAATACAGAATTGATTAGCTCATTCTTGAAATAAGTCAGTTAAACTTGTGCTTTTTGGAGTTGAAGAAATGACTTTCACAGTTATTAAAGATTGTGCATGTCAGGAGAGGAGGGCCTTATTTCTGCACCTTTACTTTCTGTTTGTGATTAGGTTTTTATTTTTGTTTCTGTTCTGAGAGTTTTAATGTATGTATCAATTTCCTTTTCCACTGCCAAAATCAAGTCAGAGACCAGATTCATTACCTTGTAAAATGGATTCATCTTGTGATACCCCTCTCAAGACCCTGCCAGCCACCAACTACTCACCTGTTCTCCACACCACAGTTTTGTCTTTTGGGGAAAATCACATAAATGGAATGATACAGCATATAACCTTTTGAGACTGGCCTCTTTCCCTCAGCATAAAGCCTTTGAGATTCGTCCGTGTTGTTGCAGGTGTCTAGTTTAGCCCTTTTAACTGCCCAGTAGTATCCCAGTGGATGGCCACACCAAAGTTTGTTACTCATTTTCCTCTTGAAAGAATTTTGGTGGTGGTCTGTTTTCTTAACGTTTAGCAAGACGTCTTTAAGGTTCATCCACGTCGTAAGCATCTAATAATACTTATTTCGTTTTATGGCTGAATAGCATTCCAATAAACAGTTGTATGTGCCATTCTTTATCCGTGCATTGCATGATGGATGTTGGTTCTTACGAGTGATGCCTCTATGAACATTCCTCTACAAGTTTTGGAGTGAACATATGTTTTCAGTTCTTGGGTACTTACCTAGGAATAGAATTACTGGGTCATATGTACCTCTGGGTTTAATCATTTGAGGAACTGCCAAATTGTTTTCTAAAGTGTCTTCATCATTTGCATTCTTTCTTTTTAAATTGTACTCTAAGTCCTGGGGCACATGTGCAGGTCTTGCAGGATTGTTGCATAGGTACACACATGCCATGGTGGTTTGCTGTCTCCATCCCCCGTCATCAACATCAGCCACTTCTCCCAGTGTTATACCTCCCCAACCTCCCTGCCTCCCGCTGCCCCTCCCCTGGCCCCCCGCCCCCCGCCCCCCAACATATCCCAGTGTGTGATGCTCCCCTCCCTGTGTCCATGTGTTCTCATTGTTCAACTCCCGCGTATGAGTGAGAACACGCGCTGTTTGGTTTTCTGTTCTTGTGTCAGTTTGCTGAGAATGATGGTTTCCAGAGGAGAAACTCTGCTTTGCACCCTCACCAACGCATGTATTTTCCAGTGTTTTATTGCAGCCATCCTTGTGATTGTGATGTGCTTTCTTGCCATGGTTTTGATTTGCTTTTCCCTTGTGACTGGAGATGTTGAGCATCCTTCCATGTGCTTGTTGGTCCTTTGAGTCTCTTTTTTGGAGAAATGTCTATTCAGATCCTTGGCTCATTTTCCAATTGAGTTGTCTTTTTGTTATTGAGTTGTAACAGTTATTTATATATTTCGGATGCTACATCTGTACAGACATAAGATTTGCAAATTTTTTCTCTCAGTCTGTAGATTGTCTTTCACTTTCCTGATGGTGTCCACTGAAGCACAAAATTTGTAATTTTGATGATATCCAGTTTATTTTTTGTTTGCTTGTTTTTCTGCCATCACAGCTAAGACAACGTTGCCTAATCGAACGTTATGAAGGTTCACATCTATGTTTTCTTGTGAGTTTCATAGTTGTAGTTCTTATATTTAGGTTTTTGATCAATTTTGACTTAAATTTTGTATGTGATGTGAGACACGGGTTCAGTTTTGTTCTTTCACATGTGGCTCTCTAGTTGTCCCAGCACCATTTGTTGAAAAGACTATTCCTTTTGCATTATAGACTCGACACTCTTGTTGAAAATCAATGGACCATAAATGTATGCGCTTATTACAGTAGCTTTATAGTAAGTTTTGAAATCAGGAAATGTGAGTCTTCCAACTTTGGTTTCCCAAGATTGTTTTGATCTTAGGATTTTCATATGAATTACAGGATCAACTTGTCCATTTTTGCAAAAAAAAAAAAAAAATCTAGCTATAGGGGTTGTACTGAATTTGTTGAACATTTTGGAGAATATTGGCATCCAAACAATATTGTCTTCCAATTCAGAAGCATGGGATGTCTTTCCATTTCTTTATGCTTTCTTCAGTTCATTTCACTGATATTTTCTAGTTCTTAGTATACAAGTCATATCTCTTCTGCTAAGTTTATTCCTAAGTATTGTATTTTTATGCTATTGTAAATGGAATTATTTTCTTCATTTTGTTTTTGACTGTTTATTGTATATGTACAGGAATCTCATTGATTTCTATTTATTGACTTTTGTTCCCTGACACCTTGCCAAACCCATTTACTACCTCTAACGGTATTTGTTAAGCACATATCCGATTGAAACAGACTTTGTGTGAGCAGCAAGGCTGTTGATTAGCCCGGGTGTGAGCAGGCTGAGTCTGAAAAGAGTCAGCGTGGAGGTGGGAGGCGGAGCAGGCTTGATAGGCCGGGGCAGTGAGTGGAAAGTTACAGCTCAGAGTTGATTGTTGTTGACTCAGTGGGTTGATCCGTCAGCTGGAATAGTAACCTGTCGTCCTCCTCCTTTCTGGTCTTTTTATTGTTTCAGACTTTCAGGCTCCAGGTGGCCATCTGGAGGCATACATGCAGGTTACAGAGTTCATAATGGCTTGTCAACAGTGCTGCTATCTTTGGGGGACCTAATAGTATTTATGTAGATTCCTTAAGATTTTCTAAGGAAGTCGTCTACAAATACGACTGTTTTACTACGGTTCAGCCAGGGATTGACAGCCTTGCGTTAGTCTTCACTTCCGGCTTGTGCAGAGCCTCAATGTCAGTCGGGTGAGAACTTAGGGCCTTTCCTGGTGTTTCCTGAGCATGCACACAGTGCTTGGCCTGTCCAGAGCTCTTTGTGTGCATGCGGTCTTTTAATTTTCAGCACTTCATTGGAGTTTTTCAAAGGACCAGCAGACACTGCCTGTGGCAGCTGTGATGGTTAAGGTTCACCTTCAATTGTTTTCAGCAGATGGCTTGAGGCTAAAGACATGTCATACTGAGCAAGGTCTGAGTCAGGTCAAGTAAAGACCTCGGTGTCTTCTAGTCGGGTCTCCTGGGTGTCTTCTAGAGAAACATCAGACAGGTCCTATCATGTCAGTTCTCTGGGAATGAGGCTTCGAAGGAGCTTCAGCCATGATTCTGACATGCACTGTGATTGTGGGCTCTTGGTTTGCAAGGCTCCTGCAGAGATGGGGGGGGCGGTGGGAAAGGAATGGCACCAAGGTAATGTGCCACAAAGCTGATCTGTTCTTACCAAGATTCAGTCATTTTTCTTGAGGAAGCACTCATCAGATGGCTGCAAGTTGTTTTTAATTTCTGGGGTTCTGAAAAAGTTGATTCTGACACTTTGTGCCAGTTTTCTCATTGATTTTATGGCAGATAGAATTTTCATTGGCCTTTAACTCCAGCATTTTTGTTGGCATCATTTTTTAATTTAAGTTTGAGAGTTCTTTATATGTTCTAGGTACAAGACCTGTATCAGCTACGTGCTTTGTAAGTATCTTCTCCTGGGATGTGGCTTGTATTTTCATTCCCTTTACAGTGTCTTTTGAAGATGACAAATTTAGAATTTTGTTGTCATACGTAATAAATCTTTGCCTAATCTAGAGTCATAAAGATTTATTTACATTCTTTCCTCTACAGATTTTGTAGTTTTATGTTTTACATTTAGGTCTGTGATTCATTTGAAACTAACTCCTGTATGTGGTAGGAGAAATGGATTGAGGTTTATTTCTTCTTTTCCCCAGATGGATATCCAGTTTTTCCAGCACGATTTGTTGAAAAGACTATCCTTTTCTCACATAATTGCTTGTTCACCTCTGTCAGAAGTTTTTTCTCTGTATATTTGTGGATTTATTTCTGCAATAGAGACTATGCTCTATTGGTCTACTTCTCTATCTTGATGCCAACACCACACTGTCTTAATTAATGTGTTAAAAATGTGTGTGTGTGTACGAGTGTGTGTATATAGTCTGACGAGAGACTGTCTGGATCAGAGAAAGTGTTTTTTGTTTGTTTGTTTGTTTGTTTGTTTTTATTATTGAGACGGAGTTTTGCTCTTGTCAAATGGCGCAATCTTGGCTCACTGCAACCTCCACCTCCTGGGTTCAGGCAATTCTCCTGCCTCAGCCTCCTGAGTAGCTGGAATTACAGGCACGTGCCACCATGCCCAGCTAATTTTTTGTATTTTTAGTAGAGACAGTGTTTCGCCATGTTGACCAGGATGGTCTTGATCTCTTGACCTCGTGATCCACCTGCCTCGCCTCCGAAAGTGCTGGGATTACAGGTATGAGCCACCGCGCCTGGCTGAGAAAATGTTTTATATTCACAGTGCAACTAGTGTCCATTCCCCATGGGACAGTGTGTTCAGTGCCACTTACTCCCCTGTGCATGCGGTGCTGTTCACGAGAGGACCCCAGATTGCTGTAGGGTGTCTAACACCTTTGCCCCTTTTCTGCTCCAGAGACAAAGAGGGAGAGACTCTTACTCTGCAGTCTAAACAGATCAGATCCTGTCTGGGGAGAGGAGGGGAAGTTCCCTGGTTTTATTCTACTGAAAGGTAGCAAATGATTGCAAGAGAGCTAGGTCTCTCAGTCTCTCCTGGGCAGTATACTACTTCTAGCTTCCAAGGCATTCAAATCCTCTGTCCTTATTTTTACAGTGCTTGTTGCTTAGAAAAACCAGATATGCAGACATTCGTGGAGAATTGTCTCTTAACATACTTCGACTTAAGTTGTGAAACCTCTTGAAAGGTTTATATTAATTCTCTAACTTTGTTCTTCTTCAAAGTTCTTGTGGTTGTGCTGTGTCCTTTGAATTTCCGTGTCCTTTGAATTTTTAGAGCAAGTTTGTCAATTTTAGAACAAAACCTGCTGGGATCTTGATTGGAATTGCACTAAATCTGTAGATGAGAATTTTTTCACCTTGGCGCTGGGAGTGTGGACATTTTGGGCTGATGATGATTTATTGTGGAGTTGTCTTCTGCACTGTAGGATGAGTGGCAGCATCCCCGCTTTTACCCATTAGATGCCAACAGCACCCTCTGCCACCAAGTAGGGACAACTAATAATGCCTCCAGACTTTAGCAAATACTCCTGGAGGGACAACATGACCCCTGGTTGAAAAGCACTTCCATAGATCAATTTGGGGAGAGTTGATATTGTAATAATACTGAGTCTTCTGCCCTGTGAATGGATTATACCTCCCCAATTATTTGGTCTTTATTTTTTCGCTACGGTAGTTTGTAGTTTATAGTATATAGGAGTTACATATCTTTTGTCAGATTTCTTGCTATTTATTTCACATATTTTGATGCTATTGTAAATGGTATTGTTTTTAAATTGAACTTTCTAATTATTTACTAGTGTATAGAAATACAGTTTCATCTTGTATATTGCTCGTGTTCTGCAGCCCTGCTAAACTCAACTCACTTATTATTCTTGTAGGTTTCATGAAATGCTTCAATTATGTTTTCTATTCCAGTGCAGCTTTTAACCTTTACATTGTATGTGGATTACTCTTTTATTTTTCTAATTTTTTTTTGTAGGAAACATGAGTGATGTTTTAAGGAATTGATGATTATAATTTAATACAGAGTCAGATGACCAGAGTCATGATTCCATTGTTTTTTGGTGAAAAGTATTGATAGTGAGTAATCTAAATAATTTTGGAAGTATGAAGGTAGGAAGTAAATTCATAGGTCACATATCACAGGATGAATGGATTGAATGGATCTCTAATAGTCAATTTGCTGTTTCATCACCAAAATAAATGATTGTGTGCTTTGATCAGCTTTAGTTGAGATTTTAAAAAAATGTGTATCTGCCTGGTCTTTTTATGGATAATATTATTTTTGTTCTTCAATAACATTTCAGATGAAGCCAGAATTATTCTCAAATTTATAGATCGTCAACTTTGCAATTTAAAAAACATTAATTTTTATTTATTTCACATAATGCACATTTGATCCTTAAACAATGCAGGGGTTAGGGGACCCAACCTCCCTCACAGTCAGAAATCCATGTATAACTTTTGACTTGCCCAAAACTTAACTACTAATAGCCTACTGTTGCCTGGAAACCTTACCAATAAACACAGTCAATTAACACATTGTGTATGTTACATGCATTACATACTGTATTGCTACAATAAAGTAAGATAGAAAAACGTTATTAAGAAAATCATAAGGAAGAGAAAATATATTTACTATTTATAAGTGGAGGTGGGTTGTCATGAAGGTCTTCATCCTCACTGTAGTTTTCATATTGAGTAGGCTGAAGGAGAAGGAAGAAGAGGGCTTGGTTTTGCTATGGCAGGGGTGGCAGAGGATGAGGATGTGGAGGAAGTAGGAGGGAGGCAGGAGAGTTAGTCGCAGTCAGTGTAACTTTGATGGGAAAAAAAATCCATGTCTAAGTGGACTCTCACAGTTCAAACCTGCCTTGTTCCAAGGTCAGCTGTATATTTATTGATGATCTTGAAGTTGTACTTGAGGTCCCAAATTTAGCTTAAAGGGGACTTTTTATCTCGTGTGTGTGTGTGTATGTGTATGTGTGTGTGTGTGTGTGTGTGTGTGTGTGTGTGTGTGTGAGAGAGAGAGAGAGAGAGAGAGAGAGAGAGAGAGATGTTATTATTTTATAATACCAAGAAATATAGTGCTCCAAATAAACATGCAGGCTTGTTTTCCTGACTTGGTAAGAGCACTTAGTGCTTTGACGGGGAACAGCTTGGGGAGCATTTCAGGCGGTCTCTGAAGTCCTCGCTGGTGGAGAGGGATTTTCTTCCACAGAGCAAGGGTCCACTTTTGTGCTGCAATACTGCACACCTTTCTTTGGAAAACAGTTCGCAGTTCCTCTTGAAACACCTTGATCCCTGTTGTCCTCGTCATCTGTGACCTCTCCTCTCTGTTCTTGCCATAAGAGGCTTTGTCGTGGTGTTCTTTTTTTGTTTTGACATTCTCGGAGAACTTCTGAAGCTTTCCCCCGTGTCACTAGTTTGGGTTTCCAGGGTGCAGGTTCTGATCTTTACTTCCTTCAGCTTGGGTTTCCCGCTGTGGTTATAGCTGTCATCTCCACGACGTTCCTGCTGACCTCGTCTGTCTCTGTGCACACGGCCTTCCTCCCGCCCTTGCCAGCTCTCTGCCCTGCGTTCAGGGAGGTGCTGCCTGCCTGTAGTCCTCTGGGATGTGGGTCTGGAAAGATGTCCTGGGTCCTACAGATCATTTGTAGCGGTGAATTCTGCTTCTTCATGTCCGTGGCACTCCTCCTCTTCTTTGCTTTTTTTTTTTTTTTTTTTTTTTTTGAGTTGGAGTCTCACTCTGTTGCCCAGGCTGGAGTGCAGTGGCATGATCATGGCTCACTGCAGCCGCTGCCTCCTGGGTTCAAGCGATTCTCTGCCTCAGCCTCCTTAGTAGCTGGGATTACAGGCTTGTGCCACCACACCCTGCTAATTTTTGTGTTGTTCATAGAGACAGGGTTTCACCATGTTGGCCAGGCTAGTCTTGAACTCCTGACCTCGTGATGCACCCATCTCGGCCTCCCAAAGTGCTGGGATTACAGGCGCGAGCCACTGTGCCCGGCCTTCCTTGTGTTTCTATGGGAGTTGCATTTACTGATATTTTCTTATTTGTTCTTTTTGAAATGTCATTACCTGAAGGATTATTGTTACAAATGGTGAATACCTGTTATAAAACATTCCAGCAATACAGAAGAGTAGAAAGAATAAAAATACGAAGTGTCTATTATGCAGGAGGAGTGAGTTCTGAAGACCTACTGTACAGCGTTGTTGCTGTACTTGAGACCACTGTGTTGGGAAATATGCTAAGACAGTAGATTTGTTTTTTGATTTGAGACTAGGTCTCTTTCACCCAGGCCAGAGTGTCGTGATCAGAGCTCACTGCAGCCTCCAATTCCTGGGCTCAAGTGATCCTGTTTCCTCAGTCTCCACTAAAGGCATGTGCCACTGTGCCTAATTTTTCATTTTTTATAGAGATAGGGTCTCACTATGTTGCCCAGGCTGGTCTTGAACTCCTGGCTTCAACCCATCCTCCTGCCTCAGCCTCCCAGAGTGTTGGAATTACAGACGTGAACCACCACACCCAGCGGAGAGTGGTTTCTAAATGCTCTCACCACGTACAAGACATCAGAGTTACATGAGGTAGTGGACGTGTCAATTAGCTTGATTGTGGCAATTATTTTGCATTGTGTATATCAAAACATCACCTTGTCCACCTTAAATACATGGAATTTTTATCTGTCAAGTGTACTTCAGTAAAGCCAGAGAAAAACAGAATAAAAAAATCACATAAAATGCCACCTTTCACAAATAACCCCTCAATGACATTGGTGAGCAGCATTTCAGATATCACTCTGTTCATGGATGAAAGGGAGGATGTGTGTCTAAAGAGTTATAAATTACACATTTTACTTTCAGGATAAATGGTAAGTTCTAAATTTAACAAGAAAAAGAGTATGAGTATGCTTCACAGCCAGGTAGAAAAGGCTATAGAATGTTTTAAGTGGTTGGAGTCTTTCTTTTAAAACTAGAAGTTCAAGTTTAGAAGTGCAGAGGAAATTAGTGCAAGCATGCCTAATTTCAAAGAACAGTCTAGTGTAGGGGTTAACACTTGGGACCCAGACAGCCTGGGTTCAAATCCCAGCTGGGCCACTTGACCTTAGGCTGATTGCTGAACTGGCTGACTCAGTTTCCGTCTGTTACTTCTAAGATAGAAGTCATAGCAGTATCCTGTAGAATTGTTGTGACAATTGAGTTATAATTGATAATGGAAAGCACTTAGGTTAGTGTCTGGCACGCTGACGTTATCATTTCCCTCCCGAGGCTAGGTTGTCGCATGTGTGGGATGACGTTGGTAGCCTTTGCTCTCCGCTGCTCCTCCGCGTCCTGCGGTACCTCCTCATAGCCCTGTGTCTAAGTGCTCAGAGCACCCTGCCGACCCGCCTCTCCTCCTCCTCCGCTGCTCCCTTTACTAAGGCCATTCCTAACTTCGTTATTTTGCCTGACTCCTTTTTGGCCAGATTTCCTTGTCCAGTAGTTTTCTTTTTTTTTTTTTAAAGGCTTATCACTGTTTTATTCCCTTAAATTCCGGAAGAGAATTGGCTTTCCATTGGAAGGAAAATCTAGGAGTAAATTCCTAAAGATGACATAGCCTGCCTCAACCCAGAGAGCCACCCTTCCCTGTGCCGCCCGCCTTGGGACAGACTCTTCTTGCCTAGAGGCCCATATGTTGGTCTCTTTTGTTATTATGAAAAATGTTATGCACACAGAAAAGTATAGAGAAAATACATCAATACACTTGTGTCCATAACATGGAGCTAGATCACATAACGCCACCTGACCATAATCGCTTCACATCTTTTAGAGTGAGTAAGTTGCTGGATGGAACTGAAGCTCTCTGTGCGTGGTCCCCCGTCCCATCCTTCGCTCTCATTTCCCAGCAGGTTGCCCCAGCTTACAGTTGGTGTGTGTTCTTGCTTGTGTTTTTATACTTCCCACTGTGTGTGTTCACAGTCAACATGTAGGAGCATGGTTGTGTACCCTTTAAAGTTCATAGACATATTGTGTTGGTACTAGTGTTTCTGCTGCTTTCTTGTCTAGGTCAACTTTATGTTTTCTGTATTTACCTATTTACCCTCGTTGATATGTGTAGATCCAGGCGTTCGTTTTAATTGCTGTGGATGTTCTGTTCCATTGTATGAATGGAAACCTGAGAGTCTGCCATTTGTTGACATTTCCAAGGCAGGGCTTCAGTTACCACCCATGTGTGTAGCCTGGGAGGCCGTTTCCCTGGGCACTGGGTCTCAAACTTGGCTGTATGTTGGAACCCCTGCAGAGTTTTAAGAAGACCAATGCCTGGGTCCCATCCCCTAAGTATGGTCTGATGTAATTGATCTGGGAGGCAGCCTGGGCATCAGCATTAAAAAAGAATCTCTCCAGGGAATCCTAATACGCAGCAGTGTTTGAGAACCTCTGCTTCAGGCTCTGCTGCTCAGTGGAGGAGCCACTGATCACCCATGGCTAATCAAGTTTAAGATAATTAAGATGACCTGTATTATAAATTCAGTTCCTCCGTTGCACTAGCCATATTTCAAGGGCTTAACAGCCACAAGTGGCTACCATATTTGATGGCTAGGTAGAGAACATTCCTACCACAGTGGAGAGTTCGGTTGGACCGTGCTCCTCTCAGGCACACATCTGGGGAAATGGCCAGGGCATACGTCCCTCATCAGTTGGACTAATCAACTGGGATGCTCATTAAAGTGGCTGTTTTAGTTCCTGCTGCTGCTGTTACAAACGACCACACATTTAACAGCTTAAAGAAGCACACATTTATTATCTTTCAGTTCCGTAGATTAGAACTCCAACACAGGGCTCGCCAGGTACAGTCAAGGTCTTGTTTCTTTCTGCAGGCTCTTGGGGAGAATCCATTTCCTTGCTCATTCAGGTGCCAGCAGAATTCATTCCTTGGGGTTTGCAATGGTTAACTTCAGGCAACTGGGCTAACAGATGCCCAGTCGCATAAAGTTAACGGGTGGTGAAACGGGTGTTTCTGGAAGAGATGAGTGTTTGAATCAGTAGACTGAGTAGAGAAGATCGTCCTCACCAATGCAGGTGGGCATCATCCCATTTGTTGCAGGTCCTAAAGAACAGAGGCAGAGGAAGGGTGCATTCTCTCTCTCTTCTTGAGTTGGGATGTCATCTTCCCCCACCTTAGGACGTCGGCGCTCCTGGTTCCTGCATCCCCAGAGCATGTTGTTCATATTTGGTGTCTCATACCTACCTCCAGAAAGCAGTCATCAGGTCAGGACACAGATCTGACCCCCTCTGCCTGTTCTGCACTGTCTGGCTGGGGTCCTGCCCTGGAGTCAGGATTTGTTGCATCATTGAGTAGGTTGTGTCATGATTATTTGAGACTTTGGGAAGTCCCCACTTAGTTATGAATTCTTAAAATTCCTTTAACAGGTGTCAAAAATTTTTTTCCCAAAACTTTGAAGAAAGGGTTGATTGTGGGTTTTCATGCAGACTCAGATTCCATTGAGGCGTCGTTCTTTCCTAGGAAGTAAGGACGGGGGTCCCTTGGGAGCATGGGTGACATTGTCCTGTCCATCCCGCCGCACTGAAGGACATGATGAGGGGCTGTTTATTTAGGGGAACAGACAAGTGCCTCTGAAAACATCGAGCCAGCTGCTGACACTCGTGGTTCATGTTTGCATTCTCCAGTCCTCACTCTTACTGCACTCTGGTCCAAACAGCCCTGTGCTCTGAAGAAATCCATCTTTAGAAAATAGGTGATGTTTGAGCCCTCTGTAGTCTGTGGGAGTTGTTCTGAAAATGCAGGTGTGGGTTGCATAGCTACTGAGAAAATAGTGCTAGGAAATAGATTAAAGTGGGAATTTCCCCCCACACAGAAGGTGGACAGAGGGCTGCAGAGGAAAGGAAAGGCGTGAAAGCCCAGGAAAGGCAATGGAAGAGGCTGGGGACAGTGGCAGGTGGAAAGTGGGCCTGTGGGATGGAGGCCCAGTGACATCTCAGACTGGGCATGTGCAGAAAGTCCCTCAGAAGGCTTCCCACCCCACTGAATGACAGTTCCGTTCTTCTCAGGCCTTGACTCTGCCTTTAAACCCCACACCAAACCATTGACAGGGCAGATCCTGTTGGAACATAAAGTCCATCAGAATGTGACCTCCGGCCTCTCTCTCTATAGGTTCTGCAGTGTCTCCTTGCCACCCACCTTGCCTTCCCCACAATTCACTCTCTGCCCAGCAGACCCAGCCATCCATTCAAATGGAGACTAGTGTGTCATGACCCTGCAGAGCTCCCTGATTCCCTTTGAGTGATTTGCCCCACTCTGACCTTTGGTCTCTTCTTCGCTTGACTTTTTCGCTTTCTCACTGTCTCCCCTGCAGGCTCCCAGGCCTGGAGGTCCTTCCCTATGCCAGCTCTGCACCTCTGCTCAGGCCCGTCCCATTCCTCGTCACCCCAGCTGCCCTCAGGGCTCACTTGCTGTCACCATTTTCACGGGTTTCCTCAAATGCCAGCTTCTCAGGGAGAACCACACTGACAGCTCTGTTTAAAGCTAGGCCTTCCCTGAAAGCAGGGAATCGAACAGATATTTGCACACCTGTGTTCGTGGAAGCCTTGTTTACAGTAGCCAGGAGGTGAGAGCTATCCAAGTGTCCATCAGTCGATGAGTGGATAAACAAAATGTGGTCTGTATACACAGTGGAGCATTATTCAGTCTTTAAAAGGGAGGAAATTCTGACAGAGGCTACATGGACCTTGAGGACATTGTGCTAAGTGAAATAAGCCAGCCACAAAAAGTCAAATGCTGAATGATTTTACTCACATGAGGCACCTAGAGACAGAAAGCAGAATGGTGGTTGCCAGGGGCGGGCAGAGGGGGAAGGGAGAATGGTTCATTGGACACAGAGTTTCAGTTTTGCAAGAGGAAGAGTTCTAGAGATCTGTTGTACAACAGGGTACACGTGGTTAACACTATAGTACTGCACACATAAAAATGGTCACAGTGGTAAATCTTACGTGTTTTTTACCACAAAAAAAAAACCCCACAACCGAAACAAAACACCTCAGCACTTCATGTTCCCCCATTTGGGCTCTGTTTCCCCCCCAGAGCACTCACCATTCTTTTGTGCCCGATTTAATTACTTAAGAGGTCTCTCCCCTGTAGAATGTAGACACCACAAGGGTGAGAGTGTTTCTTTTGTTCACGGATGGTCAAGAACAGCGCCAGGTATTGATGAGGCACTTTGTGAATGTGTTGCATACAAGAATGTGCTCCGAATCCGGCTGGGGCCATACTGCAGAGATGTGGACATGGACTCAGAGGTGCTCCTGGACAGAGCCTCCTTTGTGTGTCCATGAAGCTGAGAGCTTGCATTTGGGTAGGTATGCTCCTTGTGGAATAGGGACAGAGAGGCAGGGGTGAGGCACGGCTGCCATTTGTTTTTAAAGTGGAACAAATGTTCACCTTTGGCTGAATGAAGATTTCTAACAGTCTTGCCAAAATGAGAATTGCCTGTTCACCCCACACCTTTTAAAACATGTGTCATACATGACATGCTCCCCTATATCATGGCAGGTATGTGCATCAACACTGTGTGTCTCGTCCCTCCATGTCAGGTGGAGGGGACGTGGCTTTTGCAGAGGGAAAAATTCCTCATTCTGTTTGCTTCTTGCTAATGTAGACCAATGATTTTCAAACTAGGTTTAGTGGAAACTTAGGGTTTTTAAAATTCCTTTTCAAATAGAGTATGTCCACTTTTAGTGGCTTCGTATTTTGATGTTCAGCCTAATAATTTGACAGTGTTCTGTTGCATTTGGCTTTAGGTGCATGGGGCTGGGTATACTGACTAGCTTAGTCACTTGGCCCCTTTACTGCTGGGTAATTGAAAGCAGGTGGCCATCCTGGTCCCTAAGATTCTTTATTTTGCCATTTTGAAAGGCCAGGGAGAGCATACCTAAAACAAGGCAGTGAATGGAAAACAGCTTTTCTTTAAGGCTCAGTACTTAAGGCTAAGACATCACACAAAAGGAAGTATTTAAAGAAGGATTTAGAGAGAAAAATCTTACTGCAGATGAAAAGAGACTGACTTTTTAAAGAACATGAAAGATTCCAGAGAAAGGAAAGAATCCTTGGGTGAATATTCCCCATAGCATTGATACAACATTGGCAGTTCACTATTATGGAACTTCAACAGACTCAAACAATACAGCATGGCAGTGGCTTAAATATCTGAGAGTTGACCAGTGCATTTGTGCATTACCAGTTACAATCGCTAGACAGGGAGTGTGGGGGTGTCTTAGTCAGCTTCGGCTGCTATCTAACAAAATAGCATAAACTGGGTGGCTTCAACAGTAGACATTTATTTCTCACATTTCTGGAGGCTGAGAAGTCCCAGGTCAAAGTGCAGGCAGATTCAGTTCCTGGTGAGGGCTCATATCCTGGGTTGCAGATGGCCACCTTCTAGCTCTGTCTTCACATGATAGAGAGAGAAAACTCTGGTGTCTCTTCCTCTTCTTTTAAGGTCACTAATCCCAACATGGGGCCTCCACTCTCATGGCTTCATCTATCCCTGATCACCTCCCGAAGGCGCCATCTCCTAATACCATCCCATTGGGGTTAGTGCATCAACATATGGATTTTCGGGGACAGTTCAGTCCACAGCAGCAGGAGTGATAATTGGGAAGTGGAGAGAGATTATTGGTCTTGTTGCCTCCTGTGGTTATCTGGGCTTGTTTGTATCCTCACTTAAGTTGAAATGTTTTTGTTTCTCTCTCTCTTTTAAAGCAGTCCGTGTGGGCGTGTTAGGTTCTCCATGTTTGTTGAGTCCAAGAGACAGCAGAGCTTTATCGGCCGGAGCATGTGCAGTGCGACGGATTGTTTTTATGACAAATAACAAAAAATACAAATAGAAACAAGCAAGGGTTTCTTCCAGGGGCCTTTGGAGGGGCACAGAGCTTTAGTTTCATTAGGCTCATGGTACTTCTGCTTGGCTCATTTCATTTTTTTTTTCTTTAATGTTTACCATTTTTTCCAATATTGGCAGTAATACTATTCACTGTAGAAAGCTTAGAAAATACAGATGTGCCAAAGCACGTGCCCTGATTTCATAATTCTGAAGCAATCACTGTTAATGTTGTAGTGTGCATGAGGCGTTTAGATTGCTGGATGTGCATATTTTCACGTTTCAGCACTGCCGGGGCCTGGATGATGCTTCACAGTAGCGAGCACGTCAACATCTGTTGGCAGTGTGCCTTTTCTCTCGTAGCATGCTTTACAGTTGTTGGCATCCCAGATATGTTGGGGTAAGAGATTTATTATGCAGCTCTGGGAGTACATGCATAACAAGGTTGGAAGTGATGGTTGGAAGTGATGGAAGGCTGGAAACCTCAAGGTTGGAAGTGATGGAAGGCCAGAAACCAATGGTGCGGAGGTGACAGGTCAGTTTTTATCATTTAGAAGTGGCCTGTGAGGTTCCAGGCCAGGATACTTGCAGGCCCTTTGAAAAATCTCTTGACACTCTCAGCTTGGCGTGGGGACTCATGCCTATAATCCCACCACTTTGGGAGGCAAAGGCGGGTGGATCATTTGAGGCCAGTAGTTGGAGACCAGCCTGGCCAACATGCTGAAAACCCGTCTCTACTAAAACTACAAAGAAAACGAAAATTGTAATCCCAGCTACTTGGGAGGCTGAGGCAGGAGAATCACTTGAACTCAGGAGGCAGAGGTTGCGGTGAGCTGAGATCATGCCACTGCACTGCAGCCTGGGCAGCAGAGTGAGACTCTGTCTCAAAAAGTAAAAGAAAAAAAGAAAAATCTCTAACACTCTGGATATAAGGAGGCTGCTTTGGGATTCCTGTAGTAAAATGAGCCCACCTCTGTAGGAAGCCCACTTAACACGTGGGAGCTTGTTTTTTTCTCCCTCCCTCCCTCCCTCCTTCCCTCCCTCCCTCCTTCCTTCCTTCCTTCTCCCCTCTCCCTCCCTCTTTCCCTTCCTTCCGATCCTCCCCCTCCCCCTCCCTCCTTCCTTTCTCCCTTCCTTCCTTTCTCCCTTCCTCTAAGTTCTGGAATACATGTGCAGTACGTGCAGGTTTGTTACCCACGTATACACGTGCCATGGTGGTTTGCTGCACCCATCAACCCATCATCTACATTAGATATTTCTCCTAATGTTATACCTTGCCTTGCCCCCGATCCCCTGACAGGCTCCAGTTTGTGATGTTCCCCTCTCTGTGCGCATGTGTTCTCATTATTCAACTCCCACTTATCAGTGAGAACGTGCAGTGTTTGGTTTTCTGTTCCTGTTAGTTTGCTGAGAATTATGGTTTTAGCTTCATCCATGTTCCTGCAAAGGACATGGACTCATTCTTTTTTTATGGCTGCATAGTATTCCATGGTGTCTATGTGCCACATTTTCTTTATCCAGTCTATCACTGATGGGCATTGGAGTTGGTTCCAAGTTTGCTATTGTGAATAGTGCTGCAATAAACACATATGTACATGTGTCTTTATAGTAGAATGATTTATAATCCTTTGGGTATATACCTAGTAATGGGATTGCTGGGTCAAGTGGCATTTCTAGTTCTAGATCCTTGAGGAATTGCCACACTGTCTTTCACAATGGTTGAACTAATTTACACTCCCACCAACAGTGTAAAAGTATTCCTATTTCTCCACATCCTCTCCAGCATCTATTATTTCCTGACTTTTTAATGATCACCATTCTATCTGGCATGAGCTGGTATCTCATTGTGGTTTTGATTTGCATTTCTCTAATTACCAGTGATGATGAGCTTTTTTTCATATGTTTGTTGGCTGTATAAATGTCTTTTGAAAAGTATCTGTTCATATTTGCCTACTTTTTGATGGCGTTGTTTGTTATTTTCTTGTGAATTTGTTTAAGTTCCTTGTAGATTCTGGATGTTAACCCTTTGTCAGATGGATAGATTGCAAAATTTTCTCCCATTCTATAGGTTGCCTCTTCACTCTGATGATAGTTTCTTCTAATGTGCAGAAGCATTTTAGTTTTATTAGATCCCATTTGTCAATTTTGGCTTTTGTTGCAGTTGCTTCTGGTGTTTTAGTCATGAAATCTTTGCCCATGCCTCTGTCCTGAGTGATACTGCTCAGGTTTTCTTCTAGTGTTTTAATGGTTTTAGGTTTTACATTTAAATATTTAATCCATCTTGAGTTAATTTTTGTATAAGGTGTAAGGAAGGGGCCCAGTTTCAGTTTTCTGCATATGGCCAGCCAGTTTTCCCAACACCATTTATTAAATAGGGAATCCTTTCCCCATTGCTTGTTTTTGTCGAGTTTGTCAAAGATCAGATGGTTATAGATGTGTGGTGTTATTTCTGAGGCCTCTGTTCTGTTCTATTGGTCTATAAATCTGTTTGGGTACCAGTACCATGCTGTTTTGGTTACTGTAGTCTTGCAGTATAGTTTGAAGACATGATGCCTTCAGCTTTGTTCTTTTTGCATAGGATTGTCTTGGCTGTATGGGCTCCTTTATGGTTCAATATGAAATTTAAAGCAGTTTTTTTCTACTTCTGTGAAGAAAGTCAGTGGTACGTTGATGGGAGTAGCATTGAATCTGTAAATTACTTTGGGCAGTATGGCCATTTTTATGATACTGATTCTTCCTATCCATGAGTGTAGAATGTTTTTCCATTTGTTTGTGTCCTCTCTTATTTTTCTTGAGCAATGCTTTATAGTTCTCCTTGAAGAAGTCCTTCACATCCCTTGTAAGTTGTATTCCTTGGTATTTTATTCTCTTTGTAGAAATTGTGAATGGGAGTTTGCTCATCATTTGACTCTCTGTCTATTATTGTGGTGTAAAGGAATGCTTGTGATTTTTGTACATTGATTTTTGTATCCTGAGACTTTGCTGAAATTGCTTACCAACTTAAGGAGTTTTTGGGCTGAGATGATGTGGTTTTCTAAATATATAATCATGTCATCTGCAAACAGAGATAATTTGACTTCCTCTCTTTCTATTTGAATATTCTATTTTTTCTCTTGCCTGATTGCCCTGGCCAGAACTTCCAGTACAATGTTGAAGAGTAGTGGTGAGAGAGGGCATCCTTGTCTTGTGCTGGTTTTCAGAGGGAATGCTTCCAGCTTTTGCTTATTTAGTATGGTATTGACTATGAGTTTGTCCTAAATAGCTCTTCATATTTTGAGATATGTTCCATCAACACCTAGTTTATTGAGTGTTTTTTAGCATGAAGAGGTGTCATTTTATTGGAGGCCTTTTCTGCATCTATTGAGATAATCATGTGGTTTTGTCATTGGTTCATTTATGTAATGAATTACGTTTATCGATTTGCATATGTTGAACCAACCTTGCATCCCAGGGATGAAGCCGACTTGATCATGGTGGATAAGCTTTTTAAGATGCTGCTGGATTTAGTTTGCCAGTATTTTATTGAGGACTTTTGCATTGATGTTCATCAGGGATATTGGTCTGAAAATGTTTGTGTGTGTGTGTGTCTGTGTGTGTCCCTATCAAGTTTTAGCATCAGGATGATACTGGCCTCAAAAAGTGAGTTAGGGAGGAGTCCCTCTTTTTCTATTGTTTGGAATAGTTGCAGAAGGAGTGGTACCAGCTCCTCTTTGTACCTCTGGTAGAATCCGGCTGTGAATCTGTCTGGTCCTGAGCCTTTTTTGGTTGGTAGGCTATTAATTACTGCCTCAATTTCAGAACTTGTTATTGGTCTATTCAGGGATTCAACTTCTTCCTGGTTTAGTCTTGCGAGGGTGTATTTGTCCAGGAATTTACCCATTTCTTCTAGATTTTCTAGTTTATTTGCTTAGAGATGTTTATAGTATTCTCTGATGGTAGTTTGTATTTCCGTGAGTTCAGTGATGATCTCTCCTTTATCATTTTTTATTGTGTCTATTTGATTCTTCTCTCTTTTCTTTATTCATCTAGCTAGTGGTCTATTTTGTTAATCTTTTCAAAACACCAGCTCCTGGATTCACTGCATTTTTGAAGGGTTTTTTTTATGTGTCTATCTCCTTCAGTTCTGCTCTGATCTTGTTATTTCTTGTCTTCTGCTAGCTTTTGAATTTGTTTGCTCTTGCTTTTCTAGTTCTTCTAATTGTGATGTTAGGGTGTTGAATTTAGATTTTTCCTACCTTCTCCTGTGGGCATTTAGTGCTGTAAATTTCCCTCTAAACACTGCTTTAGCTGTGTCGCAGAGATTCTGGTACGTTGTGTCTTTGTTCTCATTGTTTCAAATAACTTACTTATGTCTGCCTTCATTTCATTATTTACCCAGTAGTCGTTCAGGAGCAGGTTATTTAGTTTCTATATAGTTGTGTGGTTTTGAGTTTCTTTATCCTGAGTTCCAATTTGATTGCACTGTGGTCTGAGAGACTGGTATGATTTTTGTTCTTTTGCATTTGCTGCATAGTGTTTTATTTTCAATTATGTGGTTGATTTTAGAATAAGTGCTATCTAGTGCTGACAAGAATGTATATTCTTGGGGTGGAGAGTTCTGTAGATGTCTATTAGGTCTGCTTGGTCCAGAGCTGAGTTCAACTCATGAATATCCTTCTTAATTTTCTGTCTCATTGATCTGTCTAATATTGACCGTGGGGTGTTGAAGTCTCCCACTATTATTGTGTAGGGGTCTAAGTCTTTCTAGGTCTCTGTGTATCTGGGTGCTCCTATGTTGGGTGCATATATATTTAGGATAGTTAGCTCTTTTTTTGCATTGATCCTTTTATCATTATGTAATGCCCTTCTTTGTCTTTTTTGATCTCAGTCAGTTTGAAGCCTGTTTTATTAGAGAATAGGATTGTAATCTCTGCTTTTTTTTTTCCCATTTGTTTGGTAAATATTCCTCCATCCCTTTATTTTGAGCCTATGTGTGTCTTTGCACATGAGATGGGTTTCCTGAATAAAGCACACTGATGAGTCTTGACTCTTTATCCAATTTGCCAGTCTGTGCCTTTTAATTGGGGCATTTAGCCAATTTACATTTAAGGTTAATATTGTTACATGTGAATTTGATCCTGTCATCATGACGCTAGCTGGTTATTTTGCCCAATAGTTGACACAGTTTCTTCACAGTGTCGATGGTCTTTACATTTTTATATGTTTTTGCAGTGGCTGGTACCAGTTTTCCCTTCCATGTTTAGTGCTTCCTTCAGGAGCTGTTTGTTGTAAGGCAGGCCTGTTGGTGACAAAATCTCTCTGAAATTGCTTGTCTGTAGAGGATTTTATTTTTCCTTCACTTATGAATCTTAGTTTGGCTGGTTATGAAATTCTGGGTTGAAAATTCTGTTCTTTAAGAATGTTGAATATTGTCCCTCTTTCTCTTCTGGATTGTAGAGTTTCTGCAGAGAGATCTGCTGTTAGTCTGAAGGACTTCCCTTTGTGGTAACCTAATCTTTCTCTCTGTCTGCTTTTAACATATTTTTCTTCATTTTAACCTTGGTGAATCTAATGATTACATGTCTTGGGGTTGCTTTTCTCAAGGACTATCTTTGCATTGTTCTCTGTATTGCCTGAATTTTAATGTTGGCCTGTCTTGCTAGGTTGGGGAAGTTCTCCTGGATAATAACCTGAAGAGTGTTTTCCAACTTGGTTCCATTCTCCCTGTCACTTTCAGGTACACCAATCAATCATAGGTTTTATCTTTTCATGTAGTCCCATATTTCTTGGAGGCTTTGTTTGTTCCTTTTCATTCTTTTTTCTCTAATCTTGTCTTCATGCTTTATTTTATTAAGCTGATCTTCAGTCTCTAATATCCTTTCTTCCACTCGATAGATTCAGCTATTGTATGCTTCACAAAGTTCTCACACTGTGTTTTTCAGCTCTATCAGGTCATTTACGTTCTTCTCTAAACTGGTTATTCTAGTTATCAATTTCTCTAACCTTTTATCAAGGTTCTTAGCTTTCCTGCATTGGGTTAGAACATGCTTCTTTAGCTTGGAGGAGTTCGTTATTACCCACCTTCTGAAGCCTACTTCTGTCAGTTCATCAGACTCATTTTTCATTCAATTTTGTTCCCTTTTTTGCAAGGAGTTGTGATCCTTTAGAGGAGAAGAGGCATTCTGGTTTTTGGAATTTTCACCTTTTTTGTGCTGTTTTTTTCTCATCTTCCTGGATTTATCTACCTTTGTCTTTGCTGTTGGCAACCTTTGGATGGCGTTTTTGCTTCGTTGTCCTTTTGTTGATGTCGATGCTATTGCTTTCCATTTGTTAGTTTTCCTTTTAACAGGCCCCTGTAATGCGGGTCTGCTTGAGTTTGCTGGGGGTCCATTCCAGACCTTGTTTGCCAGGGTATCACCAGTGGAAGCTGAAGAACAGCAAAGATTGCTGCATGCTCCTCCTTTTGGAAGCTTCGTCCCCGAGGGGCACCTGCCAGATGCCAGCTGGAGGTCTCCTGTATGAGGTGTCTGTTGACCCCTGCTGGGAGGTGTCTCCCCGTCAAGAGGCATGGGTGGCAGAGACTTAATTGAGGAGGCAGTCTTTCCCTTAGCAAAGCTTGAGCACTGTGCCGGGAGATCCTCTGCTCTCTTCAGAGCCAGCAGGCAGGAACATTTAAATCTACTGAAGCTGCACCCACAGCTGCCCCTTCCCCCAGGTACTCTGTCCCAGGGAGATGGGAGTTTTAGTTATAAGCCCCTGACTGGGGCTGCTGCCTTTCTTTCAGAGATGCCCTGCCCAGAGAGCAGGAATCTAGAGAGGCAGTCTGGCTACAGTGGCTTTGCAGTGCTACGGTGGACTCCGCCCAGGGGGAGCATGTTTTCTAAGCACTTAAATGTTCTCCATGCCATTTTTATTATATTTATAAGCATCCACTGTATGTTCATGGTTTGTCTAAGAATTTCCAATTTACCAAACAGTTGTTGGACATGTTGTTTGTTTTCTTGTTTTCGACTGTCATCTACAAGGTGACTTGGCACAGTATGTCCTGTATCAAAGTCTTTGCACAACTCCAAGAGAATGTCATTATGAGAAGTCACCAGATTAGAACTGCTTCTGCAAAACAAAGAATATGTTGTCAAGGCTTTCTAAGGACTTAATATGACAGTGCCAGCCCTGGGTATCATCATAAAAGACACTAGAGCTTCCAATTCGATAGATGAAAAATGTTATGTTTATGCATTATTATTTTACTTAGCGTTTCATGAATTACTCATAACGGCGTTCCCTGCTTCTTTTTTGGTGAGTTTGATCTTTAAGATTCAAGTATTTCCTCCACTTAGGTAAATAGTCTGAATCCAGCTTCAAATAGAAAAGGTCAAAGAGTGAGCCTAAGAATCCTAAGAAGCATAAAAGCATGGTGCAGAATTCATGGATGCCTAAACTTGGAAGCACATGCTTCAGTTCTTCACGGTGTCTTTAAAGAACTAAAATATCACAGATCAAGTTACAGACTCTTGTGCCCTTTTCCAACCCATCTATTCCCTCCATAAACAAAGAGAAATTTATCTTTTGCTTTATTTTTTTGTCTTTGGAATCAATATGTGTACTTACGTGCATGTTTCAAAACATCACACAAACGGTTTTAACTGTGCATGCCATTCTGAAACTTGCTTTCACAATTGGTGTTGTTTTCCACCTCCATCTGGCTTGATCTGCATAAAGCCGTTTAACTCCTCTATATAGTGCCCTTCTGAGAAGATATCCTGATCCTCTGTATTGTGCTGTTGCTGACCATTTAGCCTGTTTCCGGTGTTCTGCCTTTACAACATGCTCAGGGGTACATAGGTGCAAATGTGTTGATAGAGACTGTCTCTGAAAGTAGAATTCCTGGGGCACCTTAACATCACTAAAATTGACAAAATGCTCTTCAAATTGTTTAAATCAATGTGTACTCCAGTAGGGGACAAGAAGAGTTAACATTTATCTGCATTCTCTCCAATACCTAGTATTATCAAACTTTTTAACTTAAGCTACTCTGATGGTTGTGAAATGGTACGTCTAGTGGAGGACTCAAGTTTTGTAAGGCCCAGCTCAGTTCTTTTAACAGAAGGAATACAAAATTATAAATAAAAATTTAGTCACGACAGTGGGTATTTATTTGGAATGAAAAACAAATCACAACAAATTATAAACTTAAACATACTTTAAATGCATAAAATATACCACACAGTCTAGAAAAATAACATTTATATATTAAAGAATTGCATGACCCACCTTTGTAATAGTTTTGTTTTTGCTGCATACTCATTGTCTATTAGTATAATTTTGTAATTTTATTTTCTCTAGATCCTAAAAAGATATTTAGCATCTTTTTCTCTAGCACAGCTGACTAAGACGATTTTTATTATTCTTACTTATTTATTTTTTTGAGACAGAGTCTGGCTCTGTCGGCAGGCTTCCAGGCTGGAATGCAGTGGCATGAGCTTGGCTCACTGCAACTTCTCCCTCCCAGGTTCAAGCAATGCTCCTGCCTCAGCCTCCCAAGTAGCTGGAATTATAGGCATGTGCCACCACGCCCAGCTAATTTTTGTATTTTTTTTTTTAGTAGAGACGATGTTTCACCATGTTGGCCAGGATGGTCTCAGTCTCTTGACCTTGTGATCCTCCTGCCTCAGCCTCCCAAAGTGCTGGGATTACAGGCGTGAGCCAGTGTACCTGGCGTATTCTTATTTATTTTAATTATTGAGGTGTTATTCACATAATATACAAGTCACCATTTTGAAGTGTACAACTCAGTGTTTTTTAGTATAGTCACCGTGTTACGTAGTCATCATCATGACCTAACTCCAGAACATTTCCACCACCCCAAAAAGAAATCTCATACCTGTTACCAGTCACCTCCAATTCCCCAGCCCCCTAACCATTGGCATCCACAAATCTACTTTCTGTTTCTATGATTTTGCCTATTCTGGACATTTCATGTAACTGGAATTATACAATATGTGGCCTTTTGTATTTGACTTCTTTGACTTAGCATAATGTTTACCAGGTTCATTCATGTTGTAGCATCCAATAGCACTTGCTTTTTATGGCACATGACAGTCCATGTGTATGTACCACATTTATCAATTGATAAACATTTGGTTTCTTTCCACTTTTAGACTGTTACGATTGCTGCTGTGAACATAGTGTACCGGATTTTGTGTGACTGTATCTTTTCAATACTCTTAGGTATATATGTAAGGGTAGAGTTACAGAGTCATATGGTAATTCAATGTTTAACATTTTGAAAAACTACTAGACTGTTTTCCAGAACAGCTGCAACATTTTGCATTCCTACCAGCAATGTACGAGAGTTCGTTGCTTCATATTCTTGCCAGCATTCATTTTCAGTTTTCCCTTTATTCTGGCCATCCCAGTGGGTGTGAAGTCGGTATGTCATTGCAGTTTTGATCTGTATTTTCCTAATGGCCGATGATGTTGAATTTCCCTCATGATACTTTCATGCGTTTATTGGCCACTCGTGTATCTTCTTAGGAGAAATTTCTGTTCAAATCCTTAGCCCTTTTTCTGATTGAGTTATTTCACATCTTGTTGTTGAGTGCTAGGAGTCCTTTGTGTATTCTGGTTACTAGACCTTTATCAGACATATGATTTGTAAATGTCTTCTCTCATTCTATGGGTGGTTTTTTTCATTTTGTGGATAGAACTGATTGAAGCACAAAAGTTTTAAATTTTGTTGAGGTTCAATTTATTTTTTCTTTAGTCATATATGCTCTCAGTGTGTTTTCCAAAAAACTTTTGCTTAACTCATAGTTGCACAGATTTATATCTATGCTTTTTTTTCTAGGATTTTGTGGTATCGTTCTTATATTTAGGCCTTTGACTCATTTTGCATTAATTTTTGTGTATGGTATAAGGTGGGGTCCAACTTCATTCCTTTGTATGTGAATATCTAGTTTTAGTACCATCTCTTGAGGAAATTATTCTTTCCATATTGAATGGTCTTGGCATTCTTGTTGAAAACTACGTGGCCATGGATCTGCGGGTTTATTTCTGGACTCTCGGTTTTGCTTCACTCATCTATTTGACTGTCTTATACCAGTATCACACTGTCTTGATTACTGCACCATTGTAGTAAATTTGAAAATCAAAAAGTGTGAGTCTTCTAACTTTGTTCCTTTTCAAGATTGTTTTGACTTGTCTGGGTTTCAGGAATTTCCATATGAATTGTAGGATTAGTTTGTTGATCCTTGCAAAAAAAAAAAAAAAAAAGAAATCTAGATGAGCTTTGCTTTGAATCTGTCCACTAACATTAGATATATTTTCATTTATTTAATTTATCTTCTTTAATTAATTTCAACAACGTTTTATGGTTTTGAGTGTATATGTCTTACACTTCTTTAGTTTTTTTCTGAATATTACTTTTACTGGTATTGTTGATGGAATTGTTTTTTTATTTCATTTTCAAATTTTTCGTTGTTAGTGTTTACAAATACAGCCGATTTTTATGCATCGAACTTATATCCTGTCACCTTGCTGAATTTACCTAATACGAGCATTAGCTTTAATAATTATATGTGTGTATTATTTAGGGTTTTCTCTATATAAAATTAAGTCATCTGTGAACAGAGATAGGTTCACTTCTTCCTTTTCGGTGTGGATGCATTTTATCTTGTCGTCTTGCCTACGACATTCTTTTTTTTGCCCTGGCTGTAACCTCCAGTAAAATGTTGACTAGAAGTGGTGAGTAGCGGACATCTTCGTCGTCTTCCTGATCTTAGGAGCAAAGCTTTCAGTCTTACCCTGCTAAGTATGATGTTAGCTGTTGGTTTTTCATGGATGCCCTTTACAGGTTGAGAAATTTTCTTTTCTGTTTTTAACTTGTTGAAAATTTTTATTATGAAAAGATGTTGGAATCTGTCAAATACTTTTTCTGCATCTATTGAGATCGTGTGGGTTTGTGCTATTATGTTTTATTATGTTGATTAATTTTCATATGTTGGACCAACCTCACATTTCTGGGATAAGCTTCAGTTGGTCGTAGTGAATAACCCTTTTCATATGCTGTTAGATTCTATTTGCTAATATTTTGTTGAGAATTTTTGCATCTGTAGTCACAAGGGTTATTGATCTGTAGTTTTTATTTTTAATGCGTTTCACTTACACATTAGGATAATTCTGGCTGCAGAATGAATTAGGAAGTATTCCTTTCTTTTCTACTTTTTATTAGAGTTTTAGAAATATTTTTATTAATTTTTCTTTAAATATTTTGTAGAGTGCGCCAATGAAACCATCTAGTCCCAGGCTTTCTAAATTGGAATTTTTTTTTAAAGAATAATTGACTCATTTCTTTATTAGTTACAGGTCTATTTCTTCTTGAGTCAGTTTTGGTAAATTGTGTGTTTCTAAGAATTTTTTCGTTTCATCTAGGGTATTCAATTTGATGGTATCCAACTTTCATAGTGTTTTCTTAGAATTACGATATCCTTTCTTTTGTTCCTGATTTTGGTAATTGGAGTCTTCTATTTTATCTTTGCTCTGTATAGCAAAAGTTTGTCCATACTGTTGATCTTTCCAAAGAACCAACTTTTGATTTTGTTGTTTTTCTGTTCTGTATTTAATATATTTTGGCTACAGTCGCTTTTTTTGTGTTTGATTCAGGTTGAGTTTGCTCTTTTTAAAGTTTCCTATGGTAGAAGGCTACATTAGTGAGTTGAGAGTTTTTATTTTATCAGTGAAGGCATTTACAAATATAAATTTCCCTCTGAGCACTGCTTTTATCCAAATGTATTAAAGTCTGGTATTAAAGACTGAGCTTTAGTATGTTGTATTTTATTTTTCTTTTATCTCAAAGTATTTTCTAAGTTCTCTTGTAAATTCTTCTTTGATCCATTGGTCACTTAGAAATAATGTTGTTAATTTGCATGCACTTGTGAATTTCCAGTTTTCCTGTTTTGATTGACTTCTAAACTTTTTTGTGGTCAGAGAACATACTTTGCATTGTTTTAATCTTTAAAAATTTATAGAGACTTGGCCAGGCACGGTGGCTCAAGCCTGTAATCCCAGCACTTTGGGAGGCCGAGGAGGGTGGATCACGAGGTTAAGAGATTGAGACCATCCTGGTCAACATGGTGAAACCTCGTCTCTACTAAAAATACAAAAAATTTAGCTGGGCATGGTGACGTGTGCCTGTGGTCCCAGCTACCTGGGAGGCTGAGGCAGGAGAATTGCCTGAACCCAGGAGGTGGAGGTTGCGGTGAGCCGAGATCACGCCATTGCACTCCAGCCTGGGTAACAAGAGCGAAACTCTGTCTCAAAAAAAAAAAAAAAAAATTTATAGAGACTTGTTTTATGGACCAGTATATGTTTTGTCAGGAAAATGTTTCATGTGTACTTGATAAGAATGTGTGTTTTGCTGTTGTTGGGTTGAGTGTTCTGTAGATGTCAAGTTGATTGGTTTTGGTGGTGTTCTGTTTGTTCTGTCCATTATTGAAATTGAGGTATTTGATTCTCCAACTATCATTGTTGAATTCCCTATTTTGTCTTTCAGTTGTGTCATTTTTTTTGCTTCATGTATTTTTAGGACTCTGTTGGTAGGTGTGGTATATTTATAATTGCTGTGTCTCCTTAGTGACTTGACAATTTTATTAGGATATAATGTGCTTCTTTGTCTTCAGTAGCAGTTTTTATCTTAAGGTGTGTTTCATCTGATATTAGTATATGCACTCCAGCTCTATTTTGGTTTCTGTTCACATAAAATATCTTTTTCTGTCCTTTTGTTTTCAACCTGTTTTTGTTTTTTAATCTAAAGTGAGTCTCTTGTAGATAGCATATAGTTCTACAGTTTTCTAATTCATTCCACCAGTTTCTGCATTTCTCTTAGAGAGTTTAGCTTGTTTACACAATATGTAATTACCGATTAGGAAGAATTTACTTTTTCACTATCAGTAAGTAGTGTAGGGTTTTTGTACATGATCAAAGTTAAGTTTTTGGCTACAGATGGTGGGTCACACTTGTAATCCCAGCACTTTGGGAGGATGAAGTAAGAGGATTGCTTGAGCCTAGGTGTTTAAGACCAGCCTGGGCAACATAGTAAGACCTCATTTCTGAAAAAAAAAAAAATTGCCTTATTTGTGCACCTGTAGTCCCAGCTACTCAGGAGGCTTGGGTGAGACGATTACCTCTCAAGGAGTTAGAAGCTGTGCAACAGAGCAAGCCTCTGTCTCAAAACAAATAGACAAACAAGTTTTTATCAGCTTCCACTGTGTTATAACCATAATATGCTTGATGTAAGCCTCATGGTAATGACAAAGCAAAAACATGTAGTACATACAAAGAAGGTGAAGAGAAAGGAATCAAAGTGTACACCACAGAAAATCAGGTCGGGAAGGAAGACAGCAAGAGAGGAAGAAAGGATCAAGGCATCCTCGAAACATCCAGAAAACAATTAACAAAATGACAATGGAAAGTTCTTATCTATCAGTTATTACCTTGAGTGTCAATGCATTAAATTATTCAATCCAAGATATATATTGGCTGAATAGATTTAAAAACAAGACTCGACTATATGCTACCATAAGAGAATCACTTCAAGGAAGTGTGAAACTAGAAATTAATAATGGAAGGAAATTGAGAAAATTTGCAGATATGTGGAAATTAAACAACATATTCCTGAACCACCAATGGATCAGAAGAAACTAGTAGGAAAATTTAAAAATAACTTGAGAGATGTGAAAATGGAAACACAGTATACCAAAACTTAGGTATATTAGTCTGTTCTCACACTGTTATAAAGATACTGAGACTGGGTAATTTATAAAGAAAAGAGGTTTTATTGACTCACAGTTCCAAATGGCTAGGGAGGCCTTTGTAAAAGGAGAAGTACCTTCTACATCAGGTTGGCAAATTGTGTTCTATAAAACCCTAAGGAGCCAGGCAGATACCTCAGGAGCCACAGGGAGTCAATAGGAAGGTTGCTAAATTCTATGAGCTAACTATCAGTTATGACTTCAAGTGCCGAAAATATTAATATAGAGGTATAACTTTTCCTGATAAGAAATAAAAAGCAATTACCATTTTAACATGCTACCAAACACACTGCCCATTGTTAAAGTAATTGTTAAAATTTTTGCTGAAGCTGGGCATGGCTCATGCCCATGGTCCCAACACTTTGGGAGGCCGAAGTGGGTGGATCACTTGAGGTCAGGAGTTCAAGACCAGCCTGGCCAACATGGTGAAACCCTGTCTCTACTAAAAATACAAAAATTAGCCAGGTTGTGGTGGCTGGTACCTGTAATCCCAGCTACTCTGGAAGTTGAGGCAGGAGAATCACTTGAACCAGGGAGGCCGAGACTGCAGTGAGTGAAGATCGTGCCACTGCACTCCAGCCTAGATGACAGAGTGAGACTCCATATCAAATTAAAAAACAATTGTTGAAATAAATTATTTTAAATAACAGTGACTTCAGTTAAAATCCTACTTAGTGAACACATAATAATTCAGTAATAGAATTTCCAGTGCTTCCCTGACAACTCTTTTTACCTGATGAAGAGAAGCTATGCAAATCCTGAGGCAAACAGCACACTTAATGCTGAGCATTTGAGAGCATTCCCGGACAGAAGGATGGCTTGAGCCCAGGAATTCAAGACTGCAGTAAGCTATGGTAACACCACTGCACTCCAGCCAGTGTGACAGAGTAAGATCCTGTCTCTAAAAATAAATAAATAGATCAGATAGAAATAAACAGAAGACAGACAGACAGACAGACAGACCGACAGATAGTGAAAGCATTCCCAGTTGGTCATGGTTGCTCAGGCCTGTAATCCCAGCACTTTGGGAGGTGGAGGTTGGGGAATCACCTGTAGTCAGGAGTTTAAGACCAGCCTGGCCAACATGGTGAAACCCTGTCTCTATTAAAAACACAAAAAATTAGCTGGGTGGGAGTGCATGCCTGTAATCCCAGCTACTTGGGAGGCTGAGACAGGAGAACTGCTTGAACCCGGGGGGGGCAGAAGTTGCAGTGAGCCAAGATTGTGCCATTGTACTCCAGCCTAGGGGATAGAGTGAGACTCCAGCTCAAATAATTTAAAGAAAGCATTCCCAGTGAAGACAGAGCAAAAATGCCCACCTTCACAATTACTATTCAGTATTTCATGGGAATTCCCAGCCAGCACAATTAAGAAAATAGGCAACAAGGATTAAAAAAAAAAGAAACAATATTATCATTCTGTGCTGACAGAATGATTACATATAAAATTCAAAAACATACACGAAGTTTCAGACCTAGTAAGAGTTTGGAAAGACCACCGGGGAAAAAAAACTTTCAAAATGTTTTCCAATATTTCAATAATAATCAATTAAAAACTATTTTTAGAATTAGCAATAAACTCCACCAGGTATTTAGAAAAAAACTAAAACACAAGAACTTTATACATATAAAACTGTGCCAAAGTACATTAAAATGTATTCAACTTTTCCAACTTTATTGAGGTACAAGTGACAAAGAAA
Organism: Saguinus oedipus; assembly: GCA_031835075.1. Lineage (NCBI taxonomy): Eukaryota > Metazoa > Chordata > Mammalia > Primates > Cebidae > Saguinus > Saguinus oedipus. The sequence goes on from CM063174.1 coordinate 15,776,941, forward strand.
AAGTGTACGCATTTTAGGTGTACAACATGACTTGATATGCATATACACTGTAAAATGATTACCACAACCAGGCCAATTAACATATCCATCACCTCACATAGTTACTGTTTTTATCTTTGTGGTGAGAATACTTAAAGTCTACTCTCTTAGCAAATTTCAACTATACAAAATGTTACTATTTTAGTTATGGCAATATTATGTCTCCAAAACTATCTCTTTGTGTAACTGAAAGTTTGTTCCCTTTGACCAACACCTACCCATTTTCTCCAGGCCCAGCCCTTGCAGCCATCATTCTCCTCTCTGTTTCTATTAGCCACGTTTTAAGATTACACATATAAGTGAGATCATGTGACATTTATCATTCTCTGGCTTGTTTATTTCACTTAGTGTAATGTCCTCCATGCTTATCCATATTGTTCAAAAAGGCAGGATTTCCTTCTGTTTGAAGGCTGAATAATACTCCTCTGCCTGTGTGTTTGTCTGTGTGTGTTTATATATGTCACATTTTCTTCATCCGTTTATCCATCGATGGACATTAGGTTGTTCCCATACCTTGGCTATTGTGACTAATGCTGCAGTGTACACTGCAGGGGTGTAGATTTCTCTTCAAAACACTTATTTCAATTACTTTGGATGTATACCCAGAAGCAGAATTGCTGGATCATATGGTAGTCCTATAATTTTTTGAGTAACCTCTATACTGTTTACCATAATAGCAGCACCAATGTACATTCCCAGCATCAGTGTATAAGGGTTCCCTTTACTCCACAACCTCACCAACTCCTGTTATCTCTTGGTGTGTTAATAGCCACTCTAACAGGTGTGAGATCACATCTCATTGTAGTTTCTGTGTGTATTTCCCTGATGATTCGTGATGTTGAGCATACACATGGATGCTTTGGGATATCTGAATTGCTTTTTCTCTTTATTTTTAGTTGTCATATAGTAACTGTACATATTTACGGGATACAGAGTGATATTTCAATATGTGTATACAATGTGTGCCGACCGAATTAGGATAATTAGCATATCCATCACTTCATTTCTTTGCATTGTGAACATTCAAAATCCTCTCTTCTAGCTTTTTGAGCATCTATAATAAATTATAGTTAACCGTTTTTATCCTATAGTGCTGTAGAACACCAGAACTCATGCCTCCTTTCTAGCTGCAATTTTGTATCCATTAACCAACCTCTTCCCATCCTCCCCTCTCTGGTACCCTTCCCAGACTCTGCACCCACAGTTCTATTCTCTGTTTCCTTGAGCTTATTTTTTTTCCAGCTCCCACATACGGTTGAGATCCTGTAGTATTTATCTTCCAGTGCCCAACTTACTTTGCTTAACATAATATTTGGGCATATCCATGTTGCCATATATGACAGGATTTCCTTCTTTTTATTTGTTTTGAGACAGAGTGACGCTCTGTCACCCAGGCTGGAGTGCAGTGGTGCAGTCTTAGCTCCCTGCAACTTCTGCCTCCCAGGTTCAAGTGATTGCGTTGCCTCTGCCTCCTGAATGGCTGGATTATAGGCAGGTGCCACCATGCCAGGCTGATTTTTGTATCTTTAGTAGAGATGGGGTTTTACCATGTTGGCCAGGCTGGTCTTGAACTCTTGGCCTCAAGTGATCTGCCTGCCTCAGCCTCCCAAATTGCTGGGATTACAGGTGTGAGCCACTGCGCCCAGCCAGGATTTCATTTCTTTTTTATGCTCAGATAGTATTCCATTTTCTTTCTATCTTAATGGCCAAATAGCATATCATTATATCATACGTACACCACATGGTATTTATCATTCTCTGGCTTGCATATTTCACTTGGCGTAATGTCCTTCAGGCTTATCCATGTTATGAAAAAAGGCAGGATTTGCTTTTCTAAGTCTGAATAGTACTCTAGTGTGTGTGTGTGCGCGCGTGCGCGTGTGTGTGTGTGTGTGTGTGTGTATCTCATTTTCTTTACCAATTTATCAGTTTATCATTTTATCAATTTCTTTATCCATTGATGGACACTTAGGTTGATCTCATATCTTAGATATTGTGAATAGCGCCATAATGAACGTGGGAGTACAGATACCTCTTCAACATACTGATCTCCTTTCCTTTGGATAAACAGCCAGCAGTGGCATTGCTGGATCATACGGTAGTTCTGTTTCTGTTTTTGAGAAATCTCCATACCGTTTTCCTTAGCAGCTGTACCAAATTACATTCCCACCAACAAGGTCTATGAGTTCCCCTTCTCTGCATCCTCAGCAGCGTTTGTTACGTTCTGTCTTTGATAGTAGCCTAACAAAATGGGTTGGGATGGTACATATCATTGTGGTTTTGATTTGCGTTTCTCTGATGACTGGTGATGTCGAGCATTCTTTCATATACCTCCTGGCCATTTGTATGTCTTCTTTTGAAAAAATGTCTGTTCGGATCCTTTGCCCACTTTTTAATGGGATTATTTGTTCTTTGCTGTTGAGATGTTTGAGTTCCTAGTGTTGAATGCCTGAATTTCTTAAAGAAATCGTCTCCTCAGCCTTCCTTGAATGGTTTTGGTGCTCTGCCGTGTGCCTCAATGGTAATCTTCTGTCCCAGGGGCTGCAGGTTGCTCATTTGCCTTCCTATGTTTTCTGGGAGTGCCTGCCACTTTTCTGCCTTCAGTGAGTTCTGAGTTACACAAAACAGAGAGGAGCCCCTTGAGTCAGTCCATCACTAGCCTCCAGGCAGATCGGAATAAACACAATTCTTTGTGAATAAAATTCTGCTCTGTACCCTTGAGAACCAGGGGCCAGGTCCTGCACTGGGAACGCTGCTGCTGCTGTCTTGAAGACTGTTGCACTGTGGAGCTGTAGAGGAGGAGGGTGGATTCGGGCAGATGAAAACACCACAGAGCCTTCCTTTGGCTTTTATGTTGCCTTTCTCTCCATTCCATTTTTCTTGGTTGCTGTGAACTCATTTACTGTTTCCATTATTCTGACAACGTTGATTCTGACAGTTTCTGTTTGAGTTTTCAATGGTTTTGTGGAGGATGGACCCTTGGAGCTTCCTCCTCTGCCGTTTTGCTGATACCCCAGTCCAGAAGCCAGAAAGGCTTTAATGTTGCCAACAAAGAATGCTTTCGGCTTGCAGGGTGAGTCTCAGGGTTAAAGCTTTCATGCTTTAAACAGGTTAACTGCCCAATAAAACCCTGCAAGCAATAGAAAAAAATTCTAATTCATAACCAGTTAATGTTTTCTTTCCTGCTGTAGCCCTTAGTTCATATTCTGTATTTACATATGATAACATATTATTTTAAAAGCCTTTTTTCTGTATTGTAGTCAGTAGACACTTTGTGACTTTAGTTTGTATTTCATTTAGTAAAGAATTTATTCCACAAGTGAGCTCTATGGGTTAAGGTGTGGCAGGCCCTTGGGAAGCAAGGTGTTTATAAGTGAATAGAACAGCATCTTAGCTGAGTGCTTCTTTTTAGCATGATTACTGTAAAAAAATGTTTTTTGCATATATGATAATCCCTTTTCTCAGTAACAGACGAGCAAATGAAAAGTATGTGTGTGAGAGAGAGTCTGTGTGTGTGTACGTGCATGTGTGTACATATGGCATATGAATGATTATTGTTGGTAGTGTTTGTGTTTGTTACAGTGCATGTATACACGGTTGACAGTTTGGGGTCTGACCCTTGAAAGGAAAAGAGCTTTAATCTTCATGCAGTACTGCTTCCGGGCCATGGTCCTAGCCCTTCTGAACTGGCTGTGTTGTGGGTGGTATGACAGTTTTATTCCTTTCACTAGGGCAGTGGAGTGCCCTCTGAACAATTAGGTGAAGCTCTTGAAAGGGACCCGCAAATCAACTTGCAATCCATGTTGAGGCTCATGGATGGGTGGTATGAATGGAAGGGCCATACGGTAGTTTTCTGTTTTAATGGAACATTCTTGTTATTAGATGTGAAGTTCAATTGTTCTGGCTCTTGAAGAAGCCTATTTGCTTTTAACCTGTATTGTAATGAATTAAAACATTTTTTAAAATCTTTAAAATTTTGATTCCTTCTGAGCTTTGACATCCTGGGGAAGCTCTGACTGCCCTCCTCGTTGCATGTCTTCCTGAGCATGCAAGTGTCTCCTGAAGGAGCTCCAGGACCACAGAGGAGGCTGTCAGCAGTGAGGTTGTCATAGTGTGAAAGCTTTCATGTGAGGATATGCAGATTTTATAACAGCTGAAACGTAGAATATAGCCAGGTAAGCAGTTTCCAACAAACTAATAAAATCACTCATTTTGTAGTTATTTAAAAAATGTAATAATCAGAAACCTCAGCAAGTTATTTTGAGGATATGAATAAACTGATTCTGAAGTTTATATGAAAAAGCAAAAGACTCAGAATAGTTGACACAATAGTGATGGAGATCAGCCAAGTTAAAGAAGTGATAATGAACTTGCAGACTTACTTAATCAAGATAGTGTGGGTTTGATTAAATAATAGACAATTTATTTCTAACTAGACCACACAGTATAGTTACCTAATATATGAAACATGGAAGAAAATTCAAGGGAAAAAGGATAGTGTGTTCAACAGATGAGGCTGGAAAAGCTGGAGGCGTACATGCAAACTCTTCCCAAAAAATGCACTTTAAAATAGATTATGGACCTAAGTGTAAAACATAAAATCACATAGCTCTTCATAAATTACGGTAGGAGAAAATCTTAATGACCCTGGGTTTGGTGATGGACTTTTTAGATACAACACCAGAGGGACAATACATGGAAGAAAATATTGATGAGTTGAACTTCCTTAAAATTAGAAACTTCTGCCCTGCTAAAGACACTGTCAAGAGAATGAGAAGACAAGCATAGGTGAACACATTTACAGAAGTTATACCTGATCAAGGACTGTTATTCAAAATATACAGATCATTCTTAAACCTCAATAATAAGAAAATAAGTAACCTGATTTAAAAATGGGCAAACAACCTGAACAGGCATCTCACTGAGGATATGCATATGTCAAATAAGTACATGAAAAGACGTTAATCATCATATGTCGTTAGGAAAATGCAAATTAAAACAACAGTGAGATATTACTCCACACCCGTTAGAATGGCTAAAAGCCAAAACACTGAGAGCATCCAATGCTGATGAGGCGGTAAAGTAACAGGAACTCTCATTCACTGTTTGTGGGAACGCTAAACAGTCGAGCAGTTTCTTACAAAATGAAACATGCTCTTACCATATGAGCCTACAGTCATACTCCTTGATATTTATTTAAATGAGCTAAAAACTTATGTCCGTACAAAAGCCTGCACTTGGATGTTTATAGCATCTTTATTCATAATGGCCAAAAACTTGGAAGCAGTGAAAATCTCCTTCCGTAGGTAAATCGATAAATAAACTGTGAGACATCCAATGGTGGAATACTTTTAAGTGCTAAAAAGAAATGAGCTATCAGCCGGGCGCGGTGGCTCAAGCCTGTAATCCCAGCACTTTGGGAGGCCGAGGCGGGTGGATCACGAGGTCAAAAGATTGAGACCATCCTGGTCAACCTGGTGAAACCCCGTCTCTACTAAAAATACAAAAAATTAGCTGGGCATGGTGGCACGTGCCTGTAATCCCAGCTACTTGGGAAGCTGAGGCAGGAGAATTGCCTGAACCCAGGAGGCAGAAGTTGCGGTGAGCCGAGATTGCACCATTGCACTCCAGCCTGGGTAACAAGAGCTATACTCCGTCTCAAAAAAAAAAAAAAAAAAAGGAAATGAGCTATCAAGCTATGAAAAGATGTAGATCTTTAAATGCATATTTCTAAGTGAAAGAAGCCAGTCTAAAGGGGCTACGTACTGCCATGATTCCCAAGATACGACGTTCCAGAAAAAGCAAGACCGTGGAGAGAGTAAAAAGATCTGTGGTTGTCAGAGGTTTGGGGGAGGCAAAGATGAATGGGCAGGGCACAGAAGACGGTGAAACTACCCCTTAAGATACTACAATGGCAGACACACGTTGTTAGACATTTGTCCAGACCCACAGAATGTACAACACCAAGAGTGAACCCGAATGTACATCATGGACTTGGGTGAAAGTGGTGTGTCAATGTGTAGGTTCATTGATTGTAAGAAATTTTCTGGCCAGGTGTGGTGGCTCACACCTGTCATCCCAGCACTTTGGGAGGCCAAGGCGGGCAGATCACCTGAGGTCAGGAGTTTGAGACTAGCCTGGCCAACATGGCAAAACCCTGTCTCTACTAAAAATACCAAAAAAAAAAAAAAAAAAAAAAATTTAACACGTGTGGTGGCAGGCCCCTGTAATCGCAGCTACTTTGGTGGCTGAGGCAGGAGAACTGTTTAAACCTGGAAAGTGAAGATTGCAGTGAACTGAGACTGTGCCACTGCATTCGAGCCTGGGCAGCAAGACTGAAACTCTGTCTCATAAAAAGAAAAAGGAAAAGAAATGTACTACTCTGTGGGGGAAGCTGTGTGTCTGGGGAGAGGAGGAGTATATGGGAACTCTCTGCCCTTTTTTGCTCCATTTTGCTGTGAACCAAAAACTGCCCTAAATAATAAAGTGTATGAATTAAATAAACTTTAGAATGTCATGTATGGCGGTATGTGGGGGTAGAAGGCAGACTCTGCTTATTCATCAAGTCAGAACCATCACAGTCCTAACAAGACAAATGGTGTCTAGGACTAAGCGACATGATTTATAGAGGGAGGTCAAGGTACTGCTCTTTTCCGTATGGCCTTTTCCTTGCCTTCAACCCCCAGAGTGCCCTTAGCCAGGCTATGTTAAGCATATGATTTAATATTTTTAATCTTTATGCCTTACAAATGTTTCCTTCAGAATTGTTATTAGATTATAAGTAGGTATAGTGGAGTTGCAGAGTGCAGTATTCACACGAGTCTCAGATGTGCAGGGAACGTGTATGTCTTCCTTATTAATATTATTTTTTGTATAATGAGTCTGTCTGTTGCATGAATCTTGCATTTGCTTGAGAGCGGGAGGGGTGTTTTAATTGTTTCATTCCCAGAGGCCCCTGAGGGCCTTAGTACTCCCAAGTGTGGCCCATTGATTAGGAGTCTCTGTGTCTCCCGGGAGCCTGTTAGAAATGCAGGGTCTCAGGCCGTACCCCAGATATTCAGAAGCAGGATTTGCACTGTAACAGCGTTCCCATGGGATTCCTAGGCACACTTCTGATTGAGAAGCGCTCTGTAGGTAGTGCTGAGCCTCTCCGATTTCTCAGCCTCTGCCTGCCCTGCAGGCTCCTCTCTAGAGTGGCATCTGGGAACAGGGACATGCTGCTGTCTGATGTCACTGGAGGCGAGGAGCAGAGATTCTCGGCACAGCATCCTTGAGTACCATGGACCCCCAAGGCAGCATTCCTTCTGCACATGCTTGCCACAGTCCTGTGGCTGAAATCTGTGGCCTGTGAAGTCCTGTGGCTTGTGTGGCCTGGCATCTGTTCTCCCATGCTTGGGTATGGTCTGGGGGTCCTCCCTCGCTGACTCAGTTCCCCTGGGCTCCTCAGCAGGACTCATGAGTGTTTGACACAGCCCCCATCTGGTCCTTGGAGGCACCTCGTCTCCTCACCATGGTGATTCCCTTGTCTCCCCTCCACATTGCCCAACTGTTACCTGCCAGACTCTCACCCCTGACTGCAGCCGTATGGTTTTCTGGGTCCACCCTTGGGAAGTCAGAGTGGCCTGGGAAAGGGCTATTCAATGCCTCCAAACCAGTGTCCACCAGGTTTGCTCTGGCACAGTCCAGGCTGGCAGACTCTGCCTCACCTCCTAGACGCTCCTCCCCTCTGCTGGGGGATGGGAGAGCAGACTGCCTCAGTCTGCTCAGTCTCCACTTGTTCCCTTTCTTCCACCACATCCAGCTCCTTTTCTCTGCATCACGTCCTTCTCTGACTGTGCTCCAGTGAGCCTGTGGCCTCCTTGCCCTGGCAGGGTGCTGCCCACTGGGGATCCCTCTGTGCCAAAGGGAAGCCGTCTCCTTAGGACTGGACACCCACTTTTTCTCAGTGTGCATTTGTGTTACTTTTTGTTTTTGTTATAGTGAATGGTCTTGTGTATACATTTTTGGACACTTGTTATTTTCATAGGATGAACCCTTAAAACTGAAATTGTAGCTTCAGAAGAAATCCAGTATTTTGAGGCTTAGATATATTCAGACATGTTATTAAAAGCATGCTAGTAACTAGAATCAGTAAGAAAAATTCAACAACAATAAGGAACTTTAAAGTTGCTAGAGGGGAAAAAGCAGAGGTAATTAGAATAATGAGGTGTATTATCTAGGACTATTTTAATCACAGATCACATCAGTGCAGCCCTAATCTGCTTAAATGAAAAAGCAAATTTTTTAGCGCATGAAACTGAAAACTGCAAGAGTAGGAGATATATCTGTTGATGCAGAGGTTCCAGTGATGTCCACGGAACCACATTGCTTTCCCTCTCCTGGGCTCTGTTCTCCCCTCTCTGGTGACTCCATTCTCATGGCCTCAAGCATCTGATAAATTCCAGACCTCGCATCCTTTCTGTTGCCTTCAGCACAGTGGGAAGAGTGACTGTTTCTTCTTCGAGATTCCTGGCAGATCTCCATTGACTTGACCTCTGTAGGTAGAGGATTAGAACAGCTTATTCTAGGTCCGTGTGTGTGTGTGTGTGTGTGTGTGTGTGTGTGTGTGTGTGTGTGTGTGTGTGTGACAGAATTGCAGCCAAAGCCATTCATAGTAGCCCTTAGGGATGGAGAGGTGGGGAGCAGGTACTCCTTCCCATAGCTGTGCTGCCCAGCTGGTTCTTGAGCACTGAAGTGTGGCTGGTGCTGATTGACACGTGCTGCTGTATGTGTAAACCACCACTGTATTAGGCCCTTCTTGCGCTGCTATAAAGAAATACCCGAACCTGGATAATGTATAAGAAGAGAGGTTTAGTTCCGCCGGGTGTGGTGGCTCACGCCTGTAATCCCAGCACTTTGAAAGGTCAAACCAGGTGGATCAAGAAGTCAGGAGTTTGAGACCAGCCTGACCAACATGGTGAAACCCTGTGTCTACTAAAAATACAAAAACCAGCCAGGCGTGGTGGCACGTGCCTGTAATTCCAGCTACTCAGGAGGCTGAGACAGAATCACTTGAACCCGGTGGAGTGGGGGTGGGGGTGGAGATTGCGGTCAGCTGAGATTGAGCCACTGTGCTCCGGCCTGGGTGACAGAGCAAGACTCTGCCTCAAGAAACAATGCGGGGGATTAATTGGTTTGGGTTCTGCAGGCTGTACAGGAAGCATAGCAGCATCTGCTTCTGGAGAGGCTGCAGGGAGCTTTTATTGCAGCAGAAGGCAAAGCAAGAGCAGGCAGATACCATGGGGAGAGCAGGAGTGGGGGTGGGGGGCATGGAGAGGTGCCACACATTTTTATTATTTTTAGACAGAGTCTTACTCTGTCACCCAGGCTGGAGTGCAGTAGGGCGATCTCTACTCACTGCAACCTCCTCCTCTTGGGTTCAAGAGATTCTCCTGCCTCAGCCTCCTGAGTAGCTGGGATTACAGGCCCCTGCTACCATGCCCAGCTAATTTTTGTATTTTTAGTAGAGAAAGTGTTTCGCCATGTTGGCCAGGCTGGTCTCAAACTCCTGACCTCAAGTGATCTTTCCGTCTCGGCCTCCCAAAGTGCTGGGATTACAGGTGTGAGGCACTGTGTCTGCCCCCCACACTTTTTTTTTTATGATGAAAAGATATACATATATTTAGAATTAGCCAATGGGACTCAGTTTCGATGGTCCCAATTTTGCTGGCAACATCCAAAGCATCGTAATCAGGAGCCAGCGGAACACACGCCTTCTCCTCTCCATCCGGCCGTCAGGGTGTCAACCTTGACCGCATCCATGTCCTAGAGCTTCTTCACAGGCTGATCTGGTGCTCTTTGGCTCTCACATCCACAGCGAGCACAAGCATGTTGCCGTCGTCTGTCTTCTTCATGGCAGACTCAGTGGTTGGCGGAAACTCGATGATAGCACAGTGGTCAAGCTTGTTTCTCCTGGGGACGCTCTTCCGGGATATTTGGGCTGCCTCTGGAGTCGCAGTGTCTTGGGCCGCTGGAATTTGGCTTCCATTCGGATCTTCTTTTTTCAACCCTCCCTTCTTGGCCTTTAAAGCCTTCGCTTTGGCTTCGGCTTTAGGAGGGGCAGGAGCTTCCTTCTTCACTTTCGGCACCATCTTCTGAAATGACCACATCGTATGAGAACTGACTGTCACAAAGTTGGCACCAAGCCATGAGGGACCTGCCCCCATGATGCAAACACCTCCCACCAGGCCTCACCTCCAGCATCGGGGATGACATCTCAGCATGAGATCTGGGCGGGGACAAATACCCAAACTGTATCACGCACGGATTGCAAAGACTTGATGTGCATGAAAGAATATACAACATCTCCTTAATATTTTTATGTTGTTTATACTCTGAAAGGATAATATTTTTGATATATCGGGTTGAAGAAAATATATTGTTAAATTTAATTTCTTTCCAGTCTTTTTAATGTGGCTAATGAGGAAATTGTAAAGTATACTCAAGGCTTGTATTATGCTTCGCTGGACGGTGATTAGCAGAGGGAAGCAGGACGTGATTTGCAGGAGAGTGATTGGCCGGTGAGGGCCATCCAGTCCATTCTCAGCTGTGTGCATGTTGGGAATGCCCATGCCCATATGAAGAGTACCCACCCCCTTTCCAAGTGGGTGCAGCCTTGAGTGTGCCTGGGTTGGGGGGTGGGCAGGGTCTGTATGGAGATCCCCCGGACCGTTTTCCCCGGCTGTGTCTGAGATGGACAGGGTGCCCTCCCTTTCCAGGCCTGCAGCTTTTTCTCAGCCATGTCCCGCAGTCACGGGTCTGGAGATTGGTAGCTGTGGAGTATTCAGAGACCACCATTGGCCAGGTTCGGTGTTTCTCTGGTCCTAAGATTCTTGAAAAATTTAATGGGCTTTCAGCGTGTATCCGTCATTCTCCAAGCTCTAAGGGCTAATAACCAAAGCCAGAATCTTCGCTTCTTTGTCTCCTAGCAACAGTTTCTCTCCTCAGCCCTTATTTTTTTGTACTTTCCGTTGAAGTCTTAACATGCAGAGAACAGCACAAGTTTTTGAGTGCACAGCTCAGTATGTTTTTTACAAAGTGAATGTCTCTGTGTAGCCAGCACCCAAAGGCAGCCCATCACTTATACCCCAGGGTCCCCCATGTGCTCCTTTCTACTTACTGCCCCCAAAGGTGAAACTTCTGATTTTTAGCCTCATGTATTAATTTTTCTTGTTTTTGAACTTTATGTAAATGGATTCTTACATGTATTAGTGTCTGATCTCTTAGACTTTCAACAGTGCGTTTGTGAAGAGCCATCTGTGTTGTTGAGTGGTTCATTCACATTTATTGCTGTAGAGTGCTCTTGTGTGTGAGTATACTTACTTATCGGGTGTGCTGTTTATCGGCACTTGGGTAGTTTCCAGTTCAGGGTCTTAGAGTCAGTGCTGCCGACACATTCTCGTACGTGGCCTTGGTGAACCTATGTGCCTGTCTGGATGGGTGTATGCCTAGGAGAGTGGAATTGCTGAGGCACCGAGTGTGTGTATGTTCAACTGTTCTTGTGGCTGCCAAACGGTTTTCCAGGGTGGTGGCATTGCTGTCCGTTCCCGCCAGCAGTGTGTGAGAGATCTGGCCACTCCTTGCTGGCACTTGGCATTTCTCGGCCCTCACTTTGCTGCCTCTGTGGCTTCTGCTCCAGGGAAGCATGAGAGACTCAACCATACCCTGCTTCCAGTGGCATTTTTGCCTCACCTTTGCAGTCGAGGTAAATGTCTGTTCTCAGGTCCAGAGTGTCCAGGAAGGACAGGGGTGGTCAGGGGCAGAGGTGGGGTATTGGGGACACATGTCCAGGTCTGGCCCTGCCTGGTGGTGGTAAAACCTTGGTGGCTGGACCATGAAGAGGGTCATGTCCTTTCTCTCTCTCTTTTTTTTTGAGACAGAATCTTGCTCTGTCACCTAGGCTGAAGTGCAGTGGATAAATCTGGGCTCACTGCAACCTCTGCCTCCCAGGTTCAGGAGATTCTTATGCCTCAGCTTCCTGAGTAGCTGGGATTACAGGTGCATGACACCACGCCCAACTAATTTGTTTGTATTTTCTAATTAGAGATGGAGTTTCACTATGTTGACTAGGCTGGTCTTGAACACCTGACCTCGCGTTCCACCCTCCTCAGCCTCCCAAAGTTCTGGGATTACAGGCGTGAGCCACCGTGCCTGGCCCAACATGTCCTTTCTCTTTGCAGGTCCCATGCTGACCTCCTTGGTGTCTGTGGCGGCAGCCACTGAGCAGCTGTTTGCCAAACAGGCATTCTAATGTCATTTTCTTCTCTCGTTTTAGCTCAGAAGCCTAAAAATAAGGAAGGGTCAGCTGATGGCTTCCCTGTGAGTCCTAACAGAAGTACTCATAGACTTTTTCCCTTTTATGGGGTGGCAGTGGCAGGTGGTCAGCTCGATGGTGGCTTCCGAAGCAGTAAACATATAATAAAATATACAACATGCTTTCACGCTGCTGAACGTCTTGTGTAAATAGCCAGTTTCCTGGTAAACGTAGTTGTTTGGGGGGATAAAAAAGAACTGCAGATTTTAGTTATAAACACTGTAGAGCTAAAATTTCCTTTTGAAAAGTGTTACCTGCTGTCTAAAATGTATATGTGCGTATTATTTCTCTGCATTTCGGGCTGTTGAACTCTTGACATTTTTTAGGTCGGCCTTTGTTTTCACTCCAGATCTGTCACATTTTCTCCAAATGGAATTATCTTGTCTGTGAGTATTTGTTGGTGGCTCTTGTCTCATGAGCAGACCTTACTGTGAACAGGATACAGATGCTGACCACTTGGGCAGGGACACCCCTGAGAAGGGAAATCGGAGACCTGTCACTGTGGGTCGGCTCGCCCTTCCCTGGATCCTGTTCTCTGGAGGTCCCTCCTCTCGGAAAGGCCCACCTGGAGAGGGTGCTCTGTAGACCAGGGAGAGTGGACACTAGGACTGGCATCAGAGGTGCCAACTAGCTTCTCAGGACCCATGCTCCTCTCTGGGACTGTGTTGACCAGGCTGGCACCTCAGGTCTCCTCTTCGGGGTGGTGTGGCCCTTCAGGGGCCCTTCTGCCTCCTCATTTCTTTAGATTTGGACATCCAGGGATGTGTCTGCCCTTGGTGCCCCTTCTTTCTGCCCAGCACTACCCCTTGCCCCCCTACTCCTCCTCCCTCAGCCCCTCCTGCCCACTGGGTTGTGTTTTTCATCTGCCCTGGTGGGAGTCAGCTTCAGGCCACCGCCAAGTTGAATGCATTCCAAGGCGCGGTCAGCGAACTGTCCTTCCAGATCCTGCTCTGAGGTTGGGACGGTGTGAGGTTGCCAAGGGGGCTGGGGGGAGCACAGAGCATTTTTTAATGGGGCTGTGGGACGGACAGGGGTGGTCAAGGGCAGAGGTGGGGTATTGGGGACACATGAAGAGGGAGCTTCATGAGTCCTATGACTCATTCCTGTGCAGGGAGCGCTGTGATGAGGAGGGCCTTCCTGCTCAGGCCAGCAGTAGCAGTGACACCAACAGGTCCACAGATGCAGCCTGCTGTGAACTTGGACCCTCTCAGCGATCTGCCTTCAGCTCGCTCCTTGGCAGCAGCAGTGGTCATCGGCATCTGTGCAGTGAGGACTGGGGGCCCAAAACGGCTGTCTGGGGTCCTGCAGACCACGCTTGTCACCCCCACCCACACTCTCTCAGTGCCGCACGTCTCTGCTGGCTTTGGTGTGAACATGTGCTTTTTATGGTGGAGGGCCAGAATCTATTCTGGATCATACAATGTAGGGCACACAGGTTTCTGCAGATAAAAATGTTCATACATTTGCCTTATATAAGGAGGTGCTTCTACAATGGGAAAATGGGGTTTCTTTCCAAGAATAAAACTAGGAAACATCAATATGCAATGAGCAAGACAAGACAGCTACACAAAAGATCCCCCTAAGAAATGACCTTGGCCGGGCACGGTAGCTGCCACCTGTAATCCCAGCACTTTGGGAGGCTGAAGCAGGACGATCACTTGAGGTCAGGAGTTCGAGACCAGCCTGGCCAACATGGTGAAACCCCGTCTCTATTAAAAACACAAAAATTAGCCCAGTGTGTGGTGGTGCAGACCTGTAATCCCAGCTACATAGGAGGCAGAGGTACGAGAATCATTTGAACCCAGGAGGCAGAGGTTGCAGTGAGCCAAGATTGTGCCACTGCATTGCTGCCTGGGTGATGGAGTGAGACCCGGTCTCCAAGGAAAAAAAAAGAAATGACCTTCAACTGTGTGGCCAAGGAGGTACCTAAGTCCCCACGCAGTGACCAGGACGTAGACGTTGTCGGGGGAGAGAGGCAGAAGGACTGGACTTGCCCGTGAATCTGAAGTGCAGTCTTTTGTGTTTCAGTGTGTCTGAGAAGCTTGACTGTGTTTTCTGAAGGGCTAATCTGTGTGAACCATCATCTCAGGGCCCCTACCCGGGAGGGCTGCCCTGACCCCGGGCACAGCCTTTCTGGGGACTTGGGCCACCATGCTTCCCCGGCTGGTGCTGGTAGCATGGGGTAGCCCGGCCTGTTCTCATCCTCCCCAGCCTGGACGGCTCATGTTTGCTGCTTTCCCTGAACCGCAGGTAGCCTCTCTCCTCACCCAGCAGCTCTCAGCTTGGTGATTTAGGCTTTCTCCCTCTGTTGCTGTGAGGTAGCAGGATGGGTGCTGGTCGTTATACAATGAGGGCCTCTGCTCTCCTAGAAACAGTTGCCAGCCTGTCTGTAACTAGGTCACAGGGCAAGGCAGGATGGGTGCTGGTCGCTATACTTTGGGCCTCTGCTCTCCCTTCTAGAAATAGTCACAAGCCTGTCTGTAACTAGGTCACAGGGCAAGCAGCCTGCACTGTGCTTCAGGGTTGCCACTGAAGGCTCTAGGTGGAGATTTAAAGGTCGTCTCTAGAATCCGTGGCTGGGTTCAGTGCTGGCCTCCAGGAGGCCCAGCTTGCTGTGGGAGTCGGGACTGCTGTGGGCCCTCAGGGTAGCCTTGGGTGTGGTGTTGAACCGGAGCCTCCTCGGGCCTCTTGGCTTTGAGATGTCCTCGTTATCATGAATGAGTGCCAAAGCAGCAGCATTCAGCCCGGGAGCTGGGCCGCGGGCGGGACCCTGAGGTCGTCAGCCAGCAGCCTCAGGCAGTTTCCTGAATTGAGGACAGCCAGTGCTCAATGATCCCTCACTGCTGTGCCTGGTACTGACATGACATCAGCATAGACATCTTTCTGACAAGTGATTATTTCTTTCAAAAACATATTTTTCTGTTCACCCTGAGCACTGAAGGATATCTTTTTGTTCAGAGGTCCTAAAACCAAGGCACAGATGGCTTTCTGCTCCCAGGTGTACTTTCTTTAGCTCATGCAGTGTTTAGAAATGTTTATTTGATAACACTTAACATTTGGGAGAGTTCTCAGTAAAGAGTGGACTTTGAATTCTTTTTCGGAATTGGAAGATCCAGCCACGCTGGGTCTGGATTGCCGCAGGGAACCCTCCACGTGGGGGACCTGCAGCTGCCACCATCCCTCGGTGGCCTCCTTATTGTGTTGGAAGTGTTATGGTTTTCCAGGAAAAGAGACACCAACGTTCAGCCATAGAAGGGGGCTCGTTCCACCTGCCCAGGGACAGGTTGCCCAGATCCTTCAGAGCTGTAGCCAGAGAGGGGATGTGAGGGGGTGGGAGCAGCCCGGGTGTAGTGTGGCTGAAGAAAGTCACACCCGTTACAGGGTGAAGCTGGCCCACCTGCTCCTCCTTTTTGCCCAAGTGGGACTGCTATCATTTCAGGACCTTTGCCCGGGAGGGATGCCCTGACCCCGGGCACTGCCTTTCTGGGGACTTGGGGCACTAGGCTTCCCCGGCTGCTGCCAGCAGTGTGGGGATGGCTCGGCCTTGGTACTGACATGACATAAATCAGCGTTGATGTCTTTCTGACAAGTTGGAGAAACATTTCTATTTGTAGCACACCCCCGTCCCTGCTGGCTGCCCCTGCAGCTCGAGGGGCCCCTGGGTGGTCACAAGGCCTTCTTGGAGCTTTTTCCATTTGCACATTCACTCTCTGCACAGTGCATTAACCAACAGTTGGGGAATATTTTTACTCTTAGTGATGGAGCCTTTTCTGCCAATGAAATCTTATGAGGAAGCTCAGTATGTGAAAAGGGAGTTGATCTGGATGAAGGTCGGGCCCAGGCATTACAAACCTCCCCCACTAGCAACCCCCAACCCAGGACCATGAACTGTCCCCTGGATCCTCTGGGGCTCTGTAGGGTACCATCAAAAACCACTGCATTGGGCTGAGCTCCGCTTGATGAATTCAGGAGCCAGCAGGAAAATGTCCAGTAATTCCAGTGTCCCACCTCTGTTTTCGCCTTGGAGTTTCGCTCTTGTCGTCCAGGCTGGAGGGTAACGGCACGATCTCGGCTCACCGCAACCTCCCCTCCTAGGTTCAAGCTGTTCTCTGCCTCAGCCTCCCAAGTAGCTGGGATTACAGGCATGCACCACCATGCCCAGCTAATTTTGTACTTTTTAGTAGAGACGGAGTTTCTTCATGTTGGTCAGTCTGGTCTCGAACTCCCAACCTCAGGTGATCCGCCCAGCTTGGCTTCCCAAAGTGCTGGGATTACAGGTGTGAGCCACTGTGCCCGGCTCCCACCTGTTTACTAGCAGAGTCACTTTGAACCATAGCCAGTATTTGGAGTTGATGTAGTGAGATCACGTGTGATAGTGGTTGCTAATGTGAAACAAGGCATGACATTTGTCAAATGACTGTAACTAGAGCAATTTTTAATTGTGACTTGGTATCAAAGAATGAACATTAATTATCAGTTAAGCGATAAATTAATCCAGTAAGAGAATCAAGGAGGAACTGCTCACGGTCAGTGTATCTGAGGGAGTCTCTCATCTCAGACACCTTGGAGGCAGAGCACCCTCCAGCATCACGAGCCCTGAGCTGGCCACTCTCAGGACGCTGTGGACAGTCACACGCATCAGCTTGTCAGTTGATTGTGGCTTCTGGCAGTGTTTGGAGGGCTGGGAAGGATTTTGAAGTGTGTCTGGACTTTCTTGGAAAAGACAACATGTTTGATTCAGCAGCTGCCATGAAGGATGGGCCTGGTCGTCCGAGTGACGAGTATTTACCTGCCCTGGATTGCAGCAGAGATGAACTGGCCATGGAGGAGGAGGGTGTGAGTTGAATGAAGTTTGCAAGGGAGCTGGCAGGTGGCTGCCTGAGATGCAGTGCGCGAATGTACTCTCACCTGCTGATTGATGAGTGTCTTGTAGCCCTTGGAAGGGCCCAGGGCCTGTGGGCTTCACCTGGGAACTCAGTGGACTGGCACTGCCTCAGGACCCTCTGGATGTTCAACCACACACACAACAAACCTGGCAGTGGTGGGCACTGAGGAGCCCTTCTCCCACCTCGAGTGGCTTCGCTGGATCCTGCCTGTGTCCACGCACACGCCGTGGCTGGCTGTGGTATGTGTGTGAAGGTTTTCAGTTAATTCGGGATCCATTCTTTGATCTTGTCTTAGGCCCCCTTTAGTGATTTAAAGAAATCTGTTCTGCAGTGTTTCTTTTGTTTTTTCTTTTTTTTTTGAGATGGAGTTTCGCTTATTACCCAGGCTGGGGTGCAATGGCGTGACCTCGGCTCACCGCAACCTCCGCCTCCTGGGTTCAGGCAATTCTCCTGCCTCAGCCTCCTGAGTAGCTGGGATTACAGGCGCGCGCCACCATGCCCGGCTAATTTTTTGTATTTTTTTTTTTTTTTTTAGTAGAGACGGGGTTTCACCATGTTGACCAGGATGGTCTCGATCTCTTGACCTTGTGATCCAGCCTTCCATCGAACCTCTCTGCTGCTTGCTTGTCAAAAATGGAGACAAAAGTACTTCTGTGGTGGTGAAGAGAATTCAACTGTCAAGAGAAAGATGGAGTTGGCAGTTTTTCCATGAGAATTTATATCCATAGTTAGAGTCTTACGGGGGGACCTGCTGGGTCCCTTCTAGAGGCTGTGTCGAAGGCTGGAAGGGAGACTGTTCTTTTTTTTTTTTTGAGATGGAGTTTTGCTCTTGTTGCCCAGGCTGGAATGCAATGATGCAGTATTGGCTCACTGCAACCTCTACATCCTGGGTTCCAGCGATTCTCCTGCCTCAACCTCCTGAGTAGCTGGGACTACTGGGATGCGCCACCACGCCTGGCTAATTTTGTATTTTTAGTAGAGACAGGGTTTCTCCATGTTAGTCAGGCTGGTCTCGAACTCCCAACCTCAGGTGATCTGCCCACCTCAGCCTCCCAAAGTGCTTGGATTACAGGCATGAGCCACCATGCCCACCGTGTCTTGTCTTAATCACTTGCATTTAGGTACCATTGGTGGTCTAGTGATGCAAGTTAGATCCCGTCCCCAGAACCTGCTTTTAAGATGAATATTTGCTGTCTAGGAATGTGTTAATTATGTTCAGTATACATTTAGAAATATGTATGGCATTACAATTCATCGCTAGTGGAGGGAGGCTGCTCCCAGTATTGGAAACACAGTCCTAGGTTCTTTGGGGGAATAAAAAGAAGGCATGATGATCTTGCTTTCAAGCAGTTGTGTTCTGTCCTGCACATCCCATGTCCACAGGAGAAAGAGCTGTGAGCTGCGTGCTCTGGTGCAAGGTCTTCTGAAGGCAGGAACAATGAGAAGAGGCTTTGAGGGGGCAGAGCTGGGCAGGTTTATCCTGTGGATAACAGAGAAGGGCAGTGGGGTGTGGGGACCCCGAGTTAGGCATGGGGGAGCAGAAACTGCGATTGGAGTCTGGTAAGCCGTGCTGCAGAAAAGCTGGCCTGCAAGGGGACAGAGCTGGACAGTGCCTTCCGTGCCAGGCCGTGGGTAGTCTTAATTGGACTATGGGTGTTGAAGTTCTTCAGAGTAATGTGTGTTCCTGTAAGGAGTGAGGTGATGAAAGCAGGGGATGTGGTGGTTCCACCGGGTGGTCTCGGTGCAATGAATCTCTTTGACACAGCCTTGGAAGGGCCTGTAACTAGGACAGCCCAACCACGAAGCACTGCAGCCTTCAAAAGCATCCCCGCTAACGTGCGTCTCACACTGTTCCCACCGAACACTCAGGTGGCCTTTTCCTTGGCATTTTAGCTGAGCCGCCCTGGAAATGGAACGGCACTTTATTTTAGCCATTTAGCTTCTGACAGGAACAGGCGTGTTCTGCCTTTATCCATCCCTGTTTACTGATAGATGAACAGACCTCAAGTCTGGCAGTTTGCATTCTGACGTGACTTAGATTTGAACTCTGGGTGGAACACCGCCTAAGCACATCTTCAAAAGCGTAGCTTCCCTTGTCCATTGTTCACTCCAGAAGCCTGAGAGGCATCTGGATCTCTCCTTTCCTTAGCCTTGCCTGTCGCTTTGCCTGCGGGACACACCCAGGTTGGCTTCCCTCTCTCCACCCCTGCTCTTGCTGCTCTGGCCGAGCCCCAGTTTTACTTGGGGGCTGCAGCATCCAAAACTGGACACTGCCCTGGGGGCTGCATCGTCCTCACCTGGGCCCTCCCCTGGAGGCAGCAATGTCCTCTCCTGGGCCCTCCCCTGGGGGCAGCAGCGTCCTACCCTGGGGCTGCAGTGTCCTCCCTGGGCCCTCCCCTGGGGGCTGCAGTGTCCTCACCTGGGCCCTCCCCTGGGGGCTGCAGTGTCCTCACCTGGGCCCTCCCCTGGAGGCAGCAATGTCCTCACCTGGCCCCTTCCCTGAAGCAGCAGCTTCATGACTTGGGCCCTCCTCTGGAGGCAGCAATGTCCTCACCTGGGCCCTCCCCTGGAGGCAGCAATGTCCTCACCTGGGTCCTCCCCTGGGGCAGCAGTGTCCTCACCTGGGCCCTTCCCTGGAGGCAGCAATGTCCTCACCTGGGCCCTCCCCTGGGGCAGCAATGTCCTCACTTGGGTCCTCCCCCTGGAGGCAGCAGCGTCCTCACCTGGGCTCTCCCCTGGGGCAGCACTGTCCTCACCTGTGTCCTCCCCTGGGGGCAGCAATGTCCTTACCTGGGCCCTCCTGGGGCTGCAGTGTCCTCACCTGGGCCCTCCCCTGGGGCTGCAGTGTCCTCACCTGGGCCCTCCCCTGGGGCAGCAGCGTCCTCACCTGGGTCCTCCCCTGGAGGCAGCAGCGTCCTCACCTGGGTCCTCCCTTGGAGGCAGCAATGTCCTCACCTGGGCCCTGCCCTGGGGCAGCAGCGTCCTCACCTTGAGGGCGCAGTGTCTTCCTTGCTGGCTGGTCTCTCTGTCTTTCCAGCCCCTCTGCTGACCATCTCCACCCAGCAGCCACAGTGACCTTGACAGAAACAAACCAGAGCTCGTTGTTCTCCTCTGTAGCCTCTTTCTCTGCCTTCTTGCCTTTCCCCCTTTTCTTCTTTAACCTGCCCTTTGAGGCACTGATGGAGCTGCTCTCACTGCCCTTCCTGCTGAACTCATGCCTCACTCCATCATGCCATCACCTGGTTTTCCTGATCGTCAAACCAGATTCCTCCAGCCTCAGGGGCTTGTTGCCCTCTGCTTGTACAGAGAACAGTGCCTGGCACATAACTGCCACTCAATAAATATTTGTTGGATAAATGAATGAACCTTGAAGTTCATCAGTATTTGGCAGAGCCAGGCCTGGCCCAGTCTAGCTTCAGCAATGCCAGATCCCAGGCCACGAACAAACAAAGGAGCTGTCTGCCTCCTCAAGACCTTATGGAATCTGAACGCTGTTAGATATACCCTGAAGTCTGGAAAGAAGAAGCCAGTTAGGTATTAGAACTAATTAAACGCTAGTGTTAGGCAGTTTTTATTATAAACGGATGGACTCTTCCTTTTAAAGACTTACAAAATTATTTATAACTGTCCTCTTAAAGAATTAATGGTTTATATTAAACATCTTCATTTTTTTTGAAGGGTTTGATTGTTGATTGTATTCATAATGAACCAAGCAATTCAGGAATCAAAGAATCCGAGTCCGAACGCCTTTAGAGTAATCCAGTCTTGCCTGGCTGCGGTCAGAGCTTAGCAAATGTAAGTTGTTATTTTCATGGCTGTTACGTATTGCAGGGTATTGGAAGGTGTTTGTGGTCCATTTAAGTCAATCCTCTGTAGAGTGCACAGTCCTTCAGTGGCTTTTCTGATGTGTGGGACTCCGTTTCCCTGAGCCGGGGACGAGGAGCTTGCAGTGTCACCTGACTCTGTTAGGCAGCTCCAACTAGAGCCAAGTCTATTTTTTGCACAGTGATTCTCTTTCCCTGGTTCTTCCGGGAGAACCAAGCAATGTCCTTACTTTCCTTTCGACACTGAAGTCCTGCAGATGGGGAAAACCACTTCTGCACCCCATTCCCTGCATAGCTCTTTTTTCTACTTGCCCATTTGAAGGCTGGTCACCCAGTTTTCCTCTGGTGGCTTCTGGGCATCTTGTCACTTTGGACATGGCACTAGTTTTGAGTGGGGGTTGTCAGGGGCGGATGTTGGGTGGTTTTCACTACGGCTGGGCAGCTCCCAGCTGTATAGCCACTGCCTCAGGTGAAGCGGCTATGGCTCCCATAAAGCCCCACACTTTTTCCTTTCCACTGTGGCCTCCTGCTCATGGCAGTGAATGAATTTTGGTATCAACATGCAGAACATTTGTAACTCTGATAAATTCATCTGTTCACTTTAAAAGTTAGCATTCCAGCCTGTTGAGATGATCTCATCTCGATTGGGAGGCTTTTCTCTGAGGGTACAGGCCCAATGTTGTCAGCCCGTTTTAAACAAGTCCCCCATCCTGCATCCAGGCCTGGCCAGAGCTCTGTGGCTGGACTAGCTGCTCCTGCTGTCTCTGAGGTTGTGCCTTGAGCGGCCTCACTGCCCGCTGCCCAGGGGGCCCCTCCACCTCGCCTTCTCTTCACAGGCCTCACGAGAGACTGTGTTAACATCTTGCTGAAATAAAGGTCCTCATCTGCTTAGCATTCCTCTAGTATGTCAATCCCGTAACCTTATTAAAAGGGAAAACGAGATGCGTTTGGCCTGGCACTTGCTTTCTGAAGTACTCATGAGCCTTCTGCTCTGATGATCCCCTCTCGGATCTGGCCCGTGATTGACGTCGGGCATATTGGTGCGTAGCTTCCACGATTTGATTTTCTCTTCATCCCTACCACTCTCCATCATGTTTTAAAATTAATACTTAAAAATCTGTCTAGTGTATAACAGAGTCAAAGTGAAATTGTATTGAGAAGCCGGTAATGAAAGCGGCTGTTTGAGCCCCACGCGACGCAGGTGCCCCCAGATGCAGGGACACCCACTTCCACGTTTCTCAGCTGTCCTTTTCCATTGTTTTCTGTGCAAAAATAGCATTCCTTACTTTTTTTTTTTTTTAATTGTGACATATCTGTAACACGAAATTTACCATGTTAGCCATTTTTAAGAGTGCGGTTCAGGCCAGGTATGGTGACTCATGCCTGTAAACCTACTACCACTTTGGGAGGGTGAGGTGGGTGGATCATGCGGTCAGGAGATTGAGACCATCCTGGCCAACATGGTGAAACCCAGTCTGTACTAAAATACAAACATTAGCCAGGTGTGGTCGTATGTGCCTATAGTCCCAGCTATTCAGGAAGCTGAGGCAGGAGAATCGCTTGAACCTGGGAGGCAGAGGTTGCAGTGAGCCAAGATCACGCCACTGCATTCCAGCCTGGGTGACAGAGCCATACTCCATCTCAAAAAAAAAAAAAAAAGGTACGTTTCAGTGGCATTAAGTACATTCTCATTGCTGTGCAGCCACCACCACAATCCATCTCGAGAAATCTTCCTCTTCCTCCACTAAAATGGTCCCCACTGAACATGAACTCCCTCCTCCCCAGCCCCTGGAACCCCCCCATTCTCCTTTCTGTCTCAACAAATTGGATGACTCGGCAACTCATATGAGTGGCATCTTGCAGTATTTGTCATTTTGTGGCTGGCTTACTTCACTCAGCATACATCCTTAAGGTTTATCCATGTTGGAGCATGTGTCAACATTTCCCTCCTTTTCAAAGCAAAATAATATTCCGCGATATGTATATGCCACATTTTGTGTATCTGTTCAGTCATTGATGGATACTTGGGTTGTTTCCACCTTGCAGCTGCTGTGAGTAATCCAGCTGTGAACATAGATACACAGATATCTGTTCAACTTCTGCTTTTAATTATTGGGGTATGTACCCACAAGTGGAATGGCTGTGTCATATGGAAATCATTTCTTACTTTTAAAAATAATTCACCTTGTTCTCAGACTCACATTTTGTTGGGTAGCAGGAAAACAAATTAAAAACTTGCCAATTGATGGTTTCTTGGTATTTTGGTTACTTCTATCTCTCTCTCTTATCTGTACATTTTTAAAGTTTTGTTGCAGTAGAATTTACAGACTGTACTATTGTAAATTGTAGAATCTATTATAAATCTGCAGATTGTAAATCTGCAGATCAATGATTTTTTTTTTCTTTTGAGGCAGAGTCTCACTCTGTCACCCAGGTTGGAGTGCAGTGGTGCAATCTCAGCTCACTGCAACCTCCACCTCCTGGGTTCCAGCAATTCTCCTGCCTCAGCCTCCCAAGTAACTGGGATTACAGGTGCCCACCACCACGCCTGTCTAATTTTTTTTGTATTTTTAGTAGAGATGGGGTTTCATCTTGATCAGGCTGGTCTTGAACTCCTGACCTGGTGATCCACATGCCTTGGCCTCTCAAAGTGTTGGGATTACAGACATGAGCCACCATGCCTGGCCCGATTTTTAACACACTGTACAGTTGTGCAGCCACGTGCCCAGTTTTAGAAAACTCCCATCCCCTAAGCCACTGTCCCTGACTGACCTGTGGAACTTCTAAGCTCTCCGTGCATTCTATATTATTTGCATTATATTAATGTGTGTTCATCTTGGTTTATACATATTTTCTCCAGGGTTTCCCAGGTGGCACTGTCTCCCCTCGGAGGTTGTGAACACCTGGGAGGGGCACTGTCCCGCTGTTCCTTGCACCTTGCCAACCTCTTCACAGGGCCTAGTGCCGTGCTCAGAATCAGCTCGTGGAATTTGACAGCTGACTGACTGAGAAAGTTAGGGCAGGTTTGTTTCTATTTCGGACGACAAATGGCCTTGGGTCACCCCCACCCCTTTGGTGACTGTGAGTGTGCCTGTCTCCTGATTCCTGCTGCTGCTCTTTCTCTCCTCCTGCACCTGCCCTGGCAGCTTCACTGCCCTCCCTATTCCATGCAGTCGGATTAGTAAGCATTTCTCCTGCCGTGCCTCAGTAGAATAACATGCAGTGTTATCTTGTCAAAAGGAAAACAGATAAGCTGTATGGTATTTGATCAAGATCTGCTATTAATACTATACCAATAGAAATGATACTCCAAAATACATCAGCAGTCCCCAGCCTTTTGGGCACCAGGGGCTGGTTTCGTGGAATTCAGTTTTTCCATGG
This sequence comes from Saguinus oedipus, assembly GCA_031835075.1. NCBI lineage: Eukaryota > Metazoa > Chordata > Mammalia > Primates > Cebidae > Saguinus > Saguinus oedipus. The sequence goes on from CM063174.1 coordinate 15,801,423, forward strand.
TCAGGAAAGGGGTGAGGATGGTTTCAGGATTATTCAAGCACATTACATTTATTGCATACTTTATTTCTGTTATTATTACACTGTAATATATACCAAAATAATTATGCAAGTCACCATAATGTAGAATCACTGAGAGCCCTGAGCTTGTTTTCCTGAAACTAGGCAGTTTCATTCTGGGAGACAGTGACAGATCATCAGGCATTAGATTTTCATAGGGAGCCACAACCTAGATCCCTCACATGCATGGTTTACAGTAGGATTCAGGCTCCTGTGAGAATCTGCTGCTGCTGCTGATTTGACAGGAGACAGAGCTCAGATGGTAACACAAGCAATGAGGAGCAGCTGTAAACATGGATGAAGCTTCGCTCACTTCACCTCTTGCTCTGCGGCCTGGTTCCTGACAGGCCATGGACTAATAGTGGCCTATGTCCTGGGGGTTGGGAGCCCCTGCTCTGGATTCTAATATATGAAAACAAGGTGTTGTAGTCTCACGGAGAAGGGCGAACTGGCTGTTTGGCAAAACATTGTTAGGTCCTCACCTAATATCATATACAAAAGTAAGTTTCCTATGAATTACTTAAAAGGTAAAAGCATAAATATACTGTTAGGAAATATGTGTGACCATGTAATGGATCCCCCTACAATAATAGTGGTAATAACAGCAGCTGTATCAGGTATCAAGTGCTGTGTAACAAACTCTTCCAGAACGGAGTGGCTCCTACCAACAACCACTCACCCAGTGGGTGATTTGGGTTGAACATGTAGGCTGGGTTTGTCTGGGTGGCTTTCTTCCCTGGGCTCATTGGTCATGAGGTGATGATGGCCTCACATGGTTAGTATGGCTGTCTGGAAGCTGAGGTAGGCAGGGGTAATGGGCCACATGGTTACAATGGCTTTCTGCAAGCTGGGGTGAGCAGGGGTAATGGGCTTTGTGGTCTCATCCCCCAGGAGGCTGAGCTCCTTCACATGGAGGCAGCAGGTTTTCAGGAGTTGCGAGAGGCAAGCTCCTGTGTGCAGGTGACTTGACGATTGCCATGGCTCTATTGGTCAGAGCAATCACACGGTCAAGCCGAGCTTCCCCAGGTGGAGAAGGATTTCCCCTTTCCATGGGAGAAGCGTCAATGTGTTAGGCTCTTTGTGTGTGATCTGCCATAGCCACTGTTCTAAGTGCTTTCCATGTATGATGCATTAGTTATCTCCTGCTGCATAGCAAATCACCCTTAAATGTAGCAGTTTATAGCAACAAACGTGTGCGACTTCCCCGTTTTTGTGGGCCAGGAATCTTGGCGCAGCTTTGCAGGTTGCCTCTGGCCGAGGATCTCACCATGTGTGTCGTGTCCAGGGACCACTGGAGAGTATCTGCCTCCAAGCTCACTCCATGGCTGTTCGCAGGCCCCGGTCCCTGCTGGCTGGACCTGCAGGGGTTATATGTGAATACGGTTATAGGAAGCGGGGGCACTGGGGCCATCTCTGAGGCCGTGTGCCACATACTAACTATGTAGATTAAATGCACTCTCATTGTCCTCCACTTTCAATCAAGGAAATTGAGGCAGAGAGAGAGTCACTGAGATAGTGAGTCGGGGAGCTGGGTCTGGATCCCAGGCTGAAGGACCATGACACTGTACTTGCCATGGAAGTCGTAATAAGGGGAAAGAGTGATACAATTGACCACACATCCATTAGCATCCTCTGTGTCAAACACCATCAACAGAATTGGCAAATCAGGACATGTGCTGTCTATCTGCCAATCCATCCCTATTATGCTAAAAGCAGTCATAAATCAATAAGAAAGCATTAACATCAAATGGAACAGATCAGCAGTGCACTCTTGTTGGAAAGTCACTGAAGAGAAAAGGCAAATAGACAGAATAGACTTGTACCAAACCTCACCAGTAATCGGAGAAATGCAAATTTAAACAACTCTTCTTTGTTTTGGGGTCCACCAAACTGGTGGAATCTTATAAATATTTATTCTCAGTATGGGTTTGTGCTGGAGGATAAATACTCCCGTACTCCAGTGGAGTAAATGTCAAGTGAGGTAACCTCCTGGAAAACAAATGTTTGTGACCTTTGACTCAGTCTTCCTCTTTCTAAGGGTTTATAGTAGAATCAGAGACACCAGTTAAATTCATATGTAAAGAGACTCACTGAAGCTTTATTGTAGTTGAAAATTGGATGCAGCCTGGATATCTGACAATAGCAGGGTGATTATACTATGTCATTCCCAGATTCTATAGCCATTAAAACCACGCTTTCAAAGAATAGTCAGTGGCCTGGAGAAGGTCTCATGTCATTTTAAATGAACAGAGCAAGATTCCTCCTATACAGTAGGATTCCAGTTTTGTACAGTATGCATGTACAGAAAAAAGCCTGGTTGGAAACATCAGAATATTAGCAGTGGTTATTTCCTGGTGGTGACACACGTTATTTCTTCTTTTCTGTGTTTTCTCCACTCCTTTCCTCGAGCGTGTATTATTGACATCACTGGACAAGAAGGCAGTGGGAAGCCTGCAGCCCAGCCCGGCCCAGGGCACCCTGGCCAGTGGGGGTGTCCGTACTCTGTGTTTGCTGGGGGCAAAGCCATCGGGTCCTCCCCAGGCCTTCTGTGCAGACCCCTGTGATGATTTCTGCTCAGCCGTAGGTATTTACTATGCTTTAATGTCAGGCCAAAAGCCACAGTTGACTTTTTAGCTAAGTAAATGTGTGCTTTTCATCCCTGGGCTAGTACTCCTGCTTGTGAGGCACAGCCCTTCTCCCTCCGCCACTCCCAGGACATGGCTGTGAAATTGTCCAGTGGTGCCTGCAGCACCGTGATCACCGCACCACAGTAATAGTCCTGCCGGCCTCTGGGGCCTAAGTGCAGGTTCTCAGGAAGTTATGACATTCTCTCCCCTGCACCGGCGTGTTCAGTGAAGGCCGGTGACTGTGGTGTGGCATTGGCAGGCCACTGAACAGTCGGGAGATTTCTGATCTCCTTTTTTATTGAGAGAGAAGGCTACGTGTGGTCAGTTACCTCGAGGTGGTTTTAGAAAGGGCAGGAAGCCAGGAGGCATTTTCCTTTCATGTTTGCTCATTACGTGGCTCTGCCTCCTCTGGTTTAATTTCCTCTCCACCTCCGTTGGCTTTTCTGTTCATTTCTTCCCACTTGTCCTCCATCCCTGCTGCTTGGCTGGCCTGACCAGGTTCCTGCAGCCGCCTTTCCCTTCTTCATGCCCCTCTGCTAGGATATGGCTGCTCTTTCCTCCCCCTACTCCCTACCCTGTGCTTTTGGGTGTTGTCTTAAGTGTTGAGACACCAGTTAAATATATTCCTTCAAATATGAGAAACGCATTCTGTATTTTAAAAATGAGAGACCCCCAGTAGTAGAAGGACACGGATTTGGGCAGCATGCTTGCAGAAGCATCGCTTGAGCCTGGAGTGCAGACTCATGCCTGCCCTGCGACACTGCAGGATTCCCGTCCGTCCTTCTTAAGAATCCACACTTAGGACTCAGAGGCAGGCAGGTAGGGCTGTGACTGTGGTGCAGTATAATTGTCTCTGATAAGCCAGATAGTGCCGAGAAAACAGAAACAGATGGGATAGCAAAGCAGTCCATGTTCCGCTTATTTGCTCACATTAGTTGAGCTCCATTCTATACCTTGTGGCATGAGGCCTGCTTCCCAATGTTTCAGAGGCTTCTAGGAGCTGATGGTGGTGAAGGGCTGTGGGTTCCCTTCTCTGGTTACTGCTTGCCCCAAATCCCTGCTCTCTCAGGATCCCCAATATCCACTTCCCCTTTTGCCTGCTTCAGACGTGGGTGGGGTGGGGGCTGCGAGTGCAGCTGAGGAAGTAGAGGGTTGTGGGTAACACGCTAGGCCACTAGGCATTTGTGCCTTAGTGTCAATAAAGTGTGTGTTAAACGTTTCTGGGTTTCGCTTAGGGAATTAATCGAGAGTTGTCTATATAGAAAAATGTATAAAATCAGGCTTAGAAAGCATGCATTTTAGAGGAGTGGAAGTTAACAATATAAAAAGCAGACATTTGAGGCTAGGAGCAGTGGCTCATGCATGTAATCCCAGCACTTTAGAAGGCCGAGGCCGGCAGATCATGAGGTCGGGAGATCGAGACTATCCTGGGCAACATGGTAAAACCCCATGTATACCAAAACACAAAAAATTAGCCTGGTGTGGTGGCATGCACCTATAGTCCGAGCTACTCGGGAGACTGAGGCAGGGGAATCGCTTGGACCAGGAGGGTGAGGTTGCAGTGAGCCAAGATCACGCCACTGCACTCCAGGCTGGTGACACAGCAAGACTCCTCAAACAAAAAAGGAGGCATTTGATAGTATAGAATTCTTTTTTAGGAAAAAGGTTTAAAACCCTTGAGTGAAGACACATTTACGTAACTGAAAAACGAACTGTAGCTTTGGCCCTGATACTAAAGTACGATAAATATCTACTGCTGGGCAGGAATCTTCACAGGGGTGTGCACAGAAGGCCTGCGGGGAACCCACTGGCTTTGCCCCCATCATTGCCTCCCAGCCAGGCTTGCCAGTGAGCAGGACTTGCAGCGGGGTGGGGCCCGTCAGGTCACTGGGATGGGCAGGACAGGGACTGTGGTAGGAGCAGTGGCCTCTGGAGGGAGCCCTGCAAGATTCCGGTGGGGAGGGGGCTTCCCTGCCTGCAGTCTTAGTCTCTCACAAATGGTGAGGACCCTACCGTGGTGGGCAGGGTGGAGCTTTGGGCTGTTCTTGAACCATCCTTTCCTACATTGCAGTCATGCCCGAGGCATCCACAGCTGCCCTGACCCCTGCCTGTCCTCTGCCTCCCAGTATGGACATGCCTGACGTTTCAGTCCCCCACACCTGCCACATGAGCTCTCTATGATGTGGTCTGGGGGTGCCTTTTCTCTGTAAGGTCTGTGTGCTGTGTCTGCAGGTGCTCAGCTGAACCACCTGCCGGCCTGCTCCTGCAGACTTTTGTGGGAGAGGGGAGAAGCGGATGGGGGAGGATGTGGAGAAGTCCATGGTCGCTAACAGGCAAAGGCCAGCCGGAGATACGGAGGGAGTGAGCTGCCACCCCCCTATCATCAGTGAGGGATCAGGGAGACCCAGGCACTTTTTCATGCCCCATGGGGATTGGGGTGGGGCCACCAGAGGCTCAGTGGGAATCACTGCAGGGAGTAGGCAGTTACTCTTATTTATTTGGAGCTGTTAACACTTCTTTTTCTTGTAACTTTTATTTTAGGTTCAGGGGTACCTGTGCAGGTTTGTTATATAGGTGTAAACTCTTGACTTAGGGGTTTGGTATACAGATTATTTCCTCACCTGAGTACTAAGCATAGTTCCCAACAGTCATTTTTTTTTCCTGAATCTCTCTCCTCCTTCCCTCCTCCCTCAAGTAGGACCCAGGGTCTGTTGTTCCCCTCTTTCTGTCCATGTGTTCTCATAGTTTAGCTCCCACTTATAAGTGAGACAATGCAGCATTTGGTTTTTTGTTTCTGCATTAGTTTGCTAAGGATGTTGGCCATCTATGTTTCTGCAAAGGGCATGAACTCTTTCTTTTTAATGGCTGCATAGTATTCCATGGTGTGTGTGTACCACATTCTCTTTATCCAGTCTATCATTGACGGGCATTAGGTTGATTCAGTTTCTTTGCTGTTGTGAATAACGCTGCTGAGAACCTACATGTGCATACGTCTTTATGATAGAATGATTTATATTGCTTTGGATTTATACCCATTACTGGGATTCCTGGGTTGAATGTTAATTCTGTTTTTAGCTCTTTGAGGAATTGTCACACTGCTTTCCACATTGGGTGAACTAATTTATACTCCCACCAGCAAAGCAAGCAATGGGGAAAGGACTCCTTCCCTATTCAATAAATGGTGCTAGGATAGCTGGCTAACCATATGCAGAAGACTGAAACTGGACCCCTTCCCTTCACCATATACAAAAATCAACTGAAGATGGATTGAAGACTTAAATGTAAAAACCCAAAACTATAAAAACCCTGGAAGATAACCCAGGAAATACCATTTTGGACATGGAAACTGGCAAAGATTTCATGACAACACCAAAAGCAATTGCAACAAGAGCAAAAACTGACAAACGGCACCTAATTACAGAGCTTCTGCACAGAAAAGAAGCTAGAGAAAACAGACAACCTACAGGATGGGAGAAAATACTTGCAAACTATATATCTGACAAAGGTCTAATATTCAGAATCTACAAGGAACTTAAACAAATGTGTAAGCAAAAACCAAAGAACCCTATTAAAAAGTGGGTGAAAGACATAAACGGACATTTTTCAAAAACATACATGAGGTCAACAAAGCTATGAAGAATGCTCAATATCACTTACAATTAGAGAAATGCAAATCAAAACCACAGTGGAATACCATCTCACACCAGTCAGAATGGCTGTTACTAAAAAGTCAAAAAATAACAGATACTGATGAGTTTGCAGAGGAAAGACACCACTTAAACACTTCTTAATACAAACAAATACTTAGGGTGTTCCTGATTTCACCATAATGTGAAGCTGTATTTAAAAGATAGAGAATTATAGTACTCAACAAAAATATTTAATTAAAACCATGAGGTGGTATAGGATCTTTGAGGATGAGAAAAATAATTAAAGTCTTGAGTCTTAAGCTACCACGTTCTGGTAACAAGTTTGTTGTAACAAACTTCTGTTTTCTTCTTTAATAAAGTTTTTGTTATCTTCATCTTACTCTGCTTATTCTTCTGTGCTTCAGAGTGGTTCTTTAGTGTGACTCACATGTTGGCTATTTATTCTGCTGAGGTTTTTGTCCTATAAAGGACATAAAAGGTGATCATTCATATTCATCACATTCTGAAAGCAGAGAAGGGTAGGTATTTGTGTCTGCACTTCACCTGCCAAGCTCCTCCTCCTTCCTGTCCCTGTCTTCCTATCCAGTCAGTGATGAAGCCTTCATCTTCCACCTCCGTGGGCCTCCACAAGCTGACCCCTGTCAGCACCATGGCCAGCACCTCAGCTCAAACACATCCCTTAGTGGGGATCCTGCTGTCCCTGGTTGCTTCCTTCTCTGAGCTTCTCCTAGTTCAGATGTCACGCTTACCTTCAGATGTCTCTTCATGCTGCCCTGCCTCCCTTGGCCTGTTTCTTTCTCAGGTTCACAGAGACCCCTCTGTTCTCATGAGGTTAGTTTCCTAGATTAAAACAAAAGCAGCTGGACCCAGTGGCTCATGCCTATAATTCCAACACTTTGGGAGGCTGGGGAGGGCGGATCATGAGGCCAGGAGATCAAGATTATCCTGGCCAACGTGATGAAACCCATCTCTACTAAAAATACAAAAATATTGGCTGGATGTGGTGGTTCACGCCTATAGTACCAGCTACTCAGGAGGCTGCGGCAGGAGAATTGCTTGAACCCAGGAGGTGGAGATTGCAGTGAGCCGAGATTGCACCACTGCACTACAGCCTGGGCAACAGTGCGAGACTCTGTCTCAAAAAGAAGAAGAAGAAAAGAGAAAGAAAAGCTAGGTTTGGCAATTAAGCTTTTAATGTTCACTACTCTTTCTTTCTCATTCAGCCCATTCTTCAGTGATCGCAACATTCTCTCAACTCTTTTGAGTCGTTTCATGTAGATGCAGTAACAGTGGGGTTTTTTTGTTTGTTTTGAGATGGAGTCTCATTGTGTAACCTAGGCTGGAGTGCAGTCGTGTGATCTCAGCACCCTGCAACCTCTGCCTCCCGGGTCCCAGTCAGCCTCTTGAGTAGCCAAGATTACAGGCATACGCCACCATGCCCAGCTAATTTTTGTATTTTTAGTAGAGATGGTGTCTCACCATGCTGGCCAGGCGGGTCTTGAACTCCTGACTTTGTGATCCTTGTGCCTTGGCCTCCCATAGTGCTGGGATTACAGGCATGAGCCACCATGCCCAGCCACAGTGTTTTTATGGAAGAAGGTGCTCCACCTCAGGCTGGCGACCTTCAGGCCAGGGGTTTGGAAGAGACCCCTATGTGGAGCTGAAGGAGTACCGCGTTCTTGGAAATGGGCTCTTGGACCATCACATCTCTGCAAATCCCAGATTTTATTTATGTCTTTACAATTTTTCAGATTAATTTTTTCAAAACTAACTTAAAATAATACAAGATATCCAGAAAACAGGATGGAAAGAGCTGGATTAGATTTGATTCACTGGGCTGAACAGTCTGATTTTCATCTCTGCTGATGTAATTGATATTTATCATATGGAAGAGTTTTCAAAAGCTCTTGCATGTGAACTGTATTATTATCGATTTGAAAAAATTAACCTCTGCATTATTGGTTCATCTCTGTTTGATCTGAAACAAACCTTGTGGTCGGTTGATGGTTTCTGTGCCTCCAGTAAGTAGTATCACACTTAGTTTCATAGGTCACTCAACATTCAGTACTAGGACTCTGTAGGAAACAGTTGCTTAAGTGCATTTAGGGTACAGTACAGAGAGGGCTCTGTGACCTGGGCTTGGTTTTAAGCAGCAGGCAGGCAGAGCTGTCCTGGGTACCCATCCCGACGTTCTGGAAGTAGGTGAATTCTGTGTTGTGAAGATACTTACGTCAGGACTGAATATTTGGGAGATATCTGTCAGGGAGATTCTTGAAGGTCAGCGGTGTGTGTTTTAAATTCACAGAATCCCATCATTCACAAAGGGCTGGAGCCCACTGAGACTCCCTCCCTAAGGTGCTGTTTTAGGAGGGCTTGTGTCAACAGAGAAGGGTGACCCACCTGTAGGCCACTGTTTTTTAAGGTGCTCAGCTGGTAGCTTTAATTAGAAAGATCTTGTTTGGTTTATTAAGTTAAAAAAAAATTAAATAACTGGAAATTGCTTAAGCCCCTCCCCTGCTTCATTTTTGAGACAGAGCCCCGCTCTGTCACCCAGGCTGGAATGCAGCAGCTCGATCCTGGCTCATTGCAACTTCTGCCTCCCGGGTTCAAGCGATTCTTCTGCCTCAGCCTCCTGAGTAGTTAGGATTACAGGCATCTGCCACCATACCCAGCTAATATTTTGTGTGTATTTTTAATAGAGATGGGGTTTCACCATATTGGCCAAGCTGATCTCGAACTCTTGATCTCAGGTGATCCACCCGCCTCTACCTCCCAAAGTGCTGGGATTACTGGCGTGAGCCACTGCACCCAGCCAAGCCCATTTTTTAAAGTAAATATAAAAATATTCAAATCCAGGTGGGAAGATCACTCAGGAGTTCAAGACCACCCTGGGCAACATGGTGAGACCCACATATCTTAAAAAAAAAAAAAAAAAATCAGCTAGGTCTGGTGGCATGCACCTGTAGTCCCAGCTACTCAGGAGGCTGAAGTGGGAGGATGGCTTGAGCCTGAGGTTGGAGAATGGGTTGAGCCCGGAGGTTGAGGCTGCAGTGAGCAACAATTGTGCCACTGCACTCCAGCCTGGGCAGCATGGCGAGACCCTGTGTCAAGGAAAATAAAAAATAAGAAACATTTAAGAACGTGGATACCTTTTGCATGGGATGCGAAGCACCAGCTCAGTCAGATGCATAGGTGCTAGCAAGGAGCCTCAGCCTGGCAGACTGTGAAGTGGTGTGCTATGCACAGCTCCCTGTACTCTGTTTTCTGTGAGTAAAGGTACCCAGTGATTAGCAGAGGTGGTAGAAGTCATCTAATTCCAGAATGACTTTTCTCCATGGAAATCTTAGGCAGCATTCTTAATTTCCTGTGTTTTAAAGGTTGGACTTTCTTTTTTGATTTCTCGGATCATAGTTCCAATTTTTAATATTGGATTAAGAAAATAAAATTAAAAATTATTTGATATGTGTTTTAAATAAAAAAAGGAGTTTGCTTGTTGTAAGAATTTGCGATTGGCAGAATAGTGCAACCCCCCGCCCCCCGCAACCCCAGAGTGCCCATACCTTAATCCCTGGAACATGTTAGGTTACTTGGTAAAGGAGAATTAAGGTTGTGGATGGAATTAAGATTGCTGGTCAGTTGACCTTGAAAAGGAATGTTATCCTGGATTATCTTGGGGAGAAGAAAATCCCATAAGTGGAAGGTGGAGGCAGACAAGAATCAGAAGGGGAGGTGACTGTGGAAGAATGGCCCAAGAGATACCCTGCTCCTGGCTCTGGAATTCAGGAGTGGAGGAGGGTAGATAAGAGCCATGGAATGTGTGTGGCATCTAGGAGCGGGAAAAGGCACGATAATGGATTCACCACTAGGGTCTCCTCAGGGAGACCTGTGTGGGACTTCCAACCTACAGAAATGCAAGATCGTAAATTTGTGTTGTTTTAAGCTGCTAAATTTGAGGTAATTTGTTGTGGCAGCCGTAGAAAACTAATACAGAAGTGAAACAATATACATGTATGTCAGGAAGAAGCCGTGATCTCACTCCCGATGGTGCCACCGAGGACCGGGCTCCTCCTTTCTGCTGGCCAGCTTCGGCATGTTGGCTTTGCCCTGTGCATATTGTCTCAGGATTCCTGCAGGGCTACTGTTTCTCCAGGTAGCATGTCTATCTTCCAGGCAGCAAGAATTAGAAACAGAAATTGGGGGAACCTGTTCAGGAAAGAAAAAACCTTCCAAGAACCACCTAGCAGACTTCCCCACACACCTCTTTAGTCAGAACTGGGTCACATGGCCACTCCTAAGCCAGCGTGGCCTGGGAAAGGAGTGTTTGTTGGTGTCTTAGTCTCTGCAGTGTTGCTGTAACAAAATGCCATAGAGCCCATGGCTTAAAAACAAGAAGCATTGGGCTGGGCGCGGTGGCTCACGCCTGTGGTCCCAGCACTTTAGGAGGCCGAGGCAGGCAGATCACAAGGTTAGAAGTTCAAGACCAGCCTGGCCAATATGACGAAACCCCATCTGTACTAAAAATACAAAAACTTAGCCAGGCTTGGTGGCACGTGCCTCTAGTCCCAGCTACTCGGGAGGCTGAGGCAGAAGAATTGCTTGAACCTGGGAGGTGGAGGTTGCAGCGAGCCGAGATGATGCCACCGCACTCCAGTCTGGGTGATAGAACAAGACTCCATCTCAAAAACAAACAAACAAAACCCACAAGCACTTATTTCTCCCAATTCTGGAGGCCAGACGTCCAAGGTCAAGGTGATGGCAGATTCATTGCCCATGGAGAGTCTGCTTCCTCGTGGATCTTGCCTTCTTGCTGTGTCCTCCCTCAGAGGAAGGGGTGAGTTAGCTCTCTTTGGCGTCTTAAATTTATAAGGACGCTGTTTGAGATATAGAAAAACACAATTTTTCCTGCTCTCACCCTCAATATAGAATACTTCTCTGGTGACCCAGATGTGTGTGGGATGTTTTCCCATACAGCAAGCAATTCTCCAGCAGACGTCAGCTGGGTGTCCTCTAATTCAGCGTTCAGGCCTGACACTGTCTACCTGGAGCTAGCCTCAGATCCCACAGGTTGAAGGCTCAGATGCTTCCACTGCGGATGCCAGTTGCAAGTCCCAGGTTGTGACCTGTACCTCTGACCGATCGTCTATAAATTGGGGTTCCCACAACTCCCTTCTCCAGAGGTGAAATGGTTGGGATGGTTGATGAACTCAGGGAAACATTATTGCTTACATTTATCCAGTTATTTAAAGGATACCAGAAAGGACACATGAACGGCCGGATGGAAGAGATGCACGGGGTAACCTCTTCTATGTGGAAAAGGGGTGTGGAGCTTTCTCTAGGCACCACCCTGCAGGAACCTTCATGTGTTCAGCATCTGGCAGCTCTCCAAACCCAGTTATTTTGAGTTTTTACGGAGGCATCACTGCATAGCCTGATTGATTACACCATTGGTTGGTGGGTGATCAACTCGACCTTTGGCCCCTCTTTTCTCCCCTAAGGTGAGGGGTGGTGGTGGAGTGTGGGCCTGGAAGTTCCAACACCCTAATCACAGGGTTGGTTCACTTGGCAACCAGCCGCCATCCGGAGGCTGTCCAGAGCCCCTCACTATCACTTATCTTATTGGCACATAAAAAGACACACCACCTTGGAGATTCCAAGTGTTAGTTAGGAGCTGAGTGCCAGGAAATAAGAGCACATATGTGTTTCTTCTTGTAAACCCCAGAGTCTCAGCACTGATTCCATTCCTGAGGGCTCCACCCTCATCACCAAATCACCCCCAAAAGCCCCACCTCCTAATACAATCACATAGCGGGTTAGGATTTCAACATAGATATTTTGGGGGGACCCAAACACTTAGACCATAGCAGTTGGGCACATGGCCACCCCAACACATCTGCTTTTCTATGGTAAAGTGAGGTGTCAGTCCGGCCTGGCAACCCTGTTTCTTCTGGTCTTCGTCTGCAGTCTGACCATCCATCCTTAAACCTTAGTGGTACCTGCACCTCCTCCCTTTTCTAGAGCGAGGGTCTCAGCCTGAGTGGCTGTGGACTGCCTGCCAGTGCCCCCTCCAGGGACTGTGGTGCCCGTCTAGCCATCTTCATCTCAGGGTTTGCTCAGTAGACCACGCATTTGTGAAAGGAAAATGAAATGTGCAGACCCCAGACTCCCTATGCCAGAGGGAGAGTTAAGTCTGGGAACTGAGCCATGTAAAAAACCACTTTCCCTTTCATCCCACACCCTGTAATCGATAGCTGTGATTTCACATGCTTCCATATGTAAAATGTAGGTTTGCTGAGCCTGAGAAGAATGCATACATGACTTTCCCCCTACCCCCTTCTTTTCATATGTAAGATGCAGATTCACTGAGCGCTGATCAAAGCCACGTGCTCCGTGACCATTTCTCCCTCCTTTTCCCATCTGCTTGCTCTTTCCCAGACCTCTCTTTGGAGAAAAGGCCAGGCCACAGACCCTACTGTAACTTGTGTTTCTTTTGCCCGGGTACATCCCGACCTTGGCAAAATAAACCTCTAGGGGATTGAGCTCTGCCTCAGACACGTTTTGGTGAACACACTCATGTCACTTATCCAGCCCCCAGTGGGTGAGAAACACCCTCGGAAGCAGTGGGTCCCTGGGACTCAGCATTGCGGTTTCCCAGTCTGTTTTGGTGGGCTGAAGTACAGTTAGTTAATCCTGCTCCTTGACTGTTTCCTGATGCACTCATCCCCAAGGCAGGGCCTCTTCCCCGGATCTCTGTGTTTGGGAATGGCGGGCATCTTTGGATGTCAGCACAGGGAGAGGTTCCTGGTCTCAGAGGGGCTGGTAGGATCCATACCTTCCCACTGCACAGGTGGGTGGGGGTGTCTGAAGGATTTCCAGCAACCATGGCCATGGGGCCCTTCATTTTGGCTTTTATGTGTGGGACAAGGAGGCTGGGGAGCAGCTGCCACTGAAGACGGACCACAGGAATGGTGACAAATGTGGAGGCCAGAGCCCAGAACCTTTAGAGACCTGTTGTTCTGTCCCAGCAAGAGGTACCTGAGGAACTCACAGGTGCCCATCACAGATCTGCACTGATGCTCAGCATGAAAACATGCGATTTCTCGCCTTCTCAGAGACCCTGGCTTTGGCTTGAAAGGGCTGGGACAGAGAGAGGATTGGTCACTGCCCCTGGTTTCTGTCCAGTGAGCAGGATTGTACAGACTCCGGGAGACCGCGACACTGAAAATCCCGTGGGCCTACCGCTCTGGCAGGGGTTTCTCACCCACTGGGGGCTGGGTAAGTGAGTATGAGTGTGTGCACCAAAGTGTGTCTGAGGCAGAGCTCAATCCATGAGGACTGAGGCTGCCGCCCTGACAGTGCTGTTCTGGGAGCAGGCACCTCTGGGGGCTCTAAGGGAGGCTTTGTCATATGAATGGATCAAGTGTGTGGTTTTAGGATTGGGGAGAGTGAAATGTGGACAGGGAGCAGTGCCAGCGTTGCTGACAAGTACAAACGGCCTTTCCGTCTTCTATTTTTCCGAGTCCGAGAGGCCCCGAGAGCCCCATCGCTGAGGCTGACTTTCTGGGGTGGGGGGGTGGGGGGTTTCAGGGACCCCCCTTGTGTTGGTGTGCCCTCAAATCAGGCCGCTGGAGCCTCTTTGGCCAGGTGTACTCTCAAGGGAATGAGAGGAAGTGACAGCCTGCCCTGATGTGGGCTGTGTGTGCCCCGATGGGGCTTCGGTGGAACATGTGTTTTCCTGATAATTGGGACAAGTTGCAGAGCAGAACTGGTTCTCGGCAGAGTACTCTGCCCTCAGAGTTCCCGTCTTTGATATGAAGAACGAAACATGATTTCTCCAAGAAGAAAAATTAGAATCAGGACTGCGTTCCTTTTTTGCACTCCTGAGAGCCTCTGATCCAAGGAGCATGCAGCTGCGTTTCTCAAAGATAGTTGCACGCTGTCTTCCCAAGTCAGAGAGAAGCTTGCTGGAGGCAGAACCTAGTCTTGGACCAGATGGCCGTGGGACGGTTTGGATAGTTGGTTTGGAAAATTATCTCCACTCTGACCCCATACCAATTTTTATGGTGCTTATCTGATTTATATAAGACTGTGTCTCCTGAAGATTCACCTGGAGACGTGAACATACTGTGTTCCTAGTGCTTCCTACTCATTTATTAACAAGGGATCCATGCTGGGAGGGTCACTGTGCAAATGCTTCCATTAGGAATCGGAATGAGGAGGCCTTCGCTTTCCCTTGGTGCTTCAGGGGGACAGCAGAGGTTTTAAAATAAGGAGCATAGATGTTGGAGTGGATTTGGGCGGGAGGGAAGGGTGGAGAGAGAACAGGGTCGGTATTGGCTGTCCTGATTCTGAGAGGCTCTTGGGAGATGTTGGGTGGACACATGGGTGTGGTGTCTGGAGCTCAGCACACAGGCCTGGGCTGGAAAGGAAGACTCAGAGCCAGCACTGCAGAGATGGCGGTGAGCCGTGAACGTGTGTGAGCTCACCTGGGCAGATGAGGAGGGACAGAACCCAAGGACTCCACCATATCATGGCACCAGCAAAGAAACCAAGAAGAAACTGGTGGTGTAGATGGAGTCAGGAAGCAATATAGGGCAATTTGGGGGGATTATATGGGATGATGAATGAAATACTTGGGGGATGGCTGATAATGGTAGTAGATGTTCAGTGAGTGGAATTATAAAAGCATATTCTATATGCATACCTGTACAGAAATGCACACCCACTATAATTCATAATGTATATGCGCGGACACGTATGCATGCACACACACGCACACACATACAGACATATACACACACGCACGTTTAACTGTCCCTCAATTGCAGAATGAGAGCTGGGGAGCAGCGGGCTTAGTGCTGTAGAAGTTGGTTAGCAGTGTCAGATGCCTTGGAGTTGTGAGAATTCGGGATGGGATTGGGCATTTGGGGGATTACTAGTCACCTTACTATTACCTCCACCATCCATCCACAGAATGCTTTTCATCTTCCCCAACTGGAACTCTGTATCCATTCACCATTCAGCACTAATTCCCCATTCTCCCTTCCCCCCAGGCCCGGGCAACCACCATTCTACTTTCCGTCTCTGAGAATTTGACTACCGTTGGTATCTCACAGAAGTGGAGTCACACATACTTGTCCTTTTGTGACTGGCTGCTTTTGCTCAGCACAGTGTATTCGAGGTCCATCCATGTTGTGGCATGTGTCTGAACCTCTTTTTCTTTAAAGGCTGAATAACACTCCATTGTGTGGATGGACCACACCTTGTCAATCCACCAATCTGTGGACGGACACTAGATTTGCCTCCACCTTTTCATTATTGGGAGTGTAATGCTGCCGTGAATTTGGGCGTACAGATGCCTCTCACTTCTTTTGTTCTTTTGGGTATATACCCAGAAGTTGAATTGCTGGAACATATGGTCATTTTGTGTTTAATGTTTTAAGTAACTGAGGAAGGTTCTTTTTTGGGATGGGAGACAGTGTGGGTATGTTTGCTGATGGGTGGGAAGACTGAGACAAAGTGGAGGCAGGGGAGGAGAGAACCCCTGGAGGGCACCCTGGAGGAGCTGGTGGTGCTGGGATTCAGGAAAAGGAGGGAGCCCGGTGATGGCAGCCCTGAGGCAGAGGATGGCGACAGCTGAAGAGGCAGGGAGGCCCCTTGTCATCCTGGGCCCTGCCTACCCTGTGGTGAGAGGTAGGACAGCAACCACGGGGGAGCTGGGTATGACTGAGGAACAGGAGCACACAGAATAATGGCAACTGAGCTAATGCTGGAATCTCGATATTTGTGGTGTCATTAATTGCGCTTTTCTCCAACAAGATGTGGAAACCTGGGAGTAACCATTTTCTGGATGCCAATGTTGGAAATGAGTGAAGGTTGTAATTTTATAAGTGAAAAGTTAAGTCAAGGCTATTGCAGAACATTTTATGATTAATGCATACTATTCTGTTATATGCAGAATAAAAAATATTTCCCCACGTGTAGGATGATGTGAAAATGACATGCGTTGGCTGGTATCTGGCATTAGAACAGGAAAAGGAAGTTAGGGGACTGCTGTATTAATCATTTAACATGCAAGCAGGGAGTTGTTCAAACATCGCTTAAGAACTGTTGTGTTTCATGGGAAGTTCAAATAGGCAAAACTAACTGTGGTTGCTTAGAGGGGTGTGGATAGACTAAGGAGGGCGCAGGGAACTGTTGGGGATGGGAATGTTCCATGTCATGGTCAGGATGTTAGTTTCACGGATGTGTACACTGTTTGTCAGAACTCACAGAATTACACGCAGGCTGGGTTTCACCATATATACATTTTTAGCACAATAAAAAATTCGTAGCATCAAATAGTCCTGTAGATTTATGCTACCTACTCAGGGATCTAGACACACCAACAGAAGCGAGAATAATGCTGCTTAAGGGATATTCTAGCCACAGAAACCAAACCATTTGCAAGGCAAAAGTTCTCTGAGATCTTCTATTATACTGACTTCAGGCTTGGTGATATGTGGCTTGAAACAAGTACTTGAAAATTAGTATGTGAGGGGGCATGGGAAGAGGGTGTTTCTACCCGTGTGTATATCTAAACCTCCTCGTATGATTGTCTCAGAGGAAATGACAGAGTACGTTTGTACAGTATTTACATGGTGTTCCGGGCTGAACTGTGCCTCACCAAATTCATTCCTGGAAGCCGTAACCGCCAGGATCTCAGAATGTGACTGTGCTTGCATATAGGGATTTAGAAGAGGTGACTAAATTAAAATGAGTTATCAGGATGGGCTGTAATCCAGTGACCGCTGTCCTTATGAGAAGATGAGATGGGAACGCAGATACACACAGAGGGAAGACCCACGTGAGGACGCAGGGAGAGGACAGATGTCTGCAAGCCAAAAATCCAGCCCTGCCAATATCTTGATTTTGGCCTTCAGCTTCCAGAACCGTGAGCCAATAAGCGTCTGTGGTGTAAGTCCCCCCAGCCCGTGGTGTTTTGTCACACGGCCCAAGTTGACGCATTGACATGGCTTCCCACATGGCTGTCTCTTTTGACCCACATTCATCATGTCCTCTGAAGAAGACAGGGTAGATGGTCGCCCAGGGTATATGTGACCAGACACAGACTTGGGACTCCATGGTGGAAGGTGGCAGAGCTCACTCTGTTATTTTACAGGAACACTCACTGAACGTCTTGTGGGGAGACAGTACTGATAGCGGCTCTGTCCTGGTTACCACAAGCTACTGGTAACAGCTTCCTCAGTCAGGGCATCTTGTATGTCCTGAAGTTTGAAAGGATACAAGCACTAAGGTTCATGTGGCTCAAGATAGCCCTGTGTGCAAAGTCAACACTCAGGCATTTTATTTCTGCTTTTAGTTGTTAGCAGCAGTGTGCCTGAAGCGTAGGAGCCTTGGGTTTCATGGTGTCTAGGAAAGCACTGGGTGAAGCCTGAGAAAGTTCTCCCCTCCGCCTGGGTGCTGACTTGCCTAAGGATGGTGACCAGTGGCACAGCCACTAGGTACACATCTTAGGGCTTTCCATCTATAGCAATTAAGTATACTTACTATTATTTAAAAGCTCTACCTTGCATACGAAATACTGAAGAACGTAAAATGCAAAGTCACAGTTTCCCGCCCTGTAATTTCGGCCCTACTCCCATTTCCTGGTTCTCAGTGTCAGTTTTTAGTGTCTTTGGTTGCTGCCTGCATTGAGGTAAATAATATGCTTACACTGCTCTTTTCGAAATGCTGCTTTTGAAAACGAATTGGACTTCATGTGCACAAAATGGGCGCTGTCCCAGTGACTTTATTCATATACACTCCGGCAGCCGTATTTTTAACTTACTGAGTAACTGATACATTGACTTTTAAAATTTGTGTTGAATTCCTTTGACTTGCACTCCTTGTTTGTGATTAAGTAACTGACATTCCATCGTACCAAGGTCAGGTGGAAGATGAAGCTGAACTGTGATGGTTGTTTTCAGAATTGATGTTTAGGACTGGATGGGAGCGTGAGTTCTCTGCCATTCAGGAGGACACCACTTTTCTCACTAAAGAGCCCATTTCTGATTGGAACTGTCTTACTTGAAAATATTCTGGGTATTTATGTCCTTGCTGAATTACCAAGGGGATTTACATTTACCTTGGAAATTCAAGCACATTTTTCCAGCCTCCAGGCACTAATGAAGAGCTAATGAACCGCTGAGACACTGGTTCAAATAAATGATTGCAATCGACAGAAGTACAAACGTGGCCCTGATGAGGGATAATGAAGAGCGAGTGGAAAGGGGTGATTTTATTATTATCCGACCTCGCAGTCTAGTTTCAGCATGGTGAATAAGAATAGAAGTTGGAGGTGGAATTTTATATGAAGTGTTTTTTGGTTTTTTTTTTTATATATATAAAGTGTTCCGTTACTTTTAATACAGGCCAGTTGATAGAAGGCTGTGATTTGGGGATCATCTTGAGCCTTTATATATTTGGAGCTGGTTACTGACCTCCCTTAGAATCTAAAATCAGCTTATTTTAGTAATTTAGATGTTTACTTTTTAAATTTTATAGCTAGTTGCAACTATATTGCAGTTATTATTTTTATTTAAAATGTGAGCCTTTGGCTTATGTACTCAATAGAGAAAGCTTTACAGTCCATTGTAGACTTTAGGCTTTAAGAAATCATCGTTGGCCGGGCGCGATGGCTCATACCTGTAATCCTAGCACTTCGGGAGGCCGAGGCAGGTGGATCACCTGAGGTATGGAGTTCGAGACCAGCCTGACCAACATGGAGAAACCCCATCTCTACTAAAAATACAAAATTAGCTGGGCATGGTGGCGCATGCCTATAATCCCAGACACTTGGGAGGCTGAGGCAAGAGAAACACTTGAACCTGGAAAACGGAGGTTGCGGTGAGCGGAGATCGCCGCTGCACTCCAGCCTGGGCAACAAGAGCAAAACTCTGTCTCAAAAATGAAAAAGAAAAAGAAAAAAGAAATCATTATTTACTGAAAAAAGCCACCATTTCTTTTCAGTGAGCTGATTCTCCATTGGCCTTTTGCACTAGTGGGATCAGTTTGAAGGAATAGAAAAGGTGAAGGACAGCTTCATGGGCTTCGGTTTTGGGTAATTAATGAAGTGGAATGTAACGTCTGAAAGACAGTTTAAGAGTGAAGCAGGAAGTTGTGTTGTCATTTTTGTTTGCCACCCCCTTCCTGTTCATTTGATCTTTTTGGGCCTTCTGAGTTCTTGGACAGGAGATCCGGGGCCAGCATGGAAAACAAAGTAAATTTGACCGTTTGAAATTTTGTCTAAAGACTGGATTGATATTTCAAAATATAACATTGTTAGAAATCCCATAATGTTACAGATATGTTTGTAAAACATTGTCTCCCAAGTAATTAATATTGAAACGAGTAGAAAAGTCACTTACTGATTTCTCTTCATGATTCAACGTTGACGTCAGTATTCCCTTGCATTTTGTTTTCAAGGTTCTGAATGTATTTCACTTGAGACTATCCTAAAATTACAAAGCAAAACCTATCTGTTTTCAGAATTTTCTTGATACCGGGCAGCCAAAATTCAGTGTAGAAGTAGATGATTTCTGTGGGCTGTTAGGACTCGAACTGTCGTCTGTCACGCCAGCTTCCCACCTTTGTTCTCTTGACTGAATATGTAATACGTATTTTAAATCTGAACTTACAAAAGAAAGCTCTGTTCACAAAACACCACTTTTGTCTGTTTTATGTGTTAGATTCTGCACAGGAATGTCTTTAGGGAATAAAAGTTGTCTTAAAGTTGAAAAACGATTGACCCCAGGACCAGCCGGGCAGCGCTGTTTTTCTTCAGGAAGTTCATGTCGTCTGGAGGGTGTGTACAGGTGATGGGACCCAGGGCTCTTTGCAGGTAGACAAGACCTATGGAGTATCGCTAACATATGAAAGATGATCTGAGTGTGTTACACAGGAATCGAATAGATAGGTTTTTCTTCTCCAGGTCCATGTCAGCTGTTTTACAATATGATTCCTGACATAGTACAGAAAATGAAAAATGGCAAGATCTCCAACATCTGAACTTCTGCCTAATCGAATGGCAGGAACTCCACATGTTCTCACCCCAAGAGGGAAGTCACCCGATAGGCTGGTTCCTTGTTCCCCTGAGTTCTGGTTTGCCTGGATCCCAGACTTAGCTTTGTCGTTTCTGGCCTCCCTAGTACATTACATTGGTTGACTAGTCACTAGCTGGGTTTGATTGTTTGTTTTCAATGGAGGAGTCTGTGTTAGGTGTCTGAGACACCTTGAGACCACTTGAGGGCCAGCCAGTGGCAGAGGGAGGTCTGGGGATGCGTCCCCTGCTGGGAATCCCCACCAGCTGCCATTGGGGGCCTTGGGGCCAGCTTGAAGCCTGTGATGGGGATTCTCTCTGGGCTTGTCAAGAGCCAAATTTGACTAAAACGGACATTCTGGGAATCATTTCATTTTGACTCGAAAGAATGCATTTTTAACTAGCCGTGTTGTGTGATGGAGAATGAGATTTGTACCGTTAAATACATTGGTCTTTCCCTCTAGATATGTGAATTACTATGAGCAACCTTAAGAAAAAGAAAAGTAGCTAAATTGCTATTGGAGTTGAGTTTCTAAGGGTAAAGGGAATTTTCTACCACTAGTTTAAAAAGGCAAAGAGCAAACTGGAAAGGGGCACTTGGGGTCCATTTGAAACAGGGCACAGCTCTTCACTGCGTTATTCCATCCCGAGTATTCACTATGATGAA